>OZ026529.1:25482087-26978754 GCA_964019695.1 Loripinus fragilis
AAAATGGGTAATGTTTAAGTACGTAAATATGAATAGGAAATACCACAATCCCACACTGCAGACCAACCCACGGCACCATTAGGAAGAGCCACGGAACATTTACAGTAATGAGACATCCAAAAGACAATAAAAGCAAAGTAATCAGCTCTCTCTTTCTCGTCACGATGATTTCAAAAATAGAATGGACTAACAGTAATGCATAACAAAACAGACAAACACAGAACTCCCACAAACAATGGGAAGTACATTAAACAATTGATTAACAACAATAAAATCACAGCCTAAGCCACCGGGGGGGGTCTTAAATGCATTTTACTGGCGCCAAATCTTCGCCCTAGATTCTGTTGTTGATAAAATTTGGTTACTGTATGAGTCATGCATACCAAAAACAAAGACCACAAACAATGGGAGGTATATCAAACAATACATCAACAACAGAACCACCGCCTTAAAACGGACAGCAGCCTAAGCTAGGATTTAATGCATTTTACTGGCGCCAAATTTTTGCCCTAAAGGCCTAAACTGACAAGCCTTTGAGAAGGCTGTGGCATATCAGCATACATGCAGATTATCGCACATATTGCCAGCTCTCTTGGTTAAATATCACTTTGAAAATGTATACGTTAGTAAATAAGATTTACGCGATCTTGTTGTCTTTGCCCAGGTGCCAAACAACCAAATATAAACGCATAACATTGCATGGACATATCCAAAAGACAGTCAAACATTCGTCAGTAAACTCCATAACAGAAGTTACAGTCGAAAATACATTATGGCATGTAGTCATTCAACAACATGATGGGTAAATCATGCCTGTCCCCAGCATAATGAGAGAAATTTGTTCGTGTCAAATACTGCGCTAGAAAAACCACTTTACTCAAACAGCATAGTCATCGCGGGTTGGCTGCAGTCAACGAGGGCGCAAAACATACCATTTCGTGTACCTGGCTGTTAAAAAAAGGTAATATTGTTGTCAATATTTTACTTATGAAAATATGATGTGCTTATATCTAGTAATGTTTCTGCTTAACAAAGATTTGTGGGTGTTAAGCAATAGTCGATACAGCACCCAAGTTCTGCCATAACGGTGATATGGTCCTGATAGAAGGCAATTTTTCATGTTCTGGAACAATGTGGAAGTTATTCTTACTTTAGTTAGTTTAGATAAATTGCAAAATATTAGAACTAAAGAGCGCAAAAGTTCGAAATCTGAAGGCAGAGCATTTTGAAAGTTATTCAAGCTTTTCATACTGTACGCATAGAACTACGTATATTGGCTGTTGCCCAGTGACCGGGACATCGATTGCATACAAATTGATTATATTTAGACCCTCGACTACTGATACAATGCTCTTGACTACTCAAATTTCGCGTACAGCTACAAAATGGTTTGCAAATTCACATTCACTTAATTATTCGTATTGCTATAAAATCATAACTAATAACTTAAATAGCACGCTCATTAGTCTGTGAACACATTTCGGACACAAGTCGCAAAGAATCCCACTGGCTGTCCAGAAATTGGCTGGTACTTAGCTAGTTTTAGAATATTGATGTAAAGGCTCTGATTGAGCCGGATTGGACTACATACCTAAGTTGTAATTGCAAATGAAGACATCATCGTTAAAATTAATAGCCGTAATTACAGAACTAGCTCATAGAATGGATCAAAGTAAACCAAAATAGTAAAATGTGTGCCATTATCGACTGCAACCGACCCCCAATGACTGCACTGTTCTGGTACAGTGGTTCTCTGGCGTGAATGCATGCGCAGGAAAAAAATATTGGATAAATGATTGTGCAGAAACACATTTATTTCCTAGTCTAAAGATATTAGTATTCCATTTTATCAATGGTTTCTACAATTTTTGACGTCTTTGAACGAGATAACCAGAAGTATTATTTAGTTTGCGCATGCGTAATTATGTAAGACATTTTAAAAAAATAGTTGTTTATGTCTTTGAAGACATCTAGAGATAAAGTGGGTTGATTTTACTTCGTTAAACGCAAATACTGGTCTGTTTAGTCAAGTAAGACGAAATTTTCCTATAGCGGAAGTGATTTTTGCCTTGCGCATGCGCAGAGGAAATTTGTCAAAGTGGTTCTATATCTTAAAATCATCAGCTCACCAACCTGAACAAGTGTGGAAAGTTTCATGCTTGTATCCGGAATAGCACAATCTTGGCTCTTAGCCGCCTAGCTATGTCTTTTATTTCACTCGTGAAGTGGACAATAATTATATTTTATTTGTGGCTTCGCCACTCATGAAATATAAGTATTGTCCATTTCACTCGTGAAAGAAAAGACATATTTAACAAAAAACATTTGAATATCCTCTATATATTGACCTTTGTCACAAAGGTCATACCAGCATTCCAAAGCATTCCAAAGCCTTTATTGTCATTTACAAAACATAAACAAGCAGTGTCCTAAATATGAACCACTTTCATCTAAAATGTTTGCGTTACAAGCCATATGGATAGATTTTAGTATTTTGACCTTGACCTTTGAATAAAAGGCCATATTAGCTGGGAAAAAAGAAAAAAAAAGCTTTGAAAATGACCAATTAACTGGTCATTTTCAGAGGTTTTTTTTTTCCATTTTCAGAGTTTTTTTAATATCTCAAGAAGAAAGAGTTAAACCAGTAAAGTAAACCAACAGTCTGTATTAAATCTTTAAATCCTGCATAGGATATCACTTTTAACACCTTTAACCCAAACAGAGCCTCAAAAATATACAATATTTTTTTAACAAAATAAATAATTTTTAGAGTCGGCGGATAAAATAAAAAAGTTCATTTTAGAAATTAATTTTTATTTTTTCTAGTTTCTTGAAAATTACAGTAGGATTGTTCGTAAATCAACTAATAAAAAAATATGGCCAAATACTTTATTTAATGGACTAGTTAAGATGCATTTATTATTTATATGCTTGTTTGTTTTTGTTGTTGATGCTTAACGTCCATGTCAACAATTTTTCAGTCACGTTGGGACGTTTTTCTGTCTTCCAGGGTTGAAACAGTACTGAGCAGAGAATAAAGTGTCTTGCTCAAGGACACAACACAGTGTCTCCGGTGGGTCTTGACTAGCAATCCTTCGACCCGAAGTCTAACACTCAACCACAAAGCCTCTGCTTTCAGTTGTAAATGTCGTACAGTTGTTACATTATTTGATTTTTTTATAATCATATTAATTTCATTTCTATATCATAATTGCGATCTTTCAAGTAAGATCACATATATATAATGCCGAGTTTTTGCATCACTACTGTAGATTGTTTGTCTGTGACAATTAAGTTCATCAGTCAAATTAGAGACAATATTGCGTTAACACAGATGTGAGGTATGTCTTCTTAAATTGCATGCCGGTGGGTGGGACTTCAGACTCTATGACGGTTCCAACTTAAAGACTTATCTATTGTTGAGATGGTAGGGGCCTGATGCTTTGGCTGTTTGTTGGGCCCACTGGGACTTACCTGTTGGATTTCTTTTGCTCCAGTATTCAGTTTTATTTACTGTTGAGTCCTTATCTTTGCTTTATCTCCTTTTTATATCTTGATTTATATGTTCTAGGAGATGATGCAGTGATAAGTTAGGAGTCTTTCATGCAAACCAAATATCTATGTGCCTGGATCCACATCTGAACTAAGGGTGAGGTTGGTGCACCATTAAACCGGTTTAAGCCCTCCAGTAAAATATTTTGCTGACCGGTCCCAGGCGGTTTGTATATAGTCATTCTATGAATTATCGGCTTATTACTTTAATTCTGAGGTCTACATATGTTACTTTAATTATCAGTAGATCTTAAAGAGACTAGATCTGTAACTTTGAACAATTTTCGAAAAAAAAAAAATCTTTTTAAATCATTTGTAAAAATAGAATTAAGTTATGTTTTCACCATTAATATACCCAACAAAAAAAGAAACGCACCACTTAGAAATGTTCAACTCTCAGGAAGATCACAAGTGATAGGCCAATTTAGTTTATATCAGTGCAAAGGTATATCAGGTACTGCTGCGTCACATGTCTTTTGTAATCAGGCGTCGAAATTGTGTTAAAGAAAATTGGTCATGAACCATGTGGGGGTCAAATTGTAAAGTCACAGGAAATAAGCGTTTTAATAATGCTCTCTTGCTGGATAAGTTCAAGCGATTGGAGTCATCTCAGTAGACCAAATTATACCCAGACACTTATTCTTTGCACATTTTATCTTTAAATTCATCATTCACGATAATTGAACGCTAGGTAGCCCATGTTTTGTGACTACCCTTTGGATAACGATTCCACACTGGAGATAAACCTTACAAACATTTAAATATTTCAACATTGTATTAATCAATTTAAATGATCCTAACTGATGAAAATGGACTTTGGAATAACAAAAAAGCACCAATAAACACATTGGTTTTCTCACATAACGACAACATATCGTTTTCATTCTTTGCTAATGTAAAACATACTGGAATTTCATGTAGACAGTAGCGTTGAATTAACGCTTCCAAAACTCATTTACCATTCGCCTTGATGTGTTTTGTGCCTACACAGGGAAAGTACAGGCACTCATCTACATCACATTTATGTTTTAGTAAAATTTGATCAGAAATGAATATTTCATGACAATTAATATTTTCGTATTAAAAGGAGATCTTAATGGGAAAATCGTAGTGGTGCGTTTCTTTTTTTGTCGGGTATATGTTCAGTACAGCTGAAAGCTGCATGGAACAGTGAATTATCTAATAAAAACAGGTGATTTTTCTCTTGTTAGGAATTATTTACGTTCCTCCAATAATTGTAGACAGTTGATTTTTAACATAAATGCTGTTGTTTTGAGAGAGATAATTTGCTAAAATTTATGAAAATGGTAAAATGTATACTTGAATTTGAGTATTTTTACTGTATTCTTGAAAAATGGAAACTTCATTTCCAAAATTAGAATATCAAAAGTTACAGACTACGCAGCTTTAAAGTTGATTCAAGTGATATCGATTTTATAAAATAATTACATTATTAGCACAGTAAAAGAGTTATCAAGTAGTATAAAGCGCCCTGATTCAGTGTACAATTGGTTTGACAGTTGTGGGTTTGAATCCTCTTTTCGAATTATTATTTTTTTAAATAAGTTTTTCAACAATTTTCACGATTTTCATGATATAAGGGAGGTGCGTATGGTTTTATTGTGCATTTCCATTATTTCATACAGAAACTATATTTGGGCCTCGTCGCGAGAAAAACCTGTCTTCGGGGTTTCCGTGAAAGCGAGACTCAAACCAGTCTCCCCAGCTACATAGACTAGCTAGAATAATGGAATTTCGCTGGTAGCAAGTTTAGATATGATACTTTCCAGTAAGCGAATAACAAAGCACCTTTGTTGTTCGCAAACCTCCGAAGACACGTTTTCTTGCGTCGAGGCTCATTTGTGACCATTTATAACGCATGTGCATTAGACCTTTATTCAGAATATGGCTGAAAAGTATACTGAAAGTAATATTTCTCTAAATTTAGTACCATCAAATAACCTTAAGCAAAATATAAGGTATACAAAATTACATATTAAAACATCCTTTCATAAAAGTCATTCGTCTCTTGCTAAATTTGAACACAAGTAAGAGGATTATTCACCATCGCGTCAGCGATGGTTATATACGTTAGTGATCTTCCATGGGCACGTGTCGATTCGGGCCTGCTCCTTTAACAAGTTGCTAACTTCCCAGCAGCAGTGTCTTCTACTGTTCTTTTGCAAACTCCCCGCTGACCAAGTTACTTCCAAATTTCGAACATTGCGTGAGCGATGTTGATACACTTTGGATACCGGATTACTTCTAAAAACAAAAAGGCTGATTAGAGACCTTACCACTGAACTAGAATCCAGATCAAACGTGGAGCCTTCGGATATTCTAGGCTAAGTGCGACGAAATAACTAAAAGTAGATGGGTCAGTTATAATATACCCCCTAGGAATTATGTGCATTGACTTTGATTGAAGAATACGGCTGTATGACATATACATCTTGCTGGGGATGGGGTTAATTCTACCACTATTCAGTGTGTTCATGAGCAGAGTCTTACTGGAATATGCATATTTCCTGTGTTTTATTTGCTTCCAATGGATCACCTATGTACAAATCGTTAACTAAAACAAAAATACTCAGAGGCTTGAAACACATGAAATACTGAAAAGAATTTCTTCAGCTAATGCAATATTGAAACACTATAAAAGTACTTCTTTTATGACTGTATAACGCACTGCGATGGTTCTAGGCTTTATTAAAAACTAACCTTGTCATATACATATACTAGTATTACCCTTGATAATAGACTTTTGGCCCAACCATATCAACCCAGTCAAATTGAGCTGTTCAGCCCTGCGATCCAAAGCTCATGCAGAGGGCTGATACAGGGGCAGATATTTTCCTGTCCCTCCCTCCCCAGGAGTTGATCTCGCCCTGGAGGAAAAAACAAGTAATATCTGCAAAAAAATGTAAAAATAAAGAAATTAGACGTATTCTTGCATAGTTTACCACATTCGAACCAAAATCGCACTGAAAACACCGCTAAAAACGTTGAAATATCCATTTCGTTACACCGAGTATCTCCATACAAAATGGCGTCAGCGTCAAATTTTTTAACGTCATAACTTACAACAACGTCAAAGACGCGCGCAACGTTTTCGCAAACAAAAGGATTGGCGAAATGATCAGTCAAGGCGCAAATATGTTCACATGTAACGCCATGCAAACCATCCAGTGCTTTTTTAAGTATTGTTTAACGACACTATGAAAACTATTGAATGTATTTGCAGTACGTTATTTGAATGGTTATTGTCTCTCAGCAGTTTGAATGTTTGAATTATACATGCACTCTTTCAGCCTTTGAGGCTGATATATATATATAGTCACTTAATTTAGTGATTGTTGATAAAAAATTAATACATAGTTTCACAGCTTTTTACACTCATAAGAATATGATAAAAATGTTATTACATGGTGTTTTTATCCCAACCCTGATCTCAGACCTCGGACCATATCAGCCCTCGCCCTTCGGACTCTGGCTGATACAGTCTACTTGGGCTGAGATCATTTTTTTTTGGATACCACGTAGTTCTTATTATCTATAATTTGTAGAGCTTTGGCACTTAAACTTGAACAATGTGCAAATCAGAATTTAAAAATAAGGCATATCATATAACTTTTTGCCACGTTTTTCGTTCTTCTAAATGACAGGCCTAGCTTGGTCTTTGCACAGCCACTGCTTATAAATGACGCATCTCTGTGGCTCAATTTTATATATCCAGGTTCCATCAACTATAAGTATATGTAGTTCTGATATTCTAGATTTGTAACAATTTTGCACGTTTTTTTAAATAGGCATTTTCATACGAGTAGCCTTTTTGCTCTTTAGTCAAGCGATGGGGGCACACCAAGCACAGACCTTTTAAAGTTTTAACTGATAAGTCAAAATCATATGATCTCACCCCAATAATATGCCAACACTATGAGCAATATTTTTCAATATAAGTCAGGCGTATCGTTTGATGAGGCCTGCCACAGCAGCAAGATTAGCATTTATAACAGCAGTTTTGGGCTGACAAGGACAAGAACCATCTTTGCGGCTAGTGAAACCATCTTGAAATTTCTTGTGCCACATAAAAACTAACATTTTGAACACTGCAGAGGTTTAGTTATATGTCTGAGGACCTTAAAGATTTAGATTAATGCGACCTTTCTTATAGGTTCTTATTTCAAAACTGGCCTGAGGTTTCAAGGTTACTGACCGTTCCTAGGAGGTACTTCTTTTGTGAATCTTTATGTTTTTTTCTATCTTGTGTTTGTTATGTCTTTGTGCGCATCTGTTTATTTGTGCCTTGTGGTCGCCTGTTGGGAAAGGGCTGACCTCTTGGCTCTCGTTTGTGGTGTATTACTGTGCGTTTGTCACTTTCCCATTGGTATCCTGGGTCAGGTGTGGTACTTGATTGTATCGATTCCTGATCTATGCACTCTTACTTACTTTCAAAAAACACACACAAATTTAGCCGGTGTTTTACCACTGCCCATGTTTTAACGTTCAATAACTTTTGAAAAAGTGAACGGATTCAAACAAAATTACGTTCCATAATCCAAAACCATTCCCCCTGAAATTTTCGCAATTTACACGAGTTTCTTACAGCCATGTGGTAAGGAGGCATATTAGTTCCAGAATTAAATGAACGCCACTCGTATATTTCAGTTGGAAAACATAACATTTTAAAAGAGCAAATGAGTAAGACCAAGAAATGCAACATTCACAGCATACAGAATAACCCAGGGCACTGGGATGAAGAGATATGGATATTTTATGATTGTATTAATATATTTATATGTAATGAAATTTTTGAATTTATTTCAGTATTTTATTTTAACGGAGATGTCTGACCTGCGGCCTGATGGAATGCTCTGCACAGTATTAGACCAGAAATCTGACGAACTGGTGTTTAAATCTTGTTCTGAAATTTTAGATATCAATGCGAAGTTGTGGTCATATGAAATGGTATATACATTGTTTTATATTGCTTTACCTGGTTTAGATTGTTCCTCTACAAAGTAGCTATATATATTGACAAGTTTCAACGAAAAGTTGCTATTTGATTTCAGCCCAAAGTATTTTAAGGTATAGGTACTTGTGAGAAACTCCTGGGTCGCTTCTTATAAGAATCTATCATAAGTGTGAGGGCGGGATAGAAAAGTCTATCCCGAGGATCACCGATTGGCATCACGAGGCTTGCCGAGTGATGACAAACGGTGATCGCGAGGGACGGATTTTTCTATCCCATCCTCAGACGAATAATGGATTTTTTTTTCTTGCTCACCACTAAATACCTCATTTTATATTGGAAAAACATGAAAAAGACTTCCAGAGAAACCTGAATATGCTGAGATGCGATATGGTGAGGACGTCACGGATCGACGTGCGGCCAGCGTGCGGCTGTTCTTTTTTTTTATTTTTCCCTAGGGCTGGTACGGGTCTGTGAGATAGAAATATCATCTCACATGGTTAAAAACAACAGAAATCCCGATCTGGTGTGCGAGAATATAAGTTCTCATAACCTTTGATATGAATGGAAATTGAATTAAAATGCAAAACAAACTTTTAATACTCACAGTCTAGAGTTTGTTGGAAGTCTTTGATTGATGGATTTGTCATGCGCACTTTTATCTTCATGTTTCTTGGTGTATTGAAAATGTGTAGACTCTGGTCAAATATGTCAAATATGAGGTGATTTTTTTTTTCTAAGGCTGTATGTCATAATATATTCCTTAATCAGCGTACCTATTCAAATATTTATACCAAATAAAGAAAGAAATCAATGCAGTGGACATGCGCGGATCCAGAAAGTTTTGTCAGAGGAGGTCCAACTTTGACAACGTTTTTCTTTCTTTCCTTTTATTTTGATGAGGGGGGAGGATCAGAGTACCACTATAAGCGGGGCATTGTCGGCCCGCCAGCAAAACGCCATTTAGTGGCGTTTCGCTGGCGTGTCGATGATGGCCCAACATTGAATGCTGGCTTGGTAGCTGCGATTTTTCAGGGTATCTGGATCTGTATTGCTAGAAAACCCCTATATTTTTGTGATTTTTCAGGGGGTGTCCAGTCCCCTTCCCCCCCCCCCTCTGGATCCGCACATGGTGGAATATGCCTGGTCAGTTCACCTTTTATAGAGAAAATTCAAATTGTCCATAATATGTCTAATATAGTCTTACCAGAACTCCTGTATGATTTAAATGAATATCCATCTTCTCCCGAGCGTGAACAGAATGCATTCTTGTAATCAACAAATGAGCCACGACATGTGATTTCCAACAATGTGACATTTTGACATGTATAGACTCAGACAAGCCTGTACAGCCTACTTTTAAGTTTAGAAATCTAAGTGATGTTCAGTCAGTAGCTTAACACTCATAGAATAGTCAAGCGACTAGCAAAGGCTCTGATCAGACTGCGCTTATGCGCAGGCTGTTCTGAGGCTTTGCTGGTCGCACAAACCACATTGCTGGAAATCTCATGTCACGGCTCAAATATGTTTTTAGGCATCTAATCAAAGGTACCTTTTCTATGGATTCTTGATACTGTTTTCCAATTGCGAACAAAAAGTGTGAATGATCAGGAAATACCATAATCACACAATGCAGGTATTCATTGAACATTTTAACCGGCGTTACTTTTGGTTTTTGCCATAAAATGTTTATCACACTTTTCTGGCATACTTTTTTATTATAAATAACAAAAATGTCCAACAGTGGTCTGCAATAAATCATTGCAAACAGCTCGTTTGCTTATATTTTCTGCGTATTTCTAAAAGTTTGAAATGTTTTTGTACGAATCTGCCAAACAGCATATGGCCGAACCTTGTTTTTCAACGTTGGGTCGAATGTTTAGAGAAATCAGACAGAAACAACTTTCTATTTAAACACATTTGGTAAGGTAAGTTGATTTGCCACAGAATAACTATTGCCTTTATTGTAAACATTTTATAACATTAAAGAAAAGAGTAATTGCTTACAGGATATGGGGGCGAACGTTGATATTTTGATGTGAATCGTTACTTCATCAGTGTTACAATATCCAAATCAGTGAAGGGGTTTAGGGGGTTCGAGGGACCCCCCCCCCCCCCCCGTTTTTAAATCTCCTATGAAAATGAAATAATTTGGTCTCAGTGAAACGAAGACCAGATTATTTCATTATCATGGAATATTTAAGATAAATGAGATAACATCAGCTAAGCGACCACCCACACCTTTATACATATGAACCCCCTTTCCAGAAATCCTGAAACCGCCCCTGCCATTACCGGCGTTGGGACCATTTCAAGGGCTTCTGGTTGGACAGGGTATATTCTCTCTCTTGTTTTGTTTTCATGCTTTACATCCCAGTCAACATTTTTTTCTGTCTCTTTAGCCGAATGTTTTGTCTTTCAAGGTTGAACATTTATAGTGTCTTGCTTAAGGACACACCATAGTATCATCACTGGCAGTGAATTTTGAACGAGTAACCTTTCGATCCCCAGTCTAACACTCTACCAAATGAGCCACTGCACTGTCTTTTATGTTGTTTACACAATATATATGTTACCATACTGTTCTGCCAGCTAAAAGTGACAGTGACTTCATGTTTTGCTTACAAAGTTATCATGGACTTATAATCGATAGACCACTTGTGTATTAATCCTATCCTCAGGATAGGATTAATACACAAGTGATCTATCGAGTCTCGTTAGTTCAAGTGAAGAGTACACGTTTATGTTTTACTTAACAATTGTACACAAAATATTACGTCACTGTCACTCTTGGTTGGCACGACAGTACCATTGTAATTTTACCGTTTCAGGACAGAACACTTCGCAATAGACAAAACTGTTTAACCGTCGAGGAGTCAAGTGACAAGTTAAGTCTTCATCCGTGCCATGCTGGACCTGCACAGCAGTGGGTGTGGGAATGGTAGCCTACAATTTATGAATCATTGCACCATGATCATATCATTAGGATCGGATTCTTTGCGTGTATTACTTGACTTTTCGCTTACTGTAAAGGCGGCAACTTTAATATTCGTATCTGGGCGTGGTTCGGCTATTTCATCTGCTATTGTTGTTTCAAAGATGCATAGTAATGAGGCAATTCTATTTTTCTTATAAATAGGTAAAGCATGACGCGCATATGCAGTAATCTGTGGTAGGTTCATTATAACTGTAAACTGAGACTACCTGCACGCCCAAAATCAAGGTAAACTCGCCACTGATTGTTTACAACTATTCTCATCTATATCTTTGAAAGTACAATAAGCAAGGGAACTCAGGTTTTATTTATAATTTGGTAAAGAGTTAATCAGCTCTTTGGCCGCGCAAACGTGCGTGCATTTCATGAAAATCCTAACCGTATACACACTGAACTCATATTTATTGACCCTTAAAGTGCATAATCACAAAATGTATGTTTTTGTCGTCATCTAAAATGTTTGAAGCCTCACAGGCAAACAGTGCGGACCCAGATCAGACTGCTCCTGTAGGAGCAGTCTGATCTGGGTCCACAATGTTTGCCTCTAAGCTTATGTTAAATAGACATTGTCAGTTGCAGTTATTGGACTAAATAACGTGTTTTGCGTCTATACTGAGGTAATGGCGCAAGATGATACAGTTACTTTTGAATAATTCAACTTTTACCTATGTCTAAGGTTGACCAGTCCTAATTACGCATTCATGGGGTGCCGCCTTTACAGTAACCAAAAAGTCAAGTAATATTTTAAAGATTATGACTTAAAGGGAATCTATAACAAAACCAACAAATGACATGTGCACTCAGTGAAGACTTGGATAGGCCAGATCATCTAGTCTGGAAAGTATTGAGTGTGTGCATGGACAATATCTGGGTCCTTAGTTCAGGGAGTTAAGGGATCTATTGTCGATTTAGTTTAATTGGAATTCATATGCATATCAAAATTAAAATATTTGATGGGAAACAAGGTCACTGACTGGATATCTTTAATTGTTGAGACGATTCCTAATTGAACATAAGTGTGCTGGATTGTTAAAGGTGCATCAAACATGATTGAAGCAATTTACTATTCTAGTCTATAAATTCTAGATAATCTTACCAAATTAATGTTTGTTAAGATTTATTTGGAAAATGACTAAATATGCTAATATAAGCCAATGCCTGTAAACGCCAGTGGCATGGACTTTATCTAATGATTTTGTAAACAAAACATGACGTCATTGTCACTATTTGCTGGCAGGACAGTAATTGAATCCTGGTAAACAAGGGTTTGATGAATAGTGTGAATGGTACTGTACTGTCCTGCCAACCAAGAGTGACAGTGATGTCATGTTCTGTTTACAAAGTTATCAGGGACTTACCATCGATAGATGACGTGTGTATTAATCCTATCCGCAGGATAGGATTAATACACAAGTGATCTACCGATTCGCGTCAGCTCATGTGGAGTATACAACTTAATGTTAAACTTAACAGTTACGTCACTGTCATTCTTGGCTGGTAGGACAGTATGTATTGAGTGGGTAATATATCAAAAGGAGGGGTATGATATGTTTGAATGTGTAGATTTCTCTACAACACGATTGTTTTATTTATTTCTCTGATCATATTTTTTTGTTATTTATTTATACATGTATTATAAAATATATGTTTTCATGTCCAACATGCATAGGTCTGGCCTCCTTCTATGCAAAGTATTCTCTCATCCAAAGTGGTAATTTTTTATCACAAAAAAGGTTCATTATCTTATAGGAGGGCGCTAAAATGATATGTTTCATTGTTTTTCATCAACTCATGACTTCATCCAAACACAGTTTATGAGTTTTTTTACCTGGTGGCAATCGAATCTAAAGAGTGATCGGCTTACATGCAACTTTAAACCTATTCCGTTCGGGATCGTCAGTCCAACAAGGGGAGGATCACTCATCTATCATTGTTTTAAGGCAATACATTCATGACGTATCACCCAAGATAAACAATCTCAGCAAGGAAGAAGGATAAGATCAGGAATCCATACAATCAAATACCACACCTGGCCCAGGACACCATATAGGAAAGTGACGAAAACACAAGAAAACATCACATACAAGAGAGCCAAGAGGTCAGCCTTTTCCCAGCAGGTGACCACAAGACTGCTAAGAACAGACAAGACAATATGCCATGAAACACAAATAACAAAAAAGGGACCCACAAAAGAAGCACCGTTTTGGAATGGTCAGTAAAATTACCTGAGGGCTTACCATATTTGATGGTACCACTTACCAATTCGTAAATAAGATCACTAACCTAATGCACCTATCTGGTTGGATCACGTGTCCACCTAGTCAAGATCACTGACCCAATGCCCCTATCTGGTTAGATCACCTGCCCAAATAGGCCACCTCACTTACCCGATGCCCCTATCTGGTTGGATTATCTGCCCATCTAGTCAAGATCACTTACCCAGTGCCCCTATCTGATTAGATTAACTACCCACCTAGGAAACAGCACTTACCAAATACCCCTATCTGATTGGATTACCTGCCCACCTAGGCAAAAGCACTTACCAAATGCCTGTATCTGGTTTAATAACCTGCCCACCTAGGCAAGATCACTTACCCGATGCCCCTATCTGGTTGGATTACCTGCCCACCTAGGCAAGATCACTTACCCAATGCCCCTATCTGATTGGATAACCTGCCCATCTAGGGAACAGCACTTACCAAATGCCCCTATCTGGTTGGATTACCTGCCCACCTAGGCAAGAGCACTTACCCAATGCCCCTATCTGGTTGGATTATCTGCCCACTTAGGCATGATCACTTACCCAATACCCCTATCTGGTTTGATTACCTGCCCACCTAGGCAAGAACACTTACCCAATGCCCCTATCTGATTGGATTATCTGCCCACTTAGGCATGATCACTTACCCAATGCCCCTATCAGGTTAGATTACCTGCCCACTTAGGCATGATCACTTACCCAATGCCCCTATCTGATTGGATTACCTGCCCACCTAGGCAAGATCACTTACCCAATGCCCCTATCTGGTTGGATTACCTGCCCACTTAGACAAGATAACTTATCAAATGCCCCTATCTGACTGGATTACTTGCCAATCTAGGCAAGATCACTTACCAAATGCCCCTATCTGATTGGATTACCTGCCCACCTAGGGAAGATCACTTACCCAATGCCCCTATCTGATTGGATTACCTGCCCACCTAGGCAAGATCACTTATCCAATGCCCCTATCTGGCTTGATTACCTGCCAACCTAGGCAAGATCACTAGCCTTCTGCCATTGATAAACAATATAGGGGTTGTGATCACATACTCAAAGTTAACGGTAAGATCACGAAATACCTGTCTAAATGATGAGATTACTTACTTATAGTAAGGAGCGCAGTGGCTCAGTGGTAGAGTGCTTGACTCGAGACCGAGGGGCCACGGATTCGAGCCTTACTGGCGTCACTGCGTTGTGATCCTTGAGCACGATACATTTATCCTAGCTTAGTACTGGTTCAACCCAGGAAGACCCGTCCCTGTTTAACTGAAAGATTGTTGATGGGACGTAAAGAATCAAATCAAACAAACAAAACTTACTTATAGTCATTATCTGTCGGGATCGCCTGTCGATAAGGGGAGTCCATTCACCTAATGCATTAGATAACTCGAGTAATCTACTGCCTAAATGCATAGGTATTGTCTTGTTGGTTCCATGGGGATCATTCAAGGGTTATGTCAATCAGGGGTAATTTGGTGAATGAGAGGATATCATCAGGAGGCAGTCCCCAGAGAAGAGGGAAATTGAGCCGGGACATTTGATTTCCAACAATTTGGCATTTTGACAAGAGTAGACTCAGAATAGGCTGTGCAGCCTTCTTTTAAGCTTTGAATCTCCAAATGATGTTCGGTCAGTAGCTTACCACGCATTGAATATTCAAGCGACAAGCAAAGGCTCTGATAAGACTGCGCGCATGCGCAGGCTGGTCTGAGGCTTTGCTGGTCGCACATACCATATTGTTGGAAATCTCATGCCATGGCTCAAATGTTATCGGGTAAAGTTGGGTAAATTCGGACAGTCAGCTAAATTGGGACAGCGACCTTGTTGGTTTCATGTTTTAATTATTGGAATGAAAAATAAACTAACTTAGCAAACAGTGAAAATCCTGATGAGACTGCTCATTAAGAGCCATCTCACCTGGATTTTCTCTGTTTGTAAATGTATGTCCAATTTTACCTGATGTCCATAGTTACATGAATTTACCCTAATGTATGCAGCTGTTTTTGTGATAATAAAATGACCATTAGACAATATTGTGATCTTCCAATATTTAGTCTAGACTGGTTCTCTCCCTTTAAAAGCTTGTCAGCATATTAAGACAGGTAACTACTATCCGCCATTGCGTCTACGTATATCATACACACTGACGTCATGAGTGACGTGGTATTGGAAAACACCCTTGTATTTTTGTATTGTATTTTTTAAACAAGCCGTTTTATTAAGTTTATTTTGTTCTGGGAGTTTATATATTTTTTCTTTTACTTAATTATCAAATTATACCAACTGAAAGAATGTTGAAAAATCTTTTCTGAAGCATGCGTAGTCGGATGAGTAGGATTCTCTACTTGTTATGAAATAGACGTTACCAGTCGTTATATACGTAGCGGAAGTGGAGTTTTATCAACGAGGGGAACCAATCTATATTTAGTCAACATTTTGGATCAAATTGCACAGTCCAGCTAAGAATATTTCAGTCATTCCTAGACATTGTTATTTTATTTGTTAACTACGAATCCATGATTTTGGACGAATCCGACATGCTTGCTCTTTCTTGGCAGTTAAGTTGGGGTATAAACGGTATATAAAGTATTTAATTATTGGAAAAGATAAACGGGGTGAACGGATTGGTACACACTTTTCTTTTACATTTCCATATGTTACAAAAGTTTGGTCACAATAAACCGGTATCATTCTTTCAGACATAGTATAGCACACATATATTTGAGTGACATAAGTTCGGACAAAGCCAAAAAAGTGCTTGTTGCTTACGTTAGAGGTTGCACAAAACAAAAACTGGCAACATAGATGTATTATATAATATATACTTATTTACTAATGAAACCCTACACGTTTTTCTTGCTTCAAAGTCGAAAATAACAAATTATAGCGCTAAGCGCATATGTTTATTTTAATAAAAAGACGTTAGAAAGTATTCTTCGAAAGAATATATTTGTCAAATATAGAAAATGACGTCTCAACGTCAGAAATACCGTTTTTATCACTTTTGCCTCAAGAGTGTATGTCTAGATATTTTTGAAAACTTTTTCATGTATGCCAGTAATAGAGTGCATTTTAAATATTTGCAATTTCTTGCTGGTGCGTATGATATGTGTGTGTGTGTTTTTTTGTGCTTTCGACGTTGTCAAAATGGCAATGTTTTTTTACTCTGTTTAAGCAATTTCTAGAAGCTGAAATGACTTGGAGTCAACCAATCATTGTAAGAGAATGCATTTTCAAGAATCAAAACCTATGTTTCGCGTCACGTTCAAGGGTAAAATCGAAATAAACCAAATTTAATGTCAATTAAGAAACAACGGAAACTAAAGATAATTATTATGCTGAGACTATAAGGTATCTAGTCTTTAGCGACGGTAGAATGGGGTTCTTATCCTAAAAAGATATAAAGATGAAGATCCTGTAGTTCAGAGGTTTATTCTAGTATTTTCAAGCCGTTTGCTTTATATCTAATAATATACAATCGTGTGACCGAATCTATAAATCACTTCTGCTGATCTGTATCTGCTTGGACCTGATAAAGCCTTCTACAAAGGAGTGCCGACGATATGTAGGGAATCCTAAGTAGAAGCATTTATCTCTGCTTGCAGTTACAGATATACACATCAGATATTGTTTTTTCTCTGCAATAGCAGATATACATAATATTTAAACTAACTCATTGCACCGCACATATGTCCAACTGCAACCATACTCGACCAGACTCGAATATACATTAATTCACCATTTAACATAAAGATACAAATAATAGTGTCCTTATATAAACGGCTACCGCATACGTCCGGTTGAATACTTTGTTGTAGAGGCACAACTGTGTCGACCAATCGTTCTGTATACCTGTTTATTGAAACTGCATCAGTTTTAAAGAGTCTCCAGTAAAAGTGTTTTTCATTCGACATACTGAACTATTAATTTTATTTTTACTTTACTTTTCCTTTTCGCACCATCACCCTGACAGACAATCGAACACAGATATTTTCAAGCGTACATGCGCACTCATTCTGCATCCTAAAAATTTTAACAAACACGCAGACATCCCCTGTGCAATACCATGAGCTTTTGCAACTCATGTGCCTGGTGAGTTTATGCGCCTATTCTATGTTTATGGTTTCAGCTCAAAGGCTGTATCAAGACACAATACATTCATCTACACCCATACTTTATATAAACGTATATACATCAATTCGCACCTTTAACCCGTTAATGCGAGCTTCCTCAGAAGGATATTGACAAACAGTGTGGACCCTGATGAGATGACAGTCATTGCTGTATCTCATAATGGTTCACCCTGTTAAGCATAGCAAAATCATCTTTTCATGCAGAAACTAATTTGTTAATCGCAACGATGGTACTGACCAGTCAGTGCGCTCTTAAGCAATAACAGTAATAATACTTTGAAACCCTACGTTTATTCACCAGCCTAAGCGCTCTTGGATTTATTTAACATAATTATAATATTGAGAATTAAAAAAAAACAAATTTAAATATACAAACATCACTTACCTAAAAAGATATAAAGATGAAGATCCTGTAGTTCAGAGGTTTATTCTAGTATTTTCAAGCCGTTTGCTTTATGTCGGCTTTCACCAATTTGGCTGTAATTATACCTCTGTATTGGACCTGAACATATGTAAATCTTCCGCCAAATCAATCAACTGATGCCTGCTAGCTAGTTGATTGATCTTGTTAAAAGCGAATGTCGTCCCTTACCCTATTGAATCCCGTTTATTTCACAGAGTCTCGCCTGACCTTGTGAGAGTCTTTACCACTATTATTATCATAGCTGCTATCGCTATCACGAAGGTGATGATACTAATAGTAGCAGCAACCAATAGTTGTCAAAATATGGAACCTACTAAAAATTTTGATATATCGGCTTAATTTTGGGACAGACTGCAGGCCAGGCCACAAGACCTTGTCTTACTCATTTTGGTTGATACTTTGGTGTCGTTGCTGTTTTGGTGGTTCTGATTAGAAGTTGTAGTTCTATGTTTTTTTAAACATCTTACTAAAATGGATATTCAAAATGAAACAATTATCAAGCATATCAGACTTTCGCACTCAGGCGCACTTTATAATTCTTAATTATTTAAAAGATCTCGTACAAATTGCCTGTCTAAAATTTCGGAATCGTGTTTGGTATCAAAATAAAGCCTGTCTTCTCTACATTCCTAAAATGATATTTTTCATGAGGAATTATCAAACTGAATTCATTATTTTTCTATTTACTTATTTTTCATCTTTCAAGGGTTGTCATAATCGGGTGATTTAAACGTCCGTCAAAACGTCGGACGAAAGTTGCCGTAAGCCTACACAGGTATACATGTAGGCGGAAGTAAGAATATCAGTTTTCATGATATTGACCAGACTGCTAAACCACGCTAACCTGCAATTAATTTTATTTTCTCTTTTCTCGCTCTTTCTCAATATTCTATGTACTTTTTATTTTCTATTGTTTATTATTTATCTATGATTCTTATTTATTTTACTATTTTATTTTATAAATTTTATATTATAATTTTCGCTGCACAACACCACCTCTCCCCCTAAAATAACTTTATTCCTATAAAGTGTGTAATGTTATACCACTACTACGCCCTTATTATAATTACTCGCAAACATATACAAATACATATAATGGAACACATCCGATAACTATAATACAATAATAAAAATAGAGCATTCAGAAATCTACTTCTTGACAACTTAGTTGGATGTATCACCTGATACTTCCAACTAATTTGACATTGCTAAAGGCATTTTTTACTGGTTTAGTCTATAAATGAAGCCATCCATGCCATAACTGTGCATATATACAATATTGTCTTCACTGTACATTTCTAGTATGCTCACAAACAAAATCCACTTCTTTCAATAAACCATGATTGTATCCGACTGATACTCATGCCTTTCAGCTGTGGCTATATAAGGTGTTTTTCAAGCCACATGCAAAGCTATGGTTAATCCTAGGCAACATGATATAACCTAGAGTCATGCTGAACATAAAAAATTTATGTTATATGCAGTTATCAAAATTTGCCTTGCTCTCCTACCTGTCATAATTGACATTGCGTGGACTCTGTTAGCTTTAAATTTCTTATTGTTTAAAATGTTTACAACTTCAAAGTTGTCCCATTCAAAATAAATGTATGGAGAAAGCTTTCCTTGAACCGTTATTGCTGAAATCTCATTTGGGGACTTAATAGTACAATAAGATGGGCATACAGAAAGATTCATTAAGGGAACATGCACACACATATATCCATTTGTTATTTCTGCCAAGAGAACAGTTTTATTCAATCTTCGTTTTAGCATATAAGTGGTTATTATCATTAACCAAAGTAGAATACAAATACAAAGGGCTAAAATACAGTACTCAATTGTTATATCTATTTTTTCTGGAGATTCTGGTGTACTATTTGCATCTTTGTATATAAATGATGGTACTGTAGAAGCATTCGCTCTTGAAATCTGGGTTTGGTGTAGTATGGTTAATATATGCAATATTTTGCCTAATTTACTGTGTGAACACACTAATACTATAAGTACCAAGTTTGCTAACTTTGGAGTTATATCCACGATCAGCTCTATCCATAAATTCTCTTCATCAGAAATACAATAGTTTAGTCGTCGTAGCTCAGTCGAGAGAACATGAGACACCAAAGAAGTTGTAATAGTCAGCAGAAGTATGGTAAACTTGAATCCACCCCACATCACTAAAAGAAACAAAAGGGACGAAGTACGTAGTTTCTCGAGTTACTACATATTCAGTACCCTATCTACCTTATATAGTATCATACTACAACTACCCTATGGTTTACCTACCAAACCTTATATACCCTAGTTATCTACCTACTAACCCACCTATTTATCTACCTATCAGTTAAATTTAGTTTGTGTGGTTTTTATTCAATTTTCCAGTACGTAACAATTTTTACCCAACTGGGTTTAACTGTATTACAACTGCAAAATTCACCTATTGTCAGATTCAAAAAGATGAAAAGTAACAAAAAGTAATGAAAGTGTCTCATCTCTATAAAGCTGAAGCTATACAGACATAATATGATTACAATATTTAATTGAAATATTTATATGGGCGTTTCCTACGTTTGCCTGATTTGGTATGCTGGATATAAAACTGCCTTTTTAGTTCTTCAGATACGTTTTCTTCATTTTGCCATGAAGGTTTAAACCTACAATCAGACCACTCAACCAAAAATTGTTTTTGTTGGCCTACTTTTCTTTGTTTCAATATTTTGTTAACACTGTACCATACATCAGGTTTTCTTTTGTGTTTGTTGTTACCCTCTACCTCTTGTACATTTTCATCAGTTTCTACATTTTCACCTGCTTTTGTAGGATCATCAAGTTGGGGCTCCATTACATCTGTATCGTTTGGATCATATATAATTGTGTCCTCATCACTTTCAGCTTCAAAGAGATCCTCATCAGGTGGTTCATACCGATAATTTTGAGGATCATAATATCTCCTTAAATCTTGAGCATTTATGAAGTTTTTGACTGGCTTATTAGTTTGACAATCTGCTATTTTATAGGTGTCAAAGGGACCCTTTTCTTTTATGTAAATTCTACCCATATATTTATCATGCAATTTTTTTGTTAGCCCAGTTTTGGTTTTGTGCACCTTTAGCAATACTTCTTCTCCTATAAGAAAGTTAGATTCTTTTGCCTTTATGTCATGCTTATGTTTACTTTCTTCTTGGGATAGTTCAGTGTTTTTAGCAGCTTGGTCATGAATCAATTTTAGTCTATCTATTAATTGAGTCACATGCGTTTTTGCTTCTGTTCCTAACGTTTCTCTTGGGACCAGTGCAGTATCAAAAGGTATCCTCATTTCATTTCCAAATAGCATTTTGTATGGACTGAATCCAGAGCTTTCAGTATTCGGAGCTGATCTGATGCTCATAAGGACAGTAGGTAAAAGGAGATCCCAATTACTCTGATCCTTGCTTACATACATTCGTAGGGTCTGTGCTATGGTTGCATTTTGGCGCTCCACTGAGCCATTTGCCCTTGGGTTATAGCTTGCAGTCATATGCCTTGATACTTTATAGATTTCGCACACAGCATTTACCAGTTTAGACAGAAAATTTCGTCCTCTGTCAGAAACTATGCTGATGGGTGCACCAAATCTACAAAAGATCTCATCATGTAAAACCCTAGCTATAGATAAAGCTGACTGGTCATGCAAAGGAAATGCCTCTATCCATCTAGAGAAACTGTCAACACAAACTAGTATATGTTCATGTCCAGCTGAAGTTTTTGGTAAAGGTCCAACTAAATCAATATGCATGCGTTCAAAAACTTTAGCTACTGGAAGAGGGTTTAAAGGAGTACAATTTTGATGAGCATCCCGTTTCGCTCTTTGACATCTGTCACAAGATTTAACAAAATCAGTTATGTCTTGAAACATATGAGGCCAGTAATATTTAGCATGAATGGCTGCATATGTTTTCTTAAATCCAAAGTGACCATTGCTATCATGATATGCCTGCATTGCCTTTATCCTCATACATTTTGGAAGGGCTGTTTGAAAAATGAATTTTTCTTCCGGAGGTTTCTTTTTACTTCTTGGCTGAAACCTGTGAACTAATATCCCATCTAACAAATCATAGTATTCTTTCTCTATTAGAACAGTGCGTTGAAGTTTTTTATCTTCTGGTAATTCTTGTTGCGTTAGGTATTTGTATAAATGTTTAAAGTCAGGGCAATTTTGCTGCTGTATGCTTAAATCAGGGATTGTTTCCTCCCCATTTTTGCCTATTGTTTTGTTTTGTTCTGACTCTAAGTCTATTGATGATACCTCATTTTGGATATTATACTCAAATGTAGCTTCCAACCATTCTTTATGTTTGTCATTTTCATTTAAAGGAATATTTCCTACATCTATTCTCTGACTACCATCACCTGACACTGATTTGGATTTACATGAAATATCTGAATTTATCTTTTCAGTTTGATGTGCCTGATTTTGAATGCTGTTTACAGTATCTAATTTAAATCCATTACTGGTTTGAAATTTAGAAATATCTATTTGATTCACCTGTTTAGAATCTTGTTTCTGTTCTTCAATGTCTTTAGTTAGTCTAGAGAGCGCATCAGCATTATTAAACTCCCCTTTACGATAAATAACCTTATATCTAAACCCTTGCAAAAATAATGCCCATCTTGCTAGTCTACCATTTTGTGAGTTTGTCATGGAGTTTAAACAAGTCAATGCTTTATGATCAGTGACTATTTCAAAGGGAATACTTGTTGAGAGATATGCTTTATATGTTTTCACACCTTCTACTATTGCCAAACATTCTAATTCTGAAACTGAATAATTTTTCTCAGAGCTATGTAGAGCTCTACCCCCAAATTCAATAACTCTTTCTTTCTTATTCTCATCAAGCTGGCCAAGAATGTAACCCAAACCTGACCTAGAAGCATCACACGAGAGTATGAAGCTTTTGTTCATATCAGGGAATGCCAAAACTGGTGAACTCGTTAGAGCTGCTTTTAAAGTGTTAAGTGCATCTTCACATTCTTTTGACCAAACAAATGGTGTATCATTCTTTAGAAGATTAAATAAAGGAGCACATATTTTACTGTAACCCAGAATAAATTTCTTATAATAGTTAGTTAGCCCTAACAGACTTTTGACTCCTTTCTGGTCCTTAGGTGCAATTAGGTTGTTTATCTTTTCTACCTTTCTTTGATCTGGTTCTATTCCCAATTTACTAAGCACGTGGCCCAAATAATGAAGTTTCTTTTGGGCGAAAAAACACTTATTAGGTGACAGTTTTAGACCTGCATTTCTGAGACGTGTAAATACTTCTTCAATGTGTTGAAGGTGTTCATCAAATGTTGATGAAAATATAATTACATCATCAATATAGCACAAGACGTACTTCCATGAGATTCCACGAAGGACCCTCATCATGAGGTGCTGAAAGGTAGCAGGAGCCCCAGATAAGCCAAATGGCATGGTTTGAAATTCATATATGCCATAATAAGTAATAAATGCTGCACGTGCTTTACTTTCTTCACTAAGGGGTACTTGCCAAAATGCTTTCCCCAGGTCAAGAGATGTAAAGTACTGAGCATTTGCCTCCCCAATAGCATCAAAGATGTCTGACAGACGGGGCATTGGATATGCTTGAGGTTTGCTTATTTTGTTAAGTTTTCTGTAGTCCACGGCAAAGCGATATTCTTCAGAATTAGCTTTTTTCACCAGGACTAGAGGACTGTGCCAATTACTATTGCTTTCTTTCACTTGACCATGTTTTCTTAAATCATCAACTTGACGTTTTGTTTCCCCTCTCATTTCAGGTGTTTGTTTGTAATGGGGAAGTTTCACAGGTGGGGCATCTCCTGTTTCAATAGCATGCTCTGCCAAATGAGTTCTGCCAAGGTCATGTAATCCCTCAGAAAAAATATCATTATTTTTGTTTAAAAGAAGTATCAGTTTCTGTTTTTGTTGTTCATTTAGATCTGAATTGGTTAGATTAAAATCAAATTTTGTAGTGGTATTGTTGGTTTTGGAAAACTGAGGTGCATTAGTGGTCATTTCTGAATCTGTACCAAGTGAAAATATGTTTTGGGTTTCCACTTGTGACACAACAGCTAAGACCTTGTTTCCTTTTAAATGTATATCTCTATTATTTGGGTTGATCATGCGTATTACTGCTCTTCCTTTCTTAATTCTAACTAAGCATCTAGCACCCATTATAGTTTCATTTGATAATTTTGAAAGTGGCTCTAACAGAACTTCATCATTGTCATTTACCCTTGCTATCTTAACCTGTATATCTACCTCTGAATTAGCTGGTAGAGTTGTTCCCTTTACTGTTCTTGCATAACCTGTGTTGGTTTGTAGGTTACATACTTTAATATTGTCCTGTATGTGCATCCTTTTACCCCTTATATCTAAAGTGACATTGTGTGTTTCCATAAAATCATGTCCTAATATTACAGAATGATGAAGGTCTTCAATGATATAAAAAGGATATTTCAGCCCTAATGTTCCAAACTTGATATCAATTTCTATAGCCCCAAGCACTGAATGATGTGTACCACCTACCCCAACAATGGATTGGATATGACATGGGTTAATGCTTGGCTTGTTTATAGGAAAAGCTTTTTCAAAAAACAGTTTAGAAATGCAAGAGCCCGACGCACCAGTATCACACAGTGCATTCGTTTTTCTATTATTGACAGAGATATTCACTGTATTCTTTGTCATGTAAGCTGTGAAATTAGCACAAACAGTTGGTAAGGGGATACGATTTGTACTATCATATCTTTTACCCGTTTGATTATAATTTAGATTTTTACTTAAACGGTGTTTGTTTCTTTGATTGTTATCTTTACCTTTTCTGACCTGATTTTTAGCACTTTGATTATATCTGAGAGGACGTTTACACACCCTATACCCGGGATGCAACATTTTTGTTTACATCGCAGAACAGAAACAACCTAACACGACGCGTGCGAGAATGAATTGTGGTAAGTTGACGTTGTTTTTACTTTTACAGACGTTAAAACGAGGAGTTGCGAGTCAAGATTTTGCAGAGAAACATAGTGTACCTACCTTTATCTTTCGCCATAAGTAGTAGTTTAACAAGGATCCCTTTGCATCAGAAATAATATGTTTTTCATGAGAATATTCCACCAAAGACACGAAAATTGGTTACACTTGCTAATTGCACGAGTCCTTTTTGTCCGATTCTCCTGGTCGAAAGGGCAGGATATACCTGAAACATTCTTTATTACGTATCATCAGGAGACAATAGTGAAATCAAGCCAGCTTTTACAAAATATGGTGCTAAACAGACACAGGGTAGTTCGACTGGGATACTATCACCATCGATGAGTGAATTACCTGGATACAAGCAACATCAGAGAGGTTTTTTTGAAAAATGACACAACTTCCAGCAAAGAGTGCGGCCAAAAATGATATAGTTTACATCGGAGACTTTTGCATATTGAAAAGCGCAAGTTCCACGGACGCCAGAAGTTTTCAGATGTGGTTAGAATGATCTCAATTTAAACTTTACATTTTAGAACAGCTTTGCTAATATGAGCCGCGACATGTGGTTTCCAACAATGTGGTATTTTGACAAGTGTAGACTAAGGCCTGTGCAGCCTCCTTTTAAGCTTAGAAACTCCAAACGCTGTTCGGTCAGTAGCTTAACAGTCATACAATATTCAAGCGAGTAGCAAAGGCTCTGATCAGACTGCGCGTATGCGCAGGCTGGTCTGAGCCTTTATGGGTCGCCATGCGGGGATCCAGAAAGTTTTGTCAGGGGGTCAAACTTTGACAACATTTTTTTTTAGTTCATAAGGGGAGGGAGGATCCAAGTCACACTATAAGCGGTCTGAGCCTTTGTGCGTCGTCATGCGGGGATCCAGAAAGTTTTGTTAGAGAGGGTCCAAATATGACAACATTTTTTTATGATAAGGGAAGGGAGGATCCAATTACCACTATAAGCAGGCGTTTCGGTGGCTTGCCGATGATGGCCCTATATTCAATGCTGGCTTGGTAGCTTTGCGATTTTTCGGGGGATCGGGCCTGTATTGCTAGAAAACCCTATATTTTTGTCATTTTTAGCGGGGGGGGGGGGGGGGGGGGGGCTCCGGACCCCCTGTCCCCCCCTCTGGATCCGCGCATGGGCGGACATACCACATTGTTGGAAATCTAAAGTTGCGGTTATTTCACCAATGGAAAACACGTACAATAATCTGACTTTAAATTAAGATACGAATACCGATACACCTAAAATATATTGAATCACATGACAACCAACATTTTTAAACATTCATGTTACGCAAATGCGTAAAGTACTAATCTCACATGTGCTGGCCCAGTTTGCCGTACATCGAAAAAATGTTGTGTAGCGATTTGCATGCTGGATAATTTCGCAAGCCCTTTTCCGTCTGGTTTTTAAGCAAAACTTCTTCATTTTCAAAAACAATCTTTAAGGATACCGTCAGAGTGTCAAACAATTTGGATCCAGACCAGTACAACCGTAATCTGGGGCATGCGCGAATCCAGATGGGGGCATGGGCATGGGGTCCAGGCACCCCTTGAAAACCACAAGCGGAATTTTCTATAAAGAAAAAAGCTATTGAACCCGCCACCCCTGGAAGAAGTATGACGGTTCCGACTTAGACTTATCTGTAGATGAGAGGGTTGGGTCTGATGTCTTATCTTGGTCAGGCCCACCTGGGTTTAACTGTTTGGTTTGTTAAGTCCTTACTTTTTTTATATTTTGATCCTTTTGTAACAGGAGATGATATATCATATTTCAAATAAACCATCTAATTTTTAATATCATAAGTTAGGGGTCGTCAGTTACAGGCGAAGTAATGGCTAATCGCTCAGGTAAAGGTGTGGTTATGTGAACAGACCGTCCCGCCATGACTATAGCTGTTGACTGAGACGTAAAGCATAAAACCAAACAAAGTCACCTGAAGCAGTTTTTTTTCATCTTTTTTCCACCAGCATAATTTCATGGAAATGAGGGTATTTTAGCTGGAACCTCTAATTACATAACTTTGCGATTATACAACCAAACGCTGTACGCATCTTCTGAAAATTAGAAAGCTAAGCACTTGGAAGACTTGTGCAATCCATTCGAATAGATTTTGTTTAGTCGTGTAACACCTTTCTAACGTACTTTTCAAGAAATCTGGAGAGAATTGAATGGTATAAACATTATGGTAAAAGTATTTCTTCTATCTGAGAGGAAACCGAGCTTTTGTTTGAGTTTTAGATGTGAAGGAGTGCCTACATATTGGCTAGACTAATTCCAGTCTAACCCCTTGATCCAGCAAATTAGCCACTTTTTAACGTAGGTTGGTTTTATTTATTGATTGTAAATTTGACATTGTCCTAAATAATTTCAGAGATACTTCCTGCAGCGTTAGTTTGAAACCATTGGTGAAAAGGAATAATAGTAGTTGCTTAAATGACCTATGTTTTAACTTATATATGTAGAAGTTATGCCCCTGACTGCAACCCTCCCCCCCCCCCAACACACACACATGAGGGTACTTAATCGCACAAGCACATCAAAATCGCTCACGACAGATCAACTGACATATCTCTATCCACCCATGCACACATATCTAGTAAGTAAGAATTAAAGAGCGTTTACGTCTCCTTGCATAGTTAGCTCTGCACTTACCATTATGCTATGGTTCTTTTGGGTAGTGGTGGCATTTGTCCAAAACGCCGACCAAAAAGTAAGTGGGTGTGATCAGAAAATACCACAATCATAAACTACAGACCAAACCATGACACCATGAGGAAGAGCTACAAGACATTTACAGTAACAAGACACCCAAAATGCAATAAAAGCTTTCTCGTCCTCGTCAAGATGATGACAAAACTAGAAAAGCCAAAGTAATGTATACCAAAACAAAGACCTGCACAGAACCCCCACAAACAATGGGAGGAGCATAAAACAATAAATACACAACAATAGAACCACGACAGCAGCCTAGGCCACCGGGGGGAGGGGGGGGGGCTTTTAATGCATTTCGGTTTTATACCTTATACGTTCGTCGATAGTATTAACGTGTTCGATTGCCACCTATCTGATGTGTTTATTGAATATACTGAAATCATAGCCAAAACAATCCGAAACTAGGGCTACTAGGAATAATTTACAGTTGAAAAAAAACAGTTTTGTTTCCACACCGGATAGACGGCAATCGAAAACGCTATTCATCGACGAACACGGATCAGAAATAGCTATAACGAGTGTTTTCGATTGTCATTTGTCGCCAGTCGGTTGACTAATGGCAATCAAAAACTATGTTTCTAACTATTTTTGGTATACGTTCGTCGATAGTATTGACGTTTTCGATTGCCTATCCAGTTTGGTTTCGTTGTACGCTTCATGAGTTCTGCATATAATTGAATCAAATTATTTGGAACTGTTTGTGCTTGTAAGAAAGATATATAATAATAACGATATAACATTCGTTTCCGTATATTAAAGGTTGTATAGCACCCGTGTGTGCTAAATGTTAATGAAGCCAAAACTTCGTAAAAGTTGCCTTTGCTGCCCGACCCTGGCATGAGCTTACAGTATTTTCACGACTGAAACGTCCCAGCTTCCAAATGGCTTGCATTTACACGTGAAGTAATTAATTTACTCTTTGCCTGCTAGTGTTGCCTGCTGATAACCTTTCTAAACAGTTTGGACCAAGAACAGACCCGACATGCGCAAGTCCAGGAAATCTCATCAGGAAGGGGGCTTGTTAGGTCCCAGTCCAACTGATAGAAAAAAGCTCTGACAAGCTTTACTTCATGGATTGAACAGCGTATCGTGAATTCTTAATATGTAACGGAAACGTGTTCCCCAAGTGAATCGTCAGATAAGTGTACGTGTTTCCCATTGGTAAAATAAATAATTGAGCCGTGGCTTTAGATTTCCAACAATGTGGTATGTGCGACCCACAAAGGCTCAGACCAGCCTGCGCATACGCTTGAATATTCTATGACTGTTAAGCTACTGACCGAACAGCATTTGGAGTTTCTAAGCTTAAACTAAAAAAAGGAGGCTGCACAGGCTCGCCTGAGTCTACACTTGTCAAAATGCCACATTGTTGGAAACCACATGTCGCGGCTCATATTAGCAAAGCTGTTCTAATGTAAAGTTTAAATTGAGATCATTCTAACCACATCTGGAAACTTCTGGCGTCCGTAGAACTTGCGCTTTTCAATATGCAAAAGTCTCCGATGTAAACTATATCATTTTTGGCCGCACTCTTTGATCGATCCCATTCTGAATGTAAGCTTTTTAAGCTCATCTAATGTCTTAGGGGCATGTGTTGATAGAGCCGTACCAATAGCTCTATCCATCCCATTTAACGCGATTTGCACTTGTACATTTTCATTTATTCCTGTCTTGAATGTTTCACATTCTAGGCGACACAAAAAATCTTCCACAGACTCGCCCGATTTTTGTCTCATACAATAAATACTCATGTTTATCGCCTCGTCCTTGTGAAATTTGTCTTGAAGAGCATCCTTAAGCTCATCAAGGGTGCTTGGCTCAGGGTTTAACTGCTCGAACCACAGTCTTGCATTGCCATCTAAGTGCCATGCGAGTGTGGCAAGTGCCTGCTGGTTGTTTATGCCAGTACATGTTTTGTACTGGTCAAAGCGTCTTAGGTATGACTCGATTTTCTGGAAGCCATCCCCTTTAAATTGCTCCAACCTGAACATTCCACTTGCCATATTTGATAACCTCGTTGAATTTGTTTGTACACTCACTTGGTTATCCTGTTCTAACTGTTCTTCTCTCTGAACCTCTCTTCTCTCACTAGACGAACGGAGATAATAGTTCGATGGTCGTGATGTCACTGGCATCTGATGAAACACATCGAACTATGGGGGACTCGCTTTGCTAATTGAGAGGCTGGAATCAACGTCTCAACCAACCACGTATTATGCTGAGACTATAAGGTATCTAGTCTTAAGCGACGGTAGAATGGGGTTCTTATCCTAAAAAGATATAAAGATGAAGATCCTGTAGTTCAGAGGTTTATTCTAGTATTTTCAAGCCGTTTGCTTTATATCTAATAATATACAATCGTGTGACCGAATCTATAAATCACTTCTGCTGATCTGTATCTGCTTGGACCTGATAAAGCCTTCTACAAAGGAGTGCCGACGATATGTAGGGAATCCTAAGTAGAAGCATTTATCTCTGCTTGCAGTTACAGATATACACATCAGATATTGTTTTTTCTCTGCAATAGCAGATATACATAATATTTAAACTAACTCATTGCACCGCACATATGTCCAACTGCAACCATACTCGACCAGACTCGAATATACATTAATTCACCATTTAACATAAAGATACAAATAATAGTGTCCTTATATAAACGGCTACCGCATACGTCCGGTTGAATACTTTGTTGTAGAGGCACAACTGTGTCGACCAATCGTTCTGTATACCTGTTTATTGAAACTGCATCAGTTTTAAAGAGTCTCCAGTAAAAGTGTTTTTCATTCGACATACTGAACTATTAATTTTATTTTTGCTTTACTTTTCCTTTTCGCACCATCACCCTGACAGACAATCGAAAACAGATATTTTCAAGCGTACATGCGCACTCATTCTGCATCCTAAAAATTTTAACAAACACGCAGACATCCCCTGTGCAATACCATGAGCTTTTGCAACTCATGTGCCTGGTGAGTTTATGCGCCTATTCTATGTTTATGGTTTCAGCTCAAAGGCTGTATCAAGACACAATACATTCATCTACACCCATACTTTATATAAACGTATATACATCAATTCGCACCTTTAACCCGTTAATGCGAGCTTCCTCAGAAGGATATTGACAAACAGTGTGGACCCTGATGAGATGACAGTCATTGCTGTATCTCATAATGGTTCACCCTGTTAAGCATAGCAAAATCATCTTTTCATGCAGAAACTAATTTGTTAATCGCAACGATGGTACTGACCAGTCAGTGCGCTCTTAAGCAATAACAGTAATAATACTTTGAAACCCTACGTTTATTCACCAGCCTAAGCGCTCTTGGATTTATTTAACATAATTATAATATTGAGAATTAAAAAAAAACAAATTTAAATATACAAACATCACTTACCTAAAAAGATATAAAGATGAAGATCCTGTAGTTCAGAGGTTTATTCTAGTATTTTCAAGCCGTTTGCTTTATGTCGGCTTTCACCAATTTGGCCGTATTTATACCTCTGAACCGGACCTGAACATCTGTAAATCTTCCGCCAAATCAATCAACTGATGCCTGCTAGCTAGTTGATTGATCTTGTTAAAAGCGAATGTCGTCCCTTACCCTATTGAATCCCGTTTATTTCACAGAGTCTCGCCTGACCTTGTGAGAGTCTTTACCACTATTATTATCATAGCTGCTATCGCTATCACGGAGGTGATGATACTAATAGTAGCAGCAACCAATAGTTGTCAAAATATGGAACCTACTAAAAATTTTGATATATCAGCTTAATTTTGGGACAGACTGCAGGCCAGGCCACAAGACCTTGTCTTACTCATTTTGGTTGATACTTTGGTGTCGTTGCTGTTTTGGTGGTGCTGATTAGAAGTTGTAGTTCTATGTTTTTTTAAACATCTTACTAAAATGGATATTCAAAATGAAACAATTATCAAGCATATCAGACTTTCGCACTCAGGCGCACTTTATAATTCTTAATTATTTTAAAAGATCTCGTACAAATTGCCTGTCTAAAATTTCGGAATCGTGTTTGGTATCAAAATAAAGCCTGTCTTCTCTACATTCCTAAAATGATATTTTTCATGAGGAATTATCAAACTGAATTCATTATTTTTCTATTTACTTATTTTTCATCTTTCAAGGGTTGTCATAATCGGGTGATTTAAACGTCCGTCAAAACGTCGGACGAAAGTTGCCGTAAGCCTACACAGGTATACATGTAGGCGGAAGTAAGAATATCAGTTTTCATGATATTGACCAGACTGCTAAACCACGCTAACCTGCAATTAATTTTATTTTCTCTTTTCTCGCTCTTTCCCAATATTCTATGTACTTTTTATTTTCTATTGTTTATTATTTATCTATGATTCTTATTTATTTTACTATTTTATTTTATAAATTTTATGTTATAATTTTCGCTGCACAACATAATAACCGTTTTTTTTGTCAGCATTATGTAGCCGTTTAGTGTGTGCTGTCTACTTGACGGGTATGTACTTACTTGTAAATACATCATACAAATAGTTTATTATTCAAACTCTCCGCGTGCATAGCTTAACTATAGACATGAGTGGCAGATATCTAACTTCATTAAAACGTGGATGACGTGACAGACATGAACAATACAAGAATATTAACTTTTCTTACCAGAATTGTCTGACCAGGTATAATTCCAACGCATAATAAGGTGAAACTGGACCCAACGGCCAAAATATACTTGGTCATACATATGTGTTGATAAGCGATGCGTATGGTTTTGTTAACGCCAATACTTTTACGTTTTGAGACAATAAATAAAGATAACTCTTACTTTTATATAAACACTGGGTTGTCTTTCCAAATGGATCCGATTCTACCTTGACTTATCAGCATGTGTCCAAAAGTTACCATCTTTTAGCATGTTAAAAATAGCTCAAAACTCATCTATTTTGACAAAAAAGCATGACCTTACACGCATTTTAAAAAAGTTATTTAATCTTAAAAATTTGAAAATATGAGTATTTAAAAAAGATTTTTTTTATATGACAAATCAAACGTGAGAAGTACTATATTTTTTCTGGGAATACGCTACATGCTATTGACTAATAAATGAAAACACTAAAAAAGCGAAAAAAGGCACGTAGCCTATTTTTAAGCTAAAACCTATTTTGTCAAAAAAAAAACATTAATTAAGGCCAAAAATTCGTTTAAATCTAGAACAAAAAAATGTCACATAATGTAACTATGAACAGAAACAAAAAGCTTATTACTTTGAAGGGAATTTTGTATAGAAACTTATTATTATTTAAAAGCATATGTCACCCTGCTCGTTTTTGTATTTTATGCTATTTTCTCTTATTACCTCTAAAATAAAAGCAGGCATGGATTACCATACCTGTTTCACTATTTACTTTAGGTCCGTTGGCGTAGACAATCATGATATAGAGTGTATTTGGAAAGCAACAATGTTTGTTTGGGTTGATGTTTTACGTCCTCAGCCATATGGGGATGTCTTCTTGTGTGCTAGCCAGTACTGAGCAGAAATAATAGAATACCTTGCGCAGGAACCCAAAACGGCACCTGTAGACCTTGAGGTGCACCATAGGGGGGATTTCTGTAGACATATATTTTCTGAAACCCTATTCAATTCCCTTTAAAATGAAGATTGTTAGCACTCTGAGCATGGGGGCGTTTTGCCGTGGCAGCCTGTTGATTACGTTACCTATATGAATTTTCATAACACGTACAAAAATCGCCATAAAATATATATTTGATACATTTAATCATCTAGATTATGACTTTTGCACCAGGTACTAGAGCAATTTTAATCAATATGCTAAAATAGCTATAGTCTTGAATTTATGATTGTATGATAACGTGTATTACGAATTCTTATTAATATACATCTTTAGATAATTTTTGTCTAAAATAGTTTGGTTACAAACATTCAATAGTCAAGCTGTCCCGAGTATTATTTTATTATCATAAATGTACATTTATTATCTTTGCAAAAAAAAGTAAGTTTTTAAGTCATACCTTGCATATGATATCTGTAATTGCCTTTTTAAACATGATAACCCCACGTGAAAGCAATTTTATTCACATCAGTTAAAGGGTAATTAAAAGCAGGTATATGTTCCAAATTAATTTAGTCATCATCTTTTTTCAGTGCATTTATCAAATTAACTAAGATTCTAGAAAAAGAGCAGTATTTGGGGAGGTATCTTTTCAGTTACTGTAAAGTAATGTATATTACAAAACAAAGATATAGTAATTTTACCTCCTTGTTTGATTCAGACATTATAATGAGCAAAATGCGCCCTACGAAATTATATTATTTCAACTTAACATTTTTTTGTCATTGAATTTGCATTCTGCTAAGGTGACTACTTGTGTACTTTTATTCACGTTACTTGTAAAAGTCTTTAAATCTTAAGTATATTCTGAGCATCTTTAATAGCTAAATTAAAATTATTCATTCTCTAAATGGTGAGATACTCTTTTAGATAAAATGATAAACTGGGTCCAATAGTTGAATAAAGATATTTCCTTCCAGGGGTGTTGTATGCGTTACCATATTAGTCTCTTTATCATTAATAGATAATATTCATTCAATTTAAATATATTTATTGGACAGCCTAACACTAGCAAATAAAATATTTTCTTTATATAAAATAATAATAATATATTCTATATGCAGTTGCTTCCATGGTATATACAGTTGGTACCTTTTTTGTCCAAAGTATCAGCTTAATAAAAATAAATAAAGTGAAAAAAAAACCCTCAAAATCCATTCAATGATATAGTATCCTATTATCTTAAACAGGCTTTAGCTGTCCATCTGCAATATCATGTAATTCATGCTACATGCCCAATCATTTTGGGTTCTGACCTTATTAGCATATTTGAACTAATTCAGAAAATAACATCCTCATTTAGCCTATTCAGAAAAAAGACTTTGTAGATATAAGTATACTGTCCACAAAAAGTAGGGGATATTGGGACGCAAAAAATCCAGAAATTAAACAGTCAGGGGCATAACCTGTATAAGTTACAATATATATCACTTGAAGAAGTTAAAATTGTGTCTTTTCAACAATGATTTCAAAGTGAGCCTATCGAAAGTAACTTATTTAGGTTATATCTGAAATTATTTACGTCAAGGTCAAATTTTAGTCCGTCAAAAATATAACTTATTCAAGTTAAAAAGTAGCTTATTTTCTGAATTTCAATGACCTCGCGTACAAATTTCTAGACGATGCGTACACACATTTATTGCATAATCGTAAAGTTATGTAATAGGTCTTTCAGATAAAATTTCCCACATGGCCCTGAAAATTGCAGTAACTCCGGAATATGAGGATGAAAAACGACAGTTTCACTCAAACAGGTTACTTTTGTTTATGTTGCTAAAAAAGTTAACTGTTTTAAGTGAAATATTTTTTAACTTTAGGAAGTTATGCACCTGACTGTTAAAATCCTAATTTGTCGCATAAATAATTTTGCCTTTGGATATAGCAATATGTCAGCCAGTTTTCCTGTATAATTTGAGGACTAAAAAATTAGTAATGTGACCTTAAGGGCGTGCCAAAGACACTAGGGGTTAATACCCAAATTTCACAAAAAAGTATCAAAATTTTTGACATGCTTTCGAAAATGCATGCTAAAGATGCATTTTGGATATCTTTGTTTTTTAAGATTTTTTTCATGAACCATAACTGTCATTTCTAGGAAATAGGGCGGTGACAAAAAAGTAAAAAATGGCAAAATTCACTTAAAAGTGGCAGATTTTAGCCTCACATTCCTGAAATCGAGGAAAAAGAGATAAACACAAATTCTAAACATAAAAAATAATGCATATCGGATATTTTCTTTTTAAAAAACATAGCAATTGCATACTCCGTCACCGTGATATTCACGTGTGAAAATCGAAAGGCTACCCCTGGTCTAAATATGGTTGTCTCAGGAACACGTGACCGGATTAATCCTAGAAAATTTTATTCATATTGTCAGCTAGATGACTTGGCTAATTAATACTAGCTGTTTCAGGTTTATGACATTAGTTTGGTAAATGCTATGATTTATTATGTTGGAATATCCCCTACTTTTTGTGAACAGTATATAAGAGTGTTATTTATGTTATCAAATATAATATTCTGTATATTGTAAGCGTACCATACTATACAATCTCGTTGCAACTTAATTCATTTTGGGTTACTATACAGAAGTATATTTGTCACAACTGCAAATTAATCAACGTTTCAGGATGAAATAGGTATTCTACATATTTAATTCTTTGTTAATGCATTTTTTACCATACTGAAAGGCTGAAGTCAGCCAAACACAAGAATATGTATATAAAAAATACTTTCAAAGTATATCAAGTTCCTTTTTAGTTTTCCTCGATCTTCAAATCTAAACAACTGAATGGGAAACCACGTAAACTGTGGGCTTTAAAATAAGTAAGGAGCACTTGACTTTACAGTAATGTTAAAGTTGGTTACATATTTCTATGTAAACGGTGATATACTAAGTTTATAATAAACAATAAACTGCATAACATATGATAAAAATGTGTTTATCTTCATTTGAGCTATGTTGAGGGAATATCTTGGGCATCGTTGTATTATTTCGTATCTTTTCAATATTCAAGTATATGATGAAATATCACCAGTTCTATTTCTCCCTATACACACACGTACGTTTGTGAATAATGTTGGCTACCAATTGCATTAATCGACCTTCTAAAGCACTATATTTCCCTTTTATAAACAAATCTATGAATTGGTTGATTGAACAGGTACTTTTTATTGTAGAAATCGGTACTCAATTTATTTAAAATGCCCTCTTATTATTGAATTACGAAAATATGAAATTCCATCATGGTTTATGCAATATCGCCTATTAAAATGTATAATTGAATCAAATATTAATCTTTTTAAAGGTTTTAAAATGACAGCTTATCGCCTTCTCTTATATTTTGATCTTACAATGTAAGAAATATCTCTATATTCATGCAAAATTACCATATGATTTTCTTAACCTTAGCACAAACACATTACAACCAGATAAATTATGACTGAAATCTTGCATATCTCCTTTATCACGATTATTGTCTAATAAGATGCTCTGCTTACAGCAATTGTATTCACAGACATTACTTAATGTTATAATTGTGTTTCTTGATCATACTCACTTTTTATGCATTTTAGGTAAAGATGACTGCCAGTTACTTCATTAGCACCTGCCAGATCAACCAACTTTAAATTTTAGTACATAAATATATGGAATGTAATGTTTTGGTTGTTTGAAAAAATCTCATAAAAGGTCAACAATGTTCGCAGTGAACAATTTCAGTATAGTGAGAAGTACATAGTACTTGTTTTAGTATATATTTCAGGCCCCCTAGTGGAACCTTTAAAACCTTTATAAACCTTTAATTTGGTTGTCATCCTTTTAAAACCTTTAATTTGGCTGAAAACCTTTTATAACCTTTATTTTGATTAATAAACCTTTAAATTTTGCAAGATTAGTTTGAGCATAAGAAATAGAACACGAGTATGTTGAAAAGTAATGTCTGTGACATTTTGAGCTTCTCAGGAAGCTGTTTTCATCCTCTGACTATTGTGTCTACCTATCTCTTACACCAGGGTGACTCTTATAGTGGTCTTAAGGTCAGTTTTTCGAAGGCTTGAAGCCGCTTCAGATAAGGCAGCAATAAAAAAGTGAGGTAAGGTAAATATAAATGCTTTTTGGTTAATTTCTGGCTTTACATTTATGCTAAACAGCTGAGGTAATGTCTGATTCTATCCACCCTTTTCCTAGGCAGGCTTAACCTAAATCTTTTCACAAGTACATGAACTCTGTGCTCATCTTTCACTAGTAACTGACAGCTGTAGTGAAACAGTGTGCCCGACCTGGGAATAGCTGCAAAACTCCTGACATTAGGTTGGACAAGCTGCCAACTGCAATAACTTGGCCGTCAAATATTAAAAATATCATGGATTGGGTTTATTGACTTCTGAATAATGTACTGATTTTCTAATGTCACTGTCTATAAGGTTGTCAAATCTTAACATTGATATCTACACACAAGACCAATATTACAGCTTTCTAAATTTATATTTAAAAAGGGCAAACAATATAAATGGGAGCAAAATCTTCTGAAATTGTTCATTTACTGAAGGTAAAATTGCCCTAAGACAATGACCTGAGATGGCTTCTCTTGCTTTATTGGTTTTCAAAATTTTCCGGGCGGGGACCCCCGAACCCCCCTTCAAGATTAGAAAGTGTGTGATTTATTTTTCTATACAGCACATTTAGTTCAAAGTGAGGTTTCAAAAACTAGGGAGTAAAAAAAAACAAGAGTAATTTCCTTTATTAATTTGTGATTAATGGGCTATAATTTTATTGGCAAAGGATTTATACCATCATCTATCTGGGATTTAAAAAATGGGAACTGATAAAAATACTAGCAAATTTGACCTTAATTTGCTCTTTATTTTTGATAGAATTTCAATGAAACAACCTTTATTTTGCCTAAAATAGCCTTTATAAAAACCTTTAATTTCATGAGTCTGCTAGGGGGCCTGATATTTGAATATTGAGTAACTACATGTAGCATACAGTATTTGAGAATTTTCTTAAAATAGAGCTGAAACATTTAACTAAAACACAATGCATGACTTGACATACCGTATGACTGAATAAACCTAACTGTGTATGCTCATACTTAAATTATGTTACTGCCTTTTATACAATTGAAAGGGCCAGTGCTCCATACTTATTAAAGTATACTGTTTACTAGATTACATGTAGTCGTTCAGTTTTAAGTGTGTATTACCATAGCCAATTTCAACACAACGTTACATTTGGGTTCTTCTGATGGAACGATTTTGATCTTTGAGAATATGTAGGATACTTATTCTAAACTGAAATGTGATTTATGAATTAGAATTAACAAGAATAGGTGATTTGATATGAGTTTATAAATATATACATACAACAATCGAATATTTATTTCCAATTAGCGTATATGGTATCATAGTGTTTTATAATATTTCTTCAATTTGGTAACAGAGATAACAGAGTGGGATATTACGAATTTCCTCAAAGAAGTAAACTTCAATTTTCTTTTTTGTGAAATGAAAATGAAATTTATTCTGAACTAGTTCTGAAATGCATTCTGAATTAATCCCAAAATGCTTGTTAGGCCAATACTGTGCAAGCAGCATGGATTACAGGTTATAGCAGATTACTAACATAAGCAGCTAAACCCTCCTTTTAAATAACGCAAAATTGCATACTTTGTAATTTTAAGGTTTTTTTTTCTGTATCAACAACCTTTAAAGCTGCATAGTCTGTAACTTTTGATCTTTTAATTTTAGAACTAATGTTTCTATTTTTCAAGAACACAGTAAAAAAACTAAAATTCAGGTATACATTTTACCAATTTCGTAAATCTTAACAAATTATCAGTATCAAAACAACAGCATTTATGTTAAAATTAACTGTCTATAATTATTGGAGGGACGCAAATAATTACTAACACACCTGTTTTTATAAGATAATTCACTCTTCCGTGCAGTTTTCAGCTATAGTGAACAGATTTATTGTAAAAACATAACTTAATCCTACTTTTAAAAATGATTTAAAAAGAAAATAAAAAAAAATCGAAAAATGTTCATAGTTGCAGACTTAGTCTCTTTAATAAAGCTGTCTGTTTTGGTAAATGCAGATGGCGTATAGTGGTTGTTAGACCATTATTAAGCTTTATATATAAAGCGAATTGTTTTATTTAATTGTATAATGCTATCAATGATTATATTACATTGGCTATATTACATTGCATATGGTAACGTATTCAACACTATTTGACGTTTTTATCTTATTTGATTAAAGAAAATATGTAATCAATAATGTTATTTAAAATAAATACGACTATTTGGAATATGAATATATACAAAAAACAAACAAACTATTAATTGTATTCAGATAATATTTTAACTTCAGAAGCATGGATGGGCAAGTAACGTAATACATCTAAAGATACCCATACAGACAGCAAAACTTTTAATTCATGTACAAAAACATCACTGCAAATAAGGTAGGTTCAGAAAATTATAAGCTAGCTAGCTTTTTATTTGTGTTAAAATAAAGAAATTATAATTTCATTTTTGGAGAGTAACGTAGTTCCCAATCATATAAAATGCTTTTGAATGACTAAAACGTTGGAAATATCTGGTTTCATACTGCACTGGGGTGTTCTAAAATGATAATATTAGTGAACAGCATGCTACTCTCTGGTTTGTCTTTACACAATTCTAACAGCCTGTGACTCTGATGATGCTGAGCATTCTAATGTCGTTAGGTGTATTTAATGGGGACTAGGCTGATAACGAGGCCAATTACTAGTCGAATCATTCTTATGCAACACATATTTTCTTTTCTTTTGATGCAGAAATGTCACCATATATTTCCTCAATGAAAAACTAGTAAGGAAAAATAAGTTTCTGCTTTTAAACTTTTATATAAGGGTTTGTGTTATAGAAACTATACGATTGTTATTTACGTTACTTTTAAGTAGCATCGATAACGTTACCATTGCACTTGGTCTGTATTTGGAATCCTAATACAATCATTCCAATGAATTGGATACCTGATAAACTTTATAAGTAATTTGACGGAAAGTTCACATGTTCTATTTCTTTGGGACATACTTGTTAGTGGCCATTTAAAAGAGGGTTGGGGTAGATAATCTTCATTTATGAGGTGATGGAAGGTCACAGCAGGCTCAGCTATGTACCAATTTCAAGGCCATAGATAGTAGTTTACTAAAAGACTAGCTTTAATGCGACATCTGGTCAGAACTGAGTTATATAAGAATCGATAAGAGGTAGAAACGTTAATTTACATAGGTAATCTGTTACTGGTCAAGATATTCAGATATTATTGAATTTGATGAATTTTGAACAAGTAACATCTAAGCTTAATATCTAAAGGCAAATTACCCTAAGATTATATCGCTTTTACCATGCCGTCTGTTGATTTTATTTCAGTCCGAACTTACAAATTACATATAAGTAACGTATTTAACACCCTCTGAAACGATAAAGCCCCCAGAGCCAGAGTGCTAACAAGTTGGATTAGGTACCTTAGGATACTGGCTATCCGAAAATATATGTCTACAAAAATCCGCCGTATGGTGCACCTTCACCATATACTGCCTCATAGTCTACTGTGTATAGCTCAAATCTCAATATCCTAGGCTTGACTAGTTTGTCATATAATGCTTAAAGCTGTAACCAAGTTTATGTATGCCCTTATCTGTTAGCAGGGCGTTAAATAGAGGACATTAGATGATGAGCGCTCGTGTTAAAAAGCCGTATCGCACATTGTTGACAGTCATGTTTAATCGTCGCAAACCGCGTTTTAATCAGGCAATTCGAATTCACTTGCTTTTGATGCACAGTTTTTTGTTGTTGTTTTTACTTTACTTTACTTTTACCTATTCTAAGTTCGCTAAAAATTGACGCCATCAACAATAACGCACATAGAAGTGTCGTTAGGGTCAAAAAAGTCTTTATTCTGGAACAGATGTTTTTGTTTACCTTCTGCGTGCCATTATTGAACTTTTCGAAAACGTTGTTCCAAAGTTTTTAAGCGACAAAATGACTTTATACAATAATGGTTTTCTGATACACTTATATCAGCTAGACCCCTCAGGGTTCGTCAAAACTCTCGCTTTTCAGGCTTGGGTTTCAACACCACCCTCGTGTTCCAGCAGATGGCAATGCATAGAAAATCACGTTTGATCCATAAATGAAATTATTGAACGAGCTTTAAAAAAAATTAAATACGAGGCTTGCTGAGAATTTTATCGCGTTTTCGTTACGGGCTTAATATTACAGGAGCACGACTGTTAGGTTCTATTTATCGTATAACCCTAAAACTACTTTAAAATCGCGTTTTAATTGTCTAGAATAACGCTTTGGTGTTGACAGATAATTATACACGAAATGATTACGGACTTCATTGCATAGTGTTACCATAATTTGTATATCTAGTTTAATGCATGTCGTTTTATCTCTCCTATGATAAACACAAACAAACAAACAAACAAAAGGGCTCAAAACAGGGATTTCTTGGTCTCAAGTCGAACACTCTACCATTGAGCCAATGGGTAAAGAAGGGATAATACATGAGTTTGGTTCTTTTCATATAGGCAATTAGTAAATGCTCAGACAAGTATGCATAAATTATGTAAACGGCTATACTAGATTATTCACAGCTCGCATATTAAGCAAAGAAAACACCAGTCAAAAACATATAACTCCCCTATGACAAGCTAAAAATAGCGCAAAGGCACGCCCCCAGCATTCGACAAAGGCACGCCCCCAGCATTCGACGAGCGCTACAGCGCACAATACATGTATGTTGCTCTTGATTTACATCCAAGCTACAAAGGGGAGCCCTTGCACCCACGACGTCATACTTTCAAAAGGACGTAAGAAGCCCAGTGGCTTAGTTGGTAGAGTGTTAAACTGGAGATCGAAGACTTACTAATTTGTGTCTCGCCAGAGTCATAGTGTTAAGTCATTGGGCGAGACACCTTATCGGCCGCTAAGTAATGGTTGAAGACAGGAATTCGTCCAAACATGACTAAAATTGTTGATTGGGGGTGGGGGGTGGTAAAGCATCAACACAAACAAAACGAATGGGGATAAACCAGAGCATTCGCTGACTAACCATCATAAGTACTGAAAGATATGCACCGGAGATTTCGCTCAGGAGATGACAAACACATGTCTCCACTGACTCTTAAAATGGTAATAAGCGGCAACTTCTTATCTTGAGAAATTGAGTCATGAAAAAAAGCAGAATTTGGAAACGTTTGTCGACAGCATGAAAATTCCACCGAGCAACAGTTAGCAGCAAGGCAGTTGACAGTGAAAAGCCTCAATAGCCACAGTTGGTTCATAGCCATCAAGAAGTTGCAAATCAAATATGGGCTACCAGACCCTATTGAACTGCTAGATGATCCACTGTCAAAGTGTGCATGGAAGCGTAAAGTAGACAAACATGTAAACGAGCACTGGACTGCTATCATCAAGAGTCGCGCTAGCCTGTACCCCAGTTTGAAATACCTGGTAGTGGAGCACTATTCTTGTGGCAATATACATCATCTGCTGAAGTCAGCGAAGAATGTCAGAGAAATAAATCGGATACATACCAAGATCAAGATAGCCACTGGAACATATGTACTGCAGACAAACAGAGCAGCATTTAATCAAAATAAGGTGGATTCTACGTGCCTTGTGTGTAGAAAGGATGAAGAGACTATGCAGCATTTCCTGTTAGAATGTTCCGAGCTCCACATGATAAGAAACCCAATTATGAACTCTGTATTAGAAGCTTGTAGTAGCTTATGTAACCCAGCTAGTGATACTGATACCCTGCTTGAGCTTATTATAGACTGTAGTGCTTTAATAAACACTAATACTCACAATCAAGAACAGTCAAACGTTGAATTTCAAACCAAAAGATTGTGTTTCGCTCTTAATTGTGAACGATTTAAAAGACTATCTTTGGTTCCACGGCGTGGCAGAACTGTTAAGTCAAAGAAGTTGCTCCATGGCAAATTCCAGCAGGGTTGATAAACATTTTTCTACAAGAGTATTTAAGTCAGTGTTACACCTCAGTGGCGTGTATTAGTTTTATGGAACTTTTTAAAAAAACTTTTTAACTGTAAATAGACTTTCATAAACTGTAAATAGAGTGGTGGAGGACGCATCATTTTAAACCCCAAATTGTTCTACTCGGAGACGAGGTGTCCCAACATTGGGAGAAATTATATCTACAACAACAACAACAACAACAATAACAACAACAACAACGCTGTGTTAAGTACTGGAACCGCATCACAATCGACCAGGCGGTGTTTCAACCCTTCTTGTTTGCTGGGGCGTATTTGTGAAGTTCGTCCTCATAATCTGTTTCCTGTGTGGTTTTCTCTTTTTTTTTTGTCCAAAGTTATTTTTTCTACTCTCATGTTGGTTTAGTAAATTAAAACTAGAAAACATTGACGGATATTAAAAGCAAAAAAACAAACAAACATATACTCCGTCCAGATAAGAGACGTTGGGCGGTTCTTAGCTAATTTCAACCCCTGGACAAATACATTTGGAAATCGGTTAGTCAGATCACATTGTTTGCGAATTCATCCATCTGTGAAACTCTCCACACCAATATTATATACCTGTAGTTTTATAGTTTCCGTATCGTGAAAAATAAGCGTTTCGAATTATTGCAGATGAATCTGATCTGTGTAGATACCTACGCTAAGCTGTTGATTGAAATATGCACGCACATGTATCTTAAACACGTACTTGTATTATAAACTATTCAAGCAAAAAAAAGCAACCTTCGACAATGAAATCTACAAACCACAACTTTTATTATTTCATAAAAGATCTGTGTACCCTTTCCCGTGGCCCAAATATTGAACCCTTATCATGCCAAAATTTAATTGGTGTTGGTTTGTTTGAAGGGAAGGTGGAATGTTTTGATGTTGTTGTTGTTTTCATAATACTATTTTTTCGAAGTCAGAGCTAAAAACCCCAAATCATTCTCTTGCCAAACAAACAGAGTTTGGAAAAAATATTTTCATCGACAACATATCTATTACGAATATTTTCCAAGTAGCACACTAAAGATAAACCTGTGTACCAGTAGACGCACACAGCTGCAGCATAGTTTCGGGATAAGGGTCTCTTTTGTTATCTCCACACCAAAATTTGATGTTTTTCGTTTGTATTGATATTTTGTGTCGCTGTCAACATTTTTTCAGTCATGTTTCCCTGACCATCTAGGTTGAACCTGGTCCAGTACTTAGCAGAGAATAGGACATTACTAAGTTCCATCATTGAGCCTTCTCCAAAAGCAAACATTTAAACACACGTCTAACACACTAGCACTGAGCAACTGTTGACCTCGATAATTCGAAGTTAATACTTTACATCCCAGTCAATAAAAAATCGGTCATGTCGGGACATATCCTGGGTTGAACAAGTAATAAATAGAGTATAACGTGTCTTGCAGAAGGAAATAACATGATGCCTTCAGAGAGACTCAAACCAACGACCCCTCAAGTCGAGCACTCTACCACTGGTTGACTCTACAGGTAACTACAGATTTTTGAAGGCGTCATTCATATCACCCTGTTTGTTGGGCTAATTGATTAATGTGTAATCACTAAACGTATATTACATGTACGCCGTTTATCCGTATATCGTGTGTAAAACAGTTCGCTATTCCTACAAATGTATGGATTTTTTGCGTTTAACCCATATTATGGCTAGCATCCTTTTTGTGGTAAATAGGCAAACAGTGCAGACCCAGATCAGATGCCTCAAAACGAGGCGTCTGATCAGAGTCTCCACTTTTTGCTTATAGATTGCCCATTCAAAATTGGAATAACAATGAAAAATACCACCAACAACGCTTAAAACGGAAATGGACAGGTCCAATTAATAACTGTGGGAAATTCCACTCTGCTTAAATGGGTTAAGGTGGTTTCTTGTGACATGGCTGTATAGTAAATACAATAAAATAAATCACAGGTAAAAGTACGCTACATGCAAACAAATCTTCATAGCGCTGTGCAATATGAGCAACAACAACCATTCTAACATGGACCAGTCTGCCTTGCTGATCTAACTAAAATTCACATATGTTCTAGGAGGCCCTGAACAGTGAGCAATAATATATACCAATGTGTCTGTAAACGAGTAAGACTGAAGCTTTCTGTTTAGATGTGCTTGCGAGTGTTTACCAGGCATGCTAACCGTATAAAGCTGGCCACCTTTGTCGGCTGCGGCTTAGTTGATTTGCACGATTAAAGCGTGCCTATGCTGTGCTACCTAATTTGCTGTTGACCAGTCTAAATTGACAGTGAATGACAGTGCTTCGTCTGACACGCCCAACGTCCGTTACCTGGTCGCACTATACTAGAACGATATATAATGCGAAAGCATATGGGAAAGCATAAACATTTATCAGCCTGTGCGCGTGTGCAGGCACAACAAGGTATTTACTTAGCCATAATCACATCATACAAATAGTTTATTTCATCCCCATAAATACCCTTATGGGTCCCAATAGAGTACGAGTCACGTGATCGCTGGAAATTCATAACGAGGTTGTCGTGGATGCTGGAAGCAATTAAAATTTAATTAGAAACTTTTTAAACTCGTGAAAACAAGGGTTTTTGAGTTTATTCAATATTGCCTTTTGGCTGTATGCCACATAAGGCGCTGTAAGCCTGTTAGGACAGACGTAGTCGTCATTTTTTGACGGACTTTGGGCGCTATTTGCTCTACAGACTTTTGGAACTTTGATGTCTTTTGTTTTGGAGTAATTGGGTGTGACCCATTTCTCGAACAGGCGAATTAATCATTTATCTGTGAAATATTTTCGGACATGAGTTGCCCAGGGTACGAGGACGCTGTGGGCAGCAATTTGAAGGGCAACCCATCAGATTTGGACGATCGTAGACGGTTGGATTCCCCTTCGGATCAGCGGGAGGATAATGTAACAGCCACTGGGACAACAGATCGTTGCGCAAGCGCGAGTTCGCTTCCTGTTCCTGTAATGGCTGCGCCCAATGTTTTGGAAAGTTTACAAGAAGTTATCAAACAAGGACCTGTTTTACGTAAGATTCAGCATGGAATGACTGATTTGTGTTCTCGCGTTGGAGATTTAGAACGTAAAAGGGGGCGGTCCTCCTCATGTAACAGGAATAAAAGTGGAAGGAATATAAATAGTAAAAAACGGAAATTGTTACAAAACGAAAATGAAAGTGACGCGGATTCTGACATCGAAGTATCAAACGAGGAAACACACAATATTCCTGACACACAACAGCCTTCTACTTCGAAGGAGTTAGAAAATATTTTGTCAGATGGAGAACTGGCTTCAGAGGATGAATCAGATGATGACATTTTAAAGGAGTTGAAATTGGTTTTCAAAGGGACTGAGAAGTCTGGCCCAGCTATAGATAAGGGACTGGCAGACGTAGTGAATGAAGGTTTACGATCAGTTGGACAATCAGAGGAAGTGAAAAAACTGCAGGAGAAATTTATCAGACCATCCAACGTAGATAATTTGCAAGTGCCGAAAGTGGAGCCAATCATTTGGCGTAACCTCTCAGACAAAGGAAAGGCGACGGATGCAGCTGTACAGAAAGCCGTGTCAAAATTAATGCCAGGTTTAACTGCCATTGTTCAACAGTTGGAACTCATAAATAAGCACAGAAAAGAGCTGAAGAAAATTCCTGTTTTCAAGGAAATTAAAAAGTTATCCACTGAGGCAGTTTCAGCCCTCTCACATGCAGTGTCTGCATTATGTCAACAGCGGAAGGATGCTATAAAGTCGGAATTGGACAGTAAATTTCAGTCTCTGTGAGCCGGCTCATCCCGTTTCTGCCACACAGTTATTCGGAGATAATTTGAATGCAGAATTGAAAGAATTGGATGACTCAAAGAAAGTACATGTATCCATCGCTAAGAAAAGGGTTTTGTTTCAAGCTGGAAAGAAAGAACAGATATGATAAGAAATATTCTTCACAGGAGGATTTTCGTCGGGGGTTCTAAAAAAATCACAAACCTTTTCAAGGGAAAAGGGTGAATCAACAAGCTCCAAGAAAGGACTTCAAAGGGAAATGGTCGCAAAGGCGCCAATAACAACCCTTTATGTAAGTAGAAACTATCGTCAATACTTATCTTTCAATCTTGTGAATACCCCGCAAAACTTTATGGCAGGGAAAACAGAGAAATTCAGAGCTCAGTGGAGTAAGATTACCTCAGACAGATGGTTTTTAAGAACCATCTGTGGTTACCAGGTGGAATTAACTGATAAGCCTGACCAAACTTTTGTCCCATCCCCTATCAAGTTTTCTAAGTTAGAAGAAGAAGCGATCAATAAGGAAATTTTAGACTTTACCAAGAAAGGAATAATTGAACCTGTTGTGCAGGCTGATCCTGATGAATTTATATCTAACATTTTTGTAAGGCCAAAATCTGATGGAGGTATTAGGGTGATCCTGAACCTTAAACCATTTAACCAGCAATATGTTGACAAAATCCATTTTAAGATGGAAAGTCTGAAATCTGCTATCAATACAATGACGCCGAACTGTTTTTGGCCAGTGTGGATTTAAAAGAAGCTTTTTACTCAATCAAAATAAGGGAAATGGATAGGAAATATTTTCGCTTCTATTGGCGTGGACAAAAATACCAATTTACTTCTTTGATCATGGGGTTGAGCTCCTCTCCCCGATGTTTTACAAAGATCTTAAAGCCGGTTTATTCAACACTTCGTAGATAGGGACATATTAGTACAGCTTACATTGATGACTCTTGTTTGCAGGGTCGCACCAAACAACAGTGTGCACAAAATGTATCAGATACTGTTCATTTGCTTGATAATTTGGGATTTACGGTACATGATAAGAAGTCAGTCTTAATACCAACAAAAGAAATCACATTTGTCGGCTTTATTTTGAATTCAGCAGATTACCATTGGAAAAGAAAGAGCATATTTTAAAATTGTGCCTTAGTATAAATAAACGTTCACATATTACCATAAGAGAATTTCCAGGTTAATTGGTAAACTAGTAGCTACTGAACCGGGAGTAGAATATGCCCAGTTAATGTACAAACCTTTAGAGAGAATCAAAGAGAAACATCTTAAATTAAACAATGGCAATTTTGATTCAACTATGATCATATCCAGATCTTGTAAGAGTCATATTCAGTGGTGGATTGATTATTTAGAAGTTAGTTTCAAACTCATTTCTCATGGCAAACCTAATAGGGAAATCTACACTGACAGCTCCAAGACAGGTTGGGGGCGTATGACAAAACTAAAGACCTCCGTACAGGGGGGCATTGGTCCCAAGAAGAACAGGAAGACCACATTAATGTTTTAGAACTGAGGGCTATATTTTTGGGGCTGAAAGCCTTATGTGGTTCAGAGTCCAATACACACATTCAATTATATTGTGATAACACTTCAAGTTGTGCTTCTTTAAGAAATTTTGGAGGAAAGAAGAGATATTTGAATGTATTAGCTATTGATATCTGGAACTGGTGCATTTCCCGCAGCATTCATTTAAGCATTTCTCATGTCGCAGGTTGCTTGAACGTAGAGGCAGATGAGCTTTCTAGGGGGCTTAATCTCAATGAGGACCTTGAATGGGCTTTAGATATGGACATTTTTCAGGAGATTGTGTGTGGGTTTGGCAAACCCGACATTGACCTTTTTGCCTCTAGGCTCAATCATAAACTTGAAAAATACATTTCATTTAGACCAGATCCTAATGCAATGGCATTGGATGCTTTTTCAGTATCTTGGACTAAACAATATGTCTATATTTTTGCACCTTTCAGCTCCCTAAGTATGGCTTAACGGAAGATTGTGGAAGACGAGGCGGAAGCATTAGTAGTAGCCCCATTATGGACAACTCAAAGTTGGTGGCCTCAACTGGCTCATCTGATTGTGGATTTTCCCATAAGACTTCCTCCAACAAGCAAAATATTGTATCAGCCAAACAACCCAGAAAGAACTCACCAACTACAGAAACTGAAGCTGGGGGGCATTTCGCGTATCAGGGAAGTTTTGCAAGGCAGAGGAATTCAGGGAGAGTCTGCCGACCTCATCATTTAAGCATGGAGACAATCTACACAGAAACAATATGAATGTTACTTTAGAAAGTGGCTCAAGTTTTCAGGTTCTCGGGAAATGGATCCACTTCAACCCTCTATAAATTTAGTTATTGAGTTTTTATATGATCTGTATAAATCAGGAGTTCAGTATAGTGGTATTGGGACAGCCAGATCTGCTTTGAGTGGATTTTTAAGTTTGTGTTCTGAGGGTCAAGTTGACATTGGTAATAGTGTATTAGTTAAGAAATTTATGAGAGGAGGGTTTAACAAACGGCCTGCTTTGCCTAAATATAGGACAACATGGAATCCAGATATTGTTTTAAATTATTTATCAAGTTTGAGTTCAAATCTTATCTTACTTCAGCTTTCTCAGAAAGTTGGTATGCTGCTTTTACTTCTAACAGGCCAAAGGGGTCAAAGTATTCATTTATTAAAAGTTGAAGATGTCATATTTCATGAGGATAGTTTGGAGTTACAGTTTTCTGTTGTGCTTAAACATACTAGACCTGGAGTGCATCAGGATAATATTAGGTTTCAGTCATATATTCAAAACAAGTCATTATGCATTGTTTCGCTATTGCGTGAGTATATAGATAGAACGTCCAATTTGAGAGGTCAGGAGACACAGCTGTTCATCTCGACGCAAGCTCCCTTTAAAGGAGTGGCTCGTGCTACTATCTTAAGATGGGTGAAAAGAGTTATGGATAAAGCAGGAATTGATGTCAAATGTTTTAAACCTCATAGCACAAGGCCAGCAGCATCATCACATGCTAAGGCTAAGGGTGCTCCCTTGAGTGTGATCATGAACACAGCCGGGTGGACACAAAATAGCACATTTAGGAAGTTTTATGACAAACCTGTACAGGGAAAGTCCTGTTTTCAATCTGCAATCTTAGGAAATTGATTATGATAAGGTGCATTGGAGATGTAAATATTATTCAGTTTGAAGGGATATTGGATTTAAGTGTTACTGATTATACAAAGGGATGTAACTGTTACGGATTTACATTGCTGTACTTGTACCTGCTGACGGATTTACATTGCTGTATTTGTACCTGCTGAAGAAATTGATGTCAACAGATGAGTATCTGGAGGACAAATGTAAGTTAATAGATGCATGTATTTTACGTAGCTAGTGAGAAAATATGCTTATGATACGAAGTAATTCAACATATTTGGTAAGCTCTGGTTTGTTTATTCTTGGACACAGCAACTCTAAATTCTCTATGGGGACCCATAAGGGTATTAATGGGGATGAAATTGTAAGATTAAACGAGACTTACACAGTAAGTTGAAGTTTGATCAAGATTTCATATACCATAAATACCCTTAGGGTTCACATACCCACCCTTTCACCCTGCCCATATCATTGGGTTTGCTGGGTCCAAGAATTATTTTCTGGGCTTTCAAGTATGAATTTCCAGCGATCACGTGGCTCGTACTCTATGTGAACCCTAAGGGTATTTATGGTATATGAAATCTTGATCAAACTTCAACTTACTGTGTAAGTCTCGTTTAATCTTACAATTATTCAAACTCTCCGCGTGCATAGCTTAACTATAGACATGGTTGGTAGATATCTAACTTCACTTAAACGTGGATGACGTGACAGACATCGAGTACACATGAATATTAACATTTCTGACCAGAATTGTCTGACCAGGTATAATTCGAACCGCGTTGAGGGGTGAAACTTGATCTGACGGTCAAAATATACTTGATCATACAGATGTGTTGACAAACGTAAGTATGTTTTTGTGAACGCCAATAACTGTATAATCCGTTTCTTATTTACTGTCGTGAGTTGGCTCCCGGTACCGTTAGTTTAACAGGTGACCGGGCCCAGGGCGACGACAGTAAACATGATTCGCACTATACGTTTTAAGACAATAAATAAAGATAACTTACTTTTATTAAAACACTGGGTTATCTTTCCACATGAATCCGGTTCTACCTAAATTCGATCTTATTGCTTGTCTGTGATGATACATTGAACAAGTTGATCAGAATCTACACTGTTTCCTTGCACACGGAGAAATGACAAGAAATCAGAATCTACAAGTACTAGTTATAACGAGTTGTCCGCCTGTACGTGAAGATAATCCACGAGCCTTCGCGAGTGGATTATCTTACGTACAGGCGGACAACCCATGGTATAACTATTTTATACCACCTACATCAATGTAGACCTTGCATAGCACGGGCTATTTCGTGCTAAAGTTGGTAAGGGTGGTATAAGCCATAATTATTCCCATTTTCTTGATATTCTAATGTTGAACATCAGATACCTCGCAATGCAAAAAGTGCGAATGCATGCTGTATTGTTTGCGGCTAAGTTATTGTATGATGTGTGCATCTGTACGGGAAGATAATCCACGAGCTTTAATGAGTGGATTATCGCCCCGTACAGACGCAAAACCATTAATGACTTGCTTATTGCACCAGCATGCACTTGCACTTTGTCCATTATGAGATATTATTTGATGTTTTAACATTTTGATATCCACAAAATGTGCGATAATTATGACATACTCAGTGTGCGCCTATAAGAGGATGTGTGTTAATTAGGTCGATTATGGAAATCGAGCGTTTTCAAAAAGCTTACTGTCCTGCCAGCAAGGAGTGACAGAGACGTCGTGTTATGTTTACAATTGTTAAGTACATTGTAAAATATTAATTTGTACACTCGCCTTGAGCTAATGCGAATTTATAGATCACTTGTGTAATCATATCCTGTGGATGATGCATAAGTCCCTTATAAATTTGTAAACAAAATATGACGTCACTGTCACTCTTGACTGGCAGGACAGTAGTAGGTCAAGTTGCTCATAATAACACGTGCCTCTTGAGTAGATATGTTGGTATTACAACCAGGCAACTACCAATTTAGCATTTTATTCCAGTGAAACGTCTAAAGATTAGTTGTAAATAATATAAAATTGGCTTGTCATCCAAGTGCACGCTAAATTACACAAAAACGCGTTCATTTCTACATGCCGGCTCATTACACCGAAACATAAAAAATAGTTGAGACATTTGTGAAAAAGTTTATGGTGAAAATCAAATTTATTGAATTGACATATGCTGTAGGTGCACGTTGGAATTGCCTCAATGAGGCAATTCCAGTGTGTACCAACAACATATGTTACTGAAATTAAGGAAACCTTTTTTGAAATATACATTTATCGAGAAGCATGTCCATTAGCTTAGCCTCTTTAAAACATCTCAATCTGCCTATCAGAATTAAAATACCTGTCACTATATGGCAAATTGTTAAGATTTACATGACAGCTGTATCAGCAAATCTGATTTTATGAACTATGCTTTTGCTAAGCTGGAAGTTGCGTAGTTGTAATTGTAAAAGGGGCGCAAGGTAATAATATTATTAATGGGTTTGGCCTCATTCTTAAGAGAGTATGTACAATTAACAAAGCTGAATGAAGGAGCAGACGTTTCGGACCGATTCCTGTATATCAAGCTTTTATCAGGACTAAAGAGTTTGAAATTAAATTAGAGATACAATTATCTATGTTTCGTACGAACAGCGCGTGGTAATAGACGTGAGGTCGGAGCGTGGTTGAGATAAGTTTGACTTATTCGCAACTGTTATTAACAAGGCCGTGAGAAATGAAAACTTCGAATTAATTCACGCTCTCAATAAATGATAAAAACCTGAGATTAACCAACCGTGCTGATAGGTTTTAGTTCGCTCCCACGGTCTATCACTAAAATACATGGCTGGTCTACGACTTGAAAAAAGGTGGTGCGACTTCGCAATACAAAAAATAATGGTGTAAGTAAACACCAAAAGGGATGGCAGCTCGTTTAATTTTAGGGTCATAATAATTCGCTAATCAGTTAACCCCATTGACACCATCCCTTGTGTGTGAGCTACTTATTATCATATATGAGGGCCTCATGGAAGATTAGTACCATTGTTTGCTAAATGTTGCGACCCTCGTTAAATAAAGTCTTCACTTACCTGCTTACTTACTTGCTTACTCACTTACTTACTTCTCATACCATAAATACAGTTTTGTGCCATATAGCTTTTGAAACTTTGCAAAGTTAACATCTTCAAGACATAAATTCTCTGAATTTGCTTATTGATTATCCATGCGGAACCTGCAATGCCTGTGTGTGGATTCATGCGAAATAGATGCTACCCCACCCCTTTAAATTTTGTTCACTTCTCACAATATGATGATTGCAGACACAAGTTTTGTGTCCAAGATTGAGCTTCATTTTCATCAATAGTTTCTATAAACACGTGATAAAATATGGAAGGATTTCCCTTCCAATGTATCTTTATTCATTTGGAAAAATTTTCCTTCCAGATTTGTTATCATGAAAATGGAAGAATATCCCTTCCAAATTATTTGGTCATGGAATAGGAAGGATTTTCCTTCCAAAAATTCTAATAATGAAATGGAAGGAAAAGCCTTCCATATGTCATAGTTTTTACTTGGTAAGGTTTTCCTTCCGGTGCCTGACTGATAAGAAGGGGAGCAGTGAACATCTCCATACAGAATGCGATAGTTTTTTTTTAATTTTGCTAAATGTATAATGCATTTATGTAAAATATGTTCTTAAAAGGGTATCCTTTGGAAGCAAAGACTGCACTAAAGAATAGAAACCAGAGTGTGCATATTTTCTGGGCCAGACTAGCTAGTTTATGTCATTTAGGCTTCATCAGTGACCCTCTGATAGTTTCAAAGTTCCACAATGAAACCCATGATCCGAAAGGACAAGGAAATAAAATATACACTATAGTAAAGGGCAGGGAGACGTTCTACCGTCGCCACACAGTCCCAGTCACCAGCTGTAGTGAAGTCAAATATGTTCTTAAAAGGGTATCCTTTGGAAGCAAAGACTGCACCAAAGAACTGAAAACTTTTTCCATGTGTCGTTGACCAGGTTACAATCAATAGGCTACCTAGTGTTTGCACAAACGAGGGCTGAATATAAGTGATGTAACGTAGATAACATGGCTTATTTACAGTAAATCCTGTCTTAAGCGGTCACTCAAAAAGAAGACCATAAATTAGTTTTCAAGACTGATTATCACTTAATGCAGGTCAAAGGGGAGCATTCTGCAAAACTTTCAACCTTCATTAGCCTAGCATTTGTCATTAAGATCGTTGTTTTGTCTATGTGTGATTGGCCGCTTAAGACCGGCTTTACTGTACTTACAATCGGAGTACCAAATATGTCTATCAATAAATTCAGTTGGGGTCCGCGTAGCCACTTCATTGTCTGATAAATATTAGTCCTGATTTCTTTAATAAAAATTAGAGCTTGTTTTGGTTCATGTTCATAGTAAATCTACAGTACGCTGTAGCTTTTAGACTCCTTGGGTAAAATTGAGATAAAATGGTAGACTAACCATATTGTGTACATCCTAGATTTTACCAATGTTATAGAATTTTTTATTTTAACGCCTAGAGGAAAGACTGTTGACATTGACCTTTGACTCTAACCCGAAACCTTTTTTGCCATCTCCACACCTAAGCACTCATAGTGCCTAATATGGATACAGCATCAAATGATGTTAGAGAAGTTTCCTGTCACACAGACAGATGTCAAATGTAGCTTGTAGCTATTCCAAAAACGTAACAGTCTGTCACAGGCTTAGACGATGCAAACATCTCTTTTTCAATACACCAACAACTGCTGCCACCAGGCGATACGATGCGAAACTGAGAAAGTACACTAAGTACTCATCATCAGCACTGTTGTTTTTATGATCAGTTTTATTGAGATCATTGCTGTTACAGTTGCAAATTCGCTAGATAGGGTAGGGATGTTGATGTCCATCTGGCTGGGACCCTCTTGTCCTCTAAAAGTAAAATTAAGGATTATTTGTTGTATACGTTACAGAAATGGAACATACAAACCATAAATGCAAAGCATGAAATCATTCACGTACACTGCAATTTCAATTCGTTAACACAAGCGGTGGTGGCAAATATAACGGCTCGTCAGTAAAGAAATTGTGAAGTCCTATAAGAAGAAATAACAATGACAAAAGTACATGTAGATGCATTCTGACATATGCCCTTACTCAAGGAAGATATACATATTTGTGATATGCTGCTTACACTATTTGACTTTTTTTAAAGTCGACAAAAGTAAGGTATGTAACACTCTGTAGATTCATCAAGTCAACAGTTAACGGATGCAAACATTGCTTTTTTAAGATAGAGAACACGGCCACCAATCCATCTCCTTCATCGCATATACCAGTTGGATTAAAGTTTCTATCTGGTAATTTTGAGAGCAAAATTTAGAAATCGGACAATGCTATTCGATGAGACACTCATTGAACTTTCCGACACTGATATCGGTTTAAAGAGGATATTCTGCTTGACAGTTTAAAATGGTTTTTAATATACAGAAAAATTGCATTTTTTTTTCAACTTCAACACAGATTCTAAAATCAGTTTATGTGCCAGGGCACACTTTTTAAGGTACGTCAAAGCTAGACATCAAGGCCATCGAATAGCATTCTCGGATTTCTAAAATTCTGTATTGGTTAGAAGAATAAATAGCGATTTTGCTGGATTTAAGGTCCATCTCATTCATAGGAAACAGGTCCCTCTCCTTCATAATACAGTATTGATTTTATGCGATGAAGGAGATGGATTGGTGGCCGTGGAATATGTCTGCAGTGATTCCCTGGTTATACCGCGAAATTGACCATCATTGAGCCGCGAAATGAGATTTCCAACAATATGGTAGGTGCGGCCCGCAAAGGCTCAGACCAGCCTGCGCATACGCGCAGTCTGATCAGAGCCTTTGCTAGTCTTAAGCTACTGACCGAACATCATTTGCAGTCTAAGCTTAAAAGGTGGCTGCACATGCTCGTCTGAGTCTATTCATGTCGAAATACCACATTGTTGGAAAACACATGTCGCGGCTCAAATTTATATCTATCTGGGGGTTCTCGTAGACGCCCGCGGTAAACAAAACACTTGAACGGTGTTTCTTCTTCATCTTATCACTCGTGCCCGTGTAGAATCAGTCCAGCCAGCACATGAGTTGTTGACACTTATCAAATTGTCGAGCAACGAAGGCTCGTCTGAGTCTTCGCTGATTGTATCTCAGATGTACGCATACAAAAAGAGTAGACCGAGGCCAAAATGTTGACCTCTATCCACGCAGGCGTACCCAAATCGCATGTACTACATGGTCTCATTATTTAGGCTTTCGATGCTCAGTCTTGATAATTAATGCACTAAAACCTGTCTTAAGCGACCACTTAAAAAGAAGATCAAACATTGGTTTTCAATATACGGATATCATCGCTTAATACAGTTCAAAGGTATTGCAGAATGCTCCAAGGGGAGCCTTCTGCAATACGTTCGACCTTCATTAAGCTACCATTTTTACATTAAGATCTTTGTTGTTTTTTCTATTTTAAGCGGCCGCTTAAGACAGGTTTTACTGTATTTAAATAACAGAGTAGAATGTTGTTATTTTTATTCTCATTCAATATTTCTATAAGACACTGGCATATGACACGATTTTCAAATTGTTTGGCCCAATGTGCTAGACATGTCGGCCCTGAGGCCGTGGCTAGTGAAAACGTACCATATCAGAACATGCAAAGTTACGCTTTTTATAGACATACATGTATATAAAATAATAATAATACAATAATTTATTGTTATTCAATGATTAAATCAGTGACATGTTATAAATAAACAGTTAATGGCAATTTGTCTAGAAAATAACTGAACAACAGTGTTTTGAATGTATTATGAAAAACACATTTGAACATGAACAATACATAAAATGTCGCAATGAAACTCAAAAGAAAAATATTGGCATTTTTGTAAGTTGTCCAAGGAACAACTTTCTTTATATAATCAGTCTTAACAGAAGAAAATGGACCAAAGGTTAGCGCAATTTCCTCTATACCCGCGTGCACAACTTTTGTGGGCTCTTGAATTGTTCAGTGGTCGAGACACGACAAACCCAACAAAATCGATTTTTATTAGGACTGAACTCACATGCTACAGAACTAATTTGATAACAAAATGGAGCTTTTTCGTGCAAAGTACTACGCGTAATGCGCCTTACGTACACCCGAGGCTTGATTCGATTCTCGTATTGTGCCGGACTTTCCCGATTGGCTCAAAGTGCAACAAACTATGGATCCATTGAGCTTTATCATTTGAGCCATGATATGAGTTTCCAACAATGTGGTATGTGTGACCAGCAATGGCTCAGTCCAGCCTGCGCCTACGCGCAGTCTGATCAGAGCCTTTGCTGGTCGCTTGAATATTCTATGACAGTTTTAGCTTCTGACTGAACATCATTTGGAGTTTCTAAGCTTAAAAGGCTCGTCTGAGTCTACACCTGTCAAAATGCCACATTGTTGGAAATAACATGTCCCGGCTCATTTGCGGACTGCGAAGACTCTGATCAGACTGAGTTGATAGAGATACGTGTACCGAGTATTGTACCACCACATTGTTCTTTTTTCTCGGTTAAAACTTAGAATCATAAATATATGGAATAATAATGAAACAGACCAAAGAAAACATTTATATAAGTCCAATTAAAGCTGCATACATGTAGTCTGTAACTTTTGATATTCTAATTTTGGAAATAAAGTTTCTATTTTTTTACAGTAAAACTACTCGAATTCAGGTAAACATTTTACCATTTTCATAATTTTTAACAAATTATATCTATCAAAACAACAGCATTTATGTTAAAACTCAACTGTCTAGAATTATTGGAGGGACGTAAACAGTTCCTAACAAGAGAAAAATCACCTGTTTTTATTCGATAAGTCACTGTTCCATGCTGCTTTCAGCTGTTCTGAACATATTTATTGTGAAAACATAACTTAATTCTATTTTTACAAATGATTTAAAAGGTGTTTTTTTCGATACAGATCTAGTCTTTTTAAAGCTAGGCCTACTTGAACAGTCCCAATGATATTTTGTGGGTGGGGTGGGGGTGGGAGAGCGTAAACAAGATTGGTATCAAATTGTAGTTTGAAGATTTCTCAGTTTATTGGCATTGATTTATTTACCAAGAAACGGAAAATCGAGAAAAAAAAGTATTCAAGCGATCGGTGCCCAACGCCCGCTATAGGATCCGTGTTCGGCAGACCGAGAAATTAGCTAATGAGACTGGGTGAAAATCATTGTGCAAAGCAAATGAAATTTATAATCCGGTGTGGTCTAGTGGTTAGGATTCCTGGTTTTCACCCAGGCGGCCCGGGTTCGATTCCCGGCACCGGAATATAGCTTTTTATCCAAACATTTAAAAATGGCATTTTCGTTATTTTCTTTTTCGTTTGTTTTTTCCCCCATCCGTCTTTTTTATTTGCCTAGATTTTGCATCCGTCCATCATTTAATCTGCATTGTTTTACACCATTTGATCGCGTCGTTTGTAGCAGTAGCTGTAGCAGTAGCAGTAGTAGTTACTCGGGGTGGTAACTACATGTACCTATATATGACATAGTACAGATGTGCGGTGCGAATAGCCCCCTTTTTCAGCGCTGCCAGGTATACGATAAGCCCCCTTTTTTCTAAGAAAAAGTATATGACTGACCCAGTTATTCATCATTGTTATATGAATGGTCACATTTTCTGATATCCCTGTTTGAAAATACTCATATTTTGCTCTGATATTCAGCTCAGAAACCAAAATAGTTATATCTATTTGTAAACTTTGTTTACAGACAGAAAAGAGGGTACATAAAAATCAAAGAACAGTATATGAATATGTAAACATTTTGTTAAATCAAGTATATGAATAGGTCATTTTTTTCAAAGACCAGGTATATGATTGGGGTATGTTTAAAAAAAACTGGCCCGCACACCCGTACCAAAATTACCCTCAAGTTATCCCCCCAACCCCTCTTCCCCCCCCCCCCCCCCCCCCCGAGAGTAGTTAAGTAGCAGCGGCAGTAGTAGTGCGGCTGTAGCAGTGACTGTAACAGTAACAGTGGACGTAGCACTACCAATATGACTGTGCAAAGGAAGATTAAGACCATATTCCGGTGTGGTCTAGTGGTTAGGATTCCTGGTTTTCACCCAGGCGGCCCGGGTTCGATTCCCGGCACCGGAATAGTACTTTTTATCCAAACATCTAAAAATGGCATTTTTGTTATTTTACTTTTTTTTTGTTTTTTTGGCCATCGGTCTTTTTTTATTTCCTGGTTTTTGTATCCGTCTATTATTTAATCTGCTAAGTTTTACACTATTTGATCGCTTCGATTACAAGTAGCAGTAGATGTGGCAGTAGCATTGCGGCTGTAACAGTGGCTGTAACAGTAGCAGTGGAGTAGCAGTAGCAATATCGCTAGCACTAGCTGTATCTGTAGCAGTGGTTGTAGCAGTAGTTGTAACAGTAGCAGTGGCTGTAGCACTAGCACACGCACTAGCTGTATCTGTAGCAGTGGTTGTAGCAGTAGCTGTAGTAGTAGCAGTGGCTGTAGCACTAGCTGTATATGTAGCAGTGGTCGTAGCTGTAGCTGTAACATTGACTGTAGCAGTAGCAGTGGCTGTAGCACTTGCACTAGCTGTATCTGTAGCAGTGGCCGTAGCTGTAGCAGTGACTGTAGCAGAGGGTGTAGCACTAGCACTAGCTGTATCTGTAGCAGTGGCCGTAGCTGTAGCAGTGGGTGTAGCACTAGCTGTATCTGTAGCAGTGGCCGTAGCTGTAGCATTGACTGTAGCAGTGGGTGTAGCACTAGCACTAGCTTATCTGTAGCAAAAGCAGTGGCAGCAATAGCCTGGTTCCAAGTCATATATTTTGGACTCCTCGCTGTAAGGTCTATAACTACTATAAAGTAAAACTTACATGTATTTGCCAAAATACATTAGATCAGACATTTAGTGAAAATATTGGCACTGGGGTCAAATATACCATATTTTCTGGTCTGATACCGGCCAAGTCTGACATAGGTCTATAGCGGCAGAGTGTCTTGCACCTCGGCAGCAAAGCCTATGTTTGGTCATTGTTTAAGCCCCGTTCTCACTGTCCCGGTTTAAGGTGCCGGTTCATCCCGGTTTGATGATCCGGGATGAACCGTGATGAACCGTGTCACAACCGTGGCGGCACCGTGGACAACCTTGGAGATCCGGGATGAACCGTGTTGAACCGGCTCATGTCCCCGGTTGTTTTAAAATGTTTAAAACAACCGGCACTCACCGGGAGTAACCGGGAAGGCTGTCAAATACCGTGATAAACCGGGAGGACGCCGGGAGCAACCGTGTCTCCACCGGGACGGCGTCGGGGCGATACCGGCGCAATCCGGGAACATCCGTGTCTTCACCGTGATAAACCGTGTGGTTCCACTGCCTATGTATATGTAATAAAATGCAAAATAAAAATGAAAAGTCACTCCTGCTGCTCCTAAAATGAAAGTGGATTCATCCAAATGATAAGGATGGGAAAGTCCTTTCGTCACAAGTTGGTTAAATTGTCAGCAGTATAAATGTGCTCATTTGCAAAGCTTATGAATAAATGCACTTATAGTGACTGAAGAGTCAAGCATATATGAGCCACGGCATGAAATTTCCAACAATGTGGTAGTTGCCATTAGCAAAGCCTCAGATCAGCCTGCGCCTAGGCGCAGTCTGATCAGAGCCTTTGCTAATCGCTTGATTATTCTATAACTGTTAAGCTACTGACCGAACAATTTTAAAGCTTAATTGGGGACTGCACAGGCTTGTCTGAGTCTACACTTCTCAAAATATCACACTGTTGGAAATCACATGCCCCGCTCAAAGTGTTCATATATTTTTACGAAAAAGCAAGACAATCTGGGCCTAGAATTACAATGTATCCTTAAAGTTAAGGAGTACTTAAGTATTGAATTTCCAGGATGCGAAAAAAAAAAACGTTTCCAAACTGACTAAAACCAAAATAGTTTCATTTTTTTTTTTTAGATCACAATGATATATTTGACCATGAGTACTGCATCGGTCTTGGCAATTTATTAAGCATTTAATGTACATGTTGAAGTATCAATACTCAAATTAAGTCTTCCTTAACTTTAAGGAGGCACTGTAATTCTGGGCCCAGATCAACAACATTTAAACCTCGTCGTAAGAAAACAGGTCTGCTTCTGCTTATTTGTCATGCAAATGAGCTGCGAGGCTTTCGCTACACAGATCATGATTCCTTTAGTAACTCGTACATGGCTGTGCAGTCAAATTTGTGTCATAACTGTTATGCGATAGAGACAGAAGAAAACTGATGTTACTCCGATCGATTTTTCAGTTATTGTGACGGTGTGCCGCGGTCCCGGCGTAATAGGCATATATAGCACACACGGCACACCCAGTTTTATGCACCACTACGGCTTTAAAAAAGGAATTCGGGCTGTATCCTGCCCTTATCCTACGCCTATTTTGCATTAATTGAAAGTGTGGTGCATTAGTTAGTTTGAATTTTGGAAATGTTCTAAAACAGGTTTCAATCTTGTGGGGATCGACGTGACAATTTCGTCTGCACAATGTCACCCCCACTGTTCCTGAAAGTGTAAGTTTTTTATTCCGCCTGGAAGGGCAAGGAGTTTTGTTATTGTTTGTTTATGTTTTCCGCTCCCCCTAATGGTGAGCTGTACCTGATGTTACTCCACATTTTTATCCTGGTTTTATAGTGTAGAGTAGCTAGGGGACGCAACCGTGGCCCTACCGGCATGTAACCGTGGCGCAACCGGCAGTAACCGGGACATCACCGTAAACAACCTTGGTAACACCGGGGTATACCGGCACGAACCGTGGCTACACCGTGCTGCACCGTAAGTGCTCCGTGGTGAACCGGGGATCAACCGGCGTCTCGCTTTCTCGAGAACCGGGGCTATACCGGGGTAACGTCGGCAATGTGAGAACGCAATTTATTTTTTATGAAATGTGTCCCGGTGCATCACGGTATACCGGCTGTCCTGCATCGGGATGAACCGTGGCTACATCGGCACAGTGAGAATGGGGCTTTACTGTTAGCTTGTCAGGTGTGTTTGTTATTGTGTCATATCAATATTGTACCAATGCTGTCAATCTACATACTTGTTAACACTTTGATCAGCGAAAACAAAAAACTGATATGAAGCTCCCCCCCCCCCTCTCTCTCTCTCTCTCTCTCTCTCTCATTATACCATTTTCCTGTACAAGCAACACTCCCCAGCAAACAAAAAAAATAAAGCTGGTCACCATCGGCCCGCCAGCGAAACGCCATTAAATGGCGTTTCGCTAGCGGGTCAATGGTGGCCCAACACTGTACGTTGTCTGGGTCTTTATCTATCAAGAGTGTTTCCCGTTCGTCAAGTTCAGTCGTTTTATGGTCAAAGGCTTATTCATTGATACTGCAACTGACTGGCCAATTCTTGGAATAGGCAGTGGACCTCAATTTCATTATGCTCATAAAATGGCCATGAACTTTCGTCAGAGGCTTAGATGCTGTAATTGACTGGTCAATTCTTGGAATAGGCAATGGACCTCAATTACCTTACGCTCATAAAATGGTCATGCGCTTTCGTCAGAGGCTTTAATACTGTAATTGATTGGCCAATTCTTAGAAAAGGCAGTGGACCTCAATTACCCTATGCTCATAAAATGGTCATTAGCTTTCGTCAGAGGCTTTAATACTGTAATTGATTGGCCAATTCTTGGAATAGGCAGTGGACCTCTACTACATTATGCTCATAAATGGTTCTGAGCTTACGTCAGAGGCTTAGATACTGTAATTGACTGGCCAATTTTTTGAATGGGCAGTGGGCATTGATAAGATGGTCATAAGCCTTCGTTGGCAATGATACAGATGCTAAGCCCTAAAATGTCGAACTTGAACATTCTCTTTAGTTTACTCAAATAAAATGTTGGTTGGCAGGACTGGAATTCACAAATTGCATAATAGAAAACATGGACGACTCTGATTAAGACTGTTTCTGAAGCAGAATCTGTCTGAGCTGCGTATGCGCGATATTCTAACGCCTTTGGCAAGCAGCGAGTACAGTAAACCCTGTGTAAAACGGCCACTCTCAAAATGACCACAAATTTGTTTTCAAGACCAACTATCTCTTAATGCAGGTCAAAAGTATTGCAGAATACTCCAAGGGGAGCATTCTGCAATACTTTCGACCTTCATTAAGCTGACATTTGACATTTAGATCTTTGTTTTGTCCATTTTTGAGTGGCCGTTTTACACCGGTTTTACTGTATTCGAAATTATAGAACATCAGCTATCTTATTGAAGTAGCAACAGGATAGATTCATACTCTAGCTTCACCTCAGTTGCATGATGCACCTGAATCTTTTACAATGAAAGGGACTTAGTACCAAGTTTCTCTGTGTCTTATTGTTTCCCGTTGATGGTCTTTCTGAGTGGCGGATCCAGAGGGGGTTCAGGGGGTTCGCTTGACCTCCCCCCCCCCCCCCTTTTAAAAATACCCTATGAAATTGAAATAATTTGGTCTAAATGAGACCAAATTATTTCTTTTTCATGGGATATTCAAGGGAAAAAAGATATAATCCGCAAAGCTATCCCCACCGACACCTTTATACATATGAACCCCCTTTCCTGAAATCCTGGATCCGCCCCTGTTTCTGGGGAAAGCTTGAGAGACTAGATATTTAAATACATTAAAAATGTGATGATCGACAAATATTCAAACATGTCGACAAACATTTTAACCTGTAAACACATAGATCAGTCAGATGCGAAAAACTGTGAAAACATGTGGCGGCCTTATATGATTGACTGTCCGGTCACTTGTTAATATGAAACAACTTTCACACGCTTATACCTCTCGGAAAAAAAAACTGAAAAATTGAAATGATTTGGCATTCAGATTGTACTTCGCATCACCCACTGTAAACATTGGCCAAACCAATAGATGAGATGCTGGACCTGCATCGCCCTAATATATATTGCTATAAATGAGCCATGGTTTGTGAAAATGATTGTTTTTGCGCTGGCCACCAACAAGGGCCCGAGCGCAGCTACACTAGCCTAGCTGTTCGCATACACAAAACGTTGCTGTCAGAACAAAATCCGGACTGTGTAGATTCTCATGCTATCCTCATGGGCATTTTGCCTCATTGACTTTTCGAATAATGTTAATTATGCAGCCAATCAGTCTGTGCATTTGCAAATTAAAGATGTTTCATCTTTTCCTGAAAACTTAATGATAGTACTGTCGGTAACGTGCCTGACTACAGAGGTCAGTCCCAGCCCGGTCCCATACTTTCGCGGAGATTAATCATGAAACAATTTCTACACAGCTATTCTCCTTCCTTCCGCTGATTCAAGTATGTGCACAAATAAGTAAATAAGTGTGGTTAGTTGAACTGACCGTCCCGACATGACCATAGCTGTTGATTGAAATGTACTCTAGGAACCGTATTTTAATACAAGAACGCACTAATATTTTCTGAACAAAGATAACTCTTTGCAAGAGAGCATTTTTATGCCTTTTTGTCGTCTGTTGATTGTTTTTCAAAAACAACTTTTTCGAAAATTCTAACAGGAATACCGTCAGAGTGTCCATATGCTTATAAGGCACAACAAACGCCAGGCCTGATCTGGATCCAAACTGTTTGCAAAGGTACTGGCATGCAAAGAAAAAGACAAACAAACACAGAATCATGAAATCATACACAGGATCCTTGAAAGGATGCGCGTGCCATGTTGTTTTTGTTGTTTTGTTTTTGCTTTTATTCTGCTTACGGCCAATGCCATTCGCATTGGCGTAGCGCCCATTACGCAGTATACGCACGTGCGTGATAAAAATACTAAAACTCAAGGGAGGTGACCTAATGTGGTAAAAGTGATTTTCCATAACTTAAAGAACTGCTCTTAAAGGAAAGAATTCGCTTCCTTTGGGGAGCGAATTCTTTCCTTTAAGAGAAATTCCCATTTTGAACAGGGACGCAATTGAAGAGAATCATTGTTTGATTCAGTAGTCTCCCTTCGATGTGTCAAACATTCTCAGCGTTCTGGCTACGCCATTGGCATGCCATGTTTTTTTTCTTTTTTTTTTTTTTTTTTTTTTTTTTTTTTTTGCTTTTTTCTGCTTACGGCCAATGCCATTAGAGTCCATAAAGATCGACCATAAATTATGACACCATTTTAGTAAATACAGCAAGATTGAGGGAGATCGTATCAGTAAATAAAGTGTTTGCATTGACACAATTTCTATCACTGTTACGTCACCTAGAGATGATCAATATGGCGAAGTGTGCTCCAATATTGTACTTGAGGGGATTATAATTAATCGCAGAGTTGCCACGAGCGCCACTGTCCAAGGTGGAGATAATGACCACCGTTTGATCTTTCCGTTTGAAGTCAGCGGTATCGCCACGGTGGAGACGTCCAATAGCGGAAGTGAAGCGCGTGTCGGGGTATCTAGAGACATCGGAATTATAGTGATAGCGGGGTTGTGGGTGGTGGGTGGCGGTGGCTATTATAGTTCCGATATAATAATTATTCTTGTAATTAGAGTCATCAACGGTGGGAAGATAAACAGACTGGCTTATCGTGCGGTTTAATCGTCTCTTGTCCAGTTGAGAAGATCGAACCTCCAGCTCTGCAAGTCTCAATGTCGAAGGACAGGGACCCACCATTCTCCAAACATCGATGCCATAGTTTAAACCAACATTAGATGCTTGCTCGAGTCTCTTTCTATTTCATCTTTTCACCGCAACCAGATCATATAAGAATAGAATATCGTATGCTCGATGTGATGAATCCGACGTGACTGCGCATCTCGCAATTCGCGCACCCACGAAAAGGCATCAGATAGAGGCTCATACAAACCAATGCCGTGCCTGATTTTGATCTAAACTGTTCGATACGATCCTGTAAGAATTTACGAAAAGGGTAGTTTTGAAAAATAAACAAACATGGCAAACGACCAAAATCTTAAGAAATTTTCCAGCGACTTGCCGCATATGACATTAGTATCGAAATCCCACGAGCTGGCCCTAAATGAGATTTCAAAACGCATACATCTGCCTTCTTTGGACTATATATGGCAAGAAAGAGATGGAAACTATCATCAAGGCAATCTAGATAACCGAACTAAAAGATTAGATTATATTCATCTCATGTTAACGTACCCAGGTCTGTGTATTCTTTCAAAATGACTGTGTTCTTGTTTTCCCCAAAAAGCACGTGACGTGTAGATACTCATTGGTATCACCTCGATTAGATGTACCGAATTCTCGGAGAGATGTTTGATATGACGCATTAAATAATGCTTATAGTGTTGGGGATGTCTAACGTTCATTATAAGTACAGCTTATGGTTTTTTGAGAGCAATCAGTCACTGGGTGCAGACCCTGATGCGAGTTCGTGCTACATGCAGGCAATAGCCTGCGCATTGTTGTTAATAAGGGTCTTTTTTGCCAGTAAGGATATATCTAAGAGATGATATGTAAGATACGATCAACACCTAATCTGCGAACAGATTAAAGGATAAGACATATGTAAGTTATGATTGTGTGTTTGAAGAAACGGAGACCTATGGAACACATACACCCTGCCAACAACGGGTCTTAATGCAGACTAATATCTAGTTAATCAGGGGCGTAGCTTGCCTAAAATTCAATGTACGCAATTGTGGGGACATGGTTAATACACGTATGCAAAAAAATCCAAAAAGGGGGCATTTTATACAAAAAACTTCATTTGGAGTTTCAAAGCTTATAAAAAGAACTGTACAGGTTCGTCTGAGTCTGCACTTGTAAAAATGCCACATTGCCGCTGCTCATATTGTAAATGTGCAGGCTATACATGATGAAACACACAATTATTGATGTCAATTTTCCCACAATATTACGAATGATTTTCAATTATTATTGCTTTTATAAACGAAGAAATTACTTCAAAGGGACTAAAAGCCGTTATCTACATATGTAGCCTTGAGTTTATTGTAAAATAAATACAAAAATTCGCTGTTGGATTATTAACAACAGTAATATGCTTGAGCAAACTTATGATAACGTTAGACCATTTATCCGATCACCAATATAATTCCAACTTTATGGGCAATAGCAATTTTAGTAAACGTGTAATTTAGGTAGCTTTCTTTTCAAAATTGAGCAATGTTCCCACGCTCCCATAAAGGTTTTAAGTTTCTTGCGCGAGGCCCAACAATAGCCGCTATATAATCAAGGAGCCGTCTTTAGATAAACATTTTTGTGTGCATAAGTAGACATTAGCACATTTTTCATTCAGTCACAAAAATTGTTATTTTGACGGTTTAGTGAATGTTCCATGAGGGGCGTGGCATTCCCACACCGCTATCAGCACGTGACCGGTATTAGTCAAAGCAGTGGCGCGTGCGACCACTTTTAATCGCATTGATTTAATGATAATTGGCAATGCTTTGGGCGGGGCTTACGACACCTAGCCAATCGAACGTAAGAAATCACCTGTTGAATGTTAATAGTGAATTTTGATTGGCTGAATGTAAAGCAATGCTAGCGTGGGAAATGTATATTGAGCAACTTCACATTGCGATACAGAAATATGCAGATTTGAAACAGATTTTTAAATTGATTTTAGATTAAAACAGAGTAACACTGACTTTCGATATTCAGTCATTGGAATAAATTTGTAAATGTGCTCACACAATATGGATGAAAATTCAGATCGAACGAAAGAAAAAGTTTCTTCTTCAAACAGAAGGGTATGTGCAATTTACTGTCAAAATGTACTTTTATAAAGAAAAACATGTTTCATTGTATTTTATGGTTGGTGTTTTTTCTTCGAACCTCACTTTCAAAATCTCAAGCAAAAGCAAACCAGGAACTTATGACAGCCCCCAGATAGGAGTGCGTAACCAAAAATTATTTTCTTATTTCTCAACCAAAACATATGTTGTGGGTACTCAAACTTTTGAGTATCCAAAACGCATATTTAAACTGATGGATAAGAAAATAATTGCAATTTTAGAACGCTTTTTTTTTGGCTTATTATTATTTATTATTATTATTATTATTATTATTATTATTATTATTATTATTATTATTATTATTATTATTATTATTTCAGAACAACAAGCCACTGATGGAAAAACGACGACGTCAGAGGATCAATGAATGTCTAACCCAGTTAAAGACCCTTGTTCTACAAGCCATGAAGAAAGATGTAAGTAAATTTATTGAACCCCATGTAAGCAGCTCAGCTACAAAGACCTGAGCTGCCATCGCATTTGGTGTAAACTTACTTTTACCTTTCTACGAAAACAACATAAAGCCAACGTTTCTCCGATGATAAATGTTAAACATTTCTATCTGTTATTGTTGTAGTTATTCTATAGATAAATCCAATCGAAGAATTTTTTCACACGACCTACGATATATAACCTCTTACAGATAAAATGAAATCTAAATGCAGTTACCTCCCTTTGACCATGAATGTATTTCTAAATAGCAATCCAGATCAAGACCAACTATCAAACTTCCATGCTCAACTCAGCTGAGCATGAAATTCCAACTCCTTGTAAAAACTAAAATGCTGAAAAATAAAGATTTTTCTTGCTTAATAACTCTCAGATGCTGCATGATAATTTTCATGCTCAGTTGGCCTCAGGGCCTGATCTGGATCCAATCTGTTTGACACTCCGATAGTGTTCCTAAAGATTTCTTTTTTAAAAAGTTTATTTTGAAAAAAGTTAGCAGACGACAGCAAAGCATGCCAGGACATTACCCAGAATGCAGACTTAACAGAACTTTTATCATTTTTCAGACAACGCAGTATTCCAAGCTCGAGAAGGCTGATATTCTTGAAATGACGGTGAAACATCTTAAGTTGGTCCAAAGACAACAGATGGCTGGTAAGTAAATAATAATGATAATAATAATAATAATAATAATAATAATAATAATAATAATAATAATAATAATGATAATAATAATAATAATAATAATAATAATAATAATAATAGTAATAATAATGTCACGCGACCTACGTAAAAAAAACTGGTCGGTAATCTAAATGCAGTTATCTCCCTTTGACCATGCTCGGTTTCAGTGACCATCGCAATGTTTTAAACATGTAATAAGCAGATAAGACGACGTATGCAGACTGATCCGTCCTTTGAATCCTACAGTAGTCCGCCTGTACACGTACCATACATTGAGGATCATTTTGTTTTGTTTGATTTGATTCTTAACGTCCCATCAACAACCTTTCAGTTAAACAGGCACGGGTCCAGTACTAAGCTAGGATAAATGTGTCTTGCTCAAGGACTACAGTGCAGTGACTCCGGTGAGGCTCGAACCCGCGGCCCCATCGGTCTCGAGTCAAACACTCTACCACTGAGCCACTGTGCGCTCCCTACATTGAGGATTAGTGGCCCGGGATCCATGACCTTTATACCTATACAACCTTAGGTGTTCTGTATTAAGCAATGATGCTGAGGCGATTCTACTGCGAACCCTCAAAATACGGTACATCTTTAACTGACGAGACGAGTAAAATTGAATCAAAATTCGTTTGATTCCGATGTAATGTTATTAATATAGAACTTTAGCGCGTTTATTGTGCATACAGCATGGGTGAAAGTTTTCAGGATTTTACCTGAATTCAGGATTTTGAGGCCGACTTTCCATAGAAAGTCGGCCTCAAAATGCTGAATAAGGCAGATTGCAATAGGTTCTCTGATTTATATTGGGTCTGTGAAGAGACAATTGACCATTTATACTTGAAATTGTGAATCTTTAGTGGGCAAACTGCAAGTTTAAGATCGTAGTTTTGAAAGTTCAGGATTTTTGAAATATTGAACTTTCAACCCTGATACAGTAAATAATAATTCTAATGCACTTGAGTTTGTAACGCGACGTCTGATTGGATAACGTCAAAAATTTGCGGCAGTATATCCTGCGATATACTGTCGGAAACTCAACGTTATTACGTAACGTCGCTTTTCATTGGTTGACAAGTGAATATATGCAGCTGGCAAGCGGTTTTATGCAGCTGGCAGCCGCTGTACGTAGGCGCAACATAGTACTTTTTAACTGTCTTTTTTGAAGGAAAAATTTTAATAGTGCATTAGAATGGGGATAACCATATTCAAAATTTTCATTTGGGGAGGTAAATCGTCGGATATACGTTCGGAAATCACGTTTTACGGCTCCGCTTACGCGTCGCCATAAAACTAAATTTCCGACCGTATATCCGACGATATACCTCCACAAATGAAAATTTTGAATACAGTTATCCCCTAAATGCATTCCTCTCTTTTTCAGCAGCCATGTCAACAGATCCCAATGTAATCGCCAAATACAGAGCGGGATACAATGAATGTGCGGCCGAGATATCCCGATACCTCGACACCGTTAATGGAGGAAGTCCTGAACTCAAGTCACGTGTGATGAACTACCTTGGAAACAGTATGGCGCAGTTTCCGGTGATACCCGTATATCAAGGCATGGCTCCCGGTTCTTACGTCCAGCTACAGCAGCAACATGGAGGTTATATGCATCCACTAGGACACCAGAATATTTACACGTCACGAGACTTCATTCATGCACAGACTTTAGATAATGAAAGGCATCAACATTTTACAAGTCCACGTTCGGATGTGACGTCATATTCCCACGAGAGGCTGGTTCCCTCACCCTGTGATTCTGACAGTGGTTTAAGTGATAGTTCTGGAATTACTCACGATGAAAATGGCAATTATTCTCATTTTAATAACAACAGATCACCACAATCTCTCAAGATCAAAACTGAACAAGGAATGCAGTTCAATATACCACGTGACCAAAGGAATAAAACATTATATCCTCGCTCTGATCCTAACTACCCCAGTCCAAAGAGGAGATGTGACTTTATAGACGAAAGTAGGTCACCAAAGCGTCAAAGACAAAGTGATAACTTGAACTTGGATATTAAACCAGTGAACTTAACAATTCCACAAAATGTGAACGTGCCCACAAACGCAAACATGTGGCGGCCTTGGTGAGCAGAACGTTGGAGTTCTTAGAGATGGGGATATACAAAAAAGTAGTGATTGACATACTCAATGACATTTTTCACAAACATTGCCTTAGCCTAAACAGCTATTTTGCTTACTACGCAATATAAACATGCCTAGTATGTGTTCTTGTGAGTCTCACAGCACACATTTTCTTTTTAGTAATACGAAAATTCACATATAGTCATTTTTCATTTATATAAAGCTATGGTGCAAAGTCATCTTAAATGCTTGAACAATGTATGGACCAACCTTATGAGATTTTGGTACTTATATTGTTAGGGGTGAAAAAATGCTTATCGCCTTGTCCGGCTTGGGATTGAACCCGGCATTTTTTTCACCTGTTACAATATAATGGATAGGCTTTATTGTAATATGTATGTGTCGCTACCTAGTGGGGCTAAAGCCATAAATTTTGACACAAAACTTCATAACCTTCCCTTCTTTGTGTATGTATGCTGAGTAAATGCTCTGGCAAGTCTTCCAAATTTATACTCAGGCTTGTCTGAGCCTTGGCTGTTTGTCGATGTGATAAGTACCAAACATGCAAATGCTTCACTCAGCCTTGCACATGTTACATTCATATATGTGTTTTTTGTGCGATCTATTATCATTTTAAAGTATTTTAAAATGATTTTAATTGATGAACATAGCCTTTAGGATTACAAATAGTGCAGACCTAGATGAAATGCTGCTCTCTGCGACCATCTCACCTGGGTATATATGGTTTTGAATATTCTATGACTGTTAAGCTACTGACTGAACAGCATTTAGAGTTTCTAAGCTTAACAGGAGGCTACACAGGCTCGCCTGAGTCTATTCTTGGGACTAAAGGCATATTAATGTTTTGTTTGATTTGATTTGATTCTTTACGTCCCATCAACAATCTTTCAGTTAAACAGGGACGGGTCTTCCTGGGTTGAACCAGTACTAAGCTAGGATAAATTTCTTCACATCACCGTAATGATAGTTGGCTATGCTTGCTCACGGACCACAACGCAGTGACGTCGGTGAGGCTCGAACCCGCGCCCCCTCGGTCTCGAGTCAAGCACTTTACCACTGAGCCACTGCGCTCCCTACATACTAATGTGAAACGGTATAGAGCAGGATTATCAATTGTGCTTTATTTTTTTATGTATTATATATAAATGGGCCAACAAATGTGATTTGCCATTTTGGTACTTATTGTAACATCGAGAATCGAATGCTCAAGCGAGCTTGCGCAAATGCGCATACTCGCCAGAGCCTTTGCTGCTCACAGAACAAAGTATGGGTGTAGATGAGGACTCATATCTAAATTTAGGCTTCTAGCCCTGCTCAATACGCCAGCAAGGCTTTAGCGCATATGGGAGAAGAACAAAATTATCATGTGCTGGTCCGTTTAATGATCTCTTGTGGCTTATGTGGACAGTGAAGAACCGGATAGGCTTCCAGACCAGTGGACTTTAACTGAGTACTTGTACTGTAGTAAAAGCTGTCCCCAGTCCTTATAACTATTTTTCATCAATGTGTCATATCATATACTTGTAGCTTGTCTGACTCTGATGGCTCTGTTTTAAGCTTAAAACAGAGCCATAAGAGTTAGACAACCTACAAGTATATGATATGACAGTGACACATTGAGGAAAAATTGTTTTGAAGGACTGGAGCCAGTCTAAATGTAGTATGAAGAGACACACCGTTACCACTGCTCTGCTGATCTAGACCTTTGCGATTTGCTGTTCACATATGGCACAAGTGGGCTTATGGCTACCCGATGAGTAAGACCATATTCAAACAGTATACTAAAATCAGGTGGCAGATGCCACCTGCTAAAATGTACATCTAAAGAATGGTCTCCCCTCGTTGATTTGCACCCCCCCCCCCCCCCCCCCCCCCCCCTTCGGTATGCACCTACGTGCGTACCGAAGGGGAGCTAATCAACGAGGGGAGATCAGCCTATGGAATATTCTTAATATTCATTAAATATTATTTAATGATGATGATTAACTAAAGTTGGATCTCGGACCCTTATTTCGGGTCCTAGGTTGGATTAACAACTAATGAATACGAAACGAATGCAGCTTTGCAAGATATTTACATGTGTCAACTTTTCTGATCAGACACTATGATCAGACATATTATTGCCTGGGAATTGTGGTCATGTTTCTAGCTATTAAATGTCTGCGACTGATGAATTATTTCGTGCACCTTGTTTGTAACTCTTCGCATGCATGCCTTTTTGTCGCCAGCTGATTATTTTCCAAAAGTAATGGTTACAAAATGCTTTGGGGAATATCACCAGAGTGTCAAACAGCTTGGATCACGATCAGACCCGATATTCATTCTGTCGGGTCTGATCTGGGACCAAATTGTTTGCCAAGGTTATCAGCTGATGACAGAAGTAACCACTAACAAGGAAGAGGTTAAAAGGCAGCATTAGATAAAAGAAAAAAAACTTGAGAGGAGTCCTAGCTTGAAACACGCACAATCTCATCTGTATCTGCACTGTTTTGAAATACACAATCGTATCATGTTGAAAATGATGTTATTTTGGCTATATACAGTTTATGTTGCATTTGTTATCTGCAGCCCTAGCGTTGTACGAATTAAAAGTTTTACAACATGCATTTTGTCTTATTGTTTTTTCTTCAATATTGATTTAGCACAATTCTTTAAACTGTTTGCATTCTGGGAACTTTTGCCTGCTAATTGTCACATGAAGACCTTCCCTCAAAATTATCATCAGCCATCAGAACGTCAAACAGTTTGCATCGAGATCAGGCTAGACTTTATGTCGGGCCTGATCTCTGTTTAAATTGTTTGAAAAGGCCAACAGCAGTAGCTAATAGCAGGCAAAGAGTTGATTGTATCTACCGACCACCAGTTTTTGTTGAATTATGCCCCTTTCTTGACATCGACTGCTTTGCGCGGATCCAGAGGAGGTCAGGGGGTCCGGTCATCAAAAAGCTATAGGGTTTCTTAGTAATACTGGTCCGGATCCCCTGGAAAATCACAAAGCTACAAAGCCAGCATTCAATGTTGGGCCATCGTCGGCCCACCAGCAAAACGTCATTTAAATGGCGTTTCGCTGGCGGGCCGATTATGACCCGCTTATAGTGGTGCAAGTTTGTAATCAACTAAAGAAAGCACACAAAAATACACACTGTCAGAGTTGTTTTGGACCCCTCTGACAAACTTTTCTGGATCCGCGCATGACTGCTGTGATTCTGTTGTTGTTTATTCGTAGTTTGTTGTTGCTCTCATTGTGGTAAAGTTCTTAATGTCATGTCTAGCCCTTCAGAAGAGAGAGCTGGTGTGTTATTGCTGTCACGTGTCTGTCAGTTCCTGGCGGCGCCATTTTGTGACTGTGGCATTTCCTCGTCAAACAACTTTGCTTTTTGGGATGTGTTTGTTTATTTCATAGTTCCCAGCAAGAACGCCATTGAAACACATTAAAATGTCTAAAATATTTGGTTGTTACCTCAATGACGTGATGTGTCCCTTATTGTGTTGATTTAATTATTACCCCTCTTTGAAGTATATTTTTACTGTCAATAGATGTCATCTAGTAATCCAATTAGCATATATCAATATTGACCTGCCAGATCTTATGAAATCGTAAGAAATATGGGACGTTCCGCCACTATGCGTCTACCGTTGTCACCTCGCCACCGGCGCAACCTGAAATGTACAGGGCCTAGACTAATTAAAAAAACTATTTCTTTCCTATTAGCGCCCTCTCGTCAGAGTCAAATATCATCAAATTTACTTTGAAATAAGCAGGCAATTCGAATTATCAGTATTCCAGTCATCCCAGTACACGATCATTATACCAATAGCCACAATGCGTGTCCATATCCCATTCAGTGTAATGCAGTTTCATCATTTAATAAGAAGCCGAGAACACCCCAATTAGCTTCATTTGGGAATTTGGATTCCGGCTCAGAGGAGTGGACTCTATACACCCTTTAGCAGTTCCATGGAAGACTAGACTGATTCTCTCCCTTTAATAGCTTGTCAGCGTAATATGCGTAACGGAAGCTTTATGTACGAGGGGAACCAATCTAAAGGAATTATACTAATGTAGATCACCATCGTTGAGGTGATGGTGAATAATGCACGATGGTCAAAGACTAGTTCAATGGTAGTTTTCTGGCCCCTTTCAAAATATTGCATGTCAATATTGATGGAAACTAATTGGGTTATAATGGAACATTTATTGACAGTTATACAACACCTTCAAAAGGGGGTAATAATTAAATCAACACAAAAAGAGACATGCTCTGGCATTATACTGTCACATATGGGACAACCAATATATATTTCAAGTTTTTTTTTGCACATAAGTCACGTGCAAGTAATGAAGTAGGTTTATTTCAAAGTTCCAAATTTGTAATAACATGAGGATACAACAATTACGAAAAACATGATGGCGGACAGTACAAGCAACAATGCAAACAGGGGGTGGGGAACCCCCTCTGGATCCGTCACTGAGTACAGCCACAAAACCAGGATCAACCTACATACTTTGAACGTTGTTCAAGATGCATGCTGAACACGTGCGCAACAGTTTTAACAATTATATAGGGAAGATATTTGTTTTATCATGTATTGGCGATAAAAACTCTTAGGCGTTCGCGACCTCAGAAGACTCAAACCAAATTTCAGCTACAGAGACTAGAATATTGATATTTCGCACAAACCGTTTGCACAAATTAGCCTTATGGAGCCAATCGACTAGTTCCCTGTACAAATTACTGACAAGACGAGTAATCAAAGCACTGAGAGTACTGGTGGGGACGGCTGCATTGAAGCGTTCAAATAGGGAGGTTGTTAGTTAGATATCTTTTCTATAACCTGCAAATGGAAACTGGAAGCCCCGTCTCTGATGAAGGGTCAAACATATTGCCACAAAGTGAAATGGGAAAGCAATCTTTCTGACGACATTGGCATTTGTTCATTGGACAAAAACAGCCTTTTTTGGGGAGAGTTTATCAAATGTAATCCATTATTGAACAATGCTAGAAACCAGATGATAATTGCTAGCTTAAGAAGTGAATAATCAAACTTTATTTTCAAACACTTTTATTATAGAGTGTTAAAATGATCCCTCAATAAATGTTTGTGAAAGCTCTTCAGGCAGGTAAGCGGTTAACAATTTTCTCTTAACTTTGTTTGGCACAACCAAAACCAAACAGTTGTAATTTGTTTCCTAATACCGTGGCATGTTTTTTTCTCCTTCAGATTTCCATTTGGTTTCTGTTGGTTAAAGATCTTATGAGGATGAGGGAAAGTGTTTTCTAGTATCTTACCTAATACAAATCCACCCACTTATTCAAAGAAATCAATGATAATCAAGAACTGATTTGATAAAGTTCTGTCCACTTTTGTATATGTTTTTCCTACTTTTACTTAATCGCCACCATAGACATTATGTGCAAGCTTGAATGAAGACTCTAAATGGCAGAGCCAAACCAATTGTATAATTTTGGTAGAGTGCATCATTAGGGCCAAGTTTGTGAAATTATTGTAAATTTTGGATCATTGGTTCAGGAAAAGAAATCATTCAAAGGCATTTCTTATCTGGAGCTTTTGTGGATCCATTGTTCAGTGGAGTGGAACTATTTGTGCAAAATTGGTAGAAGACACCATAGGGGACAGTTCTGTGAAATTAACTTGCTTTTGGGCCAGTTGTTCAGGAGGAAATTCTGTTAAAAGAAGTTTCTTAGCTAAAGCTCTGGCAGTCATTTTGTTCAAAAGAGCGGAACATCTGGTCACGAACCTGAAGGCCTAAAGTCACAGAAAGTAAGAAAATGAAATAGTACATGTTCTTCAAATACAAATGGTTCTATAAAATAACTGGTATTTCCGCCCAGCAAGGAATATTTCAATTTCGGAAACATAAAGAAATCACATGGGGCAAGATCTAGGGAATGCAGGAGGTGGGGCAAAATGGTTACTTTTTCTTTCTTCAAAAACACTGTAACTATTTCAGAGGCATGAGCAGGGCCATTGCCATGTAGAAGACAGATATGTTTAAAACCAGTGACAGGGCGTCATTTCTGATATGTTTTAGGCTTCTCCAGTACTATATGTCTTTGTAGTCCTTTCCAGTGATGTTTTTGCCCTTTTCCACCAGCACATTTATTGCGACTCCTTCACCAGAGAAGAAAATTGAATACCAAACCTTCCTTGCACTTAAAGACAATTTGACAATTATTGGGCGTCTGCTATGTTTAGTGGCCAAAAAAATTATTGCTAACCTTTCTGACCAGCTCAAATTAATAGACCCGATTTTCATCACCTGGGACGACATTGGCAAACTGCTTTTTGTCATAAGTTTGAAACATTTTAAGCAGCTTTTCGGCCACTAAAACCCGTTGTCTGTTTTGCTCATCAGTCAACAGATGTGGCACCCATCTAGCAAAAATATTTCGGACTTTTAAATGTTTCTTCAAAATAAAGTGAACCGTTGATAATGAAATGCCTACTTTTCATGCAATATCACAAACTGTAAATCTGGCATCTCCTTAAATGATTTCCTTCATTTTTGAAACGATTTCTTTACAAGCTGCGAATTTTCGCCTTCCTGATTTTGGTGCATTTTTATGGACTCTAAGCCAGATTAAATTGTATTTTTCCAGTGCCTAACTGTGTCATAAGACACACAAGAAGGTCCGTAAGTAGTAGAAAGTTCAATCATCAGCTGCTTCAAAGAACATACAAGTTTTGAGGGAGATTTGATGTAACCCCTTATTTTATCTTTCTGGTTGACTCTTCTACATGTACCAACTATTTTTATTACAGTGGTCAATGACTGCGTGTATTAATATGGCAAATGTTGTGTTTTACATTAAGTATAACATACACATTTATACACCGTTGTGTAGACTTTAAATAAACCTATATAGGTATATATTGGTTTTTATCGTGTCCCACTTTGATATTGAGATATAGGACAATATGCAATTCATTTCGAACATCCCTCGTAGGTACCATCATTAAAGTGTGCCCGCAAACACTCACGTTGTTGAACTCGCCACTGTTGTTCAAACCCAAATGATTCTAAAAGGGAAATAAGATGTCCTAGATTTTGACCTCTAGCCTCAGAGAAATGAATATTTTTGGGGATATGAAGATATATGGATATTTTTTTCTGGAGGGGGGGCGGGGTTCACCACGAAATTGGACTATATTTAGGTGTAATTTCTATGCATTTTAGGGTCTTTTCTTTACGTCAAGGATTTTTTTGGGGTTGCTAAAATTTCAAATATTTTTGAGGTCCTTGAAATTCCTGAAATTTCTTGGGGGTGAATGGTAGATGCTGGGCCAGGCCCTTCGTATGAAGAAAAAAGAGTTACCCACCCCTCCCAAGCCCCCTGGGACACGCAAATACTCTTCTGTGACAAGAATACACTTTTGCAAAGAGGCTCTGTCTACACTAAGAAATTGAAGCGGTTGATTGGGCAGACTGGCTGACTGACTGATTGATTGACTGACTGAGAAAGCAAGCAGACAGACAGCTATATTTTGCTGCATACTGCTCTAAAACACTGGTCAGCTTTTTGGCGGGATGGGGGTGTTTGGCACACTGATATTATCATATATAAGTAGGTTCTGTCCAGTTTTGGAGATTCAAAATTTTGAATTTCATTTTTTGTTGGGGGGGGGGGGGGTGGCAGGAGATCAGAAAAATAAATATGTTTGGAGATATGATGAAATTACGATTTATTTTTTGTACGTTTTGGGGGGTCATTTCTATCAATTTGGGGCTTTTTAAGGTCAATGTTCAGATTTGGAAAATGTTTTAGGGGTCGCTAAAGTTCGAATATGTTTTGGGTATGCCTGATTTTCCTTATATTTTGGGGTAAAGAGTAGATGCTGGGTCCAATGCCAAGCCTAGGTATTTAGAAAACTTGAAAGTATCCAAAATATGGTCAGGCACACTTACCACCTGAGATACTAGATAATCTAGCAAAACAGGCATACAAAAAAGTCAAAAGGGCAAAGAACGAAACAGACAGAAAAAGCGAGACAGACAGCCATTGGAAAGTGGACAGACAGAGAACTGGCTAGATTATGCTGCTCACAGCCTTCAGAACATTGGACAGGCGCTCCAACCACCTGAGCTACTAGACACATGTAAGCAGGCTAAACGAGCATATAAGTAAAAGAAGGAAGAACCAATGCAAACCGACAGACGGACGGACGGATTAACGGACAGACAGACAAACAGCTAGATTTGGCTGCTCACAAACTTCAGAACTTTGGTCAGGCGATCCTACTACCGTAGAAACTAAATAATTGTGCTAAATCAGCATACAGAAAAATAAAAAAAAAAGCGAAAACCCAATGGCTACATTCTGATCTAACAGGGTTTTGATCCAGTCGTTTCAGCACATCAGCTACCTATCTTTTGTCATAGATGATTCTGACGTTTTGATTTTTAGGATTTCCGTGGACAAGAAAGCATATTGCAGAACCCCACGGCCATGAACAACGCCAACAATGGTCACATCCGCGGTAAGATTAGGAGCATGCTCTCAACCCGTGGTTCAGATTTGCATCAAACTCGTAATAGAACCAGTATCAGCTGTCCCTGCTGGTAGAAACTACAGGCTTTCAAAATGTAAGTGCCTTTGAGCCCATTATTAGTTCTTGCCACTTTAATTAATATGTGGAAAACGGTTCTAAAAAGCCCTGCCTCGCGGCCAGATAACAAAACCCCGCGGACGCTATAGTCTTTTTCCACGCACCTCCATGGTTAAGACTTGCAACCGTTGAAGGGGTAGGGGCAGAAATCCCGTTCTCATAAACAATCGACGCTTATTTAAGCCAAATCATTGACATACAGGTAAAAACAAGTAAATGTCGTTTCACCAAAAACGCAAAAATATAGAAACCATTTCTGTAAAAATGTGTAATTGTCAATCAATCCAAAAGTGTCCCGATTTCAAGGACTCGTTCATGATCTATTTGCATTTTTTTCTCGCATATTTAACCCTTAAAGCGCCAATCGCAACAAAACTCGTCTGCTTATCTCGTCTGCCGAAATGTTTAAGAAGCATTTATGGCAGAAAATGTGGACCCAGACCAGACTGCTCCTGTTCTGGGTCAACGCTGTTTGCTTCTATACTTGATTCGTCAGTAATGTTAGGCAATTATATGAAGCAGACGACTTCAGCAGACGACATTTTCAGATGCATTTTTTCTAGGCGCTTTAAGGGTTAAGTACTGTAATGCCTTAGCCATGATGTGATGTGAGAGTGACTATTCAAGAATATGTATATGCCTTTAATCGCGCCTGACAAGTGTTCGTAAATAAGTTTTAACTATTTCAAATGAGAGCCCCTACCTTCAATTTCAGTTTATTTATTCTCCGCGAAAAGACTAGTCGAACAATATCCGCGGCCAAGAATTCGTTATGATACCAGTGGTGAAGCCCGCAAAATAATAATCTTTGCTAACAGGTTGGACCCAGATCAGACCAAACAAAACGTCGAGCCTGATCTGGATCCCAAATGTTTGACACTGTAGCGATAGAACAGCAGGGGCGCATCCAGGATTCCATGTTGGGGGGGGGGCAATATTTAAACATGAAATATTTTCATGCGAGCGCAGAAGACGCGAAGCCATGCTAGGGCGTGGGGGTCGTTATAAACTTGGCACACTTTCACACATCGAAAATAATTCCAACCTATACTCAGGGTCGTAGCAACGAGTTTGAGAGTTAATGTGAGTGTTTTGATTCACAGAATGCATGAATGCGAGTTCTGTAGGTGCCAAGCGCGGGTAAGGGGGTCTGGGGCATGCTTCCCCAGGATTTATTGAAAAATCCGCGCACTTTGGTGCCTTCTGGCACATTTTCATGCAGTTTAAATCTTTATCAGAAAGCTTCATTTTTTCAACAGGCAAAGTCATAAATTTTGAAATGAATGGGTAAAATGAACTTCGATGTCATTTCTTCAACTTTCAAATGGTTTTCTAAACGAACTTGTAGACTATATCATGCGCGATAGGAAAAAAACTGTTTTGTGAAAATGCGAAGAACATAATTATTTGCAGACAAAAGTTTCATCGTGTGTACGTCCGAGAAACATGTTTCAAGAGATTTTTGGAGTTTCATGAAACAGTTTCATCGAATAGGACATTGCTATATTTTCTGAAACTTGTCTCATATTTTTCCAGACAATTAGCCAATCACAGCTCGGCTATTTCTGAAGGTCAGTTTACCTGTAATTTCTACAAATGTGCATACACAATTAAGAAAGGGGTCTTTTAGCTAGGTACAATATGGTGAGCCCTATATACATTTCTTTGTTGAATCCAAATTCGTATTATTCGCGGTCCATTTAAATGTTGCGTTGCAAGTGCAATGATCATCAGACACAATGGGACAGCAATTTCGTCCTCCTCAGCATGCTCAGTAAGCACCATGTTGAAAAAGAATGCACAATTTTAGCGGGAAAGAGCAACAGGTAATGTGAAGTTGCATCGTCTGTACAGTAGTGTATGGTGCACACAAAAGTTGCATACATAAGTTGCAGACAAAAGTTTCATCGTGTGTATCAGGCTTCAGACTGCTCTGATCCGGTGCCACAATGCTTGACCGTATGATAGAATTGGCAATTGTTGTGAGCATTAACACATAGTGCTCAGATGACTCCAGTAGACGTCATTCAGAAAAAGGAACCGAAAGATATGGTAGGCTACAATAAAATGACAGGATTTTAGCAGGGCGCCGCCGATCTGGCACCTTTGAATTTAGATCTCTATATGTACGTTCGCGAGCGGAGCGAGCAAGAAAAAATCAGACTATTTATAATTGAAAAAAAAAATCAACAACAAAAAACAGTAGCCGCTGCTAAAAACCATATTAACAAGAAAAACTATAGCATGAAATATCATGTTATACTGGGGCGGTTTAAGTGGCTCATTAATGGTTTTACCGAGTTTATGATAGAGCAGTAGATATCTTTTTAATGGACTGATACATGAGGATGGTGCAATATGTAATTCAAGTGCAGCAGCTAGGGTTGAGGATTGGTGCTCAAAAGAACCGTCTCAATGGAATTGAGGTGATTCTTTTTGAATACCTACTATGTATTTCTGGATTTAGAAGAAAGGTTTTTATTGTTATTATTAAACACCCCTGAAAGTATCTGGTGGTCTGGATGTTATTATGGCGATGTGCAGACTGATCTAAAGTCATGAGTTGCACCTCTTGAGTAGGTAGATCTGTTCTCTAAACACGGTGCCTATTTGCTGTCATGTGTACAGCTGAAAGAGATGTCGTAGTACGTTAACAGTTTGTCCAGCTTTCTTTTCATTATGCGTAGGAGCTTTGGCTACTGTTCTATGATCTCTATACAACAGTACGTAATCTACATTCTCAGAAAACATATAAAAGTGGGCCACCATCGGCCCGTCACCAAAACTCCATTATGGCATTTGGTTGGCGGGTCGACAGTGGACAACCGGGCATAGTTTTGGTAGCGCTAAATGGCATTTTCAAATGCACTTAAGTGTTCAAATGTACGGTCCAATGTGACAAATATGAACCATTCTGACAATATAAACTGAAACTTTTGTGAAACTGAGTCAAATTGTAGAATGAAAGAGTAATGATCAGTATTTACTTTTGGTTTGATTTATCTATTATAAAGACCGATAGTTAAAAGACCTTCTTGATCTGTTTGCGGCAGGTAGCAGGTAATAGGGATCAAAGACAATAGGATAATTTCAATTTATTGTTTTCGTCGTATGAAACATAATGCTCTATGCTTATGTTATTCGCACACACGACACCCTATAAACTGATATTGAGATAAAAAAAAATATTTGGGCCTCGGAACGTGAAAGCCTGTCTTGGGGGGTGCGAAAAACAAATGCGCAGACTAGCCTGCGCATTAGCGTAGACTGATCAGCGCCTTTTTCATTTGCTTTTTGGGAAGTATCATTTCTAGAATTGCTACAAGTGAAATTTCAATTTTCTAGCTAGCCTCTGTAGATGAGGAGACTGCTTTTAGACTCGCTTTTTCAGAAGCCCCAAAGACAGGTTTTTGTCGCGTTGAGGCCCATTTTGTGTCGAAAATTGCACAACATGTAACACAAACGCAGTAGCCTACCTAATCAATGCAATTGTATATTTTCTGGCATCAATGGAACATTGCAAACTGTTTGTAAACGTCCATTGATGTCAATATAGTAACCCGAATAATGATTATGCTACTGTACTCCTGGCTTACTGATACACACTTCCTTTAGTAAAAGCCAATACTTATTAATCGTGACCTACATCGTCATCGATGGGAAACATTTATCTGCCTGTTATATTACTGGGGCTGAGCTGTTATTTATTCTTTTACAATTAATCATTGTTTCCTCTGTTGAATTAATAGGGAAAACTTAGATTTGTTCTTACATTTTCAACTTTCTAAGCGTTGTCGAAAACATAAAATTGATCAATGCCTGACCGATTGTATATATATAAATAGAACGTACTAAATCGCGTTGCGATTGGCTGTGTATAAATAATTCACATATACGTGTAGTGTGTATATCACATGACCGTTTTGGCGGGATAGGCATAAAATAAAACTTCGAATGACATCATACAAGTAAGATTATTTAATCCCCAATATTTAAGCGACTTTTTGGGGTCAGCTGAGATAATTCTTGATTTATATGAATGTTATATTATTTACATACATAGCCGCGTAAAAAACACGCCGACTTGTTTGTTTGTTGTCAATGAAAGCAGACTACAATGGCAAGTCCACTATGTCTTTTACGATATGCCTATCATTATTATATTACTGCGCAAGGTATTATTTTTTAAATATATTTGTATTTGAATTGGCAATAAATCATTGCTTCGATACCCAAAGTGAAGTTTCTAAACTGCAAAGCAATACAAACAATTAAAAAACAACGAAAAAAAGAACTACTTTTTACGCGTAATATTTTCCAGAAAGTTGTTCGGTTTGCATTAAGCCTTTATCCTGCGGAATCCAGATATACCCCATTCTGGAAAACATTGTAGATCCGGATCAGTTGGCTTCTCAGGAACAAACTAGTCAGGGTCTTTACGACTCTTTATCATGCATCTAATTGAATTGTTAATATTGAAACCATGCAACTTGTATGTCTGAAAATTTGCAAGGAGTGTAGCATATATTTAATGTATGGCCTGGCAAGGGTGAAAAATCGACGTGACTGAAAAACTGTAAGTGTTAAAATTGAGTCCGGATGCCAGCATCCGTCCCCAAAAAGCGCAACTACAACAATTTATTTGACATGTTCTAAAAGCAAATACATGCAAATAAACCAGCAGGCGCTTTCGCACAACCTACTCACGGCCTGTTTGTTAGCTGTCTAAAAAGTATGCAAGTTGGTTAACATGCTATATTCATATCTCAAAGAATCTACAGCTACTAGCAGTTTCCTGAGCTAAAGGAACAGGCGAATGACATTCAAGTTGGCATTCATCGCATATCCGCAAAATCCCCATTTTAATGTCCATCTAGCGATTTAGCCTCCAATTACACCCATATATGAGCCGCAACATGAGATTTCCAACAATGTGGAATGTGCGACCAGCAAAGGCTCAGACCAGCCTACGCATACGCGCAGACTGATCAGAGCCTTTGCTAGTCGTTGAAATATTATTTGATTGTTAAGCTACTGGCCGAACATCATTTAGAGTGTCTAAGCTTAAAAGGAGGCTGCACAGGCTCGCCTGAGTCCACGCTTGTCAAAATGCCACATTGATGGAAATCACATGTCGCGGCTCATATTATGTATTCAAGCAGCGAAGTCTCTAGCGAGTCTGCAAAATTGCGCAGGCTCGCCTGAGCCTATATTGCTCAAAAACGGGATGAGTACCAAACTAACATAGGCTGGCTCATAGGCAGATCCATAATTTCTGGAAAGAGGGCTCAGATATATGAGGGGTTCGATTTGCTGAGTTTACACAATTTTCTCACTGAAAAACAAATGATTTGGCATGAAGGGGGGGGGGGTATCGTGAACCCCCTCAACCCCCTCTTGATCTACAGATTTTCTCTTGGTATGGTTTATTTAAGCCGCGTTACAGAAACCTGACTTTAGGAAGAGAGAGCTAGTTGCTTTGCTTAATTTGTCTTCCTGGTGTCTCGTGATGGTTGAGCGCTCTTCCTCGCGGTGCCACCGGGTTGTCTGCGGTTTGTGATAGTGGTATTTCCTGATCATACTATTTTTGTTGCAATCGAATAACAAAGACACAGACCAGTCTTCACTACCGCGCAGTCTGATCAGCGCCCCTGTTATTCTTAAAGCTTACTTCATACAAGATTTTAGCTAGTCTCTATAGCTGAGCAGTGATGGTTTGAACACCACGCAGCCGGAGACCCCGAAAACAGGTTTTCTCGCGACTAGGCCCATTTTATTGTCGCTTTATTGCCGAGCGTTTTTGTAACACCCGGGAAGAAAATGTAGAAAGATCGGAATTATATTGTCCGGCGGATCGCTAATGAAAGATGCCGAAGCACAATCGAACGTGTGGAATTAACACTCGCTTTATCAAGGGTGCACTTATTTCGACGCATCCTAAAGAAAATGATAATAATCAAACGCTCAGACTTGTTAATTGCACGTTAACTAGGAAGTAAATGAATATACCAAGTAGTAGTTATCGCGAGACTTCGCAGTGTTTGACGTGAACTTCGTGGGTCATCACACGACCCTGCGTGTTAATAGAGTTTATGACGTAACTTTATTTACATTTATCTGCACGTTTACACTTTTATCTTTTCAAACCACAGGTGCCAGTATATAAATAATGGGTAGAAATAAATTACCCCCCGATTTTATAGCATCTTCTGCACCCTAGGGAGATTTTCTCACCATTTGCCGTTATTTCAATTTCTTGCGAAATTTTAAGGGGAATTCATAGTCTAACCTAGACCATGATGTTTTTGCCATTTTATTTCTTGAATTTTCATTCAACATAATTTGATATCATATGGCTAACTGAGTCCCATCTCCTCTCTATCTCTTCAGCAAATCACAAATATTGCTATCTTAGATTCAAGAGGTGTGAATCTAAAACGAAACTACCATTTATCAAAAAGAATATTATATCAGATTGATGGCTAGTCTAGGTTATTCACATTCCATGTGATGGAACAAGAGGACGAACAATCTGAAGCAGTGGCGGATCCAGGATTTCTGGAAAGGGGGTTCATATATATAATGGTGATGGGGTTCGCTATGATCATTTTATCTCATTTTCCCTAAATATCCAATGAAAAAAAAATATGTCTCACTGAGACCAAATTATTTCATTTTCATCGGATATGGTAGGGGGGGGGGGAGGGGGAGGGTTCGAACGATACCCCTGAGCCCCCTCTGGATCCGCCACTGTAAGCAAGTAACTTTTACCGTTTGACAGTGCAGTAACCCATGATATATGTCAGCAACGTCAGGATACTGCGCAAAACCACAGTGAGTTAGCAAAGCCAGTATTTGACAATATAATACCCAAGTGCATAGGCAAGTAACATCAGCTAAACCTGCTACAATTTCCAAGGGTATACTCAAACAATATCGGGTTATCTGCTTATATTTGAAATAACAATTTCCAAGAGTATACACAAGCAATATCGTGCTATCTGCTTTTATTTTAAAGTACAATGCATCAGGACATACTCAGTATCGATGTATCTGCTTATATTTTAAAGTGCAATGCACCAGGACATACTCAATATCGATGTATCTGCTTATATTTAAAGTACAATGCATCAGGACATACTCGATATCGATGTATCTGCTTATATTTGGAAGAACAATGCCCAAGGTCTCGGGTTATGAGCTTATATTTGGCAGTACAATGCACCAAGACATAGCCAATCAACACCTGGGTATCTACTTATAGTTGGTAATACAATGCACCAGGACATTCTAAAGGAATATCAGGGTATCTGTAAAATGTTTTAGGACGCACTCAACCAATTTCAGGTTATCTGCGCATTTCTGACAGTACATTGCACTACGACCTACTCAAGAAATATATACCTATGCAAATATATTTAATGATACTAACTTTAGGTGATTAAGACGCCTGTGCTATTTTTTGAAAATTGTTATTGATACCTTTAGGTCACGTCCTCGTTAAAATACTCTTTAAGATTCTCAGAAACTTATTTAATCCCATGCATATCCTTGTGCTGCAATCATCATATTTTATGGGACACAAACTAAATACCAGTATATGAGTTAATATCCATTCGGGTGTACGAGGTCCTGAAAAAAATTAAAACTTGATATATTCGTATACTCTTCTGTACACACTTGCCCGTTTTCTTTGAGCATTTGCCCTGAAATGTATGATCAATGCAGCATCGGGAGACGCAATACTCATGTAATTCTCTGCTTATGATGTTATCCGCTTGGTGGGCGCGCACGCGCGCGCGTGTATGTGTGTGTATGTGTGTGTGTGTGATTACAAATAATAGTTGTTAAATATTAGAATATATACGGCCTGTGTTCCCCTCAGCCCGGAGATGCCCCAATACCACAATGTCTAGTTCATTAAAAATGAACTAGACCACTGTGTATATTAGAAGCCACATGCTCCCGACTTTGTAGGCTGAGTGTGCATTCAGGTTCTGCAATACCTTGAGTGGGCATTGACGGGCATCAATGTATGCATATTTATGTATTACCTCATATTACATGTTAACATGTACTGAGTGATTTGAATAAACTTTGAAACTTTGCTAGCAGCGTAATGTTGGTGGTACAATTCGCTAGAACATACTCAAGCAATACCTGGGTATCTGCTAATAGTTGGTAGTATAATGCACCAGGACATTTTCAAACAATATACAATTATTGACTTCATTTTCAGCAGACATGAGGATTTATCTACCCGGAAAAGTGATATTCATCGAGGACTTGAGACCTTGGTGAATATCACTTTTAAGGGTAGATAAATCCTTATGTCTACTGATGTTGAAGTCAATATGTTTTTTGTTTTAACTATGAATACATATTTTCTACTTTCACTTTTGTTGTTGAAGTCACGTTAAACATAAGGACTTTCTCACACGTTTTAGCCACTGTTATTAAAATATTTTATGTAGTATTTTGTATTTTGAAATGTATATACATTCTCTGAATGTGGAATGTAACATTTAACCATAAAACACTTTTTTACATTTTGTTTCTTCAAACAACGACAAGGAACAAACAAAACAATACAAAACTGTTGTTAAAATTCATTAAAGTCTGGGAGGCGAAACAGCAAATCATGTCAGTTGTAAACAGCACATGCTAGTTTATACTCATCATGCTATTTTTAGCTATCTAGAGGACGAGTTTAGAAAAGTGCGAAAAAAATTAATTTCTGAAAACTAGTTTGAGTTGTTTTTCATCCTATTTCACCCTGTAGGCCAATTTGGACCAGTTTTCAGGTAGACATAGATATTTATGAAGACAAATTGGGCCAATCAGGAGACAGGATTCTCTCCAATCATAGAACAATACCGTGTTATCTGCTTATATTTGGCATAACGAGTCTCCAGGACGTACTCAAGCAATATTGGGTTAATGGCTTATATTTGACAGTACAGTACACCAGGACATACCCAACCAATGTCATGATATCTGCTTATATTTGGCAGTACAATGCACCAGGACATACTCATACAATATCATGTTACCTGCTTATACTTGACTGTACAATACACCAGGACATGCTCAAGCAATGACATGCTATCTGCTTATATTTGACAGTACAGTACACCAGGACAAACCCAACCAATGGCAATATATCTGCTTATGTTTGGCACCAGGGCATACTCATACACTATCGTGTTATCGCATATAGGTTTATCTGCTTATATTTGGAAGTAAAATGCTCCAAGACATACTCAAGCAGTATCAGGTTATCAGCTGATATTTGGCAGTGCAATGCACCATGACATCTTTGGCAGTCACAGCAACAGGGCAATACTCAATATACCAAGCAGTCCCAGACTATCTGTTTGTATGTGTGAGTATAGTAGCCCCGGACATATTCAAGCAACTTCAGGTTAATATCAAACAGTACACTAACCTAAGACAAGAAACTGTTAACATTACTTTCAAGACGGCCGCCATAGTAGACTTATGACATCAACACGAAAATGTTTATTTAGACCATTCTGTGTCAGATGAAATACTTCTAACCAATTTAATTTATATCACCTTTACCAACTTTAGCACGAAACATCTCGTGATGTGCTAGGTCTACACTGATGTAGGTGGTATAAAATAGTAAAACCATGTTTGCCCACCTGTACGTAAGATAATCCACGCGCTTTAGTCACGCCTTTCTCCACGTACAGGCGGACAAACCATGGTATAACTATTACATAGTGCCTTTTATACAAAGACACAAACTGGAATTAATTTATTGTTCATGTTTATCTTATCAGATATTGCTTATACATAACTTCGATGCTACTTGGTATCAATGGAAACAGAATGATCCTGCTGACCAGGGTGAGACCACCAACTGACCATGTCGTTGATGCGCTCATGTTAATTAACCCACATGAAGAATACCGAGGAAACTCGAGCAATTGAAAATAATTCGATTAACCAAGTTGATTTCCGAAATTGACTGGATTACGACACCTTTACCTCTCCTAGGCAGGTGCGAGTATTCGCACTACGTAATTCTGTTTGTCCAGTTGCGGAGAAGATAATAGTTACATAACCAGTCAATCACGTTCCAATTCTCGCGAGATGTGAGGCGGAAATAGATCCAAGGTAATCCGAAGTGTGGCTTACCATGATATCGCACGAATTAAAGATCGATTAAATAAGATTATATCGCTACTGGTAATGGACTGTTTGTTGAAAGGATGAATCAGGTATTGATAATACCCATCTATGTCTTAGACCACGTTCCACAAACCCAGATGCATAACGATATTAGACGCGGGAGGTATGAGAACGGAGGATGTGTCCTAGACTGGCCACTAGTGTGCTTTAATCATATTCGAATTGTTAAGATTCATTTCTTTATTCTTCATAGCCATTCGAGAATGAGTGTGTGGGTGAGATAGTAAAATCCATCCCGAGGATCACCAATTGGCATCAGACGCGAAAACCCCACAGATAATAAACAATGAATATGAACCACCACCTGTAACAACAGAACCATCAGCGTAGAACGGACAGCAGTCGAAGCCACTTACGTGGGAGGAGGAGTGGTGGTTTAAATCAAGTTAACTGAGCATATATCTTTTAGACCTAATAACGTCTCGACAATGGGCCTCGTCAAGAAAAGCCCTGGTTATTATTGGTCTAAACAATATATATTCAGGTAAAGTGCATAATATATACTATGCACAATAAGTTTAGCAATTTCATATGTTTCGCATCTTTATGTGCTCATCTTTGTGCAATGTCGAACAATTTCAAATGCAATGACGAGAACAGGATCTTAGGCAAATGAAACCACGAATGTACAGACGTCATCCTTTAAATAGGCAATTGGGGAGTGCAAGAATTGCTGGAGGGGTCAGTAAGCAAAAAATGACATTCGTTGTGAGAAATGCTAAATGATACGCATGTGATTTTTCGTTTGGTGGTCTTACACCTTCCTCATGCATCATACGCCTATAAAAACTATTGGCTGTGTGACAGGTGTGATAGAGATTTCATGCTGAAAAAATCAGCTGCCACCAATGACGTCAAAACGTAGTCATCCTTTAATTACACTTCTAATGTTAATTGGCGTGCAGAGACTCAGTTTACAAATATGGCATAGGCTTATAATGCAGTTGATCTTATGGTTGATTGAAACCTAAAGTTGCCGGAAAATGGTGCGACGCATTTGCGAGATAATGGTGACGTTAGATTTTATCTTTCGGCTCGTGCTCTATAGCCATGAAGATGTTTCATTCAACATTATTTTTCTGAATGTGTTGGAAGGCATAAACAGTTTCACTTGTAAATGTGGTTCAAGAAAAACCGACTGGAAACACCGTTTAAAGGCGATAACGTAAAAGCATTAATAAAGACGTCATATTGTGAAAACTTGGCCCTTTATTTCTCTTAGACAGTTCAGAAAATTGCAGCATTTGCTATGATTTTTGGGGTTTCGGTGACCAAACAATCGCTTGAAAATGTTTTTGGCTTCCCCCAATGATCAGAAATACCCACGTTACCCGCTAGCCTTAACATTTAACGTCACTTTAGCACGGCCGCTGCGTTTGTTTATTCCTTATCTATTTTAATGGAAATTCTTGTCAGATGTTCGGCACTTGTATCTTCATGACAGCAAATGAAACTTGAGATCTGATGTGGATGGGCTCACCCATATAAAACAGTTTCTAAACTTGTTGTGTATAGTATACATAAATACAATGTTAAGATAATAGGATCTGACAGTAAGTCAGTGGCTTATTAAGATCATCTCCTAGACATGTTATAAAATCTGTATTTTATATAATGAATTTGGACGAGTTTAAACACGCAAGTATAATAACGAGAGAGAGAGAGAGAGAGAGAGAGAGAGAGAGAGAGAGAGAGAAAGAGAGAATGACTTCTGTTTAGTGGTTTGCGCACGAACAGCCATATCACTTGGTTTTAATCTGCAGAGCAACACTGCAGTGTGCATTTTATGATTTGTATTTGAAATTGATATAGAATAACCTTTTTTGTAAAAAAATACGCCCAACTGTCCAATGATATATCTGTACACATAATACTGGCTTTATAATGATTATTTAAGCCTGAATCCAGCATAAGGTAAAAGTTGGCATGTGCGTGCAGTGATGACTCATATCAGTCTACGCATTTGTCCGAAGAAACGTTGGATTCTTGGCTATCCGTAGAACGCCTATCGAGGACTCTGATCAGACTGCGCGGATGCGCAGACTGATCAGAGTCTTCGAGGTGCTTAAATTACAACTTGTACCCCTGGCTTAGACTGGCATCAGTCCACTAAATGCATATAATAACATTTATGATTATTTCAAACTATGAAAAAATCATCTTAAAATTCTATCCTTTCTGATAGTCAATTCGAGCCCAGAACTACTCCAAACCCAGAGCTACTCCAAGCAAATTTTATAAATTGCTATCTTGGAGAGAATATCAGCTTTACTAGAAAAAATGACATAAGAGACTTGGACCAGTCTACCTCTTGTTTTGTTCTACATTGGTTTTTGCCCATCTTGTCCTACCAAGGGCTGTGCTTTGTTCGTAGAAAGGTAAATATCAGCGAAGCCTTCGCCTGAGAAGATGGTTTTCACCAGCTTTCGACTTTAATGAATGCCTGCTTTCATAAGATCCTCATATGGTTGACTGACCAAGACTGACCAAGACTTAAGACTCCAGACGACGGCCATTTATTCCGTAATAATGGTACTATGTGAATCCCCCACATATTCCCACCACTTGAACAAACCTTGAGACGATCTGCTGGGGTGATTTGGTTGCCTAAGTATTATCATTCTGTATTTAACCATTGACCGAAAGACTGAAATAATCAAATAAAAGGGCGACACTGGCATACTGCGCCCAGCGGAAGGCTATTAGCATTGTCCTGTTTCATGTTGTAGAAGTGGTCAACGGGGCGGCATAATCTCTCTAAAGAATAAGGCGTGACTTTTTCAACAAATATTGGTGAATCGAATAGATCCCCTTGCGTGAAAAGGACAATGAGGCTTACACGTGACCTATGGCCGTGACGTAACCGTATGCCGCTAATCTGCGCATACTAAGACTGCTTTTAAATGGGTGATGGACACCAAATTTAATTAACTCCTGCCTAATTTTACACATGACGATTTCAGGCAATACCTGGTAACTAAAAGATTTTTGACCATCTGTTGTAAACGACATTTCTTTAGATACAACTTGACCCCCTCTTGTTCTTTTGCCTCGGACCAGAATGCACCTTGCAGGACAATGTTCTTCATCCGGGTATTATTTAAAACACAAGGTTTATTTAATTATACAAACGATTTCAGGATTTTGCGAGAACCTATTGTCACTACTGTTATGATGCAATTTCCAACAACAACAAAACATGAACAAGTCAATAAAACTCTTGTCCCTGTATACAGTTCATCCTATCATTCTTTTCCTGTACAAGAAAACAACTTGCATAAAAAGTCTTTATATATACACGGCGGCTTAAGCTTACAATTAATAGAACACCCACTAGTAAGCTAAGACAAACAACTGTCCTTAATTGAATAGAGTATAAGAATCTATCACTCATGATGCACGGATTGTTAAAAATGGCTTTAAATGTAAATATATAAAAGCATTGCTCCAATGAATCGAACCCAGGTCTCCTGGATGAAAACCAAGAATCCTCACCAATAGACCACACCGGACAGCTTTAATGTTTGTAGTCGTACTGAACCTGAACAAATTCCTTCAATATTGTTCATAGATCACAGATAGAATTGAAACTGGGCTGCCTGGGTGTAAACCAGGAATCCTCACCACTAGACCACACTGGGAAGCTTTAATGTTTTAGTCATACCGACCTCAAAAATGTTCATAGATCATAGATAGAATTGAATCGGGCTGCCTGGGTGTAAACCAGGAATCCTCACCACTAGACCACACTGGGAAGCTTTAATGTTTTAGTCATACCGACCTCAAAAATGTTCATAGATCATAGATAGAATTGAACCCGGGCTGCCTGGGAGTAAACCAGGAATCCTCACAACTAGACCACACCGGAAAGCTATAATATTTTAGTCGTACTGACCCTGTATAAATCCCTTCAATAATGTTCTTAGATAATAGATAGAATTTAACCCAGGCCGCCTGGGTGTAAAACAGGAATCCCCACCATTAGACCACACCGGAAAAATTAAATGTTTTCAATCGCACTAACTCTGTACAAATCACTTCAACAATAATTTTAATAGATTTAAGATATAATTGAACCCGGGTTGGCTGGGTAAAAGCTAGGAATCCTCACCACTAGACCACATCTGAAAGCTCTAATGTTTTTAGTCATACTGGCCCTGTACAAATCACATCCATAATGTTTATAGATCATAGATAGAATTGAATCGGGGTCACCTGAGTGAAAACCAGGAATCCTAACCACTAGACCACACCAAAAAGCTTTAAAATTTTAGTCATACTGACCCTGTACAAATCCCTTCAATAATGCTCATAGATCATAGATATAATTGAACCCGGGCTGCCTGTTTGAAAACCAGGAATCCTCACCACTAGACCACTCGGGAAAGCTGTAATGTGTTTAGTCGTACTGACCCTGTACATATCCCTTCCATAATGTTCATAGATCATAGATAGAACTGAATTCGGGTCGCCTGAGTGAAAACCAGGAATCCCCACCACTAGACAAAACCGGAAAGCTTAAATGTTTTAATCGATCTGACCCTGTACAAATCATTCAATAATGTTCCTAGACCATAGATAGAATTGAACCTGGGTTGCCTGGGTGAAAACCAGGAATCCTCACCCCTAGGCCACTCCTGAAAGCTTTAATGTTTTAATCACACTGACCCTGTACAAATCATTTCATCAATAATGTTCATAGATTATAGATAGAATTGAACCCGGATCGCCTTAGTGAAAACCAGGAATCCTCACCACTCAGACCACACCGGAAAGCTCTAATGTTTTTAGTTATACTGTCCCTGTACAAATCACTTCCATAATGTTTATAGATCATAGATAGAATTGAACCTGGGTCACCTTGGTGAAAACCAGGAATCCTCGCCACTAGACTACACCAGAAAGCTTTAGTGTTTTTAATCTCACTGACCCTGTACAATCAGTTCATCAATAATGTTCGCTGATCACAGATAGTATTTAACCCGGGTCGCCTAGGTGAAAACCAGGAATCCTCACCACTAGACCACACCGGAAAGCTTTATACCCCGGCATCCAATTTAGGTTACCTTGCATCCCCCAGGACAATTTTTCATGGGTGCCAAATTGTTCATTGGGACCCCCTGGATGGGAAATGAAGGTGTCCTCAAAAAAATTTTGGTTTGGGCTATGTGAAATTGCATGGTTTCTACGCCAACCCATAGCGAATTTGAGAAGGGGGGTCTGCCTATAAAATACCTCATATCTCAGCTGTTACTTATCCTAGACTACTAAACTTAATACCAAATTAAAGCTTAGACATATGCCTATTATCTCCTTGCTTCATATGGAAATTATCTAATTTGCATATTCATAAATATTTATGAAAACATTAAAATGTGTTTCACGAATGGGGGTATACGTACAAGATCAATTATATCTCAATTGCTTATAGTCGTAGAGTACTAAAATTTGTACTAAAATAAAGCTAAGAAATAGGCCTTTCATTTCATGGTCAAATAAACAATGTACCTTATTTGCATAATTTGCATATTCATGAATATTAATAAAAACGCTAAAAATAAGGGAAAATCATTACAAATATAAATAAGCTGATTTCATCCCAATATTGTCATTGTTGCATGTTTTAATATAATCAATGTTACAATTTGACATGGCCAATCATCCAGTGGTCCTATATGAATATTATCTCATTTGAATATTCATGAAAATGCATGAAAACTTAAAAAATGAGGGAAAATCACGTAAAAACTATAAGCCTAGGGGAGGGGTTAAGGTACGATCTATCCTGCACTCCTAGGGCCTTTTAAATTCATGCCAAATTGTTCAGTGGGACCCTCAGAACGTGAAATAAAGTTCTCCTCACAAGAAATTAGGTATGGGCTACGTGAAAATGCATGGTTTCCATGGCAACCGCTTATATGATTATCGAGATTGGGGGTTAGGCCTACAAATTCAATCATATCTAGGGTTCTACTTATCCTAGAGCACTAAAATTGGTGTCAAATTAAAGCTTAGACACATGTCTTTCTTCTTGTGGTCAGATTTGTAAATCATCTAATTTGCATATTTATGAATATTAATGAAAACCTACAAAAATGAAGTAAATCATAAAAAACAACATAAATGAACATATTTCAGCACAAAAACATCATCAAAACACCATTGTTGCCAGTTTTTATATCCTCAATGATTCAATTTGATAAGTTCTTTCATCCAGTGGTCCTGTATGAAAATTATCTCATTTGCATATTCATGAATATCAATGAAAAGTTTTGTAATTAAAGAAAAAATCTTAGAAAAATTAAAGGATGTACATATAAAATGACAAATATTTCACCTACCATGTGTTCTAGTGTATCAAACCTAGTGCCAATTTAATGCTTAGACATTGTACTTTTACCATAAGGTATAATATGAAAAATATTTATCATGGATATTCGTGAATTTTAATGTAAACAGAAGAAATGAAAGAAAAATTGCGGAAAAATCAAGGAGGTGCACTTCCAAAATTACTCATATCTCAGTAGTTAAGTGTCCAATAGTGCTAAACCTGATTTTAAGTCAATGCATAGACACAACTTGTTTACCAAAATGATCCAATTCATAACACATCAAATTTAAATTCTCATGAATATTGATGAAAACATGAGAAATTAAGAGAAAATACAGGAAAATTAAGGGGGTATAGCTACAAAGTGATTCATATCTTGGCTTCCAAATCGCCCAATAGTAACAAGCTTGGTACCATATCAAACAGCATAATCCTTAGTAAAATTGAGTAAAAGAAAAAAAGTATAAAATTTATAACAGTTGAGATATGAGTAATTTTGTAAGTACACTGCTATCAATTTGTATATATTTTTTACTTGTATTTTTAAAGTCTTTATTAATATTGATCTTAAACAAATTAGTTAATTCTTATATCTTCCCACTAGGTAAAACTGCTATGCATAGACTTAAATTAAGTATATTGTTTGCTACTCTAGGGCAATTAGCAGCTAAGATATTGGTAATTTTGTAGGTATACCCCATTTATTTTTTAGCGATTTTTCTCTTTATTCTAATGTTTATATTAATTTTCATGAATATGTAAATGCGACGACTGGCAAATATTACCATTGAGATAAAGGGGCTGTATCATAGCAATAAGTTGGCACCTTGTTTGCTACGTAAGGGCTATAAGCTGCTGAGATATGAATTATTTTGTAGGTATATCCCCTTCATTTTCAAATATTATTCTCAAAATGCTCATGGTTTCATCAATATTCATGAATATTATAATATGACCTTTTTAAAACTTGATGATTTGTTAAACAAACTATTGTCTAAGCATTAGTTTAAAACCAATTTTGGTACTCTAGGGCACTTAGCAATCGAGATAGTATTAGATTTGTAAGTACACCCCCTTGATTTTTCCGCGATTTTTCATTTGTTTCTTCTGTTTTAATTAAAATTCATAATTATTTATGTAAACTATGTTTCAAAGCTGAACTTAAGGTAAAAGTATTATGTCAAAGCATTGACTTGGCACCAAGTTTGATACACTCGGACGCATAGCTGCTGAGATATTGGTAATTTTATACATACACCCCGTAATTTTTCTGAGACTTTATCTCTCATTTCTAAAGTTTTCATTAATATTCATGAATATGGATATTAGATAATTTGCATATCTAACTAACAAATTAAACTGCTATTTCCAGGAATTAGTTTGGTACCATGTTTAGTAATCAAGGTGGAGATGTTGTTAAGCTATGAGTATTTTTTTGTACGTATACCCCCAATCTTTACAGTCGGCATAATGGGTTGCCATGGAAACCATGAAATTTCAAATACCCAAATAACATTTATTTCTGAGGACAATATTTTTTTACATTTAAGTGGTCCTATTGGACAAATTTATGCACATAATAAAATGTCTGATGTGTTAAATTCAGGTCTGATTACCCCCGTTGCATACTATAGTTTATCCATGCTTTCTTCCATCATTTTAAGATTCATTAATATTCATGAATATGCAAATGAGATAATTTTCATATAGGACCATGAGATAATTTTCATAAAGGACCACTGGATGAAAGAACTTATCAAATTGAATCACTGAGGATATAAAAACTGGCAACAATGGTGGTTTGATGATGTTTTTGTGCTGAAATATGTTCATTTATGTTGTTTTTTATGATTTTACTTCATTTTTGTAGGTTTTCATTAATATTCATAAATATGCAAATAAGATGATTACAAATCTGACCACAGGAAGAAAGACATGTGTCTAAGCTTTAATTTGACACCAATTTTAGTGCTCTAGGATAAGTAGAACCCTAGATATGATTGAATTTGTAGGCCTACCCCCCAATCTCGATAATCATATAAGCGGTTGCCATGGAAACCATGCATTTTCACGTAGCCCATGCCTAATTTCTTGTAAGGAGAACTTTATTTCACATTCTGAGGGTCCCACTGAACAATTTGGCATGAATTTAAAAGGCCATAGGAGAGCAGGATAGATCGTACCTTAGCCCCTCCCCTAGGCTTATAGTTTTTATGTGATTTTCCCTCATTTTTTTTAAGTTTTCATGCATTTTCATGAATATTCAAATGAGATAATATTCATATAGGACCACTGGATGATTGGCCATGTCAAATTGTAACATTGATTATATTAAAACATGCAACAATGACAATATTGGGATGAAATCAGCTTATTTATATTTGTAATGATTTTTCCTTATTTTTAGCGTTTTTTTTAATATTCATGAATATGCAAATTATGCAAATAAGGTACATTGCATATTTGACCATGAAATGAAAGGCCTATGTCTTAGCTTTATTTTAGTACAAACTTTAGTACTCTACAACTAAAAGCAGCTGAGATATTATTGATCTTGTACGTATACCCCCATTCGTGAAACACATTTTTAATGTTTTCATAAATATTTATGAATATGCAAATTAGATAATTTCCATATGCAACAAGGGGATAATAGGCATATGTCTAAGCTTTAATTTGGTATTAAGTTTAGTAGTCTAGGATAAGTTACAGCTGAGATATGAGTAATTTTATAGGCAGACCCCCCTTCTCAAATTCGCTATGGGTTGGCATAGAAACCATGCAATTTCACATAGCCCAAACCAAATTTTTTTTGAGGACACCTTCGTTTCCCATCCAGGGGGTCCCAATGAACAATTTGGCACCCATGAAAAATTGTCCTGGGGGGGGGGTGCAAGGTAACCTAAATTGGATGCCGGGGTATTAGTGTTTAAGTCATACTGACCTCAATAATGTTCTTAGATCATAGATAGAATTGAATCTGGGCCACCTGGGTAAAAAACAGGAAACCCCACCACTAGACCACACCGGAAAGATTAAATGTTTACTCGTACTTATCCTGTACAAATATCTTCAATAATGATCTTAGATCATAGATAGAATTGAACCCGGGCTGCCTGGGTGGAAATCAGGAATCCTCACCACTAGACCACTCTGAAAAGCTGTAATGTTTTAGTCGTACTGACCCTGTACAAATCCCTTCCATAGTGTTCATGCGCAGATCCAGAAAATATCATCAGGCTGTCCTAACAATGTTTCCCCCCCCCCCTTTTTTGAGTCATCAAGGTAAGCCACCCACGGCATACAGGTGGGACTACTCTTGGCTCTCACAATCAGTATTTCGAGACCGAAGGGTAGCGGGTTCGAGCCTCACCGGCGTCACTGCGTTGTGGTCCTTGAGCAAGACACATTTATCCTAGCTTAGTACTGGTTAAACCCAGGAAGAGCCGTCCCGCATAACTGAAAGATTGTTGAGTGGACGTAAAGAATCAAATCAAACAAACAAAAACAATCAGTATCATCCCATAACATGAAGCGTGCCCCAAAGACCACGACAAGGTGGTCGAGTCACTCCAGGGATAAGTCAGAAATGTTCAGTGTGGTAACTTACGGTTGGTTGCTCTGTTTTATAAGCGTGACAGACGGCGATCAAATGGGATGTATGGCAAAAACAAGGCAGATAGAACATGATCGGAATGTAAGGATATAAAAGAAATGTTCCGGTGCCGGGAATCGAACCCGGGCCGCCTGGGTGAAAACCAGGAATCCTAACCACTAGACCACACCGGATTGTTATACACCACATTCATATTATTGTATATATATTTTCGCTATGAAAATTTCAGTCCCGAAAATTATTTAGGATTTTATGCAGTAGGAAAGGAACAGTGTGCTGTGGCGAGACTAAGAGTTTTGAGCATGCTCATCAGAGCACCTTATCCGGTTGCTTAGCCTACATGGGCGACACTTAGACTGGTATCAGACCAGTAAATAGAAACATAGTTAAATATGTGCACATACATATACAAGCATATACACCTCTGTAAAATTTTCACTGACTGTTTGACTGTCTTTATTTACTGTATTCTGAGCAATGGGGAAGTAATAAAGTATCATGAATTTATCTCTGTAGTAGTTGTAGAACAGAAAACAGAATACCGCTTAAGCCGGTGCTAGGGGCGTGAAAATTGTTGCAGTTTCTATTAGTTCTCATGAACAGCCTCAATAAAACCGAGTCTGCTGTTTTCTTATATTAAAGGTTCTCTCTTTCTGAAGGATCCGTTTTCCAGATTATTATTATAAGCATTTTCACTAACCATGCTAACTGACCACGACCGGCCGGACTGATGCTCAGCAAAGAAGGCTATTACGCATGTCACTGGTTAGACAATGTTGACATGCAAACGTAGGGATACAAAATATACCATATGAGCACTGTCACTAACTGCTAATTGACGGACGGACAGAGAGATTATAGTGCACACCCTGCGGGTCATGCAATGGGCACCTAAGAGCTTAACCCTTAATGCGCCAATCGCAAAAACAAAAGTCGTCTGCTTTTCTCATCTGCTGAAAATATTTAAGAAGCCTCTATGGCAAACAGTGTGGCCCCTGATCAGACTGCTCCTATAGGAGCAGTCTGGTCTGGGTCCACGCTGTTTTGCTTCTATACTTAATTCGTCGGTAATGTAAGGCAATTATTTGCAGTAGACGACTTCGGCAGACGACATTTTCAGATACATTTTTTTCTTGGCGCTTTAAGGGTTAAACTTATCACATAAAGAAAGATGCCCTCGAACAACAACCATTTACACCATGCGCGGATCCATGGTGGGTGAGGGCATGGGTCCGGACACTCTGGAAAATCACATGTTGCTATAGGGTTCCTTAGATAGTCTGGTACGGACCCCTCGAGCATCAATTGGACCCAATTGCTTTTCGAGGAAGGTCCGGACAGCCCCCTGTGAAATACGATGATGACATAAAAAACGTTGTGAGGACCCTTTGGATCCGTGCATGTAGATCAAACCTCGCACCCAGTATACCGAGTCCGAGACCCTCCGACACCAAGCACTGAGAAATATCACATGCTCATTCCACTGATCACCGAAGGTAAACAGGATAAGCACAAAACAAATTTTCCGGTGCCGGGAATCGAACCTGGGCCGCCTGGGTGAAAACCAGGAATCCTAACCACTAGACCACACCGGACCATGAATATACCAGCATAACAACACTGTTTTATTCATGATCGTACATATATATGAGTAGTCTGTCTGCGTGTATGTGGTTTGCTCACACAAACAGCTTAGGTTATGTTGCTGGCGGGACCACAGATACAGACAGCTACAGGAAAGCAAGTAAAATATTCGGCTCTCCCTTTATCTGCAAGGTGATTGAAAAACCAAAGATGGCACTATGATCCACACCACGACACGGTCCCAAAACAAAACACAACACAACATTGAAAAAGCTCCTCTCAGATATTTATGGCAATTATAATTAACTAAGTTTGCAACCTGTTAGGTAGGACGCATGAGATAGCCCTTTCTGTGAAATTTACCTGTATGGTGTCACAACATTAAAATGACACGCCCAGCTCATCGCCATCTCCGCGAGCGGTCGCGGAGATGGCGATAAGCTGGCTGTGTCACTTAATAGATCACCAAGCACTTTCCTTTGAAATAACTACTGAAATTTTACTTTCGAACGGCTACTGACAACAACCCACCGTACAGTACATTAAGTGCTAAAAGATGACAAGCTTTTTGAAAAGATTATACTTGGTTGAACAGTATGTTTGTCTGGACCTGAATGCGTCACTTCTTCGTCACTCTACAACTACAGTAAAACCTGTGTAAAACGGCCATTCTGAAAATGACCGAAAATTGGTTTTCATGACCAATTATCGCTTAATGCATGGCAGGTCAAAAGTATTTTGAAGGTTTCGACCTTCATTAAGTTACCAATTGTCATTAAGATCTTTGTTTTGTCTATTTTTGAGTGGCCGTTTTACACAGGTTTTACTGTATACAAATGAAAACATTGAAGCCTTGCACAAGCGAAAGTAAAATGAGAACGATTGTAAAGCCCGTGATAAAGATACATTTAACCTACTCCATAGGCTATTTTTAGATAATGACATCATTTTCTATTTTTAGACAACATTGAAAAAAATCTGGAAAAATTGATTAAAGTTTTGAATACTTTTGAAAACAGTATGGCAAAAGACCATATTTTCCATAATGAGCAAATGCTCCAATTTCCATAATATTTCAAAGAAATGCATTAAAAGGCGCTTTCATAGAGTAAAGGTTTACAAAGAATCGTCCCAGTAAGTTCTGTACTCAATAGAATTATTCCTTATAACACTACTTTTCAAGAAGTGGGTGGGGTAGATTAACCCCTTACATAATGTCGATGGGCATAAGAACTTCTCATGGTACTACACACTGTACAGAAAAACTTCCACGGGATGGATGTAAACAAACCATCTTATCAGCACCATGAGTTCCACCAGTTCAAAGTGGGGTGAGATTAGTTCTGCTTGTTTATTCAAAAGGGAGTATATTAGTGGAGAGTCTATCAAATTACATTTACAGCAGCAGTTGAATTTATTGAAAAGAAAAGGGTCTTTGTTTAAGTGTGAGTGAAAGAGTCAGAATAGCCTGCTTAGCCAGTCAGTAGTATACATTTGGCTGTTTTAATACAATAAAATTATTATCAAAATTATGATTTGGTGAGTGAGCAGGCTGCAAATCCATCAGACTTATATATCGATTCTTGATCTTTGCCCTCTTTCTTACTTTTATACTAGTTAACGAAGCATTTTTCATCAAATCATTTTTCTAATGAAACTATTCAAACTAAGCCTACTTGTACTCAGGTCCTCTGAAAACATTGAAACAGAATTCATATTGCAAAGGATAGACACTGATCAAACCAAAGGAGTCATAGTCCAACTGCTAGTTAGTCCACTGTTAAAGTGTAGTACTTATGATTAGCTCAGTTCAAATAAAACTCAATCGAATGTTCTATCTATTAACACTTTCTTAACAGATAGAACCTTCCACCCAACTAAATACAACTATTGTTTCGGTGGTCAAATACATATATTAATAGGTCATCGGTCGCAAACAGTTTATAAATCACCTATTAATATCTGTCGCAGGTGGTTGTTTTTATTCAGCAAACAGTGTAGTGTATAGTCCTGATGATTTGTTTTCATCCTGGGTCAGTCCTATGTTAAACTTTACTTCACCGCACCGGGGCCCATATTCGTTTTTATTGATCAATAGTGCAAACAATTTTTTTTTTTTTTTGGGGGGGGGGGGGGGTGCAATAAGTTCAACCCCAACCCAACTTCATCCCGCTAGATTTGGTAGTTATATCCATATAGATTCATTTAATTTGACAAAACTGCAAATTTTGTCACAGTGCAGTTCCACTCAAACAGAAAAGTAATACCAATTATATTATACATTTAGCTATAAATATTATATATACAATGATGCCCACATCAGCATGTGATATAAAGATTGCACACTTTCTTCAATCAGGAATTCCTGAACAATTCTAGAACTTTTTTATCATTGTAAAATGTGGCGTGGTATCTACTTATTTACTGGAATTAAAAACATATGCGTATAATTTCTATGTGCACCTTTCCTGAGTCTGGAAACAGGAAAAGTTGGTCTGGGTCCTGTCTTTCAACCATTTATGTATTCCAATCAATATAGATTTCAGATACACTTATTTTAGATCGATGTTCCGACGTTATCTTGACAAAATAAAGTAACTAAAATGTGTCGGACTTGATCGTCTCAGCACCAAATATAGATTTGTTTGATTTGATTCTTTACGTCCCAGTCAACAATCTTTCAGTTACATCTGGACGGATCTTCCTGGGTTGAACTGAGTACTAAGCTAGGATTAATGTGTCTTGCTCAAAAACACAACGCAGTGAATACCAGTGATGCTGGTAGGGCTCTAACCCGCGCCCCTTCGGTTTTGAGTCATTAGCACTCTACCACTGAGCCATTGCCCTCCATACCAAATATAGATAAATAGATCAGGCAAAAACAAACGATGTACACAATTTTCAAATTTTAACCCCTGGTTACAAATCCGATATTGGCCGAGACTCTGATTGTCTCTTCTATATGTACAATTATTTTGAGCCTTGCACAACCTGATCTTGTGGCCTAGTGGTTAGCGTGTCGGCCTACGAAACCAGAGGCCACGTGTCGATTCCCATGGTGGGCACGTATTTTCAGTGTGTGTTTTTACCTGTGTTGCTTTAGCGAAAGCAGGTCTAGTAGTGGGTCCACTCTGTCCGTCCGTCCGTCCGCAACACTTTAGGGGTACCAAGTTTGTGTAATCTGTAACTCCAAAAGTTTTTATTCCTTTTCATACAAACTTCGCCTAATGATTGTTCACATATTGAAGATGTGCACCTTCTATTTTGTGCAAGTTTCATATATTTTTTTCATTTTTGAGGGGTGTTGAACTTAAGACATTTTTTTCATCCGAAGAGTTTAGGGGGTGCCTTAAGTTTTTTTAATCTGTTACACCAACAGTATTCATTCCTTTATATTCATACTTTACATAATGATTGTTCACACATTGAAGATGTGCATCTTCCATTTTTGGCATGTTTCATTTTTTTTTCTAATTTTTGACTGGTGTTGAACTTAGACATTTTTCCATCAGAAATGCTTAGGGGGTGCCTAGTTTGTTTAATCTGAAACTCCAACAGTTTTCATTCCTTTATATTCAAACTTTGCACATTGATTGTTCACATATTGAAGATGTGTATTTTATGCACATTTCATGAATATTTTTTTCATTTTTAGGGGGTCTTGAACTTAGACATTTTTTCGTTAGAAATGCCTTGATGGTTTCTGGTTTGTGTTATCTGTAACTCCTAGAGTTTTCATTCCTTAATATTCAAAATTTGCATAATGATCGTTCATACATTGAACAAGTGCCTCTCCTTTTTGTGTAAATTTGATAAAGATTTTCTTATTTTTAGGGCTGTTGAACTTAGACATTTTTTCCATCCGAAATTCTTAGGGGGTGTCTTGTTTGTGTAATCTGTAACTCAAGCAGTTTTCATTCCTTTATATTCAAACTTTGTATTATGATTGTTCACACATTGAACATGTACACCCTATATTTATGCACATTTGATAATATATTTTTGGGTGTTTAACTAAGAAATTATTAAGTCACCTACTGTAGATTACATTGTGTAATTTGGATGTAATCTGATTTCATTCCTGTATATTTGAACTTTGCATATCGACTGTTCACACACCGACGTACACCGGCGACGCAGGTCCAGAGCAGGGTTTTTTCTTCTTCCCTTTTCTAGGCGTTGATTATTCAATAAGTATATATTCAATTGTATACTTCTAAGTATTGATATTCATAATGCCTATATTTGTATTCAAAATTCAATTGGTATGTTCCAAGTGGGTGTTGAGCGTCGGTTTGTTTTATTTATCGAGGCTATTTGAAAGAAGTTTTCTTCCTAAGGTAAATAAAAGATAAGAAGTTAATTAGCTTTGATCTGTTTCAGCCGTTTAATGCTTTTTGGCAATCTTTCAAGTTCTTAAAACAATTGTGAAATAATGTAAGGCTATCCTAAACCCCCTTCAAATAATGGGATGTTCGGTCAACGCGAAAGTGAGGGGTTTTGCCATGTCTATATTCATGAAATTGTTTTATTTTCGTAAATGAGAAGTCGTATTAGATTAGAACACTGTAGATTTTAATTGCTTTTTGCAGCGGTGAGTTGTTTTGAGTGCAGTCTTTCCGTTTTCTGTCCTTATTCACTGTTTTTATCGGTACCAGTGACTTAGACCGATGACCTACATTCGGCGGTTCCACGACTTCTACCTATCGGCTTTTATAAATTAAAGTGATCTAAAGTGGCTTTTAATTACTGATCTATCATCGTAAGGAATGCATTTCTCATAAACAAAAGGCTTGCACTATTAAAAGTTGAAATAAAATTGGAGTCAAACAATTAAATAGCTCAAATGAGGGCATTACGGTAGGGGACATTTTTTCGGTGTCATCGGTCATGTGCGGTACATAATCGGCCAACTGAATATTTATGTACTTACTTTAGCATAATAAAATTAGAACATCTAGTGGCGCAGTCAGTAGGATCGCTGACTCTGAAGCCAGACTGTGCTGTTTCGAGACTCGACTACGCCACAATTTTGTTTTTGCAAATTATCTTTTTACATCTATCTCCTCAACTATTGATATGCATCTCGGAAGTTTTTGATGTTTCTCGGGTTTCTAGTAGGGGATCTTTCACTTATAAAATTTTGTCAAATGAAACAGTTGACCCATATCTTAAATAAATATTTTACATTTTCAATGCTTTTAATTCCTTTGAAGTGGACAATTTTTTCATGTGTTATTCACAAATGCATACTCTTTAATATGCAATCAAATTGTTTGCTTTGGATTCTTTTTTAGACAAATAGTAACGCTGCTATCCTAGTGTAGCGTTTTTAAAGTCCGTCAGTCGATAATTATTTTCACAAGCGATGAAGATATGTTATTCAAAGATTGTATATTGCTTACATGTACATGTTATCCTCCCGTAAGCATTTTCTTTCCTGTGCAAAAACACAATCTACTTTGAGCATGCTCATTTGTAGGTACAGAAGCTGGGATTTCACATGATGTACCATTTTTTTTCTTAAAACGGATTTAATTGTTTCGAGATTATCCATCTGGCACCCAGCTTTGAACAGGCACTAGCGAATTAGGCGCAATTTCCATTGTATAATTATATATTTGAACTTTATGTAGCTGGTCAATTAGGGCGGTGCTATATGTAAAATGCTTATAACTGTTGGTGCAATTTTGGTAGAGGGCATAATGAGGAACATATCTTTTGAAATTATTTGAGTATAGGAGATTCAGCGGATGTGGTTTAAAGATTTTCTATCTTAAGCTCGGGTGGTCATTTTTTTCAGTAGAGCATAAACAATTTAGTGCTATTCCGTAGAATACATCATGAACACTTCAGTGATTAACCACACCCGGACCAACTGACAAAGCTCCGGACCGAGAGTCACTATCAAAATGGTCAACCTTTGACTTTTTATATAGAACTATGCATGACACCTATGGGGTGGGGTTAGGTTTGGCCCTCCAGAAAGACAATAAGTTCGGTGACCCCACATTTTTTATTCTTGTTTCTAAAAGGTATTACAAATGTATAATAGCCCATGAAGTAAAAATATATTCTTGAGATTTTCAACATCAGATAACAACTCTTTTAGCTTGATATTTAGGACAAATGTTATTCTTTCTTACACTTCCATATGAGATTATGAAGCACAGTGACATATCCTTTTTATTTCATAAATGGATAGTTCATGCATAAAACAAACTGTATGCAAAGTATTGAACAAATTTTAACATGGGAAGTATTAAGTTGCATATGTCCTTAAGTCATTTATAAGGAAACAAATATATTTATAGCTACACCTATATAATAAAATGTTATGGTACTGGTCTTGTTCTCATTGATGTCCCTAAGGACACTCGCAAGCTCGTGTCCTTTAATGCCCCAACCCAAATTAAAAATAAAATAAAATAATGGGGTAAATAAATCCGGAGTTTGAGTGGCCTTAGCTGTAAAACTGCTGAATAATGTTAAACCCACAAAAAATCAATTTTACTACAAATAAATGTATTATGTCCATGATTAAATAATTGCTACATTCATTAAGTAGCCGTAAGGGAAGCCCTTACATAACAGAGGTTTTGGGTAACACGGAAAAGGGGCATGGGAACAAAGATCAATATTTTTAGATAAACAGGGAACTAGGCAATATTGGGAACCGGGAGCATAAGAAAATACCCTTTTGGATTAAGGGCACAGTGAATTCAATTCAGGGTAATAAAGGAACAGCTACCTGACACCGATAAGTGAGCAGTGAGCAATGGAAATGCAAATTCACTTAACTAATACTTGCAAACATAAAAATTTAAAAAAAAATCTTTCAAAAGTGTTTAAATATTAACTTTGCTGAACATTATATAACTTTCCTGAGAAATGTTTATATTTAGTTTTGTGCGATTATGCACCTTTAAATCTTTGCATACTAGCGTTTTTTTTTCTGAAAACTTCTGTCTAGAATACCACCAGAGTGTCAAACAGATTTGATCCAGATTAGACCCATCATTTTGTCGGGTCTTATCTGGATCCAAACTACTTGCAAATGTTTTCAACAGAAGAAACAAACAGGTAAATGCCTGAGAAAATCTTTCAGTGGTTTGGTCAGTGTACACTCAATGAATTGAAACTGGCTATCCATTCACTGGTAATATAAACATCAAGAGATATTTATCAGAGTTGTAAAAATAATTTGATGCGGAACACAGATTTATTGCCTACCACAGGTATAGAATCCTTACATTTGGCCAATATTTACAGTGCGCAATGTGAAGTACTACGTACAAAAATCACGAAGATTTTGGCGGAAATTAGTCAGCCTCTGGCCAGGTCATGTGAAGATGCATTTCAGATGACGCATTGCATAAGGTAGGAATCTAAACAGTGTTTGTGTTTTATCAACAGTGCAATCTCGGGCGATGGACAGTAAAATTAAATTTAAGCCGCTCGGGTCCGCTTCTAAGGCGGTAGTTCTGAAGTTGATTCGTTGCTTATTGCTCTCGTTGTTTGTGTGTCCTTGTTTTAACAAGAAAAGATATGGCATTAAGTGCCATATCAATGAACTCGGCTTTAGCAGGTAAAGAGTTCGTTCTTTCATTACATCACAAGCTACATGTGAGTACATGTATCAACAAACCGAATGATGTACACAAACACAATCAATCAATTATTCACTCAATCAGTCAATCAAACAATCATTTTTACATAAACAACAATGAAACCTCCCTCCGTGATGAAACTATCTCCAGGTATTTATTCAAAGAAAGAGTCTTAGAAGACAGAATCGCATAAGGCAAATCTTACCGTTTAAGTTGAGGCCTTTAACTGCTCATATACGCATGTAAGGAACTTATAGAGCATGGTTTTGGGCTCTGTATTTGAAAACAGAACATACCTTGAGATTATCGAAATTTGCTTTATTTACCAGACGCCTATATAATGTTTAAAGCCGCGAGAACCCCGAATTTGTTAAAAGCAGGGACCACCCTGAGCGCCCGCGCAGTCCCATCGTCGCCCTTGTTTTCACATGTAGATTCAAATGTATGATAAAAGAAGTCAGGAAAACCGTCAGGTTAGATCAATTTTAAACACTTTGTCGGACCAGATCTGGGACCAAACTTTCTGCTTATGTTATCAGCAGAGGCTCGCTGATAGCAATGTTTAAGATCAAAGAAGCCGCTATGGGTTCTGTTGCACGACGTGGTAGCAATGACCAGTGACCTATATATCGGTCACTGCCTTGACGCTGGAAAGCGGATGTAGCACAATTCATTAAACATAGGTTTCCGGCCGTGGGTAGTTTCGGCTGAGTCGTTTTCGGCCTGGTTTTAGGGTGGGTCGTTTCGGCATAGTCTGATAGGATCTGATTGTTTTATAAACTTGCCAAAGTTCCGACTGCATTGATTTTTCCACGAAATCGTACATGCACGCATTCTCGCAAGAGCGTTCACTACAAAATAAACAGACAAAACTCGGCTCTTTTCTGAAATAATTATTGTGTACACAAATAGGTGCTGACTTTCTTTTATTTATTTATCTTTTATATAAATTTCCAAGGATCCGTCTGCATTAAACACTACCCAGGCCGATTACCGAAAGCTCAAGAACAGAAGACTGCACATGCGTGCATACTAGCAAGAACACTTACAGGGAAATAACTAACAACAATCGGGCAAACAATTTTGTGGACAAAAATATGTAGTGAAAAGAGAGCATTCCAAATCCGACTCTATTAAACAGTTGAACACTTGGAGTTTGCCTCTGTACTAACATAAGCCAATAAAGTTATCAACTATGTGCAGCAGACGACTTAAGCAGGCACCATTTGGACAAACCTATGGGCCGAAAATTAGGTGCATAGACCCACTTGATGGCTGTGCATGCATGATTACTTCACGCATGTTAAATGCATTACGTAATCTGCCGCATTTATGTTTATATGAACAGCGTACACGCAGGAAGAATACAGAGACCGAAATATAGTGGATGCTTGCGCTTTCATGTTTAAAGGGTGTGATAAATTAAATGAGCTGGCCCATTACTATAACATTTACAAGAAATCTAATCAAGGAACGATGTGAAAGCGCCAGGTCATTCAGTTTATGACATGTATGCATGACTGAGATATATCCTTATGCAATGACCAGCACGTGCACACTGCTGTTGGAAATACATGTAAGGAATGATAGCTCAACTTGCGACATCAAATTTCTGAGAACTAACTATAGACCCTGTATTAAACAGAGTAGTCTTTTAAAATTCTGAAAGGCAGGTTTTATCATGAAACGGCTTATTTCCATTCATTGGAATACACTACGAGGCGTGTTTGACCTGATTAACAGCGATATTCATACGCGCATCACGCTGGTTTGCAGTGTCGATTCATAGAAAACAATTCAATAAGAGTTACTGTTCCTGAAATGACCGAATAACCGATTAAAAGTGACACGTGAGCTTCCCAGTTCGCAAAAACACCATTAACTCAGTAAAAGTTCAACTTTCGAATGAAAATCGGCAAACAGATACATATTTTTGAATAACTGCACTGTGGTTTATGTTTCACTCACTATCATTTCAAAGCAAACAGCCATTTTAACACGAACTATTTCTTCAAAGTGTAGAAATTTCGAAAACAGATATAACTCTCTAGAATAGCTGATATTGAACAGATCCCGAGTTCCAAAAATGCAACTTTTAGTGTACTCTTTCTGCTAGAAAGAAAGAGCTGGTTTGGTCTAGGGGCCAAACTGAGATATATGGGCTATTTTTCGAGTTTGTTGCATCCCCAGGAAGAAAATCTTGGTTACTGTTTTCAATCAGGGACATGTCTTGGGGCCTTAGAAACCCATGTTTTACTTAATTTTCTGTGGTCAATTTCTGTAAATGACCTGAAATCAACATTACCCTACTAACATTGAAAATAGTATTACACACAATACAAGACTAATATGGTACTTTACAATAGTATCAATGAAATTGTTTAAGCTTCAAATGTTTGATCTAGTCATAAACGTTAATTGCAGACATCTGTGAGATGCATTTTCGCTCATAAGCGTTATATATGTTACATTTTATACGAAATAGCAGATTATGACTTAATTGATTGCATATAAGAATGAACCATGTTCCCCAACCCCAGGAAGAAAATCTTGATTACTATTTTCAGTCAGGGGTATGTCTTAGGGTCTTAGAAATTTAAGTTTTACCAAGTTGTCTTTGGTAAGTTGTCTGAAAATGGCATGTAATCAATGTTACCATACTGGCATTGAAAATAGCAACACAAAATACAAGACTAATAGGATATTTTCCAACGGTCATGATAGTTTTAATAATAATGTTTCAGCTTTACATGTTTGATCTAGACATAAACATAAATTGCAGACATCTGTGAGATGTATTTCATCGCAGAGTTACTTATTCTACATTTTTACGAAATTGCAGATAATAACTTTATATATTGCATATTAGAATAAACCATGTTCCCCAACCTTATATGTGTAATAAAGATTTCTACTCTTATGATGAATTTTCATTTTCACACATTTGAAGCTATTCATAAATTGTAACTAGCGTTAAAGTGAGGTAAAATAAAAATTTAAAGATACTTATAAACGTGTCCCTTCTACTGGCGTACAGACTTTCTTTTCAACCAGTTAAATTGCATTGGAATGGGCAGTGTCTTCTTTCAAATCTGTCACAATGAAACTAAATAGAAACTATACAAACACGTTTGTTTACCATGGACATTTAAATTTTCAAAATTTTATAAATAAGGTAACGTAGGTGACAAAAATTGTGTCTTGCATAAAAGGATAAAAATACAAAAAAAAATTGAGAGTAGACTCACATTTTACCTTAGCCTGACGAGACGCAAGGCTCAGGTAAAATTTGAGTATACTCTCCTCATAGTTATTAATAATTTTATTAATGGTTCATAGCAATATACATGGTATATACTTCATGATTCAAATATTGGATTGAATGTACCGAACACCAATGAATAGATTAAAATAGCAAAGCAATATTTCCTGCGTCTGGTGGCAAGACAGAGGGATAGTGACAGGTGTTTTTCCAATCTGGGGCTTTCTGTTGATTTTACGCAGAGAAGGACAAATCTTAAAACTAGTAAAGTTCTGGTTTAGCCTTCTTTTAACAAGAGCGAATTGTTAACAGATTGGTCAAATCTGATGATTGGGTGTTTTACAAGCTTTTAACCATTTACACTTAATGCACATGTTAGGTAAGCCAATAACATATGTAACAACAAACTGTCATTATTTTGGCTTAAATGTGTTTTCCAGCCACTACTGGTTTCTTTTAGCCAGTGAAGTATTTTATCATGCTTGATGCTAAAAATGAGCATGACAGGAAATGTCACAATCGCAGACTGCAGACCAACCAACAGTACCGCGAGGAAGACACGCAGGACATTTTAGTATTGCATTTTGTTATAATCTAAAATTCCTCTATCTTTTAAAAATGCAAATATTATACCAACCAAAGTGCTTATCATAACAGAAGTAGCATGGTTTATATCAAAATGTACATGGTGCTTTGTATGTCTAGCATTAACGTTTTTTCTTATATGCGTAATACATTTAATTCTCACTGTTTACATTTTGAAAAAAAATCATTGTATCGCCTGTCACAGTTATTTTCTATTCTTTTGGTGTACATGATTTCATGATATCATATCGTAATGCTTATTATCTTATTATTTTATACTGCAATTTTGAAAGAATTAATTTTGTTTTTTTTTAACTACGAAATTTTAAGGTAAAAGTAAGTAATGGTGCAAATATCAGGAATCGATACAATCAAGTACCACACCTGACCCAGGATACCAATGGGAAAGTGACAAACTCACAGAAGACACCACGAACGAGAGCCAAGAGGTCAGCCCTTTCCCAGCAGGTGACCACAAAGCACATATAAACAGACGTGCACAAAACATAGCAAACACAAGACAGAACAAAAACATAAAAGATCCACAAAAGAAGTACCGCCTTGGAACGGTCAGTAAAATATTTTACTGGAGGGCTTAAACCGGTTTAACGGCGCCAACCTCACCCTTAACGTTAATGCTAGACATACAAAGCTATCTCAGTCATACTAATAGACTTAAAAGCATAGTACGTTGTAACATTAATGATAACGATTTTGTAAGTTAATGAATCTTAGTTTTAAAAGTCAATTTTCAGGAGTTATTCTAAAGCTTTAAAAACAACGTGACACACCAAAATTAAACAACACGGTTTGAATCTCTACAACTCACAGATTAAATTGACAAATTAGTGTTTGCTGCAAAAGTAGTGTCACGACTCAAACGCAGCTATTGGCTTCTTACATTGTTCACAAAGTAGTTTTTTGTGGTTGTATTTTTGCGCCGTCAGATCGGATTGTGTTGAGCTATTTGTAACACTGATGTATGTTTACACATGGTCTATGAAATGAGAAGCATGAGACTTAGGATCGATTTGTTGGTTTCAAAGAGTTGATGAATTAGGCTTATAGTATGCAATGCCATCCAAAAATGTGACAACAGCTTCTAGACAGCGCTCTAGTCATTAATGGGCCCGTTCTTGTACCACTGTCCTTGTAGATAATATGTTAATACTAACATTGTTTAAAGACTTTCTTGCCAACAGTGTAAGGAAATGATTTCAGTTTTATTTAATGTGTAATGCCATATTCAGATCTGTTACCAGTTACACAAATGCTAGCTAATCTCGTATACTGTACCGGTTTATACACGTAGTAGATAATTGTAATGTTAAGACAAACCTTATATGCAACACATCACTTTTTCAGCAAACTGATATGATAACACACAGATTCATTATATGTAAGGACAGGCGAGTTTCCCACCTTAGGGATTTTCTACATCAAGCAAAACAGACATTAAACCATTTGATTATGCTTGTAAATTTATATTAGATAAACATTTTATGATATAATTTCTCCAAACATTAGACATGACCTCTAATTAACTGATGAAAGACTGGGTGTACACTCAAGCTATCAGCTGCTCAAATATGGTGAATGACTGATTCGTATATATCAATGAATAACCTTGGCATGTGCCTTTGTCAACAAAAGACCAACCAAGACTTACTTACTTAATAGGATGTTTCCAATAGTATCAATGAACTTATTTGAGCTTTAAATTTGGACATAGACATAAATATCAATTGAAAGGGTTCACAGCAACAAGGTGCTTTAGTCCATTTTTCATTATTTCGAGAAAAACGCAAAAAACATAAAATTTGACAATTCTCAAACTATGTAGATTTTTCGTGCATAAATGAACACGATATGTTTGAAAATAGTGAATTCAGGAGATTTTGCAGTGATTCTACTGCTTTAAGTGAGAAAAAAATGATTTTAGCGATTTCGTTTCTGCAACAAGAGACCTAAGTCCAAATTTCATAAAACCTAAAAATTCCATACAGAAAGTTTATGACAGTCACTCAATACTAATAAATTGCATGATAATGTGTGGAAAGCTCATTTCTTGCGAGTACAACAGCGAAAACCTGGATACAACATCTGATTTAAGTAAATTTCATATATTTGCACAGATTTCAATGACACAAAGGTCCTAAGTCCATAGTCTAGGTTAAATATTGTATAAAATTAAATTAGCGATTCCATTTGACGGGAAACAATGTCTTGCAAGCGAAATGATGTTATTTGAGGCTCAAAGTATGAAAATAATCATTATAAGGCAATAAGGCCAAATAAAAAATATGGACTTAGGCCGTTTGATGCATAAACATCAAATTTTGGACTTTGGACCTTTGTGTAAATGATATAATCTGATTAATTCAACTTTTTATAGTGCTTTATGGTCAAAGGGAGTTAATACGGTGCGGAAATGTTTTTTATAAATGAAAAAGAGGCTAACTCAATTTTGCCCAAAAGTGGACTAAAGCACCTTGTTGCTGTGACCCCTTCAATTGCAGACACCTGTGAGATATGTTTATGTTCGTCAGCGTAACTTATGAAACGTTTTATACGAAATTGCTGATAATGACTTGGATTGCATATTAGAATAAACATGTTCCCCAACCTTAAATCTATAATGAAGATCTCTATCATAATGATTAATTTCCATTTTTACATACTTGAAGCTGTTTATAACTTATAACTGTGATGAAATAAATATTTAAATAGGTTTATTAGCATAGAACTTATACTGGCCTATCAATTTTCTATCCTGATTTTATACAGTAACGTTGTTTACACGCCTATTCATTATGTATTATGATAATTTGAAACTGGAAACGTAGTAAAAGAGTCAGTCCAATATTTGAATCATGAAGTAGATATGATATATATTGTTATGAACCATTGGTAAAAAATATCTGCAAACTGTCATATCAAAGTAACAGATTCACTCAAAATTACAAAACTCTCTTAAATTAGTGTTTATTTAGAATAATTTGTCAATAATCGAAGTTATTTATAGAAAGAGTGGAGAGTAGACTAAAATATAACCTTGTTGCTAGGCTTAGTCGTCAGGCCCAGGGAAAATTTGAGTCTACTTTCCATACTTTTTTAGTATTTTATCCAATTATGATAGGGACAATGTTGTTACCTATGTTTCCTTATTTATATATTAACAGCAGCCTAACTTTCATTCGTATGGGAATTTGCTTATTTAGTTAATTTCACTATAACGACAGAGATGTAATAAGACATTGTACATTCCAATGTAATGCAAATGGTCGGATAGAAAATCTGTACGCAAGTAGAAGTTAAATGCAAATATGGATATTTAAGGTAGTGCGGAACCCATGTCAAAAGATAACCTTACTTTTACTTAAAAGTAAGAGTGTAAGAGTTATCGATCCTGAATCTTGTTTTTAAAAGAGAAGACGGTAGATATTATTATCCCCTGACAACTCTTTGATGCTTGAAACGTAAGTCTGTAAGTATTTTGCTTTCACAAAAAGAGGAATGCAAGTATTAGCTTTTAAAAACATCACCCAGAGTATGAAGTCATTCAGTATTTTGATGGTTAAAAGTTGCGGACCGTATAAATATACATACTATATACATGTCTCGGTTGCTATTTCTGCATGCTGCCACTAACCTAAGACCCACCCCACCCCAAAAAGGGGGGGGGGGGGTTGTAGACGTGCACATGCCTTGTATGTGACATTCTCATGTTTTAGGTCCCATGGAGGTACATGGTCACTAATGTTTTATGGAGAAATGACGTTACTATTTCAATTACCTTATCACACCGGATAGGCAGCAATAAAAAACAGTCTAAACAATCGATGAATGCTGATAACAAATTGCTTAAAACAGTGTTTGTGATTGCCATTTGTTGCCTATCGGACTACAAACAACAATCCAAAATTCTGTTACTTACAATATTTAACTACGTTCGTCGATAGCATTAACGTTTTCGATTGCCGCCTATCTAGTGTGTTTTTGATATACTGAAGACGTAGCCAAAACAATCTGATACAAGGGCTAGGAGTTATTTCATGTTTCTGTTGTAAAAAATATTTTGTTTCGTTGCATGTTTCATGATGATAAAATGGACATTTCTGCATACATTTTAATAAAATTAATTGGAACTGCATGTGCCTGAAAGGAAGATATATGACAATATAACATTCTTTTCTGTATATTAACGGCTGGCAAGCATGGTACAGATGCGCGGATCTAGGAATTTTCATCAGTGGGGGGGGGGGGGGGGGAGGGTCCAGGTCAGTCTGAAAAAAAGCTCTGACAACGATTTTTTTAGTCCTCAGCTTATTTTACAGAAGTCAAATGGTCAATTTCAAAGAAATCTATCGTTTTTCAAGGCTCCAGATGGGGTCCAATTTTTTCCAGGGGATCCAACTTTATCCAGGGGGTGTCCAATTGCTTATTCTCTATAGAAACCCATTTAATTTGTGATTTTCCAGAGGGGGTCTGGACCCCCTGCCCCCCCCCCCCCCTCTGGATCCGCACTTGGTGCAGCCCTCACAGCTTCATGGTTAAGGCTACAATACAGTATCTCATTTGGGCTTGGCAAACGTTAATAGACAGAAGAATGTATCATCCTTTTATTGTTATATACCTTATAATAAGTGTTTACTATAGAAACTTGAGGTGTTTCAATCGCTGACAATTGTACATTTTATTTAATAATGTGTCATATTTTGGTTGATTGTTGACCAATCACTGACCGCGGGCTTTATTTCCAATAAAACATGACTGCAGTGGGCTTAATTGCCATTTCAACCTGCTCACGGATATCCTCTGCGAGTTAAGATACCGTCGCTTATGCTTTATTGTAGACGAATGGCTGAGAATGGGTTTGCTCCCCCCCCCCCCCTAGGGAATTTTGCAGACATATCCTATCTTGTAGAGAATTGAAAACCGAGTCTTTTAAGAGATGTTTGCACTCTGTGCTCCGGGGCGTTAGTCTCTGAGAGCCTGTAACATACGTTACTTAATCAAACTAAGAAAAAGTAAATTGAAAGTTTGGGCTACAAATTAAAGACATTAAAACATTTATTTTTAAAAATCATTCATATAGTCTGCATACTGGATATGTTAACTACGTATGACAGCCATTTGAACAAAATTGCGGCTTCCTAAGGTGTCATATGCGTTACATAAATCAGATAACCCATTAAAATTTGCAAGTGAAGCTAACATCATTTACATTCAAAATCTCTCTGTGTGTTTTGCAAAATGTTTTTAACCATGTCTGACTAGCTTATGCAATTGGCTAACAGAAAAATTAAAGTTTGCTTCCCTAGGTTACATCATTTTTCTGAAATAACCAATTAAACAACCCTACCCCTACCCAGTTTTAAGGTGAAATGTTTGGTATTAAAACTAAAGTAAAAATAGTTAAAAAATATTTGCAGCTGATGAATGTGTTTCATTGTTTGGGAATTATTTGCTTATATGAAAAGACTCATAAATCTGCAAGTTTTGTTGCAAAATTTTTTGAATATCAGAGGCTGTAACATATGTTACCTGATGTAATAAATGGGCAAGCTCATTGTCTTTACGTAAGATATGCCTAAAAATATTTTAATCTCCTCGAGGGAATTTTGCAGACATATTCCTTCTTATATTACAACTCAAGCTGCATAGAATAAGGGATGTTTGCACTCTCTATGTGGGGGCGTTAGTCTGAAACAGCGTGTTACATGCGTTACTATATCAAATAAAGGAAATGTAGTTTGAAAGTTTGAGCTTAAATTGTGAAAAAACTCGCAGCTGTTGGATATCATACATTGTTTAGGGATTTTAAACTGGCTCCTATGATAAAGACTTATAGATCTGCTAGTTGTAATCGAGTTTTAAAGATCAGAGAGTGTTACATATGTTAGTGTGATAAGTAAAATCATCAAACAGTATTTTGACATCAAGCTGAGTAAGGGCCTGCTTCATCCTAATCCCCTTTGGAATTCTGCAGACATTACATCTTATGTAACAATTCAAGGTGCATTTAGTAAGAAATGTTTGCACTTTGTAAGTCGGGGCGTTAGCCTGTAACAGCTTGTTACATATGTTACTTTTTCAATTTGAGAATAAGAAATTTGAATGTTTGAGCTACCAAAAGAAGACATTAAAATTATCTAATAAACTGACATTCTTATAGTCTTTATACTGGATGTCTTTACTACATATGGAAGCTGTTTCATATGTAACCTTTATACGGCTAACTGTGGTGTTATGTGCGTTACATGAACCTAATTATAATTTAAAAGCTATAATTGTGGCTATCGTCATGTAGTTAAACAACTACTATGACTTGGTTTCAAACTGTCTTATTAGATTTTACAAACATATACTCAATTGATGAATAGGAAAAACCAAGTTTGCTTTTCTGTCTTAAATATATTGTCTTTTAGGAGCTAATACACAGCCCTACTCCCAGTTTTACAGAGAAGCGAATTTTGTTATTACCGTTTAAGTAAAACACATGAAAGCGATTACAGCGTGTGGATATTTTTCATTTTCTTAGTCTGTCTTGCTCATATATCTACAAGATGTCATTAAGTTAAAGATCAGGACACTTAATGAGTACTTATAAGTCTTTGGTGCCAAAACACTAGGAATTATATTCATTTCTGATTATCAAGCCCATGGACTGGTGTTACAGATGTTATCAATGACCTTTTGGACACATTGCCTAATACTGTGCATATAATGCTAAATATAGAGCCACAAATAGAAAAGATAGTTTTACATTTTTACAAGAAAATACAATAAATGAAATGGTCCAAACTATTTCTCATCGATTTAACACTCATGTTAAACGTTTGTCGTTGTCTGCTTCTGTGGTAATCATTATTACCGGGTATCACGCGCCTCAAGTTGCAACTAGTAGAATCATCACACAATATTTCAATCATTTACTAATATAAAATTTTACCACCAGTCCACTCAAAATTGATGAGCCATGGCCCATTATCAACTTTCCAATTTTGCCATTTATGGCTTGGAACATTCGGAAACTGATATGAATTCCTAATAGTTGGCTCTTTGAGTATGTGTTTCAAGTGAAACTCTGCAAGTAGGAGAAAGATTAAAGATTTACAAGGAGGAAAACTATGCCATTAAGAGCAATGAAAACCTGGACTGATGTACCTTGATATTTCTGTGATGAAGAATCAAATCTTAGCTGGTTAACTTTTATAAATGTAGCCTTTCCATACATGCAACCCACATATTTTCATCTAATAATGTCTCTGCACTTATTATCTTTCCCCAAGCATTCAAAAACTTATTTGAAGTCTTAGTACTTCTGAAGTGCTGAAACCGAGGTAACTCTTTCCCTTCAGATAAACGAACTAGATGTATCACAGCAGGTAAAGCAATGAAATGCAGGATGAAAAGAGCGCAAATTAGACCCTTTCAATTCAATGATTCACTAAGTTTCTAAGATAAGAGCGCTTATTAAAGGATGTAACATATATAACTCGTCATAATAAATGAGCAAGGGCATTGTCCTGACATCCTTTTTGATTACACAGTCAGAGGCAAGTGTTTTCAATGGATCATGAAATGAGGCACCTTATCAACTTGTTTACTCTGTATAAATCTTCCATAGAGCATAATATAGAACTACTGGTTATCCCATTCTACCTATAGTCCACTTTCCTTCTTTTGAATGCAACAGCTAATGATATGGCTGCAAAAACTGAAAAATCATAGGTTTTACATTATTTTAAGACATGCTTCAATGTACTGACATCAAAAACAACCAACTGCAAACATAATTGATGGCAATGTCCAGCTTCATATTCTTTCTCTTATACCAGATAACTTTCAAGGTGTAACAGAAATTGTTTCAGACGGTCTGCCAAAACCATCAAGAGTCAACATTGTAACTAAAGAAAACTTATAAAGTTCTTTGGGCGCAGCAAAGTACTGTTGATCTAAGACCTGAGGACTTAAGCACCAAAAGACTGGATAGGTTCCATGGCAAATGGTGCAAAAAAGCAGCCTATCAAATTTCTGTTTGACCAATGTCAGAAATCTTAAAGTATTCTTAGAGGTACACGGTAGACATAGATTTTGCAAAATCAGAGCAAAGTTATCATTTGACTAGCACCGATGCAGAGGCAGCTGCAGTTAGATTGCTCTTGCCACGTCACAGGAAGAGATATATACCAGAGTCATACTCCATTGTATGCATATATGTGAAATGGCATTAAACCCATATTTAATCAGGTGTTTGATCCCATGACACTGACATGCTGTTTCTGCTTTTGAAGAATGTTAAGGATTCAAGTTTGGCTGAGTCAAGTTGTTTGACGCTGGCACTGGCCACACATACAAAGAAAATTAAGTCTTTTTATGGCTAAGGAGGAGGATAACACGAAAGCCTTATAAGTGATGTTTGTCACAATTACCAATTTTAAAAAGTAATCTTAATTAATGTAACACATATAACACCATAGGAAGCTGTATATTTGTTAAAACATCTTTTCTTATGTATCATAGGTATTCAGCATGCAAACTACATGAATAATTCAAATAAATAGATAGTTTTATGTCTTCTTCCTGTTTCTCAGACTTTCAATTCATTTATTCTTAAATTGATATAGTAACATATGTATCATACCATTACAGGCTAACCCCCCCCCAAGTTAATAGAGTGCAAACATCTCTTATTTGATGCAGCTTGAATTGTTCTTTAAGGTAGGATATGATGCACAATTCCCAAAGGGGTGGAGAGGAACAGGGTTGTACTCCGTTTGCAGTCCTAATACAATGCCATGATTCTACTGGTTGTGATGAAATGGGTGATTATTTTGCAATAGAAGCAGACACAATGATAGACATTGTGAGGGTGACTTGAATAAAGATTGTTTTTGAATAATTTTATTTAATAGGAATATTTATTAAATTGTGTCATTTAAATGAGAACTATTATTTTCTATCTATATGTCTATATATTTTAATATTATAGGCATTAGGAAATATGTGATTACAAAGGTCATATATAACATAGGTAACACAATTCCAAGGGCTTGTTATCAGCAATGATTGTAATTACTAAGACTAAGGCACCAGAGGCTAGAGATTAAAAGGATAATAGGAAAACATGTGAAAAACCGTATTTTTCTGAAATATCATCTCTTACTTCCAAGAAAATTTCCTAGCTCATTCATTATGCCATGTAACATACGTTACATACTTTAATAAGTGCTCTGATCCTGATGTCAAACTTGCAAATGTATGATTCTTTATTGCATTAGCAAGACAGTGCCAAAAATGTAAGATATCCACGAGCGTCAAATATTTTCATATATTTTTCTTCAATAATAGATACCAAAATTGGATACTTAAAATTGGAGGTAGGGTTGTTTAATAGCTCATATAAAATAATGTATTTGAGATAGAAAAGCAAACTTTGTTTTTTCTATTAGTCAAATAAGTACTTTAGTAAACTAAGATTAAAAACACTTGTAAAAATGCACAAATCGTCTGTAAAATGAATGATGTTAGTCACAATTTCAACTTTCAAAGGGAAATTTAATCTATATAACGCATATAACACCATTGAAGGCTGTAATTTTGTTTAAAGTGCTGATTTATGTAGCTTAGGCATCCAGCTTGCAAACTGCATAAGAAATTTGAATAATTAGATGGTTTAATGTCTTCTTTCTGTAGCTCAAACTTTCATTTTGATTTTTTCCTTAGTTTGTTATAGTAACATATGTAACAGGCTGTAAGAGACTAACGCCCCGGAGCACAGAGTGCAAACATCTCTTAAAAGATGCGGCTTGAAATTTTCTTCAAGATAGGATATGTCTGCAAAATTCCCTAGGGGGGGGGGGAGCAGGACCTTTTTAGCTCAAAGTCTATTGAGAAATGACCAAAATGTTCAATTATCATAAGATACGCTACTTTATTACATCGGATAGGCGACAATCGAGAAGGCTCTGAACAATCGATGAACGTGGATCGCAAATCGCTAGAATTTACCATTTGTCGCCAATCAGGCATACAAACTGCAATCCAAAAAGTCTGTTTCTGACGGTATTTGATCTACGTTCGTCGATAGCATCAACGTTTTCGATTGCCACCTTTCGGTATGTGTATTGATACAATGAATACGTAACCAAAACAATCTGAAACAAGAGCTAGGAGTTATCTACATTTTTCAGTCATGTTTCTGTTGAAAAAAAGTTTGTTTCCACACCGGATAGTGAGCAATCGAAAACACTCTTAACCATTGACGAACGCGGATCAAAACTCGCTAGAAACAGCGTTTTGAGTGCAAGTGTCGCCTGTTCGATGAGTGATGTTTATAAAAAAAACTATGATTCTAACTATTTTTGGTCTATAATCGTCGATAGTATTGATGTTTTCGATTGCGCCTATAAGGTGTGGTTTTGTTGTATGCTTCACGATGTTACAGTGGACATTTTTTTTTTGAAATGCTTTTGCTTGAAAGGAAAGTATTCTAGAACTTTTTGGATACTGTAAAGGCGGCACCTCATGACTGCTTTATTAGTCTACTTTAGACATAGGTAAAATCTGAAAATGAGGCGTTATAACTACATTCGAAAGTGTTTGTTTATTGTTTAACATTAGTAAAGAGGCAAACAGTGTGGACCCAGATCAGACTGCTCTAGATCTACACTGTTTGTTTAAGAGGCTTCATAATATTTCAATAGACGATAAAAACATACGATTTTGTTGTAATATACGCTTTAAGGGTTAATAAATGTGGGTTCAGTGCATTAACGGACAGGACTTTCATGAATTGCACGCAGACCTGCGCGGCTCAAGCAACTTTTAAACGCTTAACCAATGGATAGAACCTGATTTCCATTCTTGAGCAGTTGAAATAACCGAACCACGCCCAGATATGAAAATAAATGTTGCCACCTTTACAGTACCCAAAAGGTCCTATAATACATAACAATGACAATATAACATTGCTTTCTGTATATTAACGTTTGTCAAGCCCTTGTGCGATAATGTGTTGCAGGCCTCACCGCTGTGTGGTTCTGGTTGCAACACATCACATTCAGGCTTGCCAAACATTAATACAAGGAAAAGAATGTTTTATCCTCTTATTGCATATTTGTAAGTTTATTCTTTAAATGACATTTAGATCTATGCATCAGGAATAAAGCTATTATTTTTAGCTTTTATCTACATAAATCCTACGTGTAAGAAAGCATCAAAGTATCAAGACATGCTATAGCCATGCTTTAATGAGAATCATAATGTAATGTGCTGGGTCACATATGCTAGGTCAAAATCTTTTTTGTCATTTTCTTCGCCCTTTTGTCAGTGCTTAATCAATAATAGCTATGTATCCGCCCAGTGATATACATAGGGCGTAGACAAACAAAAAAATTGGTTGAAAGGGGAGACAACACTTATTATAGTCTTTATTTTTTCAGGATTTTTCAGAAAAGTCACCAAAACAAAAAAACGAGCACGGTGACACATATTTTTTATTCAATCATTAGATTCTTCGTGAAAATATCTTTGTAAAAATATGTCTTTGGTTGTTCCAGCTACATTCTCTAATATGTTTATTTTGAATATTAATGTTTTTTTTTGGCATTTATTCGTTTGACTTAATTAGGATTTTGCTTAATAAATTGTGTAAATACATGTTATTTCACTATTTTTGCTTTTATTTATATCTCTGGTGTGAGTAGTATTTGTTCTGAAAAAAAAAACTGTATTTCGTTTCTTGTTAATTTGTTAACAAAATCTGTGTTTGTTTATTTCAAAAACCTGCGATTTTGCAGTTTTTGACATCAATAACTTTTTAAAAAGAATGGTGAAGTATTGTTTTTTTTGTCTTAGATTATAAGTTTAGTCTATATTATAATATATTAAAAGATAAAACACTTTTGGACATATGCCGGTGAGTCCGGTACTACCTTAAAAATTACTTTTACTACTTCTATATTACCATACATTTAAAGTTGGGAACATGGTTTATTCAAATATGCAATTTGTAACGTTATTATTTGCAATTTAGTAAAGAATGTAACATAAATAACTCTGACGAGCAGTAATACATCTCACGAATGTCTACAAATGATGTTTATGTCTAGCTTAACATGTCCAGCCCAAATAATTTCCTATTAGTCATATATTTATGTACTACTAATTTCAATGTATGTAGGGTAACATAATTACAGGCAATTTACAGAAAATTTACCAAAGAAAACTTAGCACAACATGGGGACCTAAGGTCCCAAGACATGTTACTGATGGCAAATGGTAGCCAATGTTTCTTCCTGGGGTTGCGAATCATGATTCATTCTTATATGCAATGTTTAAAGTCATTATCTGCAATTTCGTTTAAAATGTAACAAACGTTACGCTGACGAGCAAAATACATCTCACTGATATCTGTAATTGATGTTTAAAACTAGATCAAACATCTAAAGCTAATATAATTCCATTGATACTCTTGGAAAATATACTATTAGTCTTGTGTTTTGTGCACTGTTATTTTCAATGTTAGTAGGGTAACGTTGATTAATGGCTATTTACAAAAAAATGACCACAGAAAATTTAGTAAAACATTGGTTTCTAAGGTCCCAAGACATGCTCCGACTGAAACATTAACAAACTTTTTCTTCCTGGGGGTGAAACAGAACTCAAAATTTGAGATTTTGCCCCTAGACTAGTTGCTTTACCTTGTGCTTGTGCAGTCGTAAGGCTTTAAATGTTCTGTGTCTCTTCCTTGTGCTGTCATGAGTTGGTTTGCGGTCTGTGATTGTGACGTTTCCTGGTCTATATACAGATATCAATAAGGATAATGTTATTTGGTTATTATAAGCAGAACCGTCGACCTGTAGACAAGTACTGTCGTGCCAACCAAGAGTGACAGTGACGTAATACTTTGTTTACAATTGCTAAGTAAAACATTAACGCATACACTTCGATTGAGCTAACGAGAATCGATAGATCACTTGCGTATTAATCCAATCCTGTGGATAGGATTAATACATGCGTGATCTATCGATTATACGCCCCTGATAACATTGTAAACAAAACATGACGTCACTGTCACTCTTGGCTGGCACGACAGTATGTGTGTTTTGTTGTTGGGTTTTCAGTAATTCTCTTTGTACAATGAAAGCTGGTCTGGATATGTTTAGGTGAAATAATTCAAAATTTCGCATATTCGTATTTGAGACAGTGCATGAGATTTCCAACAATGTGGTAACTCAGCTCAGCCTGCGCTCACGCGCAGTCAAATCAGAGACTTTGCTAGTCGCTTGATTATTCTATGATTGTTAAGCTACTGACTGAACACCATTTGGAGTGTCTAAGCTTAAAAGCAGGCTGCACATGCTCATCTGAGTCTACACATGTCAAAATGCCAAATTGCTGGAAATCTCTTGCACTGGGTCATTTAAAAGTATCTGCTAATAGAAATACTAAGCAGACACAGGGCACAAGATTGAATCATTTACTGTCGCTGGTACGACTTCGGTGATTTTACTTTAACACTTGAGCAATTTTCCCACGCGAGCGAACAATACGTTCAACATTCCGATGCGTTGAAGAGATAACCCTTGTCGTTGTGTACACCACCGGCCCATTGTCCGTGTGCAATCTTATCATATAAATGTTTACAAAGTAATCCAGCCATTTACGGATACTTACCGATAGCAAAAGTGGGCGGAGTTTTCCCACAGATTTACCTTGTAACGGACCATAGGTTTCGGCACGTGCTACCATTCAAATTTAGTTAATTGACATATGTTGGATGAAAAACATATTGAACTAGCCAATTGAAATACATGATACAGTTTATCTAAATGCTTTCTTAAGCAACGAATCTTCCTATTGGCTGACAGTGAAGGAACGTTTCTGCCAGGTACTCAGCGCAGGTGTGCGTTATGATTAACAATTTTCTTATCCTCTTTCAATCTTTTATTAGTATTGAGTTCTCGCGGTCACACGCCTCGAAGAAAAGCTACATTGATCCGAGCAAGACAGTTATCATGCTGTATAATTGTACAAATAAACTCATCTGAGCCATGTCATGCGATAAATGCCCTAACAGCTTTGCGGTCAACTTGCGGCATATTTCTTCAAGCATTATTTCCCAACACGAACGCGATTGGGTTTTGGTGTAAGTTTGCACTTGCATACCCATGTATGGATAGTTAGTCACAGACATGCCCGTTACTAAGCCATGTCCTGATGGTTCAGGAACCCTTGCATATGTAAGTAATGTCCCTTGTCCATCTCACAGCTGTTTTACAGGTTGACAAATCGCAATTCAAGGAATAAATCATCGGAAGAATTGAAAGCTGATTGTTGTCTGGTGAAATGACGATTTCCGGTTCTCCTTTAGAGTCTTTTGAAGGAATCAAATGGTGGAATTCAAGCAGAATAGGTCACGTTATATATTCTAATACAATAGTAAATGTAACAGATTCAATAGTTCTGTAAGGGTGAAGAAGGGATCTGGTTGACCGTTCTCTGTACACAAGTAATAGCTATACCATGGGTTGTCCGCCTGTACGTAGAGATAATCCACGAGCTTTAGCGAGTGGATTATCTTACGTACAGGCTGACAAACATGGTATAACTATTTTATACCAACTACATCAGTGTAGACATTGCACATCATGAGATATTTCGTGCTAAAGCTGGTAAGGGTGGTATAATGTGTGCTTCCCGCGGGTGTGTCCCAAGGTTATTTTTCTAGAACAAGGATACCATGACACCAAAACAATAGTAGCAGTAACTGTGACATTTGCGCGCGCTTCCGCTATCGGGGACAGGTTGTAAGAGGATAAAAAGGATTGTCATTGTGAATGAACCAATGAATAAAGTGTCCCCTTTATAACATGTAATAGCAAGTAGAATACAGTGAGCCACTTTAGTTACGCACCACTTTTTCAGGGCCCACATTTTTTGACAAAAATGCTTGAATCGAACATTCTCTATGATAATTTATTAATTGACATTTTATCTGTTTGATAACATCGAAAAAAAAATATTGGAATCACTCATGCGAATCATTCTGCTACTCAAAGGCAATTTGGACACATTTTGAAAAATGCACGTGCAAGCGGAACGTCTATATTTTCTTTTTTGTTTTGTGCTAGGCATAATCCATGGTGATCGTTGTGACAGAAAAACACCAAAAACAATTTATTAATTAAAGTAAAACCCCTTTGTTCGGTCGTTGAATTTAGTAACAACGTTACTTTTTGAAGAAATGCTCGTTTTAACGTCATATTAACGTCAGTTACAATAATCAAACTGGGTTTACTTCGCAAATTATTTTGTAATGAGTCACTTGTTGACATAGAAGTATCGAAACACTAAATCATCTTATCAATGACAGGTCTCATAGCCTTGGTAGTAGTGACGTCATCACTAACCTCAACACCATAACGCCAATAAATTCATTAATTTATTTACGAAAATAAACGGCGGATACATTGTTGTTTTAAATGAAATCATAAAAGAAGTGTTTTGATAATTAGTTTACTCAGAATCATACGAAATTTTAACAAACTTTAAAAAAAGTACCAAAACCAACTTTTTGCTGGGAACCAAAATAGTAAAACATTAAAAAAAGCTATGAAGTTAACAATCACATACCAGTCTTAGATATGGCCAAGAATAAATCGGCTCTTATATCTGGCATAGCAGAAATTCGACCCTGAAAAAAGTGGAATGAGATCTGAGTTTCATTCGAGATAATGCAATGTGAAATGGTGTTTTGAGGGTAGTGCACTTTGAAATCCATTTTCTCCTTCGTTGTTGATCTGATCACAATGAAAATTCAATGGCGAATGCAAATATAGATGCGTTTTACGTTGGTAGTCTCAAAATAAAAATATCGCATTTCTTTTTCGAGAAATTTTACATTTTATAAGTGGTGCGTAACTAAAGTGGCTCGCTGTATGGTAATAGATATAAACTTTCTATTCTGTTCTGTTCTGATATACCATGGTATCTCCACCAGCACATGGAGCGTTTTCATGAGCCGCAGCAGGTCTTCCCGAACACATTTTGAAGGAATTATTAAGACAATGGATTGTTAGCCACAGAAATCAATGTGAAAACATAACTAGACAAGTTTACTATATGACCAATGAAGTTACGTAAAAGTAAGTTCAACCTTCGTCTCATTTAGCTCTCGCTGTGATGCCAAATGGCGTTATCAATACTGATTTTAATCTCTGGCCCATTTAAAACTCACAACCATGATCCATGACGTTTCATATAAGGTTTACAAAGTAAGGAGGAAGACAAAGATCAGAAATCGATACTATCAAATATCACACCTGACCCAGGACACAATATGGTAAAGTGACAATAACACAGGAAAACATCACATACAACAGAGCCCAGAGGTCAACCCTTTCTAAGCAGGTGATCACAAGGCTGCAATGAACAGACAAGACGGTATGACAGACAAACTCGAAACACAAATACAAAAGAAGCACGCCCTCGTTTCGAACTTAATTACAGCTGTATCCAATGACATTACTTCGAATTCTGTGTATATCTTACTCACTGCCATATTTCTGTCTAGATCTTACGACCATATTTTCTATATAGATCTTAACTACTACAATATTCAATGACTCTACTTCAATTTCTGTCTAGTTCTGAAAATATAACCATATCAAATGACATTGATACTGCCAATTCTGTGTATATCTTACTTACTACCATACTTCTGTCTAGATCTGAATTACAAACATATGCAATGGCGTTACTTCTAATTCTGTGGAAATCTTACATACTGCCATATTTCTGTCTAGATCTTACTACCATATTTTCTATATAGATCTAGCCCACTACAATATTCAATGACTACTTCAATTTCTGTCTAGTTCTTTATAGCAACCATATCCAATGACAATTCTGTGTATATCTTACTTACTGCCATACTTCTGTCTAGATCTTACGACCATATTTTCTATGTAGATCTACCCTACTACAATATTCAATGACTCCACTTCAATTTCTGTCTAGTTCTGAATTACATCCATACTCAATGGCGTTACTTCTAATTCTGTGTATATCGTACCTACTGTTATATTTCTGTCCTAATCTTACTACCATATTTTCTATATAGATCTTACCTACTACAATATTCAATGACTACTTCAATTCTGTCCAGTTCTGAATCCTTATATTTATTGGGTTCTCACCACTACGGTCAATGACCTTACTCTTGGGGATTAGTGCCTCACCTCATCGCACACATACCACCGTGGCCAAATTGCGTTACTTAATGATTATTTCCTCGTATTGGGCTCTCACTCCTGTGGCCAATGTCCTTACTTGGAGGGATTCGTTGGTGCTATTCATTGGAAACCCATCAAGTGAGTTTTGCCTGCCTACGATTAAAACAATTTTCAGATCACCATTCTTTAATATTACATGAGTCATTATGACTATCGTCAAAACATGTAATGTAATTTTGATTTATTTTATACCCAGAGTTGCAGCCGTTAGGAAAATGTGAACCTCGACATGTTATTGTTAAGCCTTAAATTTGGAATTTTCACAAAATTCCTTATGCATTGTTATTCTTACAAAAATATAGCTTCTAAATACAGTGATATACTGTGCATTGGAAAATAGTGTATTATGGTTGAAAGCTTTAAATGCCGATGGCGGCAGTTACATGCTGATGTCACTTTAATCACAACAACCTTGGGCAAAACAATACATAGCCGATAAGATTAAAAGAACAAATGACATTTTATTGTGAAAACACATTAATATGTAGTCAGGCTCTAGGCTATAACCGAACAGTACCATTCTGTGATCAGATCGACTATTCAAAAACATGTCAATTCATTCCATAGACGCAATGTTTATACGATATGGAGAAACTGCACTTTGACCGAAGTTCTCAAAATTTTACTGGAGACGCTGACCCCACATTCATTTTACATGTACGTGTTATAGTTATACCATGGGTTGTCTGCCTGAACTAGTGCAGATAATCCACGAGCTTTAGCGAGTGGATTATCTTACGTACAGGTAGATAAACATGGTATAACTACTTTATACTACCAACATCAGTATAGACCTTGCAAGTCACGAGGTATTTCGTGCTAAAGTTGGTAAAGATGGTATAAAGGATCTAACATGGGTAATCATGTATCGTTGTATTCACTAAGCGAGTTTAAGAAAAGGAATAAAATGTGAGAGTGTGTCTGCTATTTTTTTTTTGGCAATTAGTTTATTAAATACTCATGTTAGGCTAGACTAAGGTCTCAGAATACGGATTTTACCTTGAAGTCCAAAGGTCAAGTTCAAATATTATTTAGCGTTTTGGTCAAATTTATCGATTCTGTGTAACCTTATCAAAGTCGAACTTGGAATAAACATATTGCTGCAGTTTAAATATCTAAAATCTGATATTTAAATTAAGTAAGGGTGCAAAGAACAGAAATCGATACAATCAAGTACCACACCTGACCAAGGATAAGGCAATTTAGGCCACCATTTTGTATATAAATATAATTAACTTTCTGTAAATTTTTAAAGTCTGTAAATTTTGAAAGTCAACTAGCATCACTCTTTTCACTGTAAGCAACTATATATTTCTTAACAGACGAATCCTTATAAATGCAAAGAAATTTAAAACGACATCAGATAATTATTAATCATTCTGTTTATGCATATTCATTTATGGCTCTGTGACGTCACAACTGCCTCCCATTGCTTTCCATTCTACTTAACAGTGTGTCCCATTTAACCTGAGGTGACCAATTATCCCAACTTTTTATTTCTTGCAATAGCCGACAAACATGCAAAGTGCGTCTATTCAAAACCAACTTACGAATAACTAACGAATAACTACTACAATGAAATGCATTTTGGCGCACTTATAAAACTTTAACCAGGAACAGACAGCATACACATGCAATTTGAATGTATCCGAACAATTACTGGACATAAATGGATACCAGTGTAAAATAACTCGTCTCTCAGCCAAAAACAAAAACATAGCAAAAACAAACAAACACCTCCACTCCTCTGCATGAGGGGAAGGGGGAAGTAACTACAACATACTTATATTCATTTTACCCATTTTAGCTACTTTTTCTAAAGAAAATATATAATGTCATTGACCGACCGCTTTGACCAAAAACTTTCGTTTTTCTATAGATATTTGTCACAAACTCATAATTGTCGGTTTTCTCGTGCCTTGTCGCCAATGTTTGTCACTTTGTTTGCATAGCTAGAGAAGTTGATGGACAGAGATGACCTAATATATCGATACAAATGGCCAATTATTGACACATTTCGACGTTCCAATAATCTATTTACCGCTTTGATCTTTAATTGAATTATCTTCTTCAACACGCGTATCCCCCAAAAAAAACACAGACTATAGCCTTTTATACGATTTTTTAAATGAAAACATATAAAATGTATAAAAAGTCTCTCCCCCACTCGCTCTCTCCCCTCTCTCTCTCTCTCTCTCTCTCTCTCTCTCTCTCTCTCTCTAAACGAAGACGTTTCCTCTCTCTCTCTCTCTCTCTCTCTCTCCCTCTCTCTCTCTCTCTCTCTCTCTCTCTCTCTCTAAACGAAGATGTTTCCATGTTTCAATGTTGGATTCAATCAGACCAACCAGCGGCAATTCATTACGCGTTAACCAGTCAGCGTACCATTCTATACATAGAACAATGCACGATTACATAACAAAGATTGATACTGCCTCATCGAAGCTCATTTTTCACCTTACTCCAAAGACAGACAAACGGAGGAACATGGAACATTTCACATTCTCTATGTCGTTTAAGAATTCACATTTATCTTTCAATCTGTCCATCCACCTGTTAAGACCAGGCGGTGCCTTTGATGTCGCCATTATGAGGAAAGATATCATTAATCACACCAATAAGTGGCCTCTCATTATCGATGGCGATATCGGTAATGTATCGATATCGTAAAACGGTGAGAAATTGAAATTGTATCGCACCCTTGGGGTCACTTGCCCTTTCCATTTATCATATCACAAATGGCCACAATCGCTTTCAATTGAACCGTAATGGGCGAAATGGACCCTATTAGAAAATGCAAGTAGCTGAATAGTGACGCAGTCTGGTTTGTGGCTTCCGTTTACTATAACTGTTTTGCTATCTGTTTTGATGGTCAATGAATGGCCTGATCAGCCTGCCCAGCAGTTGCTGGGCAGGCTGATCGGGCCATTTATTGTTAGTCTTTTTTTCCATATTCAAAAGGAAAAGCGTGTCACCAGCGTAGATCGGCAATACTTGATTAGGCTTTGATGCATAAACAAAATTAATTGCTCATCTTTAGAGGCTTGTCTTTTCCATAAACGTTCTTTCTCCATACAGATTGGTGCAAAAGTTTTCTTCATTTCCGACAGTCAAGTTTTCTAAATAATATTGTTGCATGCATAATGTATTTGTCATTAGAATAGAGGAGTGGCCTTTTAGTCTACCATCAACACCATTCAAATGGCATTTCGCTGGCGGGCTAATGGTTGCCTGAGACTTATTCTAGCTGGACAGTGGCGGATCCAGAGGGGGTTCAGGGGGTTCGCTCGAACTCCCCTCCCCGCCCCCCGTTTTTAAATATCCTCTGAAAATGAAATAATTTGGTCTAAGTGAGACCAAACTATTTCATGTCCATGGGATATTTAGGACAAAATGAGATAAAATCAGCAAAAAGAACCCCTACATATATATGAACCCCCTTTTCAGAAATCCTTGATTCCATGCGAAGGCTGATCTGAGTCTTTGCTGGTCTCACACGTTGTTCATTTGTATGAACCTGCTCAATTATTTACTCAAACACACATGCTTTTTTTGTCCTTTGCAAATACTACAATACAATACAATACAATACAATACAATACAATACAATACAATACAATACAATACAATACAATACAATACAATACAATACAATACAATACAATTCAATACAATACAATACAATACAATACAATACAATACAATACAATACAATACAATACAATGTATTGTATTGCAAATACTGTTCATGTAAAAGAAGTTTAGCTCCATCAATATATGAACCCATAGGTTTCATGCAAGAATAGTTATTTAATCTGCTTACTTACTGGGATGAATTAGCTAGCTGATGAGGTAAGGTTTACTTATCGCATAGGAGAGCATCGTAGGCCCAGACCGTAGCATCCTGCGATACTGGACGGATGGTAACATAGACCGCAATCAGTAGACAGCTAGCCATATTGGTTTACATCTATGGTTTAAAATGTACATTAACAAAATAACCACGTAAAAGTGCCAATCATCATCATCATCCTCATCATCATAATGGGTCTGCTAGACTTAGAAAGGCTGATGGGGTGTGAGTTTTGTTCATGTTAATATGAATACATTAACCATTCCTCTCAAATACTTAAATTTTCTTCAGCCACTCACCAGACCATCTAAGATAAGATGTGGCAGCGTAGCGTTTGGTATGGATACATAGAGGCACTGATATCAGTCTAAGGGACGTGTTGAAATAAATAACAAAATGAGCCGCGACATGAGATTTCCAACAATGTGGTATATGCGACAAGCAAGGGCTCAGACCAGCCTACGCATACGCGCTGTCTGATCAGAGCCTTTGCTAGTCGCTTGAATATTCTATGAGTGTTAAGCTACCGATCAAACATGATTTGCAGTTTTTAAGCTTTAAAGGAGGCTGCACAGGCTCGTCTGAGTCTACACCTGTCAAAATACCACATTGTTGGAAATCACATGTCACGGCTCAAATGATATTTTTTTAAAAAAATGGACATTTACATTTGGGAAGACAGTGTAGCTTTAGAACATGGCGATAAAATCTATTTATCTAAAATAATCTTCTCTCTGATCTTATCCCTGTCATCTCAATGTACATAGTCAATTATTAAAGTTTCAGTTTTTATCATAATGAAACTCTTTTAAATTATGACAATGAAATCAAATATGTTTGAAGACCATACAACTTGTTCGAGTTTGGGGTACATGCAATACAAATGACTTTTCCATCCTATTTAAACAATTTTACAAGGAAATGATAGAAATAGGATACGTGAACATTAGGACACATCTAACCCTTTGGGGACCAGGAACCTTTAACCGGGTACTTTGGCAAATAGTGTGAAGATCCAAATGGAATGATGTATAATCAGGATCTGCACTGTTTGCAAAGGCCAAATCGATTTTCGGAGAAGAAATACATTTTTAAATCAATAACCTGTGACCACTGGACCATCCTCACTATATTGTATGTAGGTTTATGGAAAATTCTATTGGTACACAAGGCTAAATTTATAGTCTCTCCCTTGTAACTAGATGCTAGAGGATTGTGATATTGTGAAAAAATCAAGTCGCTTGACTATTCTATGATTGTTATGCTACTGACCGAACATCATTTGGAGTTTCTTGGCTTAAAATGAGGCTGCACAGGCTCGTCTGAGTCTACACTTGTCAAAATGCCACATTGTTGGAAATCACATGTCATGGCTCATTTCATAAAGAAAATGATCAAACGTTATAAAAAGGCTAATACCACATGAATGTTATGTGACAGTCTGCAAGTCTGGTTATAAACCCAATCACGGTTTAAAGCTATTGTTTCTTCTGTGATTGCACGACGGTGTTGGTAGAGGCCTCAGTCTCAATGCTGACCCTGGTCTAAATCTTTCATCGATGGGTTGGTGCCTGATGCTTGTCTTTGACTGTTGTGCCAAATGTGGCTCAACTTGAGGTTTTCTTTAGCTCTGACTGTCTCTGAGTAAAGATCCCATTTCTTTTTTCATCGTAGTGCGTTGATTTGATTGATACTCTGTGATTGTGAATAACATAAGCTATGAAACTTCCATTTGAGCGTAACATTTTTGTGTGTTTTAACAACAGCAGATTCTAAGGCGAAGATTTGGCCAAAACAATATATCTAAGCCCCTCTCCCCACACCATAGACTGATGTCCGTTCTAAGGCGGTGATTCTGTTGTTGTTTATTCAATTCATTGTTTGTTGTAATGTTCTTTATGGTGTTAATTTCCTGTTTTCTGGTGTGGTTCTTATTGTCCTTTTATATATAAGCAAAGCGCAGCTATAAGTTGAACTGGCGCTGGTAGAAGATAAATGTGTGCATTATTATCGATGGACCATGATATCCACTTATAAAAATATAAATTGACGCCACTTTTAACTTATCTGCCGACTGTAATTCCTACATGTGTATCTTAAAACTTGACCATAATTTATTCTAGATTCTAAACATTTTCTGTAAAATAATATTATTATGGGGTACTTAACCGTCTTTTTTGATGGGACATATGCAAACAGTGCATAACCAGATCAGACGCCACAAAAAGTGGCGTCTGATCAGGTTCTGAACTGTTTGCTTACGGAATGAACTTTTAAAATTTAAATGAAATTTTAAATTACTTCCCAACAACCCTTGCATTTGAAATGGATTGGTCCAATTGATAAGGGAGGGAAATCCCATTTGGCTTAAATGGTTAAGCCCTATGGTGACAGGCACTCTCGTGCTCGACAACAATCTGGCGAAGTGTTTCGGGAACATATTGGCACGAGGAAAAGACAATATCAGGTGATACTCCTCTTATCTTCAACAAAACAGAAAAATGAAGAAAAGAAAATAATATAGAAGGATTTCCGAAAGTGACATTCTTCAGCGGACTATATCATTTTTTCTTGTTTTCTGAGTAACAAATGTCTTTGCTATTTCAAGCATCCACTTGAAGCCAACTGTTACGTGTTTCCCTTTACTCTTTGATCTCACTAAAACCAAACCTAATCGCATCAGAAATTAACCCAATCGGAAGCTGAAGTTTCTCAATGTCCTGTCCTTTACTTTGATCACCTAAACAAGCTGGGGTCAAAATGACTTTTTTTCGGGTAATTTATAATAATTAGCATATTTACCGAAACAGATTTTTCACCTCTTTTATGGTTTTAACACCAGTTTGTGTTCTTCAACGCGGTTATGGTAAATAGAATTTTAAGATGTAGTGAGGGCAGAAATGGCCTCTTCTAATACTGCAGTATTAAGGGTTCAAAAGGACTGAAATATTGGCGACTGCATCACTCAACTAGACTGGCTCCAGTCCTTAAAACAATTTTTCATCAATGTGTCATATCATATACTTGTAGCCAGTCTAACTCTGATGGCTCTGTTTTAAAACAGAGCCATCAGAGTTTGACTGGCTACAAGTATATGATATGACACATATATAGATGAAAAATTGTTTGAGGACTGGAGCCAGTCTACCACTCAACCTATTCAATAAGTATCATAAGAGAAATGCTCCAATACAGAAAATTACCAGCGTTCCTTCTTACAAGAGGGAGCTAGTTATTAACCCGCCCTGCTGTTGTATAAAATTGGTTTCTGATTTCGTTTCAAATTTGAAGGGCTGTTTCGTCATCATGTCTTCATGATTTTATGTTTTAGTGCCCCCTGATAATGATCAGATTATTTAAAGAGAATAGTGGTAATTTATTCTGTATATATGTATTAAGATTGATTTAAAAGCAAACGAATAAATAAAATATTAAAAAAAAAATAATATGGGCATCGTGCGACAGTCTGCATGCCTGGCTGTCATTCCAATCACGGTTATGATATGATGATTTATGATATGACACATGAATGAAAAAATGTTTTAAAGACTGGAGCTGATCTAGTCTGCAGTATGTGATTGTGGTATTGCCTGGTCATAATCTCCATTATTTTTAGTGAGCATGTAACCACAGTGTGTAGGGCTTGTCATTTTGAGGGGCGCAACAGCAATGCGAACCCCCACACCTTTGTACATATGAACCCCCTTTCCAGATATCCTGGATCCGCCCCTGCTCCTATCTCATATTTGAGGGTTTAGCACCCATTTACGCAAAGTGAATGCGACCCCGAACCGTAATTTTAGTCTGTCTATATTTTATCAGCCACTGTCACAAAAGGTCTATCGTTACAAACTGCAGAAAACTGCATTGCGTCTCATGGGTCTATGCTGTTTGTAAATGTCCCCATTTTGGGATCATTTGCAGAAATACATTTACCACAAGAACATGAAATGATTATTAGGCCAGCTTCACCCCTGCTAGCGTAACAGTTTCTTGTCAGAACCACTTCTCGTCCTGAAATTTCACTTTTCACATTTTGATTAGAGTCCGTTATGTAATGAAAAAAGATTAACATCTCTTTAAAGTGTTCAATGTTGAAATTTTAAACAATAGCTTCAAGTGCCCCATCGGTTCATTTAGCATTTGGAACAAACTCTGGAAGAATAGTATTGAAAGAGATAAAGAACATTAACAGAACGAAGCCATTGATGGGCCCTTGATCTCTCATTATCTCCCAGCCCGCGTGTGGAGAACCATTTAATTTAGCACCATGAAAAGACCCAAGTTAATCACGTTATGTCACATGGTCAACAAAAACCGTGTCCGATATTTGTAATTTTCAGTCAGGTGTTTGAACTGTCGTAGATTCTAACAGGGTTCGATGGGCATACTTGATGAGTTTTACAGTTTACGAGATGAAATGTTTGTGTTAATGATAAAATGTTTGAAATATTTATCCGGAAGAAAGACAATCTCGCACAATCTCGCACACTCGTGAAAGTGTTACGTCACTGAGTGTTGTAATCGTAGGCTGTGATCGACAGGTTAATTTGACAAGTGGGGACATCAAAGAGTTGATGATACCCTGGTAGGGATGTACTCAATTTTGATGATAATAGAAGTAAACAGATTACGCGTTTTACAAATAAATCCAAGAAAGACTCAACACGTTCGTAAACCTGCCTGAAAATTCAAACCAGCGGCTATGTATCCGGCTTTTATCCGGCTGGCATAAATCTCGGTCCACTATTAGCGCATCAGCGGGTTTCGTTGAATGGCCCGGATAGTTGACCGTTTTGAATGCTTATTGGCACACGTCCTACACGACAGTCGTAAGCGCATGCATGCTTAGATTACATTACGACCCTTGGCATAGAACCTATAGGAGAGACGCATACTTTATCGCATCCAGAAAATCTCGATCTTACACACTTTTCTATTTTCTGAGTTGCACATCATCGGGTTTCCTGTCAAAGTTGCAGACGTTCATCTATTGTTTTAGAGTATAGTCTCTCTCTCTCTCTCTCTCTCTCTCTCTCTCTCTCTCTCTCTCTCTCTCTCTCTCTCTCTCTCTCTCTGTTCAATCTTTGTTCATTGAACGACCATTGTATTTATTTTTCTAGAAACAGAAACTGTCCGGAACAGGGGTATCCTCTGTATGTAACTTTTCTTGAGGTGGCTTAAATGCAGCTAGCGTGGTAAACGGAAACAACAGCTACAACAGGACAGAAAAGGGTTTTCACCCGCCCCTCTTTAAAGTCAAATGGTCACTCTACATTCTGTGAGAAATGGGGACAAGCGCGAATCTTCTCGTTAAACTCTGATATAAGGCCCATCAAACTGCACTAAATTCCCGATCAAAGCTCTGCCGTCAATACATGGGCGGGTCTGTAAGCGTGCTTGATTAAAGGACTCCGGGGGTGGATATAAGTCAACCACCTTCTATATTGTGACAATCCTCTGGACATTGGACTTTCTGTACAGAAACAGACCTCCCAGCAGCCGTTGCGACCTACTGCGGCTTTAAACTACAGTAAGGCACGTAAAAGCGGGCTACAATCGGCCCACCAGCGAAACACCATCCTAATGTCGTTTTGCCGGCTGGTCGAATATAGACTGGGATTGTCTGTGGCTGGTCGGATCGCGAATCTACAGTAAAACCTGTGTAAAAACGACCACTCTAAACAAGACGAAAAACTGGTTTTCAATACCGATTATCGCTTAATGCAGGTCAAACGTTTTGCAGAATGCTCCAAAGGAAGAATTCTGCAATACTTTCGACCTTCATTCAGCTACCATTTGTCATTAAGACCTTTGTTTTGTCTGTTTTACACAGGTTTTACTGTATGTAGAATGTTCCCTTTGAGCATTCTGTAATACTTTTGACCTGCATTAAGCGATAATTGGTCATGAAAACCAATTTTCGGTCTTTTTGAGAGTGGCCGTTTTACACAGGTTTTACTGTATGCATGTCGACATAGGCTAAGCTCAAAATTTAGGCCTCTAATTTTGCCGGATACGTCAGCATGGGCGATGATTAATTAGAGTGTTTGCGCATACGCGATAAGTACCGAAATCTCGCGTGCTGCCCGTTGCACCACGTGAACAAGGTTCAAGAAAAGTCAAGAAAACTTTGGTGGTCGCAATTGTATAGCTAAGGAATTTTGTCCAACACTATATTAAAACTTTTAGCTGTCTTATAACATTGTTTGGTAGAGTGTCAAAGATATAAAATATAATAAAGTCAGTTTAATGGGTGTCACGGGTATTCAAAACGGAAACAGATGTCGGGCTGACCCTATCACTGAGAGGGAAGGTGTTTAACAATAGCGTTTAAATTTTATTTACAAGTTGTTGGTAAATCATCAAAAAAGCAATATATTTTGAAATGTTATAAACCTATTCCGTTATCAGTGTTCAAATCAAGTGTGAGTCAATTACATTTTTTAAAGCAAGCCTTATTTTCGTTACAGTTCAGGATCTCATGAAAACACAAACACCTCCTGGGTTGGTTCATTTGTTGGCATGAATGCTGTCAGATATGTATGTTAATACATAATATGTATGATATGTTGTTTATATTGTTTTCTGGTCATACACATAGTCAAATCAGTGACCTATATTACATAAAAGTCACTTCTTGTCGTACACATAGGCATATCAGTGACCTATATTACAAATATATGTCAGTGGTTTTCGACAGCCTTGGCAGGTCACTCGTCTAGAAGTATGCTAGGCTTTACACAAAACTAGCTGGGCAGGGGAAGCTGGTCGTCTTGGCTGACAGTTCTCCTAGGAGTTTGTAGGTCTCTAAACAAACCCTAAAGAAGGGCGGATGGAGCTCATAGCCTTGGCAGGCTATTCTAAACAAACCCTAAAGAAGGGCGGATGGAGCTCATGGCATTGGCAGGCAATCCATCTAGGAGAAGGAAACTCCAAATTTAAAACCTGTTTGTCCGGATATGCCTAGTCTGGGATATGCAAATTCTGTTTTGGCATATGGGGCGGAAGAAATCATAATTTGATTCAATGGTCCAAACAGCGATACAGCAACATGTTGTGGAACATGTGGAGCATAACAAGCTAAAATTGGCTTATACTCTCCTACGACTAGGGTCTGTGCTTTTTATAGAACTCCATTTGGCTGCTATGAAAACCTGATCAGATCTGATCTATTTATTTACTCTAGTTGTAGGAGTGTATACAGCCATCAACGAACACACAAACACACATAAACACCTAATATTCAGGATTTGAGATGGTCTTTCTCAGTAATGAGAGACGAACAATCATGTCCGTGGTGATCGTACACATAGTCATATCAGTGACCTATATTACATATAGGTCACTGATATGACCGTGTGTACGCCCCCTATATGTAATATAGATCACTGATATGACTATGTGCACAACCAGGCCAGAGTATACTGTACACCAGTATAACTTTGTCATCAAATTTGGTGGCAGCTAAGCAGCTTCTGCTGATGTTGTAAGTAATCTTTTAACTGCTTTAGAAACTATGTTATGTTCGATCGTTTTGATCGGGAGAATAATTACAACATTAGCAGGTTGAAATATTTTTATTTTCACTGGAGATGTGTTGACCTTAAGTTGCTTTAACAGTTAAGCAAGTGTAAGTTTACACCAAAGGGCTGGGCTGTCGCATTTTCAGTGTACAGCTTGAAATGGGCGAGCCAACGAGATTTGCTCAACTGGTCAGATGTGGTACTGTAGTTTCGGAAATTTTCGCGAGACATATTTGCGACGTTAAAAATTCGCGACTAGGGCATGATTTACCAATATCAGTAAAGGACAGAATGATTTCACCCTTTCGGGAGGGTTATATTTTCACGAAACTGAAACCTTCGCGAAAATTTCCGAATTTAAAGTACTTGATTGTATCGATTCCTGATCTTTGCATTCTTCCTTTTTTTCTTGAGCTCTGACAGGCTGTGTGTTTAGAACCCCTTTTTTGTTTCGTCACAGTTTGTGCATTGATATAGTTGTTTCCCTGTGATGATACATTGCCTAAGTAAATTACGAAAGAAAGGTAGAAGGTAAAGATAAGAATTGATACAATCAAGCACCATACCTGACCCAGGACAGCGTATGGGAAAGTGACAAAAACGCAAGAAAACATCACACACAAGAGAGACAATAGGTCAGCCCTTTCCCAGGAAGTAAGTTCGTGTTTTTAGAACAGCAGAATCTAGGGTGAAAATGTGGCCAGAAAATAATAATTTAAGACCGCCAATGGCTTAGGCTGCTGTCCGTTCTAAGGTTGCGATTTCTGCTGTTGTTTATGTATTAATTATTGTACGTTGTAGCTCCCATTGCTTGTGAGGGCTTAGTGTAATGTCCTTAAATTTGGTTTGCAGTACTTTGTGTCGTTTCTAGTTTTGCAATCATCTCGCTAGGGAAGAGAGAGCTGGTTGTATTCTGAATGTCATGTCGCTGTTATATTTCTTTGAATCTTCCTCGCGGCGCCATGAGTTGGTCTGTAGCATGTGATTGTGGTATTTCCTGGCTTCTTGCACATGCCCAACATCAATTTAGCATACACGCGCAGCTAAACAGTCAGGCTATTGTTCTTATACAATACAGTCTCTAATTACAACAAAGCGCTATTAGAAATGGCATTCCGCTGGCGGGCCAATAATGGCCCGCTTTTAGTGCTATTTGGATCCTCTCTCCCCTTATCAGAATAAACGAAAAAAAAAACGTCAGAGTTAGACCCCTCTGGCAAAACTACACGTATCTTGGTCCGCGTATGAATGGGCCCACTGTGCACTGTCCTTGTAACCCATCTACTTTTTCTATCGACACGGCTCATTCCTGGTTTGATCAAAGTATTGGTAGTGAAGCTTATGGATATTTTATTAAAAATTCGGTTCATCTTCCAAGACCAATTAAAACATTCCAGTATATTGATCAACGGCCATCCCCATTTTTGTCATGGTTAAAATTATCGTTACCTTTCATGCTAATTCTACGCTCTGTGTGAAAACTTTCACTTCTAAGGAAACTTTTATCATTACCTAGATAATTATAAGGAAATAAAAACTTCTCAAAGGCTGAGAGCAAAATTGTTATAGCAGTTAAATTTGTAGAATTTCTTGACCATAAGGAGTTTGGGACTTAAAGTCTCGCCGCAAATTAATTCTGCTATAAAACTGGTGTAAAATTCCTCCGCTTGCGCTACTCCAGGGCTGTCGAGGTCTGATGATTAAAGGTCCCGTGAAGTAGATTCGAACTTTAATGTCGATTTTACGTCTCGTTTACGGTCCTCTGCCATAAACAGGTAATTCCAATCGAAAATTGTTATCAGGGTTAGGTCAACAAGGATACCCCTGCCCCATTCAAACCAAAGTCTTTACTATTAATCAGTTTCATTCTAATTGGGTTTCCCATTTATATTGTTAAAATATGTACATTATTCTCCATTTTTCATTTAAAGGAGTCACTTGTTAAAATTTTTAATTTTGATGTATTTATGTTCTTGAAGATTGTTTTTATCTTAGCAAACAGTGCATTTCAGAGCAATATTCAGCCAAACAACTGAAGGCAAGAATACTTATAGACTAGCCATGAACATAACAATTAAGAAAGACAATATGATGACGCTTTTACATGTATTACAAACAAGACTTTAATAAGAAGTCTAATAAGGCTGGGCCTGAATTTGGAATGCTTTGAAGTCAGATTAAACTGGCTCTACTCCTACTTTATTTAAGTACTTTTCCTAAAGCTGTACCTACTGACAGAAACATATGATTCCTCAGATGAGCAGTTTTAGGGTGATTTCTTTAACAGAATGTGAAGATTTTTTTTCTGAAATATCAATGTTTCAGGACTATATAGGCAGTCTAGCAGCAGTGACCAGAGAGAGTGTTTCTGAAATCAAACCGATATGGGCCAGTACACGAGACTTACCAGAGCCTTCGCTGCACGCATACACAAAGCCTGTATGTATGGTTAAATAGAACTATAGCCCCCTGGATAAGTCCGTATGGTGGAGACCTTTTTCGAAAATATTGAACTCTCAAGCACTGGCGGTACTTAATACGTCGTTTTTCTGGGACATAGGCAAACAATGGAGAGCAGAATGCGGCGTCTGATCAGGGTCTCCACTGTTTGCTTACAGAAGGTTCTATCAAAATTTGAATGAAAACTACCACCTAACAACCCTTAAAACGAAAATGGACTGGTCCAATTGATATCAGTGGGAAATTCCATCGTCATAAATTGGTTTAAAGAACCGTAACTTTTTTGCTATTTTTGTTTGTTTTTGCCATACTGTGATGTCTGTTTCTTGCAGGGCTGACCTCTTGACATTTCTTGTATGTGATGTTTCCTAGTGTTTTTGTCACTTTCCCATTCGTTGTCCTGGGTCAGGGGTGCGGTACTTGATTGAGTCTATTCCTGATCTTTTTCTTTCTTCCTTACTATGTACTAAAATGATCCGTCTCATTTGTGCTGTACTTATAAGTACATTGCAACAACATTTTGCTGTGAAAATGATAAACATTTTTACAGAAGTTTCACAATTAAATGATGCCATCGGATACATTTGAATATAACAACGTTATGATGGTCTTTTTAGGGGTTTCCTTTAAACATACAGGTGCCTGTCTGATATTACTTAAGATTTAAATGTCTCAGTGGTGGTCCCAGCACATGAAAGCCACGTGTGGTCGCATCAATGTCCTTTTGTCGGGGTTTAGTGAATTAAAACTTTTAAAGAGGTTGAATTAAATATCTTCTACTTTAATACGCAGTTTTATAACGCTTATAGTGTCTTTAAATGCCATTTGAGGCTATAAAGCTGAGAAGGTAAACTTTTATTAATAAAACTGAAGGTTATGGAGTGAATATATTAAATAACGTGGGGACAATCACACACCAGAGGATACCGATTCTTATATACTCTTTGTTACACTGTCTCAAATTAAAATACCGTATATGACACTGTCTGTTCCGGGGTTTGTGCCACCCTTACAAACTCTAGCATAAAGCAAAATTGTTTTCAGATAAAGCAGAGATCCCCCGCCACAAACTTTTGCACACAATCTCTATAAGTTCACCAAAACTTACCGTGGCTCAACTTGAGGGTTTCTTTAGCTCTGACTATCTGCGAGTCGTGAGCCCTTTTCTTTGTTTCATCATAGTGTGTTAATTTGATTAGAGTGTTTCTCCATGATGATATATTGCAATCGTAAGAAGGCTTCCATGCGAGCTGAACATTTCTTGTACTTCAACAACAGCAGAATCTAGGGCGAAGATTTGGTACCAGTAAAATGCATTTAAGCCACCCCCACCCCCCCCCCCCAACCCAGGTAGGTTAGGCTGCTGTCCGTTCTCAGGCGGTGGTTCTGTTGTTGTTGAATTGTTGTTTATTGTCACTTCCATTGTGGGAGTCTGTAATTGCTCTATGTTTTTGTTGTACGTTACTCTATGTCCATTCTAGTTTTGCAATCATCTTGATGGGGGAGAGAGAGCTGGTTGCTTTGCTTAGTTTGTCTTCCTGGTGCCTCGTGATTGTTGTGTGGCTCTTCCTCGCGGTGCCATGGGTTTGTCTGCAGTTTGTGATTGTGGTATTTCCTGATCATACTCACTTACTATTTTTAATCAAGTCTACATCATGCCCAATGTTATATCCGTGCAAAAAGGTTCCGACCCGATTACTATAATTCACGAACTATCTTTCACACAAAAGTGTATAACACCGGAGCCAGGATTTTGTCAGTATGCAGTTGTTTGTGACATATCTCTAAGAGGAAAAGAGAGCTGATTGAATTTGTTTATTACATTCATGATTTTATGTTTGTCTCTGTTGTGGTGTCTCTTCCTCCGTTGGTGCCGTAGGTTTGTCTGTGATCTTCGAGAGTCGTATTTCCAAGACATATTCAAACTTTAAACGGACCAATCATCTACCCCTACCCCGTGTATCATCCCATAAACTAATCCAAAAACAAAGGTTAACGTGGGTGTGCGTGAGAGAGAGAGAGAGAGAGAGAGAGAGAGAGAGAGAGAGAGAGAGAGAGAGAGAGAGAGAGAGAGAGAAACGGCCGGACCGGTATTTAAACTATTCAAAATACGAATGATAATGACAGCTCTGCTTGATACCTGATACGAAACTATGGTTGCAGCTGTATGGATATGCTATTTTGATCGATTTAAATCGGTTTATTTCCTCCCCCGCTAATAGTTTACGAAGCTGATCATGCTTTTATGAAAATTCAAAAACACTTTATAAAGAAATTAATTCATAAAACGGTATCTTTCATTACGGTACAAGAGAACAAGCGCTACCATTTAATGTATTCAGAACCGTTGATCTTCCATGCAAATGAACCAGCATGTCGCCCTCAAGAAATTCGACCAAGAAAGTAAAGAAGTCATATAATTAAGAAATCGACATTTATCGCGTAGTCGACGGACCTAGAGGGGGGGGGCATCATGAGGGGGTCCGAACCCCAATCCCACTGGAATATCACAAGAGGCTATAAGTTTCCTGGGAAATACTGGTACACGGAGCTCCTCTCGAGAAACAATTGGACCCTTGGGGTCCAATGGTTTCTCGAGGGAGCTCCGTTCGGCCCACTGTGAAATACGCTGATGACTAAAAAACCCGTCGTTTTGTCAGGACCCCCCCCCGACGGACTTTTCTGGATCTGCCCATGGTGAAGATTTCCGTGGCTCGCACATATAGAGTTCTGAAGGGTGCGAAGGGTGCGAAGATTGAGACCATCTTCTAGTGTTCCAGTATTTCGAAATAAGCAGTTTCCGGACAGCACGTGTGTTAATACTGTTGATGCAGGAGAACCAGGATAAATCGAAAAGTAAGTAAGTATGACCATGCAATGACACAATCACACATTGCAGATCAACCCATGGTATTATGAGGAAGACAGAACGCTAACTGGAAGACAATTAAAGTAAAGCAACCAGTTCTCTCTTCCTCAGCGATATGATTGCAAAACTAGAAAGGACACTTAACACTGCCTTACCAAGCAAGACTCAGAAGCAAAACTCCCACAGACAACGAGAGCTAGCCCCTGGATTATAAAACTTGAGTTTATTCTCAAACTCAAAATAAAGCGTTTTTGATTGGCTGCTTGTGGACACGTGTCCGCAAGCAGCCAATCATTGCGCTTTATTTGGAGTTTGATACTGTACTCAAGTTTTATAACCTCAAAGCCTACAATGGACCAGCAACAATAGAACTACGGACAGCAGCCGAAGCCACTGGGAAGGAGAGCCTTCAATGCATATAACTAGCGCCAAATCTTTACCCTAGATTCTGCTGTTTTTAAAAAACAAAAATGTGTTAGCTCGCATGGATGCTTCCTGAGGTACCAGCATAGAATGTTTCAATCATCGAGACCAAGAATAATTGGATGTTAACCATTCCCATGCTCAAACCGGACATATGCCCTTTAGTATGATGTTATAAAAGCAGAATGGATGCCTATCAGATGCTTTCCCTGAGGTCATCTGGTTTGCATCTATACTATTTTAATTTTACATCTGAATCCATTACAAATCGTCCATTGTAATAGCCAATTTCAAAGCGAGTGTTCCCGACACGTTCCGATTAGCCCCGAGTCCTACCGAATAGAAACAATCTGGCCAATCAAAAAACATCCCAACAACGTGACCTATATTCAAATAAGCATTGCAGATACCCAATGTTGATAAGTGAAAACGTGCGAGTTTGTGTAATTTTCGTTTACATTTCACTGACTGTCTTATATTAGGAATTTCTATCACTAGTTTGTCTTGATAGCTCGATGCCACACTGCCTGGTGAGATTTTGAGTCATTCTTCAAATGGTGAAATGTTTACATGAACACCGACTCCGACACCGGTGCTGTGACGTACTCAATACTGACCTCAGAATGTAAACAAGTACGGGTGCTGTTTGAAAATTCATAAAATTGGTTTTCGAGGTAAGAAAAAAAAAACATACAAAACGGCGCTAAGTGCCCCTTACAACTAATCCTCACTTCGAATACAATATATTATACAAGCCTGTTTGCTTACAAAACAGAATGCCCTAAATGTATTTTGATGCTGGACTCGAGCACATTGCTACACGGCCTCGTGGTAACGGGACGAATTTCGATTGGCTGAGGTAGTCATGTGATATAAGTCCATGTGACTTGAGTCCCGAAAGAAATCTGGAAAAATCTGGAAAATGTGAAATCAGCTATACTAATAGCCCAAAATTCATGATGCTGCAATAATATATTAAAATATCCAGCCCATTAATTGTTCATTTGTTTCATTTGGGACAGCAAAATGTAGCTTCGAATTTCGAGATTCCACTGCGAGTTCTAAGTAGACTTATATCAGACCAGTAAATAGAGCAATATAAGTAAAACGTGTGCACATACATATACAAGCACATACACTGGTATCTCAGTAAAATAGTTCATTACTATTTCTGGCAATGGGGAAGTAATAAAGTATCATATATTTATTTCTGTAGTAGGTTTAGAACTTTCCATTAGATGCCTGAAGACAGGCTAAGCATGCTAAGTTCTGATATGAGCCAGTGCATGAGATTTCCAACAATGTGGTATGTGATACCAGCAAAGCCTCAGATCAGCCTGCACATACGTTGTGTCTGATCAGAGCCTTTGCTAGTCGCTTGAGTATTCTATGATTATTAAGCTACTGAATGAACACCATTTGGAGTTTCTAAGCTTAAAAGGAGGCTACAGAGGCTGGTTCGAGTCTAGACTTGTCAAAATGTCAAATTGTTGGAAATCTCATCTGTGGCTCATATGCTAAGGAGAAAAAAAATCGTTCGCTGATATATTTTAAGGGCACTCTCCCTCATAACGAGGACCTGCTACCGTGTTTACCTTCAAGACTGTGTTGTTGATTCAAGTCCCCACCCCTCCACCCTGGCTAATTTTACAATACATTAAAACCTGTCTTAAGCGGCCACTCAAATATAGACAAGACAAAGGTCTTCAAGTCAAAATGTTGCTTAATGAAGGTCGAAAGTATTGCAGAATGCTCTCTTTGACCTGCATTCAGCGAAAATCGGTCTTGAATTTTGGTCTTCCTTTTGAGTGGCCGCTTAAGACAGGTTTTACTGTAATCTCGTTGTGGATGGAAGAGAGACAGAGACAGACAGAGACAGAGACAGACAGACAGAGAGTGACAGAGACAAAAACAGAGACAGAGACAGACAAAGACAAAAACAGAGACAGAGAGTGACAGAGACAAAAACAGAGACAGAGAGTGACAGAGGCAAAAACAGAGACAGAGAGTGACAGAGAAAAAACAGAGACAGAGAGTGACAGAGACAAAAACAGAGACAGAGAGTGACAGAGACAAAAACAGAGACAGAGAGTGACAGAGACAAAAACAGAGACAGAGAGTGACAGAGACAAAAACAGAGACAGAGAGTGACAGAGACAAAAACAGAGACAGAGAGTGACAGAGACAAAAACAGAGACAGAGAGTGACAGAGGCAAAAACAGAGACAGAGAGTGACAGAGACAAAAACAAAGACAGAGAGTGACAGAGATAAAAACAGAGACAGAGAGTGACAGAGACAAAAACAGAGACAGAGAGTGACAGAGACAAAAACAGAGACAGAGAGTGACAGAGACAAAAACAGAGACAGAGAGTGACAGAGACAAAAACAGAGACAGAGAGTGACAGAGACAAAAACAGAGACAGAGAGTGACAGAGGCAAAAACAGAGACAGAGAGTGACAGAGACAAAAACAGAGACAGAGAGTGACAGAGACAAAAACAGAGACAGAGAGTGACAGAGACAAAAACAGAGACAGAGAGTGACAGAGACAAAAACAGAGACAGAGAGTGACAGAGACAAAAACAGAGACAGAGAGTGACAGAGACAAAAACAGAGACAGAGAGTGACAGAGACAAAAACAGAGACAGAGAGTGACAGAGACAAAAACAGAGACAGAGAGTGACAGAGGCAAAAACAGAGACAGAGAGTGACAGAGACAAAAACAAAGACAGAGAGTGACAGAGACAAAAACAGAGACAGAGAGTGACAGAGACAAAAACAGAGACAGAGAGTGACAGAGACAAAAACAGAGACAGAGAGTGACAGAGACAAAAACAGAGACAGAGAGTGACAGAGACAAAAACAGAGACAGAGAGTGACAGAGACAAAAACAGAGACAGAGAGTGACAGAGACAAAAACACAGACAGAGAGTGACAGAGACAAAAACACAGACAGAGAGTGACAGAGACAAAAACAGAGACAGAGGGTGACAGAGACAAAAACAGAGACAGAGAGTGACAGAGACAAAAACAGAGACAGAGAGTGACAGAGACAAAAACAGAGACAGAGAGTGACAGAGACAAAAACAGAGACAGAGAGTGACAGAGACAAAAACAGAGACAGAGAGTGACAGAGACAAAAACAGAGACAGAGAGTGACAGAGACAAAAACAGAGACAGAGAGTGACAGAGACAAAAACAGAGACAGAGAGTGACAGAGACAAAAACAGAGACAGAGAGTGACAGAGGCAAAAACAGAGACAGAGAGTGACAGAGACAAAAACAGAGACAGAGAGTGACAGAGGCAAAAACAGAGACAGAGAGTGACAGAGACAAAAACAGAGACAGAGAGTGACAGAGACAAAAACAGAGACAGAGAGTGACAGAGACAAAAACACAGACAGAGAGTGACAGAGACAAAAACAGAGACAGAGAGTGACAGAGACAGAAACAGAGACAGAGAGTGACAGAGACAAAAACAGAGACAGAGAGTGACAGAGACAAAAACAGAGACAGAGAGTGACAGAGACAAAAACAGAGACAGAGAGTGACAGAGACAAAAACACAGACAGAGAGTGACAGAGACAAAAACACAGACAGAGAGTGACAGAGACAAAAACAGAGACAGAGGGTGACAGAGACAAAAACAGAGACAGAGACAAAAACAGAGACAGAGAGTGACAGAGACAAAAACAGAGACAGAGAGTGACAGAGACAAAAACAGAGACAGAGAGTGACAGAGACAAAAACAGAGACAGAGAGTGACAGAGGCAAAAACAGAGACAGAGAGTGACAGAGACAAAAACAGAGACAGAGAGTGACAGAGACAAAAACAGAGACAGAGAGTGACAGAGACAAAAACAGAGACAGAGAGTGACAGAGACAAAAACAGAGACAGAGAGTGACAGAGACAAAAACAGAGACAGAGAGTGACAGAGACAAAAACAGAGACAGAGAGTGACAGAGGCAAAAACAGAGATAGAGAGTGACAGAGGCAAAAACAGAGACAGAGAGTGACAGAGACAAAAACAGAGACAGAGAGTGACAGAGACAAAAACAGAGACAGAGAGTGACAGAGACAAAAACAGAGACAGAGAGTGACAGAGACAAAAACACAGACAGAGAGTGACAGAGACAAAAACACAGACAGAGAGTGACAGAGACAAAAACACAGACAGAGAGTGACAGAGACAAAAACAGAGACAGAGAGTGACAGAGACAAAAACAGAGACAGAGAGTGACAGAGGCAAAAACAGAGACAGAGAGTGACAGAGACAAAAACAGAGACAGAGAGTGACAGAGACAAAAACAGAGACAGAGAGTGACAGAGACAGAAACAGAGACAGAGAGTGACATAGAGTGCTGATTGCTTAACTTTTTGCAATTATATGTGTGTTTCTTTGCCTGTATGTGTTCTACTCTTACTCGTGGAGCCATGGGTTGGCTTATGATCATTGCTCGTGGGCATTTCCTGGTCATCTTCACTTGAGCTACGACATGTGATTTTACAACAATGTGGCATTTTGACAAGTGTAGACTCAGACGAGCTTGTGCAGCTTCCTTTTAAGCTTAGAAACTCCAAATGATGCTCGGTCAGTAGCTTAACACTCACAGAATATTCAAACGACTAGCAAATGCTGGTCTGAGGCTTTGCTGGTCACACATACCCTCAGGGCACATACCACATTGTTGGAAATTTCATGTTGCGGCTCACTTACTTTTGGGATCAATAATGATTTCTAATATATAATATTTCGACACTTTGATTATACATGAACACGTATTAGGTAATCTTATATTGATTTCGGTACAACGATACATGAATCATCCTACTGCCACCTAGTTACTGAATGTATTCTAATGACATCGTGGGCATATCTTAAACCCAGGTGTTACTCGGTCCATTGTCGTGCTTAGATAGCTATTGTACCATTCTGGTTTAATTTTTACCCACATTTAATGACGCAAAATACAAGGATGTATTTTAAAACTGAGTGGCAGACAGTTCCGATATGATCATCCAGCGTCTCGAACATACCTAAATAATTGATGTTAATAACGTTTTCCGTGCTGGCGGCAACTATTGTCGTTGCAAACAACTCGGACACAGACCACGACCGACGAAACGTCGGTCCTGGTCTGGGTCCGAACCGTTTGACACTTTGGTGGTGTTCCTGAAAAATAATTTTGCAGAAAGTAAAAAGACGACAACAAAAGCATAAAAAGTTACTCAGCATGCAAAGAGTAAGTAACGGATACTGGATGGGAAAAGTGCCAGGTGACAATGTTGGTAATATGTATTCCATTCATATATTTAATCAACACCAACAGCCTCGAGACGTTTAAAAGAAACCACACATTAATGGCCAACTTTCACAGGAATCAACTGACTGTAATGTGCAGGGCCAATGTTGAACCTAGATTAATCAGTATCCGGTACCAGCGTCGTGCAAGGGCCGTGCAATTTTAATCTGACGAGCACAGGTAACAGATATATAGGTAAATTGCTCTAGTGTGTTGGCCGAGTGGTCTAAATCCAACAGCCTGACGCACATGTGGTGGTTCCAGGCGTGACCTAATATTTTTTCAATATATTTTTTCTTCGTTGTCTTTTTCCCTGCCAATTTTAAAAAAAATGTATAAGTATGCAAAATTCTTCGGGTGCCGTGAGTTGGTCAGCAGTGTGCGATTGTGCTATTTCCTGATCATACTCACTTACGTTTGGAAGCTATGACAATGAAAATAATTGATTCTGTTGCACTATTTGGAACGTATCGCATCTGTTTAAGCCCAATTTCGCATAGTGGTAGAATAAACAATACCTAAATGACATTGATATTAGACGGATATTCAGTCTCCAATACTTCATATACTGTCTTCAGTCCTCTCTAATAGCACTGGCATTCAGCCTTATTCATGAAGTGAAATATATTTCATAAAATCTTTAAAATAGAAAAACATATCCAAGCACATTGACACACATATGTTATTTTATCATGATAGCCAACTAGCCTAAACCATTTTAAAAGACTTGGAATTTTTTGACAGCGATTAAACCGATTTTAAGCCTAATGGAATTTCCCTCTTATCAATTGGACCAGCCCATTTCCCTTTTAAGTTTTTTTTTCATTTTATACATATTTTGATGTAACATTCTGTAAGCAAACAGTGGCGCGGCGTCTGATCTGAGTAGGCACTATTTGCTTATGTCTCACGAACAGGACGCTAGGCTTATATTGGTTAAGCATTTTCTAAATTGTTTTGCAGATGTGTTGCAGGGTTGACTGTTTACATAATAATCAATAATCAGGCTGCGCTGTTTTTGTATAAAATATCTATCTATCTATCTGTCTGTCTGTCTGTCTGTCTATCTATCTATCTATCTATCTATCTATCTATCTATCTATCTATCTATCTATCTATCTATCTATCTATCTATCTATCTATCTATCTATCTGTTTAATGTTGAATAAATGTATTTGTATTTGTATTTGTTTATTGTTAAAGAGCGCATTGGTTCAGTGGTAGAGTGTACATAGACTTCGAGCTAAAAAAGGTCCTGCTCCCCCCCCTAGGGAATTTTGCAGACATATCCTATCTTAAAGAAAATTTCAAGCCGCATCTTTTAAGAGATGTTTGCACTCTGTGCTCCGGGGCGTTAGTCTCTGACAGCCTGTTACATATGTTACTGTAACAAACTAAGGAAAAAATCAAAATGAAAGTTTGAGCTACAGAAAGAAGACATTAAACCATCTAATTATTCAAATTTCTTATGTAGTATGCAAGCTGGATGCCTAAGCTACATAAAAGCAGCATTTTAAACAAAATTACAGCCTTCAATGGTGTTATATGCGTTACATAGATTAAATTTCCCTTTGAAAGTTGAAATCGTGACTAACATCATTCATTTTACAGAGGATTTGTGCATTTCTACAAGTGTTTTTAATCTTTATATACTAAAATACTCATTTGACTAATTGAAAAAACAAAGTTTGCTTTTCTATCTCAAATACATTGTTTTATATGAGCTATTAGACAACCCTACCCCCAATTTCAAGTATCCAATTTTGGTATCTATTATTGAAGAAAAATATATGAAAATATTTGACGCTCGTGGATATCTTACATTTTTGGCACTGTCTTGCTAATGCAATAAAGAATCATACATTTGCAAGTTTGACATCAGGATCAGAGCACTTATTAAAGTATGTAACGTATGTTACATGGCATAATGAATGAGCTAGGTGATATTTCAGAAAAATACCGTTTTTCACATGTTTTCCTATTAATCTCTAGCCTCTGGTGCCTTAGTCTTAGTAAATACAGTCATTGCTGATAACAAGCCCATGGAATTGTGTTACCTATGTTATATATAACCTTTTAATCACATATTTCCTAATGCCTATAATATTAAAATATATAGACATATAGATAGAAAATAATAGTTCTCATTTAAATGACACAATTTAATAAATATTCCTATTAAATAAAATTATTGAAAAACAATCTGTATTCAAGTCACCCTCACAATGTCTATCATTGTGTCTGCTTCTATTGCAAAATAATCACTCATTTCATCACAACCAGTAGAATCATAGCATTGTATTAGGACTGCAAACTGAGTACAATCCTGTTCCTCTCCACCCCTTTTGGAATTATGCAGACATATCCTACCTTAAAGAACAATTCAAGCTGCATCAAATAAGAGATGTTTGCACTCTATTAACTAGGGGGTTAGCCTGTAATGGTATGATACGTATGTTACCATATCAATTTCAGAATAAATGAATTGAAAGTCTGAGAAACAGAAAGAAGACATAAAACTATCTATTTATTTGAATTATTCATGTAGTTTGCAAGCTGCATACCTTTGATACATAAGAAAAGATTTTTTAACAAATATACAGCTTCCTATGGTGTTATATGTGTTACATTAGTTACGATTACTTTTTAAAATTGGTAATTGTGACAAACATCACTTATAAGCATTTCGTGTGATCCTCCTCTTTAGCCATCAAAAGACTTAATTTTCTTTGTATGTGTGGCCAGTGCCAGCGTCAAACAACTTGACTCAGCAAAACTTGAATCCTTAGCATTCTTCAAAAGCAGAAACAGCATGTCAGTGTCATGGGATCAAACACCTGATTAAATATGGGTTTAATGCCATTTCACATATATGCATACAATGGAGTATGACTCTGGTATATATCTCTTCCTGTGAAGTGACAAGAGCAATCTAACTGCAGCTGCCTCTGCATCCGTGCTAGTCAAATGATAACTTTGCTCTGATTTTGCAAAATCTATGTCTCTACCGTGTACCTCTAAAAATACTTTAAGATTTCTGACATTGGTCAAACAGAAATTTGATAGGCTGCTTTTTTGCATCATTTGCCATGGAACTTATCCAGTCTTTTGGTGCTTAAGTCCTCAAGTCTTAGATCAATAGTATTTTGCTGTGCCCAAAGAACTTTATAAGTTTTCTTTAGTTACAATGTTGACTCTTGATGGGTTTGGCAGACCGTCTGAAACAATTTCTGTTACACCTTGAAAGTTATCTGGTATAAGAGAAAGAATATGAAGTTGGACATTTCCATCAATTATGTTTGCAGTTGGTTGTTTTTTTTGATGTCAGTACATTGAAGCATGTCTAAAAATAATGTAAAACCTATGATTTCTTAGTTTTTGCAGCCGTATTATTAGCTGTTGCATTCAAAAGAAGGAAAGTGGACTTTAGGTAGAACGGGATAACCAGTAGTTCTATATTATGCTCTATGGAAGATTTATGCAGAGTAAACAAGTTGATAAGGTGCCTCATTTCATGATCAATTGAAAACACTGAAATTGAAAACACTTGCCTCTGACTGTGTAATCAAAAAGGATGTCACGACAATGCCCTTGCTCATTTATTATGACGAGTTATATATGTTACATCCTTTAATAAGCGCTCTTATCTTAGAAACTTAGTGAATCATTGAATTGAAAGGGTCTAATTTGGGCTCTGTTCATCCTGCATTTCATTGCTTTACCTGCTGTGATACATCTAGTTCGTTTATCTGAAGGGAAAGAGTTACCTCGGTTTCAGCACTTCAGAAGTACTAAGACTTCAAATAAGTTTTTGAATGCTTGGGGAAAGTTAATAATAGCAGAGACATTATTAGATGAAAATATGTTTGTTGCATGTCTGGAAAGGCTACATTTATAAAAGTTACCCAGCTAAGATATGATTCTTTATCACAGAAATATCAAGGTACATCAGTCCAGGTATTCATTGCTTTTAATGGCATAGTTTTCCTCCTTGTAAAGCTTTAGTCTTTCCCCTACTTGCAGAGTATCACTTGAAACACATACTCAAAGAGCCAACTATTAGGAATTCATATCAGTTTCCAAATGTTCCAAGCCATAAATGGCAAAATTGGAAAGTGATATTGGCTCATCAATTTTGAGTTGACTGGTAGCAAAACTGTATAACAGTAAATGATTGAAATATTGTGTGATGATTCTACTAGTTGCAAGGAGGCGTGTGATAATAATGATTAAAACAGAAGCAGACAACGACAAACGTTTAACATGAGTGTTAAATCGATGAGAAATAGTTTGGACCATTTCATTTATTGTATTTTCTTGTAAAAATGTAAAGCTATCTTTTCTATTTGTGGCTCTATATTTAGCATTATATGCACTGTATTAGGAAATGTGTCCAAAAGGTCATTGATAACATCTGTAACACCAGTCCATGGGCTTGATAATCAGAAATGAATATAATTTCTAGTGTTTTGGCACCAAAGACTTATAAGTACACATTAAGTGCCCTGATCTTTAACTTAATGACATCTTGTAGCTATATGAGCAAGACAGACTAAGAAAATGAAAAATATCCACATGCTGTAATCGATTTCATGTGTTTTACTTAAACGGTAATAACAGAATTTGCTTCTCTGTAAAACTAGGAGTTGGGCTGTGCATTAGCTCCTATAAGACAATATATTTAAGATAGAAAAACAAACTTGGTTTTTCCTATTCATCAATTGAGTATATTTTTGTAAAATCTAATAAAACAGTTTGAAACCAAGTCATAGTAGTTGTTTAACTAAATGACGATAGCCACAATTATAGCTTTTAAATTATAGTTAGGTTCATGTAACACACATAACACCACAGTTAGCCGTATTAATGTTAAACAGCTTCCATATGTAGTAAAGACATCAAGTATAAAGACTAAAAGAATGTCAATCTATTAGATAATTTTAATGTTTTCTTTTGGTAGCTCAAGCATTCAAATTTCTTATTCTCAAATTGATATAGTAACATATGTAACAAGCTGTCACAGGATAACGCCCCGACTTACAGAGTGCAAACATTTCTTATTAAATGCACCTTGAATGGTTACATAAGATGTAATTTGTCTGCAGAATTACAAAGGGGATTAGGATGGAGCAGGCCCTTACTCAGCTTGATTTCAAAATACTGTTTGATGATTTTACTTATCACGCTAACATATGTAACGCTCTCTGATCTTTAAAACTTGATGACAACCAGCAAATCTATAAGTCTTTATCATAGGAGCCAGTTTAAAATCCCTAAACAATGTAAGATATCCAACAGCTGCGAGTTTTTTCACAATTTTAGCTCAAACTTTCAAACTACATTTCCTTTATTTGATATAGTAACGCATGTAACACGCTGTTTCAGACTAACGCCCCAACCTAGAGAGTGCAAACATCCCTTATTCGATGCAGCTTGAGTTGTACTATAAGAAGGAATATGTCTGCAAAATTCCCTCGAGGAGATTAAAACATTTTAGGCATATCTTATGTAAAGACAATGAGCTTGCCCATTTATTACATCAGATAACATATGTTACAGCCTCTGATATTAAAATTTTTGCAACAAACTTGCAGATTTATGAGACTTTTCATATAAGCAAATAAATCCCAAACAATGAAATACATTAATCAACTGCAAATATTTTTAACTATTTTTACTTTAGTTTTAATACCAAACATTTCACCTTAAAATTGGGTAGGGGTAGGGTTGTTTAATTGCTTTTTCCAGAAAAAATATTTACGCTAGAGAAACAAACTTTAATTTTTCCGTTAGCCAATTGCATAAGCTAGTCAGACATGGTTACAAACATTTTGCAAAACACCCAGAGAGATTGTGAATGTAAATGATATTAGCCACACTTGCAAATTTTAATGGGTTATCTGATTTATGTAACGCATATGACACCTTAGGAAGCCGCAATTTTGTTCAAATGGCTGTCATACCTAGTTAAGATATCCAGTATGCAGACCATATGAATGATTTTTAAAAATAAATACTTTAATGTCTTTAATTTGTAGCCCAAACTTTCATTTTACTTTTTCTTAGTTTGATTAAGTAACGTATGTTACAGGCTCTTACAGACTAACGCCCCGGAACACAGAGTGCAAACATCTCTTAAAAGACTCAGCTTTCAATTCTCTACAAGATAGGATATGTCTGCAAAATTCCCTAAGGGGGGGGAGCAAACCCATTCTCAGCCATCCGTCTAACACTTTGGATTGATCGAGACTCACCGAGGCACCGAGCAAGACACTTTATCTTCTGCTTAGTACTGGTTCAACTCTAGAAGTCAGTAAAACGCCCTGACAGGACTGAAAAAGTGTTATGAGATAAATTCATTTTATTTGAAATATCATTTTAATGAGTGAACATTTGTTTCACTAGATTTGATTACCCGCAGGTATTGGCGTTGACTTGCCAAAGGTCCGAAGTTAAAAAATAACAAACCAAACTCTCCAAATGCATGGAACCATTTTTCCGACGTTACGTAAGCAGCATGCGAAGGACGAGTCTTGCCGTTCATCATATCTCAGTGCTCAACTTTGACTTTTATCAATCACAGAAGCAGATCCAGGATTTCTGGTAAGGGGGATCATATGTATAAAGGTGTGGGGTTCGCATTGCTGATTTTATCTCATTTTGCTTAAATATCCAATGAAAATGAAATAATTTGGTCTCACTGAGACCAAATTATTTCATATTCATAGGATATTTAAAAACGGGGAGCGGGAAGTGGGGTTCCGCCACTGAATCAGATCTTTGGAAGGTCAGTGCCAATTTTTTTGTTAAATCGAATGAAATTTTACTTACTTTTTTATTTACTCATTGAAATGAAACATGTTGTAGGTTTTAGCATATTTCAGTTATTGTCGAAGGTTTTTTTTACTCAATATACATGCTTCTTGTCTTCTTGACTTCTCATTTTGGATTGATTAACCCTTAAAGCGCCAATCACGACTGCAGCAGAAGACTCATGAAATATCATGCCTTATTTGTTATTTTTGAAAAAAAAAAACAGCAAAATTTGAAAGTGTCGTCTGCTGCAAATTATAGGTGGCGCTTTAAGGATTAATTTCTCTCATCACAATGTTTATCAGTGTCGTGGTATAATATCTAGAGGTCTCCGGTCGACGTCAAGTCTGCTGAGAACGTGCTGGGAGCACGCGACATGACGCCCCACTCGTGACCCGTAGACGAGATATCGCGAGATATGGGAATTCAATGACAATGCGGTATATCACCCCCTGGGCATTAACACGAGGCTATATTCGTCAAAGCAGGATAAATAAATATTGATTCTCTGCGATCTTTGATTTACTTGTCTTTTGGCATATTTACAATATGAGACCTTGTCAATAAATCTAGATTAATAAGCACCTTAGGTGTGGGCGGAAACGTCTTATAAATATTAGCAAATATGTTGCAGGTTTGGACAAATAAAGGTTTAGAGATATTCTCTATGAATTTAAGTAAAACCTTCGAACTCCGATGACTTGAAGTATCGCTACGTCGAATTATTTGTCGAACACACCGTTTGTTTCATACATTAAAATATACGATTTTGTTTGCACTCCTACAAGTAGTGATCAGAAGTCATTCTGTGACTTGCAATACGTCTTTATGACATTTTATCTAGCTTGTTAGTTGCCTACGTACCAGAAGCAAAATATGGGTTTGTTTACTATTAATTACTTTACCATGGCATTTTACAAAGAAATTATAGGACAATGGCCATGTTCCATGATTCCATTGTAAATTTTCCATATTTCCTTTGTAAAATTGTCCCTTCATAACACGATTCACTTATAACACGAACCATTACAATCATTGACACCAAACATAGCGTTATGGAGGGATTCACTGCGGGTACTCAGAATTTAACAAAACTTTATTGCGTTTATTTTGTATCAAGACTCAGCCCAAAACTAAAGCTTGCCAGAGAGAGTCGACGAAGCCCCATACAGCAAAGTGTATTTTGAGTTTCCAAAATCAAAAGTATAAGCATGTTATAGGGCCGCAGTTTCGGATGGCCGATAAGTTTTCCGCTCAACTTTTACCGTTCCCAGGCAGTTTATATCAGGTGTTTCGTTACAATTTTAGACCTGCCACGAGAAAACCATACATTTACATCTGCAACCAGGTTTAACTAAACCCAGCCCGCTCAGCAACATAGAGGCTAGAATTTTGAACACTTGGAATCAGTAAGAATAGCAACATTGTAATATATTTACCGTTGACTGTGAGTACAAATGAAGTTGGCCGGATTCTGCAATTATGCACAGACTGATCTGCCTCTTGTTATTGAGTAGAAGTATTCGCATGACATTACCCAGTTCAATGTTTCGTTCTTTTGTCGTCTGCTGATTGTTTACAAAATTTAATTTTATATAAACACCTTTCAGAAAACTCATTAAGTTTCAAACAGTTTGGACCCATATCAGGCCCGACCAAATGGTCGGGCCTGATTTGGGTCTATACTATTTGCAATGACGCTCACCAGTAGGTTAAAGAGTTCAACCCGACCCGCTCAGCGGAGAGCGAAGCAAGCGCGGCATCTATATCGGGGAACTTAAGATTGTCCCCGTGTCAACAACGCTGCCGCAGACACGGATAAGACTGTCTTGAAGCAAATGCTGACCGACTACTCTGCATTCACAGCTCGTAAGTCCGATTTGCTGAGATTAGATTCAAATTAAACTGTACTATCGCTGTATTTTGAAGAACTCCGTGAAGTATGGGCCCTTAAATCAGTGGATTGCATTGAAATTGTGAATTTAAAATTTGATTTAAGGTCTTCAGATGCGGTTACCGATCTAGGCCAATATTATCTGCTTGAAAGATGGAAAATGAAGACCCGGGTCATCTTGTTCATCAGAACAAGCCCATCTGGGCTATCGATGAGTCCATATGGTGTACGGACTCTTTTCTCTAGCGGGCTAGCAAAATAATGTTTATTCACTGAGCAACAGTAATCCCAAGGGGCGGAGTTTTCCCACAGTGATAGCGATCCGCACCACAATAACACCGGCACGCGCGACCACTTACCGCCACTCAAATTCAACAGTGATTGACATTCCGATACTCAAGTTATCGTAAAATCTCGTCGAACAACCAATCACAAAGCGGTAGCCACGAGACTAGCCTCGCGCTGTTTTGTTTCCGGATTTCCTATTGGCTAACACGACCCGTGAGAAAGAAAATCCAAATTCCTTCACAGCGTACTTCTGTCGTCTGACGTGAGATATAAAACTGAACGATACAACCTGTAGATTCATTTTAAGATTTTACATCGTCTGTCGCATTCCTATACAACCTGTTTGATTATATATCCATCGATGTCACTAATTTAGTTTTGTTTTTAACCGAAAGACATAAAGTTATGGCGGATATTTGTGCAGAAACACGGATTAACTCGCCTACTGAACGGAAGGATTCAGCTTATAGAAGGGTAAGTTTTTTAAACAAATTTTCATTACATTATAATTTTTAAGTTGTGTGTTTTGCGAAAGACGAAGACTGCACATGCCCAGATACACAGTTCACCAACAATCGAAATTAGCTTCTCATGTTGTTATATTAATGTAGTAGAATTGTGTAACAGTGTTGTAAAACAAGAAAAAGATCTGTATGTTCTCTGTCGTCTACCATTTTCAAATAAAAATGTAACTTTTTTAAAATAGCTCAATCGCTGCTTATATCTCAGTGAGCAATGAATTGTATATTTCTCGTCAAAATTTTGTCATCCCATATTACTGGTATTATTAGCAAATGCATCATTTCATAATCCACCCATATAATTGTTTTTACGAACTTCAAGTTGTTATACGTAGAACAGTTCTCAAAGACAATTAAAGTTTATACTTGTACAACATCAAATGCTCTTTGTATATTTATGAACTATAAGAAAAGCACCATATTTGTTACACACAATTTATATTTTGTTCTTCTGTCTTTCAGAGTAACAAGCCATTCATGGAGAGAAAGAGACGAGCAAGAATCAACAACTGTCTCGGTCAGCTGAAAACATTGGTTCTACAAGCCATGCGCAAAGATGTAAGTAGAGCTTATTTTGCATATTGCTTAAGGGTTTGTTTTTACAAGTAGATCTCGTAGAACTGACAAATAAGGAAAGCCACTCTAAGTATTGACAACAAAATGATCAATTCATAGGACCAGTTAAGCAAAAATAATTTGCGTAAATTTGCGATTTTTTTCTTATCCATCAGTTTAAACATGTGTTTTGGGTTCTCAAAAGAACCGTCTCATCGAGACGGTTCTTTTGAGTACCCACAACATATGTTTTGGTTAAGAAATAAGAACAATAATTTTCTGTCACGCACTCTTATGTGCTCACTCTTCTCAAGTAAGCTATTTCACACGTACGCACATAGGCGCACGCGACTGAAAAAAATGCAAACTTAAGTCCAAAAAGCTCATAGATTAAGATTTTGGACTATGTTCAACCAAATCTGTAAACTGTTATAAACTTCTTTGAAGTTTATCAAACCAGGTAAAAAACTAATCATGTTATCGATATCTGGTTGCTGATATGATGGTGATATCGTAATTCAGATTCATGAATGAAAAGTAACTTTGTAATATGATAGGCTGGGACATGCCTGTTCCATAGATAGTACAGGTGCTGTAATAGACAGGTGAAACAGATAGTACATACTTAGACTGGCTCCAGTCCTTAAAACAATTTTTCATCAATGTGTCATATCATATACTTGTAGCCAGTCTTACTCTGATGGCTCTGTTTTAAAACAGAGCCATCAGAGTAAGACTGGCTACAAGTATATAATATGACACATTGATGAAAAATTGTTTGAAGGACTGGAGCCAGTCTAGTACATACTGAAATTATGAATCAAAATGTTAATCGCAGAATGTTAATCATCGTGTCGTAGCCAGAACGCACATCAAAGGGAGGCTACTAAACAAGCAGTGATTTACATCTCTTGTGTCCCTTTAATAAAATGGGGCCTTCTCTTCAAGGAAAGAATGGGCTCCTTCTTGGGAGCCAATTCTTTCCTCAAAGAGCAGCCCCTTCTTGTATGGAAAAACACTATTTCCACATCATGTGATTTCAATTGAATGTGTACAATTTTCATAACGCAGGTGCCCGTGACGCATATTAGATAGGTCACTGCACGTGCTTAACTGCGTTATGGAAGCTCGTCCATGACACATTCTATCTTGATTTTGTATTGACTGCATATATATGTTTAATACTCTCTCTTCTTCGATGTATGTTCAAAATTGTAAATTTTATTCTGTCTTTTTCAGACAAACCAATATTCCAAGCTAGAGAAAGCCGACATCTTGGAGATGACAGTGAAACATTTACGTCAGTTACAACGTCAGCATGTGACACAGGCAATATCACATGATCCAACAGTTGCGAGTAAATACAAGGCCGGAGTAAATGAATGTGCGAACGAAGTTGTGAGATATTTAGGTTCTCTTCAAGGAGTAGATGGACAAGTTAGAGAAAGACTCATAAATCATCTAGGAAACGTTGTTAGTTCAGTGAACAATCAAACAATGGAGTATCAACAGTCTTCCGAGCCTTTAAATGTGCACATACCACAACATGTGAACCAAACTGTTCCAAGTGTTCCTTCCGGGTGTTTGTTGATGCCTGCGGGATCACAACCATCACCGTTCGTACTTCAATCAAACACTCCCAATATGGTATACCCACCTCATTCACAAGTACCGACTACGTCACCCGTGTCACACGACACACTTGTGAACTCGCAGATTTGCGGTTCCTTCCAAATAGTGCCAAGTTCATCCGCCTCTGGAGCAGTAGCAGTGTACTTAGGTCAATCAGAAACTGTAGGTGAACTCGTCACAACGTCACCCAGCCAGGCGATACCTCTGTATTCAAATCGTTCACCGCCACGAACGAAAGCGAGTCTTAAAGCCTATGACCAATCAGCGTTTACTAAGGTTATCGATGAAGTTCCACAAGACTTATCTCCCTCTAGTAACAGTAACTCTTCTATCTCAGAAAAGTGTCTTCCCCACAATTTAGACGTTCAGCTTCACAACATTGCTGTGGGCTGTGGTAGAACTCCTAGTCCTTTGAAAGTGGAAGACGTCTGGCGACCTTGGTGATTGTTATAATATTCATTGTGTCGTGTCATTACAGACAGTTATATATGTGCCAGTACATGAGCTTTTGGTACTTATCGCATATGCTCAAATGCCTCTAATAAAACCCAATGCGGACGTGTCCAGCGGGGCTGGAGGTCTGAAACATCATCTCACATATACATGTATAATTCGTGTATGCGAGCAGAGAGGCTCAGGCAAGTCTGCGCATATGCGCAGACTCGTCTGAGCCTTCTCTGCTTGCTGATGTGATAAGGCCAAATAAAAGAGTTTTTCCGGTGACGGGCCTGGAAGATTTAGGTAGTGTCTAGGACACATATTTTAAAAAACTTTTTTTTTCGGAAAAAAAATATAATTTTATGCATTTTGAAAGGCATTTCGCCTTTCAAAATGCATAAAATTATATTTTTTCCAGAAAATCTGAAAAAAGTCTCGGTTTCACCAGTAAATGTAGGTAGGGTCGTGTTACCCTAAACACAGATATATTTTTATTTGGCCTAAGTACTGAAATCTCGTGTAGTGGCATATTTCATCTCAAAAGTGCTTTATATGAATTGTCTTGAAATATGGAATGGCTTATGCCTTACTTAAAATATTGGATGGATTGGCATGGAATGAAGAAGACGTCCATAACTTCAGTCCTACTTTGGGCGGATTTTGAATCCTCTCTTTAATACCAAGCAACAAAACTTAATTGTAGAAGGTACTGAAAAGAACCGTATCCGGGACTTAGTGCAAAGGTTCTTTTGAGTCACAAAAAATATATTCTATTTTGCCAACATTTTATCTTGAGTCCAGCCTTCTAGATAAGATAATGTAATTAGAAATTCATTTTATTAGTTTTCAACGAAAACATATGCTGTGGGCATTCAAAAGAACGTATCCATGAGATGGTGTCGTTCTTTTGCGCTCCTACAACATATGTTCGAACTGATGGATAAGAAAATTGTCATAGTTTTGGGCTTAGAAAAATCTTTTATCTGGACGTATATGGCTGAGTCCACGTTATATTTCCAGTTAAAGCAATGTTGCTATTTACAGCAGTCTTTGCTCTACGACAACAACATACTGTTAGAATACTTCAAGAGTCGTTTCATCAAACAACATACTGAGTCAAGTAGGTCTAATGACTGCATTTAGCAGCACGTGCATTCTACTCCATTCCAGGCCTTTCCATTTTTAAAAGCATGTTTGTTATGTTTCGCACATTGCATTATTTAACCCATTTATGCCTTCCAACAGTTTGGATCCATATAAGGCCCGACATTTTGCCGTGCTTGATCTGGTTCCAAACTGTTCGTAAAGAAATTTCGGAATACTTGATTTTCAAAAACACTCGCCAGATGACAGAAAGAGTTTGAGACTTTTAAAATGTGTTAAAAGTGTAAATGAGTAAGTAATACAATTTAATACAAATTTGAATGTTTTTTATAAGATTTGTTAAAACACGAACATGTGCTTCGGTATTTTGGCATGGAGGGAGTTCGATCATTACCCGCAGTACCTGCAGTTTGACTAAACATTGATAGTCACTTCGGTCCAACTAAAGTGACGCACTTCCAGAACTGCGGTTTAGCCATGCTTTTCGCTCTGGTTTCTCTTGAACAAATATGGCCGACAGTGTACAAAAATGTTAGTTGATGAACTGTAAAGTTCTATTTTAGGAAGCTGTGAGCTATCTATCTTCCCATACTTGAGTTGCTTGTAATCAAATCAGAAGATGAATAGCAGTTTTTGTGTTATTTCGCTGTTAGAACGATATGAAAGTTAAGTTTAAATTGCACAAAAACGGTTGTCCATGGACGCCGCCATGTTTTTATTTCTTCAATTGAAGGTACGTTTAAACGTACTGTCAAACATTTACCAAACTGAGTTCGATCAATCACCCACTCAAGCATGTGCAATAGATCTTCCGGAACTAAACTACGGTTTGTGATCGAACTACCTCATGATCTACACTAGCTGTCCTCTTGGACGATATGCACACATGGCCTGAGATTTGTTATTTTTATATGAATGGTTAAACACCAAAAAGTGCTTTATAAATGATAAATGGTTGTCTTGCTGAAATATAGAATTATAGGCTAACTTTTAACCGATTTTTTCTACTTTGCCTGTTCAGGCATATGTATCCAGTGCACCAATGAACCGTCTTATTGAGACGGTTCTTTGGAGTACCCACAACATATAATTGAGCCGTAAAATAAGATTTGCAACAATGTGGTATGTACGACCAGCAAAGGCTCAGACCAGCCTGCGCATATGCGCAGTCTGATCAGAGCATTTGCTAGTCCCTTGAATATTCTATGACTGTTAAGCTACTGACTGATTCTAAGCTTACATGGAGGCTGCACAGGCTCGTCTGAGTCTACACTTATCAAATTGCCACGTTGTTAGAAATCTCATGTCGCGGCTCATACTTAAGTCGAGAAACAAGAGAAATCTTCATAATTATCTGGAGACCCGATTTTCAAATTAAAGACTAGAAGACGTTGAAATGATAATTTTGATTTTTTTTTCTAAAATCTAAAGGTTTACATTGTATTTGCATTTGAAGACGGACAATGAAAAGCTGGCTGATCGGAATGTACTCTGTTTTCAGCAAGACAATAGTTAAACTGTTCTGTTATAGTTATATGAAACTGGTTGAACTGAGTTTCCTATGAAAAATAAAATTTGAAAACACTTTAACTTATTCGTTTGTAATTTTATTGGTTTTCGTCACATCTTTTTAGGTTTGTCTAGTGATATGCATACAAGTTTCAATATGTTCATACGTCCACCCGTCTGTCCGTTGGTCAGTTGAAACATGTATGAGTAAGACCAGGAAGCGCCACATTCACAGAAAAAGACTTCTGAACCCAGGTTTTATAGCAAGTACACGTTCTTTGCAAGATAACGCCTTCACATGCATTCCTCACAAGCCAAGCATATTAGCAAATCGCCATTGCTTGCTACATAGCTCGCAAACCCACGCTACCAACTATCTGCTTCCATTTTGCACTTCGCAACCTCAGCTTCGTAATAGCACTGTCTTCACTTGCGTACTTAGCAATCCAATTACGCTAAGCCCGCCATTTTCTCTGGCATACTCTCCACATGCCATCGCATCGCAAGTTAGACTGGGACTAGTCCAAACAGTAGAAAAGGGTCTAAATTAATGCAACATACTAAGAAGAAATAGAACCAATTTTAATAAACTGTTTTTGTAGTTTTAGCATTCATTAGGGTATTAAAGAAGGGAATATGTATATCAATAATATAAGTATGATTATGATAAAACTTAACAGAAAGTCTTAACCTTGGCTGGTGAAATACGCAAGTGAAGACGATGGCCTAAGTAATTAATCAAGCAAATGAAAGCTATGGATTTGCGACGTAAACAAGTAAAGTATCGTTTACTTGTGCAGTCAGCAAATGTTCTCGAGTGCCATAGTAAACTTGGGTTACCAAGTACACAAGAGCAGGCGGTAGACTCCCGCTTATCAATCGGAGTTATTGATATTGCCCCTATGAATCCATACCAACCGCTACCAGGACACATCTTATCTTATGATAACATTCCAATGTAAGTTATATCCCAGTCCAGAATTTTAGTTTATGCTCGATAGCAGTATTTCAGAGGATGATAAATTTAGTTTAAAAATATAAATATTAATAAAAAAAACATCTATATGAATAAAAAATCATATCTCATCAGACTTTATTAGCATACAAGCTGCACATCGCCTTCACTTACGTACTGCGCAAACGTCCATTCGCCTTCACTTGCGAGCTTCTCAAGCCAGAGATACTTAGCCAATCGCTTATACGTATTCACAAGCCAAATAAAATAAGACCATCACCAAGGCTGCCTTCTTTTACGAACTTCGTAAGTCAAGTGTCTTGGCGACATCCAGGATACAAAGTCGGTAACTCAAAGAAAGCAAAGAAGCCTCTAGCTTGGAAATGAATCGGCGATCATTTAAAATGCACCAGGCATGCACAACACGCGAGCCGAATTGCACGAAGCAAGCGAATTTTCCAAGCATCATATACCTCAATGTCATATATAGCTTCAATAATAGGTAGCGTGCCAATATGTCATATAACGTGTACATCTCTAATTTATTTAACGTACACCAACGTACTTGCTGAATTCCTCATTACGTAGCGTGACAGCGTCATTGCCACAAAACTGTGTGGTCAACCACGTACAACAGAACAACCTTATTTACAGCAAAACTAATAGTGCTGGCCAAATCCTCGCCCTAGATTCAGTTGTATACAAATGATTTGTGAAGCTCACAAAGAGTCTTTCTTAACTTATTCCATGTATACTACAATCAAATAATCCAAAGGAAGGGGTCCATGGCTCATGAACAGCCCGAGCTTAACCCACATAAGCCTAGCGTCCTTTTTTGGGACATTAGCAAAAAGTGCAGACCCAAATCAGGGCCTCCATCGCTTGCTTAAAATATTCTATGAAAGTTTGAATGAAAATGAAAAATACCGCCAAACCCTTAAAACGGAATCGGACCCGTCCAAATGATAATGAATAGGGGAAATTCCAGTCTGCTTAAATGGGTTAAAGACGAACCGTTAACGCTTTCACCCCAAAGTTTACATGGTAAGCGCTTGTAAGATTCTATTGTGTTAAAATTATAAAAATGCAAAAACAAACTGAGATATGAGTCATCTCATCTGTATCTACACCGTTTGCTCAGACCTTTTTCTTAGGTCTGTAGTGTTGAAAGGGTAGATCTAATTTAATTGGGAAGAACCAATCAGGCCCCAAACTTCCGGACGTCGATTTGGAGGCGTAAAGTGTGGTGTGTGAATGTTCGCTTATGTTTTTGTAAATGCGTGCGTTTTAAATGCCTCTTGCTTGTTTGTTTTTTAAAAGAGGAATGCGCAGATTTGTGTAATTTGGCGCCCAAAACAGAACAAAGCCGACCCGTGAACAAAGGTGCTGGCCACGTGGCCGTGGGAAAGGTTAAAAACATAAAATTGTGAGAGCGCACTCTGAAATACTTATTATACACCTGCTGCTTCTTCATTATCAATCATTACAATCTGGGTTCAAAAATTGTTCGAGTTATGGCTTTAAGGCTGCTCGTGTGACCAAACCAAACATTCGTTTTTGAGTGCTGTCCCATCTGAGTGGTCACAAAATGAGCTCACAGCAGCAATATCGTACATTTTTGATACCATTTTCACAATTCTCTGTTAACTCTTCATCTCCTGATAACTTTTTGTAAACATTTGGACCCAATCCGGCCCGACGTATATCGTCGGGCCTGATCTGGATCCAATTTGTTTAACACTCTTATGGTATTCATGAAATGATTTTTCGAAGAAGTTGATTTTGAAAAAAAAAATCTGCAGACGACAAAAAAGTTACCAAGTAAGCCGCTTCACGAGAAAACCTCTCTTAATCGGGAAAGGTCAACCTCCCCTATTGCTTGGGCTAGCTTGGATCTTCAAGTGGGCTTCGATTCGATGGAAAATCTGTGCACATGGGGCTTAATCTAGACTGGTTACAGTCCTTAAACAATTTTTTTATTAATGTGCCATATCATAATACTTGTAGCTAGTCTTACTCTGGTGGCTCTGTTTTTAAAACAGAGCCATCAGAATAAGACTAGCTACAAGTATATGATATGACCCATTGATCAAAAATTGTTTGAAGGACTGGAGCCAGTCTAGGCTCATGCTAAAGTATTGATAAAAGTGTGTGATAGTGAAGCAAGTTTAGATAGGGAGTGAATAACGTAATCGCTGATAAGATTGAACAGATTCACATGCTGGTCTGCACCTTTGTTGTACGCATGCAGCAAAGTCAGGTGCCCAAATATGGATGAAGCAAGGACGTGTTAATACCTTCTACTGTTAATTTGTTTCACACAGACGGTGACTATTTGAGAGTGAAACCAGCAAAAACAACAGCAGCAATAACAACAACACGCGAGCAGTATTGGGTGTTGACAGGTGGTGGGGTTATATTTACAAGACATACAACAGAGGGAACTTCACAAAGACATGACCCCTTGAGCGGAGTTGCGGAATTGGAACTTCATGAAGACATACCCCAAGAGCAGAGTTGCGATATAAGACATGATCCCTTGAGCAGAGATGCGGAAGTGGAACTTCACGAAGACATACCCCCATAGCGGAGTTGCGGAACTTCGTCATGACATTACCATAGAGCAGAGTTGCGTAAGCGGAACCTCACGAAGACATATTTCCATAGCGGAGAACAACGCCATGACATTACCCCAGAGCGGAGTTGTGGAAGCGGAACTTCACAAAGACATTGCGCCTAAGGAGGGATTGCAGAAGCAGAACTTTGCAAAGACATGACCCCTAGAGCGGAGTTGCGGATGCGAAACTTCATAAAAACATAACCCAGAGGGGAGTTGGGGAATTGTGGAACTTCGCAAAGACATACCCCGATAGCGGAGTTGCGGAATTTCGGAACTTTGCCATGTCATTACTCCAAGAGCGGAGTTGTGGAAGCGTAGCTTCGCAAGACATTATCCCTAAGGCCTGATTGTGGAAGTGGAACTTTACAAAGACATGGCCACTAGAGTGGAGTTGTGGAAGCTGAACTTGACAAAAAATACCTCAGAACAGAGTTGTGGAACTTCAGAAAGACATGACCCCCTGAGCAGAGGTGTGGAAGCGGAACTTGACAAAAACATACCCCTAGAGCGGAGATGCAGAAGTGGGACTTCAGGAAGAGGTACCCCCAGAGCGGAGTTGCGGAATGGCGAAACTTTACCACGATATATAGCCAGGGGCGACCTGCAGTGCTCCTGAAAGACCAGGGTCGCAGCCCATTGTGTCAATGCTATTTAGGCGGTGGCCCATTGGTATGGCTATCTTTGCTGTGGCACAGAGGAGGATTTTTTAAAAATTTTAATCCTTTATTGACAAAGCTGGTGTTTCATTGGCAAGCTGCTCAGGCATTGACAGTTGACTTGTTTAAGTACTGATGATAAACATATACCAATGCAGAGCCTGAATGGCCCCTGAGAGATCAGGGCCACGGGCCCCTGTGTCAAAGCTTTCTAAAGTTCGGGCCATTGATTGGTGTGGCCATCTTCCTGGTGGCGCAAGGGAGGATTTTCTTTAGTTTTAGTCCGTTATTGACAAAGCTGGTGTTTCTTTGACAAGCTGCTTAGGCATTGACAGTACAAAAGTTTAACCTACACTTATGCAGAGACAGAGGGAGCCGAATGGACGCTGACATCAGGGCCGCAGGCCCCTGTGTCAACGCCTTTTAGGCGGTGCTCCTTTGGTGTGGCCATCCTTGCGGTGGCACAATGGAGGATTTTCTTTAGTTTTATTTCGTTATTGACAATGCTGGTGTGTGTTTTGGCAAGCTGCTCAGGCATTGACAGGGAACTTGTTAAAGTACTTAAGTTAAACCTACACTTATGCAGAGCCAGAGGGGGCCCGACTGGCTGATGACATCAGGGCCATAGGTCCATGTGTCAACCCTATTTAGGCGGTGCCCTTTTGGTGTCGCAATCCATGCGATGGCGCAATGGAGGATTTTCCTTAATTTAAATCCATTATTGACAAAGCTGGTGTTTTTTTGTGTTTTTTTTTTTGGTAAGCTGCTCAGGAATTGACAGGGAACTTGTTAAAGTATTTAAGTTAAACCTACACTAATGCAGAACCAGAGGGGCCCCGAATAGCCGCTGACATCAGGGCCGCAGGCCTCTGTGTCAAAGCTATTTAGGCGGGCCTCTTTGGAAGGGGCATCCTTGCGGTGGGGCAATGTAGGATTTTTAAAAATAAATTAATCCGCTACCGACAAAACTGGTGTTTCTTTGGTAAGCTGTTCAGGCATTGACACGGAGACTTGTTAAAGAACTGATGATTAACCTACTCCAATGCAGAACCAGATGGTGCCTGAAGGGCCCCTGACAGATCAGGGCTGCAGGCCCTTGTGTCTAAGCTATCAACAATGCTACCCATTGATTGTTGTGGCCATCTTGGCGGTGGAGCAATGAATGTTTTTTTTTTGTTTTTTAATCCGTTATTGACAAAGCTGGTGTGTTTTATGGCAAGCTGCTTAGGCGATGACAGGGAACTTGTTAAAGTAATAAAGATAAACCTACACTAATGCAGAACCAGAGGGGGGGGGCGAATAGCCGCTGACATCAGGGCCGCAGGCTACTGTGTCAAAACTTTTCAGGTGGTGCCCCTTTGGTGTGGCAATCCTTGTGGTGGGGCAATGTAGGATTTTTTTTTAAAATTTGAATCCTCTATTGACAAAACTGGTGTTTCTTTGGTAAGCTGCTCAGGCACTGAGACGGCAACTTGTTAAAGCAATGATGATTAACCTACACTAATGCAGAGCCAGAAGGTGCTCTGATCTGTCCGGGGCCCATGACAGATAAGGGCTGCAAGCTCCTGTGTCTAAGCTATCAACACTGCTACCCATTGATTGTTGTGGCCATCTTGGCGGTGGAGCATTGGATGACTTTTTTTGTTGTAACCCGTTATTGACAAAGCTGGTGTGTTTAGGCATTGACAGGGAACTTGTTAAAGTACTAAAGATAAACCTACACTAATGCAGAGCCAGAGGGGGGCCGAATTGCCGCTGGCACCAGGGCCGCAGGCTACTGTGTCAAAGCTATTCAGGTGGTGCCCCTTTGGTGTGGCCATCCTTGCGGTGGGGCAATGGAGGATTTTTTTAAAAGTTCAATCCATTATTGACAAACTGGTGTTTCTTTGGCAAGCCGCTCAGGCATTGACAGGGAACTTGTTTAAGTACTGATGATAAACCTACACTAATGCAGAGCCAGAGGGGGCCTGAAGCACCCCTTACAGATCAGGGTGGAAGGCTCCTGTGTCAAAACTTTTTAGGCTTTTTGCCCTTTGGTGTTGCCATCTTTATGGTGGCGCAATCGAAGACTTTTTTTAAAAAACAAATCTGGTATTGACAAAGCTGGTATCTTAGTGACAAGCTGCTCAGGCATTGACAGGGAACTTGTTAAAGTACTGATGATAAACATACACTACTGCAGAGCCAGAGGGAGCCGGAAGGGCCCCTGACAGATCAGGGCTGCAGACCCCTGTAACAAAGCTATCTAGGCGATGGCCGTTTGGTGTGGCCATCTTAAAGATTGCGCATTGTTTTAGTTTTAACCTGCTATTGACAAAGTTTGTGTTTTAGTGACAAGCTGCTCAGACATTGATAGGGAACTTGTTAAACTACTGATGATAAACCTACAATAATGCCGAGTCAGAAGGGGCCCAAAGGACCCCTGACAGATCAGGGCTGCAGGCCTCTGTGACAAACCTTACTTGGCAAGCTGCTAAGTCATTGACAGGGAACTTGTTAAACTACTGATGATAAACCTACAATAATGCCGAGTCAGAAGGGGCCCAAAGGACCCCTGACAGATCAGGGCTGCAGGCCTCTGTGACAAAACCTTACATGGCAGGCTGCTCAGGCATTGACAGGGAACTTTTTAAAGTACTGATGATAAACCTAGGTCACTGTGATGGCCCTTTGGTGTGACCATCTTGGAGGTGGTAGAAGAGAGGATTTTTTATAGTTTTAATCCGTTATTAATGAAGCTGATGTTTTAGTGGCAAGCTGCTCAGACAATGATAGGGAACTTGTTAAAGTACTTATGATAAACCTACACTAATGCAGATCAGGGCCTCAGGCCCCTGTGATAAAGCTATCTATGTAGTGGGGTCTGAGGGTATGTCTTCCTGAAGTTCCGCTTTCGCAACTCCGCTATTGGGAAAATGTCATGGCGACGTTTCCCAATTCCACAACTCCGCTTTAGGGGATATTATATCTTCCCAAAGTTTTGCAACTTCACTCTTGGGGTATGTCTCCCTGAAGTTCCAATCTGCAACTCTGGTATAAGGAATATGTATTTGCGAAACTCCGCTTCCACAATTCAACCTCAGGGGGTATGTCTTGCGATGTTCTGCTTCCTCAACTCCGCTCTGGGGTTAATGTCTTGGCGAAGTTCCGCGATTCTGCAACTGCTCTAAGGGATATTATGTCTTCCCAAAGTTCTGCAATTCTGCAACTCCGCTCTGGTGATATATGTTCCTGTAGTTCTGCTTCCACAACTCTGCTCTAGGGCAAATGTATTTGGGAAACTCCGCTTCCGCAATTCTGCTTAAGGGAAAGGTCTTGCGAAGATCCACTTCCCCAACGTCGCTCTAGGGGTAATGTCATGGCAAAGTTACGCCATTCTGCAACTCTTACCTAGGGGATATAATGTCTTACCAAAGTTCCACAATTCGGCAGCACCGCTCTGGGGTTACGGCTTCCTTAAGTTCTGCTTCCACACCTCCGTTATAGGAAAAATGTATTTGCAAAACTCGGCTTCCGCAATTCTGCCTTAGGGAATATGTCTTTGTGAAGTTCTGCGCTCTGGGGGATATTATGTCTTCCCAATATTCCAAAACTCCGCTCTTGGGGTGTGTCTTCCTGAAGTTCTGCTTCGGCAACTCTGCTCTATATATCTAGGGGAAAACTCTGCTTCCACAATTCTGTCTTAGGGGAAATGTCTTTGTGAAGTTCTGCTTCTGCAACTCCGCTCTGGGTGTAATGTCATGGTGAAGTTCTGCTTCTGCAACCTGGCTGTAGGGGAAATGTATTTGCGAAATTCCGCTTGCACAATTCTGCCTTAGGGGTAATATCTTTGCGAAGTTACCCTTCAGCAACTAAGCTCTGGGTGTAATGTCATGGTGAAGTTCCGCTTCTGCAGCTCCGCTCAGAAGGGAATGTTTTCATGAAGTTCCATGATTCAGCTGTTATAGGAAATATCTTCAAAGAGTTCCACTTCCGCATCTCCACCTGGGATAATGTCTCACAAAGTTCTGCTCTCACAATTCCCATTTGAATGGTATGTCGAAGCGAAGTTGTGCTTCAGCAATTCTGCATTAGGGGGACTGTGTTCTTGAAGTTCAACCAATTTAAAAATATTTTCAAGCTGAGGAAGAGAGCTGGTTGCTTTAATTCATTTGTGTTGTGGTATCTGTGTTCTGTGTCCCTTCTTCTTGGTGCCGGTGGTCAGTCTGCACTCTGTGATTTTGCCATTTCCTGGTCATATTCTATTGTAGAAGGAACAATCATCATGTTAGCTGGCAAACCAGATGGCGTCAGGCCTTTATTAAGATGAACTATCATGTTGGACACGTTGCATTGGATACATGGCAATATATGTGTCTGTAATAATTCATTCATTAGATGTTCTGGCTTTTGCTAAACAATGTAAATGGGTAATTTAAAATGAAGCAATCTTGTTAAATTGGGGTTTGGGAGAGGATAGTTCAAAATGGGGGATTTAACATGGCAAGGCGGTGATCGCGAATGATACTATCATATCAAAGGAATCTGTTCAATTGTTATTTACAATACCAGTTTAAATTCATAAAACTTCAACAGACAGAACAAGAAAAACTATAACATGTGTTACATGTTATAAACGGCGTTGTTGAAAGGTTCTTACTCGAAACAATATTCACTTTTGTATTTTCTTTCGAGGTTCTTATGAGTAATAATGATGAAGGATAATAATGAAGTTTTTTTTCGCAATGAGATATACATTAAAGCGGCTTTGAAATGAGTCATTAAATGCTTGACGTTTCGCTAATAAACTATTCAATCAGACGGTGATGGGGAAGCAAGCTTTTGTGAATACTTGTTATCTTCAGTCTTTTATGAAAACCAATACTTGTCCGCGGGGAAAGAAAAAGTTAGACTGCATTATGTCCCTTGATATACAGTATTTAAAAAAGAAAAAGTCTAAGAAAAAGTCAACTTTTGTGAGTAGCAAAAATGATATCCCATGCATTTTCCTCCTTCAGATAGAAATAAATTCAAACCCAGTCATGAATTTGCGGGTGATAGGAAAAATCTACTAACATGATCCGCGTTTCGAGCCTCAGGTCAAACCAATCAAATGACCTATTTTCCGCGTTTTGCCTTTAATCTTTCTAAGGTTATTTTCTTTGCTTATTCATAATTCTGCTTGTATGCCCGTTGTCCGTTCTGTTTGTTTGTTTAACATTTTCTTTGCACCTATTTTCTAATAAAATGAAAAGTTCGTTTCTCTTTTATCGTGGCACGAAATAATTTAACCACGCACATGGCTAATTATAGAATGAATGACGTCACAATTATTTACAGAATACTTATTTAATATACTTATTTAAGAATTTCGTATCTACAGTAATGAATTTATCAAGTTCGCCCAGAAAACCGCTGATAACACATAATTGGAAATATTTTCTTGGTAGAAATATTAATTACAATTCTAAGTTATTCTAAGTTAGACCATTTGACCAGCTGGCGAGAGTGAAAAATAGGTACAGCCCGTGGGGAGAACAGATGTTGAACATCCGACATTTACACTGAAAAGACACCTGATTTCAGACGTTTTGAATACTCTTTTAATAAGAGAAGTCTACATTTGTTTTTACTTTACCCTTGGAAACACGAAAAATTTAATCAAAACGTTATTCATTGAACAATAACTTTGATCACACCCCTCTTCGGAATAGTCAATTTCAAAACCAATTACAATTATAGGCTAAGTAACCACTGTTTCATAAATGAACTAATATTAGTTACTTATGCATTAATAAGTAACGCCGTAGATAAGTTTAGACCAAATTTGACCTGATGGCATTTAAATTACTGTAAAATAGATTTCTACAAGGTTTTTTTAGAATGTTGGATGGATGTTAGAGTAAAAAGTGCAGCCATATAATTATACTTAGTTTAACAATTAGTGCTAATATAGCCAATGTTAATTTCTGCCATAGTACCATTGCAATAGGTGAGTCATTCAAACCCGTTTTAAACAAATTATTGCAGGAATCCTGTAAATTGATTCCTTAATGTAGCCGCGTTTAATTTATATTAAATAGTATATGTGTTGTATACACTGAATAAAAATTCTAATTGGTCACTTTTAAAACTCATTATTTCTGATCAAGCGCTAATAACATTGAACTAATTTTTTGCCTATAAATGCGCAGTTTAATTGGCAAAAGTTTAGCGGAAAGTTGTCTTTCAATCCATGGGTTTTTTCGTTAAAAATGCAAAAAATATGCTTTTTTGAAGAAAAATGGTTTTGATTGAAGTTTTATATCAAATTTAAGTTCAGTTGATAATAAACTGGTCTATCCGACTTCAAAATACCAAACACTTGAAATTTCGACTTTACGCATTTTTTTTAAATATCACATTTTTTGAGATTTTTAAAATTCATTTGTAGCTTGTGCAAAAAAATGTTGTATGCATTTTATTTTATCTGAACAAGATAGCCCAAACAGAATAGAACTTGATTCGTCCATTTTGTGATGACAAACATTTCACTGCTGCTGCGCACTTCCGGTTTGAATGTAAAACTTAAAAAGTCAATTTGACAGTACTTTGCATTATTTTTTTCAATTTCCAACTAGAATAATGACGTCTAGTAGTAATACATAATCGCTGAACATTTCAATACCGTATCACAGATAATAAGGCGCACAGAACAGTGCGAACATCTTATGTAAACTGCATGAAAAAAGCTGAATTTCAATGATTTAGCTGCTTGTAGTGTTTGTCATCATGCTATTACACAGAAAAGAGAGTCTGATTGAAGCGAATAATTTGAAGTGTGTTCGTCTTTAATCACGGCAGTCAGAAACATTTTCATACAAATAAAAATACAAATGGATGGCATCTCTGTGGATATTTCATATTGTAAGAAAAATATGACTTTTTAAAATGAGGGTACCTTTACTCTAGCATCGTCTGTGGAAGACGTACCAGTCATTTTTAAATGAAATGGCATGCATGAAATGGCATGTTTTGGCAAGGCATTGTTTGATTTATATAAGCATGAATTTTGTATAACCAATTTTTACTTTCAAAACAAACATAAAAATGTAAGGTGACCAATTAGAAATTTTGCTCAGTGTACACATCAGGGTATAGAGACAAAACGCATTCGCTAATATATCAACTGCTGAAACAAAACTTAATAAGTATATGGAAGCACAATAGAATAGGTACTCTATTAAGCAGCATTGCCATCACCAACGTTTTATTTACATTTAATGCTAAGTAAGTATGCATAAACTTAACAATAAGTATGTATACATGTTTAATTTGCCTGTATTTCTCTTAATATGGATCGACTCCAAAAGAAGTTGTGTTTCTTTTGATTTGAAAAAATATAATGATACATCTCAGATAGAGATATAACATTGTCTCTATTGTCAACTGCACTATATACAAGTATGATATAGCATATCATTTGTTGAATATGCTATCTAAAAGTAATCTTCGACAGTAGCATAAGTATGACTTTTGTTTCTATTAGACGAACTGTCTATATATATCGTACATATACATGTAGTATCAATTTACAAGTTGGCACATGTTAACAAGTACTACTTGGTTCTTAGGGCTAAATGGCAGTTGCAATGAGTACTTATTGTTAGTGTAACAATAAAATAGTGATTCACTGATTAAAAATATCAAAGCAGATTCTATCATATATCCTGACAAGCTCTATAGCCCAAAAGCAAACATCTGCAAATACAATACTTTCAGGCCATTCTGGCATTATATGATCGATCAAGCACTATGCTAGAAATTTGTTAGCTCAAGGTCCTGAATATTTAAGTCTTATCATTTAGAAATGTCTACAATACTAACAGGGCATGGGAGCTTTTCCAAACAATTAACAGACCTGTATGTGTTAAATTTATTAAAATGGAAATTTAGAATGAATGCAGTCATGTTTCATTTCTTCACTAAATTGTAGAACCCGGAAAACAGTGATAAAGTAGTATTCTCTTTATTTATTTTTGTTATATATGTTACTTATATAAAATATTCTTTTTTCACCAAATTTGTCACGTTGTTGATACTAAATTATTATAACCAAAAGGATATGCATGCTAATTGTGAGACAGAAACCATTACGATTTCCACAAACTTCAGTTTTTTCATATGACAAGGATGCATGCATTTTTAATGTTTCACGTTTTGATTTGGACTTCTGCTTAGAATAATTTACAGCTTTTAGATAATCTGGAAAAAAGGATCCTTCAGAAATAGAGAGAACCTACAACATTCGGAAACCGTGTCTGTTCATGAGAACTAATGGAAAGTGCAACAATTCTCACGCCCCTAGCACCAGTTTAAGCAGTAGTCTGATTTCCGTCAAAACCCAATATTCATGAAGGAAGGAGTTATATGTTAGCTATTATACCTTATTGTTATGAACATGCGTGTAGCTGTTGTAATCAATTGCTGATTATTTTTGCAAGTATTTGATGGCTTATACAGTGGCTGGTGGATCTCTCTATGTTTCTTCGTGCTTTTTTTATTTATTTCACCTGAATTGAGCTGTTGACAGTGAAGCAAACTACCGCTTAGATATCATAAATACATCAATAGAAGCAAAGACATGTTAGTGACACAGAGATAAATGAATTATTTAATCTGTTTTGAAACATAATTCGACTATGAAAAATAAATAGGTTTTAAAATCCTGTTTAAAGGATTCCGAAACATATATGATGGCATTTTTATTAGCTTTAAGTTCAAGTTTTCCTCCTTTAAAGCAACCATGATTATGTTGAAGTTAAATCTCATTCAAAGCATATATATATATATATATATATATATATATATATATATATATATATATATATATATATATATATATATATATATATATATATATATATATATATATATATATATATAAATACAATATATCTTATTACGAGCAGTTAGATGGTAGTCCATTTCATTTTCATCCGCTAGCTGTCTGAACTCCTATAGTCCTAGCATTGCACAAAGATAGTATTTCAAAAGAAAGTAACGTATATAACAGAAAACAGGTGCCTAAACTAATAATCATCATTCTGCGAGTAAGCGGCATTCAATTCAAAGATGATATTGATATGTAAGAAAACGAAACAAGTGATTATAACACTATAATAGGAGATCCCCTATTATTTAATGTTAAAGTATTTGACTTGGGCGTTGCATTACAATACAGGTATTTATAAAGAGCTAACATGCATTAGATTTAGTCATATATAATGTGGTTAAGAAAATCAAAATACAAGTACAGTAAATATAGCTGCATGTTTGCGAATGTCAATATAAATCCGAAAAAATAAAGTTGTTAACCGGGGTTTATGTTTTTCAGAGAGCTGTTGCTGACAAATAAAAGCAGATAGAATACTCAAAATGGCTTTACTTGAAAACTCTTTAAGCCTTTTATGAAATCAAAACGTATAAAACTTCAAACACTATGAAGGAGAACATCGAAAACAAATAAGAACGATCAATATCGTGATTTTCGGGAGTAACGTTATTTATGTTACGTATTTAACATGCGCGAACATCAGACTATTATTTAAAAAGCTTTAATTTCTAAGGCATATACTGAACATATAAAATATCAACATTTGAAAAAAAACTCAGATGTAATTAAGGTCACTACCCAAAGCAATAACCGTAACTCTAAATCATCAAGGGAGGTAATACTTGGTAGCGTTCGATTATGACAAAGTGTGATTTTACGCAACTATGATATGTTTTCTACCGACAGTAATGCCCGTTACACTGCACGTTGGTTATCTGAAAGTGATTGATATAACATTAAAAATGCAAACAAACTTTTAAGTATAATGAACAACAAAAGTTGGCATTCTTTACGGATACTAAACGATGGACGCTCAGCTCTGTGAGAAGAAAAAAAAAGTCAGTCAGTGTAATGGAACACGCATTTTACCAGGGAAATGTCAGTCGACTGTTCGCGGTTTTTGACAGTCCACATCAACAATCATGATATAACTACTTGTATATAGATCTATATATGATTTTCTGGTTTTATTTTACCTGCATTAAAATTTCACCAAGACAGACTATCTCGTCACGTTCTCTAGCGTCTACTTTGAACCTGACGTGCGCTAATGACGTCACTCGCTCTTATGACGTCATTATGCGTAAACGACAAGTATTGAACTTGACGTTGACGTTGAGAGTCCCTCGCTTTAGTTTGCGTCCTAAACAATTTGCCTTATGTCAAATGTGTTCCAATATTTAGCTACAAGGCTATCTTGGGCTAAAGTTGACCCAAGTATAGCGGCGTGATTCTAAATGAGCCAGTGCATGAGATTTCCAACAATGTGGTATGTGCGACTAGCAAAGGCTCAGATCAGCCTGCGCATACGCGCAGTCTGATCAGAGCCTTTGCCAGTCGCTAGCGTATTCTATGATTGTTAAGCTACTGACTGAGCACCACTTGGAGTTTCTAAGCTTAAAAGGAGGCTGCAGAGGCTCGTCCGAGTCTACACATGTCAAAATGCCAAATTGTTGGAAAGCTCATGCACTGGCTCAAATTTAATTATAGTAGGCCTACTCTAAATTATTAAAGGTACGCGAGGAACTCTGCCATCGGGGTCTGCAAACAAAAAAGGCGCAGACCAGCTTGCGCATCCGCGCAGTCTGATCAGCGCCTTTGCTATTCACAAATTGAATAGTATCGTATCTAAACTTGCTCCAAGCGAGATTTCACTATTCTATCTAGTCTCAGTGGCTGAGGGGGCTGGTTTTGGTATGATCTTATCGGAAACCCTGAAGACAGGTTTTGTCGCATCGATGCTCATTTATATTCATGTAAATGCGGACCCAATCTTCAAGCCTGGTTCATGTGATATGCGCATAGAAAATGTCTAGCCCCTCTGGACTACTGGTGGCCAATTCCGCCCATGACCAACGCCGACGGGATCCGTACCAAAAATAGTACCCCCTCCCCCTCCGCGCCACTGAATACCCCCTTTAGTAGCGGGAAGGATGTGGGCATAAAAAGAACCCTTTTCATATAAATGCGGGTCCAACCAAATCATAGGCAAGTTATAGGTACTCAGTGAGACGGTTCTTTTGAGCACCCAAAGCAAATATGAAAATAATGAGCAATAAAATATTTACAATTTTACGCTAAATTTTTTGCTAATCTCCAAGGTTACTCTACATTTGACATGTTTCAACTGAAAGATGTCCGTCAAGGGATATATAGATCTAATAGAAATAATCCAACTCTGGTCAAGTTTTAAGGTCTGGCCTTGCTTCGCGATCGTGCATTAGTATGGCGCCCGAGGCCGCAACAAAGATTTAAAAACATTTCAAATTCTTGGATGAGTACATGAAGTATATGCATCGATCAATTAAAGCGATGCATATTAAAACAGCACATTTTCACCTAAATTTAACATGCTGAGCTACCCCGTGACCTTGAAAAACGGTAAATGTCCCCAAAACATTACATCTCTATCCTAATGGTGTATCTATGCAAATTTGGTCAAAATATATCGACTATGGGGATCAGACAAAATGCGGATAAGTTTCTTTTTACCGTGGGTGGGGTATTTTGGTATCGTTTTTGGTATTGAAAAGTCTTTACATATATGCATATAAACGTTCGAAGTATTTGGAGTACATATGATTTCATTTGGAAGTTCAGAGTGAGGTATTTTAATCAACAGTGTTTGGTTCGTAAGGTTTTAACATGCTTAGAAATAAGAAAAGCCTGCTAAGATCATTAATTTTTAGTTTAGGGGGTAGGGATAATTATTTGGTAATATCTCACTAATTAGACGGTGAATTTTTTTAAAATTTTGTCATAACGCATCTTATATAATGATCACTTTCCTAAAAAAATTAGAAAATTTTATTTTTTTAAAGTATGTTTAAATATTGAATTATCAGTCAGTAATTGCCGAAAATTAATGCATAAATATCGGTGAACGCTGGTTTGAAAGCGTGATATGAAGAAAAATACTTGTATAGCTGCAAAAGAATGGTTTGAGAAAAAGTTCTTAATTATTTATGGCTTCGCATGCTTGTTTGAAATAACGATTTTCAAATATAAAATTAAGTTACAGAATATTTTACTTGTCTTAATGAATTTACAAAAAGCTGGGTAAAAAAGCCAACATAGGCCATATAATGAAGAGCTGTAACTTTTGAACTGGACGGTAAATTTTCTTTATTTTGGGTTATTTTGCTTATAATATGATGTACTACAGAATATCCAAAAATGAAAAAAATCTATTTTTTGGAAAAAAAATCGCCCAGGTGTGGGCAGTGACCTTAAGCTCAAGATAGGTATGCTTATCACTCAAATCAACATTGACGGCGATTTCGATGACTTTCACTAGCCTAATTCTTTACACACCCACCTGTTCTGTAGACTACTAGTATATATATATATATATATATATATATATATATATATATATATATATATATATATATATATATATATATATATATATATATATATATATATATATATATATATATATATATATATATATATATATATCAAAAAAGGCATCAAACATTCTGGCCAAGACCGTGTAGGGTAACCCAAAATTTGACACTTCCTGGAATTTGGATTCCGGACTATAACTTACTATTCAGTTTATTTGGTGATATGGAGGTTGAAGTATTGGGTCTACTGCTGTTCGACGCTGCATTGTAGTTGAATTCCAAGTTTGATGTATATGTTTGGACAGGACGTAACATAAGACGAACAATCCTCGGTTTTGCATTAAAGTACAATAGAGTTACAGGACCGATTATCAAAAACTGCATCGCTGGCTTTGAAATGGTTATTTTAATGATAAGATAACAATGGAATTGGACACCTGATTTGTAAGCTACTTTAAAATATGATTCCAAACCTAATATAACAGTCAATTAAATTGAAGATGAAAGAACAGAAAATGCAAATAATATGTACTGCACCTGCATATTAACATGTTTAAAGACATCATTGTGTGGTCAGCAATATGCAAGCTGAATCAACGGACTAGACCTTAGATGACCCCTGTTTCTTTTCACGTCTATCAAAATTGCATTTAACCAATGTCCCGTAGAATTTAAATTGACCGGAGCATGGGAAAACATATCTAGCATAGATATGGATACTGAATGTCCAGGTGCCTGACAGTTTAGAGGTCCGCTATCTCTTCCAAGTATATGAAAATTAAATATGGAAACTAAATTGACCGCGACAGGAAAAGCAAATCTAGCGTAAACCTGGAGTAAACCTTTGTCTTGGAAAATCTAAATGAACCGTCGCATGGGAAACGAATCCAGCGTAAACTACTCTCCAATGAGTCCAATATATGTTGGTCTTGTTCAAGTGAAAGTGATACAAGAACTTAGTCCAGTACGATTTCCTCTATAACCCATTGAAGACCAGAAACCTTAAAACTGGTACTTTGGCAATCAGTGAAGATCCTGATGAAGGTCTGCACTGTTTGCCAGCCAAATCGATCTTCGGAGAAAGAAATACAACATTTTTGGAAAGTATAACCTGTGGCCCCTCAGTATATACAATGAACCATCCTGACTGAACTGTATCAAACTTAATGGAAAATTTCATTGGTCTTTAAAGCTCTAACCTTGATCAAAGCTGCTTTGAGCCGCCATATACAATCCAAACCTTGATTACTGTTTTCCCAGTGGAGATTCAGATCAGTCTGACCATCCGACTAGTCTAGTAGGAGTCTCCATTGTATTCTCTATCGTTCTTTGATGCATCATAGTATGTTGATTTTATTAGACTGGTGATGGTGATGCATTACATGTGTTAGGAAAACAACATGTGAACTAAATAGGGCTTTTCTCAATTTTGTGCGGTATAACAATAGTAGAATCTATGGCAAAGATTTCGCCAGTAAAATACATTTAAGCCCCCTACCCCAGTGGCCTCGACTGCTGTCCCTTCTAAGGCGGTGGTTCTGTTGTTGGGCCATTGTTTTGCTCCTGGATGCCGTGGGGCTTTGTGTTAGGTCCTTGTTTTGTTGTGCAGTAAATAGTGTCATTTCTAACTTTGCAACCATATTGCTGCGGTAGATACGAGCGCTGGTTGTTTTACTATATTTCTGTTATTGTTGTCATTTGACTGTTGGTTTTTCATGTATCTTCTCGTTACCAGGGTATGGACACTTCTTTTTAATTTTTCATGAGAATCCCGTTCACAAACAAGAAACTGGATTGTTCATGGCATTAACGAATCTGTAGAATATCCGATCAGTTTGGGAGCTGTCGATCAGGGTCTACTAATGATAGGTTCACTATGATAGGTTCACTGTGGAACCTAGTCGGTCTCTATTCATTTCAAGTCAAAACCAGTGTTTATTAGAATTAAAATGGGTGACGCACCTAATTAATAAAAACGTTGGTTGCCAAGATCAGTACAGTATGCGAGAAAAGCCCTAGCCAAACACACATCCATTCTTTAAACTTAGGTTTGGACTTCAAAACTAGGTTTGTAAATATCAAACCCAAGTTTGAACACTTCAACAAAGCAAATAAATTCATTTTAGCTAATGAAAGTTAAATATCCATGTTTTCACCCCATGGCCTATACTCATGTAAAAGAAAGGGATGATCAAACTATGTCATGACTCAAGCAATCAGGAAAGACCGATATGACCAGATTGAGGGAGTTTGGTACTAATGGCAAGGCCTAGCCGAGCCTGCCCATTCGCACATCTCACCAGAGATTTCCCTGATGTGAAATCGGATATCTAGCCCCTCCGCATTGCTACATATGCACATGTAAATAATGGCAACCAAGACCAATTTCAAACTCGAGCGCTGTTTCGCTCAGTGGAGTAACATAGGTTGTTTATTATATTTGTGGCCCGGAATCATTTAAGAATGAAATTAGTTTAACCTTTTAATTTGCATATTTTAAGCCCAATTTCAATTTCAAGAGAAAATCTCTTTTTTATCCAAGACCATCCCCAAAATCGCCACGTGCCTATTCATACAATTTTTTCCCATGACATAAAATTTTAAACGCTTCAATTAAAGTACTTTAGATGGGGATACATTGTGAAAGGGAAACACCTTTCAACTTCAAAGAATATTAGGACGGATTAAGGTAGCTATAGTGAGATCTTCTTTATCCAATAAATGAAAGTGTTGACCAACGATATTCCTGTGTCTATCGGCAGGCCATTACTAGGAAAAGTCAGCACCAGTGTCGCTCTCTGTTCTATTTTGGAAACGAAAAACTTTCAGACATGTACTCCGCGTTTTTGCGTCCTCTTCTTTGTTAACAAGAATTGCAGCCAGATCACGTATGTGTTGTACGTGTAATTGGGGTATGTATAGCGAGAGCTTCAGTTTTTGGAATTTTTGTGTTTGTGCGCTGAACTTGAAACTACACAGGTTACACATGCATACGGCGACAAACATATGGTGTACAGTAAAACTTGTGTAAAACAGCCACTCAAAAAGACCACGAATTGGGTTTCAAGACCAATTGTCGCTTAATGCAGACCAAACGTATTGCAGAATGCTACAATAATTTCGACCTTCATTAAGCTAGCATTGGTCATTAAGATCGTTGTTTTTCGTCTATTTTTGAGAGACCGTTTTACACAGGTTTAACTGTATTGCCAAAACACTCGATAATTCGAACTCCTATAGTTCGAATTACCCGCTAGCTCGAATCAAATTCGTGGTACATGAAAATTCGATCCAGAGATAGCTACGTGTATTTTAATTATTGACCACGTTTTGCTGCAGCAAAATTGTTGCTCACTTTGCCATTTGGCTGCTGATGCTGCTACTGCTAACTTGACCTAACTAAATAATTCCGTTTTCTTATGGTATAATTTAAATGCTCCTCAACTTTGGCCGAATAAAATACCTGTATCTAGGGTAGCCCGATCCTTCATAAATTTACTGGTGAAACCCAGAATTTTTTTCATATTTTCTGGAAAAAATATAATTTTATGCATTTTGAAAGGCGAAATACCTTTCAAAATGTATACACTTATATACATAAAATATGTGTGTCTGCCTTACCTAAAGTTTTCAGACCCATTACCCGAAACACACTTTTTTTTCATTTGGCCTTATCTATTCTGCCAGTGTGTCGTGTGGCGCTATATTTGCACCATTACACGCATCTTTCACACAATAATTTGCTTTTCTGGAGATACAGGGTCTCACTTCCTTGCTAAAATGGGCTTTGAACTAGTGATCCCCTTTGTATTATTATCCAAAGCAATTGTGTGCCGGGACACTGCACGACCAAAAGAGCAGCACGACCCTCCATGCAAATAGCACATCTTTTGCCGTCGTATATTTGTTTCGACTCATATGACTGCGCTGGTTGGGGTCTTTGGTGGTCGTTCTGCCGTGGACCGTAAAGACCCAGATCTGCGCAGTCACTAGTATCAGTTCCGTTGGTGTAACATTGTAGGTACTGCTAGTGTCTATTTAGGGCGGCTCGAAGGGGAACGGCTCTCCCGTCTTTTATAAACAATGACGACAAGAAGATGGTAAAGTGATAGGAGTCGTGTGGGGCTATTGTTGGAGGCCGTGAAGGGCCCGGAAATGGGATGTCTCTATCTCCACAGGAGATCCCTCGTAAGCCCTCAGATTTGTTACATCAATAGTTACAGCAATCAAAGACTGTCGTGAGAATCGACGAGCTTTTGAAATATCGTTTTGGATTGCAAATTGTCCGCGTCCTTTTGCAATTGAATACGCTGTTTCGTAAGTCCATTGATTTCTATATTCGTCGTCGATTCAACGACGGTTTTCGATTGCCTGTTAAACATTTGCCTATTCGGTAAAAACGATCGAAATAGGCATTCACTTAAACTAACATACATGCTGGAAAATTACTGCCAAACGTAATGACAGAATCACAAATTACATCACACCATCTAGGTACCTTCAAAAGAGACCCTGGACAATAGCAACACCTTGCAACGTGTCCCTCGCCAAATTTTCATCATTCGAACGTTGAATAATGCCTGTTATACCACCCTTACCCACTTTAGCATGAAATATCTCATGATGTGCAAGGTCTACACTGATGTAGGTGGTATAAAACAGTTATACCATGTTTGTCCACCTGTACGTAAGATAATCCACTCGCTAAAGCTCGTGGATTATCCCATGGTATAACTATTGCATTTAGCGTGTCCCTGGTTTGATATATAAAATATACAAGTTACAACTTATTTATTAGAATATCCATGAACGATATGGGAAATGCAAAACAGTAAACATGGTAAAGGCAATAATGAATGAAAGAGAATGAACAACACAGAGAAAGAAGAAAATGCAAAAGTAATGTGCATAACTAGATTATTGGAGTCATCCAAATTCCTGTTACTATGATTATAAATGATTAGAAGATTCTCTGTAGGAATTTATTTAGTAAATATCACACACGATGCAAATAGTAATATCCATATCTAGTTCCAGCATGATAACACTAATGAATCAGTTTAAGTTATAAAAAGGGACTTTTGGCATAGAAAGTAGCGTACATAGTTTGTGCATAATTGCACAGTCTAGGTATACCGATCTATCCGATTTAAGTTTTGTGGGTACATGTGACATAGATGCACCGCGAAGTCATGTGTTGATTCAATCTTGTGTCACTCTGCGTCATTAAGTGTCACTGAAACGCTTCTATGATCTGGTCATGTGCAAAACTTCTTCAAAGCTGTTTTAATGTTGAAAATATATCACTAAATACTGTGATAACAATAATTGATATTGCTAGGTTATTGTTTGGTTATTGTTAAGTCGAAGGTGACTTAATGTCTCCACAGACGGATTATTTAGCCATTCGCTGCTTGCTACTGCAGTGTCTTGGAGTAATGCATACCGCATATAAAAACAATATCCGTTTTTCGTAGGTGGTGGGCCAGGTCATTTTAAAACTTTTTTCATGCTCAACTCAACTGGAAATGAAATTGACCCTGCTCTCAATAAATACAAAATCTTAGAGATTTAAAGCAAGAAAAATCTTTATTTTTCAGCATTTAAGTTTTTATGAGCAGTTGAAATATCATGCTCAGTTGAGTAATGTTGAAAAGTTCAAAACTGCGGACCGCGTGCCCCGCCAATATTGCGTTTTTAAGGATGGACATGCACTATTCAAAATTGCCTACTGACTGGGATCTATTTTTGCAGAGTTGTCAATCTGTACGACATTGCAACTTGTATTTTGATTTAGGGTATGCAAAGGCTCGTCTACGAATATAACAAAAACAGGTTTTCACACGAGGTGGCTTTAAAGAATATCTGACTAGACAGCGTGTTAACGACACGACTGATATCTTAATAGACGGTAAATTGAATTTAGGGTGTGATAACGAAACAGACTGTCTTACTTCATCATATATGTAAAGTGACAGAGTGGAGCACGCCCGTGAAATACTATCTTAAAATGGAATGATAATTTGAAAAATGAGAAAACACAAATTACCCTGTGTCAGATTTATTATGTAACTGTAATTAACTCTACAGTCGAGCCAGCTCAAAGGGAAAATGGTGCCTAGCCAGTACGTGTCCTGTTAGACTGGCATCAGTCCAGTAAATATATATAATTACATTTATAATAATATTTACTATGAAAACAAATCATCTAAAAATTCTATCCTCTCTGATAGTCAAATTTTCTGATGTCCAAGCCGAGAACTTCTACTTTCAAGTAAAGTTTATAAATTGCTATCTTAGAGAGATTATCAGTTTTACTAAAAATTGACATTAGAGACTGGGCCAGTCTAGTGTCCTGTGACTTGCGCTTGTATGAAATTTGAATAAAGTACTACTTTCAAAACTTTAATATCATATGACGTCGCATCTGGGAGTGAAATAAGGCCATACATCGATTCGATAAACCACTAGTGGTTTACAGAGTTTCATGTAAAGTTTTGAAATCACGCTTTTAACGTCACGCCTAATCGTCTATGGCTAAAGTCTAACGTTTTCATGTTAAATTAGATTTTAGATTTCATATAGCATCTAACATTCGTGCTCTTGTATTTTTAAATTTACTTAATAAGATAAAATGCTCTTTTCCTCAACTCTTTAAATAAATTCAGTAAAATACTGGGGTTTTTTATCGAGACACCCGGATTCTGCAGTTGCAATTATCGTTCTTAGTGTCTAGTTGCGAGTTGTCCTTACATTTTTGATATTTTACGAGCATTTGTTTCTAGCCTACTAAACAGGCCACGACCGCCTTGCTGGTATTGTGCCAGCATGCTGGTTGTTGTAAATAGTAAGCCCCTTTTATCACTTTTTTTTTATAACCAGGCTCTTCGCCTGTGGGGCGTGTCGTAAAACTACCCTTCCTGTCTCTGTGGCTTGAAGGGGTGCGCCGATAAGTCAACGGCGGAACTCTATGCGACCTACATACAGTGGCCCGGTTAGCGTTCAACATGGACTTTTATGCAATGAAATAAATTAATATACGCTGAGATTCGTGCTTTTAATTCAATGCATACTCGTATGTATATTTTATACAGAATTTCCACCATACTAATAGATCTACATCAGGAATAAAACGTTGGTTTTCACATCTTTTTGTTGGATGACGATGCTTTATCACTTTATCAATCGTAGTCTCCTAAATAATAATAATTATATATTAAGGGGAGGTTAGTTGCAAATTAGAGTATAAAATGACTAGTGTGTTCTAGACGCCATATTGTTCCTTGTTTCTAACGGACTCTCTGTCTCTGGGCTCGAATTTCTGTCAAACTAATTATGAGGTACGACACCAAAAAGCGCCTTGCTATACAATATCTAATGATAGGCTGTAACATTAATGAGAGTACGGGACCACGGTTTAATCTTCCCTATCAAATGGTTGAATCGTCCCTTTATAGACACATAAAGTGTTTCTTTTTAGAAACTGTTTAATATATATATAGAAAAGCTTGATCTGCTGTATTTATAAATCAATTTTGTCGAATTGCCTAGGCAGCCTCTGATAATGTAATGGCTGGTAAAATTGTTCTGCTACGCCAGATAGAATATTAGAATTCATTATAAGTGTGAGGTTTGGGATAGAAAAATCTGTCCCGAGGATCACCGATTGGCACCACGAGGCATGGATTTTTCTATCCCATCTGTACACAAATAAGAGATTCTTTTTCGTGCTCACCATTAAATACTGTCCTGTTTATATTCAAGAAAATGCTTTGTTAGCTGAGTTGCGACATATCATGATGACGTCACTTTAACGTAACAATGACGTCACTTGTCTTCCAACGAGCGGTTGTTCGATTTTCCTATCCTACCCTTACACGAATAATGAATTATTTTTCTTGCTCACCACTGTTTTTTGTCTATTTTAAAATAAGCCCCAGAAGTCCCTGAATAGCTAAGATGCAAATTCACATGATGACTTCACTTTAACATAACAATGACGTCGTCACTTAACGACCATGCGCGTGAGTTCTAATACAACCAATGTATGTAGCCCTCACGTGACAGTCTGGGCAAGATAGCATGGGCAAGATAAGATTTTCTATCCCAGGGTAAAATCTCAGATATCCTTATCCGGTGTGCAAGAAAGAAGTTTCTCATGTGGGTAACAACAGCGGAATCCCCGATCTGGTGTGCAAGAAATAAGCAGGCTCCGAGGTTATAAAACATTTTCTATGAGCACAAAAAGTTATCCTGCTCATTATGTTAAAATACCAACAATTGTTGACATCTTAACATTATTAGCAGGTTAAATACAACACCAGAGAGTTTTAAAGCAAGAACCGTTATTTTTCAACATTTTTCGTTTTTATGAAAGGTTGAAATGCCATGCTCAGTCGAGTTGAGCATGGAAAAAGTTTTATAATCTCGGGGTCTGCTAACAGAAAAGCAGCTTACTATTAAACACAGGGTTCGCACAGGCTTGAAAAGTACTTGAATATCGGTATACAGGACTGTCTTGAAAAGTCCTTGAAAATTAAATTTGCCTTGAAAAGTACTAGAAAAACACTCAAAGGCCTTGAAAAGTCCTTGAATTTTACCATTTACAGGAGGATTCAACACTGTCTTTGGAGACCTAAATCAGTATAAAATTGTGGTGCCTTTATTTGGCGCAGCATATGCTGCACCAAATAAAGGCACCACAATTTCATACTAATTTTCTTAAACTAATATCTTCAGTAATGCAGTCTAGCATTTCCAAAGTAGAATTTAACGTGTAAATCAGTATTTTTCATAAGTTTTCAGTCCTTATAAACAGTAGGATAATCTAAAGAAGTCCTTGAAAAGTCCTTGAATTTTACTCATACTTGCCTGTATGAACCCCGGAACACTATTGGACTATCTCCACCTCAGAGGGTACGCTGGAAAGGTGGGATGAGGGAGCAAAGTTTCACTTAAACCAGATTTGGGCTACATACAATGCTTTGCCATATATTTGGGCCAGAATAGGGCAAAAGCTACATTATTGCTGTGATAATCAACACCTAGCTAGTGGCGTAGCTTTCCTAAAGTCCAATGTACGCAATTGGGTGGACGTGGTTAATGCATTTACAAAAAAAATCCCCCAAAAGGTCATATACCAATAGCGTAGACACAGATGAGACGCCGCAAAACGCGGCGTCTCATCAGGGTCTCCGCTATTTGCCATGTTAAAGCACATTCTTAGTAACGGAAGACAATATTAAATCTTATCTGAACCATGGCCTCTTTCACTTCATTAATGGGTGATAATCCCTTAAAGGTGTAATATCATATATAACCCCTATCAAAATTGGAATTAGACATTAGAATTGCTTTTCCACACACATTTGTATGCGTATCATCATGAAACCTTCAGAACTGGGATAGAATTTTCGGTTCAAATGTATACGCAAATGCGTTTTGCGTATATGGTAGCTACGCCCCAGCTAGGTTATGTTACCTCTGCAAAGGACTACCTAACATTTCCTGAAAATTTGAAGCAATTATCTTCACTATTGACGAATATATGGATATTAGAAGCGTCATATATAATCAAACAGGAAGGACGTTGACCCTAATATGACGTCAGAGTGCTTGTCTCCAGTTGCTTGTTGGTTATTTTTGGCTCAGTATAATCTAACAAATATAATGTATTCACATATGTTATCTATATTATAAGGCAATTATAAATGAAATTGTATGAGTTTATACTTTCTAAGTCGTATTGTAGGCAATTAAGTGACCCACTCCTCATTATGTGCCCTTGTAAGTGTTATGTCATTATTGTTGTCATGGCATCATAATCCATACGAAACTTTAAATATAACCAGAAACGTTTCTTACGTTTATGCCATCAATCTATAGAAACATTTTCATGTTAAAATAAAAGCATGTGAAATTTTGTCATTTTAGGTGTTTTTCAAAAGTCTCTTATGCAACACTTAAGGGCCTTAAGGACCCTTTTCTCAGATCGGCGATGAACAGTGATAGCGGAGACCCACTACTGATAGAATCCGAATGATGACATGGAACCAAAATAGCGCCAATTCTGTTGTTGTTGATTCATTGTTGCTCCTATTGTTTGTGGGTGTTCTGTTTTTGGTTTTTGTTTTGTTATGCAGTGCTTTGTGTCCTTCTAGTTTTGCGATCATCTTGATGGGGAAGAGAGAGAGAGAGAGAGAGAGAGAGAGAGAGAGAGAGAGAGAGAGAGAGAGAGAGCTGGTTGCTTTACTGTAATTGTCTTCCTGATGTCTTGTGACAGTTTGTATTCTGTGGCTCTTCCTCACAGTGCCGTGGGTTGGTTTGCAGTGTGTGATAGTGGTATTTCTTGATCACACCCACTAACGTTATTGTATGCTTTCCAAACTCAGGTTCCTTTGGCTTATCATGCTTATGCCAAGATCTGCTAGATCATCAGTAATGAACTATTTTGGCTAGCTTTTACTGACTATTATGCACAAACCGGGTAGGTGGCGATCGAAAACGCCAAATTTATCGAGGAACGTAGATCAAAAATCGTTAGAAACAGAGCAATCGATTGCCATTTGTCGCAACAATGGCGACAAATGGCAATCGAAAACACTGTTTCTATCGATTTTTGATCCGCGTTCGTCGATTTTGATAGCGTTTTCGATTGCCGCCTACCCGGTGTGAGGAAGCAAATTTGAAAAAGTGATGACAACAAAATGACCTGACCTTGCTGTCAGCATGTATAAGCGACATTTGGCATGCAAAGCGAATATTATGACTTGATTGGGTTGATGTCCTAGCTGATTCGAGTCTTCGCCTTGCACATTGGTCTCCTTTCTAAGGCGGTGGTTCTGTTGATGTTTACTTGTTGTTTATTGTTACTCCCATTGTTGGAGTCTGTAATTGCTCTATGTTTTGTTGTGCGTTACTTTATGTCCATTATAGTTTTGCAATCATCTTGATGGGGAAGAGAGAGCTGGTTGCTTTGCTTGGTTTGTCTTACTGGTGTATCGTGGTTGTTGTGTGGCTCTTCCTCGCGGTGCCATGGTTTGTCTGCAGTTTGTGATTGTTGTTTTTCCTGATCAAACCTACTATTTTTGTTGATTTCTTTTATATACTGACCCAATTGTATACAAAAACCCGAGGCGTAAACAAAATGCTGAAATAGTAACGCATATTGAAAGAAGACTACTGAGAAAGGCATTGACCCTCATCAGTTAAGTCCCATTTCAAAACTGCAACTTCTCTTTAAGAGCAGTTTCCTATGGAATGGAACAGAATTATCAGATTCTCTTGAACGTGTTCAATTTTCATTACGCACATGTGTCCCTGCGTAAGGGAATCTCTGCCTAACTCGACATCGTATTTACTTTGTCTAGCATTTTGGGTGAAAAATATATTGTAAAACACTTATTTTTGGCGGGCATTTTTATTTGGTGCTATTGGCGGTATGAATAAAAATCCGGGCAAAAATCGCCAAAATATGAGACCGCTAAAAAGCTTTACAATATTTTAAACCAATAAATGGACACACATCTTTAGTATGTTGGTATATGTTACCATGGTATAGTCTATTTCCATGCTGGGAAAGCCACGTCTTTAAAATGGCTACCATTATAGGAAAGAGTATGATCAGCATTGGGAGCATATTCATCAAAAGTAAACTACGTCAATATATCAGTATTTACAAATCGCCACATTTTGATGCCGCAAAAATTAAGGTTTTTTCATTATCGACTTCAAAACTCTAACTGGCACTGAAACACCTCTATATTTAAATGAAGCTTGTCAAATTGAAATTTGATCGAAAATATCGCAATTAAATGCGCATAAAATCTGCCCAGTCTTTCACATTGATTTTATAAATGAATTATAATGTATTCAAAACATAATATCTGCTAATGTTGTGGCAGTGACCACAATGGTTTTATCTTCGGACAATCATGTATACAGGCTGCAGTAGACAGATCTGCCTCTATGATTGATGACGCCCTTGCTATTAATAAGGACCAGTCTTTCAAATCCTATGCAAATATGCACATGGCATGCATCATCGTAATTTTTAAATAAACCATTTGAGTCCAACAGATAACCGTATTTTCTTGTGTCCATATAATTTATGCTTTTTAGCTCACCTGAGCCATAGATTTGTGAAAAAAAGGTGAAGTCAAATTGGGCTCCAGTTTCGTTGGGTGTTCCACAGGACACCGTTCTTGGTTCTTTGTTATTCCTATTATAGATTATCATTTTAATAGATATTGAACTCGAAAAAGGATTTTTGCAATGACTGTGTCTGCCTTTGTGGAAGTTAGGAAAAAGGGCACAGTGGAACTCCAGAATGAAAGTGACCGACTAGGATGCTGGACATGGAAATTGGATAAGTGATTCCAAATCATCAATTGCATTTGTGATGTAGCTGGCATGAAAATGGACCAAGAAGATACATGCTGAATGCACTTTAGTGGAGGGTACCATTCTTCAAAAGGTTGACGAGGACCTGGGAGTTTACAATTACAGAAAATTTCAGAATACATATGTTAGGTAAGAAAGAGGGCAAAGATTAGGAATCGATACAATCAAGCACCACACCTGACACAAGATACAAATGGGAAAGTGACAACTTCACAATTAGACGTCACAAACGAGAGCCAAAAGCTCAGCCCTTTCCAAGCAGGTGATCACAAGGCATCAATAAACAGACGCACACGAAAGCATAACAAAACGAAGACAGAAAAAATATAAATGATCCACAAAAGATGCCAGCAATATTTGCACAAAAGGCCAACAGAACCTTTGGTTTATTTAAGAAATAGATCAGCTCCAGCAGTGAATTGTTGAGTAATAATTCACTGTTTGGAGGTCAGTTGTAAAGAAGATCAAATCACGAGCGCGCAGCGCGAGTGATTTATCTTCGTACAACTGACCGACAAACAGTGAATTATTACTCAACAATTCACGCACCGGAGCTGATCTATTTCGATTCTAACACACAATAAACGACGAAAACAAATTTGAAGTATTCAGCTTCTTCCATCTCTCCGCCATTACACTGAAGAACTCCCGCCAATATTTAGACTACGTCGCATATGTTTACATGTAATTGTAACGTCTTTCTAGCGTAAAAACGACGTTAAACCGTCTAACGCAATGAATGACGTCATTTTCCAGTGACGTCAGCTATCACACACTTTGGCAGTGAATTATTGTCCGATATATCACAGTTTGATACCGTTGGCTCTATAGGCGAGCTGTGTTAGAATAAGGCGTAATGTATCTCTGTCCCCAAGACGTTAAGGAGACAGCTTACAAATGACTGCAGCGTCCAGTCCTGTGGTATGGTTGTTTTGTTTGGGGTCCACAATTACGGCTGTGTGCTTCAGGTCGAATTAGAAAGCGTGCAATAGCACGTAGCCAAATTTGCCACTGGGAGTTTTACTGGCATTCTTGGACAATTAAATTAAGAATCCCTTAAAAATGAGGGCAGACACTACTGTTATATAGAGACTAAAAGGTAAAGCCAGTTACCAGTAGATGACTTCACCCCCTTATCCCGTAGCTGAAGACATCACTCAATGGCATTATAGATTCCTAAAGCTGATAAAGCTATTTATACAAGGGCAGCTTTTTTCAACTGGCCATTATAGTATTAGGTATTAGAAGGCCTCCCAGTAGGGTAAAGTCAGGTAACTTCGGACATCAGGTAAATTCGGACATGGACCTTGTTTACTTCATATTTTCACTACTGGACTGAAAAAATAAATAAACTAAGCAAACAATGAAAATCCTGATGAGACGGCTCATAAGGAGCCGTCTCATCTGGATTTCTTCTGTTTGCAAGTGTATGTCCGAATTTACCTGATGTCCGAAGTTACCCGACTTTACACTATCTGTAATTTCCTCTGCTGAAATTGATGGACTTTAGCTAGGAACTGATTTCCCCAACTACAGGCTCTGTTGAACGATTGCCAGTGTGTGCGTTACATCAGTAAACTATAACGTTCTTGTTTTTGATCTGGATAGACGACTCAATGTGAATTATTGGTATTGTTGGATGTCCGTCGTGTGATGTAAATTTTGCTCCAAAGGATATCTCCTCTTAAATTACCTGGTGGAGTCTCCCTGCCCATCACTATAGTGTAGATTTTATTTTCATGTCCTTTGGGATCATGGGTTTCATAGTGGAACTTTGAAACTATTAGAGGGTCACTGATGACGCCAAATGGCAGAAACTAGCTAGTCTGGCCCAGGAAGTATGCACACTCTGGTTTCAGTTCTTTGGTGCAGTCTTTGCTTCCAAAGGATATCCTTTTAAGAACATATTTGACCAATGTTTGCAGAAATTATCATCATATTGCTCTATTCAATAATTGTTCAATTGGTTCCAGTCCGTTTCATATCTAGGTCAATGGGTTCAAAATGATTTCGAAATGAAAACATAAAAAAAACATTCTTGTCTGAAACCACAATGCCTAGAGCCTTAATATATGGTATGTAGTATCACCTAGTGGACTTTTACAATTTTTTTTCAAACCATGGCCCCAGAGCCAAAATGTCTTGGTCCAGTGGGGTCACATATTTAGCACGGGTTAATATAGAGAAAATATACATATTCCTGTGACCTGAAACCCAAAGGCATATAGTTTAAACAATGTGTATTAATAGCAACGGAATCTAGGACGAAGTTTTGGTACCAGTAAAATGCATTTAAACCCTCAATTTGCTAAGGCTGCTGTCTACTCTAAGGCAGTGAGTGGTTCTGTTGTTGTTGATTCATTGTTAATTCTTGCTCCCATTGTTTATGTGGGTTCTGTGTTTGGCCTTTACTTTGTTATTTTAATCTTTCTAGTTTTGCAATCATCTTGGGAAGAGAGAACTGGCTGCGTTTCTTTAGATGTATTCCTGATGTATTATGGCTGCTAGTGTTATATGTGTCTCTTCCTTATGGTGCGTGGGTTGGTCTGCAATGTGTGAATGTGTTTTTTCCAGATCATACTCTCTTTTTAGTATGTTGTGTCACCTAGTGGACATCCACCATGTTTTTCAATTATAGCCCTTGGCCGAAAATAGCCTTTCTTTAGGCTTTACATAGGCCTTTATAGGGAAAAAATCACAAGGATTTGGTATGTAACATATATAAGTGGACTTCTACCGAGTTTTTTTTCAAAAAGGTAGGCGTATGATCAGGAAATAGCACAACCACACACTGGAGTCCAACCAATGGCACGGTGCGGAAGAGTCAAAGTATACTTACAGTCACAAACCATCATAAAGACAAAGTAAAGCAACCAACCCCTCTTCCCCATTAAGACAATTGCAAAACTACTGTCATGCCAACCAAGAGTGACAGTGACGTAATATTTTGTTTACAATCGTTCAGTAAGGCATTAACTTGTAAACCCCACTTGAAATGCTTGAGCTAACGCGAGTCGACAGATCACTTGTGTATTAATCCTATCCTGTGGATAGGATTAATACACAAGTGGTCTATCAATTATAAGTCCCTAATAACTTTGTAAACAAAACATGACGTTACTGTTACTCTTGGCTGGCAGGACAGTAGAAAGGACACTAAGTACTACATAACGATACAAAGACCAAGCACAAAAATTCCCTCAATGTGAGCAACAATAAACAACGAATCGACAACAACAGGACTGCAATGGAATGCAGCCACTTGGGACACCAATGCACTTTACTGGTACCAAATATTCGCCCTATATTATATTATTAAATTCCCTGGAAAGTCACAAATAACTTAAGATTTCCTTAGAAAAAAAAATGGTACGGACACCCTTGAGAAGCCAATGGAGATTCGTGTGCCCTAGACTGGCTTCAGTCCTTAAAACATTTTTTCATCAATGTGTCATAGCATATACTTGTAGCCAATCTAACTCTGATGGCTTTGTTTAAAACAGTTTTATGTATGTTTAAAACAGAGCCATCAGAGTTAGACTGGCTACAAGTATATAATATGACAAATTGATGAAAAATTGTTTTAAGGACTGAAGCCAGTCTACGTGTGCCCCTCTGTGAAATACGTTGATGATTAAGTAAACGTTGTCAGGGCTTCAGCCTGTTGTCAGGATCGGTCTATGCAAGTTTTTGTTCTCATCAAGGTCATATTTTCCCTTTCATGCCTTTGAATCTAAACTTTAAAGGCATAGGGTCAGTTAAGCAAATGTTTTCAGCGTAAAATTGCGATTATTTTCTTATCCATCAGTTTAAACATGTGTTCTGGGTGCTCAAAAGAACCGTCTCAGTGAGACCGTTCTTTTGAGTACCCACAACATATGTTTTGATTGAGAAATAAGAAAAATAATTTTCCGTTTACACACCCCTATCTGGGTGCCTGTAAAGGTCAATCGAATGATCATGAACGCTAAATCAATGTGTTGAAATGGGGATCTGAAAAATCGTCTCGCATATCTCGGTGTATTATAATTATCTCTGCTTGCTATACATATAAATTTATTAAATTTGATACTAATTGTTCATGAACGTCAGCAGAATTAGACCGCTTTCGCTTCACTGTAGCCATCTTGTGACAATAAGTCCTGTCACATCCTCCTCTAATCTCAAGATCTCCTGTCCGAAGCTAGCTAGTCATTCAAAACGAGAATCATATACCAAAGAATAAAACAGTAATTATTTTCCCATCGCTGGATGTGTTTGAAACATATTATTCTCATTAACACCGGCTCTGATTTCTTCTAAGATACCAAGTCCACTCAATCCTTAGTCGATTGTCCACTCATTGTGTCCGCAAGCCCCTTAATAAGGCCCGGTCAGAGAATTTTGGACATTAATTGAAATATTAGCCCTAAAGGTCACAACTCCGTAAAAAGTGATTATTATCAATAAACGATTCATTTGGTATGTTTTGGTCTTGCGCACGCCAGAGGGGAGTCAAATTCTATCAGTCGATGTATAAAACTTCAATAAAAGCCAATAAAAGCATACGGATGTGACCTGTAACCCTGGCGACCCAGCCCGCGCGCTTGCGGGGTCGGAGGTCAGGATGAGCTGATTGTAAAGGGCTTTGTAACTGAATCGGGCCTTCGAGCCTGGTTGAATTATATTGTTTCCACATTGTTACTGACTTTTTAGGGAATCTGATTCGTGTTGAATGAAGTATTTATTTTGGATTTTGGATTTTATAATTAAACAATAATAAACCCTTTAGCCCCGAAAGAACCCTACTATATTCGGGTCAGACGTTGGTGGATGGACATGCAGTCATCATGGTCATAAGGCCAGAATTTTTTTATTAGTTGATTTACGGGAATTTTTTTCAGATTTAGGGTCGAGGGGACAAAAAAAATAAATAAAAAAGCTCTGAAAATGACCAGTTAACTTGTCATTTTCAGAGCTTTTTTTCAGAGCTTTTTTTAATATCTCCAGAAAAACAGTTAACTAGTGAGGTAAACCAACAGCCTGTATTAAATCTTTGAATATTTTATCATTTTCCTAAAAATCTGGACAGGACAATCACTTTTAACAGTGTCACTCTAAATAATACACAGACAAAACCTCAAAAATATCTTATTTTTTTCAACGAAACAAATAATATTTAAAGTCGGCGGATAAAATATAAAAAAAAAAATAGAAATTAAGTTGTTGTTTTTTTCTACTTTCCAGAAAATTACAGTAGGAGGGTTTGTAAATCAACTAATAAAAAATCTGGCTTAATACGTTTGAAGACACATAGCTATACATATTCATTGATGACAATATCTTGCAGACCAATGGAATGTTCCATATTAAATCACAATAGTCCAATGAATATATTAGGTTATAATTTCAAAAAAAATATTGTATATCCTTCTTTGAAAATAGATTTTGTCTTAGCGAACACTACAGGCCCTGATAAAATTCCGCTTTATGTGATATTCGCTGTTTGCTTGAGAACCTGTTCTTTAAAGGGTAAAGATATATGAGCCATGGCATGAGATTTCCAACAATGTGGTATGTGCGACCAGCAAAGCCTCAGATCAGCCTGCGCATATGCACAGTCTGATCAGAGCCTTGCTAGTCGCTAGAGTATTCTATGATTGTTAAGCTACTGACTAAGCACCATTTGGAGTCTCTAAGCTTAAAAGGAGGCTGCAGAGGCTCATCTGAGTCTACACATGTCAAAATGCCACATTGTTGAAAATCACATGCACTGGCTCATATTCTATACAACAATATACAATCAGAACCAACCAGGTCATTAGATTTCGGCAGTATCCAAAGGGGAAAAGGCTTAAATTTTTACATGGCTCCCTTCAGCGTGAACATTTGATTTTGGTTCTTAAAATCTACAAAAAATATCATTCAAAATACTTGAAAAACAAAATATATAGCAACACATAACCCCTACATCGGATTATCAATAAAAAGTGCCTTAAACTCAATACCAAGCTTTACGACCAAACCATGCTTTGGTGTGTTCAAGTCCAATGAGAGAGAGAGAGAGAGAGAGAGAGAGAGAGAGAGAGATAGAGAGAAAGCGAGAGAATGAGAGAGGGGCAACCAGTTTATATACGTGGAACCACTGAGAATGGCACACTTGCTAAAGAGAAAGTAAACCTTCTTTGGGTCGCTTTGGAGTTTGAAGAGGGACTCTCGGATCTGGTACAATGGTATCGTAGCGTGCATAGTTCTTGAAGAGATGTGTCCTGGGTCGATCATTTTCATGCTGGATAACACCTATATAGTTGATGGTCACGATGTACCGATCTTGTCCCCGTGGTGTCTTGCCCCCGAGGACACTTTAACGCGTGGTATCTTGTCCCCAGGGACACTTTAACTCGGGGTAAAGTGCCCAACCCTGGTCTATCTTGTCCCTGGAGAAGTTTTCCCCGGGTAAAGTATCCCCGCATTGCAAATCAGCTTTATGTGACATTGCGAAGTAAATAGACCATTTTAGCATTCATAGGGGTAGCTATATGATCACATACAGGACTCAGCCTCTGGTTATTGTGTGAATCATGTATCTGAATGTTGGATGGGGGCAATTTTCCCCAGGGTAAAGTGTTCCCACTTTAGCTTTATGTTATATTGGAGACCAAATGGACCCTTAAACATTTATGGGGGTAACTACATGATCACATTCAGGGCTAATCTGGTAAACTCAGCCACTGGCTATTGTGTGAATCGCCTATGGGTTGTGGTGGGGGGGGGGCAGATTTCCGTGGAGTAAAGTGTCCCAACCTTACAAATCAGCTTTATGGGACATTGGAGACTAAATGGACCCTAAAGCATGTATGGGGACAGGTTCATGACCAAATCCAGGGCTAATATTGCAAATTCATCCTCTGACTATTCTGTGAATCACGTATCTAAATGTGTGTGGGGGGAAGGGAAGGAGTGGGGGGGGGGGGCGATATATCTGTCGTACCCCGTTCAGACCGTTAGATCGACACACATACGAGGGCTGTTCAAATATGAATGCAAGTAGCTTCATAACTTTCGTAACATATATGCTACGACAAAATGGTAAACGTTTCTATAAAGGATTATATGTCACCTTTAAACTGGCACCAGACCTAAAGAAAATACAGTATACTTATCGAGTTATAGCCCTTTGAACGACGGTCACTTTAGTATACTTATAAACTCAATGCTTCGAACATACCAGTGATAATGACGAGCGTATAATTCTTCGATAAATTTGTGAAATTTCTTGAATTTTTTTAGGAAGTATCCCCATATACTTATATTATGATTCTGTGAAAGTTTCGAAAATCCGACGCGTTTTTGCTAAATTAGATCGAATCGTTTTCACGAACGTCTCCTTATGTTTGCAAATAAATGGTAAACAAAACATCATCTTTCAGTTTTCAGTTAAACTTTTCTCTAACAAAATGCACGAGCAACATTTAAACTAGTTTTAACTCAAAGGCAATATGTTGATCGCTCATACTGAGTTGTTGCTACAAATCATTGAAGGATAGTGGGTAATGTTTAAATGCTGAAAATCATTTTTATTAAGTCATAACTGCCTTAAGTGAAGGGGTTATAGAACTTTTACTTAATTTTTGTTGCCATAACAGTGCGGTTTTAATCTAAATTTGAACGTTAACTTTAAGTTTGACCAAAATAGGCATTATTTACAATAAAATTACTCACCTGGTCTTGAGGACTAGACAGATTGAACATATTTTAATTAATGTAAACACGTCATAAGAAGCAGAAAAAATGCTTGAAAAATGATATAAAATGTGATAACTCTGTAAATAGAAGACGGAGCATTTTGAAAACTTCCTTACGACATATTTAGCATGTTTTAAGCAAAACGCAAAGAAAAAGACACAACGATGCTCATTATTGCATTACCAGTAGATAACTCAAAATGACGTTTATCATAAAATTAATGACGTCACAAACGTGCTTGTTTACTCCAGGTTGAAACAGGATTACACAAACTTTTTTCCTGAAAGCAACTTTGTCAATGTACCTTACACTTGCATATAAAATGTGGTGCCATTTTGTCTCAAACTTACAAAGGTATGACACTATATCCGCACATGTACCAAACGTGTATGGCAATTTGCTTCAGAAAAACTTCAGTATACAGGAATGGCTTTTATATAAGCGTCTGTAACTCGAGACATATAGTTAGTGTTTCTTCGTGTTTGGTGCAATTTCAAAGGCGACAAATAGTTCTTTCCAGAAAGGTATGACATTTTGTCGTAGCATATATGTAAAGAAAGTTATGAAGCTACTTGCATTCATATTTGAACAGCCCTCGTCGGCTCCGGGCTGGAACAGGAACTTGAGACACAGGCACCAACAGCTCCAAGGTTGGGGTTGAAGACTGCTGGTAAAGGGAGCTTTTTGTTCCTCCTTGTCTTCTTCGCCGCTGACTATCTGGTGCGTAGCGTGTTCTTTGCACCCTCCTCTACTGTGGCGGTTGCTCTTGTCTGACGACTGTCGGGCGAGGTCTCACGTCCATCAAAGTATCACGTGGTAGGTCCACCTGGAACTCCGACGCTCGTTTCTCCATATTTTGTGTGTATATGCCTAGCCCTACACGCACCCCCTTCGATCTCGGAAGCGTACCTAGCTAGCATACGGTGTCAAGCCACTATCGGCCAGCCAACGAAATGCCTTTGAAAGGCATTTCGCTGGCGGGCCGATGGTGGTCTGCTTTTAGGTGCTTACTGGGTAGTGGCTTAGTGACTTGTAGCAGCATATTCGAAGCTCATCTCGATGGTGATTTCCTTCTTCCCGCGTTTGACAGACCAAACTGGAATCCATATAAGTCTAGATCTCCGATAGGTAGACAAAATCACCCATGATTATCTTGTAGAAAGCGACTGGATGACACCTCGAGAGCTATGGTGCGAAAAAGAGTGACCAAAATATAAGTAACCATCACTTTTAGGTTATTAATAACCACCGCCGGCGTAGGTACTGAGATACCTACGACCTAAGAGTAAATCAAGCGTATGCATGATCAAGATGACACAGACAAGGCTAAATGACATGGCAAGCGTTCGGTCAATCGTGATAATTTATGCAAATTTATTCATAAATTTAATAAAAGACCGCTAGACAACGAGGGACAACGACCAAATCAGCTGGAAACCATTGGGCAGTAAGTTTGGTCAAATTTTCACTACTACATACCCTTTGACCTTTGGCAGCCCCGGGGAGCATATAAATCATTGTCTCTCCGATGGTCGGATCGGTCCATTTACATACCATGTCCCATGGAATGTCGCATGAATTTATGATACTGTGAGTTGGTTAACATGAAAATGATGTTGATAAAATATACAACCTTTGAATGACCAAGCGAGTCTGTGCACCGTGCAGTCTCGCTAGAACATTCAATCTTTGCTCACAGGAGGTACAGAAGAGGATGTAGTTTCAGATAAAGTCTAGTCATCTTGCCTAACTGAACTGATGCACATGCTCGTTTAAATAATTAAGCGTAGAACGAAAGTATCTTTATTTCGTGACACGAATTATTTAAAATTCCCTTGCAGTTTCCACCTGTGGTCAGTCAGGCTTCAGTGGTGTGGGAAACTGGACAAGTCATTGTTTAGCCTGTGGTCAACCAACAGAAAGTGTATGGCAGTTTAAAATTCGAAAGAAATCCGACCGTATAGTGTATACAAAGAACCATTTCAGTTGGGAAAATGTCGTTTTTAATATAAAAATGAGTACATATGAGGCCTGGATCAGGCTTCCTACAGAATATAGGGCGAATATTTGACACCAGTAAAATGCATTTACATGTAAGACCCCCCCCCCCACCCAACACTAGTAATTTTGGCTGCTGTCCGTGCTAAGGCGGTGATTCTACTGTTGTTGATTCATTGTTTTATGTACCTCCCATTGTGTGTGGGAGTTCTGTGTTTGCATGGTCTTTGTTTGGTATGCATTACTTAGTGTCCTTTCTAGTTTTGAAATCATCTTGACGAGAACGAGAGACCTGGTTGTTTTGCTGTAATTGTATTCATGCTGTCTTGTTTCTGTTTAATGTCCTGTGGCTCTTCCTCACGGTGCCGTGGGTTGGTCTGCAGTGTATAATTGTGGTATTTCATAATCATACTCACATATTTTTTGAGGGGTCTACACTATTTACTCAGTCAGAGAAAGGAATTATTTGAATATTATAGTCTGTGACACCTCAATATTTACGATGGCTCATCCCAAGAATATTGTATCAGCCAGAATGAAGAATCCATTAGTGCATACTATGTTTTTCATTGTCTGCGCAGGCGCGACACTATGCGATAGTCATGCTACCTATTGGACGATAATGACATGGTTTTCATTCTATATGCATAGGCAATAAAGTTTTTTGTACTCTTTTTTGTACTTAGACTAGCTACTAGTCTGATATCATATTCTTTTTTATAAATGATAATTTCATTTTGAAATAATGAGTTCTTTAATCTCCCTCTTTCCTCTCTGATAGCAACATTTGTGATTAGGTGTTGATGTCAAAGAGAGAAAGAGAGGAGACTGGCTATATGAAATCAATTAATAATGAATGAAACGTAAAGTAAAATTGACAAACACATCAAGGTCTAGGAGCTAGACTATTTTGTACTGAATACTGGCCATGGTATGCATGTTTCGATTGGTGTTTCATATAACAATTCCACCAATGACCAGTGTATGAAGAAAAAACAAAACTCAACAGCTATAGCCAATCCATAGGCCTTCCGTACTTTTCCGGATTTCTTTCCAGACTCAAGTCACATGCACTTATTTCACACGACTAGCTCAGCCAATCCAAATTCATCGTGTAACCACGAGGCTGAGCACGTGACCAGCATCAAAATACAAACAGTAATTCTGTTTTGTAAGCATACAGTCTTGTATATATTGCATACGAATTGCGGATTAGTTGTAAAAAGCCAGTCAGCGCAGTTTTGTATATTTTTGGTTACCTCGAAAACCAATTTTAGATATCATGGATGTTTACATTCTGAGGTCCGCATTGGTATATAATGTCACAGCACCGTTGTAGCCGGTGATCATATAAACCTTTCACCATTTGAAGAACCACTCAAAATCTCGGCAAAAACTCCCGTGACACTGTGGCATCGTGCTATCAAGTTAATAGATATTCCTAACATAACCGAAAATTATATAAATTCACACTTTTTAACTTGTCATCATTGGGTATCTGAAATGCTTATTTAAATATAGGTCACATCGTCGGGATGTTTTTTGATTGGTCAGATTATTTCTATTCGGAAAGCGCTCGGAGCTAATCGGAACGTGTCGGGAAAACTCGGTATGGAATTGGCTATGATATAATAGCAATAAGTTTATCTGGTTATGGCCCTTATTCAAAGGCAATGTCGTCTCGTTTAAATTTAACAAATGTATGGGTTTTCGAACTGTTACCTCGCCGGTTATGTGCACACCTTTAAAAAGATTCGAAACTAGTCTGGGAAGACCTAACACCAGTCGGGATTTCACAAAAAAGAGCTTTACACTGGTTGGGATTTCACAAAAAATAGCTTTATACCAACCAGAAACATATAAGCAACTTTTTGGGTATCGCACTGTGGCCCTGATTAAGCGTACATCATTAGAAAGATTCGCTGCAAATTTGTTGTTCGTGTCAAAATGTCCATCTTTTTCTGGTTAATCCTATTAAATTCGAAACACTTTTTACTTTGTGTTTACTTGGTAAACATTTGTTAATCATTTTGCTGCTTCACAAAACTGTAGCGTTTTGTATCGAATATTTACTCAATACACGGTTTCTTTGAAAAGTGGCAAAAATAATTATATCTGTCAGGCACTTTTTTTATTTCACTTTTCGATATCGGTTTCATAAAAGCAGGACTTTTACGACCATGCGGACATTGAAGGCACATATATGACTACGCAAAAGCCCGAGTCACCATTTAATCGGTCACCAGATTGCTACAGTATTATCATGCCCAAATGATACATGTACAGGACTGTCGTGTTGAATGATCCTGAACCAAAGTATGTTTTGATGAAAAGGATGATTTTGGCTGGTTCGACCCAGAATGAAACCAAAGCTATTCGAAATTGTAAAGATGTTTATATAAGAAAAAAAAACTGTCAAACTATGACTGAATTTAAAGTCAATTAAAAGTAAAATCACACGACAGTTTGTACAAATAGTCACGAAAATAATTAACCTGATCGGCACATAATTAATGGCAACTGCAGCTATGAATCTCTGACAATTAACCTTTATAAGGGAAATGCTAATTTTTTTCAGATGCCATACTCTCTCAGACGTCTCCATGTTATAGATATTGGAATGACTGAAATGATTTGGTTAAAACGCGGAGTGCAAACCTTTATCATTATTCGCATTCTAAACGCATTATGGTCTACACTGTATTCAGATGTGCCAAGCAAACCATGTTCGTTTACTTGTAATCACTATGTAATTTCTTATATAGTTCACTAGGTGGCCAATCACGTGATGCACAATTGATAATCTCACATTTTTATGACAGTTTACTGTTCGATTCAAGCCATGTAAAACGTTTATTCGGTTTTTTTTTTTTGAAAAGCCGTTCAAAGTATGCCAGAGCGATTTGGCAGGATCCACTCTTGTGAACGTACATGTTCTTGATGAAAGCTATTCGGCTAATCTGTTCAATCTAAGGCTGATTTGTGCATTTCGATCATTTCACTTAGTGAATAGAAATCAGTTTTCCACAGAATGAGTATAGGATTGCTTTTCCTTAGTATATAGAGAGGAAAGTGGCAACGGAAGACGATGATACGAATCACACAGTTTGGTAAGAGTCACACTTGAAACTGAGATAAAATAGATAGGAATCACACTCCTATGTGTAGTTCAAAACTTGCCTGTTCATCTGGAGCTGATCCAAATCAGTTAATGCTATGGCCTGTTGTTACAATCAGGTTTGTCTGTCTATCATAAACTTCATACATTCGACATCAGAAGCATAAGTTGGATTGCGCTGAAGTTATGCGATGCATCAAGACAACATGCATAACCAGATTTGCTGAAATATTCCCGTTCTGATATACAAAATCACAGCCATGGAGGCCATATTGAAATTCTTCTAAAGACATCTCCCAAACCATATGTCGGATCTAACTGAAACTTGGTTTGGTAGGAGAAACCAGGGGGAAAATAATAATTAGACACCATGGCAACATGTTAAGTCAGAATTGCTATAATAGGCTCATTCCAATATACAAGATGGCCACAATGGTGACCAGCCTGATTTTTTTCATATGATATTTCCGCCAAAACCGTGTATAGGATTGAACTGAAACTTGGTAGATAGCATTAGGATAATTTGAACATTCATAACTGATACAATTGTTTGGCTTCGATATTAAAGGTGGCCGCTCTGGCGGCAATACTTAAATTTTTCAAACAACACTTCCTCCCATATCATAATAATTATGATATGGGATGAAGTGTTGTTTGACGCGAGAAAACCTGTCTTCAGGGGTTTGCGAATAACACAGGCGCAGAACAGCCTGCGCATCCGCGCAGTCTGATCAGCGCCTTCACTATTCGCTTTTTGGAATGTATCATACTTAAACTTGCTACCGGTGAAATTTCAATTCTCTAGCTAGTCTCTGTAGCTGAGGAGACTGGTTTGAAATTCGCTTTGTCGGAAACCCCGAAGACAGGTTTTGTCGCGTCCCGGCCCATATGTCAGTTTGAATCAAAAATTGTTTTGAGGCATCAGGGCAACATGGATATTGAGATGTGCTCAAATCCTTCAGTTCCAATATTCAATGTGGCCACAATTGTGCCCATCTTGAAAATTCTTCAAATCCTCCTTCCAAACTAAATGTCAGATTGAACTAAAACAGAGGCATCGGGGCAACATAGATATTCATAGTTTCTTTATTTTTTTTCATTACGATTTCAAGGATGGCTCACAGTCAGTAACAACGGTCTTGAAAGCCTCTTAACAACATTTCCTCCCTAACCTTATCTTGGATTGAACACGAACTTGGCCGGACGCACCCATGAATTATGGAAATTTTAAATTGCAAAATAAAACTGTGTTGATGGTGGTCATAGCAGCCATCTTAAAATTCTTTAAACAGCATTTCCCCCAGAATTATGTGTCAGATTGAACCAAAACTTGGTGGGAGGCATTTGTGTTACATGGCGTCTTAGAGTTGACAATATGGCTCTGTTCGGATATCTTGCAGCCATTTTGACTTCTTCAAAATATTTTAAGAACCAGAAAGATTTCATTCATTTCAGTTCTAATGGAAGCTATTAAGTACATAAGGTTTCCCCATTAAAGTTAATTGAAAAACAAACGTTTTGCCGCCAGTAACCAGCCCTGGACCTTTTTGTGTGTTTTTATTATGTCAGTAGCATCCAAAGTTAAACCCGCAGTAGTTCTAGTTTAAAACGTCCTAGAGATGGGTTCACACCTTAAAGGCTCATTGGACCGACTGGTGGAGCTTGGCATCCAACTTGGAATTCCTGGGTACAAAGCGAGTGACTTATTCACTATACAACGTCAACTCCTGGGACTACCTCAAACAGGAAGCAATGGAGAACAACCATTATTTACGTGACACCATCTTTTACCGATATATACCTACCAAATTATATTAAAATACCTCAGAGGGTATAAAAGTTATGGAATGAACCAGTTTTCCCCTTTAAAACAAGGGAGATAACTCTCAAATGAAGCAAAGGACAGCAACCATTATTACATACGACACACCATCTTGACTTGATACATATAACAAGCTTTCATATACAGACGGATAGACGGACACCAGGCTGATCGCTATATCCCTTGATTCTTATTGTGTCAAGAAATAAGCTTTCCCCTCCAAAATTCGTTCAAGGGATATTACTAAAAATTAAGCAGGGGAGAGCAAGTATTTTATAAGTGACATCAGAATCTTGGCCTGATACATATGCCTACCAAATATAAAAAAAAAATCTCAAACGATATAAAAGAAATGGAGTAAACAAGGCTCCATCTACGAACAGATGGATGGACACCAGGCTGATCGTTATATCCATTGATCCTTAACAGGTTAGGAGATTAAAAAAAATGTTTGTGTGTAGTCATTTTGAACTTGGACAAGTGGGTCAAAAGGAAATGTCATTTTAAGGGGTGCATTTTCTATTATTATACGAGTATCTGGTGACGTTTTTAGCTGCGTGGGCATATTTGTACAGTTTTGGTAGTGGGTTTACTGGGAAACATTTGTGAGAAACTATTTCTATTTGGACCAGTGGTTCAAAAGAAGGAGCCATTTTATGGTTTTATTCTTATTTTAGCTCTCGTGACTATTTTGTTAAGTGTTTATTCTAAATAGAAACAAAATTCATATTAGCTTCACGCTAATAATATTGTTACAATGTGGTGACATGTGAATAATATACGTTTGTGTAATATCACTATGTGTACTATGTTAATTTCAAGCCTTCTATATGTGATTCAAGTAAAGGTAAAATTCCTTGCAACCTTTCCGAACTGGCAGGTGTATCGCCCTGGTGGAGTTGTGGTAGTATATGTATGTAATAAACTCACATGTATGCGTAGTCCTGACTTGGCCATTAGAGGGCTTGAGGCAGTCTGGGTCGAAATTAAAACAAAATAAAATAAGTCCTTATAAGACGCTTTTATAGGCCCCAAACAGCTATGCCCAATATTTAAACCACATCAATGAAAGCATAGACAGAGAATACAACATAAATACACCAGATGTCATTATTTTAGCCGACTTTAATTTCAACATGCTTCATGACAATAATAACAAAATGAAAAAATTAATTCAGGTTTACGACATGAAACAATTGATATCTGACCCAACGCATTTCACTGAAAACTCATCCTCCCTAATAGACCTGATTCTTGTTCGCAACAGCCCAAACATATTAATCAGAGGAGTCGCAGATACCAGATATCATTGTCCCATTATCGTACTTCTGGAATTCTACGAGCTCAAGACAAAACATTTAAGCGACGTATTTGGAATTATAATCTAGCAGATTTTGATAAATACCGCCACATTCTAACCAACTCTAATCTGGAAGAGAAACTGAATCAAACAGCCAACATCGACCAAAACACTAAAGAAGTAACAGAAACCATAATATATGTCGCCGACCAAGCTATACCAAATAAATACGTTACAATAAGGCCAACAAAGCACTCTTGGATCACTTGCCGTATCAAAAATTTAACAAGAGAACGCACAAGAAACTATAGGAAATTCAAAAGGACAACAAACCCACTTCATCTTGAACATTACAAAACACTCCATAATAAAATTGTATCAGAAATAAGGGAATCTAAAAAAGACTACTTTGATAAGGTTGACATTCTTTTATCCTCAGAAACTACAGACAGCAAACGTTTCAGGAAAACTTCAAAACACATGCTTTATATAGGAAAATCAAACCATGACATCCCCATGTTATTATGGACAACGAATGTGCCAAGACCGATATTCATAAGCAAACATGCTAAATAATTATTTTGCTTTCCAGGCTACATTAGACGAAGATAATCGAACATTACCACAGTTTGCAGCAGTAGAACACAATTACTCTACCATCAGTATTTCTGGACCATCATAGAGTATAAGGTTTGATCAATGGGCATGCAATTAAAGAGGAACGCAAAGTTGCCAACCATGATTGGGTTGACCACCAAGCATGTAGTCTGTTGCAATACATTAATGTTATAACCAATCTTTTTATAATGAGAAATTATTTTAACAAACTGCGCTGAAAAATGTTAGTGCCAACAATTTTCTTTAATTTATGCACTAAGTTGACTTTAAACTCTGGTTCCAAAAGTCCCTGGCGCAGGAGATATTTATGTCTGACATGGAATTTAGATATCATATCATAGTATCGAAGATAGAATTTAGAAAAAGTTTTGCGAAGTTTGTGGTACTGATAGCCTTATAAACCACCCTAGGTGGGTGAGCGTGCTTTTCCACTGGTATAGATTGTTGGTTGGGTGGGTCACGTTACAATTCATGCACAACAGTCGTGTAGTATGAAATTTATGCAATTTTCAAACAACAATATACAATCGTGATTCAATTTTCAAACAACAATATACAAGTGTGATTCCTATCCATTTTGACAAAGTGTGAGGCCTATCCATTTTGACTGAAAACTCAAGTGTTATTCTTATCAAATGACTCCTATCATTATCTTTCTTTTCTGGAGTTCTCTGCAAAATCCAACTTTACTGCATAGAAAAAATGCTTGTCACCATTTATTTACAAGAAGCTGCTTTTGTCGCTAGCATTCGTCAGTTATAGGTTATCTCCCAATGTTGCTCATGACTGATCTATGCACACGTTTATCACTGTTTGCTTTTGGTGGCACGGAATCCTTTATACACCTCCCTACCTGTTCAACTCCGACCTTTACATTAATGCACTTCGACCTGGCGGAAGCCGGTCATTCTTCTAGAGTTGAACACAATTCTGACCCCAGTCCAAATCTAAATGACCCCTTGTTAGATCAAACCCTTACACGAATTCGGACAAATATAAACTGACACCCAGGCCATTGAAAATAAACGCCATTAATGCATGCGCACGGTTGAGCATGCGCATTAATTGTTTAATGGCAAAGATCTCAAATTTTAGTACTTTTGCTAATATGATACGTTATAAAAAATCTTGATCTCAATTGGACCTTAATAAGACCCTTCTGGTTGGGGACAATACGTCAACACCAAACCAAAGAAATTACCACAGTGAAAAGGTAAACTATCGTCACGTGACAAGGCAGCTAAAGTTTAGCTCGCAATGCACAACAAAGCAGTTTTATCCTGCGACCATAAAATACGTGATAAAGTCGGTTGGTAAATGTGCAGGGGATGCTTAGATCAGACTGTGCTTATGCACAGTCTGATCTTAGCATCCGCTGCACAAATGGGCAAGCTGTCCATTTTTCGTGTCATGGGCGAAATGATTTATTTCCGACCTTTTAAGGACGCTATAAATACCCCATTTAAAATGATAAAATATCAATTGTATGCAGTAAAAGAATTCGATTAAGACCTTGTTTAAAGCATTTGTTTCTTCCAAAATGTTTTCTGGAAAAGGCTTTGATCTCTTTGATGTTGTTTAAAGACGTTAATCTTTGTTTTGTTTTATACTTAAACCAGGAGAAAGCAACAACAACGACTGAATACTGCAAGCAACAATGACTGAAAACATTTCCTCAGACTTTTAAGTATAGAAAAAAAGTGTTGTTGTTGTTGTTGTTGTTGTTGTTGTTGTTGTTGTTGCTGCTGCTGCTGCTGTTGTTGTTGTTGTTGTTGTTGTTGTTGTTGTTGTTGTTGTTGTTGTTGTTGTTGTTGTTGTTGTTGTTGTTGTTGTTGTTGTTGTTGTTGTTGTTGTTGTTGTTGTTGTTGTTGTTGTTGTTGTTGTTGTTGTTTACAAATGATTTTGTTTGTTTGTGTTGTATTGGTTCCTAACGTCCAAGTCAACATTTTTTCAGTCATATCGGGACGATTTTCTGAATCAGTACTAAACACGGATGATTAACGAAAACGAGTGGATACAGTGTTCAGTGGTTTGGTCATTTTTTCTTGCTATATATCAATTTTAGTTATACCTTACTGTTTATCTTATTTAAATATACTCACGTGGCTAATAATCTTATTTACACTTCCGTCACGTGACGAATCTCGAATGAATTGTTTACTTTTCCCATGCTTTTATAGGCATACGAACGGTGATAAAAAAAACTTTTTACACCCACTTAATACCTGGATCATCGTCTCGCTCATCTGGTCATGCAAATATTTGCACCTGTCACATATAGCTATGTTATACCTTATACACTGAGTGGCTCGGTCTTGCCATGCAGGAAGCGGCATTTCATAAAGGTCTACACTGTTGTTACCTGTGACCCTGAGATATTTATAATGTACAATCCCAATTATATTGTATCAAGCCTGGGGAGTAAGGATCAGCAGTCTGATCTGGGTCCGCACTGTTGAGCCGCGATGTGAGATTTCCAACTATGTGGTATGTGCGACCAGCACATGCTCAGATCAGCCTGCGCATACGCGCAGCCTGATCAGAGCCTTTGCTAGTCGCATGAATATTATAAAACAGTGGCAACTTAATAATAAGTTAATATAATATAATTTATTTAAAGGTTTTAATTGATGCCACGGGTTTCAACAGGGGGTCAATATCCAAGGGAGATAATCGGACAGATAAAACTAATAACAGCTGAAATTGTTCCATATGGCATATTCTTCCAGCTGAATTGTTATATTACTGGTTAAACATCCAAAGGTTTTCATGCACGGTGGCAACATTGCAGGCCATGATGAGACGCGTTGGTTACCTGTTAAACTAACGGTACCTGGAGCCAACTCACGACAGTAAACAAAACGCGGATTATAATAGGACAAAGGGTAAATAATAATAATAATAATAATAATAATAATAATAATAATAATAATAATAATAATAATTGAACAGCAAGCGGCACTTTTTGATAAACATGTATGCGACAAGAAATTCAGACTGCTTAATCATATAAATACTTTCATTAGCTTATTCATTTTTCATGGCTCCGCTAGTCTCTGTACCTAAGCAGGCTGGTTTGATCCTTAACAAATTCGAAGTCAGTGACTAGATATTACATTGCTGTTCAAAGTCTGGCAGTGTTTCTGAATTGTTGATTTGAGTAGACTGTACCCATCTCGCCCAGCTAAAAATAAGTATACTCATATAAAAAAACCATATTATTATAAATAATACAAAAAGTTTGAATGCGCACACGTCTTTTAAAGTTTTTATAGATAGGTTAAGAAATCGTGGGAAAGCTACCCGTTTTAAAGGTAATTGTGATTTTAATCTCGTTTTGCGTGAGTCACTTTGAAAAGTAAACTCCATAGGAAATGAGACAGTGTATTCAAGTGTCCTGTGACAATATGTTTTTGACGCTAGAAGCGTGGGAAATAGTTGTATTAAAGCCCTATCTTATACAACGATTTCCTTTCCCTAACCGCAGAGCTATTTTTGTTGCGCATTTCGACAATAAAACGAGGCACCCAGCTGTAAGATGTAGTGCAGGGCGTAAAGAAAAGGGACCATTTGATCCGCATACGTGAGTTAAAATAGTCATTTCGTTCATCGGATTACCTCAGATACTTAGAGCAACTAAAATAATGTTGACTTTAAATATAATAAATATGACTATTCATATATACGTTGCATTTTGTTGCTGTCATCAATTATTGCTTTTTGTGAATAAAAGTACCTGATTGTGGGTAGGTTAACCCAGTATACATGGTAGCTTTTTTTCTTTTTTCTATTATTTTGCTGTCAAATTGCTTAAGGTTTTCAGAAATTAAATGTTTTGCATGGATACTAACCTAGGGCATTATATTCGGCTGAAAGCATATTTCGTATCTTAGAAGTGTTGGAAAACTTTTAAAAAATCGCTCATACTTTGCGGATAAACCTTTGCAAACAGTTCGGCCTGATCTGGATCCAAACTGATTGACACTCTGATGGTATTTATGAAGATATATATTTTAAAATGTGTCTTTAAAAAAGCATTTGAAATTGCACATGATTTTTGAGACACTGAAGATTACTGGTTTGCTAAACTTGTTTTATTTTATTAGTTTTTATTGCTGTTGTCGTTGTCATTGGTGGTAGCAAACATTGCATGACCTGATGACTGATACCCTTTGCGAACAGTTTGGAGCCAGAACGTCGGTCCTGATTTAGGTCCAAACCGTTCGACACTCTGATTTGTGATAGTCAATTTTGAAAAAAAGTCAGCAGACGACAAAAAGCATAAACAGTTTCCCAGCGTGCAATGAATTATTTTCTCTATCATATGAATGCTGGTAATGCTATCTGTTCCCACATCTGACATTTATATTTGAAAAGTGTGTTTCTTATCAATGGCAATTGAATAATGCAGAATTACTCGAGTCATATTTCAACTTTATTTTCAACATTCCTTCACAATTGACATTTCGACGCTTCTCTGCCACTTCCAGCTGCTCAAAGACACGCGCATGTGACGGTATTTTCCACCCCCACCCCTAAAATAGATCGATGAAGGATATAAAACAGTTACTGACATGCGTTACGCCATTTACCAGGGCTTGACATCTTTTGTTAAGGCCACGCGTATACCGCTATAAGATTCTATTGATACGATGTCATTAAAGTTTGGTCTGACGATTCTGAATATTAGAAGACGACATTTAGAAGATAAGAGTTCGCATTTATTTCAAAAAGCGTTTTAATTAACTCATTGCCTTCTCCTAGTGTCGTCTGTTCATAACCTTTGCAAACAGATTGGACTCATGTCAGGCCTGAAAAAAATCGAACATTTAAAGTTGATTTTTAAAAAATATACAGACGACAATAAAGCATGAAAATTTCCCAGGGGCAAAGAGTTAAACGTTAAATACTCACTCCATGTATTATTTTCATAGGACTTTTTGAACGTTAAGAAATGGGCATTACTAAAAAAAAGTCCCTGGTTCGACTGCTCGTTTGGGGCTACGATTTCGAAAGGCTGAATGTTTGAGGCTTTGAGGACATTTATTAAATTAAGGAAAATGCAGCAAATGCCAAATGTTGTGATATATGGAAACAATGATGTATTGGGAAACATGGATCCAAGAGTGAACTTGTAATAGGAAAACAAGGGAACGGGGGGCGTCATGCTTTTTCACCCTACAAATTAGTTTTGTGATTTTTTATCAGAAGCTTAGCAATTATTTCTCCCCTCATCTAGAATTCTGGCAGAACAACCAAAGGACAGAGCTTTCTGATATAGATTGTTAATTACTCGGACCCAATATACTGGGTCCGAGTTAATTACAAATTCCAAAAGGCTATGAAGCCCATAAGAATTTAAAAAGATTACCATTATTTGATGCAGGATATAGACTTATATGTGCTGAACAAAACAAATAAACCTGGCTATCTTGGGGGGAAATATAGATAGACATTTTCGCGTGATTGGTTCTGATCATGTCATAATATATGCACATATACTACAAATGTATAGATTGAAAGATATGTTTAAGTTAGTAATTTCATGTCTGCCGGAATAGCTCAGTTGGGAGAGCGTTAGACTGAAGATCTAAAGGTCCCTGGTTCGATCCCGGGTTCCGGCGCGAACGGAGTTCGGCGGCGGGCACAATTTTTTCTCTGCCAAGTCATTATTTCTTACATTGTATGGCAACTATTTTGAACTTCCACCATTAGCTTAAACGAATACTAAATTTACAAACTATGATGTATTTTAAATTACTTCAAGAAACAGGTTTTAATATATAAATCAAATTCAAAATCAACAAAATTAAGGTTTCTTAAAAAATACAATAAAAAAAAAATAAAAAGAATTAATTTATGTGCAAGGGAAGCAACTATCAGACAACAGAATCTCAAGTCTGACCTGTAGTTAGGTCCCATATTAAAATTGCGCGCGAGAAAAAAGACATTCTGATTCGCATGGTCCTTGCAAAATGATTCGGCAGTATCGAATCTTCCAGCTCCCTACTTCTCACGTTCGATTTGTCAAAATATAAAAAAAAAATCGTTTTTTAAAACTCATATTTTCCCATTTTTAAGATTAAATAACTTTTTTAAAAAGGCGTGTACATGAAAGGTAACATTTCACGGGTATATGCAGCCACAGAACGCCATGTCTCTTCGACATGGGTGACGGTTTTCAGGTTTATTCCTGAATTCATGAGTTTAAGGTTGTCACATTCAAAAGAAAGGCATCTCAAATACTGAATTAGGCAGATTATTATGGGTTTCAGCTCATCTAAAGACATTTTGGAAATTTAAATATATTTAAAGCATTCTCTATTTTTTAAAGTTTGGTTAAAATCTACAAAATCAACAAAGATGTGGTATAAAAGTCCTTCATCCCTAGGCATATGTCGCTTTATTGTTTTCTTCTTGTATGATATAGCACTGCTTGTCATAGAAATCATTGAAGACCCTGATCATCTCGTGATAGACTGACTCCAGTCCTTTAACAATTTTTCATCAATGTGTCATATCATATACTATAAAGATAGTCTAACTCTGATGGCTCTGTTTGAAAACAGAGCCATCAGAGTTAGACTAGCTATGGTATGACACACTGATGAAAAAATGTTTTAAGAACTGGTGCCAGTCTAATTTTTTATAAAAGGGTTAAATCGCGGGAAATCAACAAGCCACATGGAAAATAAAATTGGAAACAATTTGCAGTCCAGGTTGAAGTAATTATTACCCTTCCTTTAGACCGCCTCTGATTATTTTCGGAATGCATAGGGAAAGAAATTCACCCAGCCAAAGAATTTAGGGGTGTGGGAAAGAGGTTAAAAAGCTATAATTTAATTTGAAGAACGTGCTACAAATTGGAGTAAAAACTGCGTCGCGCAGCGTGAAACAATTCCACACAATACACCTTCCGCCGTATTCATGTAACGATATATGCAACGGAACCTGCAAGTTATTTTTTGAGTATGGAAGGAGGGATTTTCCCACGTGAAAGGTGTAGTTAACGAGGGACACGTGGCCCTCTTACATGAAAGTCGCCGGTGGTGGTCACACAGTGACCACACTTCAAGATAGAGAGCGGTGCTGAAACATGACGACAATCTAAGCAATTTATGGTTTATTCCTACAAACTAGATACCGTGAAAGGAAAACTGCTCAAATCCTAGACTTCCCTAGCCTGGGTTCCAGTCTGATCATTTTTTCTTCTTTTTTTATTTTTCCGTTCCTTGGTCAAAAATGACACTCAATAACAGACAACCGATACTTTTGATATCAACAACAGACAACCGATACTTTTGATGTCTTATCTTTTTATTATCTTAATTATTGGAATATTTAGCACATGAAATATTGATAAAAATAAATTGACAAAACAAAAACCAATATTGACGACTGGACCCAGGCTAAGACTTCCCTACACCGTGCTATGACCCCTTAGAAAATGTCTGTGATCCCAGAGTATATGTACATACAATTCCATTTAATAAATTCAATTCTTATGTACTAATGTTTTGTCTGTCTGTCTCCTCTGCTTTTGTTGATTCTGTCTTTGTCTCTATTTATGCATCATGATAAACAAACATATATGGAACGAACATATATATTCAGAATATGTTTCACACTATATTATACAATACCGGTATATTTGATAACAAGGATATGATCAAAACAAGCATTTTATACGTTCGATGAAATCTTTACACGATGTGCATGTATGCCACCTGCTCCGAACGCATGGAACTGTAAATTGCAAGTCCTCGGAAAACATAACAAGTCAACTTTTATCGAAGAAAAGTTTATGACAAGAGCACATTACAAAATAAGTAATGAGCTACTTAGGATCACAACCCTGCAAAAGTGCCTAAATGGCAGGGAACCGGAACTTATTGCTATAATGGCACCTTGGACCTGGCTCCATAATAATACTGATAAACAATTTCACAGGACATTTAGCAAATACATTCCAGCTTTGAGATTCCCTTTAAAATTTACAACATCTCTCATTGCAGAGCCAAGTGTCCATAACAGTGATAATGTATTTAAGTTCTTTGCATACTGGGTAATTTTGTATTTTTTGTAGCCTACCGATTTTTCCCCCAAAATCAACTTCTTTGAAAATTCTGTCAGGAAAACCACCAGAGTGCTATACAGTTTGGATCCAGATCAGGTCCGAACTTTTGTCCGGCCTGATCTGGGTCCAGGCTGTTTCAAACAGTTATCAAATGACGACACTAGTAGGCAAAAGAAAGTTTGAAAATGTGTGGAAAAATTCTGGTTGGTCTGTTAAGCCAAAATTTGGCTTCAGGAGCGGTGGTGTGCATGTGTGGTTGGGGGTCGACCAGGGTTGACACAAACAAGTCTGCTAAGTAGAATCTTGAATGTTTGCCTCTAATCTTTATATCTCAACCAACGCATATGTTGTGGGTGCTCAAAATAACCGTCTCAATTTGAGAGAGAGAGAGAGAGAGAGAGTTTTTGCGATCGAAAACAAAGATTGGAATCAGTGTGTTACCCAGCATGGAAATCACTGAATCCTTTGACGCATTGTACACTATCAAACTCGATTTTTTATGTTTTTCACATTGATTTTCGGCGATAACTTTTAATTTTAGCAAATAAAAGTTGAAAAAAATAATAGCGCCCATTTCCAAGCCCCTGCGAAATAGAGTTCTTAATTCAAGAGCAGGTCAAGAACAGATCTTGAATTTAGCAAGAATTCTTGAACTGTTCAAGAAAAACTGTACTTGAACCTTTCAAGAACATAAATTAGGAACAGTAAGAACTTTTTAAGAATTTGTGATGTTCTTGAATTTTTCATAAAATGTTCTTGAACATTTTAATAACTTTTCTTGAACGATGTGTTGACTCTGGTGTTCTTGAACTGTTCTTAAGTGTGTTCTTGATTATTTTAAAGACTTTTCATGAACATTATGTGTTCTTGACCTGTTCTTAAATTTTCAAAGACTTTCCTGAGTCGCTCGTGCGTTAAAATAGTGGGGTCATCTCGAAACCGTCCATTTTAGAGCATGTGCATAGAGGAAATTGGCACACCATGCGAAATCCCTGATTCTGTACCTACAAATGATGATGCTCAAAGTAGATTCTACATATGTAGGGTAAATTATCAGTATACAAACAACAGTTTTTTTTATAATATACACAACCATTGAAGAAGGGGATATTCGCCGCCTGTGAATATTCTTTTGAGACGAACCCTTTCTGTCATGCTTCTGCGAAAAAAAGACAGAAAATATAGCCGAATTCCAGTAATTGCAAAATTTTCATCTGTGTACACAAAAATCTGTATGTGCCACACTCTTCGGACCCATTGGAGGAATCGGCGCTACTTTCATCGCGAACACAGTTTGCTAAAATTAAAAAAGTAAAAAAAAATATCGCCGAAAATCAGTGTGAAAAACATACAAAAAATTGAATCGCTGCAGAGTTTGCAGGTAAAATCACATCTTATTCTACATGTATAGCATACGAATAACACAGTCTCTTTAGTTTCTCTCTCTATATATAACTTGAAAGTTTTATTAATTAGTTTGTGCAGTTGAGCCAACTGTCACAAGAAACCTCAAAGACAGCTTTTCTACTCTCAATATCCCTTATGAACCTTGCCAGCTGATAACCTTTGCAAACTGTTTGGACCAAGATTACGAAGGTCGGTCCTGATCTGGATCCAAGTCATTTGGTACTTTAATAGTGTTCCTGAAAGAATGCTTTAGAGCCATTAAATAAAACAGAGGATGCAGCTTCAAGTTGATGATCACTTGCTGATACCTATGCTTAGACCATGCCTCTAAGACTATTTTGTTTGCTTATGCTGTTTTCCAAAAGATATGTCTGTCTGGACAACAGTCTGACCTCAAACCAAATGGTCAGCTGATTTGCAGCAGCTCATTAAACCTAGATTACCAAAGTTTAATAGACTTCTTAGCAGATTTATGATGCTGCTTTTCTGACCACATTGATGTGAGTACTAATCTGTGTGAATAATCAATTTCACACCTCTCCTTGAGTAAAATCTTGAACTGGTGCTTGTGAGCTAAAGTAGAGCTACTTGGTTATGTTCAATTTTGGCCAAAGTGCACCATATGATGACTGATGAATATAAAGGGATGATTTCGAGACTACATGTAATTTTCATGCAGACCATTTCCATAGATACGTACATCGTGGAAATGAAAGCATATTTGGATAGTAAATTGACGCTAAAGACCTATCCGGAAACATCCATACAGACAGACGAATTGACAGTTACGATGCAGGCAGCAAACCAGTTAGCCAGGGTGAACTAACAAGAGAAAGAAAATGTGTAAGTATTCTGAACTTTAAAGATCAACTGAAAAGGTAAAAATAAGTTTTCAACCAAAGTTTTCAGAAAATAGCATTATTATGAGAAAGAGATTGCTGAAAACCGCATCTAAAAGCTCCTATCCATTCAAAAGTTATGCCTATTTGAATTTTGGACTGGAAATTTTCCCCAAAACAGACTTGAAAAACTAAAAATAGATTCTATCCAACAATGCACCATTCTGTGATGTCATATGAGTTTTGAAATTTTCAATGAATTTAATATTTGCAAATGCAAAGAAAATGTCAAACTTTAGTATGCTTTTCTGCGAAACAACGAAGATTGATCTTGCATAAATGGTTTTCTGTATGTTAAATTGCATTTAATTAAAATTTTATGCTTTAAATTCAAATTTAAATAAAAGTTTAAATTCACTTTTTCCATACATTTCTTATTCTAAATAATTCAAAAATGAGTAAATCCAATTTTTATGTTAACTTATTTTGAAACATTAAAAATATAATCCAAAAACATGTTGTCTGAAAGGAAAAAAAAACATTTTTTTTTAAATTTCAAAACAAAAATTTAAAATTCAATTTCTAGCTTTTCTACGCAAATTTACCAAAAATTATTTAATCTGACAAAATGGAATTTAGGCAATTAAAACATTGGCATTTTCAAACTGAAGATATACTTTTCAAATACACAGTTTGAGATATTTGAATTTAAACCACTTTTTTTTAAATCATCATATGACATCACAGAATGGTGCATTGTGGGATAGAATCTATTTTTAGTTTTCCAAGCCTGTTTTGGAAAACCAAAATCAAGTCCAAAATTCAAATAGGCATAACTTTTTTTATTAATTGGAATTTTTTGATGCGGTTTTCAGCATTTTTTGTATGATATAATTTTTTTCATATCATTTCATTTCTAAAACCTTTTCATATGATCTTTATAGGTTTTACTGAATATTTTGTTGCACTGAAGTCCAGTTTTAAGAGAGAATTTATGCGTTTCTAGGTTAGGGGGGGGGGGCTTTACCTATCTCCCCAATCCAACAGAGCCTCCACAAGGAGCAGTGTTTTTTTATGACCGCATACAATCATGCGAGCCCAACGTCGTGGAAAGCTGTCTTTGTTACTTTGTGTCCTATCTAGTTTTGCAATCATCTTGAAGAGTAAGAGCGAGCTGGTTGCTTTGCTTTTGTTGTCTTATGGATGTATTGTTACTGTTAATAATATGTGACTCTTCCTCACGGTGCCGTGGGTTGGTCTGCAGTGTTTGATTGTGGTATTTCCTGATCATACTCACTTACTTTTAAATTGTTGTTGCATGTGAACACCAAGGGTTTTGATCTGGTGGCGCATATGCACCGTATGGTTGTTCTTGACCGTGGCATAGATACTAGTTGTATGATATATAAAACAAACATAATCACACCTTTGTCCCCTGGCAATATTTACCATAACTTGTTATTAGGACCCAATACCAAGTTACGCACGTGCGTAATACAAATTGTACACATTCAATGTAGAAATAGTTTGTTTGTTGGTACTGCTCTTAAAGGAAAGAATTCGCTCCCTCAGGGAGCAAATTCTTCCCTTTCAGAGAAGTCCCCAGTTGAATATGGTCACAATCGATGATAATCACTGCTTGCTTCAATAGCCTCCCTTTAATGTGCGTAACTATTACAGCTTGTTTTTTATAGCAAAAGAGACTGCTCTTTAAGGAAAGATTTCGCTCACCCCGGGAGCATGTTTTCCCTTTGAGAGCAGTCCCCAATTTGAATGTTTCAGTAGCCCCTCCACCCCCCCCCCCCCCCCTTTGATGTGCGTAACTATTACAGTGTTTGTCTACGCCCTTGGATGTGTTGTGATTAGCATGATTAACACTTACACAGATCAGACAATGATGCATTCAATTAAAAACAATAGATATATCTTTAAAAAGAATATGATACATTTCATTTGAAAACCGCCTTGTAAAACCTAATTAGCACGCGGCAGCCTCTCTATTTATGTTTCATTTTTCTTCTTTCAGTAGACCCACCTCGGCTAGATAGAATCAGAACCCACTGTTATAAAACACAGGTCCTGACCTCACTGCTGGAATGCGGTCTTTGTTCACGTTTGGTATGGCACCGTTTGCAAGGATAGGGCTCACAAGTTACACAAAATATTGGAATTTTGATCAAACAATACTGCGTCTTTACATCTTTAAAAAATATTTAAAGGTAAGCCATTTTCAGGATTTATTGTTTTTCTTCCATTTCTTTTCAGTCGTGTATATTCAGTATTATTTTATGCAATATATTAAACAAGGGCTGGTGCTTTGGATTGATGAAGGCCAACCAGTAACCTTAATACCTTGCAAACCATGCGCGGATCCAGAAAATATTGTCAGAGAAGGTCCAACTATAAGAACGTTTTCGTTTATTTATTTATTTTTAGTTTGATGAGAGGAGGAAGGATCAATATATCACTATTAGCGGGCCATCATCAGCCCACCAGCGAAACGCCGTTTAAATGGCGTTACGCTGGCGTGTCGATGATGGCCCAACAGTGAATGCTGGCTTGGTAGCTTTGTGATTTTTGTAAGGGGATCCAGACCAGTATTGCTAAGAAACCCTATAGTTTTGTGATTTTCCAAGGGGGTCTGGACCCCTGTTCCCCCTCTGGATCCGCGCATGCAAATAATATGCTCCAAATATGTTTAAATGAATATGAACCTGCTGCAGTGTCCCATAAGAGAAAGCAAGTGAGTAGGGTGAAGTCGGGAATATTCGGACAGACAGCTAAATCTCGGACAGCGACATTGTTTGTTTCATATTTCAAATATTGGAATACAACATAAATTAACTAAGCAAACCGTGAAAATCCTGAAGAGACGGCTCATAAGGAGCCGTCTCATCTGGATTTACACTGTTTGCAAATGTGTGTCCGAATTTACCTGATGTCCGAATTTACCCGACTTTACCCTATTACCAGGAAATGCCACAATCGCAGACTACAGACCAACCCACGATCATCCCGGAACACAGACAGCCAGAGCACACTTAACTCTTAATGCGCCAATCACAACAAAATTAGTCTGCTTTTCTCGTCTGCTGAAATGTTTAAGAAGCCTCTATGGCAAACAGTGTGGACCAAGATCAGACTGTTCGTATAGGAGCAGTCTGTTCTGGGTCCACGCCGTATGCTTCTATACTAAATTCGTCAGTAATGTTAGGCAATTATTTGCAGCAGACGACTTCAGCAAACGACATTTTCCGATGCATTTTTTTCTTGGAGCTTTAAGGGCTAACGTAAAGCAACCAAGATTATTGCGCGAAACTAGAAAGAATAATACCGGTCAAACTCCACAAGGCAAACACTCCATCAGATGCTAGATACAGTTGGTTGGCCAGTGGGAAGAACGGATGAATGGATGGATCAATAGATAGAGATCTTACACGAATGCTCATGTTTTATTGAATTTATGAAACGAGTTGAGGAAAAGAGATAAAATGCGCGGCCTGCCGAGCAATTAATCTCTTTTTCTCAACGAGTTTAATAAATACAATAATACATGAGCACATGTTAGATTATATTTATCATATGACACTAAGATTACTTTGAAATCTTATTTCTGGCGTAAAAAGTCATTATGTACGAAACGTTGTTATGGACGTCATTTCATACATGTAACGTTACCTGAAAATCTGTAAAACACTAGTGGTTTACCGATTTTAATGCATGGCCTCATTTCACTCCCAGACGCAACGTCTTATGATAATATTAATTTGCCCTTTTTTCATGTTTTCAGATAGTCTGACGAAACGACTGACATATCAAAACTTGCAGGATCATCATGGAATCTAAAACCTATTTCCCGCCCTGGGTGATCATTACTATCATACTTGGATCGTTGTTGGGGATTCTTCTAGCGGTTGGACTAGCTTGCTATGTGTGTCGCTTCTTTGATAAATGCAGATATTTCACAAGGTCGGATGCCCCGTTTAACCGGATCGTCTTTGGACCACCTAGGAAGCACGTACGGAGACGAAACTATGAAATACAGATGACGAACGCCAGAAGAGAGATGAACATTTCTGAAAAGGAGTTGCCAAATTCTACCGAGAATGTGTCGGATAGTAGCAGACAGAGACCATCGGACAATGAAAGCAGGACACTTGGCAAAGAGATAGCAGAGTCTGGTTTGTCGAGTTCTGACGTGGGGATATCGAATTATGGCGCAGATATTTCTGATTCTGAAGAGAAAGAATACCAATCTCGACGCCAGAATTCGGCACATCTCTCGCTGCCACAGACATCTCAAGCGTCTGCTTCACATGTGAACATACAGTGAGAACAGACATTAATAGTTGTTTAACGTTGGCACCGATATATCTTATTTAAAAGAGAAACAACACCAATCTCGACGCCAGAATTTGGTACATCTCTCCCTGCCACAGACATCTCAAGCAGCTGCTTCACACGTGAATACACAGTGAGAACAGACATTTAATAATTTTTTAACGATGGCGTCGATATATTTAATCCAAAAGAGTACAAAACCTATCTCGACGTCAGAATTTGGTAAATCTCTCTTTGCCACAGACATCTCAAGCGACAGCTTCACATATGTGAACACACGATGAGAACAGAATCAACTTGACACTTTAACGATGGAGACTATTTATCTAATTTTAAAGAGTACAGCACCAATCTCACCGTCAGAATTTGGCCACACAGCTTCACAAGTGAACATACAATGAGAACAGAATTAACTCTTTAACGATGGAGACTATATATCTTATTAAAAAGAGAAACAACACCAATCTCGACGCTAGAATTTGGCAAATATGTCTCTGCCACAGACATCTCGACGTGTGCCTACCCTACCTTAAATTTTCAGACCCGTTACCCGAAACACAATTATTCTTTTAGATATAGCAGGGCAAAAGTTAACAACATTAACTACCAAGGGGATACAACACCAAAAGAACAGATTGATAAGTCGAATCTACTGTTATGTCCCATAATTACTTTTACATCCAAAAAGCTGCTCCTCCTGAGCTACGCATACTGGCATAACTTCCATACGTAGTTACGTATGTGAGTAATGAGAATTATATACATAGTACAGGGAAACCACTTAATGAGAAATAATGTTTTCCCATACCATAAGGGTCTTAAAGATGGTGTCACAAGCATAGCATACAAATGCCAGTTGTTTCCAATATGAATACAATCTGCTCAGTACAGGCTAACATGCTCCTCAATATTAATAAACAATTTTGGTCCATTCTTTAAAGATTGGCTGAGAGTTCGCTGTTGTATATGTCATCCACTACAAAAATTGGCTGGAAAAACATATATGGGAAGAAAGATTCAAGCCTGTTTTATTGTATTAACTAATTGAGTTTAGATACATACAAATTGGTATTTCCATGTGACTCATACAGGGTATACACCCTGGGTTAGGTAGCCATTGGCGAACAGTAATCAGAACACATTTTAGCATAACATTTCTTCTGTGCCAGACGTAACGGCTAAATATTGGGCCAATTTGTAAACTTTAAGCTAAATGCTTTTTCACTTTACACATGTATCTGCATGGGATCATCCCAACCTCTTCCGTGGAACACCACTGTCTAAATAAGTAAAGTAAAGTAAAGTTAAGTAAGGTAAAGTAAAGTAAACCTACTTATATTTTTCCTTTCTTATCCTATGCTTACAATAGGCGGCACTACTTAAGATGCCTTCCAAAATTGTTTGTTTGTCTCTAACGTAATGCATGGCCTGCAATTACAATATTTCTTAATGAGTTACCAGGATATTCAGAAGAATTTCTAGACGTGTAACAGAACTTTTCCAACCAATTCATTTGTGCACTAAAATGACCTTTGTCCTTATAGATGACATTTAGAAACCCTTTTCTATCAATAACGCATTGTAAGTAATCTTACATATCAGTTTATTTTAAATATCACGATTTTAACGTTGACATGTAGGCAAAAGACATTTAAGAGACTTTAATGTATACATGTAAGTTTAACTATGTTAGCCATATTTGACGCCATCTTGGATTTTCGAGAACAAAAAATACTAATTGCCTAATTGTAGTTTTAGTATCAACTAGCCCATCAGTTTGCTGTTGCATCGTCCGTCTAGGTTGGAGAAGATCCACATAGTTGCCGCCGCTGTCATCTTTCTGTAAATGGCCACGAGTTCTCAATTCGTATCAATTTTAATGAACATAAATAATAAACAGTGTTAATTATGGAAGAATTTTATTTTAATGAGAACATTCAAGGAGAGAGCGCTCAGAAATCTGCACACGCGAATTTATCAATGGTTTTCATCACGCGATTCAACTGGCCCTTTTCTTCCTACAAGTACCGAGTAGGCCTACCACATAACGGAGGGTGTCCTGTTTTATTGTCAAATGCGCAACAAAAATAGTTCTGCGGTTAAAGAAAAAGGAAGTCGTTGTATAAGATATGGTTAATATAACTCTTTCCCACGCTTCTACCGTCAAAAACATATTGTCACAGGACACTTGAATACACTGTCTCATTTCATATCGAGTCTACTTTTCAAAGTGACTCACGCAAAACGAGATTAAAATCACAATTACCTTTAAAACGGGTAACTTTCCCACGATTTCTTAACCTATCTGCAACAACTAAAAAAAGACATGTGCACATTCAAAATTGGTTTAGATATTTATAATAATATTTTTACATTATTCAACAAGGCGAGCGCAATTGGACAATGAAAATGATCCGAATCGGATAGCCGAAATGTCGCAACAACATTTTTAGAATAACAACCATCAAATTAAGAAAAAAATGTGTAAAATGTTATGCAAAGGCATTGCTGAAAGTGAAAACAAGGACTCTCCTTTTCCGTCTTGTCAGCTAGAATGGTCCCCGTCTAATCGATTTATTCTTATAGTGTCTACCTCTCTGATAGGGCCAGCTCAGAAGGGAGATTATATTAGAGAAAGATTTGGTTCAGTAGGAGTAATTTACCTTGAACTCAGGGCCTTAAAGCCAGGCTAATCATCAGCGAAAGCGTTCTTACATTATACCTGACCCCATCAATCACACATCTAAGGGAGACTCCTAGATCAAGCAGTGGTTCTCTTCAATTGCATCCCTTTTCAAAATGGAACTTCTCTTAAAGGAAAAAAATTGCTCCCAGAGGGAGCAAATTCTTTCCTTTAAGAGCAGTTCCTAATGGTATGGAAAATCACTTTTACCACATTAGGTGACCTCCCTTGAATGTTACTATTTTTATTACGCACGTGCGTAACTGTGTATTGGGGACTACGCCAATGGCAGGTGCATTATCAAATTATTACATGCTATGTGAGACAGGATGATCTAGTTATCAAGTGGGTGTTAACAGGTTTTAACAGATTTTGAAAATTTTCAAAGTTAAAGCCTGGGAAAAGTAAACATTTCAGTCAACGTATGGGTCACGTGACTAAAATGTAAATAAGATAATTAGCCACGTGAAAGTATTTGCACAAGATAAAAATGTCTCGCGATCGGAAGATAAAAGTAAATTAACATAATACAGGAAGTATACGCCTTTTTCAAAATTGGTCAGCCCCTATTGTCGTTTTGAGCCTCTGGATTAATCTTTCCTTTTTATTTTATAAGGGACAGTGCACGAGATTTCTGTACTTATCGCATCAACGAGCAGCGAATGCTCAGGCGAGTCTGAACATATGCGCAGACTCGCCTAAGCTTTCGCTTTACAAAAAAAAAACAAAAAACTGAAGTATGGATGAAGGAATTTGATTTGATCCTTTACGTCCTTCAGTTATACAGGGACGGGTTGAACCAGTACTAAGCTAGGATAAATGTGTCTTGCTCAAGGACCACAAAGCAGTGACGCCGCCGAGGCTTGTACCCGCGGCCCCTCGTGCTCGAGTCAAGCACGCTACCACTGAGCCACCGCGCTCCCTATGGATGTAGATAAAGACTCAGTCCATAATTTAAACCTCTAGTTTCGCTGGATATGTCCGTTTTATTGGAGGCATTTGCTCCTCATGAAAGAAGTATCGAAATCTGTTGTCTCCTCATGAATTAAGTATCGAAATTCGTTGTGATGTCACATTTTTCATTTCTAGTGTTTTGTGACTTAAAAATGTATTTTGCTACAAGCCAAATATTTTTAAAGATAATTCTTGTTTTAAACTAATTGTTGCTTTGCTCCACATCAGGTACGACGCTTTGTCGGGCCTGACCCGGTTCCAAATTAAAGCAAAGTTAAAATATAAAGGGCTTAATTGTTTTCAAACCCTACTGATAGCACGCACGAGGGGCGGGCAGCCCGTGTTTGCTTTCCGTATAAGTTCCCAATAAAATAAACAATTGAAAACTACAATGTATGTTAACAAGCAGAGATCAAAAGACTTTCGTAGAAAACATTTTTGAAGGAACAAATACAGTGACAGAACATTCAAATCAAAATTCCTTTGCTTTATTCAATTGATTTTTACTATTATGAATGTGATCGTTATACTGTCCTTAAAAGGGCACAAATAAATCACGTTTGTCGCGGCACGAGAAATGGAAAGCTTGCTTATACTTGTAGCAGATACATAGACCACAATGTGCATTCCCACAGACTGATCTGATGACACTTAATTGAGCCACTGGACCCGAAGTACAACAAGATATCAGAATAATTCTGCAATGCTGCAAAGAAGCTGGGCGTTTGGTGTCATCTTTATTCTAGTGAAACCTTTTTTCGGAATCTGGTTTAGTGTTGACGTATTGCCCCCGACCAGATGGGGCTTGTTAAGGGCCTATTGAGAACAGGGCACTTTTATAACATATGAGCCAGTGCATGAGATTTCCAACAATGTGGCATTTTGACATGTGTAGACTCGGACGAGCCTCTGCAGCCTCCTTTTAAGCTTAGAAACTCCAAATGGTGTTCAGTCTGTAGCTTAACAATCATAGAATACTCAAGCGACTAGCAAAGGCTCTGATCAGACTGCGCGTATGCGCAGGCTGATCTGAGGCTTTGCTCGTCGCACATACCACTTTGTTGGAAATCTCATGCACTGGCTCATATCATATTAGCAAAAGTACTAAAATTTGATAACCTTGTCTTCAAAATGATAAATGCGCATGCTCAACCGTGCGCGTGCATTAACATACATTTATTTTAAATGAGTGGGTGTCAGTTTATATTTGTACGAATTTGTGTTATGGTTTGATCTAACAAGGGGTCACTTAGTATCGGGTTGGGGTCAGAACTCTGGACAACTCAAGAATAAGGACCGGCCACAGCCAGGTCGAAGGGTATCAAAGTAAAGGTGAAAGTTGAAGAGTTGGGGAGGTGTACAAAAGATTCCGTGCTTCCAAAACAAACAGTGATTAATGTATGCATAAAATATAACACTGCTTATCAAGATCAAAGCAAGGGCTTAATGGACAAAATATGAAATTTTTCATATATCTGTATTTCCACGAGAACGTTCTGGTCTGATGAGATAACCTCAGGGGGTATATTGTGTTTTTGTAATTTCTAAGGGCATGTATACTGTATGCTACTTTCCGCGCGCGCGTGCGTGCATGTATTTGTATGTGTTCCGAATCTGTCACTAAGCTATGTATGTAGTCTCACGAGATATCCATTTAATTATCATAAATAGTATATTGGAGAGTCTGGATGGGGTATAATAATTAGTGAATAATGGCCCTTTTTATAATGAATAGTGAATAATGAGCCAAAAAATAATGAATAGTGAATGTTGAGATACTAAAAAATAATGAGGCCCCCCAGGGGGGGTCTGTGCTCCCTTGATCCCTGAAAATAATGCATTGATCTCCCCAGATCCCTGAAAAAATCCTCTGCTCCCTAAAAGTATTTTGCCTTGCTCCCCAAATCCCTAAAAGTAGTTGAGCTTCTCCCCAAATCCCCAAAAATATAAGTCAATTCTCCCTAAAATGTATTTTTTTTCCGTAGGATTAAAATCACATACTTTTAAACTATGAAGCTGTACAAGAGTGCACTTAATATTTGCCTTATACATGTAAAGACAGGACTTAGCCATGGAATACACAACATATACTTATTTCAATGAAATGCATTCATGATATATGGCTTGAAGTATAATGCCATCCTTAAAATGCTGTTGCTGTACCTAGTAGAGTAGGCATGGAGGAATGCTCTCTAGATTTGATTTTTTTAACAAGAGACAGACCATTTGTTTTTCTGGTTAGGGGGCAGGGGCTGATTTTTCCAACAGCTTAAACTAGATATTTGTTGATAAAGCGAAAGCATTTTTGTAACCATAAAAAGTCTTCATTACAATAATTGCTTTCAGTCCCTATACGCTTGTTTAACTTTAGTTTCATCAAATAAGTATCTGATCAGTATCCTTAAAATTTCTTTTATAAAAAAGAGCTAATGTTTTAAGAGAGGATTACATAGCAGGTGCATATGTAGCCCTGTAACAATAAAGAGGCACACTCATGCTGGGGGGGGGGGGGTCCGGGGGCATGCTCCCCCAGGAAAATTTTGATAAAAACGGTGCCGGCTGTTGCAATCTGGGCGTTCCAAAGTATGTGATTACCATCCTAAAAATCGACACTTTTAAGGTTACTAAATCAACAACAACAGAACTTAATTGCCACATTTTTCTCTCAAATCAACGTACATGTGCATGCATGCATCCGAAAATGATTAGAGTTAGAACTTAAAAGGGGGGTCTGGGGGGCTATCCCCCCAGAAGCAGAAGAAATTTTTTAAAAATCAAACAAAATGGAGGCTTTTCCTTTATTTTTTTGCTTTTTGGCAGGGCTCCCTAGATCCCCAAAACTATGAGCTTGCTCCCCAGCTCCCCTAAAATAATTGCCAGTGCTCCTCAGATCCCTGAAAATAAATAGCCATTCTCCCCAGATCCCCAAAACCCCTGAGGGGGCCCAAATAATGTATAATCCTATTTTTTTTAATGAATTGAAGAAAAAATTAATGAATCGTGAATAATCAGATTTCTTTGCCACCTAACTTACCTATAATGAATAATTGGTCATATTTTAATGAATAACTCAAAATTTTAATGATGAATAATGGGCTTAATTTTTAATGAATAGTGAATACCAGACCCCCCTCCCCCCCCCCCCCCCCCCCGCATCCAGACCCTCATATTGAGATCGTCCAATAACTACCTGACAAGTCTCCGACAACTGCAAACTTTGGATCCTAGAAGATTACGTTCCCTTGGGACACTCAGACATGGGCGGATCCAGAGGGGGGGGGACAGGGGGCCGGACCCCCCCCCCAGAAAAATCACAAAAATTTAGGGTTTCTAAGCATTATTGGTCCAGATCCCCTGAAAAATTACAAAGCTACCAAGCCAGCATTCAATGCTGGGCCATTATTGGCCTACCAGCGAAACGCCATTCAAATGGCGTTTCGCTGGCGGGCCGATGATGGCCCGCCTATAGTGGTATTTTGATCCTCCCTCCCCTCATCAGTTAAAAAAACGTTGTCAAAGTTGGACCCCCTCTGACATAACTTTCCGATGTTCGATATTATAAAATTTACATGAAATTCTTTCAATCAAATATATTTATTCATTGTGCTCAAAAGCACTGGCACCCATGCGCGGATCCAGAAAGTTTTGTCAGAGGGGATCTAACTCTGACAACGTTTAACGTTTTTTTTGTTTTGTTTTGTTTTTTTCTAGTTGATGAGGGGGAGGGAGGATCCAAGTACCACTATAAGCGGGTCATCATCGGCCCGCAAGCGAAACGCCATTAAATGGCGTTTCGCTGGCGTGCCGATGATGGCCCAACATTGAATACTTGCTTGGTAGCTGCGATTTTTCAGGGGATCCGGACCTGTATTGCTAGAAAACCCTATATTTTTTGTGATTTTTCAGGGGGGATCCGGACCCCCTGTCCCCCCTCTGGATCCGCACATTGCGCCGATGGGCTGACACATTAGGTGCGTCGTATGAAGATGTGCACTGTTGCTTATGTCGTTAGACCCACAGCTGCAGTAGTCGTAATTAAGTTCCGATTAGGTTTATTATTTTCGTGACTATTTGTACAAAGGCTCTTACTGTTTACTTTAATTGACTTTAAATTTAGTCAGTGTTTGACAGTTTCCTTCCTGTATAAACATCTTCATAACATCATATCGTTGTGAATTTTTCTGGGCCGAAGTGCCAAAAAGGTAACTTTTCATTGATTTTGACTTTGTTAACTTAAGTAGAGCGCTGCCCCTATTGTGCTGTTTACAAATGTGAGCTAATTGTTAATCTATATGCCAATGATGATTCAGGTGAAGCCGCGCAGTCGATCGAGTTAGACAAGACAGTTTTACCTATCATTGCTATAAATGCATTTTTAGTGAAACTGGTAAATGATTTCCTTTAGTTAACAAAAGGAAAATAAAATGGTGTCTGGCAGTTATAATTGTTTATTTGCAACTTTTTAAGTTCGTTCCTTGAACAAATATTCAGAACAAAACACCGCTCTTTTCATAAATGAGAAATGATTAACAAATGTTTACCTATTAAATATCAGATGCAAAAATGTATCAAATTTTAATAGGATTAAGCAAAGATGAACATTCTGACACGAACACCAAGTTCGAGTGCATTCATTAAATTTCAAGGTCACGCGTGTGATCTACCAAAGCTTTGCTACCCCCCCCCCCCCCGGTTGCCCTTTCCCTGCAAGATACAAATCTTTGCATGATGGCAAATTATTAATGCTGTTTTGTCGTATGGAGATATTTTACTATATGAATGAAAATATGTTTGGTTTTATCTATAACGATGTCCTGTATGTTGACTGTTGCAAAGTTAGAAATGGGGCAAAGATCAGGAGTAGATACAATCAAGCACCACACCTGACCCATGATACCAATGGGAAAGTGACAACGTCACAATTAGACATAACTAACGAGAGCCAAGAGGTCAGCCCTTTCCTAGCAGGTGACCACAAGGCATCAACAAACAGATGTGCAGGAAAGCATAACAAAACAAGACAGAAATAACATAAGTGATCCACAAATGAAGCAGCGCCTTGGAACGGTCAGTAAAAAATATTTTACTGGAGGGCTTAAACCGGTTTAACGGTGTACCAACCTCACCCTTAGTTCAGATGTGGATCAAGGCACATAGGTGTTTGGTTTGCATGAAAGACCCCTAACTTATAAAGGCATCATCTCATAGAACATATAAATCAAGCTAAGCAAAGATTAGGAACCAATAGTAAATTAAACTGAATACCGGAGCAAAAGAAATCCAACAGGTAAACCCCGGTGGGCCTGACAACAGCCAAAGCAGCCCAGTTTAACCCATTGCCAAAGGATGAAGTATCCTCCTATGTTCCGATCGTGATTATTTGTTATGAACTTCCTTGTTGAATAACTGCACTCCACAAGTGCAGACCACAGTACGCTCCATTCGTACCCTGCTTACACAATATGCTACCCGAGAGTATAGCATGTACTTACTTACACAGTATGCTACTCTTGTAGTATATTTTGTAGGGTCGGTACGTATGGGGTACAATATGCTCCACTTCAAAGATTTGTCTCGCCCTGCGTGTATGTTTGGTTTTTTTTCTATAATCAATCTGTGTAAGCTATCTTTCAATGGGATTAGCTAAACCCATGTCAGCTTCGTAATTGTTTTATCTTAAAGTCTTACTTTTCATCAACAATGGTCTCCAACTGTGGCTTTATATCCAACATGTGATCAACCTATGAAATCCGTAAAGTGGAAATGCGACGAGTACTATTCAAGAAAATCCACAAATGAGTTAAGGAAACCAACAAAAAGAGAAATCATTGAACCCAATATGTAATACATTGCAAACCTTAAAGGGACGTTTGTCCAAGAGTTTTGTCTCCTTGGTCCCTATTCTGGCTCTCACCCACTGAAGTAAGATTTGGAAAATTGAAGTAGGATGAGAAATTCAAAATTATTGAATACAAACGGGCACGGTAGCTTGGTCGGTATAGCGAGGCCACTTATCAAAATCGAGCCCTTTCAAGAGAGGAGAAATATGATGGCCTTGACTTTTAACTGACTATATAACAGCAAACAACAAAGACGACATGTGTCGTTTCTTTGATTAAATATTTGAAACACCTATTCTGTATGGACATACAACGGGTGATGGAATTGTATTTGATGCTGTAGTCCAAATTGATAACTACACTGCTCGACGTAAGGATAGTAATGGTAGTTTTTATGTTCTAAAAGTTAAAAGATTTGTTAAAATGTCTTTTGTTTATCGTGGATATATTTTATGGAATGAATTACCAAAGCGAATCAAACAAAAACGAGATTTTAAGAATTTTAAAAATATGGTTAAATCTAACTTTTCGAGAGCTGAACAGTGCATTACTACTTATATATGTCTCTATTATTATAGTTGGCAGAGACTACTCGAAATACTTCCTCCTAAAAGTTACTTGATTTAAAAAAAAATTGTGGCTGTTCCTTGGAAGTAACCTGTACTTAGCTGGTTTATGCAAGCAATATCTTAATAATCTTGTAGATGTAAACACATAAAAATTACTAAATCATATCACTGTTGATCTAAAGGCCATCTTCATTTTTATTGACGTGGATAAACCTTATTAATCACTAAAACAAACACGTTATAGGAGAATACTTAAATAGGTATTTAAGGGAGGTAGTAAGCACACTTTCCAAATATCAGTGACAACCATCAGAGATGAAGCCACTATGGCTATAGTTATGAATAATATTATATTTACGTCATTTCATCAGTTGTTCAGTCATGACCCTTATATTTTTTATATCCAGTATCGAATTTTGATGATATGCGATAAATCAATTTAGATTGATGGTGGGTCTTTGAAATGGCAGTTCACTGTCATATCTATTCTTGTTAGATTTGATATGCTGAGTTTTAGAGTTCTAATTGAACTTTACTGACGTTTCTAACTACGTGGATATGTATTTCTTTCTGTGCCTCGCAATGGCTTGTAGATAAGTACCAATAGGACCATATCTGTTTCTATGCTGTCTATCTTTGATGCCAAAATAAATCAACCAATATTTCCTCTACTTCAGGTCAAAGTAAGGAAGAAGGTAAAGATCAGGAATTGATTTAATCAAGTAACACACCTGACCCAGGTCACCACATGGGAAAGTGACAAAAACACAAGAAAACATCACATACAGGAGGGCCAAGAGATTAGTCCATTTACACGCAGGTGATCTCAAGGCTGCAATGAACAGACAAGACAGCATGACAGACGCGAAACATAAATAACAAAAAGGATAAATAACAAATACTTATTAATCTCGCCTTTTTGCATTGTTTTGAAGTGCAAAATAATAAAACGAATGCTACCTGGTGCCCCCAAACTGAATGTTTTGTCGTATATAAAATGAGACCTGACCAGCCACAGGTGGGGACGCCAACGGATATTTTATCCCATTAAATTCTCGCGAGATTCCATATATTACTAGGTGTTTAACAGTTTAAATATTTCAAACCCGGAAATAATGATTTATATACCCTATGGCTGGGAGTTCGAAATGGGTGACGACTGTTTTACACTTCATTTGGCCGCAGTGGCTGTTTTTGTCGATTCGTTTTTAAAAGTTATGAATAAATTTTCATTGGTTTTAAGGTTGATCGAACTCTTACTGTGTCACAAAGTCATGTCCATGTCATCTTGATCTTCCTGACGCTTGATTTACGAGTCCGAGTTGGTCGGGTGGCATTTCGCTGGCGGCCCAGGTCGTGACGCTGACCCATATAAGGTCCAGTCCATAAGGAAATGCTACACATCAACATATAGTTAAGTCATACCCTGTAAAAATAAGTAAAAGTAATTACAAGGCTAGTAGGTGTAAGTTAACACAAAATGGTGGCAGCTCAGCTGCCCAGATAAGGTCCAGTGTATAAGGAAATGCTACGCATCAACATATAGGTAAAGTCATACCCTGTAAAAATAAGTAAAAGTAATTACAAGGCTAGTAGGTGTAAGTTAACACAAAATGGTGGCAGCTCAGCTGCCCAGATAAGGTCCAGTGTATAAGGAAATGCTACGCATCAACATATAGGTAAAGTCATACCCTGTAAAAATAAGTAAAAGTTATTACAAGGCTAGTACGTGTAAGTTAACACAAAAGGGTGGCAGCTCAGCTGCCCAGATAAGGTCCAGTGTATAAGGAAATGCTACGCATCAACATATAGGTAAAGTCATACCCTGTAAAAATAAGTAAAAGTTATTACAAGGCTAGTAGGTGTAAGTTAACACAAAAGGGTGGCAGCTCAGCTGCCATGCTTTTGTGTTAACTTACACTTACTAACCTATTAAAACCAGTTGAGGCCAATACTTTTCCAGTGATAGGTGATACACATTTTTGCCTGATGCAGTTGTTTGTTATGCCCGCCATAAAACAGTATTAATTCATAATGATGTGGCTGAAAATCACACAAACCTGTACGTTTACTGATCAAGGGCGTTTTGACTTGGGGACGTTCTACTGGTGACCTCTTAACATGGCGTTTCTCTGGCGGGTCGATGGTGGCGCACTTTTATGGGCCGATTATAGTCTGGATTGTATGCTGGCTAAGGCTGCCACTGTACGCTCGTACGTACATATACAAGTTGCGACTGTACGTACATGTCAAAGTTGCAACTCTACGTACATGTAAAAATTGCAACTGTACGTGCATGTAAAAGTTGCAACTGTACGTACATGTATAAGTTGTAAGTACATTTTCTCAAGCTCTGCAACCCTTTTGTATAATGGCTACCCTAAACCCCTAAACGGGTACTTTTACAACCAGTGAAGACCAAGATAAAATGCCGCTTTCTGCGGCATTTTATCATAGTCTACACTGTTTGTTAAGGTAAAAAAAATCTGACAAAAAACGAAGCAACTTTAGAATCTGTCCGCCACTTTATCTGACCAATACTTACAGTAGCTTAATAAAAGGAACGTAAATAAAGATATTATGTTTTAATTGCTACCAAACATAACCCTAACCAAACCCTAACAATCATGTAAGATGTTAAATATTAACGTGTCTTCCATGCCCTATTTGTTAAAGCACATTCACCAAATGAACGTTACAAAAATGTTTTTAAAAATTATAGCCTGACAACCCTAGATATGTACAATGGGCGTTCCTAGTTTATTGTATTAAACCAGAAAAAAAAAAAATTCTATACAAAGGGCTAATTTGTGGCGAAAAGACTGCATTCTGTTATCATTAACCCATATAAGCCTAGCGTCCTTTTTGTAGGACAAACGCAAATAGTGTTAAACCAGATCAGACGACGCAAAACGCGGCGTCTGATCAGGTTCTGCACTGTTTGCTTACAGAATGTACTTTTTAAATTTGAATGAAATCGTAAATTACTACCCAACAACCCTTAAATTTCATATAGATTCGGTCAATGGATAAGGGAGGGAACTTTCGTTAGGCATATATGGGTTAATTCACCAGTGATTCCTGACCCAAAACATGACTGGGTTCTTCCAGAGTTTGAATATATATTGGTATTTAATTGTAAATCGAAGACTCCAGGATGGTTGGGGCAAATAAATATTAATGTAAAGACGAATCGGGTTCCCCTTAAAATCGAAAACAATATGGAGACAACAGAACCCATTCATGCTTGAAGACCTGATTCAGTAACAAAAGCCTTCACTATCAACTCAGTCCGACCTCCGACCTCGCAAGCGCGCGAGCTGGGTCGCCAGGGTAACAGGTCATATCCGTATGCTTTATTGCCTTTTATTGAAGTTTTACCCATCGACTGATAGAAATTGACTCCCCTCTGGCGTGTGCAAGACCAAAACATACCAAATGAATCGTTTATTGATAATAATCACTTTTTACGGAGTTGTGACCTTTAGGGCTAATATTCTAATGAATGCCCAAAATTCTCTCACCGACCATATAAAGGGATAGGAGGGGACAATGAGCTGATAATCAGAAAGGGGCTGATGGTATTTGATATTTTGTAAGAAATCAGAGCCGGTGTTAACAAGAATCATATGCTAGTGCCGCCTGCTGATAACCTTGGCAAACAGTTTGGGCTCAGATCAGGCCAGGCAAAATGATCCTGGTTCTACATGGCTTGCAAGCTTTGTGGATATGTGTTTGGGATAGATCTCAAGATTAGTAAAGAGTGTAGCAGGCCTTACTGTTAAAAGAAGGCTGCAAAGATATGAAAAATGACCATTTCTATTGAACGTTCGAACAATAAGATCAAATACAAATAAATTTGGATGCATTGAAAGCCGAGATCATTGTATTTATTTGAGTAGCCTGAAAATGAAATTTGACAACGAGGTTTTTACTACTTAAACCAATGGTGAGGGTTCATAGCCATTTCCTTGTGTGAGTATGTTTTAATCTGTTACAAAATATGGACTGTTTCGCTTTTTGAACTGGTCATGTCGTGTAATGTTCATGGTCATTTCTAGTTTTGCAATCATTACGCAGTTTAGTTTTGGTTTAATATAAACTGCTACGAGAATATGGTTAGATGTTAAAAGATGAGGTATATGTTGCTCCAACAAACCAGACAGTTTATTATTTATTATCTTAATATATTCGAAGTACCCATTTACCTCAATTCATCTTTCCCAATTTTCCTTCTATAGAGTCTATATCTTTAAAAGAGAAATATTCTGCTTTATCCTCACACCATGGATCTCTGACACCCTTGGTTCATTTACGTCAAAAAATCTGATTCCACGCAATTGACATTCCTCTTTTGCAACATTGGGTAAGTATCGTCCGAGAGGCACGCTCCCACACAAATGGTAGTCTTCCTGGCAGCTTAATGTTCATTATCGTCAGAAATTCTAGTTCTCCACAAATGGCTTGCCTCTTTTTCAGATTCAAGATGAGTATATTATCGCTAGCAAATCTGGCTTCCCACATCTGGTATTCCTCTGACAGCCTTGGTTAATCATCGTCAGAAAACCTAGTTTCCTAAACTATGTATGCCTCTGACAGCTTGGGGTTCATAATAGTATGTATATCGAGTTCTACGCAAATGGTATGCATCTTTGCCATAATTTAGTATATTATCTCCAGCAAATTATTCCCCGCAAAACGCTTTCCTTAGCTCTCCCTCCTCCTCCTCCTGCTCTTCATTATCATCATTACATCATCATCAGAGTTTTGGTTACACGCAAATAGTATACCGCCCTGGCAAAATTTAGGCTCATTATCGTCAGGAAATATGGTTCAATGTAAATGACAATTCTTTCTTCATCAACGCCAAGAAATTTCGTTCGATGCAAATGGTATTTCCTTTTTAGCAGTCTTGATTCATCAACGTCAGGACATTTCGTTCAACGCAAATGGTATTTATCTCTGGCAGTCTTGGGAAATTTCGTTCAACGCCAATTGTATGTATCTCTGGCAGTCTTGGTTCATCAACATCAGGAAATTTCGTACAACGCCAATTGTATTTATCTCTGGCAGTCTTGGTTCATCAACACCAGGAAATTTCGTACAACGCCAATTGTATGTATCTCTGGCAGTCTTGGTTCTTCAACATCAGGAAATTTCGTACAACGCCAATTGTATGTATCTCTGGCAGTCTTGGTTCATCAACATCAGGAAATTTCGTACAACGCCAATTGTATTTATCTCTGGCAGTCTTGGTTCATCAACACCAGGAAATTTCGTACAACGCAAATTGTATTTATCTCTGGCAGTCTTGGTTCTTCAACATCAGGAAATTTCGTACAACGCCAATTGTATTTATCTCTGGCAGTCTTGGTTCATCAACATCAGGATATTTCGTACAACGCCAATTGTATTTATCTCTGGCAGTCTTGGTTCATCAACACAAGGAAATTTCGTACAACGCCAATTGTATTTATCTCTGGCAGTCTTGGTTCATCAACATAAGGAACTTTCGTACAACGCAAATTGTATTTATCTCTGGCAGTCTTGGTTCATCAACATCAGGAACTTTCGTACAACGCAAATTGTATTTATCTCTGGCAGTCTTGGTTCATCAACACCAGGAAATTTCGTACAACGCAAATTGTATTTATCTCTGGCAGTCTTGGTTCATCAACACCAGGAAATTTCGTACAACACAAATTGTATTTATCTCTGGCAGTCTTGGTTCATCAACATCAGGAACTTTCGTACAACGCAAATTGTATTTATCTCTGGCAGTCTTGGTTCATCAACACCAGGAACTTTCGTACAACGCAAATTGTATTTATCTCTGGCAGTCTTGGTTCATCAACATCAGGAAATTTCGTACAACGCCAATTGTATTTATCTCTGGCAGTCTTGGTTCATCATCATCAGGAAATTTCATACAACGCCAATTGTATGTATCTCTGGCAGTCTTGGTTCATCAACACCAGGAAATTTCGTACAACGCCAATTGTATTTATCTCTGGCAGTCTTGGTTCATCAACATCAGGAAATTTCGTACAACGCCAATTGTATGTATCTCTGGCAGTCTTGGTTCATCAACATCAGGAAATTTCGTACAACGCCAATTGTAATTATCTCTGGCAGTCTTGGTTCATCAACACCAGGAACTTTCGTACAACGCCAATTGTATTTATCTCTGGCAGTCTTGGTTCATCAACATCAGGAACTTCGTACAACGCAAATTGTATTTATCTCTGGCAGTCTTGGTTCATCAACATCAGGAACTTTCGTACAACGCAAATTGTATTTATCTCTGGCAGTCTTGGTTCATCAACACCAGGAAATTTCGTACAACGCCAATTGTATTTATCTCTGGCAGTCTTGGTTCATCAACACCAGGAACTTTCGTACAACGCAAATTGTATTTATCTCTGGCAGTCTTGGTTCATCAACATCAGGAAATTTCGTACAACGCCAATTGTATTTATCTCTGGCAGTCTTGGTTCATCAACATCAGGAAATTTCGTACAACGCCAATTGTATGTATCTCTGGCAGTCTTGGTTCATCAACACAAGGAAATTTCGTACAACGCCAATTGTATTTATCTCTGGCAGTCTTGGTTCATCAACATCAGGAAATTTCGTACAACGCCAATTGTATGTATCTCTGGCAGTCTTGGTTCATCAACACCAGGAAATTTCGTACAACGCAAATTGTATTTATCTCTGGCAGTCTTGGTTCATCAACACCAGGAACTTTCGTACAACGCCAATTGTATTTATCTCTGGCAGTCTTGGTTCATCAACACCAGGAAATTTCGTACAACGCCAATTGTATTTATCTCTGGCAGTCTTGGTTCATCAACATCAGGAAATTTCGTACAACGCCAATTGTATGTATCTCTGGCAGTCTTGGTTCATCAACACCAGGAAATTTCGTACAACGCAAATTGTATTTATCTCTGGCAGTCTTGGTTCATCAACACCAGGAACTTTCGTACAACGCCAATTGTATTTATCTCTGGCAGTCTTGGTTCATCAACATCAGGAACTTTCGTACAACGCAAATTGTATTTATCTCTGGCAGTCTTGGTTCATCAACACCAGGAAATTTCGTACAACGCAAATTGTATTCATCTCTGGCAGTCTTGGTTCTTCAACATCAGGAACTTTCGTACAACGCCAATTGTATTTATCTCTGGCAGTCTTGGTTCATCAACACCAGGAAATTTCGTACAACACAAATTGTATTTATCTCTGGCAGTCTTGGTTCATCAACATCAGGAACTTTCGTACAACGCAAATTGTATTTATCTCTGGCAGTCTTGGTTCATCAACACCAGGAAATTTTGTACAACGCCAATTGTTTTATCTCTGGCAGTCTTGGTTCATCAACACCAGGAAATTTCGTGCAACACAAATTGTATTTATCTCTGGCAGTCTTGGTTCATCAACATCAGGAACTTTCGTACAACGCAAATTGTATTTATCTCTGGCAGTCTTGGTTCATCAACACCAGGAAATTTCGTACAACGCCAATTGTATTTATCTCTGGCAGTCTTGGTTCATCAACACCAGGAAATTTCGTACAACGCCAATTGTATTTATCTCTGGCAGTCTTGGTTCATCAACACCAGGAAATTTCGTACAACGCCAATTGTATTTATCTCTGGCAGTCTTGGTTCTTCAACATCAAGAAATTTCGTACAACGCAAATTCTATGTATCTCTGACAGTCTTGGTTCTTCAACATCAGGAAATTTCGTACAACGCAAATTGTTTGTATCTCTGGCAGTCTTGGTTCATCAACACCAGGAAATTTCGTACAACGCCAATTGTATTTATCTCTGGCAGTCTTGGTTCTTCAACATCAGGAAATTTCGTACAACACAAATTGTATTTATCTCTGGCAGTCTTGGTTCATCAACATCAGGAACTTTCGTACAACGCAAATTGTATTTATCTCTGGCAGTCTTGGTTCATCAACACCAGGAAATTTCGTACAACGCCAATTGTATTTATCTCTGGCAGTCTTGGTTCTTCAACATCAGGAAATTTCGTACAACGCAAATTGTATTTATCTCTGGCAGTCTTGGTTCATCAACATCAGATAATTTCGTACAACGCCAATTGTATGTATCTCTGGCAGTCTTGGTTCTTCAACATCAGGAAATTTCGTACAACGCAAATTGTATTTATCTCTGGCAGTCTTGGTTCATCAACATCAGGAAATTTCGGTCAATACAAACGGTATCCCTCTCTGGCAGTTACCATTTACTTTTTGGTTCAGTATCGTCAGAAAATTTGATTCCCTGTAAACAGTATGCCTCTCTTAAAGCTTTGTTTCGTTATCGTCAGATATGTAAATGATAGACATCTGTATTAGCTTTTAGAAAAGCTGGTTCCACGAAAGTGGAGACTAATCTTCCAGTTGACTGTATAACTTTCAAGCCAGCACCAGACATTAGTCATCTAACCTTATACAGAATGTGTCTAGAAACCCTGGGCGACTGCCTTCTTGGGCAAGTGGTGGCCTCAGTCGTGTTGCAGACCTTCCTTTCTAGCCCAGTCCCCACACAAAAAAATGTCTGACATCAGTATTTCAGCTGAATGTTTTAAGAAGCTTTACAAATACTTGAACCCATTTGAAGCTGCAGTTCCTGACATATTAAAACCTATTGTCATACAGACCATACATAAAGAATTACCCCCTTCCCCCTATTCCTACAGCTGATTTTATATATGTATACATGTATCTGTGTTAACTGTACCCAATATGAAAAATATTAGCTTGACAAAAGCTAAAAAGAAAGGGACCAAAGGGACCAGAATAGCTACAGGAGTCCCAAAGTTTGTATCTCAGATTATTTTATACAAAGTTAAAGGCTGTTAATCATTCTCAAAAGACAAAGCAACCTTTAACTAACTGTCCTTTGTAAAATAATTAACAATCTTACATCCATCTATTTGTCCTCCCTTATACCAGCACAAATTGATTGTGCCTCTGAATACAACTTGCGAAGTGCACATATTAACCAAACAATACTAGAGCTAGAACAAACATATTTACCGTCAACGCTATATCTTTGGAACAAGCTTCCACTAGAAGCTAGGCAATAGATATTACTATTTTGGAAAAAGACTGCACGTATAGTATGCTCGGTGTTTTAAGACCAGGTTGCAATGCACTGAATTTAGACTTATTTACTAAAACATTACTGATTCACCACTTTGTTAGCACTGCATACGCTATTAAACAGGCATGGACTTTTAAACACTATATGGTTTTTCAAAACACAGCCTTCTATGTCTTTTGTTTTATGGTGAAAGGCAGCAAAAGGAGTATATATGACCATGCCCACAAGCATGTATTAAATTCATAGTGAGTTTGATGCAGTACTGATACATGCACAATGTATGTTTGATCATCAAATGCCGAACTCTCATCTAAATAATACCGTTTTATTTACTTTATTTATTTGTATCCCACTTTATCAACCTACTGGTTCCCATCGTATCAAGTCACTTTTTCTTCAGAATCTGTACGTTTCGATTTTTAATGGCAAAATTGTTTGACATGCTAATGTGTACACATATTGTCTAAGTCTATTTCTTTGTATTGATACATGACACAGTCCGCCTTTCATAGCATAGTGAACTCTACAATAGCAGAACTCTATAGGCCTGTGCTTTCATTCTTATCCTAATTTTCTTAAGAGTTGTATATAATGTACTCTTAAAATTGTTATTATTGCAAACACAATGTGTTGTAAGTAAAGTGTCATACAATAGGTTATGTCTATCTGCCATTTTACCCCTTACATTTATTTCATAAACCTTAAATTTCCTAATACAATTTCATATGTTTCGGGATTTTTAATGCTGAACTTGATATGACATCTAATAGTGTAAATATTGCAATAATGCGTTTGAAAGGGTCAAGTTGGCATGTTTTTTTTTTGTTGTTGTTATTTGAAATTTAGCAACGCCATATTTTAGAGTTTACCTCAAAGTAGACAAGTATAATTTCGTTATTTATGCCTAACTGTTGTAGATGAAAACTCAGCCTAAAACTGAGAGCTCTTGTTTCGCCTTATACGTCAACATGAGTGTTTATTAGATGCATATGCGGCTTTTGACGTTGTGCTTGTCAAAATCGTGTCAACTCCAAAAGTGTGTCCTCTACAATTTGATATCATGATGCATGTATTATGTTTGCTAGGATTTGAAAGCTGTATTTACTGGAAGAATGTCATTAATCATAGGCAGATCTGTCGTCTGCACCCGGCTACATGATGGTGCGGAGATACAAACTATTGTGGTCACTCCACAATATTAGCTGTAATTATGTTTTGAATACATTAAAATTCATTAAAAATGTCTGAATGAAATACTGGGCAGACTATATGTGCATTTAATTGCGATGTTTTCGGTCAAATTTCATTTTAAATGAGCTTAATTTAATTATAAAACCCCACATTTTCGAGCACAGAGGACAACGTTTAAAAGTCATTAAAGTTTCTATAGATGTATCATCCTTTCATAAGAGTATCTGTTAATAACGAATGCCCAGATCAGCTTGTTCATCCCCTTATGATGAGTTATAAAATATTCTAATAATGATGGGAGCATAAAATGAAGTATTTATGCGACAATAATGAGTACTTTGAGTTATCAGAATGTAAGTTATCAAGAGTTCATTATGAATAGACCAACATACTAGACATCGGTACGTATGCGCAAATGACACTTATAAACGTCCATGCTAACTTATCCACAGAGAAGCTAAATGTTGAAATTTTGATATGGCGCTTCATCAGAATCCTTACTTCATGTACAGTAAAACCAGTAAAAAAAATAGCCACTCTCAAAAATACAAAAAATGGTTTTCAACACCGATTATAGCTTAATGCAGGTCAAAAGTATTGCGGAATGCTCCCTTTGGAGTAATCCACAATACTTTCGACCTTCATTAAGATACCAGTTTTCATTAAGACCTTTGTTTTGTCAATTTTTAAGTGGCCGTTTTACTCACTTTACTGTCTCTGCATGTCTTATCATATTCGCAGACTTTACTGAGTCTTTACTGCTCAATGATGTGATATGTATCGGAATCTCGTGCCTTGGCACATCCAGCAGAATAGAAAAACAATTTTGTGCCGGAAATGTGTAAATAACGGTGGCATGCATGTTATTATACATTTGGACGTTTGAAAAAAGTGTTTAAAGAGACGAATCGTTCATTTAATGTGGAATATAATAGTATATTGCCTTTATCATGTTTATATCCTATAATTAGCGATTGTTAATCAAAGTACAGGTTTGTATCGTACTTCGTAATTAAATTGACAGAAATTCTAGTCCAGCGACAGTGAGCCTGTTTGAAACAAGAGACAATATGGCGTCTAGCACACATTAGTAATTTAATGCTCAATTTTGCGACAAGGATCCTCTTTTAAAATATGTAATTATTATTATTTAGGGGACAACGAGAGAGGCGTAGTATTTAGAATATATGGTCTGCGTTTGATGCGATGTCATTTTATGGCCTATGCAACAGATATGGTCATACCGAGATGGTTCTTCAAATGAGCCATGGCATGGGATTTCCAACAGTGGTATGTGCGACCAACGAAGCCTCAGATCAGCCTGCGCATATGCGCAGTCTGATCAGAGCCTTTGCTAGTCGCTTGAAAATTCTATGAGTGTTAAGCTACTGATTGAACATCATTTTGAGTTTCTTAGCATAAAAGGAGGCTGCACAGGTTCGTCTGAGTCTACACAAAATGCCACATTGTTGGAAATCACATGTCATGGCTCAAATGTGTACCATGGTGAAACTATGCAGAATATTTCGATCGGTACTTATCGCATATGCGCAAATGCCTCTAGAAAACGCCGAAGCTGACGCATCCAGCGGGACAAAGGGTCTAAGTTTTGATCTGAGCATTCTTTTACATCCGCTCTAGCGAGGGCTCTGCTCGCTAACGCGATAATTATCACATTACAGTGAAAACGCCAAGTGGCGACCGCAGTGGTTCAGATTTGAGATCCAGAGATCCCATGTTCGAGCCTCGTATTGTGTCATTGAGTAATGCATGCGCAATCCATCCTCATTTCTTACTAGAAGATAACGACCATATTGTTTGCAATACAGGCAACCTAAGTACTCGTACCAAAGCATAAGAGAGAGTAGACGACTAGTGTCTTGAATGGCGAGAAAAGGTCCTAACTTGTTGGCTTGGGTGTTATTTAAAGTTCGGACCCAGTAAGATTAGACTTTATTTTTAGACGAACAGTATCTTACAAGCAGTGCAGTGCATGTTTGTGCGCTTTCAGTTTCACTTTATTAACACTCCATGCATTTAGGTCACTATGGAATATGGTTTTGGCTTAACACTTAGCCTACCAATGTTTCTGGGCATGAAGCTGCCGTCTGCTTATTACGTCTTCTGTACATTTTCAAATGTACTTCAAAATACTATTACCATGACAGCAAACACTAGGAATCCTGATCAGACTGGGAGCAGTCTGGTTTTGGTTCATATTGTTTGCAATATAGGCAGTCCAAGTACAAAAGCATAAGAGAGAGAGTAGACGACTAATATCTTGAATGGCGAAAAAAGGGTTAACGTGTCTCCGATGCATCTGCTAGCATATCAATAACTTGAAACTATATCATTTCGCTAAACTAATTATTATATGCTCATCCTTGGTTGTTGTTTTTTTCTTTTACTTTGAGATAATTATTGTCTCCTAAAACGATGAAAATTTACCGAAATTGAACCTGTACTATAGGAAGTCAACTTGAATGGACGAATGCACGAGATTTCAGTGCTCAGTATCGCATATGCGTAAAGGTCTCATATAAACACCCATGCTTTGTACGTACCTAGCGAAGCTAGAGTTCTAAACTTTGGTCTGAGTTGTGAGTTCAGCCTTTAAAACGCCAATCACGACTGCAGTGGACAGGACGTAACATTAGATGATAACCCTGTACTGACTTACGCTGTCCATATTGCAACGAGGTGGAACAACCAGTTTGAGGTATGTTTTTGGACAGGACGTAACATTAGACGAGCAAATCTCGGTTTGGCATTAGAGTACAAGCCCTGAAACTCTTTTGTACTCTGATTCAAAACCGGGATTTGCTCGTCTAATGTTACGTCCTATCCGAAAACATACATCAAACTGGATGTTCCACCTTGTTGCAATGTGGACAGCGTAAGTCAGTACAGGGTTATCTTCTTTTTTGTGACATCTTTCCTAATTTTCGAAAGAAATAAAGTATGCTCTTTCATGAGAATCGGCTGATAGCAGACGATTCGCATGAAATATCATGCCGTATTTGTTATATTAAAAAAATTGAAATTGTTGTCTGCTGCAAATTATATATATGTATAATATATGCGCTCTATGGGTTAAGATAATATGGAATCCTGAAGTAGCCTTCATTTATTTATTCATTGATTTATGTTATCTTCCTTTTCCCATACCACGGTCAATTTAAAATCCACGGACCAGCGGTTAACTGCAATTTTGATAGACTTGAAAAGAAACAGGGGTCATCTAAGGTCTAGTCCGTTGATTCAGCTTGCATATTGCTGACCACAAAATGATGTCTTTAAACATGTTAATATGCAGGTGCAGTACATATTATTTGCATTTTCTGTTCTTTCATCTTCAATTTAATTGACTGTTATATTAGGTTTGGAATCATATTTTAAAGTAGCTTACAAATCAGGTGTCCAATTCCATTGTTATCATATCGTTAAAATAACCATTTCAAAGCCAGCGATGCAGTTTTTGATAATCGGTCCTGTAACTCTTTTGTACTCTAATGCAAAACCGAAATCTGCTCGTCTAATGTTACGTCCTGTCCGAACACATACATCAAACTGGATGTTCCACTGCGTTGCAATGTGGACAGCATATGTCAGTACAAGGTTATCTTCTTATTTCTTTTTGAAAATGCTTAGAACCATTGCACAACATAGTATAGTCACTAACAACAGGTTTTAACATTCTAGTTTTAATTTTGTCATGAATTAATCTTTTTGGTCAAGCTGAACTCGAATCGGTTTACAAGTCCCCATCTATATAAGAAAAAATGGTCTGCGCATCCACATCACGCCCCCATTTCATTACTGATGAGATTTTGTAGAAACTAGATCATTTTCAGGAAGAAATTTGTTCTTCGTTCCTCATAACAAAGAATATGTATATGACATAAGGTTCCATCGAAAATAACAGTTTAAAAGCTTTAAAAGATACCTTTGATGTGAAGAATATAATGAGAGGGGTCTATTTCTATAAATTGTGTAGAATTTTGAAGCCACACGCTCTTTCATCAGTTTATATACTGTGTATCGACGAACAAGTGCCAGTGAACTCATTTAGGTAAACAAACCTGCAGCATCTGCTAGTTCTTATCAGTAAGGCAGATTTACCTTGAGTTTCCATAGAAAATGTGGTGTGTGTTTTCATTAGAACCGTTAGATTATTTCTAATTATAGTTTTTTACTGTTGTGTCTATGGTAGCAAAGGTTCTAGGTTTGATGAGAGTGTGTCTATGCATGGGTTCCCAACAGATGAAAAGCGAAATTGTTAAGTGTCACCAATAATAGGCTTTACTTTCTCACCAAATATTGCTCAAAATATTGTACTTGCTTCATATTCAACAATGTTTTTCACTTTTCATCTTACATTTTTCGCTGCCATGGTAAAAATAAACTGTAGCACATATGAAAATATGAAGCAGACATATTAAGCAACACCATTTTTATAATTAGAATTAATATCAGGATAAGGGATAATAATAGTAATTATTATTATAAGACATAATGATATAATACCTATGTGCATGTACTGTAATCATTGATGCAATGTGCTCTGAATATGCCCTAAAATTGAGCAAATATTTTATTTTTATTTAATGTTTATTTAGCAAACACGCTAACATGCCTGTGCTATTTCGACACTCTCGGCCGCCATTTGTGCATAGTAAAATTCGAGTTTGCAGTGATATACATTATATTTCTTACTTCTGTCCAAAAAGGATTGTGGGTACTCGTTTAAACCGCCTTAACGATGCAGTTGTCACAATTATACACAACTTATTTTGTAAAATATCACAATTTGTCATTTTACACTTTAAAGTTGCAGTACCTTACATAGGCGTGTTATGGTCATGATTATATTATATGCATATAAATTATACAAAATATGTAGTAAATGCTAGTAAACAGATTTACACAACCTTACATGAACATCTTCCGCCAAGAACTGTCCCATCATCAGCGCCCAGGTCTACAGTCAAATTTTGGGGTTTCTCGCTTGCTTGTAAGGCTGCGTTTTGCAGTGAAGATTGTGATTTTATGAGTTACAAACACGTAATCAAAATAAAATACAAAGCATTTGTCTTTTTCTCTGTCTTTTCCATATGATATCACATAGTAATTTGTAAAATTGAAAAATTGGCAGATTAACTTATCTAGTCTTTTTGTCCATTTAGTATACTTTGAATGCATTGTTCAGCAAATTACACTCAGATTTTAATGCTACATGTATGTAATTACTTTAAAGTACATGGCACACGGCTGCTTGTTAAATAAATGAAAGCTAACTGTAAAAATATTATCTCAGATTATCAGAAGATAAGACGCATGTAATGTCTAGAGTTTATTTATCAAGTAGAGCAATGGAACTACTACAGTTAATCTGAGCGTGTGTATTTCTACTGCTGATTGTTTACCTAAATGAACCTGGCTGGCTCTCTGTCGATACACAGGTGAGGCCCCCGTGACTGCTGGAGAGATATTTTATACAGAAGTAAGCCAAATAACTTAATACTTGGCTGATAACTTTTGCAAACAGTTTGGAACCAGATCAGGCGCGACAAAGCTCCGGGCTTGATCTGGATCCAAACTGTTTTAAACCCTGATGGTATTCAAGATTTTTGTTTTCGAAACAAAATAGCAGACGACAACAGATAATGAAAGCTTCTGAGCTAGTATAGCAAATTAACAATTTATTGAACTAAAAATGAAGTGTCGTGGGTGCTTTGGTTGAAGGGTTACGTCAAATTCTCTATTATATGATATGACAAACTTTCAAACGTAAGATAGCTTTCAAACGCTGACTTCACATGCACAGACAATAGTTTAAGTAATTTCCAAAAAAATATTGTTTTTGTTTTTGTCTTGAGATCTTTTTACCTCAACAAACAGTATAGATCCTGATGAAATGCCGCATAATGCGGCATTTCATCTGGATCTTCACTGTTTGTATAAGTACACGTTAAGGGGTTTCCAGTATACAAAGGGTTAAGGCTAACCGTGATGTCTCATCAGAGTACCTACAATGTTTGTTTGTTGATTCATTGTTCAATGTCGCTTCCGTTGTTTGTGGGGATTCTGTGTTTGGTCCTTTCTAGTTTTGCAATCATCTTGATCAGGAAGATAAAGCTGGCTTCTTTATTTTAATTGTCTTTCTGGTGTCTTGTGACTGTTCGTATGCTGTGGCTCTTCCATGCGGTGCCGTTGGTTTGTCTACGATTTGTGACTATGGTATGTCGTACTCGCTTAATTTTTTTGTGTAGCCAAAAGCTATGCTACAACAAAATAACATGCATAACTATTAACACTCATTATTGCAAAAATGTTGATTTAGCAGGTAAGTTAGTGTAAGATTACACCAAGAAGATTGGAAGTTTGGCTAACACTTATTTTAGACGGTTGTAGATTTTAGAGAATGTTGTTTTGATTATTATGAGTAAGATGACGACTTGCAAGAGCCTTGTTGGATAAACGAATGCATGAGTATGATGCAGCAGGGTCAGTTTTATGTTTCGATTAGGCCACAGATCTGTAATTGTAAAAAGGGCAGTGATTGGCTCAAAGGGTGGGTGGCTCAGCACAGTATTCAAGTTGTAATGTGCTTCTTGATTGGTCAATAATAAACATACGGAAAGAAATCATATTTGAAAGATGGGTATATATTTGCTGCACTTTTTGAAACAACATCCCACTGCCATTGTTGATTTAGTTTACTGGTGTGACCTAGAAAAATGACCTTGCAGTTTGATTTGATGTTTTAACGAAATTTTCCTCCGCTGTAAGGTGCCCACCTTAAGGGGCAGAAAGTTATAAATTATGGCGGTCACTTAGGTATCTCATTCTTGTTTATTGATTGAATTAGGTCCAATCTGTAATTCTATGGCAGCCTCATTGTGATTTAAATGTTGCGAGGACCACAGCTTACATAAAATCTATAGTGGAGGTCTTTGGAAATACATTTACAGGTCTGGGCCCTTACGAAGAAAATCAGACCTGTTTTGTTGGATGCATTGACTGCTTTGTAAGTTTTGTTTGGCTTATTACTTTACGTCCCACTCAACAGCTATGATCATGTCACGACGGTCAGTTCACCTAACCACACTTTTTTCCTGGAAAAGCTGGACTAAGCAGTTAATCAGGACTTCGTGCATACTTTCGCTTGTAGATGATAACAACCCTTCTTGGATAAGCGGGAGGGAGGAGAATGACCTTTTAAGGCATCAATCTAATACTTAACCGACATGTTTAATTCTAATGACATAGTTTTCATTCATTGGTTCCATTTGTACAGAAAGTAAGTGAGTATGATCAGGAAATACTACAATCACATACTGCAGACCAACCCATGGCACCGTGAGGAAGAGCCACAGAACACTTAAAGTCACAATACATCAGGAAGAAAATCAAAGCAAAACAACTAACTCTCTCTTCCTCGCTAAGATGATTGCAAAACTAGAAAGGACACAAGGAAATGCATAACAAAACAAAGACCAACACAGAACCCCTACAACCAATGTGAGGGACATAAAGTAATGAATCAACAACAACAGAACCACCGCCTTAGAACGGACAGCAGTCTAAGCCACCTGGGGGTGGGGGGGGGCTTATATGCAATATACTGGCGCCAAATCTTCGCCATGGACACTGTTGTTAAAACACACAAAAATTGTTTAGAGGAGGCTTCCTAACTAATGCAATGAATCATAACAGAGAAGCAGTCTATTCAAATTAACATACTACGATGAAACAAAGAAAAGGGCTCATGATTCACAGATAGTCAGAACTAATAAAAACCTCAAGCATATGAGACACGGTGGGCCCTGCAAAAGACAAGTTGTTGTAATTCGTTCGAAAAACAAATTGGTCGGCGCTTACGATTTCGATACTTGCTTATGTATGTATATAGTCATGCCCCTGAATAATATGCTCTCATGCCCCTGGATAAAACGTCCTCATGCCCCTGAATAAAATGTTCATGCTGACGAATCCAGCAGGCCTAGAAGTCTGAACTTTGGTATGAGTCTTCATCTACATCCATATTTGAGCCGCGACATGAGATATCCAACAATATGGCATTTGACGTGAATAGACTAAGATGAACCTGTGCAGCCAAGTTTTAAGCTTAGACACTCCAAATGTTGTTCGGTCAGCAGCTTAATAGTCATAGAATGATCAAGCGACTTGGAAAGGCTCTGATCAGACTGCGCGTTTGCCGGTCGCAGATAACACATTGTTGGAAAACTCAGGTCACGGCTCATTAACTCTGTGGATGCAAGTGGCGAAGGCTCTGGTAGAGTATGTGCATATCCACAGAATCACCTGAGCATTCGTTATTCTACAATGCGAAGTACTAAAATCGCATGTGCCCAATTATTAAATAGGGTGGGACTTAACATTAATAAACGACGAAAACAAACTTTTCAGTGTTTTCAAAATTTTAATTCGTTATAGTAAACTAAATTAGTTTCAAACTATAACATAACATAAACAAAACATGTTTAACATCGACACGTATACATGTGCACGTACATGCTGTCCTGCTGATATCCCTGTATATTAAGACCAGCCAGCTGATCGGAATCAGTCCTATTTGATATATGACGAAGTCTATCTTATTCTAAGATTGATCGAATTTATGTGTAGTATGTTTCAATGTTATAATCGATGTGCTGTAAGTGGGGTCATCTCAAAGACAGCTTCCGTCGGTCGAGGAATCGTCGCTATATTATTGACCTCCAATATCCCATCTGAACAGAGTTTGCAAATGACGTATGCAGAAAATGCACGCCTTCAGATAAGGAACGTTATGAAGAATTTTATTTGTTATTTCTCAACTAAAACACGTGTTGGGATACTCAACTTAGACGATCCTTTTGGGCACACAACCATATGTTTAAACTGATGTCTCATCTATTTATGGCTTCATCTAAGTCAGACGACCGAAGTCGCCACTGCCTTTTTAGTTTAGTTAAAGTATATTACCACAGGACCATGCACCACCAATAAAAAGTAGCGTCAACGTCAAATCTCAAATTGAATCATATCACATTTATTTGCGTGTCCAATGTGAGCATATAACATCAGTAGTCTGTTGTAATATAGGTTATAGATTAAACTCTGTTCTGAGCCAAACGTTTTAATGTTGACGTCCTATAAACATTTTTGGGATTAAAACTCTACTTAATAAATGTTAAACGAATTGCGCATATATCAAAAATATAAAAGTAACCAAAATATAAGGCAGTTTATTAAATCTCTCCAGAAACAATATACCACAACATGCACTGAGAATCATATTTTGTGTATACTCAAAACTTAGCACCAAAATAAATGTTTTGAAACAGTGTTGTAGCACATAATATAGGCGAGATTTCGGTACTTATCGCGTATGCACAAATGCCTTTATTAAACGCCAATTCTGATGTATCAAACAATGTTAGAGGTCTAGCGTTTGGTCCGAGCCTTCATCTACATCCATACTTTGTGTATGCGAGCAACGAATGTTCTGGCAAGTATGTGCATATATGCACATATGCACAGACTCAGTTGAGCATTAGATGCACGGTAAAGCGATGAATACTGAAATCTCGAGCACTTGCCTATAAAAAATATATAAAATCATTAAAGTAACGTATGTAACATTACCTATGTATAAGCCAACTAATGAAAATTTGGTACGTAACACATATACTAGAGGACTTTGAAAACGCATCACCATATTTTTGCTTTTTTCTTGCAAACCGTATATGCGATTGAAAAGTTACTCGCAGGTTTTAATGTGCAACACAGAATCGGTATGAATCAGTCATTAATTTGACTGCACGATTACGTGCGCTGTTGATGACGTCACATGGGTTCATACAGCATCCAGCACCTTTCTGCACAAATAAATGCAGCTTTTTGATTATTTTTTATGTTTAAACTGTTGCGTATATGATGCCATGTTACCAAAAGAGTTTATAGACTTTTTCTAGTTAAAAGTAATTGATAACTTCAAAATTTCGAAAATAAACGTCAATTTTTGAACATCATTTAATAGCTCCTTTTTAGAAACATCTCCATTAGATACATTTATGCACGCTTTCATTACTGATATTGATTACATACACTGACAAGCATGTGGGGAAGACGTTTTGATGTAAATCGTTGCAGGATATATGCTGTCATGTGATCGAGAACGTCTTAAAATTTTACGTTAACGCCACTTGCACAATACAAAAGACACTTGATACATGCGTAATTTATGAATAGTCTGTCAATTGTGTATTCCCTTAGCCTCTCCCAATAAAACCGGACGTAAGAAATCGAAACTTTGAAAGGCCCAAGACGTTGAATTTTATAACTAAACTATAGTATTCCGGGTGGGTGGGGTATGTCAGTAATTTTAAAGGGGTGTAATTATGAGCATACCAAACTGTCAATTCATTTCTAATCCGTCAATGATCAATGTGCACTCGTGAAAGAAGCAAAGGACGCAAATTCGGTGAGTCAAGAATCAAAACTAACGCGTGTTAAATTGCAGCTGAATTGGTGTCCTTCAAAATCGACCACCCCTGTCTTAAAATGGACACTTTTTCAATACCTTAAAGTAAATTTACAACCATAAAATTTTTAGGACATACTACAAGATGGTCAGACTATGATATGCGATAATAATTATCTCACTGACATTCTCAGGCTTTATGAAATAAAGTATATAATCTGGGTGATGCGTTTTCAAAGTCCTTTAGTATAGACGAACAGCGATTGCTTATGCACACAGTTTATGTGAGCCATAGATCAAGATAAATAAACATTTTTTTGGCATAAATTTGTTAACGAATTAGAGAGTGACTTTATACGGTGACCTATGTTACCGCTTTTCGCAGATGCAATAAGTACCATTACGATCATTTTCTGGCCTATATATTGGAATCAAACATAGAGCACAGTACAGTCAGCACTAGTATTGCATTGATGAGAAATAATCCTGTATCCAACAAAAGGTACAAGTTGGTATGTGCGCCCATCGAAGACTCAGACCAGCCTGCGCGCATGTGCGCAGGCTGATCTGAGTCTTCCATGGGCGCTCTATGGTTAGCCAAGGGTTCAACTTTTTCTACAGGCTGAAAACTAAGGCTCTGGTTAGATTGCGCAAATGCGCAGACTGTTTTGAACCTACGTTGAACGCTGATGCTAACTTGCACCTTATGTTAGATACTGGCACACATGATTTTTTATAATGACACAATGTTTCTGTAATGAGAATAAACGGTTATTCTGTAATGGCAAAACACAATAAAAAGTTTAATAACAATCACCAAGGTCGCCAGACATCTTCCACTTTCAAAGGACTAGGAGTTCTACCACAGCCCACTATGTTAATGAGCTGAACGTCTAAATTGTGGGGAAGACACTTTTCTGAGATGGACGAGTTACTAGAGGGAGATAAGTCTTGGGGAACTTCATCAAAACTTTTTGTAAACGTTGACTGGTCATAGGCTTTTAGACTGGCTTTCGTCCGCGGTGGTGAACGATCTGAATAAAGCGGTATTGCCTGGCTGGGTGACGTTGAGACGAGTTCACTTGCAGCTTGTGATTGACCTAAGTACACGGCGACTGCTCCAGAGGCGGATGAATTTGGCACTATTTGGAAGGAACCACAAACTTGAGTGTTCATATGTTTGTCATGTGACACTGGTGACGTAGATGTTGCTCGTGAATGAGGTGTGTATAAAACATTTGGAGTGTTTGATTGAAATACGAACTGTGATGGTTGTGATCCTGTGGGCATCAACATACACCCGGATGGAACACTCGGAACAGCTTGGTTCACATGTTGTGGTATGTGCACATTCAGTGGCTCGGAAGACTGTTTATATTCCATTGTTTGATTGTTCACTGAACTAACTACGTTTCCAAGATGGTTTATGAGTCTCTCTCTAACTTGTCCATCCACTCCTTGAAGAGAACCTAAATATCTCACAACTTCGTTCGCACATTCATTTACTCCAGCCTTGTATTTACTCGCAACTGTTGGATCATGTGATATTGCATGCGTCACGTGCTGACGTTGTAGCTGACGTAAATGCTTTACTGTCATCTCCAAGATGTCGGCTTTCTCTAGCTTGGAATACTGGTTGGTCTGGAAGAGAGAAAACACAATATATAAGCCTTTATTACAACAACCGTAGGTCCAGTAAATCAAACTAAAAACACACAAAATTGGGTTATCTTATCCATCATTTTAAACATTAGTTTTGTATGCTGAGAGTAGTACTTAAATCACATGTTTGACTGAGAAGTAAGAAAACTAGTTTTTGCTAACACGAACTGCTGTCCAAAGGTCTTGTCAGCTAACTTATAATATTGGAACTTTTGCACTAATGAGTGGTGAACCTGAATACATGTTCAAAATCCAGAACTTTAGAAATTCAACTTTTAAAACTTGCAGTTTGCGTGGCTATCAATGGTTTCGAGTGGTAATGGCTGAATGTCTTAAGGCAATCAAAACAGAGCCTTAAAGTCCTGAATTCAGGAAAAATCCTGAAAACTTTCAACCATGTATATTTGTAGCTTTATCAATTTAATTTCATATCATATCTAGTACAATATTTGAAAGATACCATATCAAGAGTACTAACATGTGTTTATTTATCAAATTACAATCTCTTCCATTCATGATTCTGATTCAATGATATCATCCGACATGATTAGATTTATTTTAATTTGACCGATAAACATCAAACAATTTTGAAATGATGCACAGATTTGGTTGAACAAAGTCCAAATATTATATAAATGATATTTTTTTAAAAAAAAAATGGGATGCATGTCTATAAAGTAGATACTCAAACTGGCAAAGTATATTGCAGAGGAGTAGAAAGAGCACCTAGTTGAAATAGACTACAGTGATGTCCCTTAATTGGTTAAAAAATATGTTATTCTTCACAAATATATCCAGCACATAGAAACATGAGAACAAATGCTTTCAAACGTAATGGGTTGTCCGGATTGATAGATCAGTAGGACAAATACGTTAACCCTTAAAGCGCCAAGAAAAAAAAATCATTTGAAATTGTCGTCTGCTGAAGTCGTCTGCTGCAAAAAAATGCCTAACATTACTGACGAATTAAGTATAAAAGCAAACAGGGTGGACCCAGAACAGACTGCTCCTATAGGAGCAGTCTGATCTGGGTCCACACTGTTTGCCATAGAGGCTACTTAAACATTTCAGCAGACGAGAAAGCAGACGACTTTTGTTGTGATTGGCGCATTAAGGGTTTATTTGGGCTTAGGCGTTAAGGTGTGTATATGTAATGCCTAGTTGCATGTACTAACATCTTTCCGCATGGCTTGTAGGACCAATGTCTTCAGCTGACCAAGACAGTTGTTGATTCTTGCTCGTCTTTTCCTCTCCATAAACGGCTTGTTACTCTGAAAGACAGATAAAATTACATAATGAGTAGTGCTAACAAATAGCAACACATGAAACGGAAATTTATAGTTTAGATAAAAAAGAACGTGTCATGCTTTTCCTCAGGTGCATGGGTGAAAGTTCAAAACTTCCAAAATCCTGAACATTACGAACTCAGTTTTGAAACCTGCAGGATGCCTACAAAAATGAATAATTTCATGTTTAAATGGTAAATTGTGTTTAGAAAATCTAAATATTAATAAGAGAAGCTACTATAATCTCCCTAATTCAGCATTTTGAGGCTGACTTTCTACGAAAAGTCAGCCTCAAAAATTCTGAATTCAGGATTAATCCTGAAAACTTTCATCCATGCAGGTGTTGCTATGTCAGAGCTGCTGTCGTTCGCACATATAGACATGGGTGAAAGTTCAAAATTTCTAAAATCCTGAACTTTTGAAATTCAAAACAAGCAGTATGCATACAAAATGATAACAAGCTGGTTGCTTTGCTTAATTTGTCTTTCTGGTGTCTCGTGATGGTTGAGTGGCTCTTTCTCGCGATGCCATGGGATTGTCTGCGGTTTGTGATTGTGGTATTTCCTGGTCATACCCACTTACCATTTTTTAAGTTAAATGGTCACTTGTCTTAAGACATACTGAAAATATAATCTGCTGAATTCAGCATTTTAAGGCTGGCTTTCTATGGAAGGTCAGCCTCAAAATCCTGAATTCAGGACTGACCCTGAAAGGTTTCACCCATGCATAGAAAAGGGAAGCTATTGAATATTTAGATAGATTACTAAGTAAAAGTTATACCATGATTATCCGCCTGTACGTGAAGATAATCCACGAGCTTTATAGCGAATGTATTATCTCCCGTACTTCTGGACAACCATGGTATGGCTGTGTTTTAATATCATATACAGTATAATGTAAGTTAAGAGCCTGCACATTTCGAGATACTTCATGCCAAAGCCGAATCTATGTGTGCTACGCAAAATATGGCGTTGAACTATGAAATTCAAATGTAGAAAGTAAGGAGTATTCAAAACTACCTAAGCACTTTGGTGTTATGTTTGTTTGCCTTTTTGTTGGTTTTATGCATATTTAAATGTATATATGCTTTACAATAATATTGAGTTTAAGTTTGAACGTCTAGACTTAATTCAGCTTAATTACCCTTCTATATGCAGAATCCTTCCGTTCAGGTGGCGAATTAATCCGCTTTTCAACACAAGTATCCGCCATTGTTTCCTTGTTCCAAAAGCAAAAACAAAACTAAGTAAATAGCATAATATATCAAAACGCTAATCAACAGGTTGTATAGGAATGCATCAAGCGATATAAAATCTCATAATGAATCTACAGGTTGTATCCTTTGGTTTTATATCTCCTGTCAGACGACAGAAGTACGCCTGTAAAGGAATTCAGATTTTCTTTCTCACGGGTCGTGTTAGCCAATAGGAAAGGCTGAACTCATTTAGCGCGCGGTAAGTCTCGTGGCTACTGCTTTGTGAGTGGTTGTTCGACGAGATTTTACGATAACTTGAGTATCGGAATGTCAATCACTGTTGAACCTGAGTGGCGGTAAGTGGTCGCGCGTGCCGATGTTATTGTGGTGTGGATCGCTATCACTGTGGGAAAACTCCGCCCCTTGGGATTACTGTTGCTCTTATGTTCCGCTCTGTCAGGTGACTAAACAATCGTGTCCACTCGAGAAAAGAGTCCATACGCAATATGGAAACAAATATAACTTTGTCAGCATGTGCACACGCGCTGGATGATCTTTGGATTTTTTTCCAAACAAAAACAATTAGTCTCAAAGGCCGAAACTAGAAAATATAACTACACAGTGGCGGTACAAACGAAGGCAAAACTACATAAGGTACAACTCGCTTTAGTTGGAATGGACCGTTTCATTAAGAAAAATTCAAATAAATTTGATAGTATAATGGACTGTTAGATTTTAAACAGAGACTCAGTAAATCCGACCTGATATGTGCACACAGGGGAGAGTCATGTGGTCAAATTAACTTAATTGGCGATGTCACAGTATCTCCAGCACGCCTGCTCATAGGCGTTGGTTTATAGCAAAGTATACAGTAACTTACTAATACACTTCAACGATTATTCTTTTATTCTTCTTGTCAAATGTTCATTGGTTTCGTCAATTTTCTGATATTTTTGTCAAATTGTACTGGTATGAAAAAAACTGAACTTACCTCACTACCATTACCTAGATGGTAGACTGGTTCCAGTCCCTAAAACAATTGTTCATCAATGTGTCATATTATATACTTGTAGCCAGTCTTACTCTGGTGGCTCTGTTTTAAGACAGAGCCTTCAGAGTAAGACTGGCTACAAGTATATGATATGACACATTGATGAGAAATTGTTTTAAGGACTGGGGCCAGTCTACCTAGATGGTAAATGAGGGTTTTTGATTCCCTTCAAGACAATGACAAAAATATAAGTAGAATTGGAGATACTGATACAAGACCGTAGTCTTGGTTGTGACACCAAAGGTAATTCAACTGAAACTGTCAGGGCTTTTTCTCACTTGAATTTTTTGTGCACAAACGATTGATAACAGTTGAGGATTGTTTTTAAAGACTAACATGCGCGGGTCTAGACAGTTTTGTCAGATGGGGGCCCAACTCACTCTGACAACTTTTTTCATTCTTTTTTTAGCTGATGAGGTGAGAGATGACCCAATTACTACTAAAACAGGCAATAGCCGATGATGGCTAAACACTGAATGCTGGCTAGTAGCTTTGTGATTTTCCAGGGAATCTGGACCAGTATTTCTAAGGAACCCTATAGCCTGTTGAATTATCCGGGGGGTGGGGGGTCCGGACAATGTTGTTTCTGTTGACGAACATTATGGCTCTGTGCTGTACAATTTACCTTTTCCAGATTATGGATATCTCTGTTATGGTGGGGGTCCCAGACAGTGGATGAAAATTCCAGTCTTGCGAGTAGCATAGAGGAGTAGGTAGCTGACTTAACTGGAGCGGAGCAATCACTCAAGTTTAGCAGGCGTATTCAAGGGTCTCGTTGGACATGCACACCATGTCATCAAAAATAGTAAGTGAGTATGATCAGGAAATACCACAATCACAAATTGCAGACAACCCCGTGGCACCGCGAGGAAGAGCCGCTCAACCACCACGAGACACCAGGAAGACAAATTAAGCATAGCAATCAGCTCTCTCTCTTCCCCATCAAGATGATTGCAATACTAGAATGGACATAAAGTAACATACAACAAAACATAGAACAATTACAGACTCCCACAATGGGAATAACAATAAACAAAAAGTCAACAACAACAGAACCACCGCCTTAGAACGGACCGCAGCCAAAGCCACCGGGGGCTTAAATGCAATTTACTGGTACCAAATATTCGCCCTAGATTCTGCTGTTGTTGAAGTACAAGAAATGTTCAGCTCGCGTGGAGGCCATCTAACTAATGCAGTGTATCATCATGGAAAAACACTCTAATCAAATTACTACACCATGATGAAACAAAGAAAAGGGCTCATGACTCACAGATAGTCAGAGCTAAAGAAAACCTCAAGTTGAGCCACGGCGGGTCCAGCTACAGATAAGTTTTCTCCAGGTAAGATCTTCGCTGGTGGATACTCTAAGGTATTTACTACTGCCCACCACTGCCGGGGTGTGACCATGGATCTAGTAGCTTGTATTGATTAGTCGACGTCTGTTTGAGTTGATCCTTCTGTTGTTGAAACTGCTTTTGCCAGGTTGTTTCCCATCTCTCCAAAGTTGATAAGTCCTTAAAGTGTGACCGAAACCTGTACTGATTCGTCGGCGAAGAGCATGGCATCTGGCAGTACCTTGTAGAAAATAGATGTCAGGGATACGGGACAATAGTTAGAAGGTACAGTAAAACGTGTGTATAACGGCCACTCAAAAATACAAAACAAACAGCTTAATGACAAATGGTAGCTTAATGAAGGTCGAAGGTATTGCAGAATGCTCCCATTTGAGCCTTCTGCAATATTTTTTACCTTTATTAAGCGTTAATTTACACAGAATTTTAAGCAAAATGGTAATTTAATGATCCGTTGAAAATTGAGATTGAAAACGATGTACGATAAAAAAGGATAATGTCAAAACGATTCCCTTGCTAATTTATCATGTCAAGTTGCATATGTTACATCCTTTAATAAGTGCTCTGATCTAAGAAACTAAGTGAATCAGTGAAGCAAAAAGTTCTAATATGTGTTCTATTAATCCTGTATTGCATTGCTTTACATGTATCTGTTGTGACAAATCTAGCTCTTTCATTTGAATGTGAAGTATTGTCTCTCTTTCAGCTCTTCAGAGGTACTGAACTGCTTAAGCTGCTGTCCGTTCTAAGACAGTGGTTCTGTGGTTGTTGATCTATTGTTTAATGTACTTCCCATTGTTTGTGGGAGTTCTGTGTTTGTCTTTGTTTTGTGATGCATTGCTTTGTGTCCATTTTAGTTTTGCAATCATCTTGAAGAGGAAGAGAAAGCTGATTGCTTTGCTATTATAGTCTTACAGGTGTATTGTTATTATAAATGTTCTGTGGCTCTTCCTCACGGTGCCGTGGGTTGGTCTGCAGTATGTGATTGTGGTATTTCCTGATCATACTCTCTTACTTTTTCGTAAAAGTCTTTGAATGCTTGAAGAAAGATGAAAAATGTTCAGAGACATTATTAGGTGAAAATGTGTTGGTCATATGTACAGAATGCCAACCTATACCAAAGTAAACCAGCTCGGATATAATTCTTTTTCACAGAACCATCAAGGTGCACCAGGCCGGGTCCTCATTGCTTTTCATGGAATCATTTTCTTCCTTGTTGAGATTAAGTCTTTCTCCTCCTTGCAGAGCATCACTGGAAACACATGTTCAAAGAGCCAATTGTCAGGCATTGAATCATATCAGTTTCTTAATGTGCCAGGCCATGAATGGCATAGTTGGAAAGTTTATATTGATGGCTTATCGATTTTAAGTGGACTGGTGGTAAAATTGTACCACAAAAATTGATTGATATACTGGGTGATGAGTCTGCTGGTGACAAGGAGACGAGTTATAATGATGAAGCATACAGAATGATAAACGTTTCACATGAGTGTCACTTGTGTTTGATAATCAGAAATGAATATAATTTCTAATGTTTTGGCACCAAAGACCAAAGTTGTATGGTTACACGTGTGAAATATATTAATTCTTGCTCATTGATTACAATATGTTATATATGTTATATCTTAAGTAAGTGCTCTGATCTTAGAAACTTGGTGTTAACTTGCAAATCACTTCTTTATATGAGCAAGAAATTCTAAAACCTGTAAAATATCCACCAGCTGCATTTATTTCATATGTGTTTTACTTAAACGGTAATACCAAGATTTACTCCTCAGTAAAACTGGAGGTTGGACTGTATATTAGCTCATTCTAGGCAATATATTTAAGATAGAAAAGCAAACTGTTTTGTATTAGTCAATTGAGTATGGTAGTAAAGCTTTATCTAAAACGGTTTGAAAACTACACAGAACAGTCGCTAAACTAAGTGACGATTGCCAACTTACCACTTTAAATTGTTAATAAATTCATGTAACGCACATAACACTACATGAAGCTGGAGTTTTGTTTTAAAAAATCATATGTAGTAAAGGCAACCAGTATGCAGACTTTATTAGAATATCAAATGGTTAGAGAATTCTACTATAGCGCAAACTTTACATTTTCATATTCTTAAATTGATATAGTAGTATGTGTAGTAAGCTGTTGCAGGCTAACGCACTGGCTTACAGAGTATAAACATCTCTTATTCAATACACATTGAATCGTTCGTTACAATTAGATATATCTGCAAACTTCCAAAGGGGTTTGGGATGGAGCAGACCCTTACTCAGTTGGCAGTCAAAATACGGTGTGATGATTCTTCTGGTTTTGATAAGGTGGACGAGTATTTTGCCACAGAAGCAGAAATAATGATAGACAATATATAGGGGATGGATGAGCATTATTTTAGAATATTTACGTTTGACAGGAACATTTGCTGCATCGTCTTGTCTAAATGTGAAACTATTATTTTCTATACCTCTCTATCTATAATTTAGTATTATACATATTAGGAACTATTGAAAAAAGTGTATTTATAATTGTTACATCTGTAACAAAAGTCCATGGGATTGATAATCAGCTATGAATCAATTCCCTAGGCTATGGAATCAGAGGCTAGAGACTTATAAGAAAACATGTGAACATTATTCTTTTTTCTGAAATATCATCCCTTACATCAAGTCAGTGTCCTTGCTCATTTATTATGCCATGTAACATATGTTACATCCTTTAACAAGTCTCTGTTCTTGTTGTTAAATCTTCAAATCTATGATTATTTAGTATATGAGCTAGAAAATCTTAATATGTGAGTTATCTAGCAGCAGTAAATATTTTCAAATATTTTTAATGAAACAATACCTATCAAATGGGCTCCTTAAAACTGGGGGTAGGGTTGTTTAATGGCTTATTTTAAACAATATATTTATGATATAAAAGCAAACCTTGATTTTCTATAAGCCCATTTAGCATGTTAGTACATACAAAAATAAAAAGCGTTTTATAAAATACATATATCAGTTGTAAAAGTAAATGGGCCTCGTCGCGACAAAACCTGTCTTCGGGGTTCCCGACAAAGTGAAATTCAAACCAGCCTATTCAGCTACAGAGACTAGCTAGAAAAATGAAATTTCGCTTGTGGCAAGCTTAGATATGGTTCTTTACAAAACGCCAATAACAAAGGCGCTGATCAGACTGCGCGGATGCGCAGGCTGGTCTGCGCCTGTGTTGTTCGCAAACCCCCGAAGACAGGTTTTCTGGCGACGGGGCCCAAATGATATTGGTCTCAATTGCCATTTAAATGGGTAATTGTATTTAAGTAACATACGTAACACATAAGGAAGCCGTAAATTTGTTGCAAAAGCTTTCGCGTGTAGCTAGGGTATCTAGCATGCAGACTATATGAGTAATTTAATTAATTAGACAGTTTAATGCTTCTTTCTGTAGCTCAAACTTTTATTATACTTTTTCTTAATTTGATATGGTATCATATGTAGCAGGCTGTTACAGACTAACGCTTCGGCGTGCAGACTGCAAACACCTCTAAACGACGCAGCTAACACTATTTTTCAAGATAGTTAATTAATGCAAAAGTCCCTAAACCATTCTCAGTCATCAGTCTATTAGTTGCGAATATAATGTCCTCGCGACACTTTTGTAACCAAGATGATACAACCATGGACGAACAATGAAAATAGCTCAAGGCTGGAGATGTTGATCAAATTATATGAATGAAATTCCAGCACGCCCAAACGTATTGCTAAGATTACGGTGTTTAAGTGTCACCTGTCCCCTTTCCCACCAACACCTTTGTCAGCATGCGCCCGGTAATCATTCGAAACATGATTTTATTTCGGGTAACAAAACCTTAGTTTTAAACATGGCGAACAATGACTTTCATGATGACCAGACTGCAGCACTGATATACAGAGTTTTATGTACTACCAATCAATGTATATATAGCACAAACAAGTCATGTTCAGGCTTACAGTACATTTGTCCAATGCTTGTATTGGATTATGAATTGAAAGTCAAACCACAATGACAACTATTTTCATTCAGCGTGACCATGTTAGCAACACCCGGATACAGGATGCGTCAATGATGTTATCAGAGCCCATTTAGCAGCAATAAGTTTGTGAAATGATTCATTGGTGAATGTATTAAAATCAATATGAAATTACCTCTGTTGCGAAATAGCCTTTTTTCTATATGAGAATGTATTGTTCGAGGTGTGTTTGAGTTGATGCATTTCGTCCCAATCAAAAGTTTTTCATTTATGTCGGAACGTTTGCCTGTATTCCTGAGCTGAACCAGTACTAAGCAAAGGATAAAGTATCTTGCTGGTGACGGAGTCTCAAACTAGCGACCCTTTGATTTCCAGTCTAACGCTTTTCAAATTTAGCTGAGTCGCCGTGCTCCTCACATTTGGGGTAGTGCATGAAAGCACCAACCAATAAACTAATCTGTGGGGCCATTCTTACAACCACGCAACTAGAAATTTAGCAATATACTCCCATTAAAAACCTCAAGATAAGCTGTCAGAAGCATAAAATCGACAGTCTATTATTGTCATCCAGGTGCATGACAAACTTCATGAAAACTTGTTCGTTTCTACATGCTCATTTCTTTGAATAAATGAAAGTGATTGAGAATTTGTTTAAAAAAGCTCATGGAGAATAACTCATTCATTGAAAAGACATGTTGCTGGTACACATTGGAACTGCCTCATAGAGGCAATGTCAATGTGTACCTACAACATATGTTACTGAAAATAAAAAAAGACAACTATTTGGAAATTTACATTTTGCAAGTATCATTGTCCATTGTCTTTACCTCTTTTAAACATCCAAAACTGCCAATCAGTATTAAAATTCCGGTCACTCTGCTGCAAATTGTTTTATTTACATGACAGCTATATCTCCGAATTCGAGTTCAAGAACTACCTCTTTGCTTACCTGCTAGTTGCGTGGTTGTAAATGGCAATAAATAAATTAATAAATATTAAATAACAAATAACTTTTGTGGCCAATTTTTGTTGTTTTGCCAAGCCTACAGTGTAGAGTTGTCTCGGTCTTGAACTCCCAGGATTCTTTAATTATTCTATATTCTTGTTGGAAAGTCAGAGGCTCTCTCAATTAGTTAATTCGCAAATTTACGACATGAAATTCCCAACGCTTTTCCTGTTTTGGAAGAAAAGATACCGTTTTATGAATGAATTGGATTTTAAATGGTTTTGAAATTTCACAAAAGCAAAGGATAAGCGGGGGCGGAAATAATTCGATTAAATTCGACCAAAATAGCATATCCGTACAGCTGCAGCCAAAGTTTCGTATCAACTGTCAAGCAGAGCTATCATTATCGTTTCGTATCTCAAATATTTCAAATACCAACACTCCTGCAATTTTGTTTTTCTTCTTGGTGGGGTTGGGAAATAACGAGATTTTGCAGTAGTCCACCATCGCATTTCCATAACTCATTTCTCCCGATCTTTTTTTATTTCTCAGCCAAAACATTTGTTGTGGGTACTCAAAAGAACCGTCTCAATGAGTCTTAATGAAACGGTTCTTTTGAGCACCCAAAATATATGGTTTAACCGATGGGCAAGAAAATAAACACAATTTTACACATGCACCTGGACCTATACTAAGACCAGTGGCAATTCAGCTGCCACCAAATATGGTGTAAAGTTTACACTTATCTTTTTCTGTGTACGTTCATTACAAACTTGAAAAATACTTAACTGTGTTATAACTCAAAGAATTCTAATGTTATTTTGTTGTTGTTGCTGGGGTTTTTTTTTTATAGTTGGCTGTTGTTTCCATTAGATGTGTTCTTGTGTGTGTTGATTCTTGTTTTGTTGTGTAGTTCTTAATGTCTTTTCTAGTTTAGCAATCATCTTGCTAAGAAAGGGATAGCTGGCTACTTTACTTCAAATGAGCTCCTGCTGTTGTCCGACTGTCTGTGTTTTGTTTCTCTTCCTGGCGGTGCCATTGGTTGGCCACATATGAGCCATGAGTGTTCCAAAGGTTCCATCTGTCTTTGATTGCTGCGATATGACGATAAGAGTGATTACAGGAAAAATGTGAATTGCAATTTTCCTGGTATCCAAAATATCTCCAACAAGATAACAAGATGATGTAAGGACCAGACTATAGGAAAAAAATTTAATAGATCATTTAGGACGACGCCACTGTGTTTTTGTTGTTGTTTTTTGGAAGTGGGTATTGGTATCCTGGGTCAGGTGTGGTGCTTGATTGTATCGATTCCTGATCTTTGCCTTCGTTCTTACTTTTCTAAAATGGTGGTGCAAAAAACCGACATCACAAACTGATGTCTATTGTAACTGGTTTTCCTACTTTACGCTCCTCTTTAGTTTATTGTAACAGCTTGTACCATAGGAATAGCAGCCTTTCGTACTTGTCTGAAAAAAAACCTACGCACCCTTTCTTCTTAAAACACAAACAACTGTCATGACGTCGTTGATAAACTTGTATGAACTTGATACACATTGCGCCCTTCGCGGTTCTGTCATATAGCATTGGTCAAATATTGGTCAATGAATGTTTATCAAAAATTGCAAAAATAGTAAATGAGTATGATCAGGAAATACAACAATCACAAACTGCGGACAACCCCGTGGCACCGCGAGGAAGAGCCGCTCAACCATCACGAGACGTTTGCAGTACTAGAATGGACATAAAGTAACGTACAACAAAACATAGAACAATTACAGACTTCCACAATGGGAGTAACAATAAACAAAAAGTCAACAACAACAGAACCACCGCCTTAGAACGGACAGCAGCCTAAGCCACCAGGGGCTTAAATGCATTTTACTGGTACCAAATCTTCGCCCTAGACTGACTTCCACTATGTGGAACTTGATTTGTATTTGTATATATACTTACTAGAAAATTTTAAGAGTGACTTCCCCTGACTGGATCTTTATTTGCATTTGCTTAGTTACTTATTAAAAATTTGCAAGAGTGACTTCCCCAAACTGGATCTTAAATTGCATTTGTAAATTTTATGATTAGAAAATTGCAAGAGTGACTTCCCCTAACTTGATCTTGATTTGCACTTGTAAATATATGGCATTAAAGAGATGTAGATGGCACCCGGAATTTCAAAGGGGGATTTTGGAACTTAAAATTATGGATAGAAAGGAGGGTTCTTCTACCAGTTTTATGCCAGATGACCTTTTAGAAATCTTCTGCATTCTTGAGAGAGGGGAAAAACACAATTCGTATAAAATTATACGTAAGAGGAATTATTTTTCTCTCATTACCAAATTTCCCGCCAAGAATGGAGAATCGATACCATTGAAGAACTGCGCTTCTGCTCGACGAACAACAACTCATCAGGAAAAGAGAGAATTTTCTTCCGACGACAAGCTAGCAAATAAAAGGCGAAAGCGTAGAAGAAACAAATCTTCACATGCTTCTAGATCTGCAAGTCATCATACAGATAAGAAATAAAAGATTCTACCAATGTTCGGTTAGCACTACAGAAGCCAAAGAAGAAATCTTCAGCTCGAGGGGTAAGTCAACATACAGATAAGAAACGTCAAGACTCTTCCAATGTCCAGCTAGCACAGCCGAAGCCAAAGAAGAAATCCCCAGCTCAAGTGGCAAGGGATCGAGCCAGGCGAAAAGAGTTCTGGAAACGTATGCGACTACCCAGACAGCTAAGAGCTGAGAACCTCGCTTTGCACTACCGACTGCTAGACACAGACGGAAGCCAGTCCAGAGTCCTCCGTGGTCAGTTAGCCAGAGTCAGAGAACTCCAGCTGCTTGGATCGTACATCTGATGATTCTAAGTCATACCAGCTGCAAGATACACGTTTGCACAGATTCGTCAGAACCTTCTCTGGTCACCATGCCTTTAGATGTTTGAGATGAGTAGACAACAAGTTTGTGTTGTAACTACAGCAGATTCAAGGGCGAAAACTCGACTGGTAAAATATGTTTAAATATATTTGGCCTGGGCTGCTTTCCGTTCTAGAGTAGTGATTCTGTTGTTTTGGTTTATTTATTGTTTGTTGTTACTCCCATTGTGTAGATGGGACTGTTAGGTCCTTTTTTGCGGTCGGTTCATGGTGCACTGTCTAGTTTAGCACAACCAGCTTGCTGAGGAAGGGAGATGTAGTTGCTTTACTTTAATTGTGTTGTGGCTGTCACTATTCTGTATCTCTTCCTAACTGTGCCGTCATCTGCAGTCTGCGATTGTGGCATTTCCTAGTCATATTCACTCGGGTTTTTTTTTTTTTTGTGGGGGAGGGGGGTTTGTTTTGGTTTTGGTTTTGTTAATTTGTTTTTTGTTTGTTTGTTGTTGTTTTTTTTTTTTTTGTTTGTTTTTTTGTTTTTATAGATTTTACTTGTGAAATTGTACACATGCACACATTCATCTGTGCCTTCGCTGGTAACCTTTTCCTCATTGTAGATGAGCAAAGACAACTCAGGAGAGACAGCACATGTGTACAGTCTCCTCTAAACCTTCTCTGACCACATATACCTCATACCATTTGTAGATGAGCTAATAAAGCTCTGGTGAGACTGAGACTATACATATCCACAGACTCATCTAAAACTCCACTGGCCACATATACCTCATACTGTTTGTAGATGAGCAAGTAAAGCTCTGGTGAGACTGAGACTATACATATCCACATACTCATCTATAACTCCACTGGCCACATATACCTCATACTGTTTGTAGATGAGAAAGTAAAGCTCTGGTGAGACTGAGACTATACATATCCACAGAATCATCTAAAACTTCACTGGCAACATATACCTCATACTGTTTGTAGATGAGCAAGTAAAGCTCTGGTGAGACTGAGACTATACATATCCACATACTCATCTAAAACTCCACTGGCCACATATACCTCATACTGTTTGTGGATAAGCAAGTAAAGCTCTGGTGAGACTGAGACTATACATATCCACAGACTCATCTAAAACTCCACTGGCCACATATACCTCATACTGTTTGTAGATGAGCAAGTAAAGCTCTGGTGAGACTGAGACTATACATATCCACAGACTCATCTAAAACTCCACTGGCCACATATACCTCATACTGTTTGTAGATGAGAAAGTAAAGCTCTGGTGAGACTGAGACTATACATATCCACAGACTCATCTAAAACTCCACTGGCCACATATACCTCATACTGTTTGTAGATGAGCAAGTAAAGCTCTGGTGAGATTTAGACTATACATATCCACAGACTCATCTAAAACTCCACTGGCCACATTTACCTCATACTGTTTGTAGATGAGAAAGTAAAGCTCTGGTGAGATTTAGACTATACTTATCCACAGACTCATCTAAAACTCCACTGGCCACATATACCTCAAACTATTTGTAGATGAGCAAGTAAAGCTCTGGTGAGACTGAGACTTTACATATCCACAGACTCATCTAAAACTCCACTGGCCACATATACCTCATACTGTTTGTAGATAAGCAAGTGAAGCTCTGGTGAGACTGAGACTATACATATCCACAGACTCATCTAAAACTCCACTGACCACATATACCTCATACTGTTTGTAGATGAGCAAGTAAAGCTCTGGTGAGACTGAGACTATACATATCCACAGACTCATCTAAAACTCCACTGGCCACATATAACTCATACTGTTTGTAGATGAGAAAGTAAAGCTCTGGTGAGACTGAGACTATACATATCCACAGACTCATCTAAAACTCCACTGGCCACATATACCTCATACTGTTTGTAGATGAGCAAGTAAAGCTCATGTGTGACTGAGACTATACATATCCACAGACTCATCTAAAACTCCACTGGCCACATATACCTCATACTGTTTGTAGATGAGCAAGTAAAGCTCATGTGTGACTGAGACTATACATATCCACAGACTCATCTAAAACTCCACTGGCCACATATACCTCATACTGTTTGTAGATGAGCAAGTAAAGCTCTGGTGAGACTGAGATTATACATATCCACAGACTCATCTAAAACTCCACTGGCCACATATACCTCATACTGTTTGTAGATGAGCAATTAAAGCTCTGGTGAGACTGAGACTATACATATCCACAGACTCATCTAAAACTCCACTGGCCACATATACCTCATACTGTTTGTGGATAAGCAAGTAAAGCTCTGGTGAGATTTAGACTATACATATCCACAGACTCATCTAAAACTCCACTGGCCACATATACCTCATACTGTTTGTAGATTAGCAAGTAAAGCTCATGTGTGACTGAGACTATACATATCCACATACTCATCTAAAACTCCACTGGCCACATATACCTCATACTGTTTGAAGATGAGCAAGTAAAGCTCATGTGTGACTGAGACTATACATATCCACAGACTCATCTAAAACTCCACTGGCCACATATACCTCATACTGTTTGTAGATAAGCAATTAAAGCTCTGGTGAGACTGAGACTATATATATCCACAGACTCATCTAAAACTCCACTGGCAACATATACCTCATACTGTTTGTGGATAAGCAAGTGAAGCTCTGGTGAGACTGAGACTATACATATCCACAAACTCATCTAAAACTCCACTGGCCACATATACCTCATACTGTTTGAAGATGAGCAAGTAAAGCTCTGGTGAGACTGAGACTATACATATCCACATACTCATCTAAAACTCCACTGGCCACATATACCTCATACTGTTTGTAGATGAGCAAGTAAAGCTCTGGTGAGACTGAGATTATACATATCCACAGACTCATCTAAAACTCCACTGGCCACATATACCTCATACTCTTTGTAGATGAGCAAGTAAAGCTCTGGTGAGACTGAGACTATACATATCCACAAACTCATCTTAAACTCCACTGGCCACATATACCTCATACTGTTTGTAGATGAGCAAGTAAAGCTCTGGTGAGACTGAGATTATACATATCCACAGACTTATCTAAAACTCAACTGGTCACATATACCTCATACTGTTTGTAGATAAGCAAATAAAGCTCTGGTGAGACTGAGATTATTCATATCCACAGACTTATCTAAAACTCAACTGGTCACATATACCTCATACTGTTTGTGGATAAGCAAGTGAATCTCTGGTGAGACTGAGATTATACATATCCACAGACTCATCTAAAACTCCACTGGCCACATATACCTCATACTGTTTGTAGATAAGCAAGTAAAGCTCTGGTGAGACTGAGATTATACATATCCACAGACTCATCTAAAACTCCACTGGCCACATATACCTCATACTGTTTGTGGATAAGCAAGTGAAGCTCTGGTGAGACTGAGATTATACATATCCACAGACTCATCTAAAACTCAACTGGTCACATATACCTCATACTGTTTGCGGATGAGCAGTGACAACTCTGGTGAGACAGCACATGTGTACGGACACGTCTGAACCTTCTCTGATCGCCTACACTACATAATGTTTGTAGATTAGCAGAGACCGCTCTGGTTAAACTGCACATCTGACCCTTCGCTGGTCAGCTATAACTCATGTCGATATGAGGGTAAGGGAATCAAGATTTCTATGAGGCATGTTTCCAAGATTTTCTTCGGTTACGCGTCATAAACAGGTTCTGTCTGACCGTCCATCCGGTTAGTCGTCTGTCATGCTTTTGTATCTGTGCAATATCTTCTTAACACCATCTACTAAAACAACACGCATGCCCACCTTCGTGACTAAGGACCCGAGGCTATAAAAAGACCATGCTAAACTCAAATGAGCATCTTATTTCAACTGCTCCTAAAAACTTAAATAAATTGTTCCTTCTTAAAACACGCGGATGCTGAACATGTAAAGGCTTTATACGAGGGGAGTTTAACAACTTCGTAGAACATATAGTGTGATAGCCATTTTCGTTTGGACATTCAAGTTGTTTATTAGAAAGGACCGTAAACGAGACGTAAAATAGACATTAAAGTTAGAATTTACTTCACGGGACCTTTAATCATCATACCTCAACTGTCCTGGAGTAGCGCAAGTAGAGGGATTTGACGTCAGTTTTATAGCAGAAATAATTTGCGGCGAGACTCAAAAGTCCCAAACTCCTTATGGTCAAGAAATTCTACAAATTTAACTGCTATAACAATTTTGCTCTCTGCCTTTGAGGAGCTTTTATTTCCTTATAATTATCTAGGTAATGATAAAAGTGTCCTTAGATGTGAAAGCTTTCACACAGAGCGTAGAATTAGCATGAAAGCTAACCACAATTCTAACCATGACAAAAATGAGGATGACTGATGACTGATGATCAATATATTGGAATGTTTTAATTGGCCTTGGAATTTTAATAAAATATCCATATAATGCTGCCCGCTTACAAATCGCCCACATTGCACACCAGCATCCGAAACAGATGGGCTTGTCGCGAGAAACAGTAGTAGCAGTATTATTCAAACAAACCTGCTCAGCTAAGGAGACTAGCTAAAATACTGATATTCTACATTAGGCAAGTTTAGATATTATTCTTTCAAATAAGCGAATAAAAAAGGCGTTGAGCGGACTGCGCGAATGCGCAGGCTGATCTGCGCTTTTGTTGTTCACATGCAAAAGCAAAGTCAGATTTTCTTGCGCAAACACCCACACGATTTAAATATCTTTTATTAATACTTGGTGCATGCGAGCCGCAGAGACTATATACACTTCACTAATGTACAGGCTCGTCTGAGTCGGGGGTGCTTCACCCTCCCCCTCCCAATGCTATGAGTACCCAAATCTCTCACAATATCTCCATATTAGCCGATTCCCAGGCTTAAAATATACAATAAACTAATGATTTCGTCTAAATGTTCATATATTAAATTTGTGTTGTGGTGCACATTTCTTGTTGTTGTTAGTTTTATCATGAAAAAGTGTAAAATCCAATATGTCAGCAACAAAAGGGATATAAGTTTTTAGCAAGTATGCAGTCACATTTGTTCTTCACTGTTTGCCATTATCCAGTTTTGGGGCACGGTAGGTAGGTAGGTAATATAGGGTTAATGTATACAGGCACCCGATTTTACAGATAACAGAATAATTTTTATAATTTTCCATGCAAAGTTTCAAAACCAATTGACTTTTCATGATTTAGCAACAACTTGTAAATAAAATTTAAACGCAATTGTTAAACATCTTCCTCTCGGTGATAGGGTCAGCCCGACATCTGTTCCTGTTTTGAATACCCGTGACACCCATTAAACTGACTTTATTATATTTTATGTCCTCAAAACTGTACTCAACAATGTTATAAGTCAGCTATAAGTTTTAATATAGTGTTGGACAAAATTCCTCAGCTTTACAAGTGCGACCACCAAAAGCGACCTCATAAACATTGCCGGGCGTCGTTCCGTTTTGATTGGCCCTTATGCGAAACTAAAATAAGCGGGTAGCATATCAGACTTTTTTTTCAAAATCAACGTTTTCGAAAAATTTATTTCAGGAAAACCATCAAGGTGTCAAACAGTTTAGACCTTAATCAACGTCGGGCCTGATCTGGGGCCAAACTATTTGCAAAGGTTATCAGCAGATGACACTAGTAGGCAAAAACATTTTAAAATCATTTTGATCGTTGTGATAAGGTCTGTTTTTTTTTACCGAAGGTCGTTGTTAAGACTCAAAAGGTGTGCGACTTACACCCACCCTCCTTTAATCAAGCACGCTTACGAAGCCGCCCATGTATTGACCGTAGAGCTTTGATCAGATTTTAAGTACATTTTGATGCCTTTAATATTATTTTTATGAAGGCGATCACGCTTTCCCTTTACCCACAGCCATGCGCTGATCCAGAAAATTGCGTCACTGGGTTGGGGGCTTGGGGCCCTGACAACGGGTTTTTTTAGTCATCAATATATTTTCACAGAGGGCCATACGGGCTTCCCTCGAGAAACAATTGAGCCCGAGGGGTCCAGTTGCTCATAGAGTGTGTGTGTGCGTGTGGGGGTGTAAGTGTGTTTTCTGTTATGTAGTGTTGCATCCTCATCGGCTTTTATTGTTTATTGGAATTTTTTAATAAAACATACTCGTATCTATTTATCAACGCATGATGTGCGTGAACGTGAGCTGCTACTGTATTTGTGAGTATGGAAGTGGTGGTGAAGCTTGGGCTAGTTTATTTGTGAAACGCTTAATCTGTTTACATTCATTATCATCAAAATTGAGTACACCCTTATTGAGGTATCATCAACTCTTTGATGTCCCTTCTTGTCGCATTAACCTGTTGATCACGGCATACTATTAACATTCGGTGACGTAACACTTGCACGGGTGTGCGTGATTGTACGAGATTGTCTTTCTTCCGGTTAAATATTTCAAGCCTTTTACCATTAACACAAACATTTCATCTCTCGTAAACTGTTAAAACTCATCAAGTATGTCAGTCGAACCTGTTAAAATCTATGACAAGTTTAAACACCAGATTGAAATTTCAAACATTAGGCACGTGTTTTGTTGACTCTGTGACATAACGTGATTAACTTTGGTCGTTTCGCGTTTTGCTAAATTAAACGGTTCTCCACACGCGGGCTGGAAGATAACAAGGGATCAAGGGCCCAACATTGGCTTCATTCTGTTAATATCTTTTGTCTCGATTACTATTCTACCAGAGTTTGTTTCAAAAGTTAAATTAAGCGACGGAAGATAAAAAGACATCAAGGGCCCAAAAAATGGCTTCGTTCTGTTTATAAATTTTGTCTCTTTTAATACCATTCTACCAGAGTGTGTTTCAAAGGTTAAATGCAGCGATGAAGTTATTGTTTAAACCTCATTTAAACTCTTCCACTTTGAATTTTCGAAAGGTACATTATGTTTAAAAGGGATGTTGGACAAATCCGGCAAAATGCAGAAAATTAGTTTGAGGGAAAAAAGAGAGCAAGCAATCAGAATAGATCCAGACGAGATGGCTCACATGAGCCATCTCGTCTGGATCTACACTGTTTGCCCAGACATTCGTCAGGTCTGTTGAGTGTAGCCTAATTTTGAGAGGGTTTTTAAAACAATTAAAATAATAAAAGTAAAAAGACGTTTATCTCTTCATGACAAAAAGAGTATAACCAAGAAATGCTGACCAACCCATAGCATAGTGAAGAAGAAACATTGAAACACACAGAAAGTAAAAATCCTAAAAGCAATAATACAGTCAAAGGAAAGCTCTCTCTCTCTCTCTCTCTCTCTCTCTCTCTCTCTCTCTCTCTCTCTCTCTCTCTCTCTCTCTCTCTCTCTGGGAGATGATAAGCAAGAAATTCATTTATCAGTTAGGCCTACCTCTCATATTAACTGCATTGTTGCACGTCGACTTGATAAAAGTTGTCTATCACGCGGCATGTGCCTTTATCAGGTCATGATGACGTTGCACTTTTTGAATAACGTCGCTAATGACGCTGAATCATAACACAAATATATAATTACGTCATAATCGCCAGTTTGAACAGTGAATTAGTTTGTAAACTGATAAATAGAATACCAGGTTCAGGTCTTTTGATGTCAAGTTTACCGGGCTCCGCTTTGAGAACGCGTGTTGAATTGCTCGGCAAGCCTCATGATGTCAACAAGCGTTCTCAAAGCCTTGCCTGGTAAACTTGATATCAAAAGACACTAACCTAGTATTCTCCATATATCAGTTAGGCCTACCTCTCTTATAAACTGCATTGTTGCGCGTTGACCTGATAAAAGTTGTCTTTCTCGCGGCAGTTTGTTTCAAATGTTAAATAAGGGATGGAAGCTAACACGAGTTCAAGGGCCCAACATTGGTTGGCTTCGTTCTGTTAATATTCTTGTCTCTTTTAATACTATTCTACTAGAGTTTTTTTCAAATATTTAATGCAGCGATGGGGCACTTGGAGTTATTGTTTAAACCTGATGTTAACTCTTCCACTTTGAATTGTCGAAAAGTACATTATGTTTAAAAGGGATGTGGGACAAATCCGGCAAAATGCAAAAATTAGTTTGAGGGAAAAATAGAGAACAAGCAATCAGAATAGATCCAGAAGAGATGGCTCACATGAGCATTCTCGTCTGGATCTGCACTGTTTGCCCAGACATTCTTCAGGTCTGTTGAGTGTATCTCCAGGTTCACGTCTTTTGATGTCAAGTTTACCAGGCTCGGTTTTGAGAACGCATGTTGAATCGCTCTGCAAAAATAGTGAGTATGATCAGGAAATACCACAATCACAAACCGCAGACAACCCCATGGCACCGCGAGGAAGAGCCGCTCAACCATCATGAGACACCAGGAAGACAAATTAAGCAAAGCAACCAGCTCTCTCTTCCCCATCAAGATGATTGCAATACTAGAATGGACATAAAGTAACGTACAACAAAACAAAGAACAATTACAGACTCCCACAATGGGAGTAACAATAAACAAAAAGTCAACAACAACAGAACCACCGCCTTTGAACGGACAGCAGCCTAAGCCACCGGGGGGGGGGGGGGGGGGGGGGCGGGGGGCTTAAATGCATTTTACTGGTACCAAATCTTCGCCCTAGATTTTGCTGTTGTTGAAGTACAAGAAATGTTCAGCTCACATGGAGGCCATCTAACAAATGCAATGTATCATCATGGAGAGAAAAACTCTAATCAAATTAACACACCATGATGAAACAAAGAAAAGAGCTCATGACTCACAGATAGTCAGAGCTAAAGAAAACCTCAAGTTGAGCCACGGTGGGTCCAGCTACAGATAAGCATCAGGCACCAACCCACCGATTAAAGCTTTACGTCAGAGCCGTCATAGAGTCTGAGGCCTGACCCACCGTCGTGCAATTAAAGAGGAAACCATAGCTATAAACCGTGATTGGGTTTAAAACTAGACATGCAGACTGTCGCATGATATCCAAGTTATATCCAACCCTTATATAACGTTTTACTATCTTTTTGAATTGATCACTAAAATTAGGTTTTCCAACAATTCTTTTGCATTTATAAACTAAATCACCATAAAATATAGGTTCTGATATGCCTTGTTGCAGAAGAGTTTTTAACCCAATGTTGTATTTAACAATTAACTCTGAGTGTCTGTGGTAGAATTTAGAGAATGCTTTTCGAATTTTATGATATCTATAACCTTGTTTTAATAACTTAGCAGTTAAAAATAAATTTCTGTTGTTGAAGTCATCAACATTAGAACACACTCTAGCAAAACGAATAAGCTGAGAAATATATACACCATAGGAAGGAGAGCGAGGAACATCTCCATAAAGAAATGGGAAATTTACTATTTCAAAATTAAAATCATCCCGTTTATCGTAATTTTTAAAGAAACTATGCCATTTGTTATTGGCAAGTTCAAGTCCAAAAACGGAGCTTCAGTATCAGAAGAATTCGCCGTATTTAACTGAAGTTCAGCGGGATATATCTGACCTACCATTGTTCATAATAAGGATTATCATTATTAAGCTTCAATAATATCAGTTTGATTATTGTCTGACAGAGACAACATAAAGTCTCTTTCATAACAAATAAAAAACAAATCTGCAACAAGAGGAGCACAATTAGTACCCAATGGAATGCCTACAATTTGTCTATATTATTTCGAGCCAAATCTTATAAATATATAGTCCAAAAGATAATGGAGCGCATCACACATTTTTTGACATGACCACAATTTATATCGTTTAGGTTGTTCAGAAGTAAAAAAGGCATTTTTATCATTACAAGCCAAATAAAGTGAGCCCTCTCTGTTAAATGTTTGTTCAATTAATTTTGTTAGTTTTTCTTTGATTAGATTATGAGGCAATGTAGTATAGAGAGTAGAGAAGTCATATGTAGACAAACCAGATGGTAGAAAACCTCTAGACTTCAATTTATTAAGAATTTCGCCTGAATTTTTAATAGACCAAAAAAAATTTTTACCATTTCTTTCATAAACTGTTGTGCAATATTTAATGACATGGTTTTTAATCGCAGTAAGGCAAGAAGTCAAAGAATAGACAACTCAGTAGTTGTACTTGCACTAGAATTAGCAATAAAACGCGATTTATATGGCCGTTTATGAAGTTTAGGTAACCAGTATAACGTAGGAAGCTTGCAATGGTCCTCATCAACAAACAACCCAAACTTAGCTGCCATATGGCACCGATGCCTATCAACGATAGACTACTCATCAAGGTTGTTATGCTCATATGTTTTTGCAGTGCTAAGTTCTTGCTTTAGAGTGTTATTATAGTATCTTTTTCAAACGACCACAACATTGTTAGCAGCCTTATCTGCAGGGGCCAAAACAAACCTCCTATGGAATTCCTGGATCCCTTTCTTCTAGTGTCTAAAAGTGAACTTAGGTTTTGGTGGTAGAAGATCTAAACTGTTGCAATAAAATGAAATTCTACCATCAATAATTTTAAAAAAATATTAAGTTTCCAAGCCTCATGATGTCAACAAGCGTTCTCAAAGCCTTGCCTGGTAAACTTGATGTCAAAAGACACTCACCTAGTATTCTCCATATATCAGTTAGGCCTACCTCTCTTATAAACTAAATTGTTGCACGTTGACCTGATAAAAGTTGTCTATCTCGCGGCATGTGCTTTTATCAGGCCATCATGATGTTTCACTTTTTGAATGATGTCGTCAATGACGTTGTCTTTTTTTTTTTTTTTTTTTTGTCTTTATTATTTTCTCGATTGCAATAGAACCACACATTGCCTGCTGCTGTGATAAGGAGACTCAGTTTTCGAGTTTTGCGTAAAAAAACATTAAAAGACGCTTGCCATTTTGTCCCGTTTTCACTAGATTCCCTTGACGCAGAAGAAGCATACTTCAAACATATTAGATTTCATTGTCATAATTTAAAAGAGTTTCATTATGATAAAAACTGAAACTTTAATAATTGACTATGTACATTGAGATGACAGGGTTAAGATCAGAGGGAAGATTATTTTAGATAAATAGATTTTATCGTCTTTGGCTGCTAAATGCGACTAAATATCGTCTGCTGTGTGTCGTCTGCAGGTTCTTTTAAAACGTCTTTGTAGCAAACAGTGTGGACCAGACCAGACTGCTACTATATCAGACTGCTTCTATAGAAGAAATTTAATCAGGATCCGCACTGTTTGTCTCAATACTTACTGTACGATTACAAGTTGATCTAAAAATGTTAGCTTAAGCAGACGGCATTTCCAGATGTATTTTAGCAGCTGAGTGCTGGTACCATTTTGTCATCTGGGCACCGGTGTTTTTTTAAAGTGACGTTTTAAAAAAAACTTTTCGACAAAAAAGTCAGAGTGTCAAACAGTTTTGATTAGAGAAAAGGTCCGACGTGCTGATGTTTGGTCTGAGAGTTCACATACGTCTATATTTTCTGTATGCGTGAAGCGAATGCTCTTATGAGATGTACGGATGCGCAGGCTCGTCTGAGTATTCGCTGCTCGCCTATACGATAAATACCCTATCGGAACTGCCTCGGCTAATTCCGTGGAATCAGACCTCGGGTGTACATCGAGGATCTACTTTGATAACGTGACGCTGACGTGCAGTTTTCCTGTCGTGTTTGTCTGAGAATTTTAAAATTGATGCCAGTTGCATAGTGTAAGTGCATTTTCTTGACTGATATCAAATGGAGTAGAGTTATGTTAATTTAGATCGCTAGACAAGTTAATTTCGCGAAAAACGTTCAAAGACGTGTTTGCTGCTATGCTAAAAAATCGCGACTCATAGATTATTTACCTACATCAGTAAACTGCAGTAATAAATAGGGTTTTTTTCCTCGAAACTTTGCATTGGCGAAGTTTTGCGTCGCGAAAAAACATCCCTCGCGAAAATTTCTGAATTTACAGTACTTAGCCAAACTGCAAGAGTAAAATGAAGACAATAGCCAGACGGTCCTTGCAATTGTCTCTTAAGAGGCAATTTCGTTCAAAATAGTTCAAAAGCGAGCGGTTTGTGATAAATTCGAGAGGTCAAGTGACCCCTAGGGTTCGATGCAACTTCCAATTTCTCACCGTTTTACGATATCGATACATTACCGATATCGCCATCGATAATGAGAGACCACTTATTGGTGTGATTGACGATATCTTTCCTCATAATAGCGACATCAAAGGCACCGCCTGATCTAAACAGGTGGATGGACGGATTGGAAGATAAATGAGAATTCTGAAATGACATAGAGAATGTGAAATGTTCCTTGTTCCTCCGTTTGTCTGTCTTTTGAGTAAGATGAAAAATGAGCTTCGATGAGACAATATCAATCTATACTGTGTAATCGTCCATTGTTCTGCCAACTAAATGTTGTCCTAGCTTGCATTAAACGGTTTCGACGCCCATTTCATGCTCTGCCTGGCCAGTACCATTATTTTCAATGCAATGGTATATGGATAGTCAGTAGCAAGCTGGAATAGCTCCAGACATGCATCACAATGACTTATGAAAATAAAATTAAATTATAACAACACACTTAGTTGTTTCATGCATGTAAACAAAGCCCAACCCCTATGAAAATGGACTATTTTAAGCCTAAAAGACACCGTTTCAAAAGTTTATCACTCCCAAAATACAAAAAAACAAATCATGAAATAAGACAATTTGTCTTCAAACACTTCAGAGAAATAAGTATATCAACAGTTCATCATCGATCATCCTATCCGTTTGATTTTTAGCACACCTCTGCAACCTTATTGCATTAATATCAACAAACCAGTCAAAATTAATGAGTTTCGTATTTCAAACATAGTAAGGTCCAGTGACACTTACAAAATGCATTTTTCTCACTCCTGACTAAGCTCTCTCAAGTGCAATCCAACATTTCGTCATTAAATTTAGAAGAAAAAAAACAATACAGCCCTATACCCCTTGATATTAAAAAAAAATATCCCAAGGACTGTTCCTGCGGAAATATGGACTGCAACTTTGCTTATAGTGACCCAAATATCAAAACGATAATATTGAACGAGCAGTTCAGCAGTGTCTTCACCCACGAGGATAAAGCCACCACCACTTCACTCGGTAAGAGTCCCTACCCAGATGTCCAGACATTTGATGCGCATGTCAATGGGGTACAGAAGGTGTAGATGGCTCCAGTCCTTAAAACAATTTTTCATCAATGTGCCATATCATATACTTGTAGCCAGTCTAACTCTGATGGCTCTGTTTTAAAGACCTTAAAACAGAGTCATCAGAGTTAGACTGGCTACAAGTATATGATATGACACATTGATGAAGAATTGTTTTAAGGACTGGAGCCAGTCTACAGAAGCTGCTGCAGAACCTTAATCCTCATAAGACATCCGGCCCTGACAACATTACTACATGTAGTAGACTGCACAATGAAATGGTTGCAGAAATATCCTCAGCCCTTGTTCTCCAGTCGTCAATACAAGATGAAGTGCCAGGGGACTGAGAGCTTGCCATCGTCATCTCACTATTCATGACGCTTCAAACTACAGGCCTATATCTCTGACATCTTTTTGTATTAAACTACTAGAACGCATACATCACAGCCAGACAATAACATCTCGAGGCACACAATGTTCTAACAGACCAGCGGCATGGATTCAGGAAAAGAAGATCATGCGAGAGCCAGCTTATCCTAACGGTGCATAGTTGCGGGACGGTGAATAGATTGGCGCTACGCTTTTGTACTTTTCCAAAGCTTTTGATAAAGTCCCAAACCACCGACTAGCTACCAAGCTCCACAACTATGGTATTGGTCAGAGGAATACTTCTACAGCATAATGGTTGACTGCAACTTTTGTTTTTGTAAACACAAACATATTTGTTTTGTAAAAATGTAATCTCCTTTTAAAAAACGTAATCAGCATGATATAAATGGAAACATGTAGTGGAAAGTAAACTCTTACTTTTTAAATATACTATAATGTTAAATACACGATTTAAACACCAGATATTAAGGTTTATTCTGACCATCTAAAACGTGGAGATCTTCCATATTTTCAGCCATTTTCGTTGTAATATAAGGGGATGACTTTTGTAAAACATGTTTCTCTAAGAAGGGAAGTAGGTCATCTTTGTAGTGGGTATAGTTCAAAACCTCTGTTGCTGAACCATGATGACAAAAAGTGAGGAAAACAAATAGTGATCAAAGTTACGGTTCACAGTAACATTTACAGATAATGGCTAGCCATGAAAAGCTAGACTGGACCACAATCTTCCTGGAAGCAAAATCACATCGAGTCTTTGTAGAAGGCCAGTCTTCTACGTCTGCACGAGTCACTTCAGATGTACCACAGGTAACAGCTCTTGGTCCCTCCTAATTTACATAGACAACTTACCTGGGAACGGACTTACCTCTTGGCCTTCTTGTGTGTGATGTTTCTTTGTGTTATTCTCACTTTCCCATATGGTGTCTCGGGTCAGGTGTGGTACTTGATTGTATCGATTCCTGATAGTTGCCTTCTTCTTCACTTTTCCTAGCCGTGTGTCCTCCACATATCGCCTCTTTGCTGATGACAGCCTCTTGCACCGTATCATCAGGTCATCAGAAGATCATGCCAAACTACAAGATGACCTGCAAAAACTGCATGGATAGGGAAGGGACACACGAAGTGCGAGATCATACGTTTAGCCAAGTCGAGGAGGCACATCCACAGAGAATACACCATCCATGATCATATTCTAGAAATTGCTAAAACTAAAAAAAATCCAGGGAGTGCACTATCTGAGAGAAGCTAGAATGGAACCAGTGTGCTGATACAGCGTGCGTGCGTGCGTTCCTTGTTTCATGGGTTTTGCAATGTAGTTTTCATTGTTCTTTCTGGTCTGTAACCATCTGGCAGAGGAAAAGAGAGAATCCAGGGCGAAGATTTGGTACCAGTAAAATACATTTAAGCCCCCCCCCCCCCCCCCCCCCCGGTGGCTTATGCTGCTGTCCGTTCTAAGGCGGTGGTTCTGTTGTTGTAAACTTTTTGTTTATTGTTACTCCCATTGTAGGAGTCTGTAATTTTTCTATGTTTTGTTGTACGTTACTTTATGTCCATTCTAGTATTGCAATCATCTTGATGGGGAAGAGAGAGCTGGTTGCTCTGCTTAATTTGTCTCCCTGGTGTCTCGTGATGGTTGAGAGGCTCTTCCTCGCGGTGCCATGGGGTTGTCTGCGGTTTGTGATTGTGGTATTTCCTGATCATACTCACTTACTATTCTTGACGATTGGCAAACTACATGGACGGATCCAGAGGGGTTGAGGGCAGGAGGTTCGAAACCCCCTCCCCCTTCTGTCTGGAACAACACAAGTGGCTAACGGTTTCCTATAAAGTACTAGTACGGACCCCCCCCCCCCTCCAGAAGCAATAAGATCCAATGCAATTGGATGCATTGGGTCCAATTGCTTCGAGAGAGGTCCCTACGACCCTCTGTAAAATAGTTTGAAGACTAAAAAACACAAACAACGTTGTCTGGGACCCCCACCCCGACGGAATGTTCTGGTTCCACGCATGAACCAGAAAGATTACCACAAACTATCATAAAACCAGGACCATGCAAAAGTATACATAAATATAAGCAGTAACAAGCAATGAACTAACAACAACATAATCGTGATCTTAGAACGGACAAGAGCTGCAGCCATTGCAGTCAGGGGTATAAGGAGGGGTTGAATATGTTAACAGACCAAATATTCATCCTATCGTATGCTGTACTCTGTTGTTGTTAAATATGTTTCGCTCGCATGGTGGCTTCCTAACTCTAACTCACACCATGTACCAGACACTGTTCCACTGGTGAACATGTTAAGTCAGGATCGCCATTGAGTTTGGGGTCTGATCTATCGTCGTGCTATTAAATTAGAATAAACCAGGCATAAAGTTAAAACCAAAATTGCACTGTTGATGAAACACAATCAGATGTCGTTAGACAAATTTTAAGTTCATATGACCTTGACCTCTGACTCCAGGGTCATGTCATTGGTCTGAAACCTTCATCTTCACGCCATAAGCAATTCATTCGTTCTAATATGAACATAATTGGTGGTCAGACGGAGGCGATTACAATATACATGGGAATAATATCAAATCTGCAACAAGAGGAACATAACAGATACATATTGCTATACCTCCGCTTTACATTTGAACAATTTAGAGCCAACTTGATGAACATATGTATCTATAATTGATATGGCTCCACACGGAAGAATATAAAAGCGACTTTGGTCACTCCCGTTTAACCTCATGATACAGATGGCGGATGTCGCGCCAATATGCGAATCTTCCAATAGAACCTAGTCAAATATATCCTGGTTCTGAGTCCTACTCAAATATTTAAGATCCAGCTTAGTCACTCTAAATAACCAGCAAGTACGAACCGGGAAACCAACAATCATATTCAAACCCACGGTATCGTGTACTGCTTCACTGGTCTAAGGCTGCACAAAATACATTTTAGTTTGGCATACAGTAGTAAATGGAAAACCAATTCTGTGCCATGTTCTGGAGGAGGGACCGGAAATTGTCATTTCGTCTGACAACTATCCGGTTTCAATTCTTCCCTTTATATGTTCCACACGATTTTGTGATTAGTCTACCAGTAACTGAGCCTTGACATTTTAGCATTTTCGGCGACAAATCTGCTGATCCTGAATCAGTGCATACTGATCAGTGTAATCGTTTTTGGTAAACGGCAACTTCACCTACTGATCATGTCACTTGTTTCGAAAAATACTATTATAATTGTAATAGCAATCGTGTCTAATCGGGTGTTTAATGCCACGATAACATGACCCGGCTCAGGTGAATGTGTTTGTAGAATTATACACCATGATAACTGTCTTGCTCGGATCAATGTAGCTTTTCTTTGAGGCGTGTGACCGCGAGAATTCAATACTAATAAAAGATTGAAATATGATAAGAAAATTGTTCATCATAAGGCACACCTGCGCTGAATACCTGGCAGAAACGTTCCTTAACTGTTAGCCAATTGGAAGAATCGTTGCTCAGGAAAGCATTTAGGTAAACTGTATCATGTTTTTCAATTGGCTAGTTCAATATGTTTTTTCTTCCAACATATGTCAATTAAATAAATTTGAATGGTAGCACGTGCCGCAACCTATGATCCGTTATAAGGTAAATCTGTGGGAAAAATCCGCCCACTTTTGCTATCGGTAAGTATCCTTAAAGGGCTGGATTACTTTGTAAACATTTATATGATAAGATTGCACACGGACAATGGACCGGTGGTGTACACAACGACAAGGGTTATCTCTTCAACGCATCGGAATGCTGAACGTATTGTTCGCTCGCGTGGGAAAATTGCTCAAGTGTTAAAGTAAAATCACCGAAGTCGTTCCAGCGACAGTAAATGATTTAATCTTGTGTCCTTTACCTGCTGAATTAGGTTTTAGCAAATATCGTTAATGTAGCTCGTTTAACCCATATACGCCTAGCGTCCTTTTTGTGGGACATAGACCAACAATGTAGACCTAGATCAGAATGCGGCGTCTGATCAGGGTTGCCACTGTTTGCTTGCAGAAATTTCTATTTGAATTTTAATAAAAAATGAAAAATACAGCCCAACAACCCTTAAAATGGAAATGGACTGGTCCATTTAATAGGTGTGCGAAATTCCATTCGGCTTATATGGGTTAAAGAGTGCCTAATTCTACCAAATGGGATCATAAGCCGGGGCACAGGTCATCAAGGTACATGTAGAACTCACCATGCGAAGTTGACACCGGATAGGCGGCAATCGAAAGCGCTCTTTTACAATCGACGAACGCGGGTCGAAAATCGCTAGAAACAGTGTTTTCGATTGTCATTTGTCGCCAGTAGGGCGACAAATGGCAAACGAAAAAACTGTTTCAAACTATTTTTGATCTACGTTCTTCGATAGTATTAACGTTTTTGACTGCCGCCTATCCGGTTTGAATTTGATCATAAATAAAACGGATCAACTACCTGTGTCATGTGTGCTTATACATATACATTTATAGCAGTACACTGTTTCTGTCAAAAGCTAGCCACCTAGCACACAATGTATACAAGGTATCATATTCGGTGAATATGTCCCCAAAGCGTCCCGATAAATATAGTTGACCGAAAATTGTTGACTCTGATTCAACCCTAAAAACCTCTTTACATGACTGAAAAAAATGTTGACTGGTACTTAGATCATCAATTCGAACGTAACCCTAGATATAATGATAGTTCAGAAAAGAGTCCCTCAAATTTACTATAATTTTAATATCTACTTTATTTGGTTGATGTCACAGTTAAACCGCATTTCAAAGAAACGGCCGATCAAAGTTGATAGCAACGTCAACAACATTCAATATAGGCCTACTGGCTACCTCAGAGCCCATACAACCATAAGTGTGGCCCCCAGGAATGAACTATGCCAGCCCCCCCCCCACACACACACACACACACACCACCACCACCATCCTCCCCCCTCTCCTGATAAGAGGAGTGCGTGACTGAAAAATAGTTTTCTTATTTCTCAAGTAGCTAAGGGTATCCTAGAGACATGGATTTTGACGCCCTTAAGCGCTATTTGATCACTTATGAAGTATATACGTAAAGATGGGTTAAGTTGCACTCTGTATGTTACTAATGAACACATAGTATCTGCTCATGCTATAATTTTTTTCTGTATTGACCATACACCTGAAAATTTCATTAGGAAACAGACCCCTGCGGTGCACACTATTTTTTGAGAGTCATATAAAATGACGCATCTATTTTTAATCTAGAATCTTGAAAACTAGGCTGTGTAAAAGGTAAGAAGGCACCTTATGTATGTTAGAGTACAACAAAAAAGAAGAATTACTGTCGTTGGGTATAATTATGATCATACTTTAAAAATCAGACCTGATATTCTGAAAATGGCGGCCATTTGTTTTTTAAGTTTTGGGGGTGGGGCATTTGGAGTGGTTATTCCTCTCACTTACTTTAAGAAACATATCCAAATTGTCGATGAAACTGTTCTTTAGACAGCATGCAGTAACAGTAAAAACTTTTTTTTTTCAATTTATTAATAATACTTATGTTAACGAGTTGGGGAAAATATGCTCACTTTCAAGTTTCTTAATAACTTCACATAAGACATAGCAGCACATCAAATGTAATTATTTTTTGTAAAGCATTAAAGCAATCATATGATTTGAAGGTAAATTACTAAGGTAGCAGGACCAAAAAGTCTTTTATAATTGTAATAAAATGTGTCTGAAAAAAATCTTGTTTTTAGTACCTTAAGAATTTTGGTAAAAAAACATGACCATTGTAGGTAAAGGGGCCTCAATATTCAAAGAAAATCAGAATGTTTACATTTGACCACCTAGATGTTTTCTTCTAATGTTATCCTACCTAAGCAATGCTAGGACGCTGTAAATTAAAAAATAATGTAGCTTCATATATTTGACGAAAATGAAAGGTGCGTCAAAATAGATGTGGGTCAAAACACATAACTGGACTCTTACCACCCTCTCGTTACAACCCTCTCGGTTCTTTTTAGCACACAAAACACATGATTGAGATGAAAGATAATGAAAAAGTACTTTTCTTTCCTTCCTGTGTTCACGTATTGAATGACATTAACCAGAGGTGACGAGCAGCCGTGGCTTGTTATGTTTTTCGCAGATAATCTTTCGAAATTTAGAATAACCTGTTAAACTACAGCATTCTCGCGAGAATGAAACTACAGTATCGCCAATCTCCGGTAATTACCGTCAGCATGGTTAATCAATTTAACCAAAAAAACATGGAGATAATAGATCATGGCATTAGTTGATGAAAAAGTTGCTTTGAAGTACAGAATAAAATAAAAAGAAAGAACGTAATCATAGTTCACATAGTTTTGCGTGCGCCAGTATTGTATTAAGAAGTATATACTCTATTAGAGCTCTGTTAATCAGAAGTCCGGTGTGGTCTAGTGGTTAGGATTCCTGGTTTTCACCCAGGCGGCCCGGGTTCGATTCCCGGCACCGGAACAAATCTTTTTCTTTCCCTTTTTTAAACTCTTTTTTAGAAATATGATGGGATAGATCCATTATTAGTGTAGATTAGTTATTGAATATGCATTTTTGCAACAAAGTTTTTCGACCATTTCATTCATAACCCCGTATCCTATGTGTAATGACACTTGTTTTGGGGAATACAATCTACGCCGGATTCTGCCATATAGACTAGTTGATCAGCTTTTTTAAACATTATAGACACCCACAACCATGGTTACGCAATAAGTTGTCGATCAGTCATATCACCGCTTAGAAGTTTCACAGAATTCCAACGAGCCTGTAAGTATAATGCGGGAGCGCAGTGACTCAGTGGTAGAGTGCTTGACTCGAGGCCGAGGGTGCGGGTTCGAACCTCACCTGGGTCACTGCGTTGTGTTCTTGAGCAAGAACATTAATCCTAGCTTAGTACTGGTTCTACCCAGGAAGACCCGTCCCTTTATAACTGAAAGATTGTTGACCGGACGTAAAGAATCAAATCAAACAAAAACAAAACCGTGTAAGTATTACATGTGTTTCCTTCATGAATATTCATGCTAAGCTCCACCCACTATGAATTATTTTTTTTAAGCCGTGGCCCCGTCTCCATATGACCTTAGCTGTTGGTGGGACGTTAAACACAACAACAACAACAACAACAACAACAACAACAACACCAACAACAACAATTATAAATTATTTTATAAATCAAAGAAATTACTCGTCAGGTTCACTAGTGACTAATTTCGGCACACAGACAAACAGTCTGGACCTAGATCAGACTGCCCCTCTGGGCTTGTTCAGGGTTCCTACGGTCAGAAAAAGTTCAGTCAGGAAAAAGTCAGGGAATTTTGAGCTAAGCCAGGGCAATTTAAATTTTGGAAAAAGTCGGGGAAAAAATCAGGGAATTTTATAACAACAACTTTCATATTTGAGCCGCGACACGAGATTTCTAACAATGTGATATGTGTGACTAGCAAAGCCTCAGATCAGCCTACTCAAACGCGCAGTCTGATCAGAGCCTTTGCTAGTCGCTTGAATATTATATGACTATTAAGCTGCTGACTGAACATCATTTGGAGTTTCTAAGCTTAAAAGGAGTCGACACAGGCTCGTCAGAGTCTACATTTGTCAAAAGGCCACATGGTTGGAAATCAAATGTCGCGGCTCAATTTTCTGAATGTGGTTAACTTGTCATGTTGTGATCTTTAGTAGATCAATTTCTCCAAATTCTAGGGATGTCCAAACTTTTAGACTCTAAAGATTATTCGACACCAACACGAATGTTTACATTTAATTATTCTTTAATATTCAACGTTTCGCCATATTGGCTTCATCAGGAATAATAATAAACAAGTAAATCAGCAATCATCATTGCCATTTAAACTTTTAGACGAAATATGATATAGAACACTGGATTGATATTTGTAATATTGCTGTTTTGAGTATGAAAATTTTTTTTTAAAATAGTCAACAAATTTCAATATAAGATCAGTCCATGGGAATATACCCATGGGGCACACGACCAGAGTTTAAAATGTGGGAGGAGCTACCAAAATCAGTGTTTGTTTTAATGGTATCAAATCTGTCAACATCAATCTGATAGCAAGGACTCTCAGTTGTTTATTTAACAATTTGTATCCTGCATTGTGACGAGTATACCAGAAAGCTTGAGTTTAACGTTGAGCCAGCAATATCTTTTTTTCTTAAAATGTTGTCTACATTTCTAGTCTGCTGCATACATTCAAATGCACTTCAGACTAGATTTTCTCGTGGAGCTTTTTTTCATGGAAGAGAATGTTACGGAGGAGCAGCCTAATCTAGATCCATATTGTTTGCAATATATGCTACATATAAAACAATAAAATACATAATAAAATCAACAGTAAGCTACATAAGAACATCAACAAACTAAAGGGAAGCAGAATAATGGTTCATTAGAAAAAAAATCAATTATGCGAACTGTATAACAGTAATCATAATTTTAACTGTGCAAATGTGTGGTTTGTAAAACAAATGTGTAAGCTTTAAACCAAATTAGGTGGCAGCTGAACTGCCACCCCTTATGGTATAAACTAAAACTTATTTTCACGCAATTTACAATCTAAGTAAAACGTTTTCCCGTAATAAGTCCTTAACATATCTACCTGTAATTAGGTGGCAGCTGAACTGCCATCCTTTTGATATAAACTTTCGGACTAAAATAGTATGAGTAAAGCATTCCAGCGGTTAATCCTTTACCTTTCTACCTGTTATTAGGTGGCAGCTGAACTGCCACCCCTTTTGGTAAAAGCTATCTTCCTAAAAATATGAGATAAACATTTTCTAGTGATAAATCCTTAACATTTCTACCTGCTTTAAGTTGGTAGCTGAACTGCCATCCCTTTTGGTATAAACTACACTTGGTATAAACTTACACCTCTTGCGTACTAAAACAATATGAGGTGAACATTTTCCAGTGATAAATCCTTAACATTTCTACCTGTAATTAAGTGGCAGTTGAGCTGCCCTCCCTTGTGGTATAAACTTTCATACTAAAACAATATATGGTTAAACATTTTCCGGCGACAAATCCTTAACATTTCTACCTATTATTAGGTGGCAGCTGAATTGCCATCCCTTTTGCTATAAATTTACACTTATTTTTGAACTAAAACAATATGAGGTGAACATTTCCAGTGATAAATCCTTAACATTTCTACCTTTTACTAGGTGGCAGCTGAACTGCCATCCCTTTTGGTATAAACTTACACACTTATTTTCGTACTAAAACAATATGAGGTAAACATTTTCAGGGGATAAATCCTTAACATTTCTACCTGATTTTAGGTGGCAGCTGAACTGCCACCCATTTTGGTATGAATTTACAATTATTTTCGTACTAAAAAAATATGAGGTGAACATTTTCCAGTAATAAATCCTTAACATCTCTACCTATTATTGGGTGACAGCTGAACTGCCACCCCTTTTGGTATAAACTTACACTTATTTTCGTACTGAAACAATATGGGGTAAACATTTGCTGGGCCCGGGATAATTCCTTTACATTTCTACCTGCTATTAGGTGGCAGCTGAACTGCCACCCCTTTTGGTATAAATTTACAATTATTTTCGTACTAAAACGATATGAGTTGAACGTTTTTCCAGTTTTTGTTTGTTTTGTTGCTGACGTCCCAAGTCAACAGCTATGGTCATTGCGGGACGGTTTGTTCACCTAACCACACTTTTTCCTGGGCAGGCTTGAACAAGCGGTTAACCAGTAATTCGTGCACATACTTTCGCTTTTAACTGACAACAACCCTTCTTGAATGAATCAGCGGAAGGGAGGAGAATGACTGTAGAAATCATTTTATGATCAATCTCCACGAAAGTATGCGACCGGACCGGGATCAAACTCGCGACCCCTGGATATGCAGTCAGACACGCATCTGTAGCCAGACACGTTACCGACTGCGCTACGCGGCCCGGCACTGTTTTCCAGTTATATATCCTTAACATTTCTACCTATTATTAGGTGGCAGCTGAACTGCAATCCCGTTTAGTATGAACTTACATGTATTTTCGTACTAAAACAATATGAGGGGATAAATCCTTAACATTTCTACCTTTTATTAGGTGGCAGCTGAAATGCCATCCCTACACTTATTTTCGTACTTAAACAATATGAGGTAAACATTTTCAGTGGATAAATCCCTTACATTTCTACCTGTTATTAGGTGGCAGCTTTTGGTATATTCGGACTAAAAAGCAATATGAGATAAAACAAAAATTCCAGTGATATTTTACGTCAGTAGCGCAGTTCTAGAAAGTAGAACTACTTTTATGCGCAGGGGAGTCAGTTCCACCAATGTTTATTTATGTGATAAGTATTATAACTTCCATTTTCCCAGGAAGCACACTGTATAAACAATTCATCTTGCAATTTTGAAGAGAGTTGACATAAATAAACAGTTGCAGCTGGGGAGGTTGATTTAATGTTAAACTGACTTACTAGAATCTAGTAAGGCATTTGGTCTCTGTCCTATGGGTAAATAGTGAAACCAGTAGTTGTTAACTTAGGCCCAGCAGGCGTAGTTCCAGTGAATGGATCTGTAGTAGAAAAAGTAGTGCTAGCAGGCGTAGTTCCTGTGAATGGAGCGAAATCAATTTTTTCGCAGCAGGAGCAATCGCAGCCGGGCGTGAATGCATAATCCCCGTAGTTCCATAATCTTTGAGCATCCGCCCAGCATTCAGTCTTCGACATCGTCACGTTGTGGCATACCCAATACTGGGCTGAAATTACCGAGAAAAAATTATTGGAGAGTCCATAACTTTTGTAACGATGACATCCGCGGTAACCCAGACGTGACCCATTCCGTTACTCTGCATTTATCAATGCAGAGTAACAGAATGAGTCGTGCCTTGGTTACCGAGGGTGTAATGACCACCCCGACAGTGTGAAACCGAGCCAGTTGGAGTTGAGAAGTAGACTGGCTACACCATACGCGGATCCAGAAAGTTTTGTCAGAGGGGGTCCAACTTTGACAACGTTTTTTTTCAGTTAATGGGGCCATCATTGCCCCGCCAGCGAAACGCCATTTAAATGGCGTTTCACTGGCGTGTCTTTGATTGGCCAACATTGAATGCTGGCTTGGCAGCTTTGTGATTATTCAGGGTACCTGACTAGTATTGCTAGAAACCCTATATTTTTGTGGTTTTCCATGGGGTCCGGACCCCCTGACCCCCACCCCCTCTAGATCCGCGCATGTTAAAACTATGTTCTTTTTTCGATTGCATTGATCAGGAGATTGTCTAAAATAATAAGAGAGTCTGGAGAAATGTTGGCCTCAAGATTATGATACTGATCTGGAACTTTCGTTGGAATTAAACACCATATGCAATAAGAAAGCCAAATATGAGCACCCTTGGTCAAAAAATGAAAGAGAAGTTTGCATTGCGAGTCGTAGAATGTTTTAAGTATATTTGACTTTGACCTTTGACCACAAGGTTATATCCGTATTCCGAGACCATATAGGATAGGCAATCATTGTGCCTATTACGAGAAATGAAAGAAGGGTCAGGCTACGAGCCGCATTACATATTTAGTGTATACCCCGGCATCCAATTTAGGTTACCTTGCACCCCCCCACCCCCCGAGACAATTTTTCATGGGTGCCAAATTGTTTATTGGGACCCCCTGAATTCGAAACGAAGGGGTCCTCAAAAAAATGGGTTGGGCTATGTGAAATTGCATGGTTTCTATGGCAACCCATAGCGAATTTGAGAAGGGGGGTCTGCCTACAAAATTACTCATATCTCAGCTGTTACTTATCCTAGACTACTAAACTTAATACCAAATTAAAGCTTAGACATAGGCCTATTATCCCCTTGTTGCATATGCAAATTAACTTATTTGCATATTCATAAATATTTATGAAAACATTAAAAATGTGGTTCACGAATGGGGGTATACGTACAAGATCAATAATATCTCAGCTGCTTTTAGTCGTAGATTACTAAAAAGTGTACTAAAATAAAGCTAAGACAATATAATAGGCCTTTTATTCCATGGTCAAATATGCAACATATCAGATTTGCATAATTTGCATATTCATGAATATTAATAAAAACGCTAAAAAATAAGGGAAGATCATTACAAATATAAATAGGCTGATTTCATCCCAATATTGTCATTGTTGCATGTTTTGATATAATCAATGTTACAATTTGACATATCCGTTCATCCAGTGGTCCTATATGAATATTATCTCATTTGAATATTCATGAAAACGCACGAAAACTTAAAAAAAAATGAGGGAAAATCACGTAAAAGCTATAAACCTAGGGGAGGGGTTAAGGTACAATCTATCCTGTACTCCTAGGGCCTTTTTTAATTCATGCCAAATAGTTCAGTGGGACCCTCAGAATGTGAAACGAAGTTCTCTTCAAAAGAAATTTGGTATGGGCTACGTGAAAATGCATGGTTTCCATGGCAACCTCTTATATGATTCTCGAGATTTGGGGGGGGGGGGGTATGCCTACAGATACAATCATATCTAGGGTTATACTTATCCTAGAGCACTAAAATTGGTGTCAAATTAAAGCTTAGACACATGGCTTTCTTCTGGTGAGGCGATAGTGGACCGAGAATGTATGCTGACTGGGTGTTTTCTTGTATTGATACAACCACTTACCTTCTCGGCAAGTGGGTCCCTTCCATTGGGTTGTACAGGCACATGAGTAGTCAGGCCACTCCCCTGTGTGAGAACTACAGGTCCCATTGTTGAAGCATGGGTCGCTAGCACAGCCGGTGCTTTCATTGGCGGGAGCTGAAACGAAACGTAAAAAATAAAACTCCCGAGAAACAGAAGTTTATACACTGTCAGCATACAATCACGGACGTTTCGCTGACGGACCGATTTGGCGCGTTTTTATTATACAGTGTGAAAACATGACATAAAGTTCTTGCGAGCATTGGCACTGGGTATGATGCATTGCTTTCAATTCTTGATTCGAAGGGTGAATATAGCATTAACAAACAATCTTTAATTAACCCTTAATGCACTTCTGAATGCTTCCTACTTGTTTGATACTATCGACTTGGGGTGGTTCATCATGTATAAACTAAGGGGTCAAAGGTAATATCCCCCGCCCCGCCAAAAAAAAAAAAAAATAATAATAATAATAATAATAAATGAATAAATAAATAATTAAATAAATAAATGATGTTGTATCTCATTCCCGGAAGACCGTCTCTATGTCTAAGCCAACAGTGCAGACCCTGATGAAATGTCGTAAACGGCATTTCACCAGGGCCTCCACTGTTTGCCAAAAAAACGTTTATGGGAATACGATCTACAAAGGGTTAAAGCCAATTTTCGCCAATATCCTGTAATCATTTATTCTGCCACCATGAAGGATCAAAAATAAAACATGCAGAGACCGGTTTGCACTCAATATTTTAACTTTAAGAGCCCTTGGGACTCATAATTCTTGCCATTAAAGATCACACAGCATAAAAATATCTTAAGGTACAAACTAGCTAAAGCTACTCCCAGTATTTCATAAAACCCTATGTTTGTAAGACATTTTGTATAAATAGCACCACACAGTAAGTTGTAACCACTTTGCACAGATGCCTTTAAATTCATTTATTTAGGTTTTGCATTCATATGATGAGTCTTCAAACGTACAAAATCACATTACACACGTGCGTTCTCTTCGTAATGGGCTCTAAGCCAGTCAGTTTTGATGAAACTTCACTAACCTGCTTCATACAGAGCTGTTATGATTTCCCAGCCAGGCGCTGCCAAAGTGGTCAAGTTGAACGGATCTATAATATGAAGCTCGCAGATTTTCCCCGTCCGATTATAGCTCACCGCTGTGCAGTTCTCTACTCGAATACACCTTCGGGCGCATCTGGTTACAGACTCGAGTGACATCGACGAAGAAGGGTTAGCATAGCGGTACCCGCTATAAGTTTCGCCGAAATAATAGTTGAACCCTTCCGAGTAACATTTAAAAAATAAAACATAAAGCCATAATTGGCATACACGAACCATTTCGTCGGTTTAACTCAAGTGCAAGGGAGATCTGGATATTATGAGAACTAACAAAGAATCGAGTTGCAACTTGTGAAAATAGTCCTTCGAGCATAACTTTTACGCGGTGACATTGTTTTCGCAAATACTGACAAATTTGGCTCATCCGCGATTTTAAACTTCTTGCGAAACTATGTATATATTTGAAACGATAGCCATGACGAATTTTTAATTTGCTGCTGTGATTTTTCAGTTTTAAGTCATATTGACGCAATGCCAATGCAGTTCCAAGACATATCGATGCAGTACCTATATACATGCACATTGTATTTTAAAGTATTAATGATGCTGTGCCCATGCAATTTCAAGTAATACTGATGCAGTACCCATGTAGTCTAAACCAATACTGATACTGAACTCGTGCAGCTTGACGTCATACTGATGCAATGCCCATGCAGTTTCAAGTAATAAGGGTGGAGTACCTTTGTAGTTTAAAGCCATGCTGATGATGTACCCGTGCAGTTTAAAGCCATACTGATGTACCTATGTTGTTTAAAGCCATGGTGATGCTATACCCATGCAGTTTAAAGGCATACTGATGCTGTACCTATGTCTTTTAAAGCCATGGTGATGTTATACCCGTGTAGTTTAAAGCCATTCTGATGCAGTGCCTATGTCTTTTTTTCAAGCTATGGTGATGCTGTCTGTACCCGTGCAGTTTAAAAACATACTGATGCTATACACATGCAGTTTAAAGCCATACTAATGCAGTAAATATATAGTTTAAATTCATACTGATCCTGTATCCGTGCAGTTGCAGGCCATACTGATGCAGTGTATATGCAGTTTAAAGTTATACTGACGCTGTACCCATCATGCTTCAAGTCATACTAATGCAGTACAGGTATATATGTAGCTCCGAGTCATACATATGCAGTACCTAATACTATGTAGTTTCAAGTCATACTGATGCGGTACCTATGTAGTTTCAAGTCATACCGATGCAGAACCCATGCAGTTTCATGATATACTGATGCTGTATGCATGTTACATGTACATGTAGTTTCATGTCAGTTTCAGGTAATACTGATGTTATACACATGCAGTTTCAAGACATGCTGATGATGTACCCATGCAGTTTCAAGTCATAATTATGCATTGCTCGTGCAGTATAAAGTAATTCTGATGCAGTACCTCATAGTTATACAGTGTCCATAATATTTCAAATAACTAATTCATACTGATGCTATACCAATGCAGTTTCAAATCATACGGATACTGTACCAATTCGGTACTAAGGAAGGCTAATGCTGTACCCATGCAGTTTTAAATAATACTGATGCTGTACCCATTCAGTATCAGGTCACGCTAATGCTGTCTGTACCCATGAGTTTTAGACGTATTGATGCTGAACCAATTAGTATTAAGTCAGTTTTAAAAATAGTAAGTGAGTACTGATGCTGTACCCCTCAGTATTAAGCCAGACTGGTGATGTAACCATGCAGTTTTGAGTCGTACAAATGCAATGCCCATGCAGTTTCAAGTCATCAGTGTGTAGTATGGGAAATTACTGGTATATCTCATAGATACGGAGGTACATTTCCCAGGCAGGGGTTCAAGTATATATTAGTCACGCCAGGAGAAAACAATATTTACGCCATGTGTTAACAATCTTAGGTACAGTGCAAGGACATGTTTGGGTCCAGGGAGGGGGCAGAGGTCAGGACCTCCCCCCTGGGAAAGCACAAGAAAATGCTACATGTTTCCTTAGAAATACTGATAGGGGGTCTCCTTGAGAAGCAATTGGACGCCTTGGGGTCCGTACGACTCCCTGTGAAATTTGTTGAGGACTAGAAAACAGGACTTCCTTTTTAGGACCGCGTGCATTAAAGGATTTATCCCCGCTATTATGATTCGCTGTCTAGAAGGAATAAAACAGGTAGCTATAATTCCTAAATGCAATGTTCGGGGAGTGCAGTGGCTCAGTGGTAGAGTGCTTGACTCGAGACCGAGGGGCCGGGGGTTCGAGCCTCACCGGCGTCAGTGCGTTGTGGTCCTTGAGCAAGACACATTTATCCTTACTTAGTACTGGTTCAACCCAGGAAGACCGGTCCCTTTTTAACTGAAAGATTGTTGATGGGACGTTAAGAATCAAATTAAGCAAGCAAATGCAATGTACAAGTTTCTAGAAAATCTGGAGCTGAGCATTTCGTAAACCCGCTGAATAAATTAATTTGGCACATTTGCTTCTGTTTTCCAGACAATTTTGTTGCGTGATACAGTGGTTTAGGAGCTTCATGGAAAACAGCGCAGATCCAGATCAGACGAATTCGTCAGAGGCATGTGCGGATCCAGAGGGGAGGACAGAGAGTCCGGACCCTCTGAAAAAACACAAAAATAAAAGGGTTCTTAGCAATACTGGTCTGGATTCCCTGAAAAATCACAAAGCTATCAAGCCAGCATTCGATGTGGACCATCATCGGCACGCTAGCGAAACGCCATTTAAATGGCGTTTCGCTGGCGGGCTGATGATGGCCCGCTTATATTGGTATCTGGATCCTCCCTCCCCTCATCAAATAAAAAAAACTTTGTCAAAGTTGGACCCCCTCTGACAAAACTTCCTGGATCCGCGCATGAGAGGACAGTTGATCTAGATCTACATTGTTTGTTTTAACTTTCAGCAGAACAAGGCACAAGTTTCCTTTTGGTTTATCTTTAATGTTAGATATATTTGTTTTTAATAAAATATTCATAATCGTAGAGAAAGACTTTGAACTGGCAGAAGGTTTTTAGATATATTGACTGGATTTCAATTCAGGGATTGTTGATCTTTTCGGTCAGTCTATGGTCATATTATATAACTAATAATTTTGTTCGGAAAATATCATTGCTGATTACAAAATGTACATTAGTGTAAAAGGGCAGTCTGGAAAACTTACGCCGTGGAATCAAGTAATAATAACTCTGGTCAGACTGCTCACTCGTCTGAGTCTACATTGTTTGCAATATATACCATAAAGGTTCATAAGCAGATGAGAAAGCAGACATCAATTGCCGTGAATGGCAGAAAAGGGTTAAATACGTGTACATGCATACGAAAATCGTTAGTTTTTTTGGTGCCATAGCGTTAAAAGAGGGTCTGGATGGGGCGAAATGATTAGTGATAAATGTCCTTTTTTATAATGAATAGCGAATAATGAGCCAAAAAAAATGAATAGTGAATAATTAGGGCCTAAAAATAATGAATAATCCTATTTATTTTAATGAATTGAAGAAAAAATTATTAAATAGTGAATAATCAGATTTCTTTGCAACCTTTCTTACTTTTAATGAATAACTGGTCTTATTTTAATGAATTACGCAAAATTTTAATGAGATGAATAATGGGCTAAATTGTTAATGAATAGTGAATACCAGACCCCCATCCAGACCCTCATAATGTCCCAAGACGAGTGTCGCCTTAAATTCATAATATATTAACATTTTGCACATGTATTTTCTTTGTTTCATTTCCTGCAAATAAAGCAGAAAAAAGAACTGTCCCTTGAAGACGTACGCCTTATCAACTGCTAGAATCTAGTATAACCACATCAAATCTTATGAACTAGCACAATGTCGTCCTTAATTTGATGATAGGCTACAGTAAATCCTGTGTAAAATGGCCACTCTCAAAAACGCTGGTTTTCAAGACTAATTATCGCTTAATACAGGTCAAAAGTATTGCATTCTGCAATACTGACTGAGTAAATTCTAAAATGTTACTCATAATAACTAATAGTAAACAAAACTTCAAATTTTGTGGTGTTTTCAGCTCTTTGTCTTCAGATAAGGAAATTATATGAGCGTAAAATTGCGATTATTTTCTTACCCATTAATTTAAACATGTGTTGTGGGTGCTCAAAAGAACCGTCTCATTGAAACGGTTCGTTTGAGTACCCACAACATACTTTTTGGATGAGAAATAAAGAAAATAGTTTTCCAATATGCACTCTTATCTGGAAGCCTTTCTTTAGAAATGTTGTAGAAGTGTAGTTTTAACTATTTCTGAAGTCAAACCTTTTCTGGCTGGACAATTGCGACAAGTCAATTTTAAAAAAACCTAGCTCCTTTGGTAAAGAAAGGTTTTCCATAAGGTTCCTTTTCAGGCCATCTGCTATTTAATAGTTGTATAAATGATAAATTTTAAGTTTTAAAACATGAAACCTTGTATAACTATACAGATGATAGTATTATATATTTCAGCACACCTGATTTTGAAGAAATAATAATTATTCAAGTGCTTCAGTCTGAAAGTCAAATTTTATTAGATTGATTTCATTACTGATGACTGTATACAGGCAACTCCTTATAAATTCCAGGCAATTGATGTAAGAATTTTTAGAAAGACATGTTTTTAAAATTCTCTTATGCTAATTTAAGTAATAGTTATACCATGGATTGTCCGCCTGTACGTGGAGATTATCCAAGAGCTTTAGCGAGTGGATTATCTTACGTACAGGTGGACAACCCATGATATAACTATTTTATACCAGCTACATCAGTGTAGACCTTGCACATCGTGAGATATTTCGTGCTAAAGTCGGTAAGGGTGTTATAAATGTGAAGAAGTGGTGAAACTCCTCAGGTTTATATCGACTGTCAACTCGTTTCCGATCGGCATATCAGTACTTTATGTAGAAAGGCAGGTCCTGAATTAAGAGTCTCGGTCCTTTTTTTATCTCAATTAAATAGACTCATAATAATTTTGCTTTTGTTTTATCTAATTTCATTAACTACCCACTATAAAGACATTTTTGTAACTGAAAAATTCTAGAATGCTCGAGGGGATTCAGGAATGTGAATTAAGATTTGTTTATGATGATTTTGACTTAGCTTATGTATACTTACTTTCAAAAGCAAATACCCCATCTCTTCATATTAGGAGTCTTATGTCTTGTGTTTTATTTCCCATATGCTGTCTTGGGTCAGGTGTGGTACTTGATTGTATCGATTTCTGAACTTTGCCTTCCTCTTTGCTTATTAATACAATGGCAATAGAAACTTTCACCTCCTGTTCTAGCCAATTTATACTTAACATTAGGTTATGCCCTTGCCAGTATTGTGGGAAATGAAATAGCTTATGTGCAAGCCAAAGAAGCTGCGATGGAGGCAATGAATCAACCAGAGTGCGAAGTTCTACCACAATACAGGGGATTAAGGAGGCCATCAAGCAAACCCAACTGTCGAAATGGCAATCCAGATGGGATAACACTGCAAAAATTTCATATAAATTCACCATCTTCACTGGTCGATAAATATAGTTTGTACAAATATGTCGGAGAGCGTAGTAAGCTACCCTAAATGTCAAGTTCAATATCGGGCTAAAAGGTGCGTTGACGCGTAAACCGGCGTCAACACCGATGTGCAGAATCCAATGTAATTGTAACTTCAAGGGGTTCCTGAAGACTTCTTTTCTTCTGGTTAGTGCGCAAAGCTCTATCTGACTTGATCAGACGCATCGAAACATGCAGGGGACCGTAGCGAATTTTGACTCAGTTTATGACCAGTATTAGAGGAATGAACGTTATTGTTCCATCATTTCACTGGTCAAAAAGGGTAAGAAAGTGTTATAAAACATTCAGACCGTATTATAATGACTATCTAGAGACGCTTTGGAAGGATGGACGATAGGGAAAGGCGTATTCTCCAAATACACGCAAAACAAAGATGTAAAAAAAGAATCTTCTATGCTGTTTTAAGGTTGCGCGATACACTTTTGATAAAGTACTATGAAATACTGAAAGAGCATAAAGGCGTGATCACGCAATAGACGTACAGACTGCCTGTACCGATGACCCTCGGAAATTTTGGGACCACTTTCACACCCAGGGAGCGGAAGTGACCGGACAATTGCGAGTGAACGGCAAAATACGGCACTTGCGACGCTGTACATTGGAGGATCAGTCACTTGCTCTCAAAAGAAAACACAGGGTACATAAATATGTCAACACAGCAACCATTTGTGTATCTGTCATGAATTTATTCATACTCACGTAAGTACCCAGATAATTGTCCCATAAATAGGTAATATTAAAACTGATATTTGTCATCGTTCTCTTAAAAATAATGACACTGATCAATCCATTGATGCTTCGTTTTTATGTGATCACTTTGTAAAAATGGAATGAAACATAGCATAACAATAAAGTTTGTACGTTGATCTTATTTATCTACCTTCTTTAATTACATATCATGTTTATTCTTGAATAAAAGTTGCTGAAAGAGTGTTAACTGGAATAATATGTAACGACTTGTCATGCCACCCTTTTACACCATGTGAACGGGCACTTGGCAGTAAACTGAACGGGTGCTTGTGATCTTGGTTGTCTGTATTGAACGGGCACTTGCCATAATTAACACATTTATTTGAAATGGTTATTGCTTTATTTTGGTACCAATTTGTTTTTCCAAACAACAAGCAGTCTTGATATCGTTAATATTACATTCTTTGAAGTAAATATAAAACAAAAAAACCTTTATTCAACATGAATTCATTTAGTACTAGTTCGTTTTAATAATGCACCCTGATAGGAGATAAAGCATACATTTTGCCTGGCTGGTATTATAGTAAAACCGGCAGTGTGTACAGTCCAGCCTTTTGGAGTTTGTGTTTTTGATTTCCAAACTTTACTATCATCCTTTAAATGAGATGGTCATAAAACCTTTTGTTTTACATACTCTGCTTATCATTGATTTCAGCAGGACATTTATCAATTTCTGGAGGGTACTTATAGTCTTTAAATACTTAAAGTAAGGCTGCAAAGGGGGAACATTGTGATTAGGATAAATAGCCATCCTTCAATGTCCACAGCATTAAGCCCTGGACATTAAGCAACTAACCAAATAGACAAATGTGCATGGTTTGGCTGTCTTTGGTCGTAATGTTGCAATTTCACCTTTATGCAATGTGCATTTATATGGGTTTGTGTAAACATTATGGGACATGATCAGACTGTTACTTTATAGTAATTTGGGAACAGCCTAATCAGGGTTCATTGTGTGAGCTTCCATATGATCAAGTGCAATTGGATATATTATAAAACAGACAACAGTTTCAGGACAAAATATAAACATGATCAGGCTTAATAAATTATGAATGAGTTGAAAAGATGTTATCCATAATAATTTTTTAAAATTGCTTAATTGCTTTCCTTATATTTTGTAAAAAAAGCATAAACGTAAAAGCCTTATCAGTGTATCAGTGAGACAGTTCTTAATATCAACAACATATCTTTCCCTAGGAAAGAAAGAACCTTATTTAAATTGATGTCTGCCCTCACAGCTGCTGATACACTTTCTTATTCCAAATTGCAAACGATATGGACTCATAAAAGGCTTCCAAGATAAACGTTATTGACCATAGAACCTGTTATCTCCTCTTGGGGGATTTTTGTCACTATGATTTCCTGCTACTACAATATATATGGCACAGAATGAGGTATGTTAGCCCTCAGAGAAAAGTCACATTATTATGTAACATCAAACTTTTATATGTTACCCAAAATATATTCAATAATATTTTGGTGCCAATGTTAAGGTACTCTTAGACATAGTTACATAATTTTGTAAGCTTGTATGCGCCCTTTTTATTGTATGATGGTTTTTAAAGCGTTTTGATCAAGCAGAAGTGTGTTACTTACATTATTTTATGTTACATACGTTATATTTGTGAACTACACTATATAAATTATTGATATCTTTTTTAATATCTTAATTTGATAAACTTTGATGCATATTTTAGTTCACAATACCATGGCCCTTAGAGGCCTTTTACTGCCAAATGCAAAACTACAAACAGTTAGATTCATTCACAGGATATAAGAGTTATAAGCTGCTGAATATGATGACCCTAAATAGAATGTTTTATAAGGTAAATACCTTTTCATTGAAATTGAGCACACAATCCTATCTGTTAGCCTTTAGACACTTTAAATAAGATGAGCATTCTATTGTTAAAGAATAGTGTAAGGTTTTCTGGTGTAAATTACCATTATGTTGTTTGTTTATGTCATGTGTAGTATATATTACTTTAATACATTCTATTTAATGCCTAGTACTTGCTGTAAATTATACATTATGAGGTGTTTAATTTATTTAAATCTAATTTTGCACTAAATATATATAGCTACTAGCTTGTACAAAATAGAACTTTATATCTATTTTTAAAAGTCATTATCAATCCACATTTATCTTTGCAAAACATAAAGTTTTTTTAACTTTTTTAAAAATAACAACACGATTTTATAGTTTGTTCAAAGTTATTAGGTTGTACATTCTTAATAAAGAGGATATGATAGAATTCAAGTAACAGCTGAATAAAGACACTTCCCATGTTCTGTCAATTTTAAGGTAACATATATTATGATCTAAAACATATGATCTGGGTCTATATTTGTCCAAAATGTCATAAATAATAAAACTTTAGCCTGAAAAAGATACGTTGAATTAAGATTGCTGTAATATTTATTTGAATTGATTGATTAAGTTAAGGCTTAATATCCCAGTAAACAAAATTTCAGTCATGTTAGGGTTCCTCACAGAGGATGGAAGAAGGAACAGAGGAATATGATAGACTAAATGCCCCATCAAAAAACTAAGTTTGTCTCGTGTGAAACAAATCTCATCCTGCCAACATGCCAAATACGATGGGCCATCTCTCTGAAAGCTGTGACAGAGACAGCACCACTCTTTACTCATAAAATTGTAAAAATAGGTGTCTTTATTAGATACAAGTATACTGCAAGTTATTTGCGTTCAATTAAAAACTACACGTAAGAATAAGAACTAATCTAATATCACTTTAGAATTCCTATATTTTAAGGTAACCTAGCAAACTTTGATATTGCATGGTATCTGCTGAAGAGCTTACGTATATTTTTGTGGATTATATAAAGAGTTTGTTGAAATCCATAATGGACAAAGCCTTGGAGGTCTTTTGGCAGCCATTGGTCTAGTGATGTCACTGTACTATACATTAATATATTTGAAATTAAGCAACGTATCTAACAGTTCTATTATAGATGAAGATTGTTTTGCTTCATACTGTTACTTTTGGATGAATTTACTTAAGAGAGTTCAATGCGTTCAAGAAAGCATGATGATTAATAAGAATTAGATCTTTTATTTGCACCTAAAAAATATCATGCATGGTCGTGTCAAAATGTATGTTGCTCTCCTTACCTTGCATGTAGTGACAGAAATGCATTTTTTACTTCAGAAAAAACTAAAAAATATCATGCATGGTCGTGTCAAAATGTATGTGATGCGCTGACCTTTTTGTTGGACAACATTTTTATTCGATTTGGCACCAAGCTCTATAGACAAGTAGTTGGGATTCCTATGGGCACTAATTGTGCTCCCCTGGTTGCAGATTTATTCCTGTTTTGTTATGAAAGGGACTTTATGATGTCTCTTTCTGATGATAAGCAGGCTGATGTTATTGATGCGTTTAACACTACTTCCAGATATTTGGACGATATTTTAAATATTAATAATGTTTATTTTGAAAATATGGTTAGTCAAATATACACTTCAGAGCTCCAACTTAATAAAGCCAATGCCTCTGATACCGAAGCCGCATTCTTAGACTTGCATTTGTCAATTTCTAATGGTATTGTTTCTACCAAAATTTATGATAAACGTGACGACTTTGATTTTGAAATTGTCAATTTTCCATTTTTAGATGGTGATGTTCCTCGTTTTACATCCTATGGAGTCTATATCTCTCAACTCATTCGTTTTGCTAGAGCATCTAGCTATGTTACTGACTTCAACACTCGCAATAAATTGTTAACTCAGAAACTTCTTAAACAGGGCTATCGGTATCATAAACTTCGCAAAACATTTTCAAAATTTTATAGACGATACTTTGATTTGATTTCTAAATTCCAAGTTGGACTTAAATCTCTCTTGCGCCAAGGACTTTCGGAACCTGATTTCTATGGTGACTTGGTGTATAAGTTGAAGAAGATTGTTGGCTCTAATAATTTTTCAGCGCAGTTCATTAAAATAATTTCCCATTATAAAAAGATTGGCTATAACATTAATGTATTGCAACAGACTGCATGCTTGGTAGTCAACCCAATCACAGTTGGCAACTTTGCTTTCCTCTTTAATTGCACGCCGGTGGGTCGGACTTCAGACTCTATGATGGTTCCGACTTAAAGACTTATCTATTGATGAGATGGTAGGGGCCTGATGCTTTGGCTGGTTGTCGGGCCCACCGGGGTTTACCTGTTGGATTTCTTTTGCTCCGGTATTCAGTTAAATTTACTGTTGAGTCCTTATCCTTGCTTTATCTCCTTGTTATATCTTGATTTATATGTTTTAGGAGATGATGCATTGATAAGTTAGGGGTCTTTCATGCAAACCAAAATTCTATGTGTCTTGATCCACATCTGAATTAAGGGTGAGGTTGGCGCCGTTAAACCAGTTTAAGCCCTCCAGTAAAATATTTTACTGACCATTCCAAGGTGGTACTTCTTTTGTGGATCTTTTATGTTTTTGTTCTGTCTTGTGTTTGCTATGTTTTGTGCGCGTCTGTTTATATGTGCTTCGTGGTCACCTGCTGGGAAAGGGCTGACCTCTTGGCTCTCGTTTGTGGTGTCTTCTGTGAGTTTGTCACTTTCCCATTGGTATCCTGGGTCAGGTGTGGTACTTGATTGTATCGATTCCTGATCTTTGCAACCTTACTTACTTTTGAGACTAAAATAGGGTAACAGGGTTAAGATGGCTGTAACACAGTAAACCACAAACTGTCAGAAACTAACATGAGCCATTTTGCATCTTATATTCTTATATACAGTTGATGCAGTTTTAGAAAATCATAGTGTTTAAATATCCCCTCAATGGGGGAGGTTTCCAATAGCATATTTTTATGTTACATACGTTACTATTTGCATTATTGTTTCAAGATAAGCATGCTACTCAAGTATAATATACTGCTGGTAATTTATCTATTAAGATGGCTGCTGAATATATATGTATGTGTTTTTAAACCTCACGACTTTATGCTAAGCTTTTTAGCAAAAACATGTCTTTGTTATTATTGAAATTTTATAGAGTTGTAGCTATTTTCAAATTCCTAAAACACTCTAAAAGGTAGGTAACTGGTATTTAAAGTTTTGGTTAGGTTACTTAATTGTATTTGTAGCAGCATAAAAAAATTAGACCCAGTAAACAGTGTTAAACATTTCTGGAGATTCAACAGGCATAAAATATTCCTGGAAATAGGGTAGTAATGCAAAATGTAACATAAGTACATACATAATAGTATGTTACAATATTACATCACAGTTGTCAGAGCGTAACATTTTTTAATGTAAGACATTGGGCTTCATGGAAATCAGAGTCAACAACCCCCCCCCCCCCCCCCCCTGTGTGTGTGGTATGGGTGAGGGAAGGGGTTGGATCAGACCCATATCTATCCCATGGCCTATTAGTCTGGATTTCATTCAAGATCGTGCTTCATATTAATTTTAATGAATGAAATATGGGTCAGCTTATGACATTTTGGAATGAGATTTAAGTTGCTCTTTAAGGAACAATGTTTGGTTTCATATGATTAAAATAGCCTGTAGTGTGGGTGAACAAATGAAGGAGTCGATATAGCAGACAGCATTTAAAAACAAACGTTCTTTGACAGGGAAAGGTGATATCTTAGCACTGGTATGCATAAAATGAGAAAAATTATGACCCTCAGTATACAAGTGACCGTTCAGTAAAGTCGCAGTTGTCATGTACAATCCGTAAGCGAACGGCAGCAAGTGACTGAACGGTGCCATGCTCCAACGTGTGTCATGTTTTCGCCATTTGCCATGCTCTGGTTTTGTTTTGACAAAAATATAAGTGTTTCCTTAGAAAGTACTAATATTAGAAGAGTAAAACTCCTAATGACAGTGAATTTGCGTTTTATGCACGTTTGTTTCATGTTTGAAAATCCGTCAATCAATCACCCGTTATTGATAAACAAGTGATTAGAATTCAGATTCACTGAACATGGGCAATGGAATAAGGTTTTTATCTGGCCAGAAAGTAACTCACAAATATAACTTACCTTCTATACCCAAAACACGCATATGCTGGGGGTTTTCATGTAAGAAAAAGAAGTTTGTTTATTGTGTAAATGAATAATCAATACGGCAAGTGACAAACCGTCCAATGTACAACATCACAAGTGCCGTTACTTGTCGTACACTCGCAATTGTCCGGTCACTTCCGCTCCCTGGGTGTGCTTTCGGTCTCTGGGACCAAAATGCAAACAAGGTACACCAGTCAAAGTTTACGACGAGCAAGAGAATATAACATCAGACCCTGGTGTTGTCTTGGAAAATGGTCAACAATTTTTTCGTCTTTATGCAATCTGCGAAATACGGAAGCCCAGTTTGACCATCAATTTTATGACGACATACTCCGACATAAGCAATTACTAGAAGAAAATATGATTGGCCCTTTGTATGGCGAAAATGTTTCGCTGAGCTATACCATTAATCGTAATGAGGTCGAACATGCTGTTTTCCATGCCACATATGGTAAAACGCCATGTATGTGTTTTACCATACGCACCAACAAGAATCGTATAAAAAAGGCATACTCTATCAAAACTCAGAACCTATGTAACCTTTAAATCAAATTACGAGACCGAAACCTATTCAAAACTAATTCTAATGCACTTGCTTTTGTTACGCTACTTCTGATTGGATAAAGTCAAAAATTTGCGACAGTATATCCTGCGATATACTGTAGGAAACGGTTTGACGTCATTAATTACATCACATTTCATGAGATGACGTGCGGCATTATGCGGCTTGCAACGTTCCTATTTGAGACGAAACTGAAGAAGTGCATTAGAATGGGGATAACCATATTCAAATTCTTCATTTGGGGAGGCATATCGTCGAATATACGTTCGGAAATCACGTTTTACGGCTCCGCTCGCGCTTCGCCGTAAAACTAAATTTCCGACCGTATATCAGACGATATACCTCCTTAAATGAAAAATTTGAATACAGTTATCCCCTAAATAATTGCAAAGCTGAAAGACCTCATTTAGCTCAATTCCGATGAAACTGGTAGATTGTAAGCGTGGAAGACAGGGTATGTCAAGTATGTGACCAAAATGCAGTTGAAAATGAAATCCATTTCCTGTTGCATTGTACTTTATATAGAGGATCTTACATGAGTGCTCATGTTTTATTGAATTTATTAAACGAGTTGGGGAAAAGCGATAAAATGCGAGGCTTGTCGAGCATTTTATCTCTTTTTCACAAGAGCACGAATGTTAGATTCTATTTATCATATGACATAAAGATTACTTTGAAATCTCATTTCTGCCGTAAAAACGTTATAATTTTGTCATTATGATGGACGTCATAACGTTTCTCGAAAATCGATAAACCGCTAGTGGTTTACAGATTTTATTGCATGGCGTTATTACAATCCCAGGCGCGACGTCATAATATGATAAAATGAAATCCATTTCCTGTTGCATTGCACTTTATATGATGATTTGATTCGAGCTACAATAGTCAAAAAGTAAGTGAGAAAGAAGGGAATGGATTTAGATTTAGGCCAATGACCGAGACAGAGGCAGAACAACTCACTTTTATTTTGAAAAATGAAGAAAGACAATGTGCAAAGTTTATATTCAATGCAATGAATAGAAGGAAATCAGTATTATACCGTTAACTATTTATACTTTCAACTATTTCTCTTCTTTTTGTGAAACACGGTAGTACATTCGTCTGCAGATGAAGACTGAGTATTCAAGCCAACAATGTAGACTCTGACTAGACTGCTTCATATGAAGGACTCTGTTCTGGTTTCATGATGTTTGCTTTGAATACTTTCAAAATGACACAATAAACTAAAAGACAGACATCATCAATGATTTTTTTAATACGCTTTCCCTACTCTGAACTGCAGCGGTGTCACGCAACAGTAATACCATCGTAGATCATCGTGGGAAAAAGCAAGTACTTGCTAAAATAATGCAATAACAAATGAATAAGGAAGGAATTGCCAAATTCTACAAATGCAGACAGTATCAAACGCACCTGCGGGGTTTATCTATCTATCTATCTATCTATCTATCTATCTATCTATCTATCTATCTATCTATCTATCTATCTATCTATCTATCTGACCAATCTTTCCACATTCTTGTGTCTTTCCTATCATCTTTTTGTGGTGTTTTTTCCACTTTCGAACTTTCCTACCAGCTTCTAATTTCTCTTAAAACCTTGCTATAACAGACACGTTTGACAGGCTGTGTGACAAACATAGATGTAGATGTACAGGCTCGATCAAACATGAACATCCCGTCACGGTCAGGGAGTACTCGCACTGTACAAACTCATTTCACCAACTCTTCTATCATTTTGTTTCAAATAGCCATGTTCAACACTTGGCATTCCAGAAAACCCGTCTGATGTCCTCCACGGAGGTTAAGAGGTAATGGAAGATAGATAGAGCAAAATTTTGAAATTAAACTAAATAAAAGCGTAGAAAGACTGTGACAATATTCTGTTTCGTATGCATGCATTAAATTTGTCCATTTTTTGATTTATATATGACATATAACTTAAGTTTTAACTTTTGGATAGAATATACTAAGTATACGGTCATGTTCCCTAACATTGCACCGCGGCCCCTTACATTGCACACTACTGTCCAAGTGGCTATATGCCACATTAAATCAAATTAAAACCACATTTAATCAAATTAAAATCGTTTTTTTTTCTATATTTAATGTCAGGTTACGTTTTGAAAGAAACAAAGAGCATAAAGTTTTCACTTTAAATTTTCAGCAGGGGTTGATTTCGGCAAAAAATGGAAACATGTTGTTAAAAATTCCTGACTGTTATTTCAAATTACCCAGGCTTCTTCAAAATTTCAAATTATTTACTTTGAATCGAGTTATTGATGAAGTAAATTGTTGAGAACAACCTGGTGTTACTTTCCCTGGTATATTTTGTAAAAGTAATTCATCAAAGAGAAGTTATTGAAAAAACGTAGAAAGTGCGCAATGGGACTAGTTTTGTCCTCCTAAACAGGTAGGGGGTTGTGTACTTGATTGAGATCAAGAAATATATTTTTTTCATTTTGAACTTTGTGTAAATAAAGTATAATTATTTAAGCCACTGGCTAGATAAGGTTTGCCTCCTTCCCCAGGGGCAATTTTGTAGATCATTTTTTGAAGCCCAAAGTCTTGCAAGGATTTTGCAACATGTTAGCCCTCTGACAATGGCATCGTTAACCTGTTACTGCCTGTTACATACGTTACCCCATAAATATTTGATAATTTACATTCTTTTTAAGACTTCAGAAAAGTGCAGAAATATAAGGTAAAACTTCCACATTTATTGTATCTTCTAAGTAAGTTATTACTGAGCCACAGATATGGTCCTTTGAAAACAAATATGGTCGCCCTAGATGTAGCGTATGTTATATTTTTTATTAAACCCCTTATGAATGATTAATGAGTCCAATAAAGTTTGTCTTAATTTTATTTGAAACCAGAAATATGTTCATCAAGTACCTCTGACGGTGGTAATGGGAATCACAGTGTGTCGCTGCCTATAATTCTGATAAAAATTAAAGTCGATCAAATGCTTCCATCTTCATATATAAGCTCGCTGAGGGGTCTTTATTTTATGATTTTGCATTTGATTTCCTATTTCCATAAATGTACTGCATTATTTTTGGGCTTAAATGGTCACTTTTTGTATCATACATATTGGAAATAGAAAACTATTTTTAAATATCATCCCCCCCCCGAGTTCCAACTAATTCTTTTGCACGTAAGTGTGTTTTCATATTTTACATCATATATGTGAAAAGCTAGTTGGAACTGGGGGGGTATATCCCACAGCCCAAAATTTGACGTCTGGGCGAGCCGAAACGTTAGCATTTGGATTTTTGGTGTGCTCTCTTGAAATTATTTTTTTCCAGTATAATGAAATAAATATTACAAGTGAGCTTCCTTTTCATAGCCCATTAGTCATGTAATATTACAACGTTTTAGCATAATTTTCTTTAGATAATGAAAATTGTCATTTTACTAAATTCAGTTGGCAGATTATTTTGCACATATACTGTATCTATCCAATACACATAAACTACATGGCATTTGACTAGGTGTACTTTACACATGGCTAAATGGTTAAAGTACATTGCTGCATAATATTGCACCAGGTAAAGACATTGTCATCAAGGTTGAATATGGTCTACAGTTGCACTTCAAAATATTTCTTAACAAATCAGATAGATAAAACAACAACAAAAATAATAACTAAAATGTTCCTGATTTTGGACTTTAAAATACGTTCACTGTGATTTGTAATCGAGTATTGATGATATAATACCCTTACACGTGAAAACAATTGATTTCTAAATGTATTGGTGAAGTCAAATTTTGCAACCCCTACCCCCTTTGGTAGCGTCTCCTGTTTTGTCGTAGGGATATGCTTGTCTTATTATAACCTTAATTCGTTACTAATACAGCAAGCGTCATATTCAAAAGGATGCCAGGGATATCTTATGCATAGGGAAATTTCGGGAAGCATCTGAAAAATAGGCAGATACCCTATCAAAGTGTCAGAGGTCCTTTGGTATGATAATAAAGAGTTGTTCTTAACCTTTTCAAAACTGCAAAACATTATGTTTTATCTTATATACTTTTTAGTTATTGGATGTTGAACATGGTAACCCCATATCACACAATAATGTCTAATGAAATTATTGGCTCCTTTGCCAAGGAAATAACTCAATACGGATTACCACAAACCCTCTCATCTTCTAGAGGGCTATCAAATATAGTTCAATTAATACACATGGAAGAAGTGTAACATATAGTGCAATATATGAGTAAAACATTTAAAGATCAAATATAAACCCATTGGGTAGAAGGTATATAGCAGTTTCTTAACAAGCTAGCAGCTCTTCGCGTACTATCCAATGGTTTAAAGATTTTTTTGCATACAGCTTATTAATCCTCTACCAGACTCATCTTGCAAGAATTTTGCAATATGTTAGCACACAGGTAATGACACCACTATTCTGTAACAGTCAGTTGCATATGTTACCAAACAAAACTTTTGATAATTTAAGTAAATTACATGTCTTCTGAAAAGTTCAAACGATAAGGTAAGATTTCCAACTTGGCTCTATCATCTAAGTAAGCTAATTTTGCGTCGCAGATGTTGACCTTTGAAAACAAATAAGGTCACCTCAAGTGTTAAATATGTTACATTTTTTTATTATTCCTATATGAGCGGCTCTTCCTCGTGGTGCCATGGGGTTGTCTGCGGTTTGTGATTGTGGTATTTCCTGATCATACTCACTATTTTTGAATCTAATATAGCTTATATTTTTTTAACTTGAGAATATGTTTACTAATTTATAATAGTATTAAAGAGTATTTATGTACCTTTTGGAAATTACAAATGTTATGCTTCTATCTTTTACGGTATTTTAGTTATTGAGTGCTGAACCCCATATTGCACAAAAATGTCTAATATATTTCTGTGGCTCTTTTGCTGAAAAAATATTTTAATAATTAATACAAGGCTGTTCAAATATGAATGCAAGTAGCTTCATAACTTTCTTCACATATATGCTACGAAAAAATGGTAAACGTTTCTATAAAGGACTATAAGTTTCCTTTAAACTGGCACCAGACCTAAAGCAAAATACAGTATACTTATCGAGTTATAGCCCATGGAATGAGGGTCACGTTAGTATACTAAAAAACTAAATGCTTCGAACATATACCAGTGGTATAGACGAGTGTATAATTCTTCGATAAACAGGTGAAATTTCTTGAAATTTTTAAGGAAGTATCCCCATATTCTTATATAATGATTCTGTGAAAGTTGTAAAAATCTGACATGCTTTTGTTAAATTATAACGAATCGTTTTCAGTAAAGTCTCCTTATGTTTGCAAATAAATGGTAAACAAAACACCGCCTTTCGGTTTTCAGTTGGACTTATCTCTAACAAAATGCACGGAGCAACATTTAAACTAGTTTTAACTCAAAGGCAATATGTTGATCGCTCATACTGAGTTGTTGCTACAAATTATTGATGGATTGTGGGTAAGTTTTAACGCTGAAAAGCATTTTTATTATGTCTAAAAATGCCTTAAGTGCAGGGGTTATAGAATTTATACTTATTTTTTATGCCAAAACATTGCGGCTTTATTCTAAATTTGAACGTTAACTTTAAGTTTGACCACAATAGGCATTTATTTACAATAAAATTACTCACCTGGTCTTGAGGACTAGACAGATTTGGCATATTTTAATTAATGTAAAAACGTCATTAAGAAGCAGAAAATGCTTGAAAAATGATATAAAATGTGATTACTTTGTACATAGAGGACTGTGCGTTTTGAAAACTCCCTTATGAGATATTTAGCATCTTTTCAATAAAACGCAAAGATTACGACACAGCGATGTTCATTATTACATCACCAGTTGACAACTCAAAATGACGTCTATCATAAAATTAATGACGTCACAAACGTGCCGGTTTACTCAAGATTGAAACAGGATTATATAAACTTTTTCCTGCAAGCACATTAAAGATTGTTGCTTAAACTTGCATCTAAAATTTGGTGCCATTTTGTCTAAAACTTAGGAAGATATGACACTATATTCACACATGTACCAAAACGTGCATAGCAATTTGCTTCAGAAAAACTTCAGTATACAGGTATGACCTTTATATAAGGGTCTGTAACTCGAGAAATATAGTGTGCGTTTCTTTATGTTTGGTGCCATTTTAAAGGTGATAAATAGTTCTTTCCAGAAAGGTATGACAATTTGTCGTAGTATATATGTAAAGAAAGTTATAAAGCTACTTGCATTCATATATGAACAGTCCTCGTACCTTAAGTCTCCTGGTTCTCTACAGAGACGTCAAATATGGAAAATATAATGCACATGGAAAGTGCGTAACATATAGTTTAATATATGAGTAAAATATTTTAAATTCCAAGAAATTCCACCACGTAGAGAAGTTATAGAGAAGTTTCTTGCTAAACTAGCACATCTTCATGTACTTTTCAAGGGTTAAATAAATGTTCCCACAAATCTTATTAATCCTGATTAGATGCACCTTCAAATACTTCATCATCTACCATATGTGTCATTTCAACATCTTCATCATCATCACCATCACCATCATTCCTATCCTAATCTGCACCCCTCAACATTCTGCTCATCCAAAATGTTGATGAGTTGTTCGGGGAAAATCAAGTTTACCTTGTACTCAACTTTCTTCCCATATATTTTCCACACATTTTTGTCCATATATGAAAAGCCTAGCTTGTTTTCATGGTAGTATATCTAGAAAAAGGCTTGATAGTTCACTCTTTGTATGTACATCTCAAGGACAGAAAGGCAGGGTGGAAGTAAGCTCATGTCCATGCCATTTAAATTATTCAGTTTATTTGTACGGCTTTGGTACTTTTTTTAGAAACAGGTTGTAGCTTTTTCACATTTTAATAAATATCACATTTTATGGCTTTCATGTCACTGATGAGTGCCTAGAGTATTTTTTCTCTTTTCCTATCCTTAATAAAATGTAGATGGAGCTAGTGGGGATGGGTTCTTTATCAGTTTGGAAGGAACAACCCTTCTGGTGACCTTACTAGTTACAATGGTAGTGCTTGCATCAAGAAGTGATGTTCTGATATTAAAGTTGTGTAGTATAAACATTAAACATGTATCTGCTTCCTCCTGGATATTTGAATACAGTCTAAGGCTTTTCGACGAAACACCTTTCCATCAAAAACTTGGAATATGTTTCTATCTCCAAATCTGGTAACGTAAGTCTTCTCAGTTATCCATTGATCCAGAAAAAGGCTAATGAGGTGTCTTGTTTTGTTATTGCTTTTAAAGCTCTTCTAGTCATATGTTGCCCTACCCTTTGCAACAGGTAACAGATGTGTTGGTGCTGTTCCTCTGCATGGACGTTCTCATGGGTTTCGTTGTGGAATTTTGAAACTATTAGAGGGTCACTGATGAGGCCTAAATGGCCGAAACTAGCTAGTTTGGCCCAGAAAATTTGCACACTCTAGTTTCAGTTCTTTGGTGCATTCTTTGCTTCCAAAGAAAAACCTTTTTAAGAACGTACGAGTATTTATAGACTGTGTATATATGTATCAGTGACAAAACCAACATGCCCTGCATTTGGTGACTGGATGAATACTGATTCCGGCTGATCCTTGAAGGTGACAGGAAAAGCTGTACAGTCCTGTAGTAAGGCATTACCTTCAAAGCTATATGTAGCACTACATTGCCAATATGTTGTAGGAGTTGACAGCGATCATGGTACAGGTCTCAGAGGGAACAGTAACGTCAACACAAGGTCAACATTATGTCCAATAGAAAGAAGGATAAGCTGACCCAAGATGTCCTATTCAGCTCTCATCTGGCTGATTTCGCTTTTGGAACTGGTCATCTTCTTCTTGACCTTACAAGCCACAACAGATTTAAGCTTTATCATTTAATGGGGTTGCGAAAGACAGATTTTCAACCAAAAGTGAATCATTGAAGTCTTCCACAGCCTTCCTGTCAATGTCCTGAACCTCAAGCAGATCCTTAGCTATGGCAGGCTAAGCAGGAATACCCGAAGACAAAAAGTACAGTTCATTGTCTCGACACTAGAACTGAAAAGGCTGGTGAAGCCAGAAACTGCCTCTAGTAGTCGTGTCACATCATGCTTAATACTTTGCATCTGAGCAGGTCAGATATTTTCATTTCAGTGCATTGAAGAGTTTCTTCAACATATTGAGCTCTGGTGTGATGAGTAATACACCAGTCCATCTATAGTACGAAGTGTAGTTTTAACTGCTGCAACCTATAATACCTCCTTGTGACTTGGCATGTTTTTACTGGCTTTATAGTTATTCAAAAACATTTCTCAAGCAAAGAACAAATGATTGTGAAACACTAAACCCATTTTGTTCCAGATTTTTTTTTTTTTTGCATCTGGGATATGTATCATACAAATTCAGCAGAGTAATCAGTTACACAGGTACATATTGTGCGTAGCTGGTGTGATCGTATGCAAAAAAACATTTGGCAAGTTGTTTTCCTTGTAGCTCTAAACACTGTCAGCACCATTTTAATTATATCCACATACCAGTAACCTTGCTCAGAACTGAGCTATTTCACAGTGACTGTTTTTCAGAACTTCTGATTTGAATGCATGGTACTATTCAAAGTAATTTCTTAAGTCTACAGATTGACTGCTTCTCTCGGGCAGTATGTAAAATTAATGCTCCAGTTTGAATGAGATGATTCTTTAGCGGAATGTTTCTCATGACATATTGTTTATGTGAGCAAACAGCGACGGTTGATAGATCACATCATAATAATAGTTTAAGCGACCACAATACGGAACTTCAATTTATTTAAGCCTTACGAATTTGCTATATTCACCCAACAGACTTAAATACATGTATAGTCAACAGCTGTCATACAGATACTCAGAAATAACGTATGTTACACTTGGTAACATATATAACGGTTATAACTCAAGGCAGTAATAAAATAAATATTTAAAATAGGTAACCGTGTTAATAGAAGTACATAAACCTGTGCCGTCATGCAAATAAGTATGAAAGGTCCTGTTGGAGACATCAATGTGTTATGCTATTTTGAGGGTAACGTACGTCACATGGCATGTAAAATAGTGTAAGCGACTGTAATAAGGAACTTTAAATAATTTAAGTAGCAGCCTTAAAATTATAGATTTGCTTTATTCTGCGACAGATTTAATATACATATAGTCAATAACTGACATACTGATACTCTGTAATATGGCAGGAAACACTAAGTGACGTATACAACGGTTATTGCTCAAGACATTTATCATTAATACTACAAATATATATGTACTGTGTTATAAGAAGTTCGTAAACCTGTGTCAGCATGAAAATATGTACGACCGTGTCGGAGACATTGACAGAGACGTTTATTGCTATTTAAGGGGAGGGCGGTAACGTATGAAACATTAACGCTGCCACTCTCAGAGTGCTAACATATTTCATTTTGTTGCTTATATTATAGCCAGCTCAAAGCCTTATTATTTTATTTTGCTGTGAACAATATTTCAGGTTTGTTCCTTCCTTATTATATCCAACGGAGGTTAAAAAGCTGTTATCGGCCTAAAATATTATTCTACCATTTCGCGTTTAGTATAATTGCGATTTTCGGCGTCTAGTAAACCCTTTAGATAGTTACATTTTATTACAATCTGTCCAGTTCGGTTTATTTAGACGGGTTCTATATGCTCATTATTTGTTTCTGGTTTGTCTTTTGAGACGGTGGGTCCCAGGTTTTTTTTCGAAACCCCGACAAACGTCAAAATAGTTTACATTATGGCGGCGGTCGCAACTGGAAAATCATGGAGAGATTTCTTTGATAAAAATATCCATTTACCGGCCGCTTTTGACCGAGAACATGTAGCACAACAGATATCTACGCCAGTGTGCATTGGACTCAACACAGTCGAAGGGATCACAGGCCAGGTATTCGGATCATAAACACGCTTTAGTGCAAAATTCACATGTCCATTCATGTCTCACTTCCAGAGTTGGAAACTGTTTTGGTCTTTATCCCACCCTCAAGACTGTAAGATAACGTGTGTGGAATAGAAAAGATGGTGTTCGAACCCCGGGTTTGTAATGCTAACCCAGTAAACGGGCCACTTAAGTCCCGCCAGGGTATTGACATGGGGTTTTGCTGGCAGACCGATGGTGGCCTGACATTGTGTGCTGGCTAGGAAGGAGCTCTTGTCATGTCTATTGGAAGTGTAGTAGCTCGGTGGTTAATGCACTTCCCTCTGGTGCTAAAGATCTGAGGTTCGAGCCCCCGCTCACGGCGAGGAAAATTGTTCTCGGGACCGCACTTCCGGTTAGCAACAGTTGCCAAGGCTCGCCGAATATGACAACGACGCCATTTTGTTTTTTTATCGATATTTTGATTTTTGCGTTTCCCGCAAGATAATCTTCAATAATGGCCAAATCGTAGTTTGCAGTAGGTTGCAACAAGCATAACACGGTGAAAGACAAGAAAATACAGAGTTTTAGCTTCCCAAATAATAATGACAAACACTTAGAAATATCGGTCTTTGCAGTCACGTTAGTAACTTACGGGAATCCGCTGGCACTACTATGTCAACAGCTAAGCAACAAGACTGTTAGACAGCAAAAGAACATTTCAGTACTGATATGTTAACCACTCATAGACAATAAAGCATAGACAATTAATCTGAATAATATAATAACTCAAAACACTCAGTCAATGAGGGTGTCGCAGATGGATGGATGGATGGATAGACGGATAGATACAGTAGCAGTGATTTTGTTACCTGCGCATCCTGCATTTTTTGCGCATAAGTTTTTATTTCAGCGAGTCCCTGCGAGTCCCGGGATGCAATAGTATTGCAGACTTGTCATTAGAAATAGTGGCTTGGACTCATAAGTTTGCAGTTGGGACTCATTGATATTGGAAACAGCGAGTCCCAGGACTCATAAGCCCCAAATTGTAAATGAATCACTGCAGTAGGCAGATAGATAGATAGATAGATAGATAGATAGATAGATAGATAGATAGATAGATAGATAGACAGACAGACAGACAGACAGACAGACAGACAGACAGACAGACAGACAGACAGAGATAGATAGATAGATAGATAGATAGATAGATAGATGAGAATATTGTTTACTGAGAGGACCTGACCTGAACTTTCAGTGCATTATGGGTATGGACTTTTGATGTCAGAATGTCAGGCCTGATCTGGGTCCAAATATTTTGAAAAGGTTATCAGCAGATGACAATGTCAAGTAAAGGTTTAACGCAAAGGCAAAATATATCTGTTCAACTTGTCATAACCTTTAAAGTGTCAAACAGTCTGGAGCCCGATAAGGCCTGGACAGAATGTCGGTCCTGATCTTGGTCCAAACTGTGCAAAGAGTTATCAGCAGATGTCAAACAGTCAGGACCCTGATATGGCCCTGACAGAATATCGGCCTGATCTGGGTCCAAATATTTTGAAAGGGTTATCAGCAGATGACAATGTCATGTAAATGTTTAACGCATTGTTAAAATATATCGGTTCAACTTCAGCTTGTCATAACCTTTAAAGTGTCAAACAGTCTGGACCCTGATAAGGCCTTCACAGAATGTCGAGCCTGATCTGGGTCCAAATTGTTTGCAAAGGGTTATCACACGGGTGGTAAACCTAGGAACTACCACGAAATTGTGTTAACGTAATTTTGTTCCCAAGCCACATCCGGGACACGTCGTGGTAGTTTCCAGGCCGAAAATTGGATAAAGAAAGGTTGGTGTCACTTTTATTTTTGTTTTATTTTACAACTTAGAACAAACAATGGTGAAATCCGACAATGTGGTTCCGTGTAAGTATCTCTCAGCGTCCCCTCTAGCCCAAAATTTTGTTTGAAAAGTTATTTTCTTTCTTTTGGTACGTGTTTCCCCACTGAGCATCGGACCAACTTTCCCCAAAGTTCGAAGGATTTTAGCCCATATCTGTCAAATTGAATGGAATTTGATATCATTTGACGATGGAAATGATAAAAAGACCCTGATTAAACATTCCTGCACAGAAAAAAAAATCTGAGCATTTACTCGTAAACGATTCATGCCCCGTTCGTCCTGTGTGGTAGTTTCCAGCTCATCGTGGTAGTTAAAATGCTATCGTGGTAGTTTCCAAGACTTTATAGGATACGTTTCTGAAGTGTTACAAAACATTATAGTGGTTGTTTGTTTCGCATGATAACCCTCGAACTCGTCAATTAATTACCACGGCAAACAAATAAACCACATTTCAACACCATGAGGAAGCTAAGCTGAGGACTCGAGATTCAATGTGATGCTTGACAGGTGGAGACCATGCCCTGGACTGCCAAACAACACCTCTGGAAATCTAAAGCAAAAGAAGATCATCAGTTGAGCCGTGGTGGACCAAGCAACAGACAAAAAAAAATGATATAAAAAATTGCGTCACTCGCTACGTTGTTCCATGTTCAGTCAGCTTTAAGATAAAATGGCAGGCTAAGACTTCTGGCCCAAAGTATTGTTAGTACTTGCGCTTCGGAAAAAAGGGAAATATCCACGGGTTGGGACACTTTTTATATACATGCGAGTGTGACGATGAACGGGCATGTTATTTGATAATTAAAAAGCATGTTTATTCAAAAACAAAAAATGTGAAAATCCCTTCTTTTCATTCTTCTCATCATTTCAATAGCCAACTAAAATTAAAATTCAGGCAGTCGTCATTTGTTATCTGACAAAAGGTTATTTGAAAACGTCTTCGTATGAATAAGAGGAGTATTCAAGGTTCGGCCCGCACACCCTGTCTTTATAAAAATGAAGTAGCCCCTGAATAGTGGAAATCTGCTGATGCGAACTACTACTAAATTCCTACAAAGTCTTGGAAACTACCACGATAGCATTTTAACTACCACGATGAGCTGAAAACTACCACACAGGACGAATGGAGCATGAATCGTTTACGAGTAAATGCTCAGATTTTTTTTCTGTGTAGAAATGTTTATTCAGGGTCTTTTTATCATTTCCATCGTCAAATGATATCAAATTCCATTCAATTTGACAGATATGGGCTAAAATCCTTCGAACTTTGGGGAAAGTTGGTCCGATGCTCAGTGGGGAAACACGTACCAAAAGAAAGAAAATAACTTTTCAAACAAAATTTTGGGCTAGAGGGGACGCTGAGACATACTTACACGGAACCACATTGTCGGATTTCACCATTGTTTGTTCTAAGTTGTAAAATAAAACAAAAATGAAAGTGACACCAACCTTTCTTTATCCAATTTTCGGCCTGGAAACTACCACGACGTGTCCCGGATGTGGCTTGGGAACAAAATTACGTTAACACAATTTCGTGGTAGTTCCTAGGTTTACCACCCGTGTATCAGCAGATGACAATGTCATGTAAATGTGTAATGCATTGTTAAAATATATCGGTTCAACTTCAGAGTGTCATAACCTTTAAAGTGTCAAACAGTCTGGACCCTGATATGGCCTTGACAGAATGTTGAGCCTGATCTAGGTCCAAATTGTTTGCAAAGGGTTATCGACAGATGACAAAGTCAGGTAAAGGTTTAACGCAAAGTTAAAATACATCGGTTCAGCTTCAACTTGTCATAACCTCTAAAGTGTCAAACAGTTTGGACCCCTATCAGGTCCGGACAGAATGTGGAGACTGATCTGGGTCCAATTTGTTTGAAAGGGTTATCAGCAGATGACGATGTCATGTAATGGTTTAATGCAAAGTTAAAATACATCGGTTCAACTTCAACTTGTCATCTGCTGATAATCTTTGCAAACAGTTTGGACCCCAATCAGGCCTGAACAGAATGTTGGGCCTGATCTGGGTCCAAACCGTTTGCAAAGGTTATCAGCAGATGACATGTCAGGTAAAGTTTTAATGCAAAAGGTAAGAGACAATGGATTTGACCCAAAGTTGTCAGAACCTGGAAAAACAAATTTTTTTTTATTTGATTCTTTACGTCCCATCAACAATCTTTCAGTTATATAGGGACGGGCCTTCATGGGTTGAACCAGTACTAAGCTAAGATAAATGTGTCTTGCTCAAGGACCACAACACAGTGACACCAGTGAGGCTCGAACCGTGGCCCTTCGGTCTCGAGTCAAGCACTCTACCACTGAGCCACTGTGCTCCCATTATAAAAATTTAAAAACAATTTGGATCCTGGTCAGGCCACTATGGTTGTTTTCCCAGACACCATGTATGCATTTAGGAATACCCAGGGGAGAGGGTGGGGGGCCAAAATTGATAACTTTTTCTCATAGCTAACTTTTTTCACAGCAAAATATTGCATGCACTGATCCAGAGAGGGGGGCAAGGGGCCCGGACCCCCCTGGAAAAACACAAGTTATATGGGATTCAATAAGGAATAAGCAATTGGACCCCCCCCCCCCAGAAAAAGTTGGACCCCCCCCCCCCCCCCCCTGGAAAAAATGTTGGAGCTCCTCTGGAACCTCGAAAAATTATAATTTTCTTTGAAATAAACCATTGGCATTCTGTAAAATAAGTGGAGTACTACTAAAGAAAGAACTAAAAAAAACGTTGTCAGGGATTTTTATGACAGATGGACCTGACCCCTCCCCCCCCTGACGAAAATTCCTGGATCCGCGCATGTCTTGATACAAATCTTGAGCTATTGTTGTTTCATCTATGCTGGAATGCCATATAATAATTATAACTTGGGACTTTTCTAGAAAAGCTTAGCGCTTACGACAGGCTGCATATTGTACCAATTAAAGGTGTTGAGTGTCAAACTTGGAGGTGTGATGTGTCAGAATTTAGATTCAAAATAGTCATTTATCTATCTGGAATTTGATAATTATCTCAAGGTATATGGAATTTAAAGACCGTTTTAGTGTGTTAAAGCTCCTAAGTTATTAGAGAAACTCATTTCTTTCACGTCTAAATGATCGCAAACCGATGGCTGTTCACCCCACCCACACCCGATTTTTTTCAATAATTTGTGAAAAATCGGTGCTATTATAATCAAAATAATCGTGGCGGGACAAAAGACAATGTTTTCCCTTCGAAATAAGCGCAGTCTGATGAAGAAGTCGATGAATTTGAATAAATACGGCCCATTTTTCATCATTATCCCGTTACCCGTAATGTTAAAATTCACCGTTCACATCACCGAGGTACATTTGTTTACCTGTGTCGCTAAGGCTGTGACGTCACGGCGGTCGCGAGAATTGGTGTAGCAGAACACGCTTTCCTTAGTGTCATTTGCATGGATGACACTAAATATGCCTGATTCTCATAAGTTCGTACATTACCATTTGATTCGTGTATATTTAATCACGCTCGCGCAGAAATAGCGCGTGTTGGAATTCGGTACAGTTTGTTTCAAAAGCAAAAAGAAAATCATCTGCATCAACAATGCGGAAAAAACGGTATAAAATTGATTAAATCTTGCTGAATATTATGTAAACTTGTTAAGCACATGGTATTTAACATTAAAAATCTTACTTGCACCAAGAAAATTCTTTAATTCCAATTATTACAGTGCAAATTCAGCTCGTCTGTCAAATTTCAGTCATCTTGCAAGATCACATGACCTTATCATGATCTTAAAGAGGCTGTCTAGACAAGTATACTTCAGCAAAAAGTTGAGACCATGTCAAGTCACTTCCAATTAAAATCCAATTAAATGACTGTGATGATTTATTATGGATGTCTGAGAGTCACATGTATATTTACTGTGGTGAGTAGAAATGACATTTTCCTCTGTCCACACTGTCACCAATACATTCAAATCACTCTAAAGTGTACATATGTTATAATTTCACAAGTTATTTTTGCATAAGTTGATATTCTGAGTTAGTCAATTTTGTGATGTTTAAAAATCGTTGGTGTAACTGAAATGATGGTAGGATGATGATTTTCTGTGAATTTTGAAACAGCATGCGCAAAAAATCCATTTTAACACTAAACCAGATAGATAAGTGCATTAACTTTTTGCTGCGGTATAGAAAAAAATTATTCCCTCCATAGAGCCTCTATTTAGCATTGACCAATCAAAATGCACGAACCCATTGAGAAGCTTCTAGATGACTTGGAGCAGGCATGGTGACTCATTTTAAGGTAAATTGTTTACAATGTTGAACGTTGAATGTTGAAAACTTTTGAGTTTGTTAGTTGATATTTCACATGTAAGTGTTTTGTTTGCAAAAATATTCCTTGCTGATACTATACCCTAAATGCGCATGCGCAACAATCGAAATTTAACATGCACGAATCGGCGAGTAAACAGCATAATTGTTCTATCCTTAAGATAGAGACGTTATCTGGATGCTAATTGTCCTCTGAAGGGAAAGTCGACCCATATGCAGGTTGAAGAACCCTATGGTAATTTAGATATGTTTACATAAAGGCTTTTATCCTGCAACCTTGAGTGTACAAAGTACATGCCTGCCTTGAATGCCCCTGAGGGCATCAGGCAGTATATTATAGAGATTTATAGAAGGCAACACGTGCAGCTGCACATATCTTCCGCCAAGTTTTCCTGCTTTGCTTTGTATTTGATCCCTTTATTGCTACTTTTGCGCATGCATGTTACATCCTCCCCCTCCCCCCACACCAGTTCCCAACCCCCGTTGTTGTTGTAATCTCCCCATCCATTTGGTATGTAGGGTTCAGGGAGGAACATACCCTCTCACACTTTACAAACTACGATCTTTTTTTTACAACATACATATGAGCCAGTGCATGAGATTTCCAACAATGTGGGGTTTTGACATGTGTAGACTCAGATGAGCCTCTGCAACCTCCTTTTAAGCTTAGACACTCCAAATACAAAGGTTGTCCCAGGTAATCGTGGACTTTTGTTATAACATGAGACTGTGTACCAGTTATTCTATGAAATTTTCAGAATGTGTTAATATACTTATCAGAACCATTTTGTATAAATATGGGTGGAATCGCAGTTAAGATAACAAATTTACGAACCTATACTTGACGGTTTGTCGGTGTGAGCGGCGCACGTCAAAATTTTTGTAATGAACCTCATCTAGTCCAAAAAGGTAGTGTACATTCTATCAAATTTCGCTGATGTATTTTAAACAATACATTACCACGTCAACTAGTAACCATGTTAGGTAAAGTGTTGAAAATTTGAAACGATTATGGCCATTCACATTGATTTTATAACAGATTTTACATACCTACTATATTTTTATTTTTCAGAAAATGCTAAGGTTAGAAGAATTGTACGGCGCAAAAATTAGAATTTCAATAATTTTTAGCTAATTAACCAAATAAAATTAGTTTGTATCTTATGTGATAAGCTATTGAAAAACTTTAATTAATGGTTATACCAAGAGCATAGCCAGTATGCTAAAAAGTTACGCACATCAAAGGGAAACTACCGGATTAGCAGTGATTCTCTTCATTTGGGAACTTCTCTTAACGGAAATAATTTGCTCCCAGAGAGAGCAAATTCTTTCTTTTAAGAGAAGTAAGTTTTGGTATGGAAAATCACTTTTACCATATTTGGTGACCTCCCTTGAATGTTACTATTTTTTTATTACGCACATCTGTAATGGGAGCTACGCTGACCATTATCATGCTCGATATTTTGTATGTACTTCATTCCTCCCCAATTGTTATCCAGCAAAATTGTAGGATTCCAGTTTTAAGTACAGTAGTACCACGACCTCTAAGTAATGACCCTCGATTCACTCAATGCATTTACCGTTACAGTCGCGCTTCAAAGCGTTTTGTGGAAGTATATGTATTGACAAGCTGCTTTAGCAAAGTGAAAAACAAGGTGGATCCTGATCAGCTGGCTTCTCAGGAGCCAGCTGATCTGGATCTTTAGTGATTTCAAAATTAGATATATCAGGATTTAGTATGGTAAGTGATCAAATGCTTCACGCATATTATGTCAATCTGCTCTTCTCTAGGTCACTTCGGCTGCATTTAATCCTTTACCTCACACAGGTGCCTTTTAACGCTTTTGCAAACAGAGCAGACCAAGATCTGGTAGCTCTTGTAAGAGCTGCCTGATCAGGGTCTACTCTGTTTGCTTATGGAAATATGATAGGTATGATCCCATACTCAGTCTAGTGAATCTGGTACAAATGTGAAAGTTTATTTATATATTTATTCATAGTGGGTGGAGCTTAGCATGAATATTCATGAAGGAAAGGGTTAATGGTGACTAAATATTGTCTGTTGTATTATCTGCTAGTCATTTAAAATGTCTCAAAAATGTAGCAAACAGTGTGGACCCAGATCAGGCTGCTCCTATAGGTGCAGTCTGATCTGGATCCACACTGTTTGTCTGTATGTTGAAATTAGTCCTTCACGATACAAGCATTTATTTACATTCAGCAGATGACATTATCAGATACATTTTTATGCCCCCAACTTTTGAAAAGTTGAAGGGGCATATTGCTTTCGGCTCGTCCGTCCGTGTGTCCGTTCAAAATTTATTAAGATACAGTTTTGAAATTTCATATATGGATTCCTCATCAAAACATAAATGACACTTTTTTTTTTAAAGTCTGGATTATCTCCCTTTGTAGAGTTATGCCCCTTTTAAAGGGTCATAATCATATTTTGTAGTCAAGATATCGCGAAAACTATAGCAGCTATGAGCTTCAAACTTGGTCAGGTAATAGAGGATAATGAGTAGAATATCTGGTGAAAATTAACAAAAAAGTTATTTTATTTTTTTCAAGTTATTGCCCTTTGCAAATTGGGGCATTAAAAACTTGTCATCAAGATATCTGGAAAATTATTATAACTAGCAGCTTCAAACATGGTCAGTGACAAGGGTTGGGGGCATAGTGTTTCATAAACATCATTTCTAGTTTTCATAGCAGTCGACCTGGGTGAAGTGAGGCTTGGGCATCTGTTGTGATTATTGTTAGACTTCGAGCTAAAAAAGGTCCTGCTCCCTCCCCTAGGGAATTTTGCAGACATATCCTATCTTGAAGAAAATTTCAAGCCGCATCTTTTAAGAGATGTTTGCACTCTGTGCTCTGGGGCGTTAGTCTCTGACAGCCTGTTACATATGTTACTGTAACAAACAAAGGAAAAAATCAAAATGAAAGTTTGAGCTACAGAAAGAAGACATTAAACTATCTAATTATTCAAATTTCTTATTTAGTTTGCAAGCTGGATGCCTAAGCTACATAAAAGCAGCATTTTAAACACAATTACAGCCTTCAATGGTGTTATATGCGTTACATAGATTAAATTTCCCTTTGAAAGTTGAAATCGTGACTAACATCATTCATTTTACAGACGATTTGTGCATTTTTACAAGTGTTTCTAATCGTAGTTTACTAAAATACTCATTTGACTAATAGAAAAATCAAAGTTTGCTTTTCTATCTCAAATACATTGTTTTATATGAGCTATTAAACAACCCTACCCCCAATTTTAAGTATCCAATTTTGGTATCTATTATTGAAGAAAAATATATGAAAATATTTGACTCTCGTGGATATCTTACATTTTTGGCACTGTCTTGCTAATGCAATAAAGAATCATACATTTGCAAGTTTGACATCAGGATCAGAGCACTTATTAAAGTATGTAACGTATAATTACATGGCATAATGAATGAGCTAGGAAATTTTCTTGGAAGTAAAAGATGATATTTCAGAAAAATACCGTTTTTCACATGTTTTCCTATTAATCTCTAGCCTCTGGTGCCTTAGTCTTAGTAATTACAGTCATTGTTGATAACAAGCCCTTGGAATTGTGTTACCTATGTTATATATAACCTTTTTAATCACATATTTCCTAATGCCTATAATATTAAAATATATAGACATATAGATAGAAAAAAATAGTTCTCATTTAAATGACACAATTTAATAAATATTCCCATTAAATAAAATTATTCAAAAACAATCTTTATTCAAGTCACCCTCACAATGTCTATCATTGTGTCTGCTTCTATTGCAAAATAATTACCCATTTCATCTGACACAACCAGTAGAATCATGGCATTGTTTTAGGAGTGCAAACTGAGTACAACCCTGTTCCTCTCCACCCCTTTGGGAATTGTGCAGACATATCCTACCTTAAAAAACAATTCAATCTGCATCAAATAAGAGATGTTTGCACTCTATTAACTAGGGGGTTAGCCTGTAATGGTATGATATGTATATTACCATATCAATTTAAGAATAAATGAATTGAAAGTCTGAGAAACAGAAAGAAGACATAAAACTATCTATTTATTTGAATTATTCATGTAGTTTGCATGCTGATTACCTTTGATGCATAAGAAAAGATTTTTTAACAAATATACAGCTTCCTATGGTGTTATATGTGTTACATTAATTAAGATTACTTTTTAAAATTGGTAATTGTGACAAACATCACTTATAAGCATTTCATGTGATCCTCTTCTTTAGCCATCAAAAGACTTAATTTTCTTTGTATATTTGGCCAGTGCCAGCGTCAAACAACTTGACTCAGCCAAACTTGAATCCTTTTAGCATTCTTCAAAAGTAGAAACAGCATGTCAGTGTCATGGGATCAAACACCTGATTAAATATGGGTTTAATGCCATTTCACAGATATGCATACAATGGGGTATGACTCTGGTATATATCTCTTCCTGTGAAGTGGCAAGAGCAATCTAACTGCAGCTGCCTCTCCATCCGTGCTAGTCAAATGATAACTTTGCTCTGATTTTGCAAAATCTATGTCTCTACCGTGTACCTCTAAGAATACTTTAAAATTTCTGACATTGGTCGAACAGAAATTTGATAGGCTGCTTTTTTGCATCATTTGCCATGGAACCTATCCAGTCTTTTGGTGCTCAAGTCCTCAGGTCTTAGATCAATAGTATTTTGCTGCCCCCAAAGAACTTTATAAGTTTTCTTTAGTTACAATGTTGACTCTTGATGGTTTTGGCAGACCGTCTGAAACAATTTCTGTTACACCCTGAAAGTTATCTGGTATAAGAGAAAGAATATGAAGTTGGACATTGCCATCAATTATGTTTGCAGTTGGTTGTTTTTTGATGTCAGTACATTGAAGCATGTCTTAAAATATTGTAAAACCTATGATTTCTCAGTTTTTGCAGCCATATCATTAGCTGTTACATTCAAAAGAAGGAAAGTGGACTATAGGTAGAATGGGATAACCAGAAGTTCTATATTATGCTCTATGGAAGATTTATACAGAGTAAACAAGTTGATGAGGTGCCTCATTTCATGATCCATTGAAAACACTGAAATTGAAAACACTTGCCTCTGACTGTGTAATCAAAAAGGTTGTCACGACTATGCCCTTGCTCATTATGACGAGTTATATATGTTACATCCTTTAATAAGCGCTCTTATCTTAGAAACTTAGTGAATCATTGAATTGAAAGGGTCTAATTTGCGCTCTGTTCATCCTGCATTTCATTGCTTTACCTGCTGTGATACATCTAGTTCGTTTATCTGAAGGGAAAGAGTTACCTCGGTTTCAGCACTTCAGAAGTACTAAGACTTCAAATAAGTTTTTGAATGCTTGGGGAAAGATAATAAGTGCAGAGACATTATTAGATGAAAATATGTTGGTTGCATGTATGGAAAGGCTACATTTATAAAAGTTAACCAGCTAAGATATGATTCTTTATCACAGAAATATCAAGGTACATTAGTCCAGGTTCTCATTGCTCTTAATGGCATAGTTTTCCTCCTTGTAAAGCTTTAGTCTTTCTCCTACTTGCAGAGTATCACTTGAAACACATACTCAAAGAGCCAACTATTAGGAATTCATATCAGTTTCCGAATGTTCCAAGCCATAAATGGCAAAATTGGAAAGTTGATAATGGCCCATCAATTTTGAGTGGACTGGTGGTAAAATTGAATAACAGTAAATGATTGAAATATTGTGTGATGATTCTACTAGTTGCAAGGAGGCGTGTGATAATAATGATTACCACAGAAGCAGACAATGACAAACGTTTAACATGAGTGTTAAATCGATGAGAAATAGTTTGGACCATTTCATTTATTGTATTTTCTTGTAAAAATGTAAAACTATCTTTTCTATTTGTGGCTCTATATTTAGCATTATATGCACAGTATTAGGAAATGTGTCCACAAGGTCATTGATAACATCTGTAACACCAGTCCATGAGCTTGATAATCAGAAATGAATATAATTTCTAGTGTTTTGGCACCAAAGACTTATAAGTACACATTAAGTGTCCTGATCTTTAACTTAATGACATCTTGTAGATATATGAGCAAGACAGACTAAGAAAATGAAAAATATCAACACGCTGTAATCGTTTTCATGTGTTTTACTTAAACAGTAATAACAAAATTCGCTTCTCTGTAAAACTGGGAGTAGGGCTGTGTATTAGCTCCTATAAGACAATATATTTAAGTTAGAAAAGCAAACTTGGTTTTTCCTATTCATCAATTGAGTATAAGTTTGTAAAATCTAATAAAACAGTTTGAAACCAAGTCATAGTAGTTGTTTAACTACATGATGATAGCCACAATTATAGCTCTTAAATTATAATCATGTTCATGTAACGCACATAACACCACAGTAAGCCGTATTAATGTTAAACAGCTTCCATATGTAGTAAAGACATCCAGTATAAAGACTATAAGAATGTCAATTTATTAGATAATTTTAATGTCTTCTTTTGGTAGCTCAAACATTCAAATTTCTTATTCTCAATTTGATATAGTAACATATATAACAAGCTGTTACAGGCTAACGCCCCGACTTACAGAGTGCAAACATTTCTTATTAAATGCACCTTGAATTGTCACATAAGATGTAATTTGTCTGCAGAATTCCAAAGGGTATTAGGATGGAGCAGGCCCTTACTCAGCTTGATGTCAAAATACTGTTTGATGATTTTACTTATCACTCTAACATATGTAACAGTCTCTGATCTTTAAAACTTGATGACAACTAGCAGATCTATAAGTCTTTATCATAGGAGCCAGTTTAAAATCCCTAAACAATGTAAGATGTCCAACAGCTGCGAGACTTTTTACAATTTTAGCTCAAACTTTCAAACTACATTTCCTTTATTTGATATAGTAACGCATGTCACATGCTGTTTCAGACTAACGCCCCAACATAAAGAGTGCAAAGATCCCTTATTCGATGCAGCTTGAGTTGTACTATAAGAAGGAATATGTCTGCAAAATTCCCTCGAGGAGATTAAAACATTTTTAGGCATATCTTATGTAAAGATAATGAGCTTGCCCATTTATTACATCAGGTAACATATGTTACAGCCTCTGATATTAAAAATTTTGCAACAAACTTGCAGATTTATGAGTCTTTTCATATAAGCAAATAAATCCCAAACAATGAAACACATTCATCAACTGCAAATATTTTTTAACTATTTTTACTTTAGTTTTAATACCAAACATTTCACCTTAAAACTGGGTAGGGGTAGGGTTGTTTAATTGCTTATTTCAGAAAAAATATTTAAGCTAGGGAAACAAACTTTAATTTTTCTGTTAGCCAATTGCATAAGCTAGTCAGACATGGTTAAAAACATTTTGCAAAACACACAGAGAGATTGTGAATGTAAATGATGTTAGCCACACTTGCAAATTTTAATGGGTTATCTGATTTATGTAACGCATATTACACCTTAGGAAGCCGCAATTTTGTTCAAATGGCTGTCATACGTAGTTAAGATATCCAGTATGCAGACTATATGAATGATTTTTAAAAATAAATATTTTAATGTCTTTAATTTGTAGCCCAAACTTTCAATTTACTTTTTCTTAGTTTGATTAAGTAACGTATGTTACAGGCTCTTACAGACTAACGCCCCGGAGCACAGAGTGCAAACATCTCTTAAAAGACTCGGCTTTCAATTCTCTACAAGATAGGATATGTCTGCAAAATTCCCTAGTGGGGGGGGAGCAAACCCATTCTCAGCCATCCGTCTATGTGGTTTATTGAATATATACAGTCAGCCATAAGTTAAGCATCACCTGACTGAAGTGTGGCATAACTTTTCTAATTTTTAATTTATTTTTTCCTCATTTGGTCTCAAGACAAACTGATGCCTCTACACTAAACATCTATCGATAAATTTATTTTTACATGTATCATGTTGTCTTACGAACCGGTTTTATCACACTACTATGCACGATTTTAAAACACCAGTTTGCTTCAGATGCTTTATCTCGTTATGCACGGACCCAATAATAATGTTTTGATGCATGGTTGTACATTGATGAAGTGATGGCTAGAAGAAAACTTTCTGAAGCCCAAAAGTAGCAAATTGTGGGCATGAACAATGCCGGTCTTAGCACACGGAATATTGCTGGACAATTCATGGTGAACCAGTCAGTTATCCTACGACTTCTTCAACGTTATCAGGCTGACGGAGCTGCATCTGAACGTCAACGCTCAGGACGACCGCGTTAAACGGACGAGCGTGAGAATAGATATCTTAGGTGACTGGCACGTGCAAACCCTACATTGACGACACGTAGACTTTGAGACCAGTGGCCGGTGCATGGACCACTATCAATTTGAACGGTTACACGGTCACTAAATAGAGGCGGTGTAAAAGTGAGAAGACTCATAAAGCAACCACTGTTGACGCCCAGACATAAAAGAGTTCTGTCTGAAAATTTCAGATTCATATCTCTAAAAGAATAAAAGTTATGGATGTGTAAAGAATGGCATGTTATATAGTGATTATGCAAAAATTATAAACACGCGATTAACTATCTCTATGATCCTCTATAACTGACATGAAACCTTGAGTTCGACAGAATCAGTTTAGCCATAATTTGAAAAAATATGTGTAGATTATTTCTGCGTTTATTTGAATTCAAAGTAAGCACTTTGGGTTAAGCTGTGGCACATTTTAAGGGTACACCCCCAAAATAGGGGTTGGTGTATATAGGACACCGTAGAAATTCAGCAAAATGGCCAAATGGCATTCTGATATGTTCAGCAGACTAAAGGAAGACTAGGGTAACAGCATATTACAAATTGATTGTTCTTCTGCAGATATATGTACACGAAAAACGTCTCTGAAATAATGTTTGTGTGATGCTTAACTTATGTCTGACTGTATATATAGATTTTCAATTTGAATAAAAGTTGTTCTTTTAAAAGCACAAAAAATGAATGCTTACATGCAACCAAGCATGCATCTTTCATTGATTGCAAAATCAATCTGTGAATACAAACCTTTGATGATTTATTCTAGTGCACAGGCAAGACTTAAATCAATTCCAGTAACCTTGAATTTAACTTTGTTTTCCTCCAGAATATTAAATATTTGAGATTGGTTTAATGCATATATGGAGATATAGAAGCATGAAGCCAGCTTCAAACCTCTATAAATCTTATTGGAATTGTATGCATGTACTGATAATAAAAAGGGTGCTCAGTGGTAGAGTGCTTGACTCGAGACCGAGGGACCACGGGTTCAAGCCTCACCGGCATCACTGTGTTGTGTCCTTGAGCAAGACACATTTATCCTTGTTTATTACTAGTTCAACCCAGGAAAGCCTGTCCCAACTTAATTGAAAAATTGTTGACTGGGACGTAACGAATCAATTCAAACAAACAAACAAAATTACCAAATAAAGCACAATACTGTCTGCACTAAAAATCTCATTATAGAAATGGGTGCATCTCTTCTTATAGACTTAATTGGTGAAAAAGAACAGATAATTGGATCATTTAGAATGACATCATGCATCTTTAATATTCAAATTATTGATTGATGTTTATAGGTATTGAAAGGACTGTGATTGCTGAAGTACAGTCCATCGATAAGACTCATTTATGCCACTCCAAATTGACAATATTTTTCTTATTCTGCTTGACAACATATGTTGTGGGTAACTCATTAGAAGCATCTCATAGAGATGCTTCTAATGAGTACCCACAACAAATGTTTTTGATGCAAAATAAGAAAAATAGCTTTTCAAAGGTTCTTATCCATGGCCTTGAATATTGACTGATTCAAATAGTCTGAACATACCATAAAATGATAATAGGTTTATAAATCATTAATAAAGAAACCTATTTTTTGTAACCTTCAAGTGAGGAAAACATTCAGCAACATTTATTTTTTAAGGAGTTTATTTGGAATAAATTGGAATTTCAAAAGACTAGTCTCTAAATAGAATTGCAATAGCTTTTTAGATGCTGGTAGTTGATTTGTGCTTAAGAAATTTCATTAATGACTTAAATGTGAAATTGTTCTTCAGAGGAATTTTAAATATTTCAATAATTATGTTCAACACTTTTTATTTATATTGAAAAGAAAGCCTTATAACTCTTTCCTTAATGGCGGTGATTTTGAAAAAATCAGCGGACAACAACAAAAGCATGAAAAATTGCCAAGTATGCAAAAAGTTAAAGGAATCCTTTTTTAATAAGTAGGTGTTATCATCTTCGCTGTCGATACAAAAACACACTGGAGAGCTGTCAATACTTGGCCCAGTTTGCTTTTAAATGTTTCTTTCTTTAACTCTTTATCTTTTGACGTGTGCGTCTGCTGATAATTAACCTTAAAGTTTGGACACAGATCTGGATAGACAAAACCTCAGGCCTCTGAATGCAAACTGTTTTACACTGATGGCATTCCTTAAATATTTTTTAAATTAATTTTTAGAAAAGATTAAAAGATGACAAAAACATGATGAAACTTTATCCAGTATTCAAAGAGATATATGACAATCATAGTTTTATAAAACATTCATAGTTTTTGTGTTATGTTCGGGACAAAATATAAGTATGAAAAATAACAAAGGGCAATAACTCCTAAATTATGCAAAAGTGAGTTATGGTTCCTGTACACTGCACTTTTCGTCATCAATGAAGTAAATGTATGGTGTTGATACCTCTGTTATGCTCCGGACAAAATTATGATGAACAGACTGATGGACAAACCTGCAACCATATTATGCTCTCCCATAGAAACAGACCCGGCATAAAAATGCACTGTTTGAAGTTGTCTGCTGCATGTAATTGCTTACTTAATATCGAAAGGACTAACTTTGGCAAACAGACAAGCAGTGTAGCCCCATATCAGACTGCCCCTAAAGAAGCAGTCTGATCTGGGTCCACACTGATTGCTACAGAGCGTTTAAATGGACTAGCAGACAATTCACCAGACAATATTTGGTCATTAGCAGTCGAAGAAATAGCTGGACCACAAAAGTGAAGAAAAAAAATTGCATCCCATGAAAGTTTTCAAAAGTTAACTACACACATGCTGCAAGAATGATTTAATGATGGCTTTTGGCACTGTATCTTCCAAGCATGCTCAGCGCGCGTAAGACATCAGAGTATCTTCAAAAAGAGAGGTTAGAAGTTATGGAGGGCGTGCCGGGAGGTGTGGCCACAGAGGTCACAGAAAGGTTACAAGAGAGGATTCATAATAAAATAAATTTGCCACACTTGTTTGAACGTGAGAAAAAATGTGAACTTGAAACAACTACGCCAATTTGTATAACATTGAATAATGTAGATAATATTAGCATGGCTTATTCTTTCTATAAACTGGTAGGTATTTTAACCCCTTGTAGATGGGAAGCTCCATAAATGGGTACTTTTGCAAACAGTGGAGACCCAGATGTTATGCCACAGAATGTGGCATTTCAGGGGGCATTTCATCTCAGTCTTCACTGTCTTCTAGCTAATTAAGGCATACATAGTTTCCTAATGGATAAAACAGCTTGTCCTGTAAGGGAAGGTAGGTTCAATCCTATTCTTAAGTCCCTTGGATGTGGCTCAGCATCCTAGTAAGGTCAAAGCTGCTTGTTGGACATTAACCACAAACATAACCATCCAACTTACAAAATCATTCTGAGGATCTATTAGTCCTTTGTAGACTGTATTAACCCTGAAATTAGTACTTTTTCAAACTCAGTGAAGGTTCGGAAGAAATGCTGGAGAATGAAGCATTTCATCAGGTTCTAAACTGTTTGCTAAGACAGAAAAGACTCGGAGTATGAAATGCAATTTTATAAGCAAATTGTTAGTTACCACTCATATTATTGCATTGTTACATGTTTGTCTGATAAACGCTGTCTATCGCACCACATGTGCCTTTATCAGTTCGTGATGACGTTGCACTTTTTTAATGACGTCGCCAATGATGCTGAATCAACACAAAATCCACTGGGCTTTGAGAATGCATATTGAATAGCTAGGCAAGCCTCGCGATGTCAACAAGCATTCTCAAAGCCTTGCCTGGTAAACTTGATATCAAAAAACGTGAACCTATAGTATTCTCTGTTTATAGCCTGTGACCCTTGAATTATACTATGGACTATCCCAAGTGATCCCATTGTTTCAAACAAGAAGCAAGAATACATTAGTTCATAAAGGTTTAATTAATAGGATTATACTAAGTAGATGTATGAATTTTGATTTTTGCTTACAGATAGAGGGGGCCAGTAACATCGAGTACCAGCTGAAGATTGGTTTGTGTGATCTAGCATATAGACAGTTCTTTGGTAGACAATGGTCAGGGCCGTTCCAGGTCCTTCAAGGGATTGGAGGACATTCCAAACCCAAACTCAAATACTCACAGGTATATTATCTCCTCAGCTGCTAATCCCGACTAAATATTGTCTGCAGATCATCTGCTAGTCCATTTAACCCTTAAAGCGCCACCTATAATTTGCAGCAGACGACAAATTCAAATTTTGCCGCTTTTTCAAAAATAACAAATAAGGCATGATATTTCATGAGAATCGTCTGCTGGCAGACAATTCTCATGAAATATTATACCTTATTTTTTCTAAAAATTAGGAAAGATGACGTAAAATTTGTCGTCTGCTGCAGTCGTGATTGGCGCTTTAAGAGTTAAAACATCTCTGTAGCAGACAGTGTGGATCCAAATCAGGCTGCTCCTCTAGGAGCAGCCTGATCTGGGTCTTCACTGGTTGTATGTATGCCGAAATTAGTCCTCAAAGACCTCCGCAAACTACACTTTCAGATGCATTCTTTTTAGCACTCACCTATGTTGGGTTACAAGTATAGCTGCTAATGAAATATTATCCAAATGCAGTATTTACTCCTGAATTTCAAGTTCAAGACACAAGGTTATGAGTAATTTTTAATTCGTCAGCTTTTGGCTCCTATGTTGAATGAAAATACCAAAGTGTCACATGAAAGGAAGATAGCAAAAAATATAATGTTATTACTTCTGTTGTATTCTAAAATTGTAATTGACTAAAAAATTGGGGAAGTTGAAAAAAAATCTGATAACTTGACAAAACTTCTCAAAGTTCTTTGTACTAACTAGCCCCCAGTTGAAAAACCCTAAGCACTTCTTTGTATGCTGAGGAGTGCTGTGGCTTAGTGATAGAGTGTTAGACTTGGGATCGGAGGGTTGCTAGTTTGGTCCTCACCGGAGTCACTATGTTGTGTCCTTGAGCAAGATACCTGATCCCCTACCTAGTACTAGCTCAACCAGGCAAGACAGTAAATCGTCCTGACATGACTGAAAAATTGTTGACTTGGATGTAAAGCATCAACACAAACAGACAATTGACTAGCAATAGAGAAATTGAAAAAAAATCTTATTACTTGACGAAACTTCTAAAAGCTCTTTGTATTTGAGCCGTGACATGTGATTTACAACAATGTGGCATTTTCACAAGTGTAGACTCAGACGAGCCTGTGCAGCCTCCTGTTAAGCTTAGAAACTCGGAATGCTGTTCAGTCTGTAGCCTAGGAGTCATAGGATATTCAAGGGACAAGCAAAGGCCTTGATCAGACTGCACGCATGCACAGGCTGATCTGAGGCTTTGCTGGTTGCACATAACACATTGTTGGAAATCTCATGTCGCGGCTCATTTGTCCTGTGGAAATACTGTTTTTGACCCTTCTCTTCTTTGCATGTTTTTTCAGAGTGTGTATTTTCACACCTCCATTGTCAGCAACAATGTTGTCGCCACGGTTGAACTGGTGGCCTCTGGTCTAGATGAGAACGGCAAGCTCAAGAAACTCTCCTGTGGCTGGGGTATTATCCGCCCATTTAAAGAAGATGAGTTGCCAGACACATCCCGTGGGATCAAGCCAGCAGTACAAAAGTAAGTTCCATTACTTGGGATCCTTTTAATTGGTGCTTTGTATAGATCAAGTTTTCTTAACCCTTTGAGGACTGGAAATCCCCAAAAGGGTACTATGGCAAATAGTGAAGAACTAGATGAAATGCAGCATAATGCTGCATTTCATCAGGGACTGCACTGTTTGCCAAGATTAAACAACCTTTATTGACAGAAATAGATCATAGTTTTAAAATTCTACATGTGACCCCTTAAAGTACACAATGTGCAGTCCCATGCTTATTGTATCAATATGTATGGGAAAATCCATCAGAATGCAACTTTTAGGGTTAATTAGTGCTTTGTTTAGAGTTTTCTTAATGTTCTACATTAATATTCTACAATAACTATGCTTAACCAAAGCACTTTTCTGTGGCTGTCTCTTTCCATTGTGAAATGATAGCAATTTCATTTATCATACACATAAAAAGATAAAAAAAGCTCCATGCACACAGAGCACTGCCAATGCCACAGTTCTCTATACAGAATGCTTTCAGTCAGTCAGGCGCAAGAATCATTATGTAGCAATACGACACACATTTTTGTATCATACTTTTGCATAGCTATTTGCTACAAAGTGTTCTGTTGGCACTGCCAAAATTTGCTCAACAGACACATCTACCCTGAATTTACCAAAAAGTTACACCAACTTAGCACTTCTTCCCTGTACGCTTGCCTTGCATGAAAAAATGAGAAACAGTCTCTTGACTTTGACTTGACTTGATCCTGAGTTTATTTTTCAACTGCTGCCGGTGTCCCAGGTACTGGGGTAGGCAGCAGGTGGCTAGAGTGTTTAACACCCAATCCCCACGCCTCTTTGTTCAGTGGATCAATGCTGCCAAGGCTGCACATTTTCATGTCAGCCCTAACACACTCAGACCTGGTCTTTTTAGGTCTCCCTCTTCTTCTGGCACTAGGAATCGTCATACTTGTGATGGAGTTTATGCATGAAGAGGAGCGTGCAACATGTCCATACCATCTCAAACGCCTAAGTAACATCTCATCTCTAAGTAAATAAAGGCCTCCAAACAAATGCACACTGTGTATTGTCTGGAAAGCATGTTTTTGCTGTTTACACATACTCCGGTTCAAGCCAGTAATTATCTAGGGTGGCTAGTCTACGTTGAAGCATCATGAATGCAAATAGTAAAGAACAGATCTTCCCCATAAGCTGAAACCATTGTGTCTTTATATATTTGGTTGGAAAGACAGCTGCATTTACAGTCATATCACTGACCTGCTAGGGCTTGCCTTATGCATGGTGTCTTGTTGCTGCTCGCAAGGAAAGGTAGATAATCCTCTGTCTATATTGGGCGCTAATGAAAATATAGATGGTAATACCATAATACGGGCCTTTTGTCTAGAGTATGTACCAAAAAAATAATTTTCTTATTTCTCAACCAAAACATATGTTGTGGGTACTCAAAAGAACCGTCTCATTGAGACCGTTCTTTTGAGCACCCAAAACATATGTTAAAACTGATGGGTAAGAAAATGTTTACACCTTTACGCTAAAAAAATTTGAGTATCTAAACCTGTGTAATACCATTCTTTATCATATGACGTCGCGTCTGGGAGTGAAATAACTCCATGCAATAAAATCGATAAACCACTAGTGGTTTATAGATTTACGGGAAACGCTATGACGTCCATAACAACGTTGCGTACATAATGACAAAATTATAATGTTTTTACGCCAGAAATGAGAATTCGAAGTATTTGTCATATGATAAATAGAATCTAACATTCCTGCTCTTGTATTATTGAATTTATTAAGCTTGTTGCGAAAAAGAGATAAAATGCTAGGCAAGCCTCGCATTTTATCTCTTTTTCCCCAACTCGTTAAATAAATTCAATAAAACATGAGCACTCATGTAAGATCCTCTATATCTGCAACAAGGGGAGCGCTTATGTAAGATCCTATATATCTACAACAAGGGGAGCACTCATGTAAGATCCTCTATATCTGCAACAAGGGGAGCACTCATGTTATATCCTCTATATCTGCAACAAGGGGAGCATTCATGTAAGATCCTATATATCTGCAACAAGGGGAGCACTCATGTAAGATCCTCTATATCTGCAACAAGGGGAGCACTCATGTAAGATCCTATATATCTGCAACAAGGGGAGCACTCATGTAAGATCCTCAATATCTGCAACAAGGGGAGCACTCATGTAAGATCCCTTATATCTGCAACAAGGGGAGCACTCATGTAAGATCCTCTATATCTGCAACAAGGGGAGCACTCATGTAAGATCCTCTATATCTCCAACAAGGGGAGCACTCACGTAAGATCTTCTATATCTGCAACAAGGGGAGCACTCATGTAAGATCCTCTATATCTTGATCTAATTACAGGATGCAGCTGTACTATGGGACACCTAGAGCTCTTTATTTCATGGATGAACCTATTGAAGGTATTCAAGGATTGAAGGATTTCAGTTTCAGTTCGTTAGGCCAGAATTTTTTTTAGTTGATTTACGGGATTTTTTTTTCAGATTTAGGGTTGGGGGGGGGGGGGGGGGGGGGGGGGGGGGCGAAAAAAAATAAATAAAAAAGCTCTGAAAACTGGTCATTTTCAGAGCTTTTTTATTTATTTTTTTTCGTCCCCCAGAGCTTTTTTTTTTTTATACATATATATCTCTAGAAAAAACAGTAGCAGTCTGTATTAAATTTTCTTAAAAATCTGGACTGGACATAGCACTGAATTCAGGGCGATATGATGGATTTTTATTTTATGTTATCATATAGCCCTGATTTTTTAAGCCTCTATCTTTTCCCTTACTGTTAGCGTGGACGTAAACCAAGTTGAAAACACATTTCCAAACCGTGTCTTCCTCTAACACTACTCCATTTTGTATGTTTATAGGTTTATCTATATGTTGCTATTTGGTTTGCCGCTGATGCATACCTGATTAGTTCTAAAAAGATAAAATACTTCTGTACACACAGAATGTTTACACTATTTGTTTTCAAAACATGGCGTCATTTTTGTCTTCTGAGCTGAAGAGCATGCTTTTTCTGTGGGAAACTAAAGTCACGCACGAATTTGTTTTGGTATTTTATGTTCCGACAATGACCCGTTCACTTTCCGTTTTCTGAATACACAGATGTTTTAACAACATTAAATACCAAAATCAGACTTATATAATGTTTCCTTTTACCTTCCTTATTATCATAATTGGCCAAAAATTGATCATACCTGGTCTGTTGAGATTAAAATAATCCAATACCATCTCACCATACATTTGTTACATATAGATATTTGCAAAAAAGATGACCAATTACCAATCTAACTGGGGCCGCCTTTTACCAATTTGTTGACATCGAGAACTACCCAGTTTGTGCATACAGGTTGATTTTTATGGTGACCTCTCTCACCATTTGTAATAGGTTTTCTTTTAATATCTGATGAATGTCAACGAATAAAGGTCAATCTTCAACCTAGTATGCAAATTTTTCACCCTGGTTCTGTATTCCGACGGATGTCACTGGATAGAAAATTGACTATTTTCAGATAAGGAATTCCCCCACTTCCACTAACAGGAAATACATAGAAAAAAATGCCAAATGATTTTGCATATTCAAATAATGACACCATTCTACAATTTTAATCTTAAACCATTGCGCACATGTTCAAAAAGAAGGTCAAAACACCCAATGTCTCTATATAAGATTCACGTGGCGCCTTAAAACGATGGACACCAATTGTGTGTATTGACTGATAGCCTAATTGAACATAAGCGTGTGCTAGTAAAGCTATTCAGCTTTCAGCAAGGTTAGCCATGATATAAAAAATATTTTCCTTCACTAATATCTTACTGATCACTGTTCAAAAGTAATTTGATTCTGATCTGTCCAATCCATCGCTTCTTGTCGTAAACAAGCTGACCCCCTCTCGGTTCAGAGGTCAATGTACTCTTGCGTTAGCTTGCTACTTTTGGCGGGAAACTTGTCGCGTGAGCACATGATCAGAATAACAATTGTCCGCCATGTTGGAAAAGTCCATTTTCAGTCTGATTATGACATTTTGGGACATGACAAAGCTTCCTTTCCGAAAATTGGATTTATATAGTGTAATATGGGTGGGGTATGTGATTGTTAAGGATTTCTGTAAAGTAAGTATCTCGTTTTCTTTGGCATGCTATATTAAATTGAAATCAAACCATTCTTGGAAATCGACTTTCATTTTCTGAAATAGGTCATTACTCGTTATAAATTAATAGAAAATAGGGGGCGCTACAATGCACAATAATACAGAAACGAGACTGCTGCGAGCTTATCAACATTGAGTTAGTTAACAGAATCGATAATTTTAACAATTTTGCGCTGATTTTCAAAATTCAAACACCTACTTGTTTCTTATATTGTCCTAAATCCACTGTTAATGTTATTCTTATAATGTACTGAGTTTTTGAAAAAGCGCTGACATCCCTTACCTAGTCATGGGGAGTATAACCAGTACCGGGTTTTATTATAATATATTCTCAACGTTTTGATAAGTTCGTCTCATCAATTTAACATCCGAAATTTATCGCAAAAACGTCATCACCCCTAGCTCGTGAAAAGCATGCAAAATGGCTGTGATGAGCCGAAAAACAACAACAAGAACATAATATTACAGATTGCATTGATCGTGTCACAAAAACGAAGTCAATGGTAACATTTTTATAACTTTGGTTGTGTATGTAAAACACATGAAGAAGTCTAAATGGTTGGATTGTCAAAGAAAGGAGTTTTTCCCAAAACAAAAGGGGTTTCCATCACCTGGTCAAGATAGAGCACAAAAACACTGCGACTTTAGATTCAGCCTGATCGAAAAAAAAAATCTAAAGTCGCAGTTCTGCAACTAGACTGGACAATCACTTTTTACAGTGTCACTCTCAAAAATACGCAGACAGAACCTCAAAAAAAATTTTTTTTCAACGAAACAAATAATATTTAGAGTAGGCGGATAAAATAAAAAAATAAAAATTTAGAAATTTTTTTTTTCCCTACTTTCCTGAAAATTACAGTAGGAGGGTTCGTAAATCAACTTATAAAACAATTCTGGCCTTAGGGTGGACAGATGCCCTCACTTATAAACATTTGGTTCCTTAGTCCTTAGGATGAGAAAACCCACAATGTTTTTTTCCAATACACAAATTTAAATCTGCTATTTTTGCTTTCTTTTGTTAGCTCACTTGAGCCATAGGCCCAAGGTGAGCTATGGTGATCATAGGATGTCCTTCATCTGTCAGCCATTTCTTCATCCGTCAACAATTTCCTTTTAATAACATCTCTTAAACCACCTGGTGGAATATCACCAAACTTCAGGAATGATTGTGTGGTCCCCTTTCAAAGTTCTTAAAAAATTACATTCCATGCAGAATTCTGGTTGCCATGGCAACCAAATGTTTGGAATTTAAAAACTCTTCTTGTCAAAATCCACTAGGCCGATTGGACAACAATTTGGCAATATTGTTCAAATTATATTGATACATTTCAAAACATGGCCACCAGGGGTGGGGCCAGTTTTCACCATGTATATATATGGAAAACTTTAAAAAAAAGTGACTATAAACTAGAATGTCCAAATTATATGTCCTTATAAACAGTCATTCTCAGGTGAGCAACACAGGGCCTGAGGGCCCTCTTGTTCTCAGTTATCATATGTTGTATGGGTGAGAGTGCTCAGGATTATACCAGAATTAAGGATTTAGTAAAGCCTTAAACTTGTTTTGAAAAATTTCACATGAAAAGACCATTGGTGAAAGATTCTGTTTGCCATATAACATTTTTAATTAGGATTTCAGACTTTTAAAAAAGTAATTTGTCTATAGAAAATGTAACATTGTCAGAGACCTTGTTATTACATTACAATTTTGCAGAAAACTGTTATAAATAAGGTTCATACCACTTTTCATAACATGACATAATTCATTTTAAAACAGTGATGTCATTTGTTAAAGCAATTCTGATATCTTAATTCCATTTTTTTCAATTTTATTCCACAATTTAGGCGAAAAGAAACAATTTCCAAAATTCCAGCACAAATCCAATAATTTTATTGTACCGTAAAACTTATCTTCTAATCAGCTAATCTTGGAAAAGTCTTCTTCTGTGGTCAATTCCCAGACCAAAAAGGAGTTTAAGGCACTCCTCATTTAGTCAAAACACAGCCAAAAGATTTTTTTAATAAATATCAAAATCAGCACTCCCTTCAGTAATGATCAGATACTGATCTAGACAGTTACTAGACAAGAATTTAACTCTTAAAGCGCCAAGAAAAAAATGCATCTGAAAATGTTGTCTGCTGAAGTCGTCTGCTGCAAATAATTTCCTAACATTACTGAAGAATTACGGATAGAAGCAAACATCGTAGACCCAGAACAGACTGCTCCTATAGGGAGCAGTCTGATCTGGGTCCACATTGTTTGCCATAGAGGCTTCTTAAACATTTCAGCAGACGAGAAAAGTAGACGACTTTAGTTGCAATTGGCGCTTTAAGGATTAAATGCCTGAAATAAGTAATGTGATGAATCTTTGATGTGAAGTGGGATTTATTGATAGATATTTTGTTGCTCATTCTTGCAGCCAATACCCTACTAAAGCCAATCGTGGACTGTCAGCTTTCATACACCATTGGTACACACAAGGCCATGTATTCAGTGATGCATCTATTCCCAGAAAATTCTGTGGTAGGAAAAAATGATGTCATACCCGGTCTATCAGATACAGAAACTTCAGGTTAGTGTGCCCAAGCTCCAGTCAAGCAAAATCTTGATTTTTTTTCTATCACTCTCAGGACTTTAGTTAAGAGTGCGTACTAGAAAAATAATTTTCTTATTTTTCAACCAAAACATATGTTGTGGGTACTCAAAAGAACCGTCTCAATGAGACGGTTCTTTTGAGCACCCAAAACATATGCTAAAAAGTATGGGTAAGAAAATATTTACATCTTTTTGCTGAAAAGTTTTGTTTATCTAAACCCATGACTGTGTAAAACTATATTGTTGGTACTAAAAGACCCATCAAAAAGGCTCCATAGTTCCAGATAAGAAAACTCTTGGAGTCTAAAATTGGTTTCTTAGCCATCAGATTTAGCATGTGTTTTGGGTGCTCAAAGGAACTGTCTCAATGAGTTCATATGAGCACCCACAACATGCCTTTTGGTCATGAAATAAGAAATTTAATTTTTAATTAGTACAATGTACACACTCTAATCTGTAAGATTCATAGGTCCAGATAAGGATAGTTTGCGCACCTAAAATTGCATTTATTCAGGGTTGCCACGGTCAGGGAAAAAGTTCTGGAAAATGAAAAATGTTCCAGGTCAGGGAAAAGTCAGGGAATTTCATTTTCAGTCAGGGAAATTTAGAAAAAATGAAAAAAAGTCATGGAAAAGTCAGGGAATTTCAAAAATTTCAAAAAAATTGCTAGTTAACTGGCTTCTGGTTTTCCATAAATTGCAAGCAATATTAGAGAAGGAATGTTTCCTAACATAAATTGCAAGAAACATTCTTTTTCTAATATTTATGGTTTGAGATTTATCTTTAAATATTAAATCAGAACGCATAAATATTTGTACAAAATTTTCTAATTGTCGATGGATGAAAATGGCTAAAATTGACCTTTCAAAACGGTCTGGAAAACGGTCGAAAGTCAGGGAAAAGTCAGTGAAAAGTCAGGGGATTTTGAAAACGATATTGAGTGGCAACCCTGTTATTTCCTTACCCATCAATTTAAACATGTGTTTGGGGTGCTCTAAAGAACCCTCTCATTGAGACGGTTCTTTTGAGTACCCACAACATATGTTTTTGGTTGAGAAATAAGAAAATATTTTTCCAGTACACACACTTGTTTGGATGCCTGAAGATTTAAGAGCTAACCTGAGCACTTAGCCAATCACATTGCCACTCTTTTCAAACATGTTATCTGAAACCACTGGGTCACTTCACTTGTAGTCAATTTTCATATGGAACTTCTCTAAAACGGGGTGTAAAAATTTGTTCACATGGTCTTGTCTTTAACATGTTATCAGCATTATAATATCATAGGAAATTGTAATACCTGGTAAAAGTGAGCATGGGACATTGCACTTGTCCTGCAGGACGAGTGACTTACAATTTTCACTCATCCTGCAAACCCATGCACTTGTCCTTTAAATGTGTATGCAATAAAGAATATATCAGAGTAATGACTTCCTTGAGTAATTCTTTCCAAAGCACTCGTCATACAGAACGAGTGCCTTGGGTAGAATCACTCGTCCTTTCTAGATTTCACTCTTATATTAACGGGAGTAAGAGTGGAATTTTTGTCCCCTGGTGAGCATTTTAGTTCAGTATGTTTTGGATATAACTGATTTGGATTTATGACTTTCAAAACATGTTTCAACCGTAAAAGTACAACCTATAGATTTTTGCACCTTATAATTGCAGTAGAATTTCAGAATAAAAGAAGCTCTTCGAAGGTGCAAATGTTTTTTTCTGAAAACTTAAGACAAAATGTATAAGAATCTGTTTTAGTCTGCTGCATCCCCACTGTAGAAGCCTGTATTCTTTTAGTTTTCAGTAGAGAGGAAATAGAAGTGACCAAAATTATCAAAGCCCTTAATTATGACAGAAGATCATGTTTCCATTCAACTGAATCTCACTGTAGAATTCTTTGTTCTTTTACTTTTCAGTAAGGATAAACTGTAGTGAACAAAGTTACTGAAATTTACAATATGACTCTAGAACATGTTTCTATTCAACTGAGCCTTACTGTAGAATTCTGTATTCTTTTACTTTTCAGTAAAGGATTAACTGAAGTGAGGGAGCGCAGTGGCTCAGTGGTAGAGTGCTTGACTCAAGACCGAAGGGCTGTGGGTTCGAGCCTCACCGGCGTCACTGCGTTGTGGTCCTTGAGCAAGACACATTTATACTAGTTTAGTACTGGTTCAACCCAGGAAGATCCGTCCCTATATAACTGAAAGATTGTTGATGGGACGTAAAGAATCAAATCAAACAAACAAACCAACAAACAAAATTAACTAAAGTGACCAAAGTTACTGAAAACCACAAATATGACTGTAGAACATGTTTCTATCTAACTGAACCTCACTGTTGAATTCTGTATTCTTTGACCTTTCAGTAAAAGATAAACTGGAGGGACCAAAGTTACTGAAGTCCATGAATATGACAGTAGAGCATGTTTCTATTCAACTGAACCCCACTGTAGAATTCTGTATTCTTTCACCTTTCAGTTAAAGATAAACTGAAGCGACCAAAGTTACTGAAGTCCATGAATATGACAGTAGAGCATGTTTCTATTCAACTGAACTTCACTGTAAAATTATGTATTCTTTCACCTTTCAGTAAAAGATAAATTGAAGCGACCAAAGTTATTGAAGTCCATGAATATGACAGTAGAGCATGTATCTATTCAACTGAACCTTACTGTTGAATTCTGTATTCTTTCAGTAAAAGATAAACTGAAGAGACCAAAGTTACTGAAGTTTATGAATATGACAGTAGCTCCTGTTTCTATTCGACTGAATCTCACTGTAGAACTCTATGTCTTTAAACTTTCAGTAAAAGATAAACTGAAGCGACCAAAGTTATTGAAGTCCATGAATATGACAGTAGAGCATGTTTCTATTCAACTGAACCCCACTATAGAAAAGTTTGAAGAGGAACTATGTGATGTGTTACATGAAGATCGTCTCAGCATGCAGAATAAAGCCATGGATGGAACTTCAGTATCAATTGTTGAAAGAAGATTGCTTGTAAGTCTGACAAGGAACTACTCATTAACCCTTTGTATTCTGATGGATTTCCCCATGCATATTGATACAATAAGTATGGAATGGTCCATTTTGTTGTTTTGGGGGTCAATGCTAGAATTTTCTGAATTATGGTGTATTTCTATTCCTGAAGGTTTGTTTTGACATTAGCAAACAGTGCAGACCTTGATGAAATGCAGCATTATGCTGCATTTCATCTGGGTCTTCGCTGTTTGCTAAAGTACCTATTTAAGGGGGTTTCAGTATACAAAGAGAGCGCAGTGGCTCAGTGGTTAAGTGCTTGACTCAAGACCAAAGTCCCTCGGGTTCGAGCCTCACCGGCGTCAGTGCTTTGTGTCCTTGAGCAAGAACATTAATCCTAACTTAATACTGGTTCAACCTAGGAATACCCATCCCTATGTAATTGAAATATTGTTAAGAATCAAACCAAACAAACAAACAAAGGGTTAAAGAATTTATCATTTTTTGTGACTGTTTACTGGCGTTTAGACACTTTATCCCTTAAAAATGTGTATTTTCATCGGACAAAAAAATATATAAACATTTACTATCATTATAATTATTACTAAGAAAATTGTCAGTGCAGAAATTAATAGATTACCTAAAATTTATCACCTCAAGGGAAAGCGGTGTATGTTCATTACATATAGTTAGTTACCTGTAGTAAAATCTGTACTCTCGGATCAGAGCAGTTGGTAGCGAGTCTGATTGCTGGCCTGGCCCCATACTTTTTTGCTTACAATGTGATATATCAAAATTTCGATAAAAAAATACCATCTAAAAACCCTACACTGGAAATGGACCCAATTGATGGAAAATGGCTTTGAATAACTGTATTGCTCTTTTTCATGTGATAGGTTGGTGTACACAATGGCTGGTGTTTTATAGAAAAGCCACAAACCTTCCACCTTGATGCCAGGAACATACAAACAAAGTCTCTGAAACCGGGAGCCAGTCCAACATTCCGTAGAAGTCAGCGATTTAAAAACTCTAGGAACATTCTGGCTGAGGAAGGGTAAGTCTTTAACCCAATTGCACTTAGCCCTATTCTTCATGAATATTGGTTTAAACATATTTTATTTCTCTAATTGACATGCAAAACATATATACATACAATAACAATCAATAGGATTGGATCATGAATATTCATGGTAGGCTCCACCCACTTTGAATAGTTATATAAATAAATTTTCATGTCGGTACATAGAACCAAAAATTACTTGTCATGTCCACTAGTGTAGATATATCATATTTCCATAAGCAAACAGAGTAGACCCTGGTCAGGCAGCTCTTACAAGAGTTGCTTGATCTGGGTCTGCTCTGCAGAAGCATTAACGGGTGTCTCTATGAGGTAAAGAGTTAAAATTGGCAAGACTCTATAGATGGATGGACAGGTGCATGGCAAAGCTACAGGTTATTATGAACTTCAAAAGCTAGATTTTTGGTTTTTCAGTCATTCTTTTCTCTGTGAGAAAATATGAAATGATATAATATTTATCAATTACTTTGTATCAATAAAGATATTGTATTGAAAAAAAAGATTGATATCCAACACTAGTGGGGCCCTAAATTAATCCTGCTAACCCAAGTCCCCAGAGGTTGGCCATGCCCTAGGGGTCATTTTCTCCCGTAGACTCATAACAAAAAAATAATTTAAAAAATCTTCTCTGAAACCATGAGGCCAGCAGCTCAGATGAGCGATATAGGCTCAATGAGCCTCTTGTTTATTGTGTCTCCTGAATCTAATCCAATATTAAACTTAGAGATTATCACACAGAGTTTTGGTTATTGCCTGAAGTATCAACCTGAGACCCCATTATCAGCCGAAAGCTTTAGCTCGAGGACTGATAATGGTCAAGGGTTGATATTCAGGGTGATAACCAAAACCCTGTGTTATAATCTGTTTTTCACGTATTCCAATTTACTATTTTAATGCATCTGAGGTACAAAAATTTAAGTAAGAGAGAGGACTGTTGTAAATTTCGCATTACGTCACGCCGCTTGTTTACATCTGACATCATATAATGATCAACATCTCGTGCCAGGCATGATAACCTCTCTTTGTTAAAAAAAACATGACTTCATTCATCATCATCATAATCATAATCCGATTTCATTGCAGGCAGATAACCAGTTGGCGGGGAAAGTGGTTATCGCATATGCAGACAAACTGTGTTCCAACTCTGTGATACTCTCCTTTATTTTACAGGATTGATACTGGTAACTATCTCCAACTGAACCAGAAGATACAGATCAACGATATGTTAGAAGATCCCATGTTTGCTGTTGTTTTTATCCTAGAATATGTAATAGGGGAACCAGTCTCTGATGAGGACAGGAAGGTGGGTATCATATGCATTTCCTATTAATATTTTGACTACTAGTGTCCTCTGCTGATAACCTTTGCAAACAGTTTGGATCCATATCAGGCTGGACGAAACATCCGGGCTGATCTGGATGGAAACTGTTTGACACTCTGATGGTATTCCTGAAAGAATTTTCAAAAAAGTTGATTTTGAAAAAAATCAGCAGATGATGGAAAAATCATGCAAAATTACCCTGTAGTCAAAGGTTTAGATATTATTTTGTATTTGCCCTAAAAATTCTGACACTGTTATCTATTCATGCATTATGAAAAACCAAACTGTTGCATGGGTGAAAATTCTCAGGATTATTCCTAAATTCAGGATTTCCATAGAAAGTCAGCCTTAAAATATACTGAATTTAGCAGTTTATAATAGCTTCTCTGACTATGTTTCAGTTTATTGATGAACATTTGTACCATTTAAACTTGAAATTGATGTTTCATATTCATTTGCTGATTACAAAATTTAGATTACCAAAGTTCAGGATTTTAGAAGGTTGGAACTTTCACCCAAGCAGTTGCCATCTGTCGACAAATGCTAACAAATGTTAGATTATAAAAATTGCTATACCTTACATATAATTCTATTGGGTTACTGAACTGATATGGGTGTCTGTATTGGGATATTGAAAGATGCAAGCTAAATGTGTCCCGTAGATATTCAAACGAGAAACAATATAATATATTTAAAAATATTTTCTATCATTTTGGGCTAATTATGAATTTCCCACTTCATAAAAATTCTTTTTTATGCCTAATTCAATTGAGCATAAACTTTTGACACTTTAACATTTATAAACAGGGTAAATACAACATCTGAGTGAATTAAGCAGTGTAAATTTCAGCATTTATGTGCAGTTGAAATTTCATGCTCAACTAATACCCCTATTCCACACAGGCCACGAATCGCCCGAATTGCCACGAATTGATTTTTTATTGATTCGGGGGGATTCGTGAGGTTTCATTAAAAACATTCTCCAATCGTGATGGTGTACGAGTCAGTCCCGATTCAGATAGGATTTCGTCACGAATATTCGGGAGAATCGGCTCAATTCGGCTGGAATCGCACAAGAATTCATTACGAATAGCAAAATAACATTAGAGCATGCTGCTTGAAAGTTAAGGAATCATTTACGAATCAGATAAGAATATGCCGAATGCAGCACGAATTGGGCACGAGTTAACAGAAATCCGCGACGAATCGCCACGATTCGCGAGATTTTCTCTCACAATAGTTATAAAAAAGGCCCATCTATGCTTCGGGGGCATCAGTTCCAAAATGAATGTTCCTCGTAAAGCAGCAGTAGAATTGATCCTGCAACTTGAGTGTTGAAAACCGCTTCTTATATAGCTAGAAGAAAACAACTACGTTAAAGTCGAGAGGCCCCTCCCCAGACTCTTTGACTTGGAAAAATATGGCAGTTCGCCATTGGCAAAATCACCAGCCAGGAGCTACTGACTGATCCTGATTGTGCTCCAGAATCTGCCAAGTCTGCTTCAACTTCTAGGACTGCTTACATGCGCGAGACGGGGTAATTAACCTTAGGGAAAATCCTTCTACTATCTCTTCCTTGGTTTTATTGTTCGGCTTAATCTCCCGATTCCCCACGAATGAGCTAAGAGTAGCTACGAATGTCATAAAAAATGCAAAAACGCCCCCGAATCGATTACGATTCAGTTACGATATCCAAGAATGCCTTTGGAATTTGGTACGAATCACGCACGATTGTTCGAATCGGGGAATTCGTGGCCAAAGTTTTGAACAGTTCAAAACTTTTGAGCCGAATTCCCGATAGACCTACGAATTGCAAGAACTCACTACGGACTGTGCGAATCAGTTAAGACCTTCACGAACTGAGTACGATTCAGCCACGAATCCAAATATTTGTCAATTCGTGTCAATTCGTGAGATTCGGGGCCTGTGTGGAATAGGGGTATTATAGATGAGCATGAACAAAAACTTAATAACCTTGGGCCTGATCAGTAACCTGTGAATTATTTTTTTCTTTTGTATACAGCACACAAAGAGTCTAGTAAGAGGGAACACAAGGTCAGTGACCCTGCGGTGGTCAGCCTGGAATCCTTTCCTTCAACCAAACACACCTCATATCACTGTGGGACTGGTGGGTGGACCCAACCCCTCACCAGATGGAGAGTTTGTGTTCAAGGTCCCAGACACCAAAATGCAAGATGAGATATCTTCAAAGACAGCTGGTGGATTAATGGCCTTTCAGTGGGGCTTTGGTTTTAAGGTAAGGTCTATTGTCACAAGTGTGATGCAAATAAATATTTTCAAAATAGGTTTTTTAGCATAAAATTGTGACAGAACATGGAAAGACACAAACCTGGTATTTTATTATCAAACATTATACCCCTTGGTTCACTCCTTAAGTTTAACAATTTTGACTTAATTATTGATTTTCTCAGTCCCACCCATGTGCATTAATTTGAGATATTTCCAGCAGTCAGCTAGTTAATTCCAATAAGTTTGTGACATTTACAGGATTTTAATGGGGGAAAAAATGACAATGGAAATAGGAGTGAAATCTAGTCAAAGCTTTAAAATATTTGATAATCTAAAGCATGAATTTTTAGGTCCTTTCAAAGGGTAGTTTCAGCATTGATTCAATGTCATGGATGCCATTCATAAAGTGCAATGTCATGTAGACCTGATAAAAATACCAGTGCAGAGAGGTAGACAACATTTATTAGGTCAATGTTCAATAATGCATTTAATATGGGAGGTAACTATTAAGTTACTTTATCTTGCTATGTTACCTATAAAGTAAAACCTGTCTTAAGTGGCCACTAAAAAGAAGACCAAAAATTGTTTTTTTAAGACCGATAATTTCTTAATGTAGGTCAAAAGTATTGCAGAATGTTCCAAGGGGAGCATTCTGCAATACTTTCGTCTTTCATTAAGCTACCATTTGTCTTTAAGACCTTTGTTTTGTTTATTTTGAGTGGCCGCTTTTGACAGGTTTTACTATACTATGTTTATTATACAGGATGGTGGAACATCATCTGGTACCCATCCCACCCACCCAATGGCTCTTGCTGCAGGCTTCCAGATGGGTTCCATGCACTCAATGAGGTCAGGAGTACCCAGTATGGAAGGTAGTGAGGCTGCCATGCTATCAGAGGCTCAGATGAAGAAACCACCCAGTGGCAGACACAGTGCTAGGTTAGTAGTCTCATTGAAAGTACAGTGCAGTGCAGTCCCTTTATTACACATTGTTATAATAAATTATCATGGATTTGGATATACAATATATGATGGTCATGCTGTGGCTCCCACTTTTAGTGAACCATGAAATTTTACTAAGGAATTATAGGAAAATGACCTTCAGAACATGGACACATAACATTACAAGAATCTATCATGAGTGTGAGGGTAAGATAGAAAAATCCGTCCAGAGGATCGCCGTTTGGCATCACGAGGCTTGCCAAGTGATGACAAACAGTGATCCCAAGGGACAGATTTTTCTATCCTACCCTCACATGAATAATGGATTCTTTTTCTTGCTCACCACTGTTTTTATTTATTTATTTATTTTGAAATAAGCTTCCAGAAGTCCCTGAATATGCTAAGATGTAATTTTACATGATGACGTTACTTGACGTCCTGGGTAAGATAGCATGGGTAAGATTTTCTATCCCAGGGTAAAATCTCAGATATCCTTATCTGGTGTGCTAAAAAGTCGATTCCTATGGTCCCCAAATAAACCATTATAAAAGGACTGGACTGTAATTGTTTAAAAGGTGTAGTTAGCAATGCCTCTTAAGTACACACATGATTGTTTACCAGTCTATGTACATGATATCTTCCATCTTATTTCTATCTCCGGTATTCAGAATAAAATCAGTTTTTATGAAATTTAAAGGAAAAAGGCTTGATTAATGCAGTCAAAATCACTTTGCTTAATGACTGCTCTAAGCAAAATATCTATTTTGTATACTCTTTGAAATTGGCACTGGCCATTTTCTAGAGTAAACTTAATACATGTAGATGCGTTTTCAGGATTATTCATGAATTCAGAATTTTGAGACTGACTTTCCATGGAAGGTCAGTTGCAAAATATTCAATTAGACAGATTATATAGAGGATCTTGCATGAGTGCTCATGTTTTTTGAATTTATTAAACAAGTTGGGGAAAAGAGATAAAATGCGAGGCTTGCCAAGCATTTTATCTCTTTTTCGCAACGAGTTTAATAAATTAAATAATACAAGAGCATGGATGTTAGATTCTATTTAGCATATGACATTAAGATTACTTTGAAAAACGTTATAATTTTGTCATTATATACGCAATGTTGTTACTGACGTCATAACGTTTCCTGTAAATCTATAAACCACTAGTGGTTTATCGATTTTATTGCATGGCGTTATTTCAGTCCCAGACGCGACGTCATGTGATAAGATAAGTTCTCTCTGATTTATTTTTAGTATGTCTAAAGACAATTGAAACTGTTATAATTTAATTTTTGTTGGCATACTGCAAGTTTTAAGTTTTAAATTTTGAAAGTTCAGGATTTTGAAAATTGTGAACTGTCACTCATGTAGATATTTTGAACAAAAATGAAGAAATTGTTTCAGAAATACAATTTTAGAATGAAAATGAAAAGAAAATCAAACAAAAAAAAAATAAATACAATACTGTATTACAGCAATTTAACAATTTTGGGTTAACATTTTATATTAGGCATGTGTATAATTATCTAGCTGCTTTAGAAATTCTGCTAATGTTATCATTAGTGATTTTGACAATCCAAGAACTGTACAGAAATGATAAAGATAACAAAGGACACAATATTTTATAGCATGGAAATTTTTACAAGGACAATAGTAATATTTTGTAACTTAAGCCAATTTCGGTTACAATATGTTATATTGCTTGTTTAGATAAAAGTATATATTTGTTTTATTAAACAGGTTATGGAAAACTGTTAAACATTTATTTATTTATGTTCTGGTTTCAGTAATATATTGGCGCCAATAATGAATTCAGTAGAACCTCAGTGTCAGTTCCAGTAAGAAGAACTATACTTTCAGTTTTGGTTTTCCATTTACACACACTCCAATTTATAACCTTACCATGCTGACCCCTACCCCACTCCAGATAAATCCCTTTTTAGAAAACAGTGTAGATCCCAGATCTGGGATCTACACTGTTTGCAGCTCAGTGTGTCATTTGACAGCTAATAGCTGTAATCATGTGAGTTGAACCTTAAACCACCTGCAAAAAACTAATCTGGAAATGTTTTCTTTTTTAAATTGTATGTTGCATATAATATTTACGAAAAGTATTTACTAATATTAGTGTAGATTCAAACAGTGTGGATCCAGATCAGACAACTCCTACAGGATCAGGCTGATGTGAATCTACACTGTTTGACAAAGAGGCTTGTAAAACATTTCAGCATTTGTTGTGATTGCCGCTTTAAGGGTTAAGTAGAAAAAAAAATGGGGAGGAATGTAGTACATACAAATACCTGGCATGGTAAAGGTTACCTTGTTGCTCTAGATGAGAATAATATTAATTTTCTTATTTCTTAGAGAAAACATGTCTATTGGGTACTCATTGGAAGGGTTTCAATAATACACTCCCAATGAGAACCCTGAAAATGCTTTCAATGAGAAAATTTGTGACATGTAAAACTTTTTTTTCCATTTTTTTTTTGTTGGAAAAAAAGACCTTGTCTAGAGCTATGTTATGTCTTAAAGTGCCACCTTGCATTTCCTTCAGAAGACATTTTCAATTTTTTTCTACTTAGTATAGAAATAAAATAAGATTGATACTTCATGGGAATTGTTTGCTGCCAGATGATTCCCATGAAATATCAAGTCTTCATTTGACTGGAAATATGGAAAGATATTTCAACATTTGTCGTCTTCTGCTTCCATATTTTGGTCAACAGCTGCAGTTGTGTTTTGTCATCTGCTACAGTTGTGTTTTGGCATTTTAAGGAATAAAACTCACCTCTAACAGTGAAGTTTTGATTAATACATAATATATTTCACCTCCAGATACTATTTGTTACAGTTGCTGCAATAACCTTTCACCCTTAAATTTCTTAAGTGAACTCTTCCATCTCCATAGCTTTTAAGAGTCTAATATCGGTTAAAAGACGTGTTAGACTTAAACAGGGAATAATGGAATGAAGAAAATACAAAATTACCTCTCTGCCCCCTGGGTAGTTTTCCATGCTTTTTTGTCATCTGCAGATTTTTTTTTCAAATTCAACTTTTTTTAAAAATTCTTTCAGGAATGCAATTAGACTGTCAAACAATGTGGGTCCTGATCTTGCCCTTTATTTTGTCCGCCCTGATCCGGGTCCAAATTGTTTGCAAAAGTTATCAGCAGACGACACTAGTAGGTTATGAGATAAGACAGGCTTACAAGTAGTCTTACTTTTTTTTACCTCTTCCTACTTTTTATCTACTTTTTTTTTTGAAAACTCCTACATTTTTGCCCCAAAAAAAGCAAATTCATAATTGGTCAGCTGATCAGGATCCACACTGTTTTCTACTGGCATGTAAATACATGAATAACAGACAAATTGTCCTACATGGCCAGTAATTAAGGTCTCTGACTTTTGGAAAGATTATTGGACTTTGTTCGATTATGAGTGCCAAACTGAATCCCTGCAAAGGCCTGCATATATGTTAAAAAGTAATTCTATGCATATATATAGAGAAAACAGAATATTCAAGTTTTTTGTCAACTTTTGAAGGTGACAATTGAACAAAATTACTTTATTCCATCAAAGTTGGGTCTGGAATTTTTCTTTTTTTACTACCTTTTTTCAAGCCTATTTTATTAGGGTGGGGATGGGCATGTATCAGCAGTTTTTCAGTTTTGATAATTTCTCTGTCCCTGATAAGTACCATTATTATGAAGCTCCTGGTTTTCCCATATATTTTTCATATTGCATGCCATCATGTATGATTTTAAATCCATTGCATGTTTTATACTTACCTTTACCCACCAGTTGTATTCTATTACTGAAATAGAGTTTACCTTTTTTCACCTTAATAATTAATATCCTTTTCCTACTCAATACAATGTACATGTACAGTACATTTCCTTTATACCGCACCTTATTTTAACAAGGATTTCGGTATAACCTATTTAAGTGGCTCTCACTTGTTTTTATTATGTGATTTTTCAAAGGAATTATGAATGTGGTGGCAAAAGGTTTTACTAAGAAATTATATTGAATGGCAATTGGTTTCACAAAGAAATTATTTCAGAATAGCAACTGGTGTGACAAAGAAGTTATATCAATGTGGTAAATGATTATACTAAGAAATTTTATTGAAATGGCAAATGGTTTTACAAAGAAATCATATTGAAATGGCAATTGGTTTCACAAAGAAATTATTTCAGAACAGCAACTAGTGTTACAAAGAATTTATATCAATATGGTAGATGGTTATACTAAGAAATTTTATTTAAATGGCAAATGGTTTTACAAAGAAATTATATCAAAATGGCAGTTGGTTTCACAATGAAATAATATCAAAATGGTTAATTGTTTTTTCTTCAAAGAAATTATGTCAATATGGATAATGGTTATTCTAAGAAATGATTACTAAGAAATTATATCAATATAGCAGAACTAATTTCTCAAACCCAGAAGACTGGTTTGCATGCAACACAACCAATATGAAGTCAATATATGAGCCATGACATGAGATTTCCGACAATGTGGTATGTGTGACCAGCAAAGGCTCAGATCAGCCTGCACATTCGCACAGTCTGATCAGAGCCTTTGCTAGTCACTTGAATATTCTATGACTGTTAAGCTACTGACTGAACAGCATTTGGACTTTGTGGGCTTAAAAGGAGGCTACACAGGCTCGTCTGAGTCTACACTTGTCAAATGCCACATTGTTGGAAATCACATGCCGAGGCTCATATGTGTTAACATTATTTCCTGGATACACTCTTTGTCTGTCAGTGTTGTCTCTTGATAAACTTTTCAGTTTTGACCCAGATCAAGCTTGAATAGATGTCAAGCCTGGTCTTGTTTCAAACTGTTTCACACTCTGGTGTTTTTATAAAACATTGATTTTTAAAAAAAAAATCAGCAGACAACAAAAAGCATGTAGAATTTCCTAGCATTGCAAAGAGTAAATGTGTTTGCACCAGTACTACAACTAAATTTTTTGTTTATTTGATAACAGTTTAGGTTGATATTTCAGGGGCTATCCTGGACCCTCCACACTGGCAGTACCTCAACAGCCCCAGGCGGGCAGTGTACTCCAGCCTCAAGTGGTCCCTATGCAGTACCCACCAGTTTATGCACAGAGTATGCCACAACAGATGTATATACCAATGCAACAGGGGCCAGTCTCCATGTATCCTATGCAGGTATGTATTCTCCTAAGTGGTCACCATAAACCCACCAGTGTTTGTCACAACAGATTTAGGCCAGAATTTTTTTATTAGTTGATTTTAGGGAAAAAAAATTAGATTTAGGGTCGGAGGGGATGAAATAATATCTCCAGAAAAAACAGTAAAACTAGTAAGATAAACCAACAGTCTATATTAAATCTGTAAATATTTCATCATTTCCCTAAAAACTGGACAGGTCAATCACTTTTAACAGTTTCACTCTCAAAAATACACAGACAGAACCTCAAAAATATATTACTTTTTTCAACAAAACAAATAATATTTAGAGTCTGCGAACAAAATAAAAAATTTTTTTTTAGAATTTTGTTTTCTACTCTCCGGAAAAGTACAGTAAGAGGGTTTGTAAATCAAATACTAAAAAAAAAATCTGGCCTTACATGCCAATGCAGCAGGAGCTGGTCTATATATTCCATGCAAGTAAATAAATGACAAGGTCATAGCCATTAGCCATTCCGTATTTAGGGTCCCACCAATCCTTATGAGCATAATGATTTATTTTATCACAAGCAGTGAATTCAATGCATATCAAAAACAAATAAAAGTGATATCAATCACTAGTGAAATGATATGATATCAATCACTAGTGATTGATATCAGCCTATATTTTCAGTCTAGCGTTTTTTGGATCACCTCTGACTTTTCCATTCACTTAATGCAGCTCACTTCGAAAGTTCAAACGCATATAACTTTCTTATTTGTGAACAAAAACACCAAGTGTGGGTAGTCATTTTCTTAGTTAGAACATGAGGAACATTTTGGTACCAAAATAATTCAGATTTGCTGAAATTTTTCGATTTTGAATTTTCAACACCTCCCGCTTCAGTGAGTGAGGTAATGCATGTTACCTATGCTACGCAATGTTATCAACAAATTATGACGTCGCTCATGACGTCACTTGTCTCACACTTTGACACTGAATAAATTTCTTTTTATCTGTAAGTCCTGATGATCGCCGGGCCGCATAGCGCAGTCGGTAATGTGTCTGGCTACAGGTGCGTGTCTGACTGCAGATCCAGGGGTCGCGAGTTCGATCCCGGCCCGGTCCCATACTTTCGTGGAGATTGAACATGAAATAATTTCTACGGTCATTCTCCTCCCTTCCGCTGATTCATTCAAGAAGGGTTGTTGTCAGTTACAAGCGAAAGTATGTGCACGAATTACTGGTTAACCGCTTGTTCCAGCTTGCCCAGGAAAAAGTGTGGTTAGGTGAACTGACCGTCCCGCCATGACCTTAGCTGTTGACTTGGGACGTAAAGCAAACAAACAAACAAAATAAAGTCCTGATGGCTATAGATCATGTGTTCTGTCACAAATACTCCTTCATCTTCTTTTACTTTATTTGATGCGGGTTGAAGCATGGTTAACAAATTGATTAACTGTAAATCTTCTAAAAAAGTATAAAATAAAAAGAAAATTTACTTTTTTTTTGTAAATACCAAATATATTTCATCTCGTGAGTTGAAAACATCTAAATTTTCATTCGTGCTGCGCACTCATGAAAATTCTGATGTTTTCAACACGCTCGATGAAATATATTTGGTATTCACCTCAAAAAAGTAAATATCCTCTATGTAAGTGTCTAGTGGAGTTGTATTATATCACACCAACATTTTTTTTTTTTTCATATCTCACCAACATTTAATTTGGCGCCATTTAGGTAAATCTACAGGTCTAGTAATGCCAATAAACACTCTGGGAATGCAATTGGAGCTGCCTCAGCCAATTAAGTGGAATCATACCTCCGATGTACATCAAGGATCTACTTTGATAATGTGACTGACGTTACATAAAGTGACGCTGACATCACAGAAACCATGCCAACACAATGAAAAGTGTGATTGCAGCAAAACAAACGGTTATAAATGAAGTCTATGTTTTTTTCAATAAATATCGCTATAGCGATATTTTATTGAAAAAATCATAAACTTCATTTATTCTGCTGATTAAACTTTTCGGGTAATCAGAAAAATGGGTTTTAATAGGGCCGAACTCACATGCTGCAAAACTTATATTCCTTACGCCAGTTCTGACTAACAAAATGGATTTTTTTGTACTTAGTACTACGCGTAATGTGCCTTACGTACACCTGATGCTTGATTCGATTCTAGAATTGTACCAGACTTTCCCGATTGTCTGGGAATGCTGTTATACAAGACCACAAAACTGACATACTGTAGGTAAGATTCAGACAAAAATTGAACAAAAGCCACTTTAGATGGAGTTATGTCACTTCAGCTAACAATGTGAGGGAATACTGTATTATTAAAAATGGGGTATTTATAACATTAAATGGGTCAGTTCATGAGATTTTGATACTTTTAAGCAAATGCGTAGTCACTTTTTAAACATTCATGCACATCTATCTAGTAAGGCTAGCTAGAGGCCTAAAATTTGTCTTGAACACTAATCTATGTTCCTTTTGTGTGTGTGCAAACAGCAAAAGATCTGGCGAGACCACTTTTTGTGCAGGCTTGTCTGAGCCTTTCCTGCACTTATGGATCTCAACGTGAGAAAACCTGTCCAGTTGGTTGGGAAACAACAAAGGCACAGACCAGCCTGCCCATCTGCGCAGTCTGGTCAGTGCCATGTTTATTTGCTTGTTGGAATGTATCATATATAGACTTTATACATGCTAAATTTCAATTTGTAGCTAGTCTGTAACTGAACAAGCTTGTTTGAACATGACCTGGTCGGAATTCCCAAAGACAGGTTTTCTCTCACAACGAGGCCCATATGATATACAGTATAACTTGGGTAAAATGGCCACTCAAAAATAGACAAATCAAATATCTTAAAGACCAATGGTAGCTTAATGAAGGTCCTGCATTAAGCGATAATTGGTATTGAAAACCAATTTTTGGTCTTTTTGAGAGTGGCCTTTTTACATGGGTTTTATTGTAAGTACAGAAATTTCATGTGCTGGCTAAAATACAATAACATAATCTGCTGCATATTTACAGGGAGGTCCAAGTCCAGAACAAGCCAGAGATCTACAAGAACTGAGATATACTCCATCATATGCTCCCATCTTAACAGCAGCCCCTAGACCTAAGAAGTAAGTTTAGTTGACATTTTCTATTGGAATGGTTTTTCTGGACACATACGGAGGAGACTTTACATTTATATTTTCTCATTTCACATTTCAAACATATGTTGTGGGTACTCATTAAATGGATTGCACAGGTTTATTATCATGAAATACAAAGTAAGAAAGACAGCAAGGATCAGGAATCAATATAATCAAGTATGACACCTGTCCCAGGATACCAAATGGGAAAGTAACAAAATCACAATAAACATCACAAACAAGAGCCAAGAGGCTGGCCCTTTCACTTCAGGTGACCACAAGCCAGCAATGAACAAACCGGAAAGCATGACAAACACAAGACATAAATAACACAAATGATCCACACAAAAATATCGCCTTGGAACGATCAGTAAAAGTATTTTACTGGGGGGCTTAAACCAGGTTTCACGGCACACCAACCTCTCTCTTAGTTCAGACTAAGTTAGTTCACCAAAGTCAAACTTCCAATTAGGTTGGAATAGATACTGACCAACGTGAGTTTTTGGACCAACACATCAGCCCAGACTCAATAGAGCCTTCATTGCTTGCACAGGCATATAAGAGATGCGTGTTAAGACCAAAATCTAGTCCTCTAGCCCTACTAGAAAGCTGCATATGCATGTTTAAAGAATGATTATAAAGTAAACCCTGTGTAAAAGGACCACTCTCAAAAAAAGGCCAAAATTTGGTTTTCAAGACCAATTATCACTTAATGCAGGTCAAAAGTATTGCAGAATGCTCCAAGGGTAGCATCCTGCATTACATTTGACCTGCATTTAGCTACCATAATTCAATAAGATCTTTGTTTTGTCTATTTTTGAGTGACTGCTTAAGACAGGTTTTACTGTTTGCATATGTGAAAAGAACTAAAATCTTTTGACCTGGCTTAAGTGGATAGTTTTCAACTAAAATATGTTCAGGCAGGGCTATTCATAGCACACTAACACATTAGGCCAAATTATCAAAAATACCTGTGTTTAGGGTAACATGACCCTACCTAAACTAGAATTTTTTCAGGTTCTCTGGAAAAAATATAATTGCATGCATTTTGAAAAGGGAAATGCCTTTCAAAATTCATGAAATTATATTTTTTTCCCGAAAATAAAATTTAAAAAAATATGTTTGCCTACCCTACCTAAAAATTTCAGACTCGTTACCCGAATACACTTTTTTTTATATGGCCTTACTAGTTCATTTCCTGTGGATGTAATTTATCATTTTTACATTTCAGAGGCTCTGGTTTATCCAGAGCAGCATATGCCAAACTATACTCAGTTGGTTTCCCGCCTGTTCTGGATCGTAATGGGGAACCACCAGAAGTAATTGATCCCAATACTCACATCGTCACAGTCGATTTGAAGAAAGAGATGACAGATCCTCTACAGTGTAACGAGATAGTATTTCAATTCTTGGCTTTCTCAAAGTAAGTAAATACATAGAGGCTCATGTTTTATTTAATTTATTAAAGGAGTTGATGGAAAAGTGATAAAATGTGAGGCTTGCTGAGCATTTTATTGCTTTTTTGCAGCAAGTTTAATAAATTCAATAGTGCAGGAGCACAAGTGTTAGATTCTATTTATCATTTGACACTAAAAGTACTTTAAAATTGCATTTTTCGGCATCAAAGCACTAAGAATTTGCCATATATATTCAAAATTATGAGCGTCATTACTTATTGTTACTAAACATGTAAACCACTAGCGGTAGATGACGTTATTTCACTCCCAGACACAACGTCACATGATAGACTGGTTTAAAATGCATTTATTTGAATACTTTTCCAATTGTACCCTTTGTATACTGGACCGCTGTAAAAGAACCATCTCCATATGACCTCAGCTGTTGGTGGGATGTTAAACTCAAACACACATACACACCCATGTAAAATGGTACTTTGGCAAACAGTGAAGAGCCAGATGAAATGCCACAACAACTATCAGAATTTATTATATCAAACCAGAAGGATATGTCCATTAGAATAAATAGGGTTATAATATACATTTTTTACACAAACTGGCTAATTAAGACATGATACTTATCAGATATGAGCCTGTTCATGATCATAGCATGAGCCTGAGGTCATTCTTAATACAGGCTTAGCCTGAACATACTTCATACCCAGTTTTTGTGGCTTGCTGAGTGATGACAAATAGTGATCCGTAGGGACAGACTTTTCTATCCATTTCCAACAAAATAATTGATCTTTTTTGCTCCTAATTAATTTCCTCATACTGTATTTTATTTTTAAAAAATGGCAGAAGTTCCTGAATATGCTGAGATGTTACAAATCATGATAATGTCACTTGAACATAATAATGACATCCCTTGACTTTCACATTGAGAAAAACAACTGCAGGGTGCCCACTGGTCAGGGAAAAGTCAGGGATTTATTTTTTATTTTTTTTCAAGGTCAGGGAAAAATCAGGGAATTCTGTAAAATGGTCAGGGAAATTAGAAAATCTTCAAAAGTCAGGGAAAAGTCAGGGAATTTTAAAATTATGTTATAGTTCACCCCATAAAAATTGGACAAACAGATATGAGATAATGACTTTAATGGTTTTAGGGTGAATATAATATGCAATCCAGTTATTCTAATATATATTTCTCTTTGCTAGTTATTTTTATCGAAGGCCTAATTTTTGGTCACATTAATTTAGCTTACCTGTACATGAGCCAAAGGCTCAAATGAGGTATGATAATGAGTATGTTGATGGTCTAGCATCATTGTCTTTTTTCAAAGAAGTATATCATTAAAGTCAGTAGGCCAATTGTGATCAAATTTCTTGTAAAGGTAGGGAAATGGCTGCTTAAGGATTCTGGGCTGATTGGATTGGAACTGTGTGAATTTTAAAATCATGCTTGGTTAACCCCTCAAAAATTGAACAAACAGATATGAGATGATGACTTTAATAGTTTTAGGGTGAATATAATATGCAATCCAGTTATTCTAATATATATATTTCTCTTGGCTAGTAACTGTTATTTTAATCTAAGACCTAAATTTTGGTCACATTGTTTTAACCCATCTTACTCTAAGGCTCAAGTGAGGTATTGATGGTCTGTTGTCATTGTCTGTTCACATTTTCAAAGAATTATATATATCTTCATGAGGCCCACAGCTTAATACATATATTAAGTATATAGCAATGTAAAGTGATCCCCTGCATAAATCTTGTCAACCATGCCCCTGGGGTCCGAAGTCGCCATGTCCTGGGGGCCATTTGGTCCCATAGACTCATATTAAAATAAACCCTCTGAAACGATGTAGCCAACAGCTCAGGCATATTAACGAATCTTCATATGCAACAAAAAGTTATGTAATGTTATTTTCTTACATGCTTGCTACCTGTTGTTTGTCTTTTTGATTTAAACACATATTTCTGATGTAAAGCTCATATATTTTTAGGATTTAGTTTGGTTGATGTCAGTATCATTAAAACACAGTCATAGCAGACGTCTGTAAGGGGATGAGGCGGGCGTGAAAGTGCGGTAAAAATGGTCAGGGAAAAATGAATTTTGGTCAGGGAAAAGTCAGTGAAAAGTCAGGGAAGTTCATTTCAGACTAAGAGTGGGCACCCTGAACTGGGTATGATAAGAATTTATATATCCCAGGTTATAATATAAGAATGTCATTTTCTATCGGTGTACAAGAGTTTAATGGTATGACCTTTCTAGTCCCTTCTATTTCCAGGATGTTGAGTGCAGATGCAGCAGATGGGCCACTAAAGACTGCGGGGACTGTTTTCTTCTCTTTCCAGTTCTACAGGAATCAACAGGTCACTTCAGAAAGGTACATCTCTTCTATTACCATATTTAAATACTGTCCCAACATGACAGAAAAAAATTCAGGGCAATATTAAAGATATATCTGTATTCAAAATTTTCATTTGAGGAGGTATATTACGAGATATACGGTCGTAAATTTAGTTTGATGGTGACACGTGAGTGGAGCTGTAAAATGTGATTTCCGACCGTATATTTCAAATTTGAGAATTGGAGTGTTGAAAGCAGCATGTCATTCAACAAATGGTGACAAAGTTAATGATTTCAAACTACTTCTGACCCTATATTGTGGATATACAATAAAATCTCATAAATTAGAAGTCCTCGGAACTAGAGGATTTGTTTCGCATTATCATTAGTACTATTTATAGGGAGGTAGACATAAAATTAAATAACCGCCGAAATTGTTATTATTCTATCAAACATAAGTTTAGGTCGCGTAAAAGAAACATCTCAAGGAGACGTTTTTTTATGCACCCAAAACATATGTTGTTATAGACAAATGTTAAAATAAATCATTAATGGTCCTATTCTCTGAATCCAGTGTGTCCCAAATTTAATTGGAATTAGCAAGTATTTCGAAAAATCGAAGTTCCTATTTTCGAGGTCTTACTGTATTGTTGCATATTTCTAACATTATCCAATTAGACATCAAGTTACAATACCAAGTGTATTAAAATTGCCAATATCAGAACATTAATCCTTTATTCTATTAATTATTCAGGCCTTCAGTTAAGAGTGCATAACAAAAACATATTTTTCTTATTTCTCAACAAAAACATATGTTGTGGGTGCTCAAAAGAACTGTCTCATTAGTACCCACAACATGTTCTGGGTGCTCAAAAGAACTGTCTCATTGAGCACCTAGAACATGTTGTGTACCCAAAACATATGTTAAACTGATGGGTAAGAAAATATTTACAATTTTATGCTCAAAAATTTTGCTTATAATTATAAACTTATGTGATTATTTCAGAATGTTGCTATCAAAACCTCAGAATGATTTAACTAGTGACGTAAATGCTATGCCATATATACTACATAAACTGGATAAAGATGGGACTCTACTTACTGGACCCCCTGGACTTGAGGTATACATATCAAGTTATAATGCTGCTGCATGCTGGGCCCCATAGCCCAGTCGGTAGCAAGTCTATGGGGTTGTGTGTTCAATCACCGCCCCATTCTTTTGTGGAGATTTAACATGAAATATTTTCTTAGATCATTCTATTCCTTCCACTGATTTAAGAAGAGCTGTTGTCAATTCCAAGTATGTGCACAGAGTACTGGTGTACCACTGGCTAACCCAGGAAAAAAAGTGTGGTTAGGTGAACTGACTGTCTGAACATGACCATAGCTGTTGACTGGGGTGTTAAACCACAAACCAATCAAAAAAAACAAATATTGCTGCTCCGATACTAATCTAAGCTGAGGGCACTATCAAGGTTTATGGACTGCCCGAGGGGCAGGGCCTGGACCACCTGGCTGATATGGCCTGAGCTTGTCTAGGGCTTGGTCTATATCGACCCCGAGGCCCTGGCCCTGGAGCAGTTCATAAAACTTAGGTTTCTATTGCTTTTAGTACATTGAAAACTACTCATTAATCGGATATGACGCAAATTTATTTTGTTAGCAGAAAATAAGGCTTGATATTACATTTGAATCAACTATAGATAATTCAAATGAAGTATCAAGCCTTTTTAGGACCTTATTTGTCATGAAAATGAAAAAATGACACAAATTGGTCATAAATTATAATTTTTCAGATCCACAAAGCATAGGTTTCAGATAAATACTTGACTGATTCTGTAATACACTACAGTAGAATCTCATAAATTGGATGTCCTAGGGATTCAAAGTTTGAATTAAAGGGAGGTAACATAAGAACATATATACCCCAATTAACATAATATGTTTTGTGTGCATAAAAGAAACGTCTAAGGGGAGATGTTTCTTTTATGCACACAAAACATGTGTTTATATAGATAACATTTAAAATAGTTCATAGGGAGCGCACTGGCTCAGTGGTAGAGTGCTTGACTCGAGACCGAAGGGCCGCGGGTTCGAGCTTCACCGGCGTCACCCCGTTGTGTCCTTGAGCAAGACACGTATATCCTAGCTTAGTACTGGTTCAACGTCTCTACATAACAAAAAGATTGTTAATGGGATATAAAGAATCAAATCAAACAAACGAAATAGCCCATAAATAGATCCTATTTTCTGAATCCATTGTGTCCGAAATTTATTTCAAATTAGCGAGTATTTCCAAAAATCAGAGTTTGAATTTTGGAGGCTTTACTGTTATATTAAGTCAGAAGATTGTTCATATTCATTCCTAACTCACTAAATATTTGCCAACACGTTATGTTAAGGCTGTTTAATTTTGTTCCAGATTCGTTATTTTATGGACCCTGCCTATATGAAACCTGGAGAAACACAACTATTCCTACAACATCTATCACAACAGACCATGTTTATTGATGTCTGGGATGGAGACTCACTTTTACCCTTGGGTAGTACAGCCCTTGACTTGAAGGTAAGTAAATGATACAAGAAATGTCCCTTTGATGAATCAGTTGAACTTTGTATACTGTAAACCCCTTATCAGGTTATTTTGCAAACATTGAAGCCCCTGATGAAATGCAGCATGATGCTGCATTTCATCAATGTCTGCACTGTTTGCTAGGATTAAAACAACCTGCATGGACAGAAATACATCATATTTAAGAAAATTCTACCTTTGACACCTTAAAATACAAAATTGCAACCCCATACTTATTGTATTAATACATATGGGGAAATCCATCAGCATTTACAAAAAAAGGTTTACATCTATTACAACAAACCATGTTTATTGATGTCTGGAATGGTGACTCACTCTTACTTGTGAGTACTACAGCTCTTGATTTGAAGGTGAGTATATAGAGCAACTTTCCCCATTTGAAAGGATGTATAGAATGTATGTCCAAATTTCAGTGTTTGATTCCTTTAATAATTAGCTAGATTAATAAATATAAGCTAAGGGTCCTTTGACTCACACATCAATCAGTACAGAGAAATACAGTAAAACCTGTGTAAAACCGCCACTCAAAAATAGACAAAACAAAGATCTTGATAACAAATGGTTGCTAAATGAAGGTCAAAAGTATTGCAGAATACTCCAAAAGACCTGCACTTAGCGATAATTGGTCTTGAAAACCAATTTTTGGTCTTTTTGAGAGTGGCCATTTTACACAGGTTATACTGTAGTGTTTTTATCATACATGTGCATGTAGTAGAGCTGAGACGATTCATCGATACATCAACGAACCTCGTTATAAAAGCCAGCGATACTGTATCGTACACAAGCCTGACGCGTATGGATATTTTTCACGCAAAATTGACGAAGATTTACGAGGAAAAACGAAGTTTTTAATCCGTTTCAAAAGCATCTGTAAAGTTAATTTTTAACATTAAACTGTTCTAAATAATGCCACATTTCTTTAAATAAGCTAAAATATAACTTCAAACAGTAAGACTCTGCCCGTTTGGGTGAACTAAGGACTTATTCAACACTGCAATGGAAGATTCACGGACATTGCCGTTGTTATAATCTATTCTATTATTTTTTGTGCAATAAACCAGAGGGTTATCGATTGACAAAATGTAAATGTGATGGTTTACATGATTGGCTAAATCGGTAGATTTAACCAATCAGAAAACGCCAAACATAATTTCTTCGGTAGGACATTCAACATGGCCGATTTAGAGAAAGTTGTTGCTATTTCAACACCGTCTCTTCTGGATGCATTTCGGGCATCCCGTTTATCTCAGAAATGACGTTCGAGTGATGGACAAGCAGCTATATGCAAGCTGTGTAAAACCACCCTTAAACACACAGGCAACTCCACAAATATGTGAACACATATGACCAGGCATCACGGGTCAGTGACAGTCAGCGGGTTCAAGAAACCAGCTTCTTTCTCCACTATTGCAACCACTGAAATAAAGAAGCCAGCTGGAGTATAGCACTTCACTGTTTTTTTGGCAATAACATTAAATCTAAAATGGGAATTTTAAATTTAATTCGAAAAATATATTTTAACCAAAAAACCCTAACCAAAAATATTTTTTTGAAGTTTGTATACGTTTTCATAAATGCTGGAATATGATGGAATTTTAACATACTTAATGTTTTATGCCAAATAACATTCCCTTCTTGTACCTTGAGCGATATGGATCAATGACTATCAGTTGAATATAAAACCATGTATATACTAATATGAGACAATTTACAATGCATCAGTGGGTTTTAAATGTAGCTGTGAATTGGCTTGCGTTGCTGTTTATCAGCATAGTCAACACTATTTCAGTTATCTAACCATGTCACAAAGACGGTGACACAAACGAAAGGCTATATCTATAGATGTCTACTACCCAAAATGCCCTCTTAGTTGGAAGCGCCCATTTGCCTAGCTATTCCATAAATGAGTCTTCTTATTGCATATTTTCCATCATATAAAGAAGCAGTAAAAGTTGAATATAAAATGAAATGTAGTACATGTAAGTACCGGTACATCTGTGATATTATTCGTATTTTCAGGCCTGTGCATTTATAGTTGTACACTCGCACATACAGACACATGAACAAACATACAATAAGTTGCCAGACGGAAGCATGTAAAATGATGGTACTTGGTAGGCATGAAACACGTTAATAACCCATTATACGTAGAAATATAAATGCAGCTTGGATTGCATCGTAAACCGCATCATTTGATGTTACAAAATAATTGTCTGCTGTAATCTCTAATGGACATTTTATAGCTGAGCAAATACTACAATATCTATCCCAGGTGTATTGCACTGACAGTACTAAACGGGTATTTTCATTCTGACAAAAACTAAGTTATTTATTTTTACATGATATCAGAGCAGTAACACTGAAATCAATCTCCGCCAAAATTTAAATCTAGTTAGGGTTTTGCTATATCTATGCGCATGCAAATTTTCAGGGTGAAGAAACATGTAAAATTTTAAAAATGTAAAACTGTGTTCCATTTGAGGTGCAATATACCAGTAATGCAAAATGTCATAATACTTCAGGCCCTCATTAAGCTACCATCTGTTTATTTTTGGATAGCTGCTTATCTCTTATTATGAATTTAATTTTTCAGTATCTATGCAGAGCTGGAATGGAAGCGGTCCAGACGACTTTTGAGTTGGAGGTCATTTCCACTGAGTACCCGGAGGACCCTAATCTTGCCCATGGAGAGGCGGGGCAGGCTGGTGGTGTAAGACCAGCTAATGTTCAGTCTTGTCTCCGAGGGAAACTGCATTTGAGAATCGCCAACATTGGCCATCCTGTAGATCCTAAAGCTACAATGGGAGGTACGTACATCAATCAACATATGGATGGAACTTTTGCTTTAAATCAGGCTCCTAGATAAGAATCTGTAATTAAAAATCAATCTTCTTATTTCTCAACCAAAACACACGTTGTGAACGCTCAAAAGAACCATCTCAATGAGAGGGTTCTTTTGAGCACCCTAAACATGTTATAACTAATGGGCAAGAAAACAATCATTTTACACAATTATTTTTTGTTAAACCTGTCTAATCCTTATAATATAGGTCAAGATGAGCAAAATTTTTGAACATAAGATTGTGAATATTTCTTATCAGTAAGTTGTAACATTCGTTTTGGGTACTCAAAAGAGACGGTTCTTTTGAGTACCCACAACATATGTTTTTGTTGAGAAATAAGATTTTTTATTACTCACTCTTATCTAGAGGCCTGCTAAAATGAAAATACCATGTGAGGTAGGTACATTGTTCAACCTGTAGATTGTTCTATGTCTTAAATTTTTCTCATCCTTATTCATAGGTCAAGATAATAAACATATTGTAAGATTTCACATAGTCTATACACGGGTAGGAAAATGGAGGCTGAAAAATTGCCTAAAATGCAAGTTTTTTATTCAGTGCTTTTATGGTGTAAAAAAGCAAAAAAAAAGGAGAATGTAGTGCTCTGCTGTGGTCTTTCAACTTCTAATCCAAGCTGATGCGAGCTGCAAATTGTGTACAGGTTTATCCAAATCGTTTTTGTCATGAGGACAAAAAGGATTCAGACAAAACTGTACACAATTTGCAGCTCACATCAGCTTGGATTAGAAAGTCAGCCTCAAAATACTGAATGAAGAAAATCATTTTAGCTTCTCTAATTTATTGATAGATACAAGACAATTGACCATTTAAAAATGAGATTGTTAATATGAATTTTTATAAGTTTACTTATGTACCTATAAAAGCATGCACATTTAAATGTTTGCATGCTTGGTAATTGGGTAATTTTTCATACTGTTGTTGTCGTCTGCTGATATTTTTCAAATTTAAATTTTAAAAAATATCTTTCAAGCACACTATCTGTGTCAAACAGTTTGAATCCAGATCAGGACCAACATTCTGTTGGTCTTGATCTGGGTCCAAATTGTTTGCCAACATTATCAGCAGACAACCAAAGTTGCCCCTAGCAAAGAAAGAGTTAAAGATTAAATTTACATACATGTGAGATGTACTATTTTCACCAATGATTTTTTCTTTATTCCATGCAGCGATATCTGGAAAAGAAACTGCGTCATTTGCTCTTGATCAATATGGTAAACTTACTATAGAATAAAACACAAACTTAGGTCTTAGTTAACGAATTATCTATACAAAAGACTCTCTTTTACATAATTACTGTTGTGTCAACCAAGAGTGACAGTGACTAATATTTTGTTAAAAATTGCTAAGTATACAGTGCAATGTTACCAGTTAAACATTAACTTGTACACTTATCCTCCGAGCTAACGTGAATCGTTAGATCACTTGTGTGTTAATCCTATCCAACTTCGTAAACAAAACATGACACCACTGTCACTCTAGGCTGGCAGGAATGTAGTTAACCATTGAGAGAAACTGTGTCATTCACTCTAGATCAATATGGTGAACTTACAATAGAATAAAACGCAAACTTAGTCTTAGTTAACTAATTATCTATACAATAGACTCTCTTTTAGTCAAATAGTTAACCATTGGGAGAAACTGTCACTTATCAGCAGATCAAGTTCCGTATTTTCATGGACTGTATCATCATATTTTCTGTCTGCTTGCAAGGGTACCCATGAATCTAAAAGTCACAAACACAACATGTAATGAAAACTTCATGTATTCTTTGATTTACAGACTTAAATATGTCTTAACACACTGGGAATGATATTTTAGCAGTGTCCTGTTGTTCCTCTGATATCCTAATATAGTTTGCATGTCAAATTGTTAGATTATTCAAGTTTGACGAAAAATATTGAAAAAAAGATAGCCAAAGAATGGTCATCCTGGCATAACTGACAAAATTTGTGTTTTAAAGCAACTATTTTGTCAATATGCCAGATTGGTCATTCTTTAGCTATCTCTTTTACAATGGTCTCAGTGAAAATTTGACCATTATGCCCCCAAACTTAAGTAGGATATCAGAGAAACAATGGGGAAATGATTAAATATTGTTTAATGTCTTTGGGCCCTAGGAAGTCTGTATTAAAATCAAAGAATATAAAAAGCTCTCATTATATGCTGTGTTTGTGACTTTTAGACCCATGGATACCCTTGAAAGCCAACATAAAACATGATGTTACAATGCATGAAAAAATCTGGAATTCAACCTACTTATAAGTGACAGTTTAATCTAAGTATTCTGCAAGTTTGAAATGCTTATCTTTGGAAAGGCTGAAGTTAAGAAGCATTATGCTCAGTTTGTGTTTCTTTTTGTACACACTGTACAATAAAATATAAATTTAGTTTCAGATAAAGTTTATAGGATAAAACACAATTTTAGTTTTAGTTAACTAATTATCCATGCAGTAGACTCTGTTACAAAACTAATTAACCAGTTCACCACCAGAGAAAAAGAATTGTCTGCTGATGTTGTCTGCTGAGGTTATCTGCAGCATGATTTTGCTTACACTGCAAATGGTTTTCAATTTGTTGGCAAACAGTTTGAAACTTGATCAGACTGCTTCTTAGGGAGTGGCTTGATCTAGTTCCAAACATTTTTTTTTCAATTTTGGCTCTTGAAAAATAACAGCAGACAATTGGCGACTTAACAGGCGATGAAAGGGATAATTCTATAATTGAGCAGTGGCATGGGATTTCCAACAATGTGGTATGTGTGACCGGCAAAGCCTCAGATCAGCCTGCCCATGCGCACAGTCTGATCAGAGCCTTTGCTAGTTGCTTGAATATTCTATGAGTTTTAAGCTACTGACTGAAGATAATTTGGAGTTTCTAAGCTTAAAAGGAGTCTGCACAGGCTCATCTGAGTCTACACTTGTCAAAATGCCACTTTGTTGCAAATCACATGTCACAGCTCATATAGTGTACACTATGTATAGTTTACTCTTAGTAGCATAAATCTTGCTCTCTCTAACCTCCTAAGAGACTTAAATTTTCATACTCTCAAAGTGGTACCACTCATTAAAGCTGCATAGTCTGTATCTTTTGATCTTCTAATTTTAAAAATAATATTTTTATTTTTCAAGAACACAGTTAAAATACTGAAATTCAGGTAAACATTTTACCATTTTCGTAAATCTTAACAAGTTATCACTATCAAAACAACTGCATTTATGTTAAAATTCAATGGTCTAGAACTATTGGAGGGACGCAAATAATTACCATCAAGAGAAAAAAAAAGCATTTGATAAGATGGGGATTTTTTTTTCTGTCTGGTGCTGTTTTCATGTCCCCCCAACCCGGAGGGTGGGGGATATATTGTTTTTGGTGCAGATCCTGTCAATGTCGGCGGCTGCAACCGCATCTGCTTTCATTTCCAAGCATTATCTTCGGAACCAGTTGATGGAATTTGACCAAACTTGCATAGATACATTGTTGGGAGGAAGAGAAGATTTGATTAGATTTTGGTGACCTTGATTTTATTTTCAAGGTCTTAGGGGCACTTTGAAATGTCCAAAATATGGTTCCCGTGCGCTATCTTCTGAACTATTAGATGGTTTTGACCAAACTTGCATAAATACATTGTTGGGGAAGAGGGAAGGGGAAGCTTTGAAATGTCCAAAATATGGTTTACATGTGTTATCTACTGAACCAGTTGATGGATTTTGACCAAACTCACATAGATACATTGTTGGGAGAAGGGGGAGAGTTGATTAGATTTTGACCTAATTTTCAAGGCCACACTGTCACTTTGAAATGTCCTAAATAGGTTTTCATTGTGCTATACTTTGAACCAGTGGAGGGATTTTGACCAAACTTGCTTAGATACATTGTTGGAAAGGTGGGAAGAGTTGATTAGATTTTGGTGACCTTGACATAATTTTCAAGGTCACCCTCCTATAAAGACAGTATAAATTAGCCATTTCCACAGACTATCTTCCGAAACCGGTGGTTCAATTTTAACCAAACTTGCATAGATATATTGTTAGGAGAGGGTTAAGAGTTAATTAGATTTTGGTGACTTTGACCTTATTCTCAAGGTCACTCCAGCACTTCGAAATGCCAAATTTTGACCAAAATAGGGTTTTTGTATGATATCTCTTGAATTGACCATCGTATTCTAGCTAAACTTAATGTATTGTATCATTGTGGCAAAATGTACAGTCGATATGATTTTGATGACCTTGACCTAACTTTCAAGATCACCTCATTTCAAGGTCATCATCCATAAAAGAACTCTAAGTTCAGCCTTTTCTGAGCTTTGTCTTCTGAACCAGTGGGATTTTCTGCACCAAACTTGCATGGATACATTGTTTGGAGACAAAAAAGAGTTAATTAGATTTTAATGACCTTGACCTTATATTTACGGTAAACACAGCACTTTGTAATTTCAAAGTTTTACCAAAATTGTGTTTGTGCATGCTCTCCCTTGAAATAATTGATGGATCATTGTGACATAATAAAGAGCAGTCACCATAACGTGGTAAAGAGTAAATTTGAGATTCATTGGGCTCATATATGGGCCATGCTGCCAGAAAACCTGTCATCAGGGTTTCCGACAAAGTGGGATTCAAACCAGCCTGCTCAGCAACAGAGACTAGCTAGATGATTTGCATTTCGCTTGTAGCAAGTCTATATTGAAATTTTGCTTGTAGCAAGTCTAAATATCACCAGTTTGACCTTAGGTGAAAAGTTTATTTGCATTCTGTTCTACTTATAACCCCCATCAATTTTTTATGCCACATGACCACATTCGAAAAAATAAATTTTTGACCCCCTGGGGGAGCCCCAAAGTCCCACCCCCTGGGCTATGACCTAGGTATCAGAACAAAAATCCCATTCTATATGCTTCACATCTTCAAGACTATAGTTATTGTAACAGAATAGTTATTGTAACAAAATAGTTGTTGTAACAGTATAGTTGTTGTAATAGTATAGTTACTAATTGCTCCAGATAAGCAGAAATGCTGAGGATACAAAGTGTAATTATTTTCTTACTAGTAAATCTGAACATATGCTTTAGGTGATCAAAAGAACCGTCACATTGAGACAGTTCTTTTGAGCACCTACAGCATATGATCCTGAATCTAAAAATAATGCTGAGGATAGAATTGTAACTACCTTCTTACTAGTAATCTAAACATATGTTTTAGGTGATCAAAAGAATTGTTTCATTGAGACAGTTCTCTTGAGCACCTACAGCATAAGTTTCTATTGATAAAAGAAATAAAAATGAGCCGTGACATGAGATTTCCAACAATGTGGTATGTGCGACCAGCAAGGGCTCAGATCACACTGTGCATACGCGCAGTCTGATCAGAGTCTTTGCTTGTCATTTGAATGTTCCATGACTGTTAAGCTACTGCTTGAAAAGCATTTGGAGTTTCTAAGCTTAAATGGAGGCTGCACTGGCTGGTCGCAGTTTACACTTGTCAAAATGCCACATTGTTGGAAATCTCATGTCAGGGCTCAAATGTTGTTACCGGTACTCCATCTCATCTGGAGATCTTAGTCATTGTAACACTGTCGTAGATAGATGTTGTCAACCCTCACCCTCTTATTTCAGCTTATAGATCTCTTCCTAGTAAAAGTCACGTCATTGTCTCACAAATTGCTGGTAATTCAGCCTTCGGAGGAGGCAGTCTCATAGCCGGGCAGCCAGATACTGAATATGGTAATGTAAACTTAGTGACATCACAAAAAATGTTTTTTAAGAGTCTTGTGAACAGGAAAGACCCAGATCAACAGGGCAGTTGAAATTTATGACCATCTATATATACACAGTGAAGGCAGCAATGGGGAATGCATTGATTTTTTTATCAAAAAATCCTTTTTGATCACCAAATCAATGATGGTGGACAGTGACTGGACACAAATTTAAAGTTATCGATCACCAAAATGTGTAGTTTTACTATCAAATATTTGTTTCTGGCTATCAAAAATGCAGCTTTGTTTAAAAATTTGTGTTTAAGATCACCGCCTACCTGGTGTGATATCTGCAGATAAGACACTCTTTTGACCGTCTCATTGAGACAACCCATTTTATTTGATTACCCACACCATATCTTTTGTTGAGAAATAAGAAAAGTAACCCATATAAGCAAAGCATCCTTTTTTGTAGGACATAGGAAAACAGTGCAGATCCAGATCAGACAATGAAGTATGTGGCGTCTGATTAGGGTCTCCACCACTTGTGCACAGAAAATGAGACTGAAATGGACTGGTCCAATTGAGAAAGGTGGGAAATTCCATTTGGCTTAAAAGTGTTAAGTGAGAATTGCCACTCCTTATCTGGACGCTTGCTAAAGACCTGCACTGTGCTAGTGAGCTGGCTGATCTGGTACTCTTCCTTTTGCAACAGTGTTAACTCTTTGCCCCCTGGGAAAATTTCATCCTTTTTCGTCATCTGCTGATTTTTTCAAAATCAACATTTTTGGGAAATTCTATCAGGAATACCATCTGAGTGTCAAACAGATTAAATCGAGATCAGGCCCGACATTTAAAGGGCCTAATCTGGGTCCAAACTGTTAGCAAAGGTTATCAGCAGATGACACTAGGAGGTAATGAGTTAATTTACATTTTAGTGATGATGCTCAAGTTGTGATCATTTTGTGTGATTTTTGTTGCCAATTTTTATCAGTATGACCCCTTCCATTTTTTTTTAATCTTTTCTGCACTTTTATTCCTTTATCTGCTCATCTTTTCACATTTTATTCAAAGTAAACCACAATAATTTAGGTAGTTCAAATTCATTGAAGAGTGCTGGGTAATTTTTCTGGCTTTAGCTGTCGTCTGTTGACTTTTTTTTTGAAAATTAACTGTTTACAGTTTCAAAAAGTTCTTTCAGGAACCCTATCAGATTGTCAAATGATTTGGATCCAGATCAGGACTGACATTCTGTTGGTCATGATCTGGGTCCAAAGTTAGAAACTGTTTACAAAGGTTATCAGCAGATGACCATAGTTGACACTAGCAAGGAAAGGATCAACAGTACTTGAGCCCTTCATGCACATGCCACAATGGTACCTACATGGTAAAGCTTGTTGGCCACTGCTCACTATGGGGGAAAATAGCTTTTTAGCTCACCTGATCCGAAGGCTCAACGGGAACTATTGTGCTCTGCCTATGTCTGTCATGCATTGTGCTTCATCTTAAAACTTTTTCTTCCAGCATCTCCTAAACCACTGGTCCAAATTTTTAAAAAAATTCACACAATTTTCCCCGATAATGCCTACTACCAAAATTGTTCATATGATTTGGCTCTGCTGAACATTTTGACTTCCAGAAATAAAAATAGAAAGCCTTTCAAACAACAACTTCTAAACAATTGGCCCAAACTCGAACACACAAATATTTGAGCCGCGACATGAGATTTCCAACAATGTGGTGTGTGCGACCAGCAAAGCCTCAGATCAGCCTGCGCTTACGCGCAGTCTGATCAGAGCCGTTGCTAGTCGCTTGAATATCCCATGAGTGGTAAGCTACTGACTGAGTATAGTTTGGACTTTCTCAGCTAAAAGAGAGGCTGTACGGGCTCGTTCGAGTCTACACTTGTCAAAATGCCACATTGTTGGAAATCATATGTCTAGGCTCATTTTCCTTAATCCCATCTACCAAAATTGCAAATTTTTGATGAGAAATATTGCTGTTCATAGACTTTGCTGCCATAATAAAAGTAAAGAGTGCAATAGAATACAGTCGAATCTCGTAAATTGGAAGTCCTAGGTACTAAAGGTTTTATTCCGGATTATCAGTTGTTGGAATTATAGGGAAGTAGACATAAAAGTATACAACCCCCAAAAATTATTATTATCATTACCTTATGTTTTGGCTGTGTAGAAGAAACCTCTCAGGGAGATGTTTCTTTTATGCACACAAAACCTATGTGTTTTTTGACTGTTATTGAAATAGTTTATAAATAGGCCTCGCTCCCCGAATCCATTATGTCCGAAATTAAATTCGAATTAGTGAGTATTTCGAAAATTGGGGTTCGAATTTTGGAGGTTTAACTGTGAATGCAGAAGACGTATTGGAGCCATTATAATTGCCACCATTTTGAAACATTTTTTCAGAGAGGAAATTTGAACACAAGACAGAAGCTGATGCTTAAATGCACTTTATAAATAACAATATCCACTAAAGGTTTGATTACTGTATATAAGAAATTTGCGCGAGAGTTTTATTTTCGCGAAACTTTGCAAAGTTTCGTTACAATTAAACCCTCTGGAAATGGCAAAATCGTTCTGTCCTTTACTGTGGTTGGTAAATCATGCCCTAGTCACAAGTTTTTAACATGGCAAGCATTATTTGCGAATACAAAATTCCGTGAAAATTTCCATATTTAGAGTATATTTCAATTAACTACCAACAGATTTGGATTTGAAAACATTAATATGTATTTTGGTAGTTTTGAGATCAAGTACACATGAAGTCATTGACTTTCTGCTGACAATTCTGTTGAATTCAAATAAGAGAGCATAATTTTTCAGAAGATATGAATTTGATTAGGGCCGTGACATGGAAATATCTGTCATCGGGGTTTCTGACCAGGTCACATCAAAATCAGCCTGTTCAGCGACAGAGACTAACTAGAATAGTGAAATTTAGCTTGCAGCATGATACTTTCCAATTGGCAAATAACAATGGTGCTGATCAGACTTTGTGGATGTGCAAGCTGGTCTGTTCCTTTGTTGTTTGCAAAACCGCAAAGACAGGTTTTCTCGCTTCTAGGCTCATTTAATATCAAATACTCTATGAAAATCATGTCAAACTACTGCAAAACATTTTCTAGGCAAGTGAGTGCATAAGATCTATGCTATAATGCTTTTTTGCCTGTGAAATCACTGAAATACAATGAAGGATGACCAGTAAATACCACAATCAGTCAGCAGAATATTGCAAATGCAACAAGCAAGGTTCAAATGAATCAGTACAGTCTCTCCAGAACCTTTCCTAGTGGCAGACTAAAACTATAGCTGATGTATTGACTCGGACAAGTTAATATATTAAAAAAAATGAGTACACGACTCAGACAATCAAATAAATACACTCTATGCACATCAATTTCAAAGTGTTATACCCTCTTTAGAAAATAGTGTAGATCCAGATCAGCTGGCTTCTGATGAAGCCAGCTGATCAGGTTGTACAATGTTTTTCATCCACATGATAAATCTATGCTACTAATGATATTACACCATTCGATTGACCGGTAATCAGAATTTTATATAGTATAAGCAACCCTTAAAATATTCAGCGTGGGATTTTAGCATCATGTGCCCTTAATAGGTTGAGTATTTTACTAGACACTTTGCATCACAGGATATTTGCCAATGCAGGTTTATGTCACTTTATGATTCACCTTGTTATAACTGTGGTCTGGGGAGCGCAGTAGCTCAGTCGTAGAGTGCTTGACTTGAGACTGAGGGGCCGTGGGTTCAAGCCTCAACCGGTGTCACTGTGTTGTGACCTTGAGCATGATACATTAATCCTAGCTTAGTACTGGTTCAGCCCAGGAAGACCCGTCCCTTTATAACTGAAAGGTTGTTTATGGGACGTAAAGAATCAAATCAAACAAAAATAAGTGTGATCTGGATATAAAATGGTCATGTTTTTCATCTCCCATTTTTATTTGACCATGAAATTTTACAAAGAAATTATAGGAAATGGTCATTTTCCTATATATATTTTTTTTTTTGAAAAATTGTGCCTTTATAACATGCCTATCTTATAAAACAAACAATTCCTATGAACTGTGCTGTACATGCAGTATGACTTTTGCATGTGTGATAAGGCCAGAACCCCTCCTACTGTAATTTTCTGGAAAGTAGAAAAAAAACTACTTTCTAAAAAAAAAAAATTTTATCTGCCGACTCTGAATATTATTTGTTTCTTTGAAAAAAATAATATATTTTTGAGGTTTTTCTCTGTGTATTTTTGAAAGTGACACTGTTAAAAGTGATTGTCCTGTCCAGATTTTTAGGAAAATGATGAAATATCTAAAGATTTAATACAGACTGTTGGTTTACCTTACTAGTTTTATTGTTTGTCAACTGGTCATTTTCAGAGCTTTTTTTTTCCATCCCTCGACCCTAAATCTATATTTTTGTTCCTGTAAATCAACTAATAAAAAAATTATGGCCTAAGTTACCTTAGGCTGGATCAAGTGATCAATGAGGCTTTTTTTGAAATCTCTAGGTATGGTTACAAAGAAGAGGGTAGCTAGAGCCCACCATGTAGCTGAGAACAACAGGGAGGTGGCAGCCCTACTCTTTTCTAAACATGAACCTGTCGAACCTGTGTCCGAGTCTAACCGAGAAGGGGACTCAGAACGGCAGAGGAAGTTGGCTAGGATGCAAGCTATAAGAAATATCCAGGGTGGCCCTGACGAGCCTAAGACACTTGTGGTAAGTGAGTTTCTCCTCCACTGGCTAGGAATATCAAAAGTCCTAATTGAGGACAGTAAATTAAAATGTTTATGATTTGAAAGTTGATTTTATGAACATTTTGTCAGGTACAAATAATCATTAACATCATAAATACATTTTGTTATAAACTTACCTTGTTTTGGGTAACTTTTGTTGTCAGCTGATAGTCTTTGCAAACAGTTTGGACACAGATCAGGACCGAAAAAACTTTGGTCCTGATCTTGACACTCTGATAGTGTTTCCAAAGAAATTTTGGAAAACGTTAATTTTGAAAAAATCTGTAGAGGACAACAAAAACATGAAAAATTAACCCACTATTCAAAGAGTCAATAAGATTATTAGAGTAATTTATTTTAAGAGGTCCATTTATCACTGAAAAAAAAAAGTATTTTGGTAAAAAACTCGCCAGGTTCAGGTTTTAACAAGTATGAATAAGTGTCTTTTTTGTTATTTAATCCCTTTGAGACCAATGGACTTTTCCATATAATTTGATACAGTTAAGCCAGGATGGTCCATTATATATATAGAGGGGTCAAAGGCTATTATTTCCAAAAAAGTATTGAATTTCTTTCTCTAAAGATCGATTTGATCTTAGCATTACAGGACTTTAGTTAAGAGTGTGACGAAAATTTAATTTTCTTATTTCCCAATCAAAACATATGTTGTGGTTACTCAAAAGAACCGTCTCAATGAGGCGGTTCTTTTGAGCACCCAAAACGAATGTTAAAACTGATGGGTTAGAAAAATTTACATTTATACGCTGAAATTTTTTGTTTATCTAAACCTGTGTCAATATTTGGCATTTCACCTGGATCTTCACTGTTTGCCAAAATATCCATTTAGGGGTTTCCAGTAAAAAAAGGGGTAATGGATTCAGGGCCTTTAAAAGGGTGCATCAATTTGTATTTGTTGATAGATTTGCTTGTGATTTGATAGGCCCACAAGCAAGTGAAAACAGAGAGAATGAGAGACTTAAAGACGATGGAGATTTATCGCCTACAGACCAAGCAAGATGGCATTGTCTCTATGTTGAGTCAGTCTATTACCACAGAACATACTATTCATCCATCCTTTGGGAATTCCGAGTTCTTTGAGTTTGTCCTCAGGAACCCGTACAATGTGGAACACACCATCAAGATAGAATGGGAAGATAAAGCTTTACAGTAAGTATTCTTGCCTATCCAGGGATTTTGAAAATTTTAGTTTGAATTTGGGCCCATTCTTATCCCACAAGCTCTGGAAATCATGGAAAAGCTGGAAAATCACTAAAAAAAAGTTCCATGCTTGGAAAAATCATGGAATTTGAAAAAATCTGAATAATCATGGAAAAGTCATGGAATTTTTTAATAATTTGATGAAACCACCAGGAGCCAGAAAACTAGCTGTACATTGTGTCCGACAGCTAGTTTTCTGGCTACTGGTGGTTTCAAGCTTTAATTATTTACAAATGCATGCATAGTCTACAAGCATGCCATTGTTGCTGCATTCCACATTTATGCTCAGTGGGGTGAAGATGCTGCTAAAAGGGGTGCATTAAATAGTCATGGAAATTACATTCTTGATCGTGGAAAATCATGGAAAAATCATGGAATTATGATTTTGAATTTCTGTGGGAACCCTGCTTTTCCTGCCAGGTATATAGCCCCTTTTATCTCTGACTAAAACTAAAGATAGTGACAGACATACACACATTTGGTAGCTTTGTTTGTTTTCATCTTCTTATGCATGTATGTATTTAACAAGAAGAAAAGGTGTGTCGTATTAAGAGCTTATAGTGAACTTTGTTATTTTCTAAAATAGATAGTGACAGACATACACGCATTTAAAAGCTTTGTTTCCATCTTCTTTTAAGCTTCAAAATATATGTTTTAGCAAAAAGGAAAGGTGTGTTGTATTGAGAGGATGTCAAAGAGCTTATAGTGAACTTTGTTATTTTCTAAAATTTATGTAAATGTAAAAAGGGGGTATGTACATAATTTCCTTATTTGGGCATGTTATAATGCTGTTTTGTGCGAGATAAATTTATAAAATAGAGACCAAACAATATCCTATATGACTGCAATTTATTGACATTGATACTTCATGATTTGATTTTTTGGGGGGCTCCGCGTTAGAGTGCTTGACTCGAGACCAAGAGGCTGCGGGTTCGAGCCTCACAGGCGTCTCTGCCTTGTGGTCCTTGAGCAAGACACATTTATCCTAGCTCAGTACTGGTTCAACCCAGGAAGACCCGTCCCTGTTTAACTGAAAGATTGTTGATGGGACCTAAAGAATCAAATCATACAAAACAAATCACGGTTTGATTTTTGATGGTCAATACAAAACAAAAAATGAGTTTTTCTCAAAGCAATAAATATGCACATAGCACCTTTTTGCAAAAAACCTCGAAATTTATTATCATTTATTGTGGTTAAAGAATATGCCTTAGATTGGCTGTTTTAGACAGGTTTTACTGTAATATGTTTTTCAGATGTGTGACAGACACGCGAGAATGGCGCTACTTTAAACAACTAAATCAGATTCAGAGCCAGATAGAGGAGGGTATGTTTAATCGTGAAACGAAGTCACACTACCCAGAAGTCTTCCTCAGACCGAAGGAGTCTGTTAATATACCGTTCAAATATTTGACATTTGCTGCAGACCAGTCAGTTAAACCTCAAGGACCAGTCAACCCATTCAGACAGGAAGTGAAGACCAAACCTCGGACTATGGATGCACTCAAGACAAAAGCTGTTAAGGTACACAACTTACCTTACTTTAATAGGAGTAGACAACTTCTTCACTAGATTTGGCAAATATTTTCTAATATCAGGCATTTAGTTAAGATAAAATTTTCTTATTTCTCAACCAAAACATATTTTGTGCGTACTCAAAAGAACCGTCTCAATAAGACGGTTCTTTTGAGCACCCAAAACATATGTTAAAACTTATGGATAGGAAAATATTTACAATTTTATGCTAAAATTTTTAAAGATTGGTTCTGTGACAATTAGGTGTTGTCTCTTTCCTCTTTAATGATGACTTCATGCATGCTGATTACTTTTGCAACAGTGTTTTTGGTACAGATTCCATTGATGTAAACCCATATAAGCCTACCATGTGTCCCTTTTGTGAGACACTGGCAAACAAACACATTCATACATCAGATGCTGCATAATTTGGTGTCTGATCAGGGTCTCCAGTGTTTGTTTAAAGAATGTAATATTAATTTTTGAATAAAAATGAAAAATACTATGAAATGGATTGGTCCTATTGATAAGATTTGGAAATTACGTTTTTTTCTTGGCATTGGTGTCTTACATAGGCATGGCTGTACACAATATCCCAAGGATCAGTTTGTGGAATTCACTGAGAACACAGACAGTTTTAACCTTATCCTCTCAAATCCTGATAAGAGAGTGTAACTGATTTTTTTCCAACCAAAACACATTTGTGGGTACTTAAAAGAACAGACTCAATAAGATGGTTCTTTTGAGCACCCAAATCATAAATCAATGAGTAGAAAATTAGTTACAATTTTATGCTCAAAATTTTGCTAAACTGGTCCTACGTTTTTGTTCTCAATATGTTTATTGCTTTTTACATCTGCTGCATATGTCCAGATGCACTTAGACTACTTTTGCCCTGGAAGCAAATACTATGAACTCTGAACAGACTGCTCTTCCTAAGGGAGAAGCCTGGCCCTGAGGTTATAAAACTTTTTTCATGCTTGACTCAATTGAGCATGAAATTTCAATTGATAAAAGGCAAAATGGTAATGAATAAAGATTGTTCTTCGTTTAAAACTCTCAGATGTTGTATTTATCCTGCTGATAAATGTAAAAATGCCAACAACTGTTGGCATTTTAACATTTATGGGCAGGATAAATTTCATGTTCAGTTGGGTTGAGCATGAAAAAAGTGTTATAACCTAAAGGGCCGATTTGTGTCATAAGTTGCTTATTATTAATGGCACACTTTTGACTGATTGTAATTCTAAATATTAATCAGGTATAATTATCGCTGTTGTAGATCCACTTCAAGAGCGAGGATGAGAGACCATTGGCAATCTTACTTCTAAAAATAGAACCACAACCTCATGTCATTGACCAGACTTTCCGCTTCCACTGCCCAGAACAGACATTCCTCAAGAAATCCATCAGATTACCTCCCCTGCAAAGCTTGCCAGGTGAGACACTTCCCAAACATTTTTTTCTTTGTGTATGACAATTAACCCTTTTACTTCATAGAGATGCCTTTTAACACTTTTGTTAACGGAGCAGACCAAGATCAGGCAGCTCTTGTCAGGATCTACTCTGTTTGCTTATGGAAATACATATGAGCCGCGCCATGCGATAATGTGTCTTCGGGAGATTAATTACGTCATTAGATATGACGTCGTAAAGTCTGATGTAATTATTTTGCGCCGCGCGTAATTGAAGAGAGTGTCATCAAAGATTACGACAATTTATACAAGACTCATGTTTATAATAAAATGCGATTAAAATTAAGGAATTTTAGGCCGATTGTATTCTGTTGTACATAAATTAGTCATGGTCTGTCCTGGTGAAAAATAAATTGTCCAAAAAGATGCGGCTTGGTAAACGTTAATTGACCCTCAATCCTCAACATCTTTGCACTCCAAAGACACTCTAACAAAAAAATAGAAAATAAATAAATAAATAGATAAAATAAATAAAAAAACGTCGGATACATCCCAGCTTTCCTTAGTTGACCAACCAGTGTGTCTGAACCTTTCGTATTCACATCCGAGCCGCGTGGACGGCAATTCTGAACGAAAGCAGTTACAGGTACACAAAGCCGCATTTACCGGTGGGCAAAGGCTCCAACAAGACTGCTAGATGCGCAGACTTGTTTGAGCCTTTGCTGAGTGACCGTGCGTGAAATAAACTCAAATCTCACGAGGTAACTCTCATGTATAATACACTATTAAGTTTCACACGAGAAAAGATAGTTATTATTTGTCACCTTAGTACGCCGCCGTTTAAATAAATCTATTTCCAGATTTCTTGCAAAAATAGTTGTCGCACAACTATTGAAGCTACAATGATGAAAAAGCACGAAATGAAAGCAAATTGATATACGCAATAGCCATTTTTATTGTAGTGTCCTTGTGTCTGTTGATTTCTTATGGCAGTCATTTAAACACACAGACAAATTAAAAAATGCCATTTTTCGGCGACGTTTTTCAGTGAGAATCTTGATAAAATATCATTTACAATAAAAAAAAAAAATCTACTTTTGAAATATAATTATTTTCATGTTTATTGAATATTGTTTTTTTCTATTTGCTCTTCATACCTGTAAGTTTTGTAAAGTTGCATCCATTAATTTTGTCATGGTAGTTTATACAAAAAAAGATCTTGAAGAGCACTGTTTGAAACGGCGACATCACTGATAAAATTAGTTGTAATTTCTTTGAGTGGGGGAGAGTAGAGTAGTACTTCCCAACTCCAAGAAATTTCAGCTTAATGGAACTAAATAATTGGAGAGGCAGTAACATTTTCCCCAAAGGTTCCAACTAGAAGTTCAAGTCCCCTTTCCCAGTAACACATATAACCCACGCGCATGTGTATTGTCAACAAAGACGGAGATGCGGATGTTACTCTGTTTTCAAAATCAGCGTACAGTTCAACAATTTAAGAGCGGCAAACTTTTACAAACTTAACCTACCTCCATTCTCTTCTAGGCACACACCTTAGTATCTGGAGATTCAGGGAAGGCAGTGTACATATGGAATTGTCAAGTCAAGACCTGCGCGATTGGGCCTGGTTTAGAATAACACAATTCAAAATACATGTATTCAAATGCCCCACAGCCAGAATCCCTTTCTTAAAGCCTACGTGGTTGCATTAAACTGGGGGTAATGTGCACACTCTATATACATGTATGCAAGAGGCAAGGGCGCACTACGCCGACATAAAACTACAAAATCAAAAGGAATAGGAATGAGTACCCGCACTGCCATAGCAACCAGATTTCTTTATGTCTTGATTTTTTTTTTGTGAAAAAGTTTGAATATGATTTAATTGGTCGGTAGACTGAAATCCTTTTTTTTTAGTGAGAAGTATATTCTGCATATACGATTAAGGAATTATGAGGCATTTCGCTCCGGATAGCAAAGTCGGGTACAGTAAGGCAAATAAGCAATCCTGCTTCTGTAGGCTGAGATTGTGAGCTCGAGCCACTGTCTGGTCAAACATTTCATCAAGATTATTATCCTAAATCATTGCCCCGGTTCAAGTAAGGTAGTTGTCAGTTACTGGCGAAATATGCACACACTATGAACTGGTCGCCGTGATATGCCAACTGATAATGTTTTGAAATTATGTTAACCAATTTATATTAGCCTAGCGTCCTTTTTGTGTGACATGGGCAAACAGTGTAGAACCAGATCAGACGCTGCACTGTTTGCTTAGTGCATTGAGCGAAATTGTAAATTACTACCCAACAACCCTTGAATCAGAAATGGATCCGTCCTTTTGGCAGTATTGTGAAATTCCATTGGGCATATATGGGTTTAACAACAACAACAATAACAACAACAACAACAGTGAATAAAAGAATATACCAATCGCCAAATCTTTATTTAAACTATTTATCAAGGTTGCAATACAACTTTGCAAGAATGCATTTTTGTGATTTTATTTTTCAGATCCAGTTTTGTGTTGAATTTTTTTTACCAAGTCAACATTTTTGCATCATGTTGGACTAGAATATTCGCTCGAAAATCCTCGATATGTAGTGTCACACTTCGTTGGCTAATACTTTTTTTTCTTTATTACTTCATGTTTATGTACTCATCTAAATCGTCATTCGCTGCATTTCAAGTGAGCTGAAAGGCAACTACTTCTTTGAGAAGAAAATGCCATCTGTTTTAAGTCGCAGCCTATTTAATTTAATTTTAATCTACCTTTTCCACAGAACAATTACCATGCCGATTCTGCTGTTTGTTTGCTTGATTCTTTACGGCCCATCAACAATCTGTCAGTTATGTAGGGACGGGTCATCCGGGGTTGAACCAGTACTAAACTAGGGTTAATGTGTTTTGCTCAAGCACACAACGCAGTGACGCTGGTGAAGCTCGAACCCGTGGCCCCCCGTCTCAAGTCAAGCTCTCTACCACTGAGCCACTGTGCTCCCCCGATTCTGCTGTTACAACGCGAACGAAGGACAGGCCCTGCCAAATGCACGAGAGGGCGTACAAAGTATCAAAACCTGCTCCAGGTCCCGAAGTTATAACATCTTTTAGTGCTCAACTCAACTGAGAAAGGAATTTATACTGTTCATAAATGTAAACAAATATTGGCATTTAAACAGTATATTTAAAATCGGAGAGTTTCTCCATGTAAACAAGAAATCATTTACGTTCAAGTTAACATTTTAGTTTTCATGGGCAGTTGAACGTATAATGTCGCGGCCAGGTTTTTCCGAATTTCAAAAGTCAATGTGCAAATTTGTGCCCGATTTTAAACGGAGATGTGTCCGTGATGATCCATTTTTGTGCTGGCAAAATATTGGTGCAGGAAAATATCGCATCAGTCGACGACTTCGTCCATTTAGTGCACAATTTCAAACAAAGGATGACATTTGCATGGCACCTCAAGGAATCATTTTTATGTCAAAATTGAAGAATACGCAAGAAATGAAGTATGTTTGACTTTCGATTAAATTCAATTATTTTGTTTTACCAGTATCAGTAGGGGTAAGCTTCATCGCTACCCAGTTTCATGTTAGTAACAGCGATGGTCGGATGTCTAAAGGCGTAAAAACTTCGCAACGCTGTGAATGACCCATCGTGACGTCACGCAACATTAGTTCTAAAATCAACGTCAAGCCGTCCAAAGTTCAAATTCCAATATCTTTTCTAATAATTTGAATATTTTGATCAAACAAAAACGAGTTTTCTTGTCATATGTTGACCTGTCTAAAACTCACAGAATCTCAAAATGGCCAAATTTTCCCCGAAGACACATTTTCCCATGGCGCGGCTCATATGATTAGATATGTTCTGTGTACAAAGGACGTGTAACGGTTTTGTATTACAAATGGCCCACTTTTACAGTAAAAAATCGATTGTAAAGAAATCCCTCCTAAATATTACCAAATGATACCTAAGAGTCTCTAGTTTAATGTCCACAATTTATTTTCTTCATTAAAATGTATTTTTATGATAAATTTTGGGGTTTAATGCATGCCCTATCAACCACACTTAACACTAAGTCTATGGTAAAACCATACACCCTCGTGTACTTCGTGACTCAATTACATACATGTCCACATGCGAAACCGGATAAAACTATTTCTCATTTTATTGTGCATATAATATTACACCATAAAATGGTAACTCTGAGTCGGTTCCGCATGTGGCAAATACCGTAAAAAGACTTTTTCTGCAAATTTTACCCTGAAATGTACTTTTCAATTCATACTTATCAAAGCACTGAGAGTACTAAAATCACTGGAGAGACGTAAGATTCCCGTCCAAAAATGGAGTTAGCAAGCTCGTATCAATATAACTTCTTACAAACAGTCTTTGGATATATTGCGCTTGAAAAGCAAATACAACAACATTTCAGTAAACGCGAGTCGTATTTGAGAGAGAGAGAGGCCATCGGAGAGAGAAGGTGCAAGGAGTGAGTTTGATGTGCCCCTTCTTTAACTGATACATAGATTTCTTGAGACGGCTCACCACCACTTTTGTTTTGGCATGGTCCTATGCTTTGAATTAAGATTGTCAAAAGGGGCAAATTATGTGATCATTCTTTGGAGCATGAGGAAAAAATAATCAATTATTGGTATTCTCAAATTACAGGGCAGATACTGTTTAATATGGCCATACTAGAGTAGTTAGGAATGGAAAGTATATGACATAAGATGGAGTTGTCCCCCACCCACCTGAAGGAGTTATGTGACGCTGGTGATCTTGGAATTAAGGTTAATACAACCGAATTCTAGTCATTCGTTAAGGTCTTCCCAATGAATAATCTGTGTCAGTTTGGTCAAAATCTAATCATTGGTTAGGAAGATAGAGTACAGACAAGCCTTTTTATATATGTCCCTGGTGACCTTGTAAATAAGGTCGAGGTCACCAAACTCTTATAATTTGTTTTGGCTGTCCCAGATAAGTATGTGCAAGTTTCGATGAAATTCATCTAGCGGCTCATAAGGTAGAGCAAAAAGCTACTTCACAGCACAGATATCGGAATCATTTGATATGATTCCAAAATTTTGCTGGAACTGTGTCAGTTTAATGGTAATATTATTAAAGTGAGGTTATTTGAACAAAAAGGAGCTGGTGTGTTGTATACAAATGCACACTCTCAACATATATTGTAACTGACCCTCAAAGCTAACACCTATCTATTTTTTTTTAAGTTCGTAACTTCTCATGTACATATATGATGTATATAGGTGGCGCAGATATTGTCGCAAATAAACCAATGTAATTCTTTGATTTAGTTTTGTTCTTTTCAATTCATTGTTATTTATGCAAGAAAGCATGTATAAAACAACCAATGGCCTGAATGCGAACGCCACAAGCATTTTATTCATTGTGAGTGTATTGCGCTCTTCATGCTAACATGTGCACAATATCTGTACTAAACTGTTTGTTTCCTCAATGAATATCGCTCTCGCAAAGTGTTTGCTAAAAAATTGCAGTATATATACAACAACCACTTATCTGCAGATGGTAAATAGTCACTGGTACCAACAAACACATACATTTAATATTCAAGGATCAAAATACTCTAATTTAGATGTTCATTCACCTTTATCAAAACACAATGTAGGTTGTTCAAATGGTTCCGAAATCCCTGCTTTGACGGAAGTTGTCACCCTTGAAATAGATGTATGCACCACAAATGCTAGAAACATGACTAAGTGTTTTAATGCTCTATGCCATTGCTCTACGTTACAGTGAATCATATTTCAGTCATGACGTTTTCTTGGTTTAACATGTATTACGCAATAAAGAGGCAGGGTCTTGCACAATGACACAAAACATATGTTTCTTCGGGATTGTGAACTGCGACCCCTTAGTAACACGTAAGATAATAGGTAAATAATATAGACCACTGCGCTATCACGACTGTTGGATATCTGAGCTGGGACATGCGTAAATATGGAGCAGATATGCATTCTGTACATGTAACCTATGGCCGTCTGCTTTGACATGGCCTTAAAGTATTCATTTTTTCTGCATATTCATCCTCAAAGGTGCACAGTTTTGGGAATTAATCTTATAATCGAATCAGGCGTTTGGAAGATACGTCACAGACACAAAAGTGTGACATACAGACGGACTGACAGATGAACAGACAGATATACAACACTCACATGTATCTATTTAATAATTGTGGCTGTGAGCCAAAAAAAGGTGTTCAAAGCTTCCATTATCATTTCTGTAGCTTTATAACTATTTATATTCATGTTTCATACCAATCCAGCAAAAAATGGTTGCGCATGTAATGCCGTGCTTAACATGTAACATGCACGCTTGTGTACATGTCGTACTGAATATATATTGATATGAATAAACCGAAATAGGCTTGTTTAAGCTATTGATTAACTGGAAAAGGCGATAAAACACTAAATGTTCAATATATATTACACTTAAAAACAAAATATCATCAAGGTAATCGTAAACACAGTATTTAGCCAAGATTTAGCACAATTTTTAATTAATGATGGTAGTGTTAGCTCTAATTACGACATTTACATGACGAGTATAAACACACGCATGTTTGGTATTATGTTTGAGGTCAGTTTGCTTGTTGCATCTTTAAAAATATCCACATTCATGAACAAACCTCTGTTTATACACACTAGTGAGAAACTTTAATTCGTGTGACTGCATATGCCGTCGTTAATTCAAAAACATGCTCATGTGAAAGGGCAAAGATCAAACCACCATATATTTAAATTTCAGCCAAATCCATTGTGGGCCAAAAAACGGCCAAACCGTTACACGTCCTTTGAAAGTTTATTAATATTATTGTTCATAGTGGGTGGAGCTTAGCATGATTATTCATGAGGGAAAATTGATTTAATTTTTATCTGACTAAAAATGAATGGTTATCCATGAATTCCTTGAAGAATACCACTGTAGGTGTCAGATTGTTGAAAGTATCCACATTGATATTTCTTGCCATTACCACCATACCACATAGTAGGCTTTGAGACTGCTTTATTTCATTTAATCACATGGCATTGTCTAGGAGTTATTTTTAGCCATGTATTAAAATCCATAAACAGCTAGTGAATTATATATTTTTGTTATATCATAAAACGAAATTACATATACATGTATATGGCAAAATCTTGACATTTTCCTACCACATAATGGCTTTAAATAATTTTGGCAAAGGCTCTGGCAAAATCTTGACATTTTCCTACCACATAATGGCTTTAAATAATTTTGGCAAAGGCTCTGGCAAAATCTTGACATTTTCCTACCACATAATGGCTTTAAATAATTTTGGCAAAGGCTCTGGCAAAATCTTGACATTTTCCGACCACATAATGGCTTTAAATAATTTTGGCAAAGGCTCTATTTCACAACAGAATTTTGGACATTCTTAAATCTTTACCTCATAGAGACGCCTTTTAATGCTTTTGCAAACAGAGCAGACCCAGATCAGGCAGCTCTTGCTAGAGACGCCTTTTAATGATTTTGCAAACAGAGCAGACGCAGATCAGGCAGCTCTTGCTAGAGAGGCCTTTTAACGCTTTTGCAAACAGAGCAGACCCAGATCAGGCAGCTCTGCTAGAGACACCTTGTAACACTTTTACAAACAGAGCAGACCCAGATCAGGCAGCTCTTACAAAAGCTGCCTGATGAGGGTCTACTATGCTTGTGGAAATATGATACACTAGTGGACCTGACAACTAATTTCTTTGTTCTTTGTACCAACATGATAATTATATAATTATTCATAGTGGATGGAGCCTAGCATTAATATTCATGACGGAAAGGGTTTATGCAGTTTTAATAGCTTCTTCCTTTTGCTTGTTTTCAGGGTCACCAGTAGGTGGTAGTGGGCTCATTCAGACATTTGTCAGATGTAGTGATCCCAACATTATCTGTGATACAAAGACTGTACAGCAGGGGGAGCCACAGGATGTCTTTCTTAAGGTAGCAATCATCAAATGTTTTAGTTTATACTGAGTATTGGGAACCACAGGATGTCTTTCTTAAGGTAGCAACCATCAAATGATTGAGTTTAGTTTGATTATTTAATCAACACACCTGTAGTATGTTTCTACTCTCAATATAGTAAAATAGATGCTACACGACCTTGAAAAAAGCATGTTAAACACTTGACCTACTGAACCTAGATTTGCCTTTTTCAAAACACCAGATTCAGATCAGCTGGCTTCTTAAGAGATTAGATGCAACAGAACAAGGCATCTCATCAGGGTCTGCACGAATGTTCTATTAAAATTTGAATAAAATTGAAAAATACCACCTAACAACCCTTAAAATGGAAAAGGACTGGTACAATTGATAAAAGTGGGAAATTCCATTCTGCTTAAATGGGTTAAGATCTCTTAAAACCTCTTGCTTTAAATTTCTAGGTGCCACTCGGAGCCTCACCACAGATTAAAAGATTTTTCATGGCTGTCTACCTCGACCAATGGCTGGCAAGACCTATACAGATATGGCAGTTCTATGTCCATGCTTTACAGAGAGTAGATGTTGCCGGTGTGGAGGGCCAGACAAGTAGATTCTCACTCTTACTCAGGTAGGGTTTTAGGAGGTGTTTAATATTTTGTTGGTTTTGCTGTCAGAATTTATTTACAGTTTGCAAAATACAGTAAAACGTGTCTTAAGCGGCTAATCAAAAGGAAGACAAAAATTGGTTTTCAAAAAGATTATCACTTAATGCAGGTCAAAAGAAGTGCAGAATGCTCCAAGGGGAGCATTCTGCAATACTTTCAACCTTCATTAATCTACCATTTGCCATTAAGACCTTTGTTTTGTCTATTTTTGAGTGGCCGCTTAAGACAGGTTTTACTGTAATATTTGAGTTGCCACATGAAGTTTTGCTACTTCTCACAACGGAAGTGACTATGGCTCATATTGTTACAGTTGCTCATTTTAGTATTTTTGTCTAGACTGATTCAGTGTTTTTTGTTCTATTTCAGGGGTACCCAGTCCTCTAGACTGGTTCAGTGTTTTTCATCCCATCCTCAGGAGATGACGTTGTATCCTGGCGAACAGTTCATGTTAGCTGCGGGAGCCGTCCATGAACTTAACGTTGCTATCCGCCCAATGCATGATGGGAATAAATACTTCTACATTAATGTAGTAGATGTAGAATTCCACCAGCTTGTGCGGACATGGCTTGTGTGTGTCAGCGCCCGAGCCCCAATGATCTCAAGGGCATTTGAACTGGCACTGCCCATCGGCGGAGGAAAGGGCTGCAGCAAGAAAATAACCTACACAAACCCCTACCCCCATAAAAAGACATTTCTGGTACACTCAAATCGTGAGGACTTACTGCAGTTTAAGGAGAATCGATTAGACATTGAAGGAGGGGGAACGAATACGATTGGTTTACGTTTTGTTCCAGTCCAGAGAGAGGGCACGGCGGAGATTCTTGTATTTATTAACGACGAGGATGATAAAAATGAAGAAACCTTTAGAGTTTCTGCAGTATATCAGAGAATGTAGTACGAGTGCTACAGGCCCATAGATAAGGATGTGTAAATGAAATTAGTTTTGTTTTTTCTCAACCAAAACATGTATGTTGTTGGTACTAAAAAGAACTGTCTCAATGAGACGGTTCTTTTTAGCACCAAAAACACCTGTTTAATCTGATAGATAAGAGAAAAATAACAATTTTACGCTCAAAAACTTTCCTTAACTGGACCTATGAACTGTGCTAGGTAGGCTTGAAAGGAACATGAATATGGACCAATATGGAGGGTTTTACCGAATAAGTCCTTGAAAACTCAGAGAATGTAGTTTGAGTGCTAGGTAGTATACAGGGCGTCGAGCTTGAAAAGTACAAGGGCTTTGCATAAGCAAGACTTTGAAAATGCAGAAAATGTAGTTTGAGTGCTGGTTAGTAATTTGGCTTCACACAGCCATGAAAAGTATGGAGACCAAAACCAGTAAAGAATTGTTGTACAACAATTTTAAGCTATTCTTTGATTACTAAAATCTCTCTTTACTCAGTTTAGCATTTATTAAGCACAGTGATTCAGCAGTAGAGTGCATTGCATTACTTGAGATTTAGAAATGCCTGGTTTGAGCTTCACCAGAGACACTGCTGGTTTGGGGCTCATTCAGTAATTGGAAGTACTGGAAGAGTACCCACAACACAAGTTTTATGTGGAGAACTATGACAATTAGTAATCTTGATTCCCTAGTTGAAAATATTTTATAGAAGGCAGCTGTACTTAAATCTACATAGATATATATTTTATCAAATATATAAGCCAGTTCATGGGATTTTGGTGCTTACAGCATAAGTGAACAAAGCTCAGGCAAGGCTTTACAGATAATTAGATAGTTTGTCATATCATACATGAGCTAGCTTGTATTATGTTGATACCCACTTAAATGAGGTGACCAGTTAAGGCTCGGATAAACCTGCTGTTTTACCAGAGCTTTCCCTACAGCCCCCCCCCCCCACATACCCACTCCCACAGAGTATAGAAGATGAAGGTTAAACCTAAATAAAGACATCTTGACTCGGGCCTCCAGATGAGAATGCACAATTTATTTTTTTCAACCAAAGCATATGTTGTGGGTACACAAAAGAACCTACTCGATGAGATGCTTCTTTTGAGCACCCAAAACAAATGTTAAAACTGATGAATGAGAAATAATCACAATTTTCTAAAAATGTAGGCTAAGACGTAAGCCTGGCATCTTTTAGGGGTGAATTTACGCACACAGAGATCTGCCACATCTTATCTGGACCACTGATTAACTCTTTGGATTCAGATACCCCTACACAAGTACTTTTGCAAACAGTGAAGACCCAGATGAAATGCAGCATAATGTAAAGGTAAAAAGATCTTAGGAAATTTCTTTTAATCATAACCTGACACCCCTAGATATGTACAGTTGACTATCCCAAGTTTATTGCATCAACCCAAAAGGAAGAATCCATTAGTATACAAAGGGTTAAAGTCTCACTGGATATCTTGTCATGAGTATTTAAAGGATGATATAGCACATATGCCGCAGTACCATTATCTCATCGGCTTGGCTATATAATGAATCATGTCTGGTATTTTCATACTGTTATTATAGTGCCTGTTATGTTTGTTTGTGTCAGTATGTCCGTCCATTTATAAATCTGTCCATCTGGTCCATATATATACATGTGTTTCTGTATGTGATTTTATCAGTCACCTCTTATACTAACTGCATTGTTGCACGTTGACCTGATAAACGTTGCCTATCTCACGGCATGTGCCTTTATCAGGTCATCATGATTTTGCACTTTTTGAATGACATCGTCAATGACATTGAATCGACATGAAACTATGACGCCATAATCGCAAGTTTGAAGAGTGAATTAACTTGTAAACTGATAAATAGAATACCAGGTTCGTCTATTGATATCAAGCTTACCAGTCTCGGCTTCGAGAAGGTATGTTGAATCGCTCGGCAAACCTCGCGATGACAACAAGCGTTCTCGAAGCCTTGCGTGGCAAACTTGATATCAAAAGACACTCACCTAGTATTCTCTATATCTTGCATATATGCGAGTCAAACTTTAATTGTCGGTGACTATTGCACCTGTTGATAACCTTTGCAAAGAATTTGACCTAGATCAGGCCTGACAAGCCAGCAAACGACACCAAAAGCTTGCAAAATTACCCAGCATACAAAAAGTTTAATTTCATCCAAACATGCATTTTTACCTGAGGTCACACCTGGTAGGCTGATCAGAAGGCTTAGGCAGCATTAAAGGCTATCAAAGAATGTTAGCAGCAGATGAGAAAGGTGACATTTGTCATAAATGACTTGAAAAGGGTCAATGCCTAAGATGAAATAGAGTAAGATAAGGGGATAACTGTATTCAATATTTTCATTTGCGGAGATATATTGTTTGATAAAAATGCATATCAGAATTGACGTTTCTTTGGTCCTGATCTGGGTCCAAACTATTTACAAAGGTTATCATATGACAAAATTTGCACTAGCAAAAAATATTTAAATGGTCATAGATCTATCTTTTGAATCTCAAAAGTAGTCCTTAACATGTTATTTGTCAGAGTTTTGTAGTACAGTACAAAATTTCAAGGTTTTTTTTTTGTAGTTTGAGTTTGTTCCTATGTAAAAAATAGGTAAAAATATATTTTTTACAATATGCCGTCCTTTATATGAATACCGTCCACACTGATTCAGACCTCTAGCCCTACTATATAGATAGCTGTATAGACTAAGTGTGCCCTTTGAATAGGCATATCAGCCTAGATTATGCCCAGTCTGGTCAGAGTATTTGCTGTCAGTCTAATGAATTTTAGCATTTTATCTCAATTGTCTCCCTTGCCAAAATACATTTTTGGAGACAATTTTAAACTACCTTGATGCCCGTAAGCTGTTTTTTTTTAGGCAAACAGTGAAGACTCAGTTGAAATGCCACAGAATGCTGCACATTTTATCAAGGTTTACACTGTTTACTTGGATGAATATGATCTTCAGAGATAGTAATGCAATACTATTTGGAAGTTATTACCTGTTACCCCTCAGGGCTATTCCAGAAAAAAATACCTGGGAGGGGAAGACGGCAGGCGATATATTTTTCTATGGGTGGTTGGTGTGGAAAGCTTTCAAATTATATGGGACCTTGGTGTCCGACCAAATCTAATTACATGGGTGGTTGGTATTTTGCTGCTTGGAAGGGGAAGAAAGAATATTATTTGCCAAAAAAAGAGAGAAGTTTTATCAAATCTAGCCAAAAGAAAGCGCAGAGCTTAGCAAACCGCAGCAGACATGGCCATTTTTGTTTATACGCAATCGTCAAAACTCGGTTGTTCCCGTTGAATATTGGTAAAAACGGGTACCAAAATAAACTCTCCAACAGTGGCTTCTGTAGCAGTCATTACTTCACTTGGGAAACATGTATTTTCAGAAGTATTTATTCAAGGAAACAACGCTATAGGGTAGTTAGGCTACTGGTAAAAGCCAATACGTGTAAAAATACGTACCAATAAAAGTAAGTAAGGGTGCAAAGATCAGGAGTCCATACAATCAAGTACCACACCCGACCCAGGATACCAATGGGAAAGTTACAAACTCACAGTAAGTCACCACAAACGAGAGCCAAGAGGTCAGCTCTTTCCCAGCAAGTGACTGGAACTGGACATTGGAATAATGCCTTTTACCATTTCTTTCATTGGGAAAGATGTGCAGTTGATTACACTCATAATAATTGTGATTTGATCTGTTTGATTGCTTTGCACAGATAAAGTAGCATCTAAGTTCATATTATTTTTTCTGCTGTGGCTTTATTATTTCAATTTGCTTTATGGCACACCAAGTCTCTCATGACCCCCCTCCCCCACCCCTATTTTCTTTCCTTAAAATGATCGCATGTCTTGCTGTGACATTTAAGTTGGACAGCAAATGTGGAAACAAAGACCAGCATTGATGTAAGCAAAATGTGGTGTTCAATGTCTTAATTCCCCCGCCGTTTTTGGACAATCTCTGTCGTCAACACCCCCTGAGTCCAGAGGAGGCTCTGCGAACAAGTCGCTGGGGAGTTAATCCCAGAGATGCGCATGCGTACTTGCATCTGTCTGATATAAACATCCGGTTTGCGATGAAAAGATCGATCATCTGTATTTTTACCTTTGTTTCGTCTTCTCTAAAGGGTAAAATGCATTTAACGTGTCGAACCCGAAGTTTGACCAATGCAAGGGAACGGATGGGGAATTTTACACCACTGGGTCTTAGGAAAATTGAATTCTATGGGTAGTCGGTGTACGAAACTTTCTAAATACATGTTTGGTTGATGTCTGAGGAAATTGAATTCCATGGGTGGTTGGGTAAAAAAAAGAGTACTGTCTTCCTCCCCCAGGTATTTTTTTCTGGAATAGCCCTCAGTTAATACAATGGACCATCCTGACTTAACTGTATCAACCTTTATGGGAAATTCCATTAACCTACAAAGGGTTTAAAAGTGCCTATAACTCTTGATTTATAATGTCGATTTCTTGAAATTCCGGGGAGCGCAGTAGCTTAAAGATAGATCTCTTGACCCGAGATTGAGGGGTTGCCTGTTCGAGCCTCACTGCCGGCACTGAATTGTGTCCTTGAGCAAAATTAGTACTGGTTCAACCAAGGAAGACCAGTCCCAACATAACTGAAAAATTATTGACTGGGAGGCAAAAAATCTAACCAATTCTTGAATTTCCTTATATTTCAGTTTTGCACTCACTTTGCAAAGGCTTTCTTTTACATTCTCAACTTGTGTTTTAGTGCTCACTAATGCTGCCATGTGTTAACTCTTGTCCTGATGTATCTGATTTCTCCTTTTTTGAAAACATTGTAGATCTAGATCAGCTTGCTTCTGAGAAGCCAGCTGATCATGATCCACATTGTTTTTCACTCTGATTAACATTACCGGCCTACAACAGGAATACAAGAGGGGAGTGTAGTGCATAAAAATCTGCAGCTTGACAAGGGTTAAATCTGAGGCTCTGACGGGTTCAAAAATGGCAGAAAATTGTTTTAGCCCTTTCCTTCATGTATATGCATACTAGGCTCCACCCACTATGGATAATTATATAAACTTTCATGTTGGTACATAGGACAAATAAATATCTTGTCAGGTCCACTCATGTAGGATCATATCTAATCAGATATCCATGAGCGGAGCGCAGTGGCTCAGTGGTAGAGTGCTTGACTCGAGACCGAGAGGCTGCGAGTTCGAGCCTCACTGGCGTCACTGCGTTGTGGTCCTTGAGCAAGACACATTTATCCTAGCTTAGTACTGGTTCAACCCAGGAAGACCTGTCCCTGTTTAACTGAAAGATTGTTGATGGGACATGAAGAATCAAATAAAGCAAATAGAGAACACCCTGATCAGGTAGCTCTTATAAGAGCTGCCTGATCTGGGCCTGCTCTGTTTACAAAAGCATTAAAAGGTGTCTCCATGAGGTAAAGGGTTAAATATTTGCCATATAATAGATGGGAGCCTGCCTATTAGAGCTGGATATATTTATAGTGTGTTTAGTACATTTATTATTTCAAACATGTCTGTGATAAATCATTATTTATTGATGCTTATTTTTGTGTAATATACATGTACTTGTAAAATTAGTGAAGAAGAAATAGAATTATACATTATTATGTCGTCTGTCTTTTATTTCATTTACTGATAAATGAACTTGTATCATGACTTTGCCGCCTTTCCTTTGATCTAAGCTGTAAGACCCTGTCAAGGGTGAAGCTTATAACTGACTTGTATATCTGATGAATAAATTAAAAGGTGATTGTGATATTGGTCATGATACAAGAATTTTATTGTACAAATACTCTTGAATATACAAATATTCCCTCTTGTAGCGGGAAACTTGTCCTTGACTCGTCCCGCCTACAAGAGGGAATATTTGTATATACACTAGTAAAATTGTACAATAAAGCTAACAAACATCCTTTGTTTTGTTAATCCCAGCCGCGAAGTGGATAAGGAGTTATAGGAATACCCTTTGTCTGTCCGTCATTCCGTCTTTAACACTTTCGTGTTGGTTCCACATCTTTTGAAACTTTTGACCGATTTTCATTAAACTTCACTTCAAAGTTACTCTCAGTGAGATGATGTGCAGAACAGATGACTTAGCTTTGCAGACTCAAGGTCACAGTTCAAGGTCATCGGATTGACCCTTGAATTTTGAGTCCTCTCCATATCTCTTGAACCCTTTCATGGATTTTCATTAAACTTCACCCAAATGTTCATCTCATGAGATGTTGTGCAGAACCCATGACATGACTATACAGGCTCAAGGTCAATATCACAGTTCAAGGTCATGGGATTTTTCAGAACATGGTCATGTTGCATATCAAATTAAAGAGAATCATGAATGCAGCAACATGGTAGCAAATATTTTGCCCGCAGACCTTTCAGAACATGATCATGTTGCATATTGTAATGTTCGAATGGATTAAGACAACAGAGAGAGCCAGAGCGATTTAAACACATCTGTATTTATTGTGTAAACGTGGGTAACTGACTTGTTATTAAAATACATTGAGTCAATGGAATATAAGCTCCGCCTATTATAAATAGATGCCAGCTTCAGTGGGTGTATGCTAATTCTAAAGGTTACTTAATACTGTATGCATTACATCTCTTCCCCAAACAAAAAAATGAGACGTTCCCAGTGAAATTAATTGGCCACCCAACATTTGGTGCTGAAAGCAATTTCATTGACATTTGATATTTGGAAAGTTTGTTTATGAAACAACGTTGCCATTTGAATGACATAGTTTACACTGAAACTGACATTTAAATTAAAACATAAAAGTTTATCAAATTATCTGATTACCTTCCGACGACATCATGGCAAAATCAAATAAAACACAAACATGTTTCATTCAGATTTTCCATCAAGCGTTAAACAACTAAATACACTCCAGATAAGTTGAGAAAAAAAAAATAACAGAAAACGTTTTGATTAATCAGACAATTTGAATGAGTTCTTGAGAAACAAGTTCTTCAGTTTATATTCCTCAAAACACTGTGATCACATCTGATAGTCCCTGAATCGTCTAGGTAGCACAGTCATTCGTTTTCCTAGTTCATGTGAACTACGATTAGTTCCTCTCAAGTCCATTTGTCTTTGGCGTGGTTCATAATACGGTCTCACATGTGTAACGTTCCTGTAAACCAAGTCACCATAATTTGACAGCAATTTCAAAGCGGTGCCCTTCTGACTAACAACCTGATAGATTTGTTTTTCCCAGTTGGCAGACATTTTGCTTTTCCCCATTTTGAGAATTAGAACCTTTTGTCCCACTTTATACTTTCTATAGCCCTTTGCTTTTGACCTGTCTGCGTAGTGTTTGATTCTCTGCTTTTGCAGTGCGTCGCGAATTCTAAGATCAGACGGCGCTTTTTTGTTATCGAACTGAGGCAACTTAGTTTTTATCTGCCTGTTATAAAGTAACTGAGCAGGCGATTTTCCAGTTGTAGTGTGTTCTGTGGCCCTGTAATGTAATAGAAACGTGTATATTTCAGTTCTCCAGTTCTTATTTTGAACTAAAGCAGTTCTCACGGCTTTTCTGATGCTTTTGTTTAAATTTTCAACAAGCCCATTGTTTCGACTCCAATATGGTGAAATACGAGAATGTTTAATTCCATTTTCACGCAAAAATGCTTTGAACTCTGATGAGACGAAGTAACTAGCATTATCAGTCACAATTTCGTCAACAAAACCGTGCATGGCAAATATTTGTCTCAGTCTGTTAATGATGGTAGTGCTTGTTGTTGATTTGATAATTTCAACCATTGGGAATCTCGAATAATAGTCAATGGCGGCAAAAATAAATTCATTATTCGAGCCATACGGACCACTCAAATCAAGACCAATCTTTTTCCATGGTCCAGATGGTAAATTGCTCATTACTACTGGTGGTGCGCGTGTTGGTGTTGAAGTCAACTGACATGTGTGACATGACTTAATTAAGTCTTCGACTTTCGCGTCGATGTTTGGAAACCAAACCTTACTCCTTAGCAATTGTTTTGTTTTCTTCAGACCACGATGCGATTCGTGTGCAAGGTCCAAAATACGAGTTTGAAGTTGTTTGGGAATTACAAGTTTATTTCCTTTTAAGACTAAGCTATCTTTCACCGAAAGCTCGTTTCTAACTTGAAAATACGGCTTCATATTTCCTTGTTTCTGCCATCTATTTGTATGTAGGCATTTCCGTACCTGAGCTAACAATTTATCTTGCTCTGACGCAGTATTTATCTCTTGTAATGTAATAGCTACTGGTAGTGTGCTCTCTGTCAAACCAGTGATATATTGTTCTGTTCTGCTACTGAGTCTGTTATCAAACTCATTACATTCGCGTGTCGTTGCTCGCGATAAAATATCAGAGGGGTTAAAACAACCACCTTTGATGTATTTAACAGAAAAAGTGTAGGGTTGTAACTTTAAAATCCATTTCTGAATTCTAGCAGGCGCGTCATGAGAACTTGTGAATATTCTCTCAAGCGGTTTATGATCTGTGTAGACCACGAAATTCATGCCAAACAGATATACACTAAATCTTTGTATTGCCCATAAAATAGCAAGACTCTCGCGTTCAATTTGCGAATAACGTCTTTCCACGGGGTTTAAGGTCCTTGATGCATACGCAACGGGTTTGAACTCCCCATTACTTTGTTTATGATTCAATATGGCCCCAAGACCATACGGCCTGCCGTCTACAATCAGCTGTGTTTCAGCATCTTGATTGTAGTACGCTATGACTTCTGAACTAATCAAACATTGTTTTAATGTTTCGAACGCGTTTTGCTGTTCATGTCCCCAATGCCAAGCTACGTCTTTTCTAGTCAGTTTACGTAATGGTTCAGCTATTGTAGCGAGATTTTTAATGAATTTCGAACAGAAATTTATCAATCCAAGAAATGACTTAACCTCAGAGGGGTTAGTTGGTGGGGGTGTATCTTTTACAGCCTTTACCTTGTCATCAGAAATCTTTATGCCTGAGCTTGAAAGTGTGTGAGCCATAAATTTCAATTCTGATTTGTTGAATTCACATTTATTTCTGTTTAATGTCAAGCCTTTCTCTCTCAACCTTGTGAGAAGCATTCTAAGGATTTTGTCATGCTCTTGCTGATTTGAAGCATAGATGATAATGTCATCAATTATGTTTTTGCAGCCAGGTATGTCTTGTATTACCTGCTGGATGATACGCTGATAAGTTTCTGGTGCAGAGTTCACACCGAAAAATAATCTTTTGTAGCGGTATAAACCATTGTTTGTGGCAAACGTAGTTATGTACCTCGAATCTGACTCTAACTCGACCTGGTGAAACGCTTGCGCTAAATCTAACTTCGAAAATACAGAAGCTCCGTTCATTTGCTCGAGTGTTTCATCGATATTGGGCAAAGGGAATCTTTCACGCTGTATAGCTTTGTTTGCACATCGCATATCAACGCATAAACGGATATCATTGTTTGATTTTGGTATAGGTACTAGAGCACTGACCCATGGTGTAGGTCCTTCTACCTTTTCGATCACGTCAAGGTCTTCTAGTTCCTTTAATTTGCTTTCAACCTTCTCACGCATTTTGAATGGTATTTTTCTCGCAGGTTGCGCAACGGGTTTAACATTTTCATCAACATACAACTTTAACTGGAAATCTTTCAGTTTACCAAGACCCTCAAATCTGTCCTGAAATGATCTTAAAATGCTTTCAGTTTCGCTACTGACGGACGCGATGTTGTCATCAGGCAATCCAATGCGTAGGATACCTAGTTCTGTTGCAGTTTTATGTCCTATCAACGGTTTTCCTGAGCCCTTGATTATGTGAAATTCTACATTAAGCGATTTTGAACCAACTTTTACAGGAAATGTGGCTTTGCCAACAAGATCTAATGAGGTTGTTTTGCCATAAGGGTATATTTTAGCATTTGATTTCTCTAGTAGGATTGTGTTGGAAGATTTTAGCTGGTTGAATAGGGTGTGATCAATAGCATTTACTGATGCACCCGAATCTACCAAAATACTCAAATTTTTACCTGCAATATTTACTGTCACAGTGGCGTCCTGATTTCCAAGCACAAATATTTCCTCAATATTATCCTGATACTGAAAGTTATCACTACACTCATAATCATAGTCCTGATTTAATCCAGTTTGATCACTTACGTTAATTGAATTGACATTTTTCACTTTAGTTTTACACATGATAGCAAAGTGTCCCTTCCGTCCGCAGTCTCTGCATATAGCGTTCTTTGCTCGCGTGCACTCTCGTCCATAGTGGTTTCTTCCTCCACATCTGTAGCATTCTGCCGTTTCTCTCGTGTATGCTCGACGTTGACTATTCCGTTGTCTGCTGGGTTGGCTGGGTCCCTGGTATGATCCTCTGAACGACTCAGAACGTGACGTCCTACGTAATTGATCTGTATTGGTTCGAGGTCTAGATCTTGAGTGTTGGTTCCTCGTAGACTGGCGAGTGATTCTATTGATTTCACTCGACTGCGACTGATTTGTTTGGTTGTCTGCAGCGATTTTCTTGGCATGCGTCGAAGATAGTTCATATGTCCTTGAAATAGTTCTAACTTTCTCAAGCGTTAAATCTGACTCTGCTAATAGTTTCTTCCTTAGATCAGTTGATCTGCAACAGTCTACAACTTGGTCACGGATCATGTCCTCCTTCTGAAGCTCGCTGAAGTCACACGAAATGCTCAGCTTTGATAATCTGACTATAAAATTGTCCACTGTTTCGTCTTCTTCTTGTTTTGACTGTCTGAAAACGTGACGTTCGAACGCAATATTCTTCTTGGGCGCAAAATATTCATTTAGTTTGTCAATGGCGTGCGCATAAGTTGTGCCAGTGTCTGTTAGTGTTTCAAACAGGTCCTGAACTTCTTCTCCTGACACGTGCAGTAGCAGCGCTCTCTTCTGCTCATCTCGAGTCACCCCTGACGCTTTGATATAATAGTCAAATCTTTTGACATATTGGTCCCATTTCTGTGCTAAACTCGTCTGTTCTCCTAGCACTTTAAATGGAGCTGGAGAAACAATATCCAACTTCAAAGCCATTGTTTTATTGATTCAGTATTAAAACTACTAACAAAATTGTTTTTCCATCCAACATCAGTTGAACAATACGTTTAGTGTCCGGAATTTAATCCTCGCAGGTTCTTAATACAATTCGGAATTTAATCCAATGTAATCCCAATTCTCGTCGCCAATGTAATGTTCGAATGGATTAAGACAACAGAGAGAGCCAGAGCGATTTAAACACATCTGTATTTATTGTGTAAACGTGGGTAACTGACTTGTTATTAAAATACATTGAGTCAATGGAATATAAGCTCCGCCTATTATAAATAGATGCCAGCTTCAGTGGGTGTATGCTAATTCTAAAGGTTACTTAATACTGTATGCATTACACATATCAAATTAAATGCAATCACGAAATGTAGCAACATGGTAGCAAATATTTTGCCTGCAACCCCCCACCCCCCCCCCCCATGACCCTAGGGGTCCATATTCAACCTTTCAGAACAATTGCATATCAAATTAAAGGGAATCATAAATGCAGTGACATGGTAGCAAATATTGTGCCCGCAGACCCCCATTCCCTTCCCCCATGACCCTAGGGATGGGGTCAATAGGTTAAAATTCAACTTTTTCAGAACATGGTCATGTTGCATATCAAATTAAATGGAAGCACGAAATGCAGCAACATTGTAGCAAATATTATGCCCACAGACCCCTCATTACCCCTGACCCTAGGGGGATGGGGTCAATAAGTCAAGAGTCAACTTTTTCTGAACATGATCATGTTGCATATCAAATTAAAGGGAATCATGAATTCAGCAACATGGTAACAACTATTTTGAATGCATACCCCCTCCCCCCATGACCCTAGGGGATAGGGGTCAAAATTCAACTTTTTCAAAACAGGGTCATGTTGCATATCAAATTAAATGCAGCAACTTGGTAGCAAATATTTAGCCTGCAGACCCCCCTCCCCCACTTGACCCTAGGGGTCAAAAGGTCAAAATTCAACTTTTTCAGAACATGGTCATATTGCATAACAAATTAAAGGAAATGGAGTATAGAGCACCATGCAAGCACATATTCTATCCTTACACACACCCTCAACCTGTGGGTTGGATTAAAAGGTAAAAAAAATCTGAATGTGATCATGTTACATATCAAATTAAGGGGAAAGAAGTATGAACTAACATAGACCCCTGAGGGGTTGGAGAAATGAGATTTATGTTTTGTGATTTGTAAGTTTCTCTAAAATAACTCTTCGCCTGGGATATAAATTTGACAAATGCCTTGTTTGACTTCTGTTAGGCCAGGGGACACATCTGATTCTCGGAATTCTAGTTGAGTTATTACACTTGTTTCAAAAAAGTGATAAAATGCTTGGCAACCAATTTTCTCTTTCCCTCATCTTGTTTAATAAATTCAATTATACATGTAAAGGTCACTCATGTAAGAACCTCTATATGCTAATTTCCATCAATTTGTTCGTACATAGTCCTGTGCAAACATTATGTCCCAGATAAATTGTTGCAAAATGCCGCATTTTATCAGGGCCTTCACTGCTTACTAAAGCAAAAACAATGTTCAGAGAAAAAAAGTTTTATTTGGAAATTTTAATCTGCAATCCATTAATATATACGTTGGACCAATCAAAGTTCATTGTATCAAACCAGAAGAAGACTCCATTAGTGCATAAAGGGTTAAAATTCTTCACTGCACTGAAATTGTGTGTCCAATAACTAACAATATCTGTTGTTGCTGTTTCTGCAAATTGCTTTTAATAGGTCCAGTCATTTCAAATTAAAATGCAGGCAGTCATATACACTGATGATAATTTTTGTCTAAGCAAAAGGTGTAGGCTCTGTAACATTTGGACTGGATCTTCACCGTTTGCCAAAGTACGCATTTAGAATCACTAGTATACAAAGGGTACAACATGCATACTCAGCTACTTAAGGCTAGAGGATTTATTTTTGGTCGGAACCATCTACTAGACCATGTGTGTGCAAGCATCAAACTGATTGATGTCTGTGAAGTTGCATCATTGCTGCCGGCATATGAGCTTACCGTTTCTTTGGTTTGGTTCTTAACATCCCAGTCAACAGCCATGGTCATGTTGGGACGGTCAGTTCCCCTAACCACACTTTTTCCTAGGCAAGTTTGACTTAAGCGGTTAACCAGTACTTTGTGCACATACTTTCCCTTGTAGATGACAACAACCCTTCTTTAATCAGGGGAAGGGAGGAGACTGTAGAAATTATTTCATGATCAAACGCTAACCCTTTGTATATGGGAAACCCCTAAATGGGTACTTTTACAAACAGTGAAGACACTGACAAAATGCCACATAATGTGGGATTTCATCAGTCTACACTGTTTTTTAAGGTAAAGATGTCTGCCTAGTCTCATCATTTTTGCTGACATAGGAGTTAACCCTGTGTATATTGGAAACCCCTAAACAAACCATGAAGACCCAGATGAAATGCAACATAATGCCTAAGTGCCGCCTAATGCGGCATTTCATCAAGGTCTACACCGTTTGTTAAGGTAAAAAAGATCTTCAGATAAAAATGAAAATTATAACTTGACACCCCTAGATATGTACAGTGGACTATCCCAAGTTTATTGTATGAAACCAGAAGGAAGAATCCATTAGTATACAAAGGGTTTATCTCATGTGCTGACTCATTTCTTCATCAGGTACAATAAATAAGAACCAACTGAGATTTGGAAGTTTATTTCTTAATTTGAATAAAATAAACTGATTCATAAACATTTAAATATCACAGATAAATATAACAGAAAACGAGTTTAAATGGTTTTGTAATAAAATGCATCAAATAACAAAATAGATGTGGTTTTATCATAAATATATTGGTGTTTACTTGGTTTTGACATAACTCTACCAGTTTGAGTACCCACAATTTTGACATCTTCCATTTTTCTAACCATGAAAAACATTCAAACTTGTGAAAGCAATGGCTACATTATCATTTTTATGTAATTTTCAGTATACACTTAAAACGAATAACATAAAAACTGCACAAGCTCCTATAGCAAAATGGGCATTTATCAAAAGCACAGAAGAAAGAAGCACCTGGAGATCTGGTGTGAGATCTGCTATGCGTGCAGCTAGCCAGTTACCTGGAAGGGGGCCCACTGATGTGGATGATGCACCTGCACGTTAATCAAAAATCTGATTATGATATGATGACAGAAATTATACCTTGACTTTGTTTTTCTTTTGTGCAGAGACCCCTGTAGTGAAAAGCATGGATTTTATAAGCCATCAAGAGGTACTGTGAATATAATGCACAAAGTTCTCATGGTTGAAAATTTCATGATTATTCCTGAATCCAGCATTTTGAGGCTGATTTTCCAAAGCTTCTCTGACTTATTTTCAGGTTTATCTAGACAATTGACCTTTGAACTTTAAATTGTTAATGTTTTATAGGCATGCCACAAGTTTTAAGATTTTAAATTAAGGCTTTTAGAAATTTTGAACTTTCACCCATGTTAACAGAAGGGTTGCCTAGGTTATACCTGGAAAATCTGTGTATTTGATAAAAAAAAAAAATAAAACAGATGCTTTTCACTACAAAATTTCTGCACAGAACATGTATCAATCTGCCCTTTCATAAAACAATTCCTTGAAAAGGCTCATGTCAGAATTTGTGGAAAGGGGGTTCATATGTATAAAGGTATGAGGGATTCTCTTTGCTGATTTTACCTCATTTTTCTTTAATATCCCATGAAAATGAAATAATTTGGTCTCAATGAGACCAAATTATTTCATTTTCATTGGATATTAAAAAACCGAGGGCAAGGAGGGGGTTCAAGCGAACCCCCTAGACCCCCTCTGGATCTGCCACTGCATGTTGGGCAGATCAGAATGAATACTATGGCAGTATAATATCCCCAATTTATGGGGTAACCTAGATCACTAATTTTCATTTCTTTAAACATAGTTTGCAATACTTATCGGAAGCATCTCTCTGAGATGCTGGCAACAAACCCCGCAACATCTGTTTTTGTTGATATACGAGAAATAGAATCTTCATGTGTTTTGGGTGCTTTAAAGAAATGTCTCAGTGAGACACTTTTTTTTAAAGCACCCCAGACATATGGTTCGATAGGAAATCAAACATTTCCTAAACATATTAAAAAAAACAGATACTTCGAAATATCAGACTTTGAATTAATGAGTTTTTACTGTATTTACAAATTGTCAACTAAAGCACAATAATACATTCACATTGAACTATTTTTTATCCTTTTGTGCCTTTTTTGGCCTTTGATTTTTCTCTATTTGTTGTTAAGTCATATCTGAAACCTTCCTTCCTTGCTGCGGATTCTCTCTTTCTCACTGTTTTCATGACACGTTTCTGGAGTTCGTTTCTGGTGAGAGGGCGAGCATCATCCTCGCTGGCGTCGCTACCTTCGCTGTCGTACTCATCACTGTAAAACAAAACACATACAGTAAAACCTATGTAAAACGGCCACTCTCAAAAAGACTGATAATTGGTTTTCAAGACCAATTATTGCTTAATGCAGGTCAAAAGTATTGCAGAATGCTTCAAGGGGAGCATTCTGCAATACTTTTGACCTTCATTAAGCAACCATTTGTCCCTAAGATCTTTGTTTTGTCTATTTTTGAGTAGCTGTTTTACTGTAACTCGGTAAAATGAAAAAAAATTAACATAAAATTGTGAATATTTTCTTATCCATCAGTTTAAACATAAGTTTTGGGTGCTCAAAAGAACCATTTCATTGAGACGGTTCTTTTGAGTACACACAACATATGTTTTGGTTAATTTTGTTTGATTTGATTCTTTACCTCCCAGTCAACATTTTTTCCGTCATGTCAGGTCGGGTCCTCCTTGCTTGAACCAGTACTAAGCAGTCGATAAAATACCCTGCTCAAGGACACAAAACAGTGAGTTTGCAGGTGGTGAGACTCAAACTAGCAACCCTTGGGTCCCCTGTCTAACAATCTACCACCTGAGCCACTGTGCTTCGCATGTTTTGGTTGAAAAATAAGAAAATTATTTCTTGATTTGCTCTTACTTCCCAGATATAATAGTAGGTTTTTTGACCCAAGCTCAATACAAAGCTTTGTATGACCCCTTTACCTCATAGAGGCGCCTTTAACACTTTTGCAAACAGGGCAGACCCAAATAAGGCAGCTCTTGTAAGAGCCTGATCAGGGTCTACTCTGTTTGCTGATGGAAATACATATATGATTAGATATGATCCTACACTAGTGGACCTGACGAGTCATTTCTTTGTTCAATGTACAAAGGTGAAAGTTTATTAATTAATAATCTTTCATAGTGAGTGGATGAATATTTATGAAGGAAAGGGTTAAAGTAACTCACCCAACTGAAGGGGGCATAACTTGAAGCTGTGGCTGTGGAGCACTTGGACCTTCTCCTAGTAATCCTGGGCCCTTCTGTTCATATCTCTCCAAATCCTGATAAAATTAGACAATATAAGTAAAGTAAAACCTGTCTAAAGCGGCCACGCAAAAAAACTAAAAATTGGTTATCAAGACCAATTATCGCTTAATGAAGGGCAAAAGTATTGCAGATTGCTTGGAGGATTCTGCAATACTTTCGACCTTCATTAAGGTACCATTTGTCATTAAGATCTTTGTTTTGTCTATTCCTTAAGACAGGTTTTACTGTATCTATCATGAGTGTGAGAGTTGGATAGAAAAATCTGTCAAGAGGATCACTGTTTGACATCACCAGGCTTGCCCACCTTTGCACAAGTCATGGAATCTTTTTCTTGCTCATCATTAAATACTGCATTTTTATATTTTAAAAATGGATCCAAGAAGTTCCTGAATATGCTGAGATATCTAACATAAAAACAAACAGTGATAAATGATTCTAGTTGAAGCCTTCAGTATCAATGCTTGACCAATATCAACCATGGTGTTAAAGTCTGGCATATGATGGGTTCTCCGGCCAATACTTTTGGAAATCACATAAAAATCCATGTGATAATCTCTAACTTTCACATGGGCTAGACGTTTAATTTGTTTATTTTAAGCGTAAACTGGAATCTATTTTTCTTACATTTTTTAACCCTTTTTATTCTGGATACCGTAATCAGATACTTTAGCAAACAGAAAAGACCAAGCTAAATGCAGCATAATGCAGCATTTCATCAGAGTATGCATTATTTGATAAGATAAAAACAATTTTCAGGGACAGAAATACATCATTTTATTTTTAAAAAAATGAACGTTAACCACTTGCAATATCAAATGGATAACCAAATACTTATTTTATCAGTATGTATGGCCTGGGATCATGAAAATCTTGAGATCAACTGTGGGTGGGCAGCACTATCTTACCTTGGATGTGCAATATGTCTGTATGGCCAGGAGTTCATTGGTTCTCTGTTCAATAATACCCAGGTACTGTATCATATTATTATCAGTGACTCCGGTGGTAGCACCCAACATATCATCAATAGAAGATCGGTCACAGTTGATCTTGTTAAATAGCGACTCAATACCTGAAAATTGAGATGGAGTTAATATTGTAAATGAGCCGCGGCATGAGATTTCCAACAATGTGGTATGTGCAACCAGCAAAGTCTCAAACCAGCCTGCGCATACACAGGAAACCATGGAATTTATATTGTATATGAGCTGTGACATGAGATTTCCAACAATGCAGTATGTGCAACCAGCAAATCCTCAGACCAGCCTGTGCATACGCACAGTCTGATCAGAGCCTTTGCTAGTTGGTTGAATATTCTACAACTGTTAAGCTACTGACTGATCAGCATTTGGAATTTCTAAGCTTAAAAGGAGGCTTCACAGGCTCTTGTCAAAATGCCACATTGTTGGAAATCACATGTCGCGGCTCAAATTATACTGTTCACAAAAAGTAGGGGATATTCGAATATTATAAACCATAGCATTTTCCAAACTAATGCCATAAACCTAAAATAGCTAGTATTAATTAGCCAAGCCTTCTAGCTGACAATTTGAATAAAATTTTCTAGGATTAATCTGGTCACGTGTTTCTGAGACAACCAAATATAGACCAGGGGTAGCCTTTTGATTTTCACACGTGAATATCACGGTGACGGATTATGCAATGGCTATGTTTTTTAAAAAGAAAATATCCGTTATTCATTATTTTTTATGTTTAGAATTTGTTTTAATCTCTTGTTCCTCTATTTCAGGAATGTGAGGCTAAAATCTGTCACTTTTAAGTGAATTTTGCACTTTTTTACATTTTTGTCACTGCCCTATTTCCTAGAAATAACAATTATGGTACATGAATTTTTTTTTAAAAAAACAAGATATCCAAAATGCATCTTTAGCATGCATTTTCGAAAGCATGTCAAAAATTTTGATACTTTTTTGTGAAATTTGGGTCTTAATTGACCCCTCGTGTCTTTGGCACGCCCTTAATGTCACATTACTAAATTTTCAGCCCTCAAATTATGCAGGAAAGCTGGCCTACATACTGTTTTATCCAAAGACAAAATTATTTATGTGACAAATTAGGATTTTAATTTCTAGATTTTTTTATATCCCAATATCCCCTACTTTTTGTGGACAGTATATAACCCATTTAAGCTAAATGGACATGTCTACATTATCGGTAGGATGAGCCCATTTGATGGAAGTTATCACTTCCAAATTTTAATAGAACATTCTGAGAGCAAACAGTGACGATCCTGATCAAACACAGCATTATGCAATCTCTGTTCTGAACTGTTTCCCTGTATCTCATAAAAATCAGGGCTGTCCTGTGTATTTCAAATTGGTCCGGCGGAGGAAACCATCAAGTGCCCGAGGACCCCCTCCGAGAAAAAAAATTGAAATTTGAGCATCTCTATGCGCTTTTAATGCTTTTCCCTATCTTTCCACAATCACAGACTACAGACCATCACACAGCACCATGAAGAAGAGACACAGAACATATACAGTCACAGCACAATTAAAGTAAAGCAACCCTCTCTCCCTTCCTCAGCAAAATGTGTTCATTTGGTCAACAGTATCATAGTCAACTTGTTCCTTAGCATCATGAATACTGCAAAACACTTGAAACGTGACATGTGATTTCCAACAACATGGCATTTTGACAAGTGTAGACTCAGAAGAGCCTGTGTACTCTCCTTTTAAGCTTAGAATCTCAAAATGATGTTCAGTCATTAGCTTAACGCTAATAGAATATTCAAATGACTAGCAAAGGCTCTGCTCAGATTGCGCGTATGGGCAGGCTGATCTGAGGGTTTGCTGGTGGCACATACCACATAGTTGGAAATCTCATGTTGCGGCTCACTGATATTTGGCAGGTATTTTAATTAAGTGATATTGGCGGTGATAACAAAAATCACCAAAATATGAGACCACAAAACACAGTTTGGAATTCAGTTACACAATAAGCAGTGATTTTTTTACCTGCGCATCCTGCATCTTTTACTCATATTTTTGTCTCTGGGATTCAAAGTTTTTATTTCAGTGAGTCCCTGGATGCAATGGTTATGCAGACTTGTCATTTAAAATAGTGTTCTGGACTCATAAGTTTGCAGTTGGACCTAATGATATGGGAAACAGAGAGTCCCAGGACCCATAAGCCAAAAATTGTAAATGTATCACTGAATAAGTAATACATGGACACACACATTTAGTATGTTAGTTGGTATCCAAATCGTCAAAATCCAACTTTTAAACAGAGAGGTATGTTTCATCGTAGAGGAAACCACGTCTTAAAAGGGCTACTATTAAAAAAAAGAATATGTTCCCCATAGGACATTCACTGACATCAAAGGGCATTCAATTGAGAAAACACCAAAATTAAACAATGCCAATACACGTCGGCCTTTTAAAATTGCCAAATTTTTATGCCGCAATACTAAGTGTTTTTCAGTATGCAAAAACACTTACTTAGACACAGATGCCCATACCCAGGGCCACTGTATAAGAGAAAAAGTCTTTGTACAGGATGTATATAAGTGACAGGTTGTATGGACTAAGGTGAGGGGCATAAACTGGAACTTCTCACTGTAAGGCCAAGAAAAAAGTATGTGTGGTTCAGGTAACACGACCTGCCCTAAATTTTTACCCCCTACCCTAAACTTTTTTCTTCGTGAAGTTGGAAGAGAATAGCAGAACAAAATAATTTTGTTCTGCTATTCTCTTCCAACTTCAGAATTTGGAGAAAATTCATATCAAAATGACCATCTGAAATGGAAATCTAAATTTCTATGCATTCAGTCTTTGGTATTGGAAGTAAAAGGATTAAAACAAGGTTATATCTTAAAGACTAGACACGTTTATATCAGTTTTGTCTTATTTCATACACTTTCAAGCAGGTATGAATTTTCTAAGAAAAAAAAAATTCAAACTAGAACAGTCGGACAAAGGGCTCCGCCTAATGCCCATTAGTAAAAAAGGGGATATCCTCATCCTCATCGGACAAAACCCATATTCAGACATGAACAATAGTTTGATGAAAGTAGTCCATATATAAAATTTGGAAGAAATTGGGTGATAAATGATTAAGTTAGAGTGTCCACAAGTGTAAACTGATAGGTGGCGGCCATTTTGGCAGCCATCTTGGTTATCGGACAAACTGAGAGTTTGATAAAAGTAATCCTTATATAAAATTCGGAGGTAATCAGATAATAAATGATTAAGGTAGATTGTCCACAAAAGCATATTGATAGGTGGCGGCCATTTTGTCAGCAATCTTGGTCATCGTTCGTCTGACTAAACTTATATTCGAACTTGAACAAGAGTTTGATGGAAGCAATCCAGACATGAAATTTGGAAGAAATCCGATAAAAAATGACTAAGTTAGAGTGACCACCACAGCAGACACTGATAGGCGGCGGCCATTTTGTCGGCCATCTTGGTTATCCTTCGTCAGACAAAACCCATATTCAAACTTGAATGAGAGTTTGATGAAAGCAATCCATATATGAAATTTGAAAGAAATCCGATAAAAAATGACTAAGTTAGAGTGACCACAACAGCAGAATTGATAGGCCGCCGCCATTTTGTCGGCCATCCTTGATTATCGTATGTCGGACAAAACTCATATTCGAACTTGAACGAAAGGGTGATGAAAGCAATTCATATATGAAGTTTGGAAGAAATCTGATTAAAAATGACTGAGTTAGAGTGACCACAACAGCGGATATTGACAGGTGGCGGCCATTTTGTCGGCCATCTTGTTTATAGGATGTCGGCCAAAACCCTTATTCGAACTTGAACAAGAGGTTGGTGGAAGCAATCCATATATGAAATTTGGAAGAAATCCGATTAAAAATGACTGAGTTAGAGTGACCACAGACAGACGGACAAGCTGAAAACAACAGAGCTCTGCCAACATTCGTTGGCGGGGCCCTAAAAAAGTTTTCAAAAGAAAAATAGTATCCTATCACCTACCCTAATTTTTTCAGGGTGTAACCTGAACCACACATAATTTCTTATTTGGCCTATCTGGAACTTTTCAAGGTGACTGGCAGGGGCTATCTTTCCACCCATCTCTCAAACCTCCAAGAAGGAAGTGGGAAACCAATATTTTTTTATGCATGGCCTAAGACCAATCAAACCTTTATTCTTACCTTTCCTAAGCTGATCAAGGATCTTGTTTATTTCTACATTCTTTCTCTCATATTCATCAGCATTTTTAGTTGACACGCTCTGTTTATCTTCAAGTTCCTTCAATATTTTCTTTCTCTGTTCCTCCAGCTCAATTCCTTGTAACTGGAACTTCTCAATCTCAAGCTTAACCTGTCACAAACAAAACACACCCCAAGGTTATAAAACTTTTTTATGCTCAACTCAACTGAGCACGAAATTTCAACTGCTCATAAAAACTAAAATACCGCCAACTACAGACATTTCTTGCTTTAACTCTCTCAGATGTTGTATTTATCTTGCTAATAAATATTAAAATGCCAACAATTGTTGGCATTTTAACATTTATGAGCAAGATACATTTCGTGCTCAGCTGAGTTGAGCATGAAAATTTTTTTTATAACCTTGGGGCCAGGCCTCTAGTAAATAGTGCATACAGTAAAACCTCCAAAATTCGAACTCCGATTTTTCGAAATACTTGCTAATTTGAAATAAATTTGGGACAAACTGGATTCAGAGAATAGGACAAATTAAAGATCTATTTTAATAACTGTTTATGATAACATATATTTTGGGTGAGTAAAAGAAACGTCTCCTTGAGACGTTTCTTTTACACACCCAAAACTTATGTTTGATAGAAAATACCCTGATAATAATCACTTTTGGGGGTTAAATATTTTATGTCTACCTACCTATAATTCAAACCACTGATAATTTGAAATAAACCTCTAGCCCCGAGTTCAAATTTACGAGATTTGACTGTAATTTTAAAAGAGTTCTTCTCTCTCAACCAAATATATGTTGTGGGTCAGTGATTTTATTTGGCCATTTTTAGCGCCTTATATGGGAGTCATTCCCAATCCAAAAATGGCCTTTATTTTCCCAATTTCATGTATTTTAGTACTTATTTTCCCAATTTTTTATGATATATTTTCCCAAATGTGAGGGAAAAGGTAGCTTCCCAAAATCCCAAATAAAATCACTGTGGGTACTCAAAAGAACCATCTCAATGAGGCAGTTCTTTTGAGCACTCAAAACATATGTTCAAACTGATGGGTAAGAAAATAATTAAAATTTTACGCTGAAAAGGATTGCTTATCTGGACCTATGGCCCATTGAGGGTTCTCATTAGAGGCGAGTCATGGAGAAATAATGACATATATCATTTTATCCCATTATGTTGTGTAATAAAACGGATAAACCACTTGTGGTTTACATACGATGTACTGATGGCCATAACAATGTTACTTCACAGGTTTAGATAAACAAAAATTTTCAGCGTAAAATTGTAAATATTTTCTTACCCATCAATTTTAGCATATGTTTTGGCCGCTCAAAAGAACCGTCTCATTGAGACGGTTCTTTTGAGTACCAACAACATATGTTTTAGTTGAGAAATAAGAAAATTACATTTTCGTTATGCACTCTTAACTGGAGTCCTGTTACTTACATAATGATAAAATCTTTACTTTTTCACGAAAAAAAAATTGCCTTTAAAGTATACTAAAACCAAGTTCTAATCGGTCACCTTACATTTTTACCCTAGTTCAGAAAGTGAAACATATCGATTTTTAAACTCTCACATTGAAACCGGAAGTGTACAGTAGTCGTAAAACTTTAATCGCCAAAAATGACCAATCAAGTTCTACAGTGTTTGAATAAAATCAAGTGCATTTAACAATTTTACCAGGAGCTACAGGTGAATTTCAAAAATCTCAAAAAATTTTGAAAAATGTAACATTTTAAAAATACGTAAAAAATCTACCATAAGCAAAATTTCAATTGTTTGGTGTTTTTCAAGTCGGACAGACAAGCTTGTAACCATATAAACGTCAATTTTATAAAAACTACTCTCAAAACCATTTTTTCTTTTAAAAAATCGCTTTTTGCAATTTTAACCAAACAAACTTAGAAGTACAGGGCGTCCCAAAAAGTTCGGCAAACCTAAACGTGCTCAAATATAAAAGAATATGTGAAAAATTTATTTCAAGGAATTGCCAGCATTATCCTCTGTAAACGTTATGTTTCCCGTAACGTCAAAGATGGTGTCACTAAATAGGCAAAATTCAATCAGTTTTGGTACTGGTATAGCCTTAAAGGTGATTTTATAGGCAAACTGCTTTACTTGTAATTAAATTGTAAAGTATTTAAGGCATAAAACAAAACAATAGTGTCATACAAACACATCAATTTGTTTTGGTTTAATTACTTGTACACTTAACTGCATAGCTCCAGATAAGGCTGCATATTGCGTATTAACGCAATTTAGTGGACATGAGAACTCAATTAAATTCATTTCTGTGCGTACAAAAACGCAATAGAAATACTTGATACGCAATTCCGAACTTTTTCGTAGCGTATGACGCTATAGTTTTCAATTTGCGATTGTCGTTTTTCGCATCACAAGCTGTTGTTAGGTACAAATTTATACATGGCGTGGCGCCGAATCTAATTAATTAAACTGTAAACCAGTCCAGGAATATTCTTATCGCTGTTTAGCTATACCCAATATTTACACGATTACGACATTTGTCTCGCTTTACAATAACAATGGCGTAACGTGGACGAAAAAGCCTTAGAGCAATTGAATAATATCATATTGGAACTAACTCTAATACCGCGTTGGTGGTTCGAAGAACCAAAGATGATTTGATAGATACGTTGGATTTTCGAAATAAGTTGGAAATAGCGATCTCAGATATATCTCATATTGCCAGTGAAAGTGAAACCCAAAGTAAACCTTACTTATGAGCCTACGATTCTACGGCATTCTATTCTACGGCAAACAAAAAAGTCAGGAGAAACAAGGCCCGGTTTCATTGCTTATTTGCTTTCAGATAGATACCCAATACAAAAAATTGAAATACCCAATTCGAAATTTGAAATACCCAATTAAGCCAAAAAGAGGTGGGTAAATACCCATTTGCCTCCAATCCTTATCTGGAGCTATGTTAACTGTATATGAAAGTTCAAATTAAACACCAGGTAGCAGTGGCCTTTATAAAGAAAATTGGGTAGGGTAACAATAAAGTGCATACCTAATGATATTGTCAATTCATTTAGTTAAAGCAACTATATAATCTAAATTAATTGGGTAGTATGCAAGAACAGTCTCTTCTGTAATTTTACATGACATCAAAACTGCAGCGCGTTGGTTACCATGGTAACAGACTTCATTTTGTAAAACTAAAATGTCTTAAAAATGCTCATTATGAACAAGGTGGCTATATAATTTGAGTCTTAATTATAAAACTTGAGGACCACATAGGAAGACAAAAGCTATGACAAATAAGTGTAGACATAATATACAGTTACAAGAGCAAGCATCAAGAAATGAATATCAATTTAAATACTGCAACCAGAATCAATAAATATATAGTGTCAAAAAAAATAGCCATGGAAGTAAAAACAGTGTAAATTAGAAAATCAGAACCCCTTTTTTAATAGCTAAATCTTGCATTATCGTAAAATGAAATCAAGTCAAAATATGTCATTATAACATTTCTATGTAAAGTACATTAATCAGTAAAAACAATAAGCAACATATCTTTGTTGAGTCAAATGTTATAAGACTTTCAAAACGTTTCAAGTGTTTTGGGACACCCGGTAAAAGAAAACTGTTCAAAAACACTGCAAAACGTTTGCCCATTAAAATGCACATATATATGCAAAAATTAATTTCAATTTTAATAGCATTTGGTCAGAAATAATGAGTTTGAAGAGTGACCGATTAGAACTTGGTTTTAGTATATTAAATTTTAAATCTGTAATCTAACATTCATGCTCCTGTATTATTGAACTTATTAAACTTGTTGCAAAAAATTGATAAAATGCTTGGCAAGCCTTCCAATTAATTGCTTTTCCAACTCGTTCAATAAATTCAATAACGCTTGAACACTCATTCTCTGAAAAATATAGTACATACCTCTTGGATGGCATCATGCAATGCCTCAATCTCATTATTCTGTTCATTAACATAGTTGAACAAGGCAAAGTTTTTGTCCTCCACTTCGATAAATCTGTTAACAAGAAGGTCAAGGTCTTCCTCTCCAGTCATCTGTTTGATCCTTTCAAACGCCTCCTGGTAAGTTTCAACTGAGTCTTCTTGGCTTTCTTTCTTGCGTTCTGTTTCTAGCGCTTCTATAAGTAAGATATACAATATTATTATCACAGATTTAGATAAGCACTTGTTTAGCGTAAAAGCGTAAATAATCAGTTTTAACATATGTTTATGGGTGATCAAAAGGACCGTCTCATTGAGACGGTTCTTTTGAGTACCCACAACATATGTTTTGTTTGAGAAATAAGAAAATTATTTTTCTGGTAAGCACTCTTTACTAAAGGCCTGTATTATACGAGGGCCTAAATGTGGGGTCTGAAAATCGCTAATCATTAAAAAGTTTATCTCTTTAGATAAAATATATGCATAATCAATAAGAATTCACCTGTGAATCAGAAAAACATATTATTGCCATTTTTCGATCCGCTCGTTAAATTTTAGTTCCAGTATGTGTTTAAACAGTAATCACAATTTTTTTATCCTCTTTATAATTGTTATATTTTAGTGTAAAAAAATGCCAAACATTGGGGTTTTTTTTTGCCTCACATCGCTTATTAATTAATAGGAAATATGACCAAAAATCTCTAAAGGATATCGTCGGTCGAGAGTCAAAAACTTGTATCTTTGATTTTCATATTTTTCAGGAGAGACAAAAAACTGATTAACTTTTGCTAGGAGTGTCCTATATTGCTGAAAATCAGATAGGATTATATTTAGTAACATCCAAATTCACTGTTATTGGTGTTTTGAACTTCCAATAAAGATTTCACGGTCATTATGAAGAGTTTCACTTGAGTTACGTCATTTTGAGTAAACCATCCAGTTAACGACATTTTGAGTATCTTTTTCATGGCAAAACACCGTATCTCGGTAAAATGAGCACCAAAATAATGGTATCTTTCATAGATACGCTATTTTGATGCATGATTGATGCCTTTAAGGGGATTCTAATTGGTCTAGAGCTACAATAATTTGACAGAACGTGCGCCATGCGATTGGTATTCCCATGTTGACAAAAAGTCGTTTTGGTAAAATTCATAGTTATGAGGATTTGACTCCGGACCAAAGATATACCCCATCCAGGTCCTGGGGCTCACATTTAAAAAGGAGAATATGAATAATGTGTCAGCCACTCACCCTTTCTCTGTCTCCAAGCAACCAGCTGTGGGTCCTCTTGTCTTTCCTGGCCCTTAATACCCATGAAACTGCGGAGAGCCTTATCGTGGTCGACAATTCTCATCAGCTCTTTCATCTCGGCATTGTGTTGCTGGAGGTCCTTATCTGCCTTCTCCTTCAGAATTATCATCTTTGTCTGGGCATCATCACTGTAACAACAAGACACATACTATTACCAAAAATAATTATTTTTATATTGTAAAGTCTCCATTACAGTGCCATGCTCTGATAGAGGCCCATTCCCCAGTTTGGATGCCAAAAATGACGATTTTTCAAGCAAATTTCCCCAAAAATCAAGCCTCTAATAAAGGCCCACCCACGAATATTGTGAAAAAATTGGTCCTACGTTATGCAAAAACATCTTGAATTTGTTATTAGCAGCGAATTTCTAGTTGTCATTGTCCCTCTAAATAAGGTAAATTGTTTTTTACTTTACTTTCATTTTGTCCGAAAATACCTACCCTGGCTAGCAAGTTGTGAACCCCGTACTGTGTTATGCCATGGACAGTGCATATTTAAAGTTTTATTGATACCTAGCGCAGAAATAGCCTTTTATCCTGTCAATAGTCTTCTACCTACGGACTTATCAACACTAGCATCTCAAGATGGCGATCCTTACCAATAAATTTGAGCTACAGACTTTTCTAGCACTTGTAGCCTCTAATAAAGGCTCACCCCCATCTCCGTGAACGGGAATGATTCTAATAGATGCCCAGGCCTGTAATAGAGATTTTACGGTACCTGCACCCCTTTTATTTTATGAAATTTGGGAGCAAAAAGTGTGGGTTGTACGGCCCTTTCTACGGTAGGTGCAGATCAACAAAAATTTTGGGCCTAAAATTGTCAATATTTTCCTATCATTTTGAACATAGTTTAAACATTGTTTTAGGTGCTCAAAAGAACCGTCTCATTGAGACGGTTCTTTTGAGCACCCAAAACATATGCTAAAAATTACCAGTTAGAAAATATTGACGACTTTATGCAGAAAATTTTTGTTTATCTAAACCTGTGCATCTGATCAGGATTGACACTGTTTTCCGTGCAGCCTCAGAACACATATAGGTACTGTTACAGAATCTATTAACCATTAAAGCGCCACCTATAATTTGCAGTAGACGACAATTTCAAATTTTGCCGCTTTTTCATAAATAACCAAGAAGGCATGATATTTCATGAGAATCGTCTGCTGGTAGACAATTCTCATGTAATATCATACCTTATTTTTGTCGAAAATTGGGAAAAATGTCACAAAATTTGTCCTCTGCTGCAGTTATAATTGGCGCTTCAAGGGTTAAAATCACTCAAACTACATAAGTGAATGTCACAGGTTTAGACAAACAAAAATTTTTAGCATAAAATATTCAATATTTTCTAAACCATCAGTTTTAAGTTAAAACATATGTTTTGGGTACTCAAAAGAATCTCATTTGGACTGATCTTTTGAGTACCCACCACATGTGTTTTTGTTGAAACAAACACCGAAAACAGGTTTTCCCGCGTCTAAGCCCGTATGTGGTTACTCTTTTGCAGGGCTGTGGAAATACCAGGGGGCAAAATTTCCACTCGTCCACTCGTAATTACAAGTGAAATCTATAAAGAACAATTAATTCTTCCCAAAGATCTCATCCTGTAGGACGAGTGCTTTAGCAAAAATTACTGGGAAGAATTACTGGAGGAAGTCATATTACATATTTATCCCTTGTGTTCTTTACTGCATACGCTTTTATAGGACAATTGCATATGTTTGGAGGATGAGTGAAAATTGTAAGTCACTCGTCCTGCAGGATAATAGCAATATTGAAATATTTTTGTCCCCTGAATACCATGCCCTACTTGTCTAACCTGGTCCCATTTCATTTAGAATATTTAGAAATTTCTTTTTACTTGTCCTGAAGTATAGATAAATTCAATTCTGTACTTCAAATTGGATTAATCATTTCAAACTTGCATGTTGTTTGGGAAACAGTGTGGGTCCTGATCAACTGGCTTCTTCAGAAGCCAGTTGATCTGGATCTACACGGTTTTCAATTAGGTTTATATCTGGTTACTTACTGTTTTCAAAACAGTTTACATTTAGTATCAGCACAGTAAGGGCTAAGCTTAGTTGTTTGTGCATCATCTGCCCTTGTGGACAAGTAAAATTTTCACTGGACAAGTACATTATGACCATTTTCTTGTCCCTGGGCAAGTATAAATTTGGCTATTTCTACACCCCTGTCTTTTGCGTATGGAAACAACAAAATTTACAATAGCCTTCAGAGTCAGATATTCCACTCATATGCTAGTAATTGCGAGTGAAATCTAGAAAGGACAAGTATTTCTTCCCAAAGCACTCGTCCTGTAGGATGAGTGATTTGGGAAGAATTACTCGAGGGTGAGAGTGAAAAATCCATGTGTGAAACTAATAGTCATATTACATATTACTCCCTTATGTTTTTTATTGCATACACTTTGAAAGGACACGTGTATGTTTTTGCAGGATGAGCGAAAATTGTAAGTCACTTGTCTTGCAGGACAAGTGCAATATTGAAGTATTTTTGTCCCCTAACCTGCTCATATGTGCAATTTACTCACCGAGCATCATAAGCTTGTGTTGATTCATCAATATACTGTCCCTTCTGCCTTCTAAGAGAGCTCAACTCTTTGTCAAGCTTTTTGTAGAGTTGATCAAATCTGCATCTCTCGACACGTAAACTTTCAATTTCATCTCTTGCACGAGCATTTTCTGTCAGTATTGTGTTGAATCTTTTCTTTGACTAGAACAAAATATAAGAACAACATACACTTGTCATTCTCAACCAAAACATATGATGTAGGTACTCAAAAGAACCGTCTCATTGAGATAGATTTTTTGAGCATCCGAAACATATATGGTTTAATTTGATTGTTCAGGCCAAATAAAAAAATAAGTGTGTTACGGGTAATGGGTCTGAAAATTTTAGGTAGGGTATACGTAGGCACACACATTTTTTTAAGTATTTTTTTTTCTGCAAAATACAAGATTTTATGCATTTTGAAATCCTTAATACATGTACTAACTTCTTTTACTATACTCAGAAAAACAATTGAAGGATATTAAAATTATTTCAACTTTATTACATTTGAGAAAAAATTTCCAAACAAAGTATTTTTGTATTTGATGCCAATCTGTCATTCAGCAGAATGAAATTTACGGGTCATTGGTTATGATACAGTACCACGCCAAATTTAACAACCCTCTTTACCGAAAATTCACAAGCAATAAAATTTGCCTTTATATTTTTTTGCTGCAAACTTGACCTGGTCATTGCTTATTTTGTAATTCCAACCACAGAAAAGTTTCACACCCATTTATCAGTCATTTCACCTATAAACGCAACAATTTCTTCTGACAGCAAAAACATGCAGATATGGCATACCAGATCCAATATGACAACATATTGGCATTAAAACCTTGACATCGACTACAAAATTAGATGTCAAAATTTGACTGAGAGCCAGCAATGATTTTGGAGCCAATCATTATGGAATACAAATGATAAAAATGGGTTTAATCAATTTTGAATGTTTGTGACTTTTCAGTATAGAGGATTAAACCACTTGGAACTGTACTGTATTTTAACCAATAGAGTGTGGCTTAAATTAAACATCAATTTTAATGGCAGATATCTGGAACTACATGTATTAACACTTTCCCTGCCAAGCAACTAAAAAAACCAATACCTCAGTGCCAAGCATGTTTCAAGGACTCCTGAATATTGAAGGTATATGGGTTCAACACAGAGTATCTTCAGAACCATTCAACCTATCACTGTGAAACTTTTACAGAATGTTGCGAATATATAAAACTTTCATTTGAACCAATAATAATAAAATAGTCATGTGACCGTTGGCGGCCATTTTTGGAAGCCATATTGAAAATATGAAAAATGCCTATATACAACTATTTTATGCAAAAAAGATAGAACATCCATCTACATCTAGTATCAAACACAAGAATTTATTCTGATATTATATTGTTTCATCAGAAATAAATCAAAATATAGCAGTTGAAGGGCTTAATGCGTCCTGTATGTCATTCCCTTGAACATGTTTTTGTTGTTTTTGATGTCCGCTAAATGTAATGACATTACAAATATTTTTGTAAAGTCAATTCTTGTACAGAAAATTGTGTATATGATATAATAACGCCCCCCTGAACATTTTAAAATAAAGAACAAAGATTTGCGTCCCTTATTACGATTAAAAATAGACAGGTACAACTGTGCCTTTAAATTACGACTGTAGTCGCGTTTGGCAGTGAATGGTAAATTCAACTACAGTCGCGTTTGGCAGGGAAAGTGTTAAATGCATGTTTTAATTGTATTGAATGTTAGAGATGAAATTGAAACTAAATACATGTATCCTTCAATTGTTTTTCTGAGTATACATGTACTAATCATTAAACTTGATGATTTTAGGTAATATGCAGGCCTTTAGTTAAGAGTGTGTACCAAAAAATTAATTTTCTTATTTCTCGACCAAAACAAATGTTGTGGGTACTCAAAAAAAACGTCTCAATGAGATGTTTTTTTTGAGCACCCAAAACATATGTTCAAACTGATGGATCAGAAAATATTTAAAATTTTAGGCTCAAAAATTTTGTTTATGTAGTCCTATATGGAAATATGCGATTGGTACCAAAATCTTATCATAATTAAGTCATGCCATTTTGTTATCAGCAGTATAACTATATACCTGATCAAGTCTGTTTTCAAGTGTTCTCAATGTCTTCTGTGTTTGAACTGTATGCTGGGCACTCATGTGTACACCACCCATGTTACGGTGTTGATGCTTGATTCTCTTCTCCCACTCTCTGATCTTAGCGTCCAGCTCTGTACATTTCTTCTTCTCATCATCAATCAGAGTGGTATAATCAACTGTAACACAATTGTAACTCTTTATCTCCAAGTGTCCTCTGCTGTACACATTTGCAAACAATTTGGATCCAGATCAGGCCAGACAAAATGTCGGTCCTGATCTGGATTGAGCATTTTGTGCTCCGGTGAGCTAATAATTAAGGCTGTTAGTTGAGAGTGTGTAATCAAAAATTGATTTCTTATTTCTCAACCAAAATAGATGCTGTGGGTCCTCAAAAGAACCGTCTAATTGGAACGGTTCTTTTGAGCACTCAAAACAAATGTAAAAACTGATGGGTGTAAGAAAATATTCACAATTTTAAGCTAAAATGTTTTTCTTATCTAGACTTATGATCCCTAAACAAGTCCCAGTTATAGCGACAACAAGAACTATGTCAATGTGACACAGATGCCCCAGCCCAGGGCCATTGTACGAAAGAAAAAGTTACCCTGAAATAAATCAGTTTTTGCACCAGACGTATGGACAAGGGTGAATTTAGTGGCATATGGTGAGGCCTTTAGTTATGAGTGTGTAAGCAAAAATTGATTTTCTTAATGACTCAACCAAAAGATACGTTGTGGGTACTCAAAAGAACCGTCTCAATGAGACAGTTCTTTTGAGCACCCAAAACATATGCAAAAACCGATGGGTAAGAAAATATTCACAATTTCATGCTCAAAATTTTGTTTCTCTATCAAAACTTCTGCATGCTCATAAAAACAAAATTTAACCCTTAAAGCTCCAATCATGACTGCAGCAGACGACAAATTTCGTGACACCTTTCTTAGTTTTCAACAAAAATAAGGGATGATATTTCATGAGAATCGTCTGCCAGCAGACGATTCTCATGAAATATCATGCCTTATTAAGTTATTTGTTATTTTTGAAAAAGCAACAAAATTTGAAATTGTCGTCTGCTGCAAATTATAGATGGCGCTTTATGGGTTAATACCATTGGCTTCTACGAGGGTTGAGAGAGTATCAGTATGTCCTTCATCCATGATCTGGTTACTCCGACTCTCGGCCAATCGTAACTCTTTTAACAACTCCTGCTTCTCGCTCTCAAGTGTTGAAATCTCATACCTGGAAAACAGGGGTGTGGAAATAGTAAAATTTTCTACTTGTCCAGGGACAAGTAAATTACCATTATGTACTTGTCCATAGAAAATTTTACTAGCCCAAATGAACAAATTAGTTTATACCTTTCTGTGCTTAAACAATTGACTCTGAAACCAGATATCAACTCTTGTAAACAATATGGATCCTGATCAGCTGGCTTCTCTTGTAAATAGTGTAGATTCAGATCAGCTGGCTTCTGAAGAAGCCAGCTGATCATGCTCCACACTGTTTTCAATGCAAGATGTGAGCTGGTAATAACTAATAAAAATATGAATACAGAATTGTATTAACTTTAACTTTTGTACTTGCAGCGCTTGCAACGCAATGATAGGGCCATGATCAGACAGATCTGCAGTATCAAGCCAGAGGATGTGGCCAGGGTAAGGTCAAGCGAGCTACTGGCAAAGCTTCAGCTTGAGGACCTCGACCTCATTCTGAGAGAGAGAAGGCTTCGCTGGTTTGGGCATGTTGGAGCATTCGAGTGGTGCAATCAGAACAGCATATGATAAACAGATTGACGGCAGGCGGGGAGCAGGGAGGCCCAAGCAAACATGGAAGAAACTGACAGAGAAAGACTGCCGTGAGTGGAAGCTCACCACAGTTGACCCTCAAGAAAGGAGCACCTGGAGATCAGGTGTGAGATCTGCTATGCGTGCAGCTAGCCAGTTACCTGGAAAGGGGCCCACTGATGTGGATGATGCCCCTGCACCTGCACGTTAATCAATAATCCGATTATGATATTATATGATATGTCTAAACTAATGAAAAATTCCAATTTTACATGGTGAAAGTTCAAAATTTCCAAAATCCTGAACTTTTGAAACTCCAATCTTAAAACTTGCAGTATGCCCGCTAAATATTCACAGTCTCTTTTAAGTTACCAAAACACATGTCTAAACTAATGAAAAATTCCAATTTTACACGATGAACATTCAAAATTTCCAAAATCCTGAAGTTTTGAAACTCCAATCTTAAAACTTGCAGTATGCCCTCTAAATATTCACAACTTCAATTTTAATGGTCAATTGTCTTTAGACAGACTGTATATAAATTGGAAAAATTATTACAATCTCCCTAATTCAGCATTTTGAGGCTGACTTTCTATGGAATAATCCCATGCACTCAAAAATTTTACTAAACTTGCTACATGCACAATTTCAATATTCTGTCTCTGTTGCTGAGTAGACAGGTTTTGATCTTACTCGTATCTAGTTGAAAATGTATAAGACAAATTTCTTGTCTGGCAAAAAGGTCCATCTTTTGTTTGAAGGCCTGCCTCTTAAGAATTATAGCAAAGATTATTTTAGCGAGCAGTGACCAAAAAGAAAGGTCCATATGATCTGTGAAGGGGGGGGGGGGGGGGGGGGGGGGTCGGGGGGGGGGGGGGGGGAGGGGGGGGTGTCATCAACATATTTCACAGATGGCTGTACAGACCTCCCTCATGAAGCAGTTATCCAATGCTACTAGCTAGAGGGTGGTCAGTACCAGAATTTCTAAGAAAACCTGTAGTCACTTGTGATTTTCCAGGTGTGGGGGCGGGGGGAGGGGGGAGTTGGGAGGGTCCCGCTATGGATCCGCCAATGACAATGTTTTGAAAGAATTAAGTTTTATCTGATGACAGGAAGTCTTTAGTTTGAAAATCATCAACTCTTGTCATGCAGATTATTTTCAAAATTTTTAATCAGTTAACCTGCATTTAATTAAGTCATAAATTTTCAATCAGGGTTAAAACAGTGTGGATCCTGATCAGATGGCTTCACTAGAAGCCAGCTGATCTGGATCTAAAGTGTTTTTACTTGAAAAAGAAGGATAAATCAGGAAAAGGGTTAAATTATTATAAACTCACAAACATCAACATGTGTCTGAGGGCTGACATAAAGGGTTGCTGCCTTCTTGGTGGCAATGACCCACAGAACAGCTAGAGAAGCCTGGAGGTTTGGTGTTGGAAAATCTAGCCCCCATTGGCATAGCACCCATTACACAGGTTACCTGTGTGCATAATCAAAATAGTAACATTCAAGGGAGGTCACTTAATGTGATAAAAGTGATTTTCTATACAATAAGGAACAGAATTCGCTCCCTCCGAGAAGTTCCCATTTTGAAATGGGACGCAATTGAAGAGAATCATTGCTTGATCTAGTAGTCTCCCTTTCATGTGTGTGACTTTTTCTGCGGTCTGGCTACATTATTGGTCCCTGCTGCCTACCCTGCTGCCAGGAACACCAACAACAGTTTAATTAGCTAAAGGGTTAAGACAAGTTAAGATGAAATGCTTACTTTTGTTTTCGAATGACATTCTGGGATTCTTCAGTGTAAGCCCCTCTATCATTCTCCATGATACGGTACTGGCGTTGGAGCTTGGCCAGCTCCTGCTCTGCCAGACCCTCAATGTCCCCATCACTGTTATCCGACCTCGCTGACTTGGGCCTCGGCATCTCGATACACAAACTGAAATAAATTATGAAACAAATTTAAGCAGTTCAGTAATTTACTAAAGGAGAAGAGTTAGGACAACAGCTAGATGACTATCTCATAGGTTTAGACAAACAAAAAAATTCAGCGTAAAAATGTGAATATTCTCTTACCCATCAGTTTTAACATATGTTTTGGGTGCTCAAAAGATCTGTCTCATTGAGACGGTCCTTTTGAGTACCCACAACATATGCTTTGGTTGAGAAATAAGAAAATTAAATTTTCGTTACACACTCTTAACTAAGGTCCTGATGAAATTTGGTACTTATTGTATCCAGTCGAAAATATCCAATCTCAATTAACAGCCCCATTTAACACCCGACATAGTGGCATGCTTAAACTTTCTAAATTCTACATACTTCAAGAGCATCCAGCTGTTTATATCAAAGCATGTAACCTACAGCAAGCACTTAATTGTCAGATTATTTTACCCACTTTTTCTTAAATCCAAAAAAGTCCCTTCATAATTCATGTGTGTTTTCCACAAGTGCCAGTGGTGGACAATTTTACCTGCTACTTAGAGCTGATGACGGAAGTGCTGGCTATTTCATTTATTTTTGTGATTGAAAGTAAGTAAGGGTGCAAAGATCAGGAATCGATACAATCAAGTACCACACCTGACCCAGGATACCAAAGGGAAAGTGACAAACTCACAGCAGACACAGCTTAAGTACAGGTTACTTCGACAACTGAACTGCCTTCTTAAAATCTTCAGGGCGGATTTACTAAAAATCTGAAGTCTAGGAAAAACTAAAGCTGGTCATCTGCAATGTTTACATTTTATGAATGAAACTCACATGGTAGCTTTTGGAAATTTAGTGTGTGATCAGTGTGACATCCTTCACTGGGTGGAAGTTTGTTATGCCAAAATGGCAGACTTCAATTATACCTTGTTTACTTAATATAGCTATGCTTTTCAAAGTAGGATGTCAGATCTTAATAGGGATTTATCTGCAGTCCATTGCCAAAAAGATGCAAAGTAAGGTAAGCATATTAAATTTGGCATGCTTCATTTATTTTAAAGTCGGCACCACCGATAAAGCTTAAGGGGTGGCACAGGAGCTTAGTTGGGTCACTAAAGGATATAATTAATAAGGCAAAATAAAAAAATACCTGTGTTTAGGGTAACCCGACCCTACCAGTACCTAAATTAAATTTACTGGTGAAGTTGAAACCTTGAATTTTTTCATATTTTCTGGAAAAAAATATAATCTTATGCATTTTGAAAGGCGAAATGCCATTCAAAATGCATAAAATTATATATTTTTTCCAGAAAAAAATAATAAAAAAATATGTGTGCCTACCCTACCTAAAATTTTCAGCCCCGTTACCCAAAACACACTTCATCTCATCTTCTTCTGGAATGTTACTTTGACCACGGTGAGGTTTGGACAAGACAGTCACCTCTCAAGAGAATATACAATAAAAAGTTCCAGTGTCTACAAGTTAAAACTATGTACACCCGTGGCTTGGTACGCTGTGGAAGGAGGTTGACTGCTACCGAGACGTGGAGGGCAGTCTTGAAGGCCTGGATCGTCTGAACATCCACAGTTGTAAGTGGCAGTTTGTTTCCGTCCTGAATGGTCCTTGGAAAGAACGACATCTTATACACTGTAACATTGGTGTACAGGACAAAACCTCGTGATCTATTATCGTTGGACTGAATGATGGATTCTAACTCCATGATCTCCACCAACTTATGCTTGACCTTAAAGAGCATGGTTATAGACAATGAAACTTTTGGCGGTCTTGAAGTGATTCCCAGCCTAGTGAGCTAACCATTGCTGTGACACATCCTGGGGTCCGCTTTGTGTAATTGTTGCAAGCATAACATGCTTGGACCTTGTTAAGACAATCAACATCTTCTAAAGACAATCAACATCTTCTACAGACAATCAACATCTTCTATCTTGTATGGGTCCCAGGATGTGGAAGCATACTCCATTGTTGGTCGGACCATGGACTTGTATGTAGTGTCACAAACTTGTTTGGGTCTATAAGGAATCCAAGGGCAGGTGAAGCCTTGGCCGTTGTTGCTTGGGTGTGCTTCTCCCATTGAAGGTCATCTCTGATGTTCACACCAAGATATTTGGTGCTGTCTGTGACTTGAAGGCATTGACAATGAGGGAAACAGTTGGCTAATCTACATGTACAATAACGCTTCCTTATATAGATCTATCTTCCTGTACACCTTTACCTCCGAGGAGGACATAAGGTGGTGGTCCGGTATACTTGTTGTGATTCTCTGATTGTTTTTCTACAAAATTGTGCATGGACTGATTGATAAAATTCACATTTACCCGACTGCCATACCGAATGCTTCTGTTTACTGTTTCTGTAGGGAAATGAGGAGCCCTGGCGGCTCATGTTTCCCCCTCTGTAATCATAATGTCCATTCAATATCTTGAACACTTGAATTAGATCACCTCTTTTTCTTCTGTATTTCAAAGTGGGCAAGTTTAACATTTTAAGTCGGTCAGTGTAATTTATGTTTACTAATTCTGGGACCAGCTTTGTTCCTCTCCTCTGAATGTGTGAAATTCTGCCTTTAACTATTTTTTTCTCTTTTATTTTCTCTCTTGCGCACCATTAAAGAAATGTCAAGCGTGACAGATTAATGTAATGATGTAGATGTAGCTGTTTTTGGCACGGGTACTGTACCATGTATTTAAAAAAACTCACCTTTTTTGTCTGATTTGTCTGTGGAGCACCTGCTAATTTATGTTTTGTTTCCAATGGAAACCGCCAACAAGGAAGAGTAATGTCCCTTAACTTCGGGTGCAGCTAAACGTCAAATAAGGCCTACCATAGGGTATAGCTAATCGAAGAAATCAATTTGATTTCGCGAAATCAGCCTATAAACCCGATTTTTTTGTTGGGGGGGGGGGGGGGGGGGGGCAAGTGCATAATTTTTTATCATATGATTCTATATGTGTTTTTGAAGTATTATGCAAAAAATCATGCAAAAATATTATTTTGATGGGTTGATTTTGTCTATTATTTCGCTTTGGGTACAGGTGTATAACTTCTTTGCCGAAATCAGGCTATGAACCCAACAAAAATAAGTGAGTATGATCAGGAAATACCACAATCACAAACCGCCGACAACCCGCTGGCACCGCGAGGAAGAGCCGCTCAACCATCACGAGACACCACAAAGACAAATTAAGCAAAGCAACCAGCTCTCTCTCTTCCCCATCAAGATGATTGCAATACTAGAATGGACATTAAGTAACGTACAACAAAACATAGAACAATAACAGACTCCCACAATGGGAGTTACAATAAACAAAAAGTCAACAACAACAGAATCACCGCCTTAGAACGGACAGCAGCCTAAGCCACCGAGGGGCTTAAATGCATTTTACTGGCAACAAATCTTCGCCCTAGATTCTGCTGTTGTTGAAGTACAAGAAATGTTCAGCTCGCATGGAGGCCATCTAACAAATGCAATGTATCAGCACGGAGAAACACTCTAATCAAATTAACACACCATGATGAAACAAAGAAAAGGGCTCACGACTCACATATAGTCAGAGCTAAAGAAAATCTCAAGTTGAGCAACTGTGGGTCCAGCTACAGATAAGCAACAGGAACCAACCCACAGATTAAAGCTTTACGTCAGAACCATCATAGAGTCTGAGGCCTGACCCACCGTCGTGCAATTATAGAGGAAACCATAGCTATAAACCGTGATTGGGTTTAAAACTAGGCATGCAGACTATCACATGATATCCAAGTTATATCCAACCCTTACATAACGTTTTACTATCTTTTTGAATTGATCACTGAAATTAGGTTTTCCAACAATTCGTTTGAATTTATAAACAAAATCACCATAAAATATAAGTTCTGATATGCCTTGTTGCAGAAGAGTTTTAAACCGATGTTGTATTTAACAATTAACTCTGAGTGTCTGTGGTAGAATATAGAAAATGCTTTTCGAATTTTATTATATCTATAACCTTGTTTTAATAACTTACCAAGTTTTTTGTTAAAATTACCATATGATTAAGCTGATAATTCTTTACAAAATTGTACATGGACTAATAGATATCTCATCCACAGACTACCTGATACAGACTAGTTCCAGGACCAGAACAGCTCACAAGAACAAGTATCAGCAGTACTCTACATCGACAGATTGTTTTAAGTACAGCTCTTTCCGTGGACAATCCCACTTTGGAAAAGACTACCAGCAGCAGCAGCAGCAGCTGAGGCCCCCTCCTTTGTATCATTCAAGAGAGAGCTGCCTCACCTAACCTTCTTATGGGGATTCATCCCCCAGCCATGAATGTACACCCAGATGAGGAGTGGTGAACTGTGTCATCGGGTCTTGCACCCAGGTACCCCCAGGGAAGGCAGATTGGTCTTGCTCTGATGGGTGAAAAGTGGCTGGTAAAATTTTTTCTATACTTCGTTATTTTACTAGTGCATTCTTATGCCCTCTTACATTCTTATCTACTACTTCTGTCTTTAATTAATATTTCTCTCTTTAATTTTCTCTTTTGCACACCACTAAAGAAATTTCAAGTATGACAGCTTAGTGTAACGATGTAGATGTACTCTTTAATACCGCGGTATCAAATTTCTTTGCCAAAATCTCCGCCGAAATCAAGATATAAAGGTTATAATTTTGGTGTAAATTGATACTTGTCCTTTACCATACGACTCAAACCTAGGAGCCTTTAAGAATGCACGTGTCTGCTTACCACCAAACTGTTGGGCCACACAGTAGGCATATGCCAGGTCCCATTTGAGTTTATTGATCAATATAAAACAGAAAACATACTTATAAATCTTGGATATAGAGATAATGTGTATAAACTACTCTTTTTATTACAATCGTCATGGAGAAACATTCAATTTAGGCTGTGAACATGAATAAAACCGGTGAAAAAATTGTCTATTGATTGACAAAAACATCGATTGTTATCGTTAACCAATTGCCGTTATTGCAGTTTTGGATTGCTATAGTATCATTACCATCACCCTTTCAAACGGATACTGCGCTTTCTGTCTTTCTTTTAATACTTCTAAACCTCTATTGAGGACTTAAGAAGGGTATTCCGTATACCAAGTGCTAAGGGGGGGGGGACTGAAATAAAAGATAAGCAAAGTTGGTGGGATGAGTTTGTACAGTGCGAAAAAGAGGGTTAGTTTAGTTAAAAGATAAAAACAGAATATGGTGATTTAGGGGGACACATGCACGACCTGGCACACAGCTTTACTAAACTGTGCCAAGGTCGAGAGCAGAACAATGCAGGTTGGAAGGGCATTCCAGTGTATGATAGTGCTGGGGGGAAAGCTGCATTTATAGTAGTTTGTAGAGATGGGGATCTGCTTGTATGCCAGAGGGTGGATAAATTTAGACTACCTGCGATTAGGTATTAGACACTCAGATGCTGGAATTGCAACATAGTGCTGCAGCAGACCCACCATATTGTGACACATACCGGTCCCCACAAGGTAACAAGCAGCAACATATATCAAATTAAAGCTAAGGGTCTCCCAAATCAAAAAATGCATGATGCCACCTCGGTATGTCGGGGCGTAAACTTTTACTAGTCATTAAAAAAGGGCACCCATACAAATAAATAACTTTACTAATAAAACTTAATTTAAGCCTGAGATCAAAAACATTGCTAAAGTTGGTATAATATGAACACAAAATGATGGAGAAGGATGCTAGAAATACTTTGCATCATACATGGGATGCAAACAAGTCCAAATACACTGACGGTGAAAGGTCATTAGGTACATTAGTCACGAAAACCCATGATTGTTTAGTATTCTTTTTGACAAAAGGTCCTCCTTATGTATAAATGTATTGAAAACAAGTTTAAATATTATCAATGACATCTGGGAAGCAAACAGTGCATAATTTCACTACCATTTATTGGAGCGAAAAATTGTATGGCCCACCAAAAAGGGTATCCATACAAGTAATAAATTTACTGATAAAAATCAAATTAAACCAATGATCAAAAGCAGTGCTGAAGTTGGTATAATGTGAAAACTAAATGATACATGAGGATGCTGTAAATATAATTATTCATGTTTAAGGTTCATATAGGTCCAAATACACCGATTGCAAAAGGTCATTAAGTACATTAGTCGCAAAAACCCGTGATTTTGTAGAATATTTTCTGACAAATGATCTCTTTTGGTATAAATATATTGAATACAAGTTAAAATGCTGACAACTGACATCTGGTAAGCAAAATGTGCATGATGCCTCTTCCATATGTAGGGTAAAAAATGTTTACGGCCTTTCAAGGAAGGGTACCCATAAAATTAAATAACTGAACTGATAAAAACCATTTAAACCAATGATCAAAACTATGGTTCAAGTTTGTATAATATGAACGCTAAATGACAAAATAGGGTGCTAAAATATTTTCTGTATTATATGAGGTGCAAATAAATCCAAATACATTGATGGGAAAAGGTTATTAAGTACATTTCGTCACGAAAACTTATGATTTTGTAGACTTCTTTCAAGTCAAATGATTTCTGTAAGTAAATAGGTATTAAAAACAAGTTACGTGTTATCAAATGCCAGTTCGGAAGCTCCTACTCAAAATAGAATCATCCCAAATGAATAGATGATACATTTACGGTTCATTCGTTTAGTAAAATCTGTATCAGATCTGGGCCCCCAGGGGTTTTGGGGATCTGGGGAGAATGGCTATTTATTTTTAGGGAGCTTGGGAGCACTGGTAATTATTTTCAGGGATTTGGGGAGCAAGTCCATAGTTTGGGGGATTTAGGGAGCCCTGCAAAAAAGTAAAAAAATCTCACCTTATAGGAAAAGCGTTCATTTTGTTTGATTTTTTCAAAAAAATTCTTCGGCAGACCCCCAGACCCCCCTTGGATATCTAAATGTAATTACTTTCCTGCTAACATGCTAATCTGGATGGTATTGATGACTGATATGGTGAATATTTTTTACTATCGTGCAAAATTCGACTTAAAATTATTGATTTTTAGGTTGATAATAACGTATTTGGGAACACTCAGAATGCGCCGTATTGCACCGTTTTAATAAAAAAAATTCTTCATCCCCCCTGGCATGAATCTGAATCCACATTATTTCAGGATATATCTTTGCGTCCAGTATGTAATATTTGCAGTAAAATAGAACATAGAACCTCCATTTTTTTACATTTCTTTGGCTTCAGAGGACTATAAATTTCCCCCCCATCCCCCTTGTAAAATGTGAATGTATTTATTTTTGTGCAAAAGTGCGCATCTGGATTAATCTTAGAGAAAAATAAGGCACATAAATTGGGTTGTTGATTTATTATCAAAAAAAATGTTGATTTTTAGGTTGATAATAACTAACTTTGGAACACTCAAAATGCACCCGACCGCACCATTTTTATCAAATTTTCCCGAACCCCCCTAGCACAAGTGATAATCAACATCATACCAGGGCCACCTACACATCTGGTATGCAATTCTCTATCTAGGTAATTAGATGGGGGTTTTTTTTTTATTAAAACTTAGATGAATGTTGATCAGATATATTCTTGCTTGTTGAAACTGAAGGTAAACTTTCGTATAGGGCCTAATAGCAATTATTAAAAAAACACTCTCTATGGTTACAAAATTAATGCTTTCACTTTATTTTAGAAAATCTAGTTTTATCTATTGGAAAAAACAGCTGCCCCTCCCCCACCAAGAACACCAAATGGTCTAGCTGTCACTAATAAAAAAAATCAAGTCTAGAGAGCATTCCTCCATACCTACTCTACTAGGTACAGCAACATAATTTTAAGGATGGTCCCATACTTTGAGCTATATATCATGCATTCCATTGAAATAATTATATATCGTTTATTCCTTGGCGAAGGACTCTCTATTTATATAGAGTTCCCGTCCGTGGCTAAAAAATAGTAAGTGAGTATGATCAGGAAATACCACAATCACAAACCGCAGACAACCCCATGGCACCGCGAGGAAGAGCCGCTCAACCATCACAAGACACAAGGAAGACAAATTAAGTAAAGCAACCAGCTCTCTCTTCCCCATCAAGATGATTGCAATACTAGAATGGACATAAAGTAACGTACAACAAAACATAGAACAGTTACAGACTCTCACAATGGGAGCAACAATGAACAAAAAGTCAACAACAACAGAGCAACCACCTTAGAACAGACAGCAGCCTAAGCCACTGAGGGGCTTAAATGCATTTTACTGGTTCCAAATCTTCGCCCTAATATTTGACCCTACATATGGAACAGGCATCATGCTCATTTTGCTTACTAGATCTCAGTTGTCAACATTCATAAAGTATAATATACATGTATGCCATGTGTTTTTGTAGATGATGGACTCGATGAACTTTCATGGTCAATGAAATATGATACTTCTTAACAAAAAAGAAATAGTTTAATACTTGCCTGGCACACGCTGATATACTTTATGCATAATTTCCAACATTTCCGCCAATGTCCTTGGCAAAAATTCTTCCAACATATTACATTAATAAGATCTGATACAGATTTTACTAAATGAATGAACTGTAAATGTATCATCTATGCATTTGGGATGATTCTATTTTGAGTAGGAGCTTCCCAAATGGCATTTGATAACATTTTATCTTGTTTTTAATACATATGTACTTAAAGATAACAACTAACTTAAAAGAAGTCTACAAAATCATGAGTTTTCGTGACAAAATGTACTTAATAGCCTTTTCACATCAATGTATTTGGATTTATTTGCACCTCATATAATACAGAAAATATTTTAGCACCCTATTTTGTCATTTAGCGTTCTAATTATACAAACTTGAACCATAGTTTTTATAATTGGTTTAAATGGTTTTTTATCAGTTAAGTTATTTAATTTTATGGGTATCCTTCCTTGAAAGGCCGTAAACATTTTAGACCCTACATATGGAAGAGGCATCATGCACATTTTGCTTACCAGATCTCAGTTGTCAACATTTTAACTTGTATTCAATATATTTATACCAAAAGAGATCATTTGCCAGAAAATATTCTACAAAATCATGGGTTTTCGCGACTAATGTACTAAATGACCTTTTGCCATCAGTGTATTTGGACCCATATGAACCTTACACTGATTAATAATATTTTCAGCATCCTCATGTATCATTTAGTGTTCACATTATGCCAACTTCAGCACTGCTTTTGATCATTGGTTTAATTTAATTTTTATCAGTAAATTTATTTCTTGTATGGATACCCTTTTTGGTGGGCCATACAATTTTTCGCTCCAATAAATGGTAGTGAAATTATGCACTGTTTGCTTCCCAGATGTCATTGATAATATTTAAACTTGTTTTCAATACATTTATACATAAGGAGGACCTTTTGTCAAAAAGAATTCTAGAAAATCATGGGTTTTCGTGACTAATGTACCTAATGACCTTTCATCGTCGGTGTATTTGGACTTGTTTGCATCCTGTGCATGATGCAAAGTATTTCCAGCATCCTTCTGTATCATTTTGTGTTCATATTATATCAACTTAAGCAATATTTTTGACCTCAGGTTTAAATTAAGTTTTATTAGTAAAGTTTTTTATTTGTATGGGTGCCCTTTTTTAATGACTCGTAAAAGTTTACGCCCCGACATACCGAGGTGGCATCATGCATTTTTTAATTCGGTAGACTCTTAGCTTTAATTTGATGTATGTTACTGCTTGTTACCCTGTGGGGACCACCATCTCGAAAACTAGCTCACTTTTTACTGCTTTGCTGCAGCACTAAACAAGGTCATATGTGACCTTGTACATTATTACAAGGCGACTGTCTATGCATCTTTGGTCTAGTGGACGCCAATGTAGGTTTTCGAGCATTTTGGTTAAACTTGAGGTTTGCCAGTAGTTAAGAAATATGTTTTTCCAAGGACTCACCGGTCATTAAAGAGTATACATGTGCATATAAATTTGAGCAGATAAAGGATTTTGACCATCTCAGAGTTGCAATTAGAAAAAATGAACAAGACCATTTAAAACCAGATGAACAAGTGACACACTGCATTGAATCAACAAATCAAAGCCATAGTGATGATAAGAAAGAGCGAAAAGAAATGAAATCCATGATCCAATCATTAACTGACACAGTGCAAAAGCTCGAAAGTAAAGTAAATTCACAAACATCAAATAGCACAAACACAAGAGGAAGGGGTAAAAGCAAACAGCATTTTAACAATAGACAAAATGCACCACAAGATAGATCTTATAACAGAAATTATGAGTAGGGCCAAATATATCAAGATTCATATAGAGAACCAAGTACCACAAGACAAAATCAGCATTATGATTCACATAACAATCAGCAATCATACAGAAGTAGGAGTCAAGGACAAAGATGTAACAATACATATCGAGGTCAAACACAACAAAGTACAAATCCATTTCAACACAATTGTAATAGACAGAATGAAGAGCATCCTTTACAAACAGATGGTGACAATGAACATAATTTGAACAGAGGTCCTCTATGTTTCCATTGTCGTCATATGGCCATTACCAGTGGGAATATGGTGTCAGAATGGACCATAGCAGGAAATATTTAAACTTAGGACAGGTCTATGGACAGGGACTGTCTATAGCCAATTTCATACCGAGTTTTCCAGATACGTTCAGATTTGCTCCGATTCGTCCTGAATCCAAAATAATCTGGCCAATCATCGAACATCCCAACAACGTGACCTATATTTAAATAAGCATTGCAGATACCCAATGTTGACAAGGGGAAACGTGCGTGTTTATATAATTTTTGGTTATATTAGGAATTCCTATCGCCTGATTGGCTTGATAGCTCGATACCACGCGGCTAATGATGTTTTTGAGTGATTCTTCAAATGGTGAAATGTTTACATGAACACCGACACCGGTCGGGTGATGTTCTCAATATTGACCTCAGAATGTAAACAAATAGATGCTGTTTGAAAAATCATAAAATTGGTTTTCGAGGTAAGGAAAAAACATACAAAAAAATGCTAAGTGCCCTTCCCTCACAACTAATCCTCACTTTGCATGCAATATATACAAGCCTGTTTGCTAACAAAACAGAATTTCCTTTTGTATTTTGATGCTGGCCTTAAGCACATGGCTACTCACATCGTGGTAACGGGAGTTATGTTGATTGGCTGAGGCAGTCATGTGATATAAATCCATGTGACTTGAGTTCCGGAAGAAATCCGGAAACCTACGGAAGGCCTGTGAAATCAGAATTAGGCAAGGAGAAGAACCAATGCCCCAAAGTTAAAATATGGTTGGAAGTAGTAACGATAGTGATATTATAATAGACGGTATTGAGTGAAAAGCTTTGTTAGACACAGGATCTTGTGACAGTACTTTAAGTCAGTCATTCTATGATAGTCATTTTAAACATATACCTTTACATCCTGCAGAAGAAATTTTAAAACTGGAAGGTGCCGATGGTAGTTCTATGCCATATTCTGGTTTTGTTACACTAGAGATAACCTCAGCAGGTATTCCAAGTGATAATATACAAGAGTGTATACTTCTGGGAGTACCAGAAACTGATTATAATAAGACAGTACCTTTACTCATTGGTACAAATGTCTTGGAAGAATCGCTTCTTTATTGTAAGAGCAAAATTGGAGAAAATTTTCTTCAAAAATCTGCGTTACATACTAGTTGGTATTTAGCGTTTAGAAGTATAGTAATTAGAGAAAGGGAGCTCAGAAGAAAGAAGAACAGGTTAGCGTTGATCAGAAGTGCAGAACAGAAACAAATTACAATACCACCAAATAGCAGCATTACAATCAAAGGCATAACAGCAAAAGAGAATGACCATTAAGAAACATGTGCTATGATAGTTGGAACAGAAGATTCTGCTTTACCATCAGATTTTGACGTCCCCCAGCTGTTATAACTTACAAATTTGGTAAGAATGGACTGATAGATGTTCAGATCACGAATGCTACTACATCTACATTTAACATTCCACCAAGAGCAACAATTTGTGAATTGCAGCCTGTAACAGTAGACATGACTTATCAGGTATCTTCAACAGATAATACTGAAGGATCAATACAAGATGCATTAGAAATACAAACTGATGGATTGTCTGAGAATGAAACAGAAGAAATTGAAGATCTCTTGACAAAACATAAAGATTTATTTTCTACTGGTGAAACATATATTGGTCATTGTACATTTTTGCAGCATAAGATTAATCTCACATATGAAATACCTTCCAAACAAAGACATAGGAGAATTCCACCAGCCACGATAGATAAAGTAAGGGCACACATAGAACAGCTTGCAGCATGTGGCATTATAAGACCATCACATTCGCCCTGGGCTTTGAATGTAGTTCTTTGTAGAAAGATTGACGGAAAACTCCTCATGTGTGTAGATTAAAGACAACTGAACAACAGAACTTGGAAAGATTTATATGCTCTTCCAAGAATTAAGGAGATATTAGACACTTTGTCTGGGTCAAAGTATTATACTGTTTGAGACATGAAATCAGGATATCACCAAGTAGAGGTATTGGAAGAACATAAATGTCGAGTAGCTTTTACTGTAGGTCCCTAGGTTTCAGGGAATTTAACAAATTTCCTTTTGGTCTTAACAATGCACCAGCAAGTTATCAGAGACTTATGGAACAATTCTTAGGAGATTTGAACATTAAAATATGTGCTATTTACTTGGATAATATGATTATTTTCTCAAATACAATGGAAGAACAATTAGAACGTCTAGACAAAGTTCTATAAAGGCTCAAAGATTGTAATTTGAAGTTAAACCCAAAGAAATGTAAATTCTTACAAACTGAAGTGAAATATGTCGGCCATATTGTTTCCGAAAATGGCGTAGAGCAGATCCAGAAAAACTTGAGAAAATTAGAAACTGGCCCATATCAAAGACTTCAGAAGAAATTCACAACTTTACATCATTTGCAGGTTATTACCGCCGGTTTGTTAAAGATTTTTCAAAAATTGCCAAACCTCTTACAGAATTACATCCAAATACTACAATCAAGAATGGTAAGAAGGTAAAAACATCAAAGCCCTTTGTTTTGGGAAAAGAACAGCTAGATGTTTTTGATAGACTTAAACAAGCTTTGTGTTCACAACAAATTTCAGGATATCCAGATTACAATCTACCATTTGAGTTACACACAGATGCATCATCTTAATGCCTAGGAGCTGTTCTGTACCAGAAACAAAATGTAACAATGAGAGTGATACATTATGCAAGCAGAGGTTTAAAAAGATCTGAAAATAACTATCCGGCAGCTAAACTAGAATACCTCACTTTGAAATGGGCAATTACAGAAAAACTGCATGATTACCCTTACTGAAACACCTTCACTGTTGTCACAGATAACAATCCCTTGACATATGCATTGTCAAAAGCAGAATTGGATGCTACTGGTCATAGATGGTTATTATCATTGGCGCCTTATGACTTCAATATTGTTTACAGACCTGGCAAATCAAATATCGATGCTGACGTTTGTCTAGATATCCAGGAAATATAGATATAGAACCCGAAGATATTCTTTCTGACTCAGCGAGAGTGATTTGTGCCAGTGTAGAGACACCACATTTAGAAACCATATCAAAGTCAGTTGACATTCTTAGTGCAACAGAGTTCCCAGGAGAGCCAATGGCTCAAATAGACCAAAAAGAGGTCAGAAAGCAACAGTTGAATGATAGTTTTCTTGGCTTCTGGGTTTGAGCAGTCAGAAATAAGACACATCCACATAGAGATACTCTAAGGAAGAGAGAGGACTTAGCTATGCATAAACTGTTCAGCAGCCTCAAGCTGATTAGAGGAGTTCTGTACAGTTCTGTATACTCACTTACTATTTTCTGTACAGCGAGCTAGATATAGATAATGAGAAGAAACTTTTATTTTTACTGCCTACATGTTTTATAGAACAAGTATTAACAGGCCTCCATAATGACATGGGACATCCAGGTAAAGATAGAACACTGTCTTTGTTACGTGATCGTTTTTACTGACCAGGCATGACATCTGTTCTGAAAATTGGATTAAAAATTGTGGCAGATGCATTAGAAGGAAATCCAAAACCTATGTGAGAGCACCATTAGTTAACATTACATCTCACTATCCATTAGAACTAGTGTGCATAGACTATCTTACATTATAACCATCACAAGGCAATAGTTTAAATATATTAGTCATCACAGATCATTTTACGAGGTTTGCAGTAGCAATACCAACAAAGAATCAAACTGCCAAAACAACAGCTGATGCACTATATAGATAATTTAATATCTGATATGGAATTCCAGCTAGATTACATTCCGATCAATGTACTTATTTCAAAAGCCAGTTGATCAAAGAGTTATGTGATTTAATCGGAATCAAAAAGAGTAGAACAACACCATATCACGCAGCAGGAAATGGCATGACAGAACAATTTAACCGAACTTTGATTTCCATGCTGGGAACATTAGAGGAAGACAAAAGAAAAACTGGAAACAGTTTCTTGCACCCCTTGTACATGCATACAATTGCATTTGACATGAGAGTACATGATATTCTCCATATCAATTACTTTTTGGTAGAGAACCAAGGTTACCTGTAGACATTGCATTTGGATTAAAGGATACGCCAGAAGCTGATGTTACATATATGGAATACATTACTGATCTTCAAAAGAATGTCCAAGAAGCATTTGAGAAAGTTCATGAAAATGCAGATAAGGCACGTCATAAGCAGAAGTCAGTCTATGACTTGAAAGCCAAAGCTGCTAAATTGGAGATTGATGACAGAGTTTTAGTCAAGATTCTGGCCTTTGATGGCAAACACAAAATAGCAGACAAATATATATATATATATATATATATATATATATATATATATATATATATATATATATATATATATATATATATATATATATATATATATATATATATATATATATATATATATATATATTGTAACAGATATACCAAATGTAAATATTCCAGTGTACAAAGTAGAAAGAGAGGATGGTAAAGGTGGTGAACGAATGCTTCACAGAAATAATCTACTTCACCTAGGAAGCAGCTTAGCTGATGAAGTAAAAGAACCAGATAAAACTAAATCATCTGTTGATTCTGAAGGGTTGACCAACTGTTCAACCAGAGCTACACCTACACCAGCACCCAGAAGTTTAAAGAAATTACCAACTCCAAAACACAGGAATAAGAAAGTAGAAAGAGAGACAGAAAAGAGGAAGATGATAGGTTGTTTGTTGTTACAGAAACGACAGATAATTGTGCAAATAAGATATCAGAAGTTGATGATGAATTAGTAGTTGATTTAGCTACTGATACACAGGGAAACAATGTGAGTACTCACGAAATATCTGATTATATTGACAATGAGGACGCTCATGGTCCAGATCAGACAGATTAAGGTCTTTCAGAGGATGAAAATATTATTACTGAAGAGGAAACTTCAGTGAAAGTAGTTCCAGAGCCTAGAAGACCGTTACCAGCTGATGCTACTGAAACTGAAGGAAACACTTCATTAGATACCAGTGATAATGCAGCTTGAAATATTATACAAAGATCTACCAGACTTAAACAGAAACCTTTATGGCAAAGGCAGGGAGACTTCGTTATGCCAATTACAGAAAGGAGTGCAGCTCTACAGACTTTGTTAAGTCCTTCCACCTTATCACAATAGGAACCGGACACTGTGTTTGAAATTGTAGAATGTGTAAGTCACATATTCTAAATGACAGGATGTCATTTCAGGAAAGAGGGGAGGTGTAGCAGAGGTAGATTTTTATTGTTTATAGTTTATTTCATTAGATAGCATTTTAAGTCTAAGTGAAATAATCAACTTAATTAGTTCGTCTTCACTGTTCCATTGTTTTAATCAAGTTTAGATGGGATAGTTTTAAATACATGGGAGAGCTATAGTTGCTCAGATGAACGACATTAGGTTGTATTATCTTTTGTACTTCTAGTTGCTCAGGTGAACGCCTTTAGGTTGAATACATCTTTTTGTGCTAATAGTATTTTATTGAGATCAGCCAGGTATAGCTGTAGGAAGATTAGGTGGTAAATTTAGATTTCATTGGTCAAAAGGGTGAGCACATTTTGCATGATAATAGAATTTATTATATACCTGCAAAGAAATACACCTGATACAACCCTTTTTTCCAACTCAAAAATACAAAATCTTGCATCACCCTACTAGGATGATATTTTTCCGTATCACCATACTCCATGTTTTACCCACCTCACAAGCATAAAACCCAGCACCTGACGGGAACCGCAATCTGAGCGATAATACCCTAATCACTAAAATCACAACTACTCTATCTGACGCTTTGGCGATTTAATGACTTTTTCTGCATTAATGAAAAGGAAATAAACACAATAAATGCATTTTCCTGCTCTGCTGAACATGTTTACACAATGTGACGTCATGAAAAATTTGGCGCGACGTTATTTGCTACGGTGTTGCAACGTTACGTCAATTTTTGTTGCGTTTATTACTGAAATGGAAGTGTTTGTTGTTGTTTTTATGTAGGTATATAGTGTGATCCAATCGATGTTCCTGGCACAGCCACTCGACGTGATCAGACCCATCAGATCAAGTTACTAAAGTAATAATGTGTATAACTGTAGAAAGAAGGAAATTCATAGTCTTGTATAAATTTGAGAGAGAAAGAAGAAAAAGTTATGTTTGGAGGTTTTCTATCATTTATTCATCATTAAGTAAATAAATAAGACAAAATGTCTTTAGATCAAATGTTGGATCCTGATCTGGTTATGGAATGTTTACTTTGATGGTATATTCCATGCAACAAAAACTCTGAAGATATTGTGCCTTTTTACTTTAGTAAATTCATTAGAGAAGCTGAATCTTCAATTGTTTTATCAAGTATTTAGTAAATTCTAAAAGTAGCACAGAGAAGACCCTGACTGAGAGCTAACTTGATATTTATAGTTTCTTTGCAATATTTGTAGACCTAAAACCATTTCCGAGTTTTCATAGTTCAATCTATACTTTATGTGGTCATCACTTTCAGTTTAGCTTGTCTACTAATATAATTAATTTGTAACATGTCACATGAGTGCACTTGTTGTTCATTTGCTTTTTAGTATAAGCACTCACTGAGAATGGAGGAGAGAGTATAACAGAGAGATGTCAAGAGCCCATAGTTCAGGTAAGCTTTAGCGATCTACCCTGATATTTTACCGTTGGGTTTACATAGAGAAAGGAGGGTCACATCTATATATATATATACATCAAATGGCTTCTTTCAGTGCATTTGACAAACCTAGTTTTTCTTGTATATAGTAGGTACACACATATGCGTGCTTATCAGAATTAGCCCAAGTCTGCTGGTCATAACTTGTATATATTTTTCATTATTCATATCGGCCCTGATATGACTTAAACATTGTTGAAATGAGCGTAAACCTGCAATAATGGATTTAGGCATTTGATATTTAGTATGATGATCAAGCAGAAAGAGCTGATTACATGTTCATTTAATTATTTATATATCAAAAAGGTTTAAGTTGTGTTCAACTTAAATTGCTAGCCATCTTTATAATAACTGTGCAGACTAGACACATGTTTAATTTGCCTTGGCACCGATGCAGAAAATCAGGTTCATAGTGTTCTAATCTAAAACAGTACTTTCTATTAATAAGCAACATCCAATAAGCTGCTGAATTATGAATTTGTTTGCCCGCAACGTGTGACAAGAATGACCTATCTGCATAACTTACCAGGTCATTCGATACTTAATAGTATTTAGGGTATTTAGGGTAAATGTATGTTTTATTTTATTTTCAGACCTGGTCGCGATTGTGATTGATAGATTGATAGATAGATTTATAAGTAACTTTGTGATCGATCAATAAAAGGGATTAAAGAGTCTTCTGTTATCTTGTATATTCTGAGCTACCGGACGGTCGGTTACATGTACCTGTTATACCTGTTGGCCACACCCTAAATTACAGCCTAGGGTTTAAGCGACCGAGTCATAGAAATCCCATGTAATTCTTGAAAATGTCTATCTAGGTTGTTTTTGAATCCGTTCACAGCAGTAAATGATATTACTCGCTCTGGAAGTCGATTCCATGCATTGATCACACGTTGAATGAAATGGTTATATCTGATGTTCAATCATGATCTTGATTTATTTAACTTGAGAGAATTTCCTCTAGTGACAGAAGTATTTAGTTCAAAAAGGCTATTCAAGGGAATGCCTTCTAATCCTTTAAGTATTTTTCTAAGCTATAGGGTGGTAAGATTTAAATCCTTAAGACTATCATGATATGGCAAGTGAACTATTTCAGGAATCAACTTGGTTGCTCTGTGTTGAACTTGTTCAAGTAGTTCTATATTTTTGATTAATGACTGATTCCATGCTTGTATACAATATTCTAACTTTGGTCTCACAAGGCTTTTGTAAAGTCTGACAATGGTGTTTTTATCCCTTGATAATATATGGCGTTTAATCATTCCTAATGTCATATTGGCTTTATTAACTGCGCTAACACAATGTTTTGAAGGCTTCAAGTCATTTGACACAATAATACCCAAGTCAGTCTCTTCTGTAGTTCAGATTTTAAAATTTCACCATTCATACTGTAATCACAATATGCGTGTTTTCCGCAACAATCATCAGTCCAGTCGAGCCCCACTAAACCATGGTTTGGCCCTCGCTGTAAATCTGCCAGGAAAAAGTATCACCTAGCCAGAAAGGTGTATAATAATCACAAGAACAGCCATAATAGAGCAAACATGATCAAATGTAGTAAAACATACAAAAAAAAACATTCACAAGTTCATCGCCAAGCAAAACAAGCGAACACATAAAAAATTACGACAACTTCAATCCAAATGTCCAAAAGATTATTGGAGATTCATAAATGGCCTTAAACAAAAAAACAATATAAACATGCCTGAACTGAAAGATTTCTATGATCACTTTAAACTCCTAAACCAACCTCCCACAGACGAAAGTGAATCACCCAATTTCGATACATTACCTGATGTACCCACTAACGAAACCCTCAATTCGAAAATTACCCAAGAAGAGATCAAATGCTGCATTAAGAATTTGAAAAATGGTAAGTGCCCAGGACCAGAAATGATCCTCAACGAATATATTAAGTCAACAAGCCATATTTTTCTCCCCATCTATGATAAACTCTTCAATGCAATACTGGACACTGGCTTTTTCCCTGAACAGTGGTCCACTGGCTGTATCCATCCAATTTATAAAAACAAAGGAGAACGAGATAATGTTAAAAATTATAGACCTATTACAATTTTGAGCTGTCTCAGTAAACTGTTTACTTCAATACTAAATTCTAGACTCAATGACTATCTGGAGGAAAGTATGCTTTTGTCGGAAAATCAGGCTGCCTTTAGGAAACAATATAGTACTCTAGACCATATTTATTCTTTATATGCTCTGAACGAACTTCAAAAATTAAAAAAGCTCAAATTATACTGTTGTTTTATCAACTTTTCCGCCGCCTTTGATTCAGTTTGGAGAATAGGACTCTGGCGAAAATTATTGCAAGCCAATGTCAACGGCAAGGTACTTAATGTCATTTTAAACATGTATAACGATATCAAGTCCTGTGTTTCTATAAACGGTGAAAATTCAGCTTTTTTAATAGTTTCTCAGGGGTAAGACAGGGGGAAAACCTGTCTCCTGTTATGTTTTCGCTGTATCTTAATGATCTTGAAAACCATTTGAATCATAACTCAAACGCGAGCATTATCGTGACTTGTGATGACGGGCACCTATCACTTTTTATGAAGTTAAGCGTGTTGTTGTATGCAGACGACACTGTGATTATGGCAAACAATGAAGCTGACCTCCAGTTCTCACTCGATAGGTTTAACGAATACTGTCAAACATGGAAATTGAATGTTAATATGGATAAAACTAAGTTTGTAATATTTGGCGCCCGCAAAACAAACTCTTTTGATTTCACACTAGGGGATCGAAAAATTGAAATAACTGATAAATACAAATACCTTGGAGTCTATTTTTCCCAATCTCGAAGTTTTTTAAATGCACGTAAACATATTGTAGAACAATCAAAAAAAGCCATGCATCTCCTCTTTTGTCGCATAAATAACCTTAACTCACCAATTGATTTACAGCTAAAACTGTTTGACCACACAGTTGTACCGATCTTAACGTATGCTTGCAAGATCTGGGGCTATGAGAATCTCGATATGCTAGAGCGAGTACACAATGATTTTCTAAGGAGAATAACTAAAAGTCGAAAGAGTACCCCACTTTATATGTTGTATGCAGAGCTAGGACGCCACCCCCTCGAAATTATAGTTAAGAAACGTATTATTGGATTTTGGAACAAGCTCTTGATGGGGAAGGATACGAAAATCTCTTACCTATTATACCATACTATGAAAAGCAAAAACGACCCTTCTATTAAATGGATCTCAAATGTAATAAAAATTCTAAGTGACGTCGGGAGGTACGATTTGTGGGTTTATCAAAGGCATATAAACACTTTATCTTTGGGACTAATCATCCAACAAACATTGCATGACCAATTTCTCCAAATGTGGAGAGCGAGTCTGAATAACTCATCAAAAGGTAAAAACTTTAACTATTTTAAGGATGCAGTTTGCCTTGAAAATTACTTCTTAATACTTCCAAAACATTTATACCTGAAAATGGTGCACTTCAGAACTGGAAACCACAAAATGCCGGTTGAAACCAGGAGGTGGCAAAACATTGAACTCGATGATAGGAAATGTACTGTATGCGATAAAAACACTCTAGGAGATGAATTTCATTACCTTATGGAATGTAACTTTTTTAAAAGAGATAGGGAGCGGCTGCTCCATTGCGAATACCACAAAAGGCCCAATATTTTGAAGTACAGAAAATTACTTACCTCTTGCGACGAAAGAAGCCTACACAAACTCGCACTTTTTATGGGCATTGTATACTAAAACATTTCCGGTCTACATAACAAGCAACTTTGGTGAAAACACCATAATAGTTTAGATGCTATTACACCAAAGCCTGGCCCGCAAACGCTTTTGATGTCTGCTTTTTACGTCTGCTACGTGTCTATGCGCACTCCGTTCTGTATGTTTGGTGACAGCAGACAGTGTGGGTCCTGGTCGGGCTGCTCCCAAGTGAGAAGCCGGATCTGGGTCCACACCGATTGCAACCTGTTCTGCCTGAAAGTTTGAGCGGACGAGGAGAGCGGACGACATAAAACGTGACTAGCGATCTAAAACATTTAATTAAATTCAGAGTATTGTCGCTTCCCTCTGTATCATCGGCTAAGGCTCTGAAAATTATATATGTTAATTGTTTACAATGATTTACTGTTTATATCTCATTTATGAGTGAAATGTCAAGTAATCGTGTGTAAAATGTACACCGCCAGGTATAAATAGAGCACTGCGTTTGTAGAATACCTGTTGTCTGCTAGACCGTGAATGTTTAATGACTCGGAAAAGCCATTGTAGATATTTTGGGGCTGCACGGCATGATTTACAAAAAAGTTGTACTCTCTTCTGGTGGCCGCTTTGTTCTGACTTTGCAGGCAGAGGTGATCCTCATGAAATGCCGCAAAATGCGACATTTCATCTGGATCTCCACTGCTTGCCAAATCGAAAGTTCACAAACGCTAATAGAGCCATTCTGCAAATACTGTGAACGGTAAACTCGGAATGGTCCATTGTAGATACTAAGGGTCTGTACATTATGGTTTACATATAAAATAAATGTTGACCGCATTTTGTTTTGGCGGACAGAGTTGACACTGATGAAATGCCGCATCGGATGCGACATTTCATCTGGATCCTCACTGCCTGCCAAATACAATGTCATACACAAAAGCTAAAGCTATTCTGCGAAAACTGCGAATGCTGTTTTTACCTGAATTTGAACGGATATCCATTGATCCCAATTTTTCAAGCGAGAATCTGTGAACTCAACACTCACCGATTGTGGTTACGCACGTGCAGCTTGATGTACAAAGGGAAATAATTATATCATACCGATCTTGAAAAGTCGTCGAGTCTATCTCCCTTACGACAAAACAAGTAATAACGACGATGTTGCTTCAACATGATGCATCACTTTTTGAATCTTTCTGCTCCCCCAAAATACTCTACCTTGCTGCTGTACAAACAAAATCACGAAAGAGTGCGAAACATGGGTTGTCCGATAAGTCGACCGAGCAACCTATGTGTCTCAGTCTTGCGTGAATATAGAAAACTCGGTTTAATATATTTACATCCTTATGCTTTAATTTGACCTCCTCTCCCCCACCCTCTCTCTTTTATCTGTCTAAAAGTTAAGTACCGCCTTTCAATATTGTATTGTATTCCTCATATGTCATGTTTGTATGACCTGAGTGTAATAAAGAGATTTGTATTGTATTGTATTGTATTGGTATGTCCTATATGGAGAACTTTACATTTCTTCACATTAAAACGCATTTGCCAATCTTTGGACCATTGACATAAATTGTTTATATCTTGTTGAAGTATATCAATATCCTCTGCTGTCAGAACAGATCTGTAAACTTTACAACCATCTGCAAACTTCTGGATGTGGCTGGATACCACTGTATCAATGTCATTTACAAAATATACCTTGTGGTCACCTGCTGGGAAAGGGCTGACCTCTTGGCTCTCGTTTGTGGTGTCTAACTGTGAGTTTGTCACTTTCCCATTGGTATAGTGCGACCAGAGGCGAGTTCAATAATGCGAGTGCTCGCCGAGCGCTCGTTGATTGGTACCTATCTTTATTCATAATGTGTAAAGCCTGACACCAGTATAACGAGCGCCCGAGAGCGCTCGCATTATTGAACTTGCCTCAGGTAACGGACGTTGGGCGTGTCAGACAGAACACTGCCATTCACTGTCAATTTAGACTGGTCTACAGTAAATTGGGTTAAACAGCATAGGTACGCTTTAACCCTTAAAACGCCAGCAAAAATCATCCGAGAATTCCGTAAGCATTTGTCGTCCGCTGCAAAATTTTGCTAACATTACTTAACAAGGCTAAGTACAGAGACAAACAGTGTGGATCTAGATCAGACTGCTCCTATAGGACTGATCTGAGTCTACACTGTTTGTTGGAAAGGCTTCTAAATCATTTCAGCAGACGACAAAAGCAGCCAAATTTTGTAGTGATTTACGCTTTAAGGGTTAATCGTGCAAAACAACTGAACCGCAGACGACAAAGGCGACCATTTTTATACGGTTAGTATGCCTGGTAAACGTTCGCAGAAAACTAAAGTCTTACTTGTTTACAGACACATTGGTATATACTATTGCTCACTGTTCAGGACCTCCTAGAGCCTGTGTGGATTTTATTCAAGATCAGCAAGGCAGACTTGTCTATGTTAGATCGGCTGTAGCTGCTACATGTATAAAGATAAAGAGTCAGGTTGCACAGCGTAATTATGATCTGATTGCATGTAGCGTGCTTTTATCTGTAATTTCCTTTGTTATTGTGGTTACTATACAGCAATATCTCAAAGTAACCACCTAAAACGCTAAGCTGGATACACTGGTACAGAGGTCGAAATGTTTTAGACATGATATACGGATATAAACGGCATACATGTAATATAGGATTAGTGATTACACATTATTGAACTAACCCAACAAACAGGCTGGCATGAATGACGCCTTCAAAAACTGTAGTTATTAATCGGCGTTTGGGTCACTGTCTACTAGCTACGCCCTCAACTGGTTTCTATCTCCGTTAGCTTTAATTGCATACCACGTGGTGGTACAGTGACCAAATAGCTGTATAAAACCTGTAGAGTCAACCAGTGGTAGAGTGCTTGATTTGAGATTAAGGGGCCTTTGGTTTGAGTCTTTGGAGGCATCATATTATTTCCTTCAGCAAGACACGTTATACTCTATTTAGTACTGGTTCAACCCAGGAAACGTCCCAACATGACTAAAAACTTCCTGACTGGCATGGGCGGATCCAGAGGGGGGACAGGGGGTCCATTTAATTGAAGGATCGTTCATGCATTTCAATGTGTGATAAAGCAAGTATGAGTTTTTAGTTTGTTTGTCAACTAAAATTCTATTCCAGAACCCGATCATGCGTTTTTTAATTATAATATCGAGTGGGAAGCGTCCAAGCTCCGCGTACAGCATATATAGGGGGGTGCTTTTCCTAGGTTTTGTGATTTTGCGTAAAAAATCAGTATGTATCCTTTCTATCATGTCGAGGTTCTCATATCCCCACAATTCACAAGAGTATGTAAGAATTGGCACAACTGTGTGGTCAAAGAGTTTAAGCTGCAAATCGATCGGTAAATTAAGATTATTTATACGACAAAATAGGAAGTGCATAACCCTTTTCGCTTGTTCAGCAATATGTTTGCGTGCGTTTAAGAAGCTACGTGACTGGGAGAAGTAGATACCTAGATACTTGTATCTGTCTGTAATTTCAATATTTTGGTCACCTAGTTTGAAGTGAAAAGAGTTGGTTTTGCGAGCACCAAAGACAACAACCTTATTTTTTTCAGTATTGATATTAAGCTTCCATGTCCGACAATACTCTTCAAACCTGTTGAGTGAATATTGAAGATCAGTTTCACTACTTGCCATTATCACTGTATCATCAGCATACAACAGTACTATCAGCTTCATAAAAAGGGTCAGGTCCTCATCGTTACAGCTAACAATAATGCTAGCATTTGAATTATGGGATAGAAAGTTTTCAAGGTCGTTAAGATAAAGAGAGAACAAGACAGGGGACAAATTTTCCCCCTGACGGACACCAGAGAAGCTGCCAAAGTAGGAGGACTTGTCTCCGTTCATGGAAACACAGGACTTGATGTCCTTATACATATTGACAATAACATTGAATACCTTTCCGTTGACATTTGATTGTAATAATTTGCGCCAAAGCCCAATTCTCCACACAGAATCAAAAGCAGCAGAGAAATCGACAAAGCAACAGAATAACTTAAGCTTTTTACTTTTCTGGATTTCATTCAACGCATAGAGGGAGAATATATGGTCTAGAGTGCTATCGTTTTTACGAAATGCCGCTTGATTTTCAGAAAGAAGCATGCTTTCCTCTAAATAATTATTTAGCCTGGAATTCAGAACGGAAGTAAAGAGTTTTCCCAGACCGCTCAGGATTGTTATTGGCCTATAATTTTTAACATTGTCTTTGTCCCCTTTGTTTTTATAGATCGGGTGGATACATCCGGTAGACCACTGCTCAGGAAAATGGCCAGTATCGAGTATAGCATTAAATAATTTTTCATAGATTGGTAAAAAAAATAGAGCTAGTGGACTTTATGTACTCGTTAAGTATCATATCTAGACCCGGAGCCTTTCCATTTTTCAAATTATTGATGCAGTGTTGTATTTCTTCTGATGTAATTTCAGCATTTAAGCTTTCATTTGGGGGGAGCGTGTCTGGCATAGGTGTTTCGGTTTCTTCTGTTGTAGGTTGGCTTAGAAGTTTGAAGTGTTCATAGAAGTCCTTAAGATCGGGCATGTTTGCATTGGTTTTGTGTTTTATGCTGTTGATAAATCTCCAGTAGTCCTTGGGACATTTTGATTGAAGCTGACGAAGCTTCTGCTGTGTACTTTTCTTGTGCTTAGCAATGAACTTATTCATGGTTTTCTTATATTGCCTACTACATTCAATCATATGTGATCTATTAAAGTCGTTTCTGTGTTTATTGAATGGCTTTCTCGCCAGGTGATACTTTCTACGCGCAGTTTTGCAATTTGGACCGAACCATGGTTTAATACGTTTGATATGGTAGTGTGGTTGTTGGGGAAAACAGGTCGAACTTGCAGCCTCAAAAATATGTGAAATGCGCTCTGTCATTTCATTAATGTTTTGTTTATTTAGTGTTAAGGAGTCTAGGTCTCTTAATATTGATGTAATATGTGATTGATCGATATTGTCACAAAATGATTGGGCCAGAGTTTCATGCCATTTTGCTCTACCTGGTCTGTTTTCTTCCGGTGTTGTGGGGCTACGGTGGGGCTGACCGCAACATGCAGTAGTTAGTTGGAGAATGCTGTGTCCATCGCTAAAAATAGGGTCTGTATCAATAATATCAAAATCTTTAAGTAGTTTCAGTGAGTCAACAGACGCTAGTGTATAGTCAATCACTGATGCTTGCCTAAATGTAAAATTACCCCTGCGTTTATCTTTACCCGTTCTTTCGTTGAGTATGAATAGGTTATTGTTCTTGCAAATATCAAGAAGTTTAAAGCCAGTGTTATTAGTGGTTTGATCAAGTGATTTTCTACTAAGTGACATTTTGAAGAGCTCAAGTTTGTTTGAAGGGAAGAAAAATTCAGTGGTTTCATCATCAAAATCGAATAGGTCTGCTAAAAAACTATCTACCTCTGTATAATCTCTAAGATCAGACGTACGGGCATTAAAGTCCCCGGACAAAAACACATACTTGTGATTACTGCAGAAAGACACTATTTCCGCTTCCAGGTTAGAAAATTCGTCATCATTGAAGAAATTGCTGTTTTCAGGAGGGATGTAGACTCCACCGAAAACTACATTTTCGTCAGTTTGCATTAAGCATTTGTCTAGTTCGATCCATAGTATATAGTCAGACTGGGTCTCAATAGCTTTGATATATTTAGAGATACCCTCTTTATAGTAAACGGCCATTCCCCCCGATTTGCGCACGTAATTTTGCTTCCTGGGTTGCGAGATATAGCAGTAACCTGGGAACGTAATAATGTCCGTCTCATCAGTTTTCGTTTCTGAGAAATATAAAATGTCGAATTTATTGATCATTTCACTAAAGTCAGGGTACTGGGCCCTTTTCTTTAACCCACAGACATTCAGACTTCCAATTTTTTGATCATGTTGTATGTTGTTGCCGGTAAGGATACTGTTAACGTGCTGGTCAGAGTTTGTCTTATCTTTACAGGCATCTGCCCCCTGCCTGGCCTAATTTGAACTGCCTGTCAGTGCAGCGCTTTGCTCATCACTGGACTGGTTACCAGGGGGCTGATTTTCAGCCGCCTGATCTCCACTCCGTTGATTAGCTCGGTTTGTAATTTGTAGCGACGCCGACCGCGCGGGAGCTCTAGCTCTTGATAATGACCTGGAGGGGCGGTTAACAGGTCCCCGGCTCGGCGTTAACTTACGCCGGGCAGGGGCCTTGGTAGCAGTTTGGTTCAATTCATTGTCACGAGGTTTGGTTGTAACGGTATGACTATTCACAGGCACATTCACATTGCTTGTCTGCTCTGTATTAGGTCTTGTAGTTGTGTGAGGCATAGGCACAGTCCCTTCAGTACTTGGCATTTGAATAGCGTTATCATTATTGACCTCTTTCGCCACTGTGTGACTTACAACTGGGGTAGATTGTTTGTTTAGCTGTGACGCTTCGCTGGGTCCCGCACTTATGTTACGGTTCACCGATTGTTGACTCGCATGTGTCATATCGATCCTGCTGCCTTTCAGCAGATGGTCCCATTCTGGAAATAAATCTCGAACGACCGTTCCGTTGACTAGGAGTTTGCAGGAAACACAATTGCAACCCTTGCTGATGGATCTTTGGCTTTTTGTTGTTTATATTCAGGCCATAGAGTTCTCCTTGCACGAGTGATTTCAAGTGGGAAATCCCTATATATACCGTATTCAGTGTCCTTCAGAAGATGACCCTGTTTAATTATACTATCAGTCATACAGTACGACTCAAATGCAACGATGATTGGCCTATCGCGCCTTCTGTCAAATCTTCCAACCCTATGGGCACGGCTGATATCCTGTTCGTAAACGTTGATGTTCAACCTATCGGAAGCAAACTCACATATGATATCTTTGCAGTTCTCAAGTCGGTTTTCCTTCAGGCCGTAAAACAGAATGTTATTTCTGCGGCTCCTTGCCTCCAGATCAATTGATTTATACTCTAAGAGTCGAACCCTATCTTCATGTGAACGAACAACAGATTCAATGGTAGATATACGACGTTCGTGCTTGGAGACAGTTTCAAATATTTGTTCTAGGCGAGAGAAACGACGGTTGTTCAGACATACTTTACTTAGGATAAGATTTAACTTTTTCTCGGTCGGGAGCGACTCATAATCAACAAGCTCAGTCGGCTCCTCATGAAGGTCCAAGTCCAATTTATAATGTGAATCGCCACCAGAAATGTTCAATTTGCGTTTCTTTTGAAATCTAGCTTCATGAAGTAAAGACTGTGACTTATCTGATATTGTTTCATCTTGTTCGTCGGTGTCCGAAGTCATGTTCGAATCAGTGTCGCCATCTTGCTCCATGCCACGTAGGCAGGCAAACATATTTTCATCACTTTGTGTATAGTTCGTATACCCGCTAGCTACAAAATTTCCTCGCTGAACACCACCTCTGGTTCTAGGCCCCCTGCCTCTCCATACATAAGCCATCTTGGACACGAAAATAAGCAAAAAAGCTGCTAAAATAAATAATTTCATGGAGCGGCGAAAAACCACCTCTACCGCCTCTAAGTCACGTGATATGTATTTTCATATTTCAAACAAGGTACCTGAGCTGATCAGATTCATCTTCAATAATTCGAAACGCTTATTTTCCACGATTCGGCAACTATAAGACTACAGGTATATACTTTTGGTGTTTCACAGATGGGTGAATACGCGAACAATGCAAACTGACTAGCCGATTTCTAAATGTATTTGTCCAGGGGTTGAACTTAGCTAAGAACCGCCCAACGTCTCTTACCTGGACGTATAGTGCGACCAGCTAACAGAGACTGGGCGTGTCAGACAGAGTGATGTCATACACTGTCAAATAAGACTAGTCTACAGTAAATCGGGTGTAGAAGCCTATGTACGCTTTACTCGTGCAACCAACTGAAGCGCAGACGACAACGGTGACCAATTTTATACCCTTAGCATGTCTGGTAAACGTTTACCTTTAGTATGGTGCTGGGGACCTGCTGCATTTCATTTCCTGGGATGGATATGTTATGAAAGTTTTTTTTTTTTTTTTTTTTTGGTGGGGGGGGGGGGGGGGGGGGGAGTTTGCACTTTCTTCAAATTTTGTCTGTATGCAGTGACCTATATAAGAGTGACTAGACACTCCATTTTTCAGCCACATAGGTATGTCGGGGCACGTATCACGTGTCTTACACCTAAGGCGCCTTTCATCGTATGCACACAAAATGGCGACGCAGCTTGAGGAACCGCTGCATTTATAGCTACGTTGAAGAACGTACTTTGTCGTAAATATCACTCATTGCTACATCTTGTTTATAGCAAACGAAAATAGATATATGAAATATTTATAAATGATACGTCTCAGCAATGTTACGACTAATCCTATGGAGTTATGACCGTGTAAACATCGGCTGATTTTATGAATTTTGCGGAATTCGTCAAAAATGGCTTCGGAAATACCTGTTTCACTGCGACGAATAAAACAAAACCGCGATAAAGGCAAATCGTGTAGATAAATGATATCGATTTCCCCTCATTTACCTGTGTAAGAAGCACGACTGAGCGATTTGAGTTGAGTATTGGTATTTTCCTGGAGTTTCCAGTCACTCTTATATAGGTCACTGCTGTATGGCAAAACTGGTATGATTTTTAAGCCTGATACAATAATAATAAATCACCAATTAGAGTTTAGCGGGACAAGGGTTAAGTATCTGGATCATGAGAAAAGGGCATACAAACATGAGATTTTATCGCATATCCGAAAAAAGTCTCTAATAATCGCTTATTCTGGCGTGTCCAGAGAGACTAGATATCTAAAAAGTTGTTCGGGGTCTTCTTCAACTTGCATACTTTGTTTATGCGAGAAGCGAAAGCCCTGGCGAGGTCATGCGTACATGCAGGCTCGTCGGAACCTTCGCCACACACCGATGCAATAAGAACCGTGATCATTTCGAGAGTTGACCAATTTATTGTATAAATGTTTCATTTCGGATCATTTATTTTATTTTCTTATTCAGCATTATAATTTGTATAGTTAAAATTTCGAAACATTGTCAGAGCGCATATATCTAGACTAGTCAGTCTCCTTGTTATCCAAATTAATTCGAGATGCCTTTTTCTCAAAATGGGGTCAAAACTACTACAGGTATACAGGTAAACAGCTTTAAAGCGTTTCACAGGTGAATAAATACACTCTGTTTTACCGATTTTAAATGGAAATGGCCACGGGTGTGTCTTTGCTAAGAACCGCCCAGTCTCTCTTAACTGGACGGACTATATATTGTACTTGACTGTATCGGTTCCTGATCTTTGCACCCTTATGTTGTTGTTGTTAAGGTGTCCAGCCTATACAGGCTCAGCAACTCTTGGAGCTGACGAATTTATTGGCAAAAACCACTATATTGTTCATTAAATTACCACAAGCGTTTATAATATATTGATGATACAATGTTACAATAAATGTTAAAATTCCATATTGTGGCCTTTACACATAGATAAGTATATATCACCATCCATAAATCTGAATATGTCGATTCTAGCTGTTCTTCTTATTACTCTGGATACAGTTCATCAGTTGATTATATATCATTAGTGATAATAATAATAATGATAATATTATTAGAAAGCCCCTCCACCAAATTCTTTATACAAGTAGTGCAGTAGTACCTTAGTTATTCTCCTTTCGAACTTTCGGTGTACCCTTTAGTTCGTCTGCGCATGCGTTGCAATCTAGCCGGTAAGGAAGAAGCACGGGGAAGTATGTCTTTTTGTCCATTTATTTTATTTCAACGGACACATTAATGCTAAAACCGTAAGCATTTTGTGCATAAAACAATGAAAGACGTATTTCAAACCGTGTCACGTAATTTTGACGAAAACTGTAAATGATATTTGCAACCCCATTTAAGCTAATGCCACGAAAATATATGACATCAAATTGTTTTGTTATTTAAACAGTAAGAAACTCCAAATCGGCAAAAAGAATGTGCAGAACAGCCAATCGTTGTTATAAGCATAGATTATTCAGCTCCTATTGTTTTTCATTAGTACAGACCAGTCAACCGGAACATGTATCATTTTTCTAACCTTGGCAATGTCAAGGTCATTCACTGACATTCCCAGCCAAGAACACACCAGAACAGGTCACTTGTGGATAGTCAGTGAAAACCAGGTATTCAAGTTTGCTCCATTTTTTACTTCTATTTCTTTAGTCACTCAATTATCTACCATATTCACTAATTCAGTTTAATATTTCTTCGGCTGAATTCTTTCTTTCTATCGTTACTGGTTTCGCTCAAACTTGAGCATTACACCAGGATAGTTCCCTGGCGTAATGATCATTGCATGCGATCGTGCCAGTAGAAAAAAGATAGAACCATCGCCCATGACAAAACAAGGAAATATCATAGATTCAAACGGAAATTATATATGAAATGGCTGGAGAACTTTGTTACTTTTGGAATACACATGTGCGTATTTTAATCTTAAAACGTCCGTTATTGCTCATTTTTACTATCTAGGGTAAAGTTCTGTGATGTCAGTGAAAAGTCCGTGAGATTAACCATTATTGTTCAGTGATAAGTTCCGTGATTATGGAGCGTTCATTGTTACTATGAAAATGCCTTGACACCAGGTAACGTCTGTTGCTATTTCTACGCAATTACGTCAGTGATAGCACCAAAGTGGCTTTGGGCCATTTTCCGTTTGTCTAAAGTATCCGAATGTTCCGTATTTTGTACACAATACTACGAATATATAGGTATTTTTTTAACTTTCCGTCACACACTGACATTTCTGTGTTTTGTCAACCTCCCTGAAATATGGCCAAGCCAAAAAGTGAGTATCAGTGTTTACTGTTAGATTTAGGCTCGATTTCTATTGTGTCCCTGGGACCCAGGGCATCAACAAAAGTTGAGTTCAATGTAAATTTTACTGAGTCCCTGAAAGTTTCCAAGCCTGTTTTTTTTTTTATTTTATTATTTTTTTTTTTTGCAGTGTTAAACACAAAGAAGTTAGCTAAAACCATCAATTAACTTTCATCTCAAACATTTTCAATTTACACAAAGTGATTTCCAATCAATTAAAAAAAGTAAGAAAGAAGCAGACTTAGCAGTGATGGAGTCTTTGAGTATTAAACTATTTCGCTTTTAAAAAGTCTTCCTTGACACTCTAGACCAAGATGATTTTACTTGTGCCTGTTGAAAGTCGCTGAACCTGTCTATGAACACATTTTTGTACGGATAAAACATCGAATTGTGATAGTATTGGTTTCAGAATACGCATTATTTAAATATTTCTAGTGTGATTCCTCGAGGCAAACACCATTTTGACCCAGAAAATCGATCTTGGGGAAAACCGTAAAACATTATTTAAAGCTGAGCCTTGTTCTGATTTTCAACTGTTGCTATGAACAACAGATCTCTGAAAAACACAACTGAAGTTCAGAACACTATTAATAGCAGTCTCTTTGTGATTTTGAAGCGTTGCAAAGTACAAAAGACTGATATTCAAGGGTTTGAACTCTCTTCACTATTGAGCTGGCTTAACTGTGTTGAAAGTTGACTGCGTTCCATGGACGCAGGCTATTTGTCTTTTTTGCGTACCAACAATTTTCGTTGCATATTTAGATATTATTAAGGCGTAAACGTGAAAACAAGAGAATGTTGCACCAGACATATATTTTCCCTTTCCCATTGAACAAATAGGCTTGATTCCCGATTTTTTTCGCTCAATGCTCTGTAAATAGTATTATTAACAATGGCCAATGATAAAATATTGTTAGTTTTTCCAAACGTAGTATCTTGAGTGCATAGCCCTACATCCAAAAAAATTAAATCGGCTCACTTTATATCACTACATAATTATATTCCATTGTATTTTGCAAGAGATGAGGTATCTAATGGACTCTGACAATATTTTTGGAAGTCACAAAACTTCAATCATGGTAAATAAACAACATTCTGATATGGGCTGAGCCATTGTTTCTCATGAGGACTAGTGGGTGTCAATATTTTTTTTTTTTTTTTTTTACTTTTCTTAATTGGGAAAATTAGACACAGAATTTGGTAAAAAAAAAAAAGGTGGCTATTTTTCATTGAGAGAAAATCCCCTGGATTTGTTTATGTATCAGATATATATCGTATTTCCATTAGCAAACAGAGAATACTCTGATCAACAGCTTTTACAAGAGCTGCCTGATCTGGGTCTGCTTACTCTGCTATGTTTGCAAAAGCATTTAAGGGCATCTCTAGTCTATTGAGTATTTAAAGTTAACTAAAATAGTGTTATCAGGGTTTTCCCTCACTTTTGTATTTCAGGAGTCCTTGGGACTCCCAAGGACTCCCATCTGTTGTTTTTGAGAGTCCTTGGACAAATTTCAAGAGTCCCATGTGAAAATGCATAGTGAGTGGCGTTAAAACAGAAGGTAATCGAGAGCTGCCAATAATTTTAGATTGGCTACTACCCCTGTAGCAATTGGTTGCTTTTGAAAGCATAAATGCGGGAACCAGAGTTCTCGCAAATTAACACTGAAAACTTTTTGTGGCTTTCCCTGGGTAGAAACCAGTACCGCCGGGAGGGTTTATGATTTGTGTGTTTATTATATGACGGGAGCACCCGAAGGCTCACCAAAGTGGTTTTATGTGGTTTTATGGTTTTTATGGAGAAGCCGGGAATCGAACCTGCGACCCCTGGTTTACAAGGCATAGCGCTTATCCACTACACCACGGGGGCTTGGGTCTGCACTATAGTGGGTTGGCTCACTTTATTTTGATACACATATTTTCTTCTTTTACAGGTATAACATTTCTGCAAGTCAACAATGTCTGAAATCAAAGTTGGAATCAATGGGTAAGTACTGTATATGACCTTTTAAGTGCACTTGCTCATAGAAGTACACAATGGAATTGGGCACTTTCAGGCCTTCAAATTTATGGTGGGCCCAGGTCATTGTCCCATGATTTCAAAATATGACCCATCACTTTCCAAGGCAGTGGACCCATCCTTTTTAGTTGAGAAAAAATCTCACTTTATTGAAAATATTCATCTTACAGCGAGTCTACAAACTCCACAAAACAGTAAGAACATGTAGGTTGTCAATACAGTAAAACCTATCTTAAGCAGCCACTCAAAAAAGACAAAACAAAGATCTTAATAACAAATGGTAGCTTAATGAAGGTCGAAAGGATTGCAGAATGCTCCCTTTGGAGCATTCTGCAATACTTTTGACCTGCATAAGGCAATAATTGGTCTTCTTTTTTGAGTGGCCGCTTAAGACAGGTTTTACTGTATAATCAGGAGTCAATATACATATATGCATACAAGTGTCTGTGTCAGTGTGTAGGTAAAGTATACTACCCAAATGGCAACTGTATTTAGTTTGATATGCTTGGGCCCATCATTTCAGAAAATGACCCACCATTTTTTGCTCCATGGGTCACTTCGGCCCTCCAATCTTGAAAAAATCTTAAGCCCTGCACTTTATGAGTTATGTATATATTATACAGGGGACAAAAATATTTCAATATTGCACTAGTCCTGCAGTATGAGTGTCTTACAACTTTCACTCATCCTGCAAACACATGCAATAAAGAACATAAGGAAGTAATATGACTATCTCGAGTAATTCTTCCCAAAGCACTCAATTTCACTCGTAATTACATGTGGACTAGTGGAATTTTGTCCCCTGTGGGAATTAAAAATTACAAACTTATCCCTTTCTGAGAGGTCTAGATGGGTTGGGCCCTGCTTGCTTGCACAAGCATTAGATTTACACCCAATTTAGCTATACAATCTAACCTTATAAGGTGATAGATAAGTACCAAAGACCAAAGATCAAATTGACCTGTATGCCAATGTAGCTCAAAATTTGGACTGCCGTTACTATGCTCATACAAATTTTTGCAGAAACTACTGATACATTGCAGGGGTTTCATTAAGAGGAGGAAGGCGGGGATTTCCCCTTCTACTCAGGCATGTTTCCCCTGCTACTTTTGATAAATTTGTATAGAGTCTATAGGCAAATACTGTCAAATCACCTGCCTACTTTGCCTTGATACCCGGATGCCAAAAAAGTTAATGAAACCCCTAATACAGTGATTCAATTACAATTTTGGGCTTATGGGTCCTGGCACTCGCTGTTTCCTATATCATTGGGTCCAACTGCAAACTTATGAGTCCAGAACACTATTTTTCATGACAAGTCTGCAATACGTTGCTTCCTGTGACTCGCTGAAATAAAAACTTTGCATCCCGAGACAAAGTTAATGTTTATGCGCAAAAGATGCAGGATGCCCAGGTAAAAAAAAATCACTGCTGATATGAGTCCATTAAAGTCATAATTTCATAATAAGCATCATTTGAAAGAGATTTCCTAGATACGTTAATCTGGTCACATAACCAAAGTAACTTCCATGCACATGTTAAAAAACAGTGTGGTAACTGGTAATCATGAAAATGTGCATGACTGTCACATGGCTATTGCACAGAAATCATCAAACATTCTTGTGTTTCACACAAGAATTGCAAGGTGGCTATGGGAATGCCTTACAATGTGTGTTCGTCATAAAATTCAACATGAGGGTAGAGATTAAATGCAAAGGTACAATTTAAAAATTTAAAAACTTCCAATACCAAAGACTGAATGCATAGAAATTAAGATTTCCGTTTCATATGGTCATTTTGATATGTATTTTTTCTCCCACTTCTAAAGTTGGAAGAGAATAGCAGAACAAAATTATTTTTTTCTGCTATTCTCTTCCAACTTCAGAATTTGGAGAAAAAAGTTTAGGGTATGCGGTAAAAATTTAGGCTAAGTCGAGTAGCCTGAACCACATATATTTTTTTTGGCATTGGGCATTGACTGCTTCATTGTAGTCATACTACTATGGCAATTTGGGGTTTTTCACCCACTCAGGTGTTATAGTAAAATTACCTTCAAATAAAGGCTGACAAAATGAGAACTTTTGAATATATTTGCTTCGAGATTACATAGTCTAGTTAACAACCTCTGTGCTGTTTTGTCAAAACAGAGATAAAATCAGTTTTTTAATGTGTTTTTTTACAGTTATTAAAAAATTGTCAATTACGGTTGAGTCATAATCATACGGGTTTGTCATTGATTAATTATCCATGTTGACAAAGCCGTAATTAGTTATTTCATGCCTAGACGTCAAATGTTAAAGTTTTCATATAATTTTAAAGCTAAAAGATACAATGTGAATTTGATGAAAAAATCAATCGGAACCCAAGCATTTTGGGGCTATTATCTGTGATTAAATGAAGAAATTGAACATGATGAGAATGTTACCTTAACATCGGAATAAGTGACAAAACCAAAATTGCCGTAGTGGTATGACTACAGTGTGCTTGCAGTTCAGATTTCATGTGCTGCCTTATTTTATTTCAGCTTCGGCCGTATCGGTCGTCTTGTGGCCAGAGCTATGTGTGCCAATCCAGGTGTCACATTGGTTTCTGTAAATGATCCGTTCATTGATCTAGAATACATGGTGAGTAGTTTCATTAAACATAGGTCCTAGACTGGCTCCAGTCCTTAAAACAATTTTTCATCAATGTGTCATATCGTATACTTCCAGTCCTTAAAACAATTTTTCATCAATGTATCGTATCATAAACTTGTAGCTAGTCTAACTGATGGCTCTGTTTTCTTAAACAGAGCCATCAGTTAGATATGACTCATTGAAGAAAAACTGTTTTAAGGACTGGAGCCAGTCTACATAACTGTTTTAAGGACTGGAGCCAGTCTACATAGCTTTAGATAAACAAATATCGTAAGTGTGATGCATAGCTTTAGATAAACCATTTTTTTGAGCGTAAAATTGTAAATACTTTCTTGCCCTTCACTTTTTATGTATGTTTTGGGTGCTCAAAAGCATATCTACGGAGAAAATGTTTGTGTGTGAGGGGAAGGGGGTAGGGTCTTGTAAAGCGCTCCAAGACTATACTTAGGAAGTGATTGGCTTGATTGCCCTCCACCAAAGTGGTTTTAATTGCACGCGGGTGGGTCGGACTTCAGACTCTATGATGGTTCCGACTTAAAGACTTATCTATTGATGAGATGGTAGGGGCCTGATGCTTTGGCTGTTTGTCGGGCCCACTGGGGTTTACCTGTTGGCAGGCCCCCTAGTGGAACCTTTAAAACCTTTAGAAACCTTTATTTTGGTTGAAATCCTTTAAAACCTTTAATTTGGCTGAAAAACCTTTAATAACCTTTATTTTGATTAAGAAACCTTTAATTTTTGCAAGATAAGAAATAGACCATAAGTATGTTGACAAAAATGTCTGTGACAGCTTTAGTTTTTCAGAAAGCTGTATTCATCCCCAGACCATTGTGTGTACCTACCTCTTGCACCAGGGTGACTCTATATAGTGGTCTGGTGGTAGGTTATACTGAGGCTTCAGATAAGGCAGCAATACAAAAAGAGTAAGGTTGGGTAAATATAAATGCTTTGAGGTTGATTTCTTGCTTTACATCCATGCTAAATAAGGGAGCGCAGTGGCTCAGTGGTAGGGTGCTTGACTCGAGACCGAGGGGCCGCAGGTTCGAGTCTCACCAGCGTCACTGCGTTGTGGTCCTTGAGCAAGACACATTTATCTTAGTTTAGTACTGGTTCAACCCAGGCAGACCTGTCCCTACATAACTGAAAGATTGTTGATGCAACGTAAAAGAATCAAATAAAAAAGAAACTACCAACTGCGATCTGTAGAAGCTGTGCTGGGCTCATCCGTTGAGCTCTGGGATTGGATGAACAGGGTTATCTCAGGTGAAATGTGCTGATTTTTAAATCATAATCTGAACAGTGATATCTACACACAAGATGCATTTCTTTCTAAATCTTGTATTTAAAATTGCATACAATACATGTCAATATCAATAGAAGCAATATCCTCTGAATTTCTTCATTTACTGAAGGTAAATTGCCCCTACAAAATGACCAGAGATAGCTTTTCCTGCTTACCTGGTTTTCAAAATTTTCCGGGGGAGGACCCCCGATCCCCCCTTCCAGACTAGAGAATGTTAGATTTATTTTTTCAATCCGGCACTGCTCAACACAACCCTTCAGTAAAAAATGAGGTTTTCAACTCGGGATTAAAACAACAAGAGTAAATTCTATTGATTTGTGATTAAATGGCTATATATTTGTTGGCTAAGGATTTTCTGCACTCCTACCATACCATCATCTATCATAGCAGGGATTTAAAGATCAGGGGACGATAAAAATACTCAAAAAATTGACATTAATTTGCTCTTTATTTTTGTCAGAATTTCAATGAAACAACCTTTATTTTGCCTAAAATAGCCTTTATAAAAAAAACTTTAATTTCATGAGAGTCTGCTAGGGGGCCTGTGTTGGATTTCTTTTGCTCCGGTATTCAGTTTAATTTACCGTTGAGTCCTTATCCTTGCTTTATCTCCTTGTTATATCTTGATTTATATGTTTTAGGAGATGATGCATTGATAAGTTAGGGGTCTTTCATGCAAACCAAATATCTATGTGTCTTGATCCACATCTGAATTAAGGGTGAGGTTGGCGCCGTTAAACCGGTTTAAGCCCTCCAGTAAAATATTTTACTGACCGTTCCAAGGCGGTACTTCTTTTGTGGATCTTTTATGTTTTTGTTCTGTCTTGTGTTTGTTATGTTTTGTGCGCGTCTGTTTATATGTGCTTCGTGGTCACCTGCTGGGAAAGGGCTGACCTCTTGGCTCTCGTTTGTGGTGTCTTCTGTGAGTTTGTCACTTTCCCATTGGTATCCTTGGTCAGGTGTGGTACTTGATTGTATCGATTCCTGATCTTTGCAACCTTACTTACTTTAGCCATTACCTTGGACAGAACTAGACAGGTGAGCAATACAGGGCCACTATGGCCCTCTTGTTTAGCTTCCCCACCGGCTGGTATGGGTGAGATAACTGAATTCCTGATCTGGTGTGTGAGAAAAATTTCCTATCCATCAGTTAAAACATTAGCTTGGGGCATCATTGGGCCAGTTATTTTGAGTACCCCAACATATATTTGGTTGAAATAAGAAAAAAAGATTTTAAGTGCACACTCTTATCTAGGGACCTTTAAAGAGCTGCATGGGGTACCTATTTGCTCTAAAGTGACCTGTGTAAACCCTTTGAAGACAAGAAACCCCTAAACATGTGCTTTGGCAAACAGTGAAGACCCAAATGAAAAGTTGCATTATGCAACAGTTCATCAGGGTCTGGACTGTTTGCTAAGACAAAACCAATCTTCAGATGAAAGAAACACAATATTTTTTTAAAGATAACCTGTGCCCCTCTGACAATATATGTATATCTGACTTTACTGTATCAAACTTTAATGGAAAATTCCATTGGTCCCAAGCCTTTAGTTTAAGAGTGAGTACCAAAAAATTAATTTTCTTATTTCTCAACCAAAACATATGTTGTGGGTACTCAAAAGAATTGTCTCAATGAGACGGGTCTTTTGAGCACCCAAAACATATGTTCAAACTGATGGATTAGAAAATAATTAACATTTTACGCTCAAAAATTTTGTTTATCTTAACCTATTGGTCTATTACTAAGCCCTCCAGTAAAATATTTTTACTGACCATTTCAAGGCGGTACAGCTTTAGTGGATCATTCATGTTATTTCTGTCTTGTGTTTGTTATGCTTTTGTGCGCGTCTGTTTATTGTTGCCTTGTGGTCACCTGCTGGAAAAGGGCTGACCTCTTGGCTCTCGTTTGTGATGTCTAATTGTGAGTTTGTTACTTTCAAATTGGTATCCTGGGTCAGGTGTGATACTTGATTGTATCGATTCCTGATCTTTGCTCTCTTTCTTACTTTTTATAAAAGGTTAAATCATGGCTGTTGTGTTTCAGGTGTACATGTTCAAGTATGACTCTGTCCATGGTCGATTCAAGGGAGAGGTAGAAGCCAAAGATGGAAAGCTTTGGATCAATGGTAAAGCAGTTAATGTCCATGGAGCGTAAGTCATCATTATCATACTTTTTTGCCCCCTCCTTCAAACTTGCTCAACTGCATGAAGCGCAAAGATCTATTGTTGTCACCATGGTCATACTGTTATGGTTCCGTTCCCGTCACACTGCATGGAGGTTTTCTAGAAGTCCATATTTTAACAACCACATGTTGTCAGAAAGCATTCATACTTGCATCATAGATACGTTGTAGGGTTAGCTTTCATTCCACGACATCAGACCCAAGGGTCCATGCGTGGGGGCCAGGGCTAGAGGTCAAAATTGTGTCGCCTGTGAAGCATGGGCGACACATAGGGATCATGACTCCGGTGGCGCCGCCCATGTCACACTTTTGGTTTCCGATCATTAACTCTTGAAGGGATGCATCAATTTCATTTAAACTTTATGGAAAGGTCAAGCATCATTAAATTCAGGCCAAGGGCAAAAGGAAGGCCTTAATGATATATAGCTACAGACTCAAAATTTGGGCAGATTTTTTAGGAAACTGTTCAAGGTCCTTTGGAATTGTCAATGGATGAAAATGGCCCACCAAACAGGTCTGGAAAACAGTAGAAAGTCAGGGAATTTTGAAACGGTTATTGAGTGGCGACCCTGGTTAAGTGTTTCTATGGAGAAATAGCGCTAATTTTCATTAGAATAATATATTGCTGTATTGCAGGAGAAACCCAGAAGAGATTCCATGGGGTAAAGATGGCGCAGAATATGTAGTTGAGTCCACAGGTGTCTTTACAACCCTTGAAAAGGCACAAGTAAGTCTACATGGTTTAATATCGAAATTTCACGTTGATTTTGAAATTTTAAAATTTGACAGCGGCATCCCAATGTCTTGATGAGTATGTTTCAAATGCTTGTTTAATTTTCTTATTTCTCTGAAATATATGATGTGGGTAGTTCTTTTGAGCACCCAAAATATATGTTAAAAATGATGGGTAAGAATATATTTTAAAATTTTACAAAAGTTTAAGAAAACACTGAAGCAGGGACTGGATTGCTGATGATGCAGCATGGTTAGGTGGGGGTCACTTTGAATTTTTTATAATAAACCTCTGTGTGTCTGAGCTGTATTTCAATAATAGTGCTGAATTTAGCAGAGCTACCACCTCCAAAAGAAGATCACAGGTTTAGATAAGCAAATATTTTCAGCGTAAAATTGTAAATATTTTCTTACCCATCAATTTTAGCATATGTTTTGGATGCTCAAAAGAACCGTCTCATTGAGACGGTTCTTTTGAGTACCCACAACATATGCTTTGGTTGAGAAATAAGAAAAATAAATTTTTGTTACGCACTCTACTAAAGTCCTGTACAATTATAATCACTATAATATAATATCAGCAAGGCAGTAGGACTCACAAGTAATTGTTGGTACACCATGAAATCATCTTTTGCTTTGAAAAGGAGGTTGGTATATAAGGTAACCAGGCAACAGAATAACGGGTATCGGGCTGTTCTAATGGTCACTTTTTAAGTTTTAACTCAGCGGACAGCGTATTTGGTATTACACAGTGGAATAGGTGGCTCTGAATGAATTTGACAAAATGTTTACATTACAATTCAGTTACCCCACTCACACTTCTCTCAATTCTGTCCTTGTCTATCAGGATTACTGGGGGGGGGGGGTCCATTTCCCATTTGTTATGAAATATTTTCCTACTAACTACTAAAAAAATGCATATGATCAGACCAAAATTGTCAGAATTCAGCGCAAGTTTCACTGCTAATTTCATGTTAGAATTCAGCCTCAGATTGCCTCTGATGCATTCTAGACTCAAAAATTTCCCCACCACACACCCCTCTATATATATACTCTCTCTCTACTTATGTCTTGGGCACTGATTTCGTGCGGATGACACTCTGGCTCACCATCTACTTTCTTATTTGTGCTGATTACTTCAATCAAATCATTTTTGAGAAACCTGCAATGATAATAATAATAAAGATCTTCTAAAACCATGATGTCAACGGCTAGCTTGTTAATAGGGCTGCCACGTTTAGGAAATTTGGTAAACGTTTACACGAGTTCCAGTAACCGAAACAATGCCGTTTAAACGTAACTTCCAGATCAATTTTTTTTTCATTATGCAGATCGGTAAAATCGCCGATATTATCCCTAAAACCATTTGAAAAATGTACCTTGTCCAAATACTCGAAATTGTTTCTGGTTGGGTGTTGTGATAGAACTCATTTCAAGTAATTGGAAAGTGATTGCAATTTGCGAAGACTCGTACATTACGGACATTTTCTTCAGTTGCAAGCGTGTAATTAATGAGTGGACACACACAAGACATTACTGCGAATCGTCACGTACGCATCAATACACACGCCGACAGGAAGTAAACAAAACAATTCACTTACGTCTCCTCTTTGCCTTTACATAAATAGCTGTTAAAAATGCAGGAGTACAATTGTTCCAAGCAGTGACTGAGTGAGATAATATTCGGGACATTTTAAAGGACCGTTGAGCATGTCCGCCATAATTTCTAATTGCGGTAGATACTTTATCAAATCAGCGGAATCTGAGAAAACAAACAATCTGATTTGATTATCCAGATCAAGATGTGACGTATCACTGTTTAGGAGAATAATTTTTTCATTAGGAAATGCTATTAATAAACCACGACGCTTGTCACGTGCTAAAGTTCGTGTAAACGGTAGGTCAATTTTGTAAACGTTTATTGCAGAAACATGAAACGGTGCCGTTTACACATGTTAACGTGGCAGCCCTACTTGTAAAGGCTCATTGCTAACTTGTAAAGGCTCATTGAGCCTCTTATAAATAAACTTGTTAAAACACGAAGATAAGTATTGTACATGTGCATTCCTTTACATGCTGGTCAATTTGTACGCTTTTTTGGCATCTGCTGATGTTTTCAAAAGGAAGATTTTCAAAAAGTTTTTTCAGAAATACCATCAGAGGGTCAAACACATTGGATCCAGATCAGGCCTGACAAAGAGTAGTCCAATTAGGGTCTAAACTGTTCGCAGAAGTTAAAAGCAGACGACGACACAAGCAAACAAAAAGTTGGTGTCTGAATATTAGCCAATACAATACCTTTAACCCCTTGTATTCGGGAAACCCCATAATGGGTAATTTTGGAAACAGTGAAGACCCAGATGAAATGCAGCATAATTCTGCACTCATCAGGGTCCACACTGTTTTTAGAAGTGAAAAGGATCTGGATTTTTTTAGATACCTTGAAAATATTAACCTGGTCCTGGCCTTTATCATTAACATAATTTCACAGCCGATTGAGCATCTAAATTTAACTTCGGCGTTCATCGTACGACTAATACGGAAATGCAATTGGTACTTTTTAACACAATAGATGTAAATACCGCTATAAAGCTCAATTGGCTATCAGTTGCTTGGGTGGCTCAGTGGGTAGAAAACGTGAATATTGCACACTTATATTTTTAAGCTCTGTGTTGTTAGTTCAAATCCTGCACGCGACATTTATTTTTGTAACTACTTTAAAGACTTTTGTTTTATTTTTATTAAATTTTCTCCCTTTGCAAAAGTGTTTCTGCATTTTAATGAATTTGATCTCTTTGGTGACAATAACATTCACTCAAAGGATCTGTAACACTGTACTTCAACTATCGCCTGTCGCCTCTTCAGTTTTTAGCTCACCTGAGCCGAAGGCTCGTTGGTGAGCTACTAGTATACCAGTGACTCCGGCGTCCGTCCGGCGTCCGTCCGTCTTCCGTCGTCCGTCAACATTTTCAAACATCTTCTCCTCTGAAACTGCTGGGCCAATTGAACTCCTATTTCATATGGAGACTCCTTAAGATGGGGGAACGAAAGTTTGTTCAAATGGTCTTGGTCACATGACCAAGATGGCCGCCATGCCCATATATGGTAAAAACCCTTAAAAAATCTTCTTCTCCAGAACCAGAAGGCCGATGACCTTGGGACTTGGTATGTAGCATTGGGGTTGTGGGGCCTACCATGGTTGTTCAAATGATGATCCTAGGTTGACCTTGACCTACTTAACGTCAAGGTCAAATTTGCTTCCTAATGCATTTAAATGGGAAAATTTCTGGAAAGTTGATTTTTTTGAAAACTGTGGAAGCTTTAGTCATTATTCTCACTTGATATGTTAAACCTAATGAGACAATGGCTATAAATATGTTCAAAAGGTCAAGGTTGACCTTTGACCTTTCAGCTTAGGTCGCTCATATTGGAGTCCCATCAATATATTAAAACATAGTTTTCTCACAAACCATTGGCCCAATTGAACTCAAATTTCATGTGAAGACTCTTTATGATAAGTTAGCCAAAATTTATGCAAAATATTTTGGTCACATGACCAAGATGGCCGCCACGCCCATATATGGTAAAAACCATTTAAAAATCTTCTTCTCCAGAACCAGAAGGCTTATGACCTTGGGACTTGGTATGTAGCATTGGGGATGTGGGGCCTACCAAGGTTGTTCAAATGATGAACCTAAGTTGACCTTGACCTACTTAACTTCAAGGTCAAAATTGCTTCATAATGCATTTAAATGGGATTTTTTTTTGAAAATTTCATTTTTGAAAACTGTTGAAGCCAAAGTCATTATTCTCACTTGATATGTTGAACCAAATGAGACAATTGCTATAAATAAGTTTCAAAGGTCAAGGTTGACCTTTAACTTTTCAGCCAAGGTCGCTCATATTGGAGTCCCATCAACACATCAAAACATAGTTTCCTCAGAAACCACTAGGCCATTTGAACTCAAATTTCATATGAAGACTCCTTATGATAGGTTAGCCAAAATTTATACCAAGTGTACTGGTCACATGACCAAGATGGCCACCACACCTATATATGGTAAAAAACCCTTTAAATGTCTTCTTCTCTGGAACCAAAAGGCCAATGGCCTTGGGACTTGGTATGTAGCATTGGGGATGTGGGCCCTACCAGATTTGCACAAATGATTAATCTAGGTTGACCTTGACCTACTTTATGGCAAGGTCAAATTTGATTCCTAATGCATTTATTTGGGAAAAATCTTGTTTTAAGTACCAAAAGCCAAGCTGACCTGTGACCTTTTATCCAAGGCCACTCATTTGGACTGCCATACACCTATCTAAACATCTGTTTCTCAGAAATCACTGGACTGTTTGATGGATTATTCATTAGATTGTTTAAGTCACTTGACCAAAATGTCTGCAACCCCCATATATGGTAAAACAAAATTTGTTCCATTATAAGCTGTAGTTGACCTTGACCTATTTTAACATTATTAAGGAGATCAGGTGAGCGTCTCAGGACCTTCAGGTCCTCTAGTTAAGATATGAGCTGCGACATGATATTTCCAACAATGTGGCATTTTGACACGAATAGGCGCAGGTGAGTCTGTGCACCCTCCTTTTAAGAATTGAAACTAAATGTTGTTAATTCATTAGCTTACCAGGTATAGAATATTTAAGTGACTAGGAAAGGCTCTGATCAGACTGTGCGTATGTGCATGCTGGTCTGCGCCTTTGTTTGTCGCACATACCACATTGTTGGAAATCTCATGTCGTGGCTCTAATATGGACCTCCTTGCTGTTCTTATTTATTTTGCTTTGGAGCCAAGAGCACAGGTGTAGACCTATTCGCAAACTAAATTCTAACTCCAAGCATCAAGAACTTGTTAGTCATTACATTTTCAAAGAAAGCGTGAACTTACATTTTTTTGTTTTTATGTGCATTTCTTTGACATGAAAACAAAGAAAAATGTAATAAAAAAAAAGTTGCGTCGACCAGGATTCGAACCCATAATTTACGGATCTGTAGCTATGCTGACTAACCACAAGACTACCGTGGAAAGTACAACTACATTGAGTCATCAATGGATCTCATCCCAATTGTACCAAGACGTTTATTTCCGCAATTGCTCGAAACATACCGATTGCACTCGATCCATCACGAAAAACTATATATTTAAGTGACTTTAAGTCCTTCACCCACATGTCTTGCCATTGTATTGGACTGTTGGAACTATTTTTCTCTTCCAGCAAGACAATGCCCCTATACCTGCAATATGGCAAGGAACTATTTGCAAGCTGGCCATGGCATACCCCCTTGACTGGCCTTCCGGATCCAAATCCATCTCCAATCAACCACCCCTGGAATAATAGAGACCGTCATGTACAGGACTTGTATCCCTCCCCAGCTGCCACATTACCAAAATTGGATTTCAAGCTGGTTTCACAATGGCAATGCATTCCACAGGAGGGTGGGGGGTTCAAATGTATACTCAGGCTTTTTCTAAGCATGCACAAAAGGGTCATAGAATGGGTTCACAATGGTGGCGATCATACAAGATAAGACTTACAATATATAAATTTATAATCATAACATGTTCATGTCTAGACTTATTTTCAACAAAGCCCGTGAATTGGGGTGGCCTTCGTTTTATTAGCATGAGTATATAACCTGACATACCTAGCTATGTACAATTGACTATGCCAAGTTTATTGTATCAAACCAGAAGGAAGAATCTATTAGTAGACAAAGGGTTAATCTTTGTGGCTTTGTTTTTTTCAGGCCCACATCAAAGGGGGAGCTAAAAAAGTAGTTATTTCAGCACCATCGGCTGATGCCCCAATGTTTGTGATGGGTGTAAATGAGGAAAAATATTCAAAAGATAACACCATTGTAAGGTAAATTATAGGGATACTACTGTAACCAGAGGAGCACGTAAGATTTTGGTATAGTGATGTCCCTTTATGGGCCTCGCCGAGAGAAAACCTGTCTTCGGGGTTTCTGACAAAAAGAGTTTCAAACCAGTCTCCTCAGCTATAAAGACATGCTAGAAATATGGAATTTTACTTGTAGCAAGTTTACATATGACACTTATCAAAAAAAGCGAACAACAAATGCGCTGATCGCAGGCTGGTCTGCGTCTGTTTTGTTCACAAACCCCCGAAGACAGGTTTTCTCGCGATGAGGGCCTTATAATATATCTTGTTTAAAGGTTGTGGCTCCCAAATGTTGTTACCACGGAATTTTACATTTAGGATGTATAAGAAATGATCATAAATGGTCATTTTCCTATAATTTCTTTGTAAAGTTGCTTATAACATGGGCCATTCCTATGGACCCATATATAGATTTATAAAAGGACTGCTAAATATTTGATCACATCAGTGAGCAGCCAAAGCTCGGATAAGTCTGCGAGATCCTTCACTGATTGCATGATACATGAAGTATGGAGGGAGATGAAGTCCCAGCAGGGTTCCCACAAGTTCTGGAAATTATGGAAACCCTGGAAAATCACTGAAAAAAGTTCCATGCATGGAAAAATCATGGAATTTTAAAAAAACCCCTGAATAATCATGGAATGTTGTGAAATAATATGACAAAACCACCAGTAGCCAGAAAACTAGCTGCTTGACACGCAATAGCGTGTCCGGCAGCTAGTTTTCTGGCTACTGGTGGTTTTCAGTTCTAAGTATTTCATATATATATGTATGCATGGTCTACAAGCATGCTGTTGTTGCTGCATTCGGCATTTATGATCAGCACGGTGAAGTTGCTGCTGAAAGGGGAGATTAGAGTGTGCTTTAAATTGTCATGGAAATTACATTGTTGATCGTGGAAAATCATGGAAAAATCATAGAATTGTGTTTTTGAATTTCTGTTGGAACCCTGTCTCAGATCAAACATTGGACTTCTGGTTTCACTGGATAGCTAGGCATACCCAAATGTGCTAGAAGCAATCTGTAGCACTGGATTAGGCCCTGGTGAGCATGATAGGCAGTCGTAGTAACATAATAGGCATTTGGCTACGTGGCTCTGGTTACAAAATTACCTCATATGTTGATCACCGGGCCCCGTAGTGATTTGGGACTGCAGATCCAGGGATCACAAGTCAATCCAACCAGTCCCATACTTTTGTGGAGATTGACTGTCTAGACATGACCATAGCCACGCTTAAGGATGTCAGTTACAACGCAAGGTGGTTCTGGACGACAATTCATTACGGGCTCATGTCGACTGCTTACCTGTGCTGGACGACAGGTAACGGGTTTTACAGGGTTCCCACGGTCAGGGAAAAGTCAGGGAAAAATGAAAAAAGTTCAAGGTCAGGGAAAAGTCAGGGAATTTTGAGTTGAGTCAGGGAAATTTGACATTTTGGAAAAAGTCAGGGAAAAGTCAGGGAATTTTATAACAACTTGTCATTATTTATATTTTTTTGAATGTTGATAATTACTGTTCAATTTAGTAGATCAATGTGTTTAAATTCTAGAGATGCCCAAACTTATAGAACACTGGATTAATATTAGGAATAATGCTGTTTTGATTATGATCATGTAAAATCCACACAATTGTACAATGGTAAGTACTCCTATTCTCGAAAATATATTCCCTTTAAAAGAAGGTGGTAAACATTGACTGATAGGGACTTGAAACTGGTTCTGTTGAAAAATACTGTTTTTCGGTTTCTGTCTTTCCATTTGTCTGTCTGTGACATTTTGTTTCTTTAATATCTTTTAGATCTTATTATAAAATTTTCTTCAAATGTCACAAATACATTCATATACTCAAGCAAGACACTCATAATACAACAGTATGGGGTATGGCCCAATTGTTTTAGAGTTATTTCTCCTTGTAAATCTAATAGACCAGTCTATGCAGAATCAGTGCCGATCAACTCAGTCATACAAAAGATTTTGTTATATAATTTGCTTTCATCAGATAGACACATTGAACATTTGGTTACAAAAATAAGTATTGGCATAGTGAAAGCTATGTGAAATTATCTTTTAGAAAAGGGCAGGCTAGAAGGATCTGCCACCTGATAAGGGTAATACTGAAGGAGGCTAAACTTATTTGCATGTTGATCAGGGTTTTTTTTCTGCAGTTTTTGATGCTATAATATGGTACATTGTCTTCACACTAAAACTTTATATGAAGAAGTTTTGATGAAAAAAAAAATGTGATTGACAGATTGGCAGCTTTGAGTATATGTCTTACTTTTAATGGGTTGTATATGCTTCTCTTATTACACTGAAAGATTGAGATTAGGTACCTTATTTTTCCTTTTATAGTCCAGACCGAACAATGAGCATTTGGTGTTAAAAACCATTGTCTTGCTGATATGGCAGCTGTGTTAGCATTGTCATTTTTGCCTGCTTGCTTTCTGATATAAAAGGTACTGTTTGTGCCGTAATAGTTCATTCATGGATTGAGGCAACTTCTGTCACAGTTGAGATGAATCTTGGCCATAACAGTGAAGACAATTTGAACATTTGCATGATTAAGTTTCTATTACTAACTTGTTACTCTATGTATTCTTTTTGTTGAGTGGTTTCCTTTTACTCTCTGTGCATGGGATAGGCTGCATCATTTGATTGTAGCACTCCCTAGCCTTCCAAACAACTATTTGGGTACCAGATTATTAATTATTGACAAATTGACAGCCTCATTTAGTTGGCCTTTTGAAATATTGGGTTGCAAAAACACTGCTAAAATATTTAAAGGAACACCTGATAATTTTCCATAAAGATAATGTTAACCCCTGTCTAATAAACAAGTAATGCATTTCACTAGACAATATGACAGAAACCCAGTTGCCTTTGCCATTTTTGCTAAAATAGTCAAACGTTTGGGATCAAAAAAAAATTTTGATAAAACAATCGCTGCTTAAGTTCATGGCCCAAATTTTGTAATTTGTAACTTTCTTGAAAGTGACGATTTTTTCTGGAACTCTGTAGAATCTGCCAATATTGTTAAAAGCATAAACTAATGGTTTCTGTAGCATTAAAGGGCTATTGACTGTACTGAAATGATGCTGTTGTGGTGCTTGATTTAAAAAATTGTCTTAAATTTGGCTTTGAAAAAAGAGGTATTTTTAACAAAAATCCATTTTTACATAAAGTGTTCCATGGGGATTTCTGGAAATGGACTACTTCATTTTTATCTACAAGCATCATCCTTGATAGGTAACCAAATTAATCACAGGACAAACATGTTTTTGCCTTATTAATCCAACTCACGCTATGAGTCAGACAATGAGTGCATTTGTATTGTGATCAATGGCAAAATACGCAGTGTTCCTTTAAATGTTTTGAGCAGTGTATATGCCACCATGGTCCCTTTGATGGAACAATCTGAAACTTGGTTTAAGCAACTTAGACACTTGTCATGCTTCTAAGTCAGTAGTTAAATGACAGTGTTATTATTATATATACCTAGTCAGTTTTGTTCTGCTTGCTTTTAAGCTTTGGTTACATGGAATTTTAATAAGAAGTTGTATAATGCCTTTATAGTCCAATACATCTACATCTCATTATTATCTTGAACCATTATAATTTGAAAATTGCACAACAAATTGCTTTCTGGAAGTAATTATAGGTATCTTAGCACTGCTGTAAGTCAAAGATCACCAGATTAATTCAAAAAAGTTTTGATGAAAGGATCATAAATTTTACCTACATTATACAGAAACATTTCTTTGAAATTATTGTTTGTCCAATAAATATGCTCGTAGATTACCCACAAAGCTTGACAAATGCCTATATTTTGGGTCAGGGAAATTTGAATATGGTCAGGGAAAAATCAGGGAAAAGTCAGGGAATTTTACTTTCTATAATTTGTGGGAACCCTGTTTTAGATGACAAATTTTGGGTTTTGGACGACAGTGGAAAGGGGCAACATACACAGACGTCGCAGAAAATGATAACATAGTGTGTTTGGCTGTTTAAAATAATTTCTGTCATATTAGTGTTTGTAAGTTCGACATTAGAAGTACAAACACCATAGATAGTTGTAGTTAAATTGTAAAACTCTGGTCTGGAAAAGAAACTTCATAAATATGTAATTTGTGATTAATTACTTGTGTTCCCATCATGAAATGAGCATAAATGGTCAGACAGTAGATCTCACATGATTTTTCAGTCAATTTTAACATGTCCTTCTAAAAAAGAAAACTGAAAACCTCAAAATTTCATTTTTCTAATGTTACTGGTTAGAGACGACTGTGTAACAGGCAATAGACGACGTCAGTTTTTCTGTAACAGATGTGAGACGACTTTTTTCTTTCTTTCATGAACACTTGATTAGATGTAAATACTGCTCTGAAGCCGATTCAACGCCTGAAGAAGTAGTTTAGCATTGTGCGACCTCCCATCGAATGTGCATACCAAGCCCCAGGTAATCAGAAGAAATTAAAGGTCAATACCATATATGGGATTGGCGGTATTTTAGTCTTCTGGTTCCAGAGAATGTTTAAAAGGTTTTTTTTACCTTGCATGGCGGCATCTTGGTCACAAGACCAAGAAGTTAGTGAGTATGATCAGGAAATACTACAATCATAAACACTACATCTTGAGGAAGAGCCACTGAACATTTACAGTAACAAGATATCCATAAGACAATAAAATCAAAGCTACCAGTTCTCTCTTCCTCTTCAAGATGATTGCAAAATTAGGAATGGCGCAAAGTAATGCTAACCAAAACAAAGACAAACACAGAACCCCCATAATGAGAAGTACATTCAACAAGAGAGTCACCACCTCAGAACGTACAGAAGTCTAAACAACGGGGGTGGGGGCTTAAATGCATTTGAAGATCATTCAAATAACTTTTGTCCCTACATCATTAGGAGTCTCCATATGAAAATCGATTGGCATTGTGGTTTCAAAGGAGGTGTTTGAAAATATTGCCGAACAGACAGACTGATGGAGGCTGGAGTCATTTGTATACTATTCGCTTACATCAGAGCTTTCAGCTTTGGTGAGCCTTAAACGTTATTTCATTCGACCATTTATGATATGTGACTTACACTTTGTCAGACCTGGAGCTGATTAAGGGCAATTCCAGGTAATACTTCCCACATTAAAATCTTTTTAATTGTTGACATATAGTTTGTTTTATGTATGGACTATCAATTTATAAAATAAAAGGGATATGTCACCACATCAATTTTTCATAATCTCACATGTAAGTTTTCAGCATTTTACAAATTTTCTGAAAAAATCCAAGTCCTTAATATTAAGCTAAAATATTTGTAATCGCCATCCAGCTTCTTTATTTTAATTTTGGCTCATGACCTCAAGCTTTCCAGAAAATGTGAAAATGTATGCGTTTCCCAAGCCATTTCAAGATACTGCATGGTATATTTTATTTATTCCCCCATAAAAGAATTTCGTTTTTAGAGTAAATTATATATAAAAAATCTGACATTAAAAATCGTATTTATTGTTTTTATTTCATGGACTATCATTTGACATTTTAGAAAAAAGAAAAAAAATTGGGGTTAACAATTGAAACTAATTATCTTTCAGGAGGGCCAAAGTTATCCCCACCCCCACAAATTTCGATAAAAGTTCAATATAAAACGTTAAGGAGTGTAATTTTTGTCATTTATATAATTCCATATTTCTTATATGAAGTAATTTTGCATTACAAGAGGAAAGAAGAAAAAGAAAAAAAGAACAATTTTTTATAAGTGCCCACCCTTGAATCGACCCTGGTCCTCTGGTTCCAAAGTCTGACACGCTAAGCACGAGGCCACGATGTCAAGTTGTGCGGGGCTCGAAATAACAGTACATAATCCTAGTATCGGCCATATTCGTAATTGCATACAGGGTAAATGACATTTCACCCTTGGTCAAAACAGAAAATTCTTCAGTGTAAGATAAATTTAATAAATCCATCACTGTCGTCTCCACCTGCTACGCTGTCGACAATAACCTGTAACAAAATATTTGCAGTCGTTACGCATCTGTAACATGGAAAACTGACTGCAGTACATTCGTTTTTGGTTTTAAAAACGCGTTTGTCTAAAGTAAGCAGAGTTATAAGAAAAATCTTTCTGGTCTATGTGATGAACAATGCAATGTCTAATCACATCAAGTCATAAAATGTTCAAAGAAAATAAAAGTGAAAGAACTAAATAAGGATATGAGGACATGTGTAGTAGTAAAATACAGTTTCAAGAATAAAAATGTATAATATACACGTTAACTGGATACAGTAGCCATGCTCTACAGTATTGATTAAGTTTAGATAAGTGTCGTGGACAAATATACAAAGACAAAATAAGATACTTGCGTTTTATTGTGTCTTAAGTCTCCCGAAAACGATACATATTCAATAACACAAACCTATATTTAGAAATATTTCGTCCGGGACCCGTAACGCACTGTCGTCCAGAACCACCTTGCGTTGTAACAGACATCCCTAAGCGTGATAGCTGTTGACTGGGATCGTAAAACCTCAAATCAAAAAAAAAATATGTGGAACACAATGGCTTGGTAGAAACTGGGGATCAAAGAGTTGCGGTTGCTTCGTGGAGACTCATTGGAATCACTGTCTTGTGTCCTTGAACAAGACACTTTATTCACTGTTACTATGAATCAATATAGGCAAAATAACTAAGCGCTTGCCTTGGTTGATACATACTATTGAGACTAATTGAAACATCCATTTAATTAAAACATAGGACAATAATGAGCAGATATTGGAGAACCGGAAAAAAAAATTATCTGGAAAAAAAAGCAAAAAAAAAAAAAAATTGAGTCACCCCGACTTCACGAGTCGGTTGGAGCGCAACAACCATATTTTTAAGGATGGCTGACTATATGAGCCTTGCAATAGGAAAAGTAGATTTTGTTCCATTTATCATGTGACATCGCCCCTGGGAGTGAAATAACGCCATGCAATAAAATCGATTAACAACTAGTGGTTTACAGATTTTCAGGAAACGTTATGACGTCCATAACAACGTTGCGTACATTAATGACAAAATTATAAGGTTTTTACAGCAGAAATGAGGTTTCAAAGTAATCTTTAGTATCATATGATAAAAAGAATCTAACATTCCGATTCGTGCTCTATTTAATTTATTAAACTCGTTGCGAAAAAGAGATAAAATGCTCGGCTAGCATAAATTCAATAAAACATGAGCACTCATGTAAGATCCTCTTTGTAAATAACATATGTGCAGACCAGCCTGCACATCGGCACAGTCTGATTAGCACCTTTGTTATTCCCTTTTGGAAAGTTTTATTGCTAATCTTGCTACAAGCATAATTTGAGTATTCTAGTTACTGTAAACTCGGATTTTTTTCGCGAGGTTTTTCCCCCCGCAAAGTTTCATGAAAATAAAACCCTGGCAAACTGGAGAAATCACTCTGTTATTCACTGATATAGGTAAATCATGACCTATTGATTATTCGCGAAATTTCAATGTCGCAAATATGTCTTTTAAGGCTATTAAAAGAATCTAACATTCCGATTCGTGCTCTATTTAATTTATTAAACTCGTTGCGAAAAAGAGATAAAATGCTCGGCTAGCATAAATTCAATAAAACATGAGCACTCATGTAAGATCCTCTTTGTAAATAACATATGTGCAGACCAGCCTGCACATCGGCACAGTCTGATTAGCACCTTTGTTATTCCCTTTTGGAAAGTTTTATTGCTAATCTTGCTACAAGCATAATTTGAGTATTCTAGTTACTGTAAACTCGGATTTTTTTCGCGAGGTTTTTCCCCCGCAAAGTTTCATGAAAATAAAACCCTGGCAAACTGGAGAAATCACTCTGTTATTCACTGATATAGGTAAATCATGACCTATTGATTATTCGCGAAATTTCAATGTCGCAAATATGTCTTTTAAGGCTATTCGCGAAAATGAAATTATCGCGGAAATTTTTGAATTTACATTAGGCCAAAAAAAAAAATATGTGTGTTTCAGGTTTCTTCTTAAAATTCACCCTGGGTAGGTAGGTAGGTTTTTTTTTTGTTTTTTTTTTTTTGTTTTTTTTTCAAGCGACTATATCAAAAGTACTCGGATCAATAATAGATCTTTACTTGTTTTATATATATGTATATTCTAAAATTTTAGTGTGTGGAAAGGTAAATATCTTGTATCGAGACCAAGAAGTCCAAAACCTTGTGGAATTTGTGTCTGTTGAGAAAAACAATGAAATAAAACAGAATTTGTATTTTCTTTTTTATTTTCTTCTTTCTTTTTGACATGGGTGAAAGTTTAAAATTTCCAATATCCTGAACTTTTGAGAGTCAAACTTTAAAACAGGCAATATTAGGGCTGGCACGATTAATCGAAATATCGGTTAATCGGTCGATATACAAAAGAAAAACGATTATCGATATGAAAATTCAAAAATCGGTTACTTTTAATGTATGTTCTGTCTATTTATTCAATTAAAATCCAAGCGTAATTGCCTCCTTTTATTTTCTATTTAAACCGGAAGTGCCGTAAAGTGCATTGTCGTAAACAGAAGATGCGTATAAATTGCTGTAACGAAGTAGTAAAACGTTGTACTCTGCAGGCTAACTCAACAACTGATTGTTAGAAAAAGTTATACCTACGCTCCTCTATTTTAAATAAAGTAGTACAAAATCAAGAAAATTCATCAGATGAATAATCTAGCATGAAAGTTGTTTTTCTCCGCGATTAAATTCGAGTTTAGAAGCTTTCAATTTTACCGACGTTTACAGTGGGTCTTATTTTACACAAAGTTTTTCGTGTCATGCATGCTTGGCTTCCTTTTGTATGACGTCACGCAACGTGCCGAAATTAACAACAAACAATGGCAGACTGCGAGTTCAATTACCGACTTTCTTTCAATTTTCTTCCAACAGAGTGGATGACAACTTGTTTTGAGCAAAGGTGCCACTTTTTATTTAAAACCTATTATCTTTTGAATCTATAACACGTCCTACTTAGTGTTGTCTTGCGAAATGATGGGAAAATCAATGTCGTTGACCATGCAAGAGTTGTCAAAACGTTCAAGTTTGAGCGATTACTAATCGGTTATATATCGAAATGCAAGGACCGATTATCGATTAGCATTGTGGCTTCGATTAGCCAGCCCTAGGCAATATGCCTACATAATAATAGTAATTTTAAATTTAAATGGTCAATTGTCTTATAAGACATACAGAAATAGATCTGACAAAGAAACTACTATAGTCTATTGAATTCAACATTTTGAGACTGACTTTCTTTGGAAAGTCCCCCTCAAAATCCTGAATTCAGGAATAATCCTTAAAACTTTCAAACATGTTTCTTAAACCAACATCAACTCAACAAATGAGGAAAGATATTATTTGTGAAACTGAATTTGGATGCCTCCACTCAGCCTTCATCTCCTCTAGCTCTTTATCAGGTTGGCATTCAATTGTCAGATATTTTATACCGAACTTGCTAAGGTCACCCACAAGTATCTCATCATGCAACTCCATTCCTTCCTGTGAAATATAAAACATATCAAATTGAGTCAAACAAGTTGAGACTCTATAAATATACATAGGGTGTATGATTTAACATTGGCACTCCCTAACATTCTGTATAATTTATTGGCCTTTGTATGGTATAATCTTGAAGTTTGCCATCAGATAAAAATATATCCCCCCCCCCCCCCCAAAAAAAAAAAAATTAAAAACACAACAGGAGTTTATACCAGTCTGACAACATGCCTTTTAATAGTATGCAAAATACTGCTATTTTTATACTCGTAAAAAACTGAATGCTGTCTTCAACCTTTTTCTGAGAGCACCCTAAGTGGTTGGGGGTTGGAATGGGGCTAGATACCCATGGAACCTGATGCTAAAATGAATAGTTTGAATGTGTTACTCCTTCATGCCACAATCCACCCTTAAAAAAACTCAGTCCAACCCTGAAAAAAAAATTGGGCATGGGTTCCCCTGTATTTTGTACTTTTCTATTCGCCCCCAACCCAACAACCCTGGCCATTGAAAAGTGAGGGTAAGACAGAAGAGGAGAAGGTGGGAGGGGTACATTGACTCATAGTGACAAGTGTCCGCGTTCAATGTACTGCCTTCTCCTCATTAACCTTAGATAGAGAACAAAAATGAATATTTACATTCAATTCCTGTTTATATTTCCACCATTCAAGTTTCCGTAAGGCTGTGACTTTTCTATCTTGGAAATTGATTCAGTGTTGAAAATACGTACCTCATCTTTTCAACCGTGGATGATGAAGTCTACTTTCGTTGCTTACTGCTTGACTTTATCGAGAGGTGGATGATGTTGAGGACAAACGTCTCGCATGTTCATACCATTCGAAAATGGCCTGAGGACGTCAACCGCTCCCGTTATATACGAGCATTTCTGCATGCGAATCGAAAGTATCGAAGCCATGTTGGTCGTCAATCGCGCACTCCTCCGAACGCTTGCAAATATATATATACCTTCTAGATGTCATGCGTTTCAATGATTGAATAAACGACTGGTTGTCGTTGTTTTACCGCAAATACATCGCGACGATCAAACTTATATATTGACAACCAGTCTACTCATTGCGGATAAACCGAAAAATAGAAACTAACCCCAACAGATACAATGACTGTAATGGAGTAAATCCTCCGAATCAGCGTGTTTATTTTTTTTATTTTAAAAAGCGCTTAAAAACAATTGAATCGGCCAATTTTCGGCCGAATCGGTCGGGAAACCTGAAACACACATATTTTTTTTTAGGCCTTAGTCTCTGAACTGTAGGCAAGCTAGGCAGGCAACCCTGGACAGAATTTCTCAAAATGAGGCTGATATTATGATCTTTTCTTTACTACAGTAATGCTTCCTGTACAACAAACTGTCTAGCACCTTTAGCAAAGGTTGTCAACGATAAGTTTGGAATAATTGAAGGTCTAATGACAACTATCCATGCAACCACAGCAACTCAGAAGACAGTTGACGGCCCATCTAATAAGGACTGGCGTGGAGGAAGAGGTGCCGGTCAGAACATTATCCCATCTTCCACCGGTGCTGCCAAAGCTGTTGGCAAAGTTATTCCAGAATTGAACGGGTAATTAGACTTTAACTCTTAACCCTTTCCTTCATGAATATTCATGTTAAGCTCCACCCATTATAAATAATCATATAAATAAAATTTCACGTTTGTAGATAGAACAGAAAAATTACTTGTCAGGTCCACTAGGGTAGGATAATATCTAATCATAATTCCAGTTATAAGCCAACAGAGTAGACCCTGATCAGGCAGCTCTTACAAGACCTGCCTGATCCAGGTCTACTCTGTTTTCAAAAGAGTTAAAAGGCACCTATGAGGTACAGGATTAGAGTGTCTATTTCCGTCCCAAATCAGAGATCTGGTTATGGAAATTTGTTTAGCCTAAACTTGTAATTATTTCCTAGCCATTAATCCTTATAAGCTGAACAGAATTTCTCACTCTTATCAATTGGACCAGTTCATTTCCCTTTTAAGGGTTGTTAGGTGGTATTTATCTTTATAATTCAAATTTTGATAGAGCATTCTGTAAGCAGACAGTGAAGAAGCTGACAAGATGCCACAGAATTCAGTGTCTGGTCTGAGTCTGCTCTGTTTGCTTTTGTCCCACAGAAAGGACGCCAGGCTAATATGGGGTAACTTGAATATGTGTTTTGGGTGATCAAAACTTGTAAAAGAACCCATGCTGACCCTCTACAAAAACAGCTAATAAAACATATTTGTCAGAGCCAGCATCCGTTATAAGGTACAAGTGGGCATGTGCATACAGTGAGTCTCATTTTTCCATCTGAAGAAACATTGGTCTCTTGGCTGCCCAAATAGCATGTATCGAAGACTAATCAGTCTTCATTGGGGCACATGCAAACTTATACCTTATGCTAGATACCAGCTCGTTTAATCTGTCATTTGGATTCCATCAGGGTTCACACAGGCTTGAAAAGCACTTGAATATACAGGACTGTCTTGAAAAGTCCTTGAAAATTAAATTTGCCCTAAAAAGTACTTGAAAAACACCAGAAGTCCTTGAAAAGTCCTTGAATTTTACCATTTACATGAGGATTCAACAGGGTTTTTGGAGACCTAAATCAGAATAAGATTGTGGTGCCTTTATTTGATGCTGCATATGCTGCACCAAGTAAAGGCACCACAATTTTATACAAATTTTCTAATATCTTTAGAAATGGACTCTAGCATTTCCGAAATAGAATTTTAATGTGTAAATCAGTATTTTCCTAAGTTTTCAGTCCTTGAAAACAGTAGGAACTAGGAAAGTCTTTTAAAAGTCCTTGAATTTTACACAATCTTTCCTGTATGAGCCCTGTCCATATAACACTATATAAGAAACTCTTTCTCTATTACTGCAGAGCAGCTCAGTGGTAGAGTGCTCGACGTATATTCAAGGGTCCTGTCACACACAACTCAGTGTCTTCGATATGACTATAACCTTGGACCGTCCAGGGTTATAGTCTTATCGGAGGCACTGTGTTGTGTGCCTAAGCAGACATTTATCCTCTGCTTAGTACTGGTTTAACCCAGGAACATCCAAACATAACCAGTCAGGCACTGGAAGGAAAACCTTCCAACAGATTTGGATGGAAATTCCTTCCAATCTTACAGTCTCTCAATTGTATTTCTATTTCTAGAAATAGAAACATTTCTTAGAACTCATAAATAAGCCAAAGCATCTGTTTGTGATTACCTGGATTTCCATCCAGATTCATTTATAGTAACAAACTTATGTTATATTACATGCCTTGAAAAGATATCTTCAAGAAAAGTCATCACAAGTTTGCAAACTTTCTCTAACACCAGTGACAAGAAAAGGTTACCTGTTTTGCAATAAGGTTTATCAAGTAGAAACATGATTTTTCTGCTTTGTTATGTAATGAAAACATACTAATTACATCATTAACCCTGAGATCGGCTGTCCGATCGGATGCCAAATTTGCAATGAAAAGGATGTTTTGGAAGGGTTTTCCATCCAAAACTTGTCATAAAGATGGGTGGTAAAACCTTCCAATTTTCAGTAAAATAACTAATTGGAAGGAAAATCCATCCATAGTGAAATTGTTAAGTTGGAAGGCTATTCCTTCCAAAAAGGCATACTTTTGGCATGGAAGGTTTTCCTTCCAGTGCCTGACTGATAACTGAATAATTGTTTACTGGGACACAAAGCATCAACACAATCAAAATCTTTGAAACTAAGACTTAAGTAAAGTTAGAATTGAAAACAATATGACAGAAATGATTACCAAGTGACCCTACATTGCAATAGCTAAAACGAATTTGATCTTTCCAAATATATAGGAAGTTGCACAATGTAAAAAAAAACACATGAAACTGAAAAATGCCATTTTACGGGCAGTTATGATATTTATTATGAAATAGAAGACATTTTTGAAGAAAATATTGAGCCAGCTTCCTATATCATCTCTTAAAAATTTTGTCAGATTTTTTTCTATGAGTTTGACAATGGGGACTTTTCCCAAAACAGATATAAGGCATCTGTGGTATGCTTACTTTTCAGAAAACTGACTGGCATGGCCTTCCGTGTACCTGTTGCAGATGTATCTTGTGTAGACCTGACTGTTCGATTACAAAAAGCTGTAAGTATCAAGAGATGATGAGACTTTTCCTCTTCTAGCTCCCCAGAGCCATAAGCTCATTGTGAGCTATTGTGATCCTGCGATGGCCATCGTCAGTAATAAATGGTCCTTGGATGACCCTCTACCAAAGTAGTTCATATTATTTTGCTTGGTTGAAAGACATGGCCGCCAGAAGACGCGGCCAGTTTTGGCTAAAAATAGTTTAAATTTTAAAGATACCTTTAGAACAGAAGTTTTACAACAACTTTGATACTAGGAAAATTCATCATTTTCTGCTATAGTGCCGTGACAGAACCGACCCGTGGCAGAGTTTTAAAGAAATTTTTATAAAAAAATTTTCTTCTTGCTTTGTGCATTGTTGTTTTAAAGGCCACTGGTATACCAGGGTTCGCACAGGCTTGAAAAGTACTTAAATTTAGAGGGCTTTCTTGAAAAGTCCTTGAAAATTAAATCTGCCTTGAAAAGTACTGGAAAATCACTCAAAGGCCTTGAAAAGTCCTTGGATTCTTCTATTTTCTGTAGAACTTAACACTGTTGATAGAGATCTAAATCAGTATAAAATTGTTGTGCCTTCATTTGGTGCAGCAAATGCTGCACCAAATAAAGGCACACCAATTTCATACTCATTTTCTAGTACTTATTGCTCCCATTATCTCAGTCTAGGATTTTTGAAGAATTTTAACACTTGGGACAGTATTTTTCCTAAAAGTTTAGTCCTTGAAAACTGTCAAATAGTCTTGAGAAGTCCTTGAAAAGTCCTTGAATTTTACTCAAACTTCCCTGTATGAACCCTGTATACTATGCTGGCAAAACTGTGATAACAACCCTTCCAATGCTAGAATAAGTCAACATTAAAAAATTATAATATTGGACTGGTTGGACTGGTTATTAATTATTTGTGTGAAAATGGAATCGACTGGCTCCAAGTAACTCCATGAAGCAGTCTGCAAAATATTGGAAAATGAGAGTTAAACTGGTACCATGATGAAAGATACACGTGCATACTCAAAAGAAACATTTCAATGAGACAGTCCTCTTTAGCACCCAAAACTGATGTTTAAACTGATGGGTATAAAGAAAATAATTACGGTTAGGGCTAAATTAAAATTTTATTTGTTTCCCCTTACCCGACTGACCCTGAAAAAAGGCCCTATTCAAAGAATTTTATTTCAATTTTCAGTCAAGAATGTTTTTTTTAAATTTCATTGCAAACTAAGAGAATTGTCCAATGTAAACAGTGTTATCTTAGCAAATTGTTTGTGTATTTAATTATATTGCCTATAGTAGGACTATACAGTAAAACCTGGCTTAAAAATGGCCACTCAATGATATACACAACAAAGGTCGTTAAGACAAATGGGCGTTAAATGCAGTTTGAAAGTATTGCAGAATGCTCCCTGTGAGCATTCTGCAATACTTTTGACCTGCATTGTGGGATAATCAGTCTTGAAAAAACAAACAATTTTTTGTATTTTTTTGAGTGGCCTGTTAAGACAGGTTTTACTGTATGCAATGAAATTTAATGGGTATCTAATTTGAGAAGTTAAAAAATATCTGACCGACCAAACCATACCTGTAAAGGGGAAACAAAAATATTTTTAAGGTTGGCCCTATGGCCTATAAAATATGCTTTAATATCTGGAACTGTATGTACAGTAAACCTGTGTAAATCCACTACTCAAAAATAGACAAAACAAAGGTCTTAATTGCAAATGGTAGCTTAGTAAAGATCGAAAGTATTGCAGAATGCTCCCCTTGGAGCATTCTGCAATACTTTTGACCTGCATTAAGCGATAATTAGTCTTGAAAACCAATTTTCCATCTTTTTGAGAGTGGCCGTTTTACACAGGTTCTACTATACTGTCAAAAAATATGCTTATATGGAACTGTATGTATCATGCTTTTTTTTTTCAGGCCAAGTATGATGAAATCAAGCAGGCCATTAAGGATGCTTGTGCTGGTCCCATGAAGGGTATCTTTGAATACACAGAAGAGCAAGTTGTGTCTTCTGACTTCATCGGAAGCACTTTAAGCAGTGTCTTTGATGCCAAGGCTGGCATTGCCCTGAATGATAACTTTGTGAAACTTGTGTCATGGTAAGTACAGGTTGTGAGTTCAACCCCGGCCCGGTCCCATACTTTTGTGGAGATTGATCATAAAATAATTTCTAAAGTCATTATCCTCCCTTCCGCTGTATCATTCAAGAAGGGTTGTTGTCAGTTACTAGCTAAAGTATGTGCACGAAGTACTGGTTGACTGCTTGTTCAAGCTAGCCCAGGAAAAAGTGTGGTTAGGTGAACTGACCGTCCCGCCATGACCATAGCTGTTGACTTGGGACTTAAAGCAACAAAACAAACAAATGGTAAGTACATATCAGGCCTTTAGTTAAGAGTGTGTACCAAAATCATTTTTTTTATTTCTCACCCTAAACATATGTTGTGGGTACTCAAAAATCGTCTCATTGAGACTGTTCTTCTGAGCACCCAAAACATATGTTTAAACTGATGGGTAAGAAAATATTTACCTTTTCCAATTTTGGGCTAAATTTTTTGTTTATCTAAACCTGTGGTGCACTTATTGTGCTTCTTAACCCCTTTGGCCCCTTAGTTTCTGAGGTAAACTCTTCCATTTTAAATTGTAGAAGAGTACATAGGTCACTGTGGGAGCGCTGTGGCCAAGTGAATGAGTGCCTGACTCAAGACTGAGGGTTTGCATGTGTCCTTGAGCAAGACATATTAATCCTTGCTTAGTACTGGCTCAACCCAGTAGGACCCATCCCCAAATAACTGAAGTATTGTTGACTGGGGTAAAGAATCAAATCAAGCAAATATGGGTGACTGTTTTCAGGATTAATTTGGAATTTTGAAGCTACTAACTTTCCCATTGAAAGTTGGCCTCAAAATGGATATAAATTCTGTGAATTAACATCCTTTGGCTGGTTCAAGAATGGCTGTTGTCAGTTAAGAGAAAGTACTGATTAACGGCTTTGACAATATAAGGTTGCCTTGGAAAAATTGTGATTAGGTCAACTTACCATCTCGACATGACCATAGCTGTTGACCGACGTTAAACCACAAATCAAAACCAAAAAGATCCTGAATTCAGGATTTTGAGGCTGACTTTCCATAGAAAGTTAGCCTCCAAATGCTGATTTCTACAGAATATGATAGCTTTCCTGATTTACTCTTTCTCAAATTTTCGGCCTTCTTCAGGATATTAGAAACAATTTTCACAGCTAAGTAGCACAGGGTTTGCACAGGCCTGGAAAGGTCCTTGAATTTGACCTTGATCCTGGAAAACTCCTGGAATTTGAACAAAGTGCCTTTTGTCCCGGAATGGACTGAAATTTTGTAAAACCATACTTTATCATTTGCAAAATCATCCTTGAATATATGAATTAAGTCTTTGAAAAATATAAAATACAACTAAACTCCAGCTGTTAAGTTTTTAGACTTAATTTTTCGCAATAACTTTTTTATCTTCAATTTTAGCAAAATTTGTTCGCGATGAAAGTTGTAGAGGAGAACTTCCGCCAACTTCTCCAAAAGGTATTGTGCTTGTGGCGCAAACAGATTTCTGTGTATATAGATGAAGATTTTGCAATAAATTGAATTCATCCTAAATTTCTAAGTCTTTTAATGACAGGTTTAATTTGTATAGGCGTGACAGAAAGGGGTAGTTTCAAAAAATATTCGGAAGCAGTGCATATCCCGCTCTTCAAAGGCTGTGCAAAACATAAAATTGCCGTTAACATACTCAGAATTTACCGAGCATGTGCAGAATCAGCTTAAAGCAGGCTCATGTGTAGGAAGAAAGGCTGGGTTATCGCATGCCATGCAATTTTTCTTTTGTACACGTGCTATGAAATGAACGGTTTTGAGATGACCCTTCTAGCTTAAAGCACGAGCGAATCAGGCGCGATTTCTATTATATTTGAACAAGCCATCCATCGCTTTAATAATTGAATTAGGGCGGTGCAATGTAATTTTTTGACTGACATCTTGGACTTAGTTTATTTGCGCTTTGCTTAAAATGTTCAAAGAGTGCATCTAAGCACAGATTAACCTGCAGCATCAAGGATGTTGGAACCATTTGGAGAAGTTGGCGGAGGTGTTCCTGAATACTTTTCATCGCGAACACATTTTGCTAAAATTGAAGATAAAAAAGTTATTGAGAAAAATTAAGTCTAAAAACTTAGCAGCTGGAGTTTAGTCCTTTCAGATTCATGGGATGCGAAAAAAAACCTGTGAAAATCGCAAAAAACTGAGTGAAAATCACTAGATACACATCGAAGGCGAGTAGCAACTTGTTTTCCATTTTATTCAATTTGTGCGGTAGTCCCGGTATTTATAACCGGTGTCAAAATCAAAGAAATCAAGTGCGCCTTTTAATAATAAGACGAAATTGAATATGACATGCGTTTCATCTCATCGATGCCTTGGTTCACCTGTGGTCAGGAAGAAGGTGTCCGGCGAAAGGAATTTATTTCCCTAGAGGAAATAAATCTTTCTAGGCAAAAACAAAATTACCGATTTTATTTGTTTGATAAATCACGGTATTTTCCCGTCAAACATGTAATATATTGAATTATTTCCTGATTTAGTTTGTTTATCTAAAGGCATTTGATTAAACTTGGAATATTTTGGAGGCATACGACAAGCTTTAAATTCTGATTTTCTAAAATTGTTGAAGATTTTGGAAATTTTTAACTTTCATCATGTGATAACTGTAATTCTATTTTACAGGTATGACAATGAGTTTGGTTACAGTTGCCGAGTAGTCGACCTTATCTGCCACATGAACAAAGTTGACAAAGCCTGAAGCCGACTCTAGCAGTACTCTGTCATTAGACTAGGTTACTGTGTCATCGTGATGAGAGTAACTGGACGTATTTAGGTTATAACTGTTGTTTGGGTTTATGTATTAAGATAATAAGTGTGGCCATGTTCGTTTAATTTTAACTCTACAGACTTTGTACAGACTTTGATTCTGGAAAATATGCCATAGTAGAATTTAACCTTTTTTTGCAATTCTCAGCCAGTTTTAAAAGTTATCGACTGATAGATTTTAAACATAGTTGTGAGCATTTAGGTTTTTGAAGATAGTATTTCTATGAGGTGATCAGTAAATCCACAGAGCTTACAGAGTCCTCAGTTAAAGCATATTTTTGGCGTTCAAAAGAACCGTCTCATTGAGATGGTTCTTTTAAGTACCCACAACATATGTTTTGCTTGAAAAATAAAGAAAGATGAAAAAATAATGCTCTCTTTACTAGAGACCTCCTAGACTTTTTCTGTTGTGTGTACTCAAAGAGCATCTTTTCAGAGTACCACCATTACATATATTTTCATTGAGAAATAAAAAAACAAAACATTGCCATATAAATAATGGAAACATGCTGTCAGGCATTTCAGATAAGCAGAAATAAGTGATTGGGACGTGATAAAGACAAGGCATAATATTGTTAAATGGCAAATTAGGTATACTCATATCAGCAGACTGTGGCCATATATCTGTTAGCAGGTCTCTGCTCTTGTTATGGCTATTCCAAATGCAATAGGGGTAAAAATTTCATTGCTAGCTAGCAGCTTGATCTGGCCCCGAGGTTTAAAACTTTTTTTCATGCTCATCTCAACTGAACATGAAATTTTCACCGCTCATAAAAACTGAAATGCTGAAAAATAGATTTTTCTTAATTTTCACTTCTCAAATGGTCTATTTATCATTCTAATAAATGTTAAAATGCCAACAATTGTTGGCATTTTAACATTTATGAGCATGATCAATTACATGCTCAGTCGAGTTAAGCAAGGAAAAAAGTTTTATAACCTTGAGGCTGTTTTCTAATATCCTTATCCCTATAAGCAAAGCCATGGCTCCAGATAGCATATGTGTCAAGAGCACCAGTATTATTTATATTTCTCCATAAAACATTTGTTGTTGAACTTTTAGGAAGTGTTTCAACGATACTCTTCCAATGAGTACCACAGCCAATGTTTTCTGCAGAATGGGAAAAAATGTCGCCATTTTTATTATTGCCATATTTTTTATTTGAAACCTTGTAATATCTGGGGACATGTTAGTATATATGGGCCCAGACGCGAGAAAACCTGTCTTCAGGGGTTTGCGAACACTACAGGCGCAGACCAGCCTCGCATCTGCGCAGACTGATCAACGCTTTTGTTACTCGCTTATCGAGAAGTATCATATCTAGACTTGCTATGAGCGAAATTTCAATTTTCTAGCTAGTGTCTGTTGCTGAAGAGACTGGATTGAAACTCACTTTGTTGGAAACCCCGAAAACAGGTTTTCTCGCGAAGAGGCCCATATATAGTAATACAGCCTGAAGGGTTCTGAGCTATAACGCTATGTTCTGCTTGATGACAGATAGTTTTGGCTACATAGTAAGATAAGATGGTCTTCTTCCTCTAACCCCAAACTTCACAGTTTACTGGTCAAAGAAAGAAAATAATGGTTGGATAGATTTATTATTGTAAAATCAAGGTCATTTTTGAGTGTATGCAGGTCTATGTATTTGGGAAGAATGGGTTGATCCTACATGCACATGCAAAAATATGTTTGTTAATTGTACTCAAAGAAGATAGAGCAAGAATCTAAGTATGGATATGACTACACTCACTTGGGGCTCAGCTGCAACTAATCATATTCAATGAGTACGATAGGGATGTACTTTTGTGTGCAGTGGTAGTATCAACCTTGTATTTCCCTTCCATGGACCAATGTGTCTTGTCAATTCAATGTTCTTCAAGTTTTGTGTTTTTGGAGTCTAAAGAGGTCGCTTGAATGATTGATTATAACTGCGTTGCTATAGCATATAAATGAATTGTATAAGTACAGGATGATTGTAGGGTAAAGAACAAATTAGTAATTGGCAATTTGGTGCATATTATGAATCTCGATGTTAGGACAATTTTTTGAGTAGCTGCTTGTACATTATTAGTTAAGATATGAGCGGGGACATGAGATTTCCAACAATGTATGTGCGACCAGCAAAGGCTCAGATCAGCCTGCGCATACGCGCAGTCTGATCAGAGCCGTTGCTAGTCCCTTAAATATTCTATGAGTATTGAGCTACTGACGGAGCATCATTTGGAGTTTCAAAGCGTAAAAGGAGGCTGAGTCTACACATGTCAAAATGCCAAATTGTTGGAAATCATGTCACAGCTCGTACAGAACTTATTGCAATCTGTATCAAGCCGCAAATTCTAGCTGTGGTTTAAAGAGGAGATTGCTTGATCCTTCAGTAACGAGATAATTGGCATTGATTATGAAATCCTAGCCACATGGTTGTATATAGATGTAGTTGTTGGCAGTGATTCAGCGGCCTTCTATTCTCCTCCCAAGCCAGGTAATAGTGCTATTTAAACCTGTTGGTTTTATCCTCCGAGCAACAGCTTAGAGGGGTAGCTTTCCTATGAAAGTATCCTAAAAACTGTTGTTGGAAGGTTCTTGTCCCGTCTTAATGATTTAACACTGTTTCATTCAGAACGGCCAGCACTTGGATTTTTGTTGGCCATTCCGAATGTGACCGGGTTAAATGTGGTTATGTATGTTGTTGACTGTTGTTAAGATGAGAATGTGAATGAGTCTTGTTTACAGTAATAAATTTATTCCAACTAAAAGTTATCTTTGTTGTTACTGTTGTACCTGTTTTATCATGGGTGTTTAATGCCACCTCAAAGTGGGTACAGTAAAACCTGTCTTAAGCGGCCACTCAAAAATAGACAAAACAAAGGTCTTAAAGACAAATGGTAGCTTAATGAAGCATTCTGCAATACTTTTGACCTGCATTAAGTGATAATCTGTCTTGAAAACCAATTTTGGTCTTCTTTTTGAGTGGCCGCTTAAGACAGGTTTTACCACAATAACACACTGCGAGCCATGAGAACACTGCATGCAACTAACTTTCAAAAGAGGAGTGCAGTGGCTCACTGCTTGACTTGGGATCGAGGTTGCCTGTTTGAGCCTCATTAGAGGTACTGTGTTGTGTCGTGTAGCAAGAAACTGTATCCTCTGCTTTGTATTGGTGAGTTCGATCCTGGCCGGGTCCTATACTTTCGTGGAAATTGATCATGAAATCATTTCTACGGTCATTCTCCTCCTTCCGCTGATTCAAGAAGCGTTTTTGTCAGTTACAAGCGAAAGTATGTGCTCAAAGTACTGGTCAACTACTTAGTTAAGCTTGCCCAGGGAAAAAAGTGTGGCTAGTTGAACTGACTGTCTTGACATGCCCGCAGGACAATCTGAGGCTGAAATAAAGTTTGCCTTGTAGAGATAACGTGAAATCATTGTTAATCAAACGTGAATCCCTCTTTTGATTTTTTTTCTATCTTATTAGTGCTACAAAAATGCCATGCCAGGAGGCAATAATTAAAATTAGAAATGATAAAAGAATTGTATATAGTCATCTTGCCTTGTTTGGTTAAAAAATGACCAATACGCTTCAAAACTGAGTTGTTCTGAAGCTTTTTATATATTTGGGATTTGCTTTCATAAAATTTATAAATGAATCAGTCGATCATATTTCAACTATCCAACACATCTGTTAGCATGAATAAAAAAACTGTGTTGTCATCAGCATAGTTGTAGGTGACACCTTGGTTAATAAAAAGGAATATATCATTTAAAAATACATTGAAAAGAAGGGGCCCTAGGATTGAACCCTGAGGGTCACCCTTTAAAATCTTTTCCCATGTGTGTGACCCCAGTCTAACCTGCTGCACTTAGGCAAAGTTCAAACAAAAAAAGTAAGGGATCACGATACAAACAAAATTACAGAAATACATATTGCTTAAAGATCATATGCAACATTACAGCCGAAAACAACCAAACCAATGCATATTTTTCTATTTGGTTAGTTGCTTCATGTCCATGGTAAAAGTCTGTGGACATGTTAGGATGGCTATATATCCTAATCACAATTACCCTTTGCAGCCTTAACCTAAGTAAAACCATCTCGTTGAAAGGATGATCGTCAAGCTTGGAAATCAAAAGCACAAACTCCAAAAGGCTGGGCTGTGCACTTTAATACCTGGCATGCAAACTGGACACTAAGTCTCCTAATAACGCATATTATAACAGCAAAACAGTACTCAATGAATTCATGTTGAAAACCAACCATAAAAACTGTTTTAGATTATATTTATTTCAAAGCATGTAACATAAACAATATTAAGACTGTCGTTTGAAATAACAAAAAAAGTGAGTATGATCCAAAATTTGCACCAAAGTAAGCAATTATCATTTCAACTAAATGTGTTGATCTCAAGTGCCTGTTCAATACAGACAGCCGCTGGATCCCAAGGACTCATAATTTTCTGTCAAGTGCATGTTCATATTGTGTAAATAGGTGGCATGACAAGTCTTTACATATATTATTCCAGTTAACACTCTTATAGTAGCTTTTATTCAAGAATAAGCTTGATATGTAATTGTAGAAGGTAGACAAATAAGCAGAACGTACAAACTACATATTGTTATGCTATATTTCAGTCCAATTTTACACAGTGACATCGAAACCAAGCGTAAATGGATATACTGTTTTCACATCATCCGTCCCTGTGTGTGTTCGTCTGTCCGTAACGTTTTGTTTCCTTAATATCTTGAAGAGTCGTGGCTGGAATTTCATCAAACTTTGCAAACATATTTATATATACAAGACAAAAACTTTTAACAAAAAAATAAGGGCTAGGGGCCAATTCTGTTAGAGTTATCTCCCTTTGTAGTTCTAAATGGCTTTTAGCTCACCTGAGCAATTGGCTCATAGTGAGTTTGTGATCGTTGGATGTCCATCGTGTGTCGTCGACAATTGCTTCAGAGGACATCTTGTATTCTACTGGCTGGATTTGGACAAAACTTGGTAGGAATGATCCTTATATGACTCTCTTTAAAATGTGTTCAAATGGTTCAGGTCCATTGCATATCTAGGTCACACAGGCTAAAAATAGATTTTCAAGATAAAAACTTTAAAAGTCTTTCTGAAACCACAAAAACTAGAGCCAAAAATGGCCCCACCCCACAGTCACATGTTTTACATAGGCTAATAGAGGGAGAAACATGAAAAATCTTCTTCTCTAAAACCACAAGGCCTCAAGCATCACCTAGTGAACCTCTACTTAGTTTGTTCAAAATATATCCTAGGGGCCAAAAATGTCCTGCCCCGGGGGTCACATGTTTTACATAAGCCTATATAAGGAAAAACATGAAAAAAATCTTGTCTGAAACCATAAGGCTTAGAGCCTTGATATTTGGTATGTAGCATCACCTAGTGGACCTCTACCAAGTTTGTTCAAATTATGCCCTGGGCGGCCAAAAATGGCCACGTGCCAGGTGGGTGCCAGGGACATGGTCAGCTTTCAACAGATACTTATATGTATGCTTTAAACAACCTCAGGTGAACGCTTTAGGGCCACTTGGCCCTCTTGTTTTATATAGAGGTTTATGCTTATGCTTTTATTATAGTCAATTCAATGGCTGATCAACTCCTACCACAGCTTTCAATGGAGCAATGGGATACTTTGCCTATATAATATAGACACATTGAACATATGCATGAAGACGTTTAGTTAAAAAAATGATTTTCGTAAAAATGACATCTATGAGAACTTGAACAATTTTTCACTTACATGGCTTTTGTATATGCATAGATAGTACCTTCATGGGCCGATCAACTTCTACCACAGCTTTTGATAGAACAATTTGATACTTTGCCTTCAAAATGACAGCAATGAGAACTTAGACAATTTTCCCTAATAGGGATTTTGTATTATGCATAGATAGTGCTTTCATGGGCCGATCAACTCCTACCACAGCTTTTGATTCAGCAATTTGATACTTTGCCCATACAAAGTAGACACATTGAACATAAGCTTGAAGGAGTTTGGTTTAAAAAAATTGACAAGAACTTAGACAATTTTTCCCTAATATGGCTTTTGTATATGCATAGATAGTGCCTTCATGGGCCGATCAACTTTTACCACAGCTTTTGATTCAGCAATTTGATACTTTACTTATACAATGTAGACACATTGAGCATATGCATAAAGGAGTTTTGTTTTAAAGAAATATTTTTTGACAAAATTGCAATTGTGAGAACTTAGACAATTTTTTTCCTTATATGGCTTTTGTATATGCATAGATAGTGCCTTCATGGGCTGATCAACTCCTACCACAGCTTTTGACTCCGCAATCTGATACTTTGCTTATACAATGTAGATACATTAAAAATATGCATGAATAAGTTTTGGTTTAAAAATAATTCTTTGACAAAATGAGAGCTTAGACAATTTTTCCCTAATATGGCTTTTTTATATATGCTTAGATAGTGCCTTCATGGATCGATCATTTCCTACCACAGCTCAATCTGATTAAAACCCGATCTAGCCACAGCGGACATAGTAAGCGTAGATTGGGTTTTAATCAGATTGTACCACAGCTTTTGATTCAACATTTTGATACTTTACTTATACAATGTAGGCACATTGGACATATGCATGCAGGAGTTTGGTTTAAAAAAATATGACAAATTTACAGCTATGAGAACTTGGACAATTTTCCCTAATGTTGCTTTTGTATATGCATATATAGTGCCTTCATGGGCTGATCAACTCCTACCACAGCATTTGATTCAGCAATTTGATACTTTGTCTTTACAATGTAGACACGTTGAACATATGCATGAAGGAGTTTGGTTTTAAAAAATGATTTTCGTCAAAATAACAGCTATGAGAACTTGGACAATATTTCACTAATATGGCTTTTGTATATGCATAGATTACCTTCATGGGCAGATCAACTTCTACCACAGCTTTTGATAGAACAATTTGATATTTTGCCTTCACAATGTAGACACATTGAACATATGCACGAAGGAGTTTGGTTCCATTTTTTTTGACAAATTGACAGCTATGAGACATTTTTACTGATATAAGCTTTGATATACAGAGCTTTCAGGTCTGTATATTTTGTGTATTGTATCTTAAATGTTCCAGATTGCAAGCTTAAAGATCATTTTCACAGATTCTACTGAAATCTTGTTTTCAAAACTAATGTCTGCTGGTTTGAACTATCACTTGCCAAAACTAAGTTTTTTCATTGACCCTTACTGTGCAGGGGTTATCTAATAATTGTAGTATGGCTGATTCTTTTTTCTTTGATCTTTGCTGATGTTTAAATCAGACACCCTAGAATAACGACGAAGGAGGAGCTTAAAACTGTACTCTAACTTCCGATTTTAGGTAAACAGCGATGTAGGCGGGAACTTCCTAAATAGCGACAAATGAACCCCTAGGTAAATGGAATATAATTGACAGCTTAGGTCGGATGCAGGGAGGAGCGAAGGTACATTTCGTCAGGTGTCAGTAACACGTGTTTATTTGCGCCTGCGCCATACTACAAGCTAAATAAAGGATTTTTCCTCGGCTTTCTGTTTAAACCGCTCAGTAGGCTACGCTCACCTTGCGGTTTAAACAAGAAAGCCTCGGAAAAGTATCGTTTATTTATTACGCATTGCTTATTGGCTTTTTTTCTTTTTTAATACAATGTAGAACGATCACAGATATCAGTTTAAATATTACCAATTTACAGGATAATTATCTGGGTACTTATATGAGTAGGAGTAAAATCATGACAAATATGCCACTGGCTGCTGTGTTGACATTTATGCACCCTGTGTTTTCGTTTGAATGCACAATAAACGACGAAAACATATTCGAAGTCTTCAGCTTCTTCCAACTTTCCGCCATTGCACTGAAGTAATCCCGCCAATATTTAGACTACGTCGCATACGTTTACATGTAATTGTAACGTCTTTCAAGCGTTAAAACGACGTTACACCGTCTTACGCCATGAATGACGTCATTTTCCAGTGACGTCAGCTATCACACACTTAAGCTGTGAATTATCGTCCGATATATCACAGTTTGTTACCGTTGGCTCTATAGGCGAGGTGTATTGGAATATATTATAGGTCGCTGTAAATATAGCACTTTTACAGGCAAATGTGTCTGTTTTACCTCGGCTTAATACATCCGACCTGAGACCAATTAGTGAGTATAGTATGATCAGGAAATGCAACAGTCACAGACCGGCACCGCGAGGAAGAGACAGAACAACAACAGCAGGCCTTAGTTGATTGCAAAACTTAGAGATGACACTTAACTTGTAATGTTAACTTGTACTGAACTACAAAGCGAGGGTTAAACACTAAAAACACAAAGAATGGGAGCAACAATAAACACAATGAATCAACAACAACAGAACCACTGTATTACGTGGGTGAAAGTTTTCAAGATTATTCCTTAATTCAGGATTTTGAGGCTGACTTTCCATAGAAAGTCAGCCTCAAAATCCTGAATTGGAAGAAGTATAATAGGTTTTCTTATTTATATATAGTCTGTCTGAAGACAATTGGCCATTTAAACTTGAAATTGTGAATATTTAGTGGGCATATTGCAGGTTTTAAGATATGAGTTTCAAAAGTTCAGGATTTTGGAAATTTTGAACTTTCACCCATGGTATTAGAATTGACAGCAGCGGAAGCCTACGCCAAAAAGGGGAGCTTAAATATGTTCTTCAGGCCGAAACTTGGCCCCAAACCAAGCCGCTGTCAAAACACAAAAAAGATGTTCATGCGGAGGCTTCCTAACTTTTGCAATGTTTCAACACATCGGAACAATCAAATCAAATTAACACACCATGATGAAACAGAGAAAAAGGACCCCAACGCACAGACAATCAGAGCTGAAGGAAAACCTCTAGTTGAGCCACAGTGGGCCCAGCCAAAGAAACATCAGACACTGACCCACAGATGAAGCTTTCTTTGAATCAGAGACCTGGCCCCGTGGTTATACTCAACTCAACTGAGCACGAAATTTCAACTGCTCATATAAACTAAAATATCGACAAATGAAGAAGTTTCTTGCTTTAAGTCTCTCAGATGTATTTATCATGCTAGTAAATGTTAAAATGCCAACAGTTGTTAGTATTTTAACATTTATGAGCAGGATAAATTTCGTGATCAGCTGAGTTGAGCATGGAAAAAGTTTTGTAACCTCGGGGCATGAACCGATGCTGTGCAATTATTTAATGGAAACCATAGCTATTAAACCCTGGCTGTCACATACTATTCATGTTGTTTAACGCGAATTTATACTGATGCTTGATGATCTTTTTGGACTGATCAAGAAAAGGCTGTCCAAATATTCATTAGAATATACACACCAACTAAATCGCCATAAAATGGGCCTTGGTACATGCACGTATGCCTTGTTGTAGAACAGTTTTCAAACCACCATTGCATTTAACGATCAACCCGACGGATAAGAAAGTTTATGATACTTTTACGAGGGGCGTTCATTTAGTTCTGGCACTAGTGGGCCTCCTTTACACATGGCTGTAAGAAACTCGTGGAAATTGTGGTAATTTTTATGGGGCGTGGTTTTGAATTGTGGAACGAAATTTTGTTTGAATCCGTTGACTCTTTCAAAGGTTATCGAAATCTCAAACAGGGACAGTCGAAATAATGCGTGTTGAATGAAAACTCAAGCAAATTTTGAAATAAGTGCCTTCATTAAAAGTCGCGTTATTCTGAACATTTCAGATTCACAGACATGTATAATGAATTGTGTAAAATACATAGAACATTTGCAGTGTCCAAAAGTTTAGTTTTCAGGTGGCACAAGAAATTTCAAGGTTGTTTCACTAACTTAAAGATGGTTCCCGCCCCCTTCATCCGAAAACTTGTTACCAATACTAATATTGCCGCTGCAACGAGGCCAGAACTACAGTGAAAAATATTGCTCATCATCACATTGTGACTTAGAAAGCTTTGTGCTTGAATTAAATTGGCATTTGATACGAGTAGTCTTTTTGTTATGAAAATGCCAATTTATTATTTTTCTATCACAAATACTGGCATATAATGGTATATTTGGCGGTGGTTTATTTTATGCATGTGCAAAATTTCTAGACCAAAATTTAATCACTTAAGATATTTTGAACTAGAAAAAAACGATGTCCACTGAAATCTTGGACGCACATTAATTGAAATGCAATTGAAAATAATGCTAGATAATCACTGAGCACCAGTTATTTTGAGTGTGTGTACTCGTGTTTTCTTGATTCCAGGTGTGGATTGGTGTTAGTACACAATTACAGTCTTCCGGTTTGGTAGCCCACGAAAATAGTACCTTTAGAAATTTAGCACTTGCCGTTTCTGTGCCCTTTATGGCGTAAATGGGTGCTTTATTCGACTTTAAATGTACATGTGATTCAACATTGGTCTATGTTTGTCAGGCTGATGCAGAAAAATGCATCTTTGTGTGGACTATTTTGTCACAGACTCCCCGGGGCACTCCCCAGGTAACGTCTGACGCAGGTTGGATTTCAGCCCGGATTTTTTGACTGTTCCCCAAAGAACGGAGAATGCTGAGAAAAGGAGATTATCAAGGTAGGTTGTCTTTTCACTTTTTTGATAGGTGAATGACAGATCTTGCCACTCACTGACAGAAAAAAGTCCAAGCAATGTCCTGGAAAAATTTGCAGATGCTCGAATTCTGCCTTTTTACATGGAGTTGAATGGGACAGATTAATTGTGCACCGAACCCTATAAGAGAGAAGGTGAAAAAAACGAAAATCTTTGTAAAACAGTCATTTTTCAATGAATTCAGATGAAATTTCGCACACAGATCAGGAATCAAAATAAAAATAATTTGAAGTCATTTTTGGAAGAAATTTAAATTTAAATTTTAAAATTTTAATGAATTTTAGTTTAAATTTTAAATTTTTCTTAAAATCATTTTTAAAGCCGGGTTCTCTCGAGGAAAGACTCATATTGCATTATATACCAGAAAATGCAATTAAATGGCCATACACAAACAGTTTTGACCAGGATTTGACTAATCAATCCGAGCAGGCTAACCGTGATACTCCGTTTTTGCAGACTGGCTGGCACTGCTGTGCAAGTTGATTTTTGTGATTGTATTCCCTTTTCTACTGAAATGTGCTATGAGTGCTTACTCACTTTAACTGTACCAGTATGGTGACTTAGCATATGGGTATTTATTAAAACATTCTTAGGATACTTACACTCATTAGAACCGCCTCATAGAGATGGCACTTAAAGGCATAATGATGAGGATCCGCAGGGACTCGTCGGGACCATTCCCCCAAGCAGGTTCCCTGGCCTCATTGCTTAGACCAATAAAATTCAATTGTATTTGGCTGTTCAACTCACCGGGTCGAGGCTGTACTAAATTGAACACAAACTTAAGCTTTTTCAGCTAAACAAATCAACTGCAGCCCCCCCCCCACCCAGCTTCACCCGAGATCAAATTTTGTTCTTATTTCGAACACGCAAGCAGTAGTATTGTTTGATACTCATAAGAGTCGCCTCACACTCAAAATTGTTTTTTTGAAGCTACTCATTAGAGCCGCCTCACATAGATAATGATATAACACAGTTATTAAAGCTCATTTAGTTACCTAACCCCCAATGAAGAACTTTCACACAGATACTCGTATTATGTGCTTAAGTGGGTTGTGATATTTCTCGTTCGACGAGGCCGTTCTAATGAGTAATCTTTACTTACAGTCTTTTCAGAAATTTCAAATTTGGGATATGGTTTCATCAAAAAAAGAGGATGAGCAATTTTCATTATGATATGGGCATTAAATCTAGACCTAGGTCTCAAATCTTTCCCACTCTGGCCATTTTGGTAGCATGTAAATTACGGAATATTTCACATTCAGAACTAGCAGTGTAGATCATGATTAGAATGAAATGATGTGTTTCGTCCAGCATCAGGCACTCATCAGTGAAGCTGCTCTACTTCAGACACAAAGCAAGTGGTATAAATTGCTGTTTTCAGCATGCTTGGGCGCAACGTAGCTTGGTTTTGGGGGCAAAATTGAATGTGATTCAAAACTGTTCGCGATTTTGCTTAAAATCACTTTAAAATTTGAATTTTTAGCTTCAGTTTTTAAATTTTGTAACTAAAGTTTATGTGAGATCATCCTTTAATGACTCTTACAGGTGCCTAAACTTTCTTTTTTGCTTTTGGGCTATTGAGATTCATTGAAATAATTGAAACTATGAACTTTTTCATCAGACTAGTTTGAATAATTGAACTTTTGCTTGTGTCAGCTTGTGAGGGGGGTCAAATATGAAATCCTGGATTTATATCGCTTTTTGGTGACTGAGTTAGTCTTTTTGGACGATTATTTGCTTAACTATATGAGTTTGATATGTCACAGAGACAAAATTTAAAAATTCGAAAATTTGCAGATTCTTGAAGGTGTTAGTACACAATTACAGTCTTCCGGTTTGGTAGCCCACGAAAATAGTACCTTTAGAAATTTAGCACTTGCCGTTTCTGTGCCCTTTATGGCGTAAATGGGTGCTTTATTCGACTTTAAATGTACATGTGATTCAACATTGGTCTATGTTTGTCAGGCTGATGCAGAAAAATGCATCTTTGTGTGGACTATTTTGTCACAGACTCCCCGGGGCACTCCCCAGGTAACGTCTGACGCGGGTTGGATTTCAGCCCGGATTTTTTGACTGTTCCCCAAAGAACGGAGAATGCTGAGAAAAGGAGATTATCAAGGTAGGTTGTCTTTTCACTTTTTTGATAGGTGAATGACAGATCTTGCCACTCACTGACAGAAAAAAGTCCAAGCAATGTCCTGGAAAAATTTGCAGATGCTCGAATTCTGCCTTTTTACATGGAGTTGAATGGGACAGATTAATTGTGCACCGAACCCGATTGCCCGGGCCCCCTGATTCGATCAAAACTTGCGCGAAACGTTACTTTAGACGAATTATTTTTACCTGTCCGACAGGTGGCGTTTACTTCACGCGCTGATGAGTTTGATCTATATTTAGACACAGGTGTGTATACTATTGTTTACATTTCCTTGACAACGTATTGTATTACTGGCTTAGTATACAACAGTAAGGTTACGGGTCAGGGCCTCGTGTGCATACATGTTTTAGCTCGCAGGTAATAACACGCCGATCACATATGGTCGAATACAGGAAGAAATAGAGAATTTTAGTAAAAGGTAAGACTTTTTTTTTTCGTAAATGTATACATGGTGTCCGATTTTTGTCTACCTGTGCGGTATTTTAGGCCAAGTGCTTGTGTTTACGGTTTGGTGTGGGGGAGGAGTGTTGTACTCAATGAGCTCCAGCTAATTCCGGATGAAAGTCAGCACAATGTGGACAGTGTATTTCCAACTCCTTCTACGAGTGGGCGAACACCGTATAAGAATCTAGGTAAGATAGAAAAATCCGTCCCGAGGATCACCCTTTGGCATCACGAGGCTTGCGGAGTGGTGACAAACGGTGATTCCGAGGGACGGATTTTTCTATCCCACCCTCACACGATTCTTGCTCACAACTATTTTATTTATTTATTTTAAAATAAGCTTCCAGAAGTCCCTGAATACGCTTCGATGCATTTTCAACGTGATGATGACGTTCCGTGACGTCCTGGGTAAGAAAGCTTGGGTAAGATAAGATCTTCTATTTCAGAGGAAAATCTCAGATATCCTTAGAAATAATGTTACATGTACCGTATGCTTTGTAAACATATGCCATGAGCTCTCGTCGGATATACTCTATTTCATGATTCAGGGGTCGTGAGCTCGATCCCAGCCCGGTCGCCATACATGCTTTCGTGGAGATTGATCATAAACTATTATTTCCTACGGTCATTCCCACCAGGCCCACAGCCTTATAACAACGTCGTATCATGACTCGCATAGACGTTGAGACGATGTTGTTTTGACGTCACGTCGTAGCATGTACATGTCACTGCTGGGGTTTCGAAATGACCATATCTGTTGACTGGGACGTAAAACCACAAACCAAGCACACGTCGCGAGAAATGATGTCTTCGGGGGCTCAATTCAGCCTATGTTTGAGTAATCATAAGACGGTTTAGAAACTTTTTTTCAATAGTTCAAACTTTCGTTTTACTTATGTTTACTTTTTCTTCAGATATACGAACGCATACATTACCATGATTACAAGCTATGCAAACATCTCTTATTCGACGCAGATTGGATTATTTTTTAAATAAAGGACCGGTCTGCAAAATTTCTAATATGTGTGTGGGTGCACATGTAGGGGGCCCTTTTCACCTATCGCAAAGAATTTTGAATAGTATAGTCGAATCTAATTTCTTTTCTCCTTTTTCTCTTAGGGAGTCCAGCACCAGACTCCTAGGCTCAGAGGCTCCAGGTCCGGTACCTGACCCCTCGCCTCGCCTCTGAGGAACGGCTCGCGGTCCTGTAGTATGTACAACAATCACAGAATAGCAGTGGTTGTTACCTGAAATAAAAATAATTTAGGCCAGTCGTTTAGTTAAAAATGAATATTGACTATAATTTGCGGGGCTTTGTATCAAAGATCAACTGATTGATTGACCATTGTCCAGCTGAACGTCTGGACGGCGGTCTCCTATCCTCTCATCTGTTTCTGTTCTGCTTACTATTCCTATGGGACGTATGCTAGTTTGGGTTCTATAAGCATTTTCAACATCTGGGATTAATGTTGCAAAAAGAAACGAACTAAATTCATTAACTTACCATTCTCAAAACTTTAAACAGCAAATAGTTTTGTTGAGCATATTGTTCATTTTCTCATATAACAGGCTGTATCAGGCCTCTATATAAGAGAGCGTAATTCTTTTTTTAGGCTGCTCGCAGCCTTATGATATCGCTTTCCCTTTCTAAATGCCAACCAATCAGGAATATTATTCGGTTACGATGTCGGTGTGCCGCGGTCCCTTCGCACTAGGCATATACAGCACACCAATCAGGAATAGTCAGAATTTTGCATTTTAAAGCATCTGCTAAACATTTGAAGAGCTCATTGGTTAATGACCGAACTGTCCACACTAACATATTTTGGATACACAACAGTATCACTGAAAACAAATGCAAAATCTTGGATGCAGACAGAAGTAGACGAATGCTTCTTCAGACACCTAAAGTAGACAAAGTAGACTTCTCTTGTAGACAAATCTATTATTTTTAATCAGAGAGGTCAGTGTGGAATCAAAAACCACAATTTTCGCCAATAATTTCTTACCTCTATATGTAATCAAATATTGACATAATCACATTGTGAAAATGCCGTCTGCTACCTTTATACCTAAACCACGGCTGACATTCTGTCGAATTCGAAACCGGCGGTTCAGCAAAAACATCCGGCCGATTAATTTCCGGTTTCGCAAAGAGGATCCGCAAAAGGTAGACAAAGTGTACCTGTTCCAATTTTAATGATGGATATGTACTTATACAGAAAGTAAATCAAAAATCTTAGAATGCTATTTTGTCAGTTAATAATTAGTGTTTTGACACGCCAAAGTAATTTTCTTGATTTCGGCAAGGCTTTCAAGGAATTTATTCCCTCCTCCGAAACTCGTGTTTCAACACGGTCAACGCCGCCAAAAATACAAAGGAAAATAAAGCATTTTGCCATTATCAGTAAGTCTCGATGAAAACATTCACTGTCTAATTGTTTGAATTATATTTTCGTAAGTCGGCGATTGCGCCCCAACTAACACAGCGTTTAGCATATTTTAGAATATTGATTGAAAGGGAAGATTGTTCCTGGTTCGGCATGCTATCATTAAAATATGAAGGAATTATTTCAACCCTTATGGAACATTTACATGCGAAACCAAAAACTTGAGACCGAATTAGCCTACAAATCTGCAAAATGTAATACCCTACGCCAATGTGGAGTTATTACAGACCCCCCACATTATATACACACTCAGCATGGCGTCTTTTTAGTAGCCCACAAGGCAATAATTGTCAGAACTAGCAAAATATCGTCGTGTTTATCCCATATTTTCCTCATCTTAACAGGTGTTTCACGGGACAGAAGAAAAATCACAACAACGAAGAAACACCTAACCATATCCTTTGGTGTACGAAGAAACCGATATAACACTGACAAAATAGCATTCTTTAATTTCAAAAATATTCATTTTAGTTCAAATTAACGGCTTTCAAACGCGAGCACTCGTTGTTTGTTTACTTTTGGCGGATCCTCTTTGCGAAACCGGAAATTAATCGCCCGTTGGTCTTTGCTGAACCGCCGGTTTCGCATTCGACAGATTGTCAGCCGTGTCATCTAGCAATTTTAGTCATACAGTTACGTTTAAAGGGGCTGTTCTGTATTGGTGCTTGCTTTGTATACCATACACTTGGGGTAATTCTTTGAAAATATATAGGGGTGTCAGGTTATAATTTTACTAAACATTGTATTTTTGTCTTAAGATCTTTTTGACCTTAAGCTTACAGATCAAGTGTAACAAACAGCTATACATATAAGAACAAATTTCAATTGAAATGCAGCCGCATATCTTTTTAAAAGATATTTCTTATTTCTTTCTCAACTAAAACAAATGTTGTGGGTACTCAAAGGAACCGTACGTATCTATAAGACGGTTCTTTCGAGCTCAACAAACAAATGACGGAAACCGATGCACAAGAAAATTCACAATCTTACGCTGTTTTTTTTTTTAAATCTTGATTCCTCTCCCGTTTCAGGTAACAATGGATCGGTACAGCCAGAGTCCCCTACCTTTGTATGGAAACTCTGCACAAAAGGCTGGTCCCCGGCCTCCAAATATGGGACTACCGAGCCAGTTCCAGATCAGTGGGTACCAGGTGTTGGCATCGGTGATCTTCTGGATATGCATGATGTACCTTGGCTTCAAAGGCTTCCAGTACGGTGTAATGTACATGGGCTTAGACGACGGTAACATGGAAGCACTGGGCTGCTGTAAGAACGCTGGTGGTTCCATAGAAGACAACGCCAATGTTGTGGATGGGTACAATAAAGGGGACGCGGGGCCCTATCTGATGCGGCTCGGACCGGAGAGCTATACCACAAAGTTCAAAGGAACCCAATCACCTAAAGAATTGGAATATATTCCTACTATAGTGACTGCGGTGCAGTCTTCAGATTTTTATGACGTACAGGGGCTGATCAAGCAGATTAACGAGGAGATTAGACCAGCGTTTAACTACGTCAAATTTATAATATACGATATTGGTCTATGGAGCAAGGAATTGGAGTTGGTGAGTATAGATGTTTTAACTTCTACTTATAACTTTGCAAACAGTTTGGACCCAGATCAGGACGACAGAACGTCGGTCATGATCTGGATCCAAACTGTTTGGCTCTTTTAAAGTATTCATGAAAGGTTTTGTTAAAGTAAATTAAAAAGAAAAGTCGACAGACAACAAACAAAAACGTTTTTAAAAAATCAAAGCATGCATGCAACTGTTTATATAGACTTACTTTCATACATTTTCAACGTTTGCAGTGATTCATTTATAATAATTGTGTGGGCTTATAGGTCCTGGGACTCGCTGTTTCCCATATCAATGAGTCCAACTGCAAACTTATGAGTCCAGAACACTAGTTTTAATGACAAGTCTGCATTACTATTGCATCCTGTCACTCGCTGAAATAAAAACGTTGCATCCCAGAGACAAAATTATGCGCAAACGATGCAGGATGCGCAGGTAACAAAATCACTGTGTATGCATGTATCTTGTATGGCCCTAATTTTGTATTAACCAGCGAGAGTATAAAACGCTGACATTTAAAGCAAATCTATGAGTCTTCAGCTTTCTGCAACCGCTGAATACCTCATGAAAAACAAAACATAACTGACAACTGATTTCTGCTCACTGGCACATGCATTTTAACCCTTCGGCGCTGTACTGTCCTGCCAGCCAAGAGTGACAGTGACGTCATGTTTTGTTTACAAAGTTATCCGAGGCTTATAATCGATAGATCACTTGTGTATTAATCCTATCTGCAGGATAGGATTAATACACAAATGATCTATTGATTCGCGTTAGCTATAGTGGTGTGTACCAGTTAATGTTTTACTTAACAATTGTAAACACAATAGTACGTCACTGTCACTCTTGGTTGGCACGACAGTAGCTGTGATTCACGGCGATGTTTGTTTCATTGCTTGACGACGGTCATGTTGACTGTTCCTCTGCTCTCTGTTCTGTATGCAACAAACCCATTAAAAGGATTTACACTTTAAAAATATTTAATTGATACAAATAAATTCCAAGCTGTTGTCTATTATAAAATGTTAAAATAAGAGGTACATGTATTCCCAGGTACACCAGAGGTATTCCAAGGTTCATCAAAGTATGAACGGATTGGATCCTTGTGCAAAATTATCGCTTACTTTGCACACGAAAATCGTGGTCATACTAAAAATTTTTTTTTTATATTAAATGGTTCCAAACAAGGTATGATATGCGCTTATGTATGTATGTACTGATATCGTCCAGTCAGACCCTCACACCACAGGTCGTGGTTACATTTGATATATTCCCAAAAGCATTACGAAATGATAAATCCTAAAATTTATTTTTATTGTAGATTCAGGCCCATTGTAAATGTGAAGTGCGTACATTCCGAGATGAACCCTACCCAGACCACGTTGCTGACAGATCCACTTTCGCTTACAGACCTATCATTATACAGGTATGGTTTAACTCTTCTACTAATGCCATCTGCTGTATGTCGTCTGCTGATCCTTTTAAAACATGTCTGTAACAACCAGTGGACCCTGTCTACCCTGTTTGCCGGTATGCTGAAATTAGTCTGTGAAGATAGCAGACGACATTAACAGACAACATTTTATATGCATTGTTTCTTAGCAAGTGTACATTTTCTGTTGTATCAATGGTGGCTAGATGGTGGCATGACAAGAGATGTTTCATATAACACAGGAGGTGGGGAGGTCATTTTACAATATCCAGGCGTGTACAAAAAATCTTATTTCGCAACCAAAACACATGCTGTGGGTACTCAAAAGTTTTATTTACAATTTAGGTTTATTTTTTTTATTTAGCTAATCTTGTTGATAATATACAACAGCAATCCAATACAAGTTAATTATAAAATTTGAATAGCAAATCATAGCCATCGAAAAGAGAATTACCAACACTGATGTGCCATGGGTATGTCTTTTTTCCTTAAAAAGTACAACAACAACAAAAACAACAACAAAGACAGCAAAAACATTAAATTTCATGTATATTTCACTTTGTATAACCGTCAATGACGTAAAAAATAATGTCATATATATTAGATCTAGCAATTTACAGTTTTCTTTGCATCACTCATATGTCAGATTATATTTCCAGATTTTGTAACATAGTGCTGAGGGAGAGAGAGCTCGTTGCTTTACGAGGGGCATTTGGAAAGTTCTTAGCATGGTCTTTTATCTCAGTAACCGTTTTACAAACCTTATCATGTTTGGTATCATTTTAAAGAGCTATGTTCCCTCTATGTTATGGCACAAATTTCATGAGGATATTATAATGCAGACACGAAAAATATTATAGTTTATACATGTACTATTTGTATACTGGAAAACGCAAAATTTCAGTGGAAAATATAACATTTTACCTTTTGAAAAGTGTGCAGAACATTAACAATAGCTCATGAAATTAGCTACTTTTGTACCATTTGGTAGGCCACAATCTTATACAGTTATTATACAATTGATGACCGAGTTTGATGTTTCTAATAACTAAATACCGGAACAGCAATATCAAAACCGTCTTGAAAGCAAAGCAATGCGCTATTTTTTTTCGACTAAAAATCGCATGTCACATTGCACATATTTTGAAAATATATAACCGACAGTAGTTAAAAAATGCATTGCGTTGGTATTTTTGTTAAGTACACTTTATGCGCTTTGCATTGAAACCAAAATATATTTTGTTAACCAGAACAAAGGGAAGATAATTCTTATAATCTTACCATGGGGCAGAGTAAGTTTAGCTATGAGCTGACGTTCTGGTTCATTTTAATTAAAATAGTGGCAAACAAAAACTTAAAAGTACCTTGAGAGTAGAAATCAATCAATTTTGTGATAGTTAACGCGATACCATGAGAAGTTCTTATGCCATCGACAAAATGTGAGCGGTTAAGTTACCCCACCCACTTCTTGAAAAGTAGGGGTAGTGTTATTAGGAATAATTTTCTTGAATACAGAACTAAACAAGCCACACTTTTTGCGCAACGAAATTATTTTTATGCATTGTTCGCTACAAATAAAGCAAAACATATACTCAATAGGCATTTTTCGTGCTCCTGTAGTGACAGAATTTATAGTAAAAGTATAAAGAAAAATCGAAAAAAGTCCCATTGTTGAAAGTGTACCATTTTTCTATTAGTCAACATTTCCCGAATGTAAAGGTGGTAGTCGTGCAAGCAGTGATCGCACAATATAATTTAATAAAAAAATAAGTTGGCACCAAATCGTTAAGGATCATTGACACTTGCTATGGGTAAATGCCTATGGTTTTCAGTAAAAATAAAATTTGTCAATCGTCCCTTTCTTCACCTTGAAGCTACCCTGACCTGAGTACTTTATGGCTGTGAAATCCGTTTTCGATATTAAATGCTTCAAAGATGTAAAATTTTGGGTAGAACAATCAGTTTTACATTAAGATATATAGGAATCCGAAAACATTTTTTTAAAATATCATTCCCCCCCCCCCCCCCCCCCCCCCCGTGTGCCAGCAAAAGCTTTTGCATGTATATGTGTTACCATATTTAACACATTGTATGGAAGTGGCTTGCTGGCACAAGGGGGGGGGGAAGATGTTCAGCAGCCCAAAAACCCAGGGCCTAGGCCCATAAAATGCCTTTTCTACCAAATAAGAAATTAATGACAGTAATGAAGTTCTTTAGAACCAACCTCCTAAATTGCTTTGTATTCTGTGCTAGTTTAATATAAAGTACTTATAGATTAAAACTACAATTAGCAAGGTTTTATGCATTTTTTCATAAGAAAAAAATCTCACTGTTATTAAATGACACATTTTTTGCAAACGTCCTGTACTTATCTATTTGCATGCTAGGATATTGTTCATGTTTTTATCTTCGTCTGCTGACTTTCTTCAAAATTAAGTTTTTAAAAATAAACCACCCAGGACCACCATCAGAGTGTCAAACAGTTTGGATCCAGATCAAGGCCAACATTCTATTGGTCTTCATCTGTGTTCAAACTGTTTGCAAAAGGCTATTGGCAGACGACAAAATTATCCACTGGCATGCAAAGAGTTATAACAGGTAAAATATATTGTCTCATATAGGGATATACATGCATCATGTATACCATAAATATTAGGACAGTTTAAATACATTCAACATGCTATGCCCTTTAAACATAGCAAAAGTAATATTCAAAGGATCTAGTTAGAATCAGTTTTACTTTCTGATGCTAAATAGGACACATTCATTCCTTCAAAAATATTTATTTCTTTTGTTGAGCTTTCAGTTTTGTATTATTTACGGTACATGTAGTCAAAAATGTACAGGTAACTTCTAAATTATCTCCCCAAAATCATTTTATTACAAAACATATTTTGTTTTTAAAACAATTTCATCAATTATCGTGATTCGTTAATACTCTGCATATGGTATGTTCAATAGATATCACCATGCCTACCAAATAAAGCAAGAAAACGTGCAGAAATCACTTTTTAAAGCACTTTTTATTTTCGTGAAATTTCAGACCCCCTCCCCTTTCTACCCGCCATAACTCTCGAGTGCGTAAGAATTTTGAAATATTTTGCTAGCTGGCTCTTGCCATTAGATTCACCTATTGCACTGATACTACATGCACCACACTAGAAGCTCAAAAGCAGCGTTATGGGAATCAGAAAAATAGGCGTATAAGGCCCAAACCGTCAATGATCCTTTGTCAAATCAAGATCGCAAATAAGGTCCCCAATTTTCCTTCGCGTTTTTCCAAGTATTTTGCTTAAAATTTCCGCCAGTATATAAACCCCTACTCATTTTGAGCATGCGCTGCACGTGCACGTCAAGTCCTTTTTCAACCAAAATTTAACCATCAAGTAGCCGTTGAATTCTTATTTCCAAAAATGTATTATTTGATAGCATTTTATCAACGCATTGTGGAGTTATGATGCCATGCTAAGAACTTTCCAAATGACCCTCGTACTTTGATTGTGTAGTGGCTGTCAGTATTCTCTCTTCCTCATGGTGCTGTGGGTTGATCTGCATGCAGCCTGTGATTGTGGCATTTCCTTGTCATACTCCGTGACTTATTTTTTATATATACCAAAAATAGTGTAAACATTTCTAGTAGTTTCATTAATCGATGCCTAATCGACCATTGATCATTTGAGGAAGCCGATCATAGATTGATAAAATCTAGAATATGGTCGACCAGAAAAGCACAATACGTGATTAACTGAGTTAAATTTCTTTCAGACTATAATTGAAGAATTTGGTTCCGTGCTCTGGTTGAGTCCATCAGCGAGAATCACTCGAGCCGGGGACCTGAACCAACTGAAGTACAGGGGTGAAAGAGACTTCTTCGTGTGGCAACCGAATGAGTTTGTGGGTCTGAATGCATATACCAACCCGAAAATGTTTGAATACCTAAGAGAACATCGCTGTTGCTATACAGAATCTGGCCTTATAGACATGTCAGCGTTGGTGTTCTATCGAACCAATGCATCGTGGAGCTATATAATGAAACCTTGGCTCAAGTGCGCATTAAACAAACCTTGTATAGCGCCACCTAAGTCAAATCAAGATGCGTGTTTTCATATGCGTCATCCAAAGACAACCGGATGTCATAGATTTGACCAATCAGCATTGAGTTTAATCTTGGACAGAATGTATCAGTTCTCGTTGAAAACGGAAAAATACGTGATCCCGAAAGTTGCGAGAGTTTCTGTGGAGTATGAGGAATATTTTCCCGAACAACCATGGACGTTTACGGAACTTTTTTTCGTTAGCATTATGCCATTTGCCTGTTTAGGTGGGTTGTATTATATTTATACCAAAAGAAGAACAGTTCTTAAAGCGGCACACAGAAAAAGATGATGGCAGGCAGATGCTAGGTGACGTCGATTAAAATTATAATTTCCTGTCACTTGGTTGAGACGGCGTCGAACCAAAGTTGATGCAATAACAATAAACATCTAAAATGTGCCACTGTCGGCCTGCCAGCGAAACGCCATTGAATGGCGTTTCGCGGGCTGGCCGGTGGTGGCCGGACACAGTTTGCTGGATGCAATTGTGCAAGCTCAACGTTGATTCAAAGCTGTTTCTGTGTTGATATAGTTTAGCTATGATACTCATTTCGGATGACAGGATTAGACAGCATTGCAAAACGTCAACGAGAGCTACGTCCGACTGATTAGCTCTGGTACGGTGGGCTTCGAACTAGCATAATTAGGGACAACTGTGTTTAACATGTACTTCATTTCATGATGTGAAAGAAATATAATGTGAAACAGATTAATGTGGGTTGAGATGTGGTAAAATTATACTGCAAGCAAAACCAAATCCAAATTACAGTAAAACTGTGTAAAACGGCCACTCAAAAATCGACAAAACATAGATCTTAATGATTAATGGTAGCTTATTGAAGGTCGAAAGTATTGCAGAATATTTCCCTTCATGGAGCATTCTGCAATATTTGTGACCTGCATTAGGAGATAATTGGTCTTGAAAACCAAATTTTGGTCTTTTTTGGAGTGGTCGTTTTACACAGGTTTTACTATACACGTAAATTCGCCTCCTGTTTGCTCAAAATATACTTGTACAAGTTTCTTATCAATAATTCAAGATAACAGAAGTTTGATTGTAAATGAGCAATTGGTTTTAAGTATTATATCCCCTGGATTCAGATTTAATAATTCTCTCTCGACCTGATATGATGCTGAAATATTGTAGTAATTTCAAAGCTATTTCAGATTGGGATGCATATTCGTTTTTGCAAAAGGTTTTACTAAATATTTGCACAGAAGATGATAAATTTACCCTCTACTAACTAGCCATGTTTGATTGTATGAAAAAAATGGAAAATCATCCTTTTATCATTTCTAATGTTTCGAATTCTAGCTTATCAGTAGCACCCAGGTGAACCGCATGTCTAGATCTCGGAGGGTGTTGGCTATCGGAGGTAAACAAAGGATTTTGAGGTTGGACATGGTCTGTATTGAGACGATTTTATTTCATTTAAATTCGCTTTGAGGGATAAGAACAACATATAGGTCGATAGTATACATAATGATGATAACTCTGAAAACAATACATCTTTTTGAACTGAATCTGTTCGAGTTTAAAACGCATTTGAATTCGGAAATGCAGTAATTTGGACCAATATTTCGAATTCATCAGTTAATATTCATATCTTTTATTTTACTTTTACTTGATTCACAGCCACCGCTGGAATGTATAACCTCTCTTCGGAATGAATCAGTCAAATACAATTCAAAAATACTTGTAAAACACTTATTTATTTGCAATTTTATGACGGTGGTATCATGTTTATGGGTAGCTTTCCGTTCGGAGGTATGTTGGGTAGCTGTCGGAGGGAAGGCATGTGCATGTTAACATTGATTTCGGAGAAGGGCAAATTGATTATGCTCATTAAACAAGCTATCGCATACGGAAACAAAAGTGTAACACTCAAACACTTTCAAAAACAAGTGATTCGATTGGCGAGGAACATATCAAGGGAGAAACAAGCTTAAACAAACCAATTTGTTAGAGTTTTTGTTCAACATTGAAGGAGTGTTTTTGCGCATTAGTTTGTTTTGGCCTACCATATTTATTTAGCCCTTTGCATCACATTAAAGAAACAATCTGGCAGTAACATAACATGCAAAAGTATTATACTATGAAATGGGCACATACCTTTTGTGAAGGTGACAGATCAAGAAGCAATGTAATTAGTATACCAGATGTTTAGAGGAGCACCTGTACAGTCTAATCAGTCTTCACTAATTGCATAAATTTAACTACATGTAGGTGTTTTCGCATTTACACAACATAAGTTAACGCACTTTAAAGAACGGCCTTTGGGTTAAAACAAGTGTCAATGACCAGGAAATGCCACAATCCCAGACAGACACATGGCACCAAGAGACAGGGACACTGGAACACAGACAAATAAGGAATACGCACAAAGTCAGAATACAATAAGCAAAGCACTCAGCTGCCTTTATCTCAGTGAGAGTATTGCCAAACTAGAAATGACACAATATAAGCGTTTAACACGAATTGCTTAACACGAACCCCCAGCAAATACAACAAAAATAGTAAGTGAGTATGGTCAGGAAATTTCACAATCACAAACTTCAGACAAACCCATGGCACCGTGAGGAAGAGCCACACAGCATTCACGAAGCACTAGGAAAACAAACTAAGCAAAGCAACCAGATCTCTCTTCCCCATCTACTCGCTCTCTCTCTCTCTCTCTCTCTCTCTCTCTCTCTCTCTCTCTCTCTCTCTCTTTTCTCCATTCTCTCTACTCGCTCACCTATCTACTCTCTACCCCCCTCTCTCTCTCTCTCTCTGTCTGTGTCTCTCTCTACTCTCTACTCTATTGTCTTTGTCGTTCTCCACTCTCTATTCTCTTTGTCTCTCTCTACTCTGTCTCTCTCTACTCTGTCTCTCTCTACTCTGTCTCCCTCTCTACGTCTCTCTCTACTCTGTCTCTGTCTCTCTACTCTGTCTCTCTCTCTACGTCTCTCTCTACTCTGTCTCCCTCTCTACGTCTCTCTCTACTCTGTCTCTCTCTACGTCTCTCTCTACTCTGTCTCCCTCTCTACGTCTCTCTCTACTCTGTCTCTGTCTCTCTACTCTGTCTCTCTCTCTACTCTGTCTCTGTACCTCTACTCTCTCTATACTTAATTCTCTACTCGCACTCCTCTCTACTCTCTTTTTCTCTACTCGCACTGCTTCTCTACTCGCACTCCTTCTCTACTCACACTCCTTCTCTATTCTCTCTTTCTCTACTCGCATTCCTTTTCTACTCGCACTCCTATTCTGTTCTCTCCTTCTCTTCTCTTCTCGCACTCCTTCTCTACTCTCTCTTTCTCTACTCGCACTCCTTCCTTACTCGCACTCCTTCTCTACTAGCACTCATTCTCTCTACTCTCTCCTACTCTAATCGCACTCCATCTCTACTCGCATTCCTTCTCTACTCGCACTCCTTCTCTTCTTTCTCTACTCGAACTCCTTCTCTACTCTCTCTTTCTCTACTCACACTCCTTCTCTACTCGCACTCCTTCTCTACTCGTACTCCTTGTCTACTAGCACTCCTTCCCTACTCTCTCCTTCTCTACGTACTCCTTCTTAGTTCGCATTCCATCTCTACTCGCACTCCTTCTCTACTCTCTTTTTCTCAAATCGCATTCCTTCTCTACTCGCACTCCTTCTTTACTCTCTCCTTCTCTACGTACTCCTTCTAAGTTCGCATTCCTTCTCTACTCGCACTCCTTCTAAATTCGCATTCCTTCTCTACCCGCACTCCTTCTCTACTCTCTCTTTCTCTACGCGCATTCCTTCTCTACTCGCACTCCTTCTCTACTCGCACTCCTTCTCTACTCTCTCTTTCTCTACTCGCACTCCTTCTCTAGTCTCTCTTTCTCTACTCACACTTCTTATCTACTCGCATTCCTTCCCAACTCGCACTCCTTCTCTACTCACATTCCTTCTTTACTCGCACTCCTTCTTTACTCTGTTACTCTACTCGCACTCCTTCTCTACTCGCACTTCTTATCTACTCGCACTCCTTCTCTACTCGCACTCCTTCTCTACTCGCACTCCTTCTATACTTGCACTCCTTCTATGCTTGCACGTCTTCTCTACTCGCACTCCTTCTCTACTCTCTCTTTCTCTACTCGCACTCCTTCTCTACTTTCTCTTTCTCTACTCTCTTTCTCTTCTAGCACTCCTCTACTCGCCTTCCCTCTCTACTCGCACTCCTGCTCTAGTCTCACTCCTTCTCAACTTGCATTCATTCTCTACTCGCACTCCTTCTCTACTCGCACTCCTTCTCAACTCGCACTCCTTCTCAACTCGCACTCCTTCTCTACTCGCTCTTCTTCTCTACTCGCACTCCTTCACTACTCGCACTCCTTCTCTACTCGCACTCCTTCTCTACTCGCTCTTCTTCTCTACTCGCACTCCTTCTCTACTAGCACTCCTCCTCTACTCGCCTTCCTTCTCTACTCGCACTCCTTCTCTAGTCTCACTCCTTCTCAACTTGCATCCCCTCTCTACTCGCACTCCTTTTCTACTCTCACTCCCCCTACTCGCACTCCTTTTCCACTCGCATTCCTTCTCTACTCGCGCTCCCTCTACTCGCACTCCCTCTACTCGCCCTTTCTCTACTCTCTCTTTCTCTGTCTCTCTCTTTCTCTGTCTCTCTCTCTCTCTCTGTCTATATCTTCCTCTGTCTGTCTCTGTCTCTGTCTCTCTCTCTCTCTCTAATGTAATTAAATATCATGAGCAATACGAGAATTTAATGAAATGATAGCGAGTGTATGACTCCCATGTTCAGTCCTCCTCTGTCAAATTCCAAGTACGTCACCCGATCATCGGGTAATGGGTAAAGGACTGTAATAACGTGCCAACAGGGAACATTTTTATCATGGAATTGAGAGAGGAGTTCTCTTTATTCCTTAACAATGAGGCCCTCTCACGTGTTAGGGTGTATCTGTACAAGCCATTTTATTCTAGGGAAGGGGAAAATGCCAAACTGAGGGGAACAATATTGTCAGAGAACGGGGAAATAAATAAAACATGAAACATGGAGACATGTCAATATTTAAGAAGAACAAGGGAATATGTACCTCCTGGGAGGGCCTCTATTATAGATAATAGAACAAACATCACAACTATAAAACTACTAAACTTGATATGATTAAAAATATTGTACCCAAACTCTAAACTTTACAATCCGATTGTCCATCTCTTTCTGAAAAGGACGTCACCTAGGTACATTTATTGAACTAAAGATAATTTAAAGTCGTACTCCAAACAGTTGCATAAAAATCTAATTAAACATTCGATTTTTACAGAAATTTTGATCGTCATTTGTCGCCAGTCGGGCGACACATGGCAATCGAAAAATCGGGCGACAAATGGCAATCGAAAACCCTGTTTCCAACGATTTTTTATCTACGTTCGTCGATAGAATTAACGTTTTCGATTGCCGCATATCCGGTGTGAAACTTTTAAAAATATCTTAAAGATATACAACCCATCTTTATTGCTACTTATAGAATGGCAAATGAGCCGCGACATGTGATTTCCAACAATGTGGCATTTTGAAATGAATAGACTCAGACTAGCCTGTGTAGCCTTCTTTTAAGCTTAGAAACTCCAAATTATGTTCGTTCAGTAGCTTAATATTCATATACATGTATACTCAAGCGACAAGCAAAGGCTCTGATCAGACTGCGCGTATGCGCAATCTGGTCTGAGCCTTTGCTGGTCGCACATACCACATTGTTGGAAATCTCATGTCGCGGCTCAAATAATATTGTTTAAAAATATGCCATTGTGGGGTTTGGGCTGCTGTCACCGGAATATGAGGACCTGGGCCCGGAATTACAATGCCTCCTTAAAGTTAAGGAAGACTTACTTAGTTAAGTATTGATTTTTCAGGATGCGAAAAATAACAATGTTTTAAACTGATTAGAATCAAAATTGTTTCACTTTTCTGTAGACCACAATGATATCTTTGACCACAAGTACTGCATCGATCCAGGCAATTTATTTAGCATGTTGAAATATCAATACTTAACTTAAGTAGTCCTTAACTTTAAAAATAGGGAGCGCAGTGGCTCAGTGGTAGAGTGCTTGACTCGAGGCCGAAGGGCCGCGGGTTCGAGCCTCACCGGCGTCACTGCGTTGTGGTCCTTGAGCAAGACACATTTATCCTAGCTTAGTACTGGTTCAACCCAGGAAGAACCGTCCCTATATAACTGAAAGATTGTTGATGGGACGTAAAGAAACAAATCAAACAAACTTAACTTTAAGAAACCATTGTAATTCCGGGCCCTGTACTACATGTACTAAGTAAAGTTTAAAAACGTCAAAAGATAAAATAACAGAACGGATTACCACTGAAACTGCAATATTTTCAATATTTTACGGGTATTGTTATATGGATTACTTTGTCCACCTATACAAATATGCAGTGGAGATCCAGATAAGCTTACATGTATACTAATACTTTTAAGAATGAGCTGACAACAGACCAAAAACATAAATTGCTTTTAAATACGTGTGGTATTTTATTTTACTGTCGCAATGGCGCAAAGAGTACAGCTTTAAAACCTATGCAAACTGTACAGGGTTCATTATTATGTTTTTTATTTTATTTTATTCTTAACATCCCAGTCAACAATTTTTCAACTATGTCGGGACGGGTCTTCCTGGGTTGAACCAGTACTAAGCTATGATTAATATGTTTTACTCAAGGGCACAACATAGTGACGCCGGAGAGGCCAGAAATTCGAACACTCACGATACTCGATAGCTGCGCATTCAACTAAGAGTAAGATGCGCGGATCCAGAGAGGGGGCGGCAGAGGGCCCTGACCCCCACCCTTGAAAATCGGAAACCTTTGGGGCTCTTTAGCAATACTGGTCCAGATCCCCTGGAAAATCAAAAGCTACCAAGCCAGCATTCCATATTGGGTAATTATCGGCCCGCCAGCGTTTTGCTGTTGGGCTGATGATGGTCCGCTTTTAGCGGTATTTTAATTCCTCATTCCATTCATCTAAAAAAATGTGTGAGAGTTAAGTTGGACTTCGTCTGACAAAATTTCTGGATCCATGCATGATGAGATGTTTTGTTCATTTTTCTCACTAATATTTTACAAAACCGAAGAAAGCTTATCAGTGCAAAGCTACTAGATGACGGTACAAGACATTGACATACCCTATCCCAGCCAGCACACATTGTCGGGCAACCATCGGCCCGCCAGCGAAATACCATTCAAAATATTTTAGATGTTGCATAGCAAAAGAGGAAGAAAGGAAGGCGGGGGGGGGGGGGGGGGGGGGTTGGGGACCGGCTTGAGAGCCCTGTTGAAACCCATTCAATGTTTGTGGTGTTTTTTTTTGCATGTGTTGTTGTTGTTGTTTTACGGTTTGGGGGGGGGGGGTAAATTGTTGATATAGTTTGTTTCATTGAATAGAATCCTAAAGGGCGGTGCAACAGGAGGGTGTTTCAGTGGACTAGGTGAGATGCATGTTTCAATGGATTTGATCAGGGTATTTCAGTGAACTGAGTGGTCTGAGTGCTTCCCTGGGCTGGGCGGTTTGTGTTTATCAGTTGCCTAGGGAGTTTGGGAGTTTCAATGGGTTGGCTGTTTTGTGCATTTCAGTGGACTGTGTGCGTTTGGGTGTTCGGTGGCGATTCAACAGACTGGTGGTTATGGGTGTTTCAATTGTCTGTATGGCATACATGTATATATTTTTGGATCAAAGTTTTACTAATCATGTACACGTGGCATCTTAACCAACAGTGTCCTTGTATTTTGACACTTCTTTTACACAACACGATGCGCCTCAATGTGAACCTGCATTTTGTAGCCCTGTCTATGTTGTTAATATACTGCATTGCCAGGTAAGATAATGAGTATAAGTATGGCACATGTTCTTGCCTTCTTTCAGGGACCATACCCTCACCCCCACCCCACCCAGCCATCATATCCCCTTCCTATATCAAGCATACTGGTTTCACCAAAAATGAATCAGTGCAGAATTTAAATAAATATGTTTTCCCAGACTCACTAGACAAAAACATGCATAATGACAGCGACTGAAGATGAGCGCTTTTCACGACACACCACAACTGTAAAACGTCTCAAATTCCCTTCTGTATTTCGCCCCCCTGATAGTCTTCCATTTGTAGCATTACATATTTTTTTGTATTAAGACATGCTTAAAATATATTAGATTCAGGCACTAATTACGCGGCAGTTTGTATCAATCTCCGAAATCAAAACCACTGTCACTCCGATAGCAAGGATGCCAGCTGTCAAGTTACCTCTGCACATTTTGCTAACCACCAAAACGATATCAACGTAAGCAAATTTCAAATATTGATGTTTTTATAGAATTTTGAGATACGACTCTTATAAATCATGCAGGAGAATGATATAGAATTGTGGCGACACAAGCAAATTGTGTCAAAGGTTGATGTAAATCCAGCTATGATCAAACGAATAGCATTTTTTCATTGAAAATTTCACAATCGTCGTTTGAAAGGTCGCCCAGGGTCCTACGGACATGGATCAAAAGCATTTAACACATTCCGAGTCCTTATCATTCATTATAGAAGCAACCTGTTTGCTGCTTTCGTCTCCAAGAAACTTTCTATAGGACATAAAAATGCATAAATACAGACCCTGTCCATCCATAATCGCAATGTTTACCTCCGATAGCCAACACCCTCCGAGATCTAAACATGCGGTTTACCTGGGTGAGTAGAAAATGACAGAGTTTGGTTAAGATATATTTTATTTGTATACTTTGTACATTTATAACAAATATAATTATAAAGAGATACAATCCCTTACTTTATACCACAAGCTCCAGCTTCAGATCTGAGTAGTTCCACATGCCAGGATCCAGAGGGGGTGAGGGGGGTCAGAGATCCGGACACCCCTTGGAAATCTCAGAGCAATAGGTTCCATTGCATTATTGGTCCGGATCCCCTGAAATCACAAAGCTACCAAGCCAGCATTCAATGTTGGGTCATTATGGGCCCGTCAGCGGAATCCCATTTAAATGACATTTCACTGGCAGACAGATGATGGCCCACTTTTAGTGGTATTTGGATCCTCTCAACTAAAAAAAAGTCAGAGTTGGGTTGAAACCCCTCTAAGAAAGCTTTCTGGATATAGCGTGTGTTCCAGAAAATGTCAAACAATGTCTTTATTTGCAAATAATGCAAAATTGAGAATTTTAAGAAACTAATATTCAGTGTTAATTATACTGTGCTCCTTATTCAAAGGTCTGTTGGATTTACAGCCTCAATAGCTTGCTATAATTTAAAACTAATAAATAAAAACTGTTGACAGGTTCCAAGTTTCCTTATTTATAGGAATATTTCTGAGCTTGTGGTATATGTAAATAACACTTTCAATTATTTCAGAACCATTATCAGGACAATAGGATTTTTTAAAGATTCAAGTTGTCTCCCATGTAGGCAATTTAAATGAAATACAGAATCTTTAAAATCATGCTCATAAAAACTAAAATGCTTAAAAATAAAGACCTTCTCGCTTTCAAACTCTCAGATGTTGTATTTATCATGCTAATACATGTAAATATTAATGCCATCATTTGTTGGCATTTTAACATTTATGAGCAGGATAAATTTCGTGCTCAGTTGAGTTGAGCATGAAAAAAGTTTTATAACTTCGGGGCCAGGACTTTTGCTTCCTACCTTTGCTGTATATTCATGTTACAAGAGGTAATGCATTTTACATCAATTACCTGGGTCTTTTTGCTTGTTTCTCAGAGATTTATTTCTGAAATTATCTTTTACACCTTATCTGGAGCTCTATTTCAAACTGTTGCAATAATTTGGCTTTGAATTGCATAACTACTGAGATCATGATTTTATTTTGTTAACGGACATGCTGTTACACATAAATTGTCTCTATAGAACAGTCACCATATTGAGAGAATTTTATTATCTACTATGTAATGAAATACAGGAAAATACTGATTAAATATAATGCATATATTTCACAGCCGTGAAAATATAAAAACTTGTATTTTCACAGCAGTGAAAATACAAGATTTGATATTTTCACAGGAGAGAAACCGTAAGATTGGAACTACTTTTTTCCATTTTCTCAATATGGTCTAAGGGAAGCAACTCTTTGTGGCATATCTGTTTCTTTTCTAAGAGAAACAACTATTCGTGTTCCATATTTCAATGGAAATGTAAACATCTTAGAAGCTTAATAAAAGAAAGAACTTTTTATAAATTCGTCTGCTACAACAAGAAAATCAAAACAAAAGCTAATGTAAAGTAAGATTCGCTGCTTCTCTTCTCCTTAAAAGATTATGGGAAATTTGTAGATAATAAAAAGAAAATTCAAATGTGTTTTGTTAAATATGTCTTTTATTTCACTCGTGAAGTGGACAATAATTATATTTCATTCGTGGCTTCACCACTCATAAAATATAAATATTGTCCACTTCACGAGTGAAATAAAAGACATATTTTACAAAAACATTTGAATATCCTCTATATAATCATTAATTGATATATGTTTTACAGAGGAGCGCAGTGGCTCAGTTGTAGTGTGCCTGACTCGAGATCCAGGGGTTGCAGGTTCGAGCCTCAACCAAGGCACTGCGTTGTGTCTTTGAGCAAAACATTTTATCCTTTGCTTAGTACTGGTTCAACCCAGTAAGAGCTGTCCCAAAATGACTGAAAAATTGTTGACTGGGATGTAAAGAATCAAATCAAACAAACAAATAAAAAAACTTTAATTTATGAATAGAAAAGACATTTACCACGTGACGTTGTATCTGGCAGTAATATAACATCTTGCTTTAACATTGATAAACCACTAGTGCTGAACAAACACTGCTCAAAATATCAAAAGGAACACCTGATTTTATTCCATAGGTGATAATGTTAACCCCTGCCCTATAGACAAGCCATACATTTCACTAGTCAATAGGGTAGAAACTCAATTTCTTTTGATATCTTTGCAAAGAGAGTCAAAGTATTGGATCCAAAAAACAATCGCTGCTCTCAAGTTCATGGCCCAAATTTTGTAATTTTTAATTTTCTTGAAAATGGTGATTTTTTCTGTAGCTCTGTAGAATCTTTGGTATTTTTTAATAGCCTAATCTAATGATTTTTACAACATTAAAGACCATTGAGCGCACAGAAATGATTGTGTTGTGGTGTTTGATTTAAAACATGTCTTTAAATTTTGTTTTGAAAAATGGGGTATTTCAACAAAATTCCATTTTTACATAAAGCATTCCATGGATATTTCTGGAAAGGGATGACTTCATTTTTATCAAGAAACATCATCCTTGATCAGTAACCAAACCGATCACAGGACAAACATGTTTTCGCCTCATTGATTCAACTCTTGCTATGAGTCGGACTATGAGTGCATTTATATTGTGATCAATGACAAAACACGCAGTGTTCCTTTAAATATTTTGAGCAGTGTATTTACATGGGATTTAGGTAAACACATTTTTTGAACATTTTCTTACCTATCAGTTTTAACGTATGTTTTGGGTGCTCAAAAGAACCGTGAACCGTCTCATTGAGACGATTATTTTGAGTACCCACAACATATGTTTTGGTTGAGATATAAGAAAATTATATTTTTGGTACGCACTTTTAACTAAAGGGCTGAATTATTTATAGTGACATCATTTAATTTCAACCATAACAGCATCACATATATTTTGAATGTTTACAAGATCATTTCAGATGAAATATTATTGTACAGTCATTTTGGATGACCCATTGTAGTTTTATTCCACTGTTGCATGTTTGACATGTTTTGTACATAATTTTATCAATATACATTCCATTATGCATTTTAGAATCAAAACCATCTACCTATACCGACTGGTTATAGTTTCTTATGTTTTTGAAAGAAGAGATTATAATATGTTGATTCGAGTTTCTTGTTTTTTTTTAATGACAGCTCTTTACAACAAGTAGGGCATATAAGTTAGAAATTGAGCCTCACTTTATAAACTGATTCTTTTTGCATCAGCAGAAGCTTAGGCTAGCTTGCATATCCCTGAAACACACGCACGCACGCACGAACACACACACGCACACGCACACACACACACACACACACACACACACAGGAAAAACAAAACAAAAGCAAAATCGGAAAATGTCACAAACACATAGATGACCAATTGGTAAGCAGGGGGTCTAAAGAAGGCTTTTGCGTATGCGATTATTACCCAAATTTCATGTGCTGGCCCAATTTCTTTTAGGAATAATTTACACATTTTCACATGGACGAGCACATGGGATTTTAGTACAGTGGCGGATCCAGATGGGATTCAAGGGGTACGCTCGAACTCCCCTACATGCCGCCCATTTTTAAAATATCCTATGAAAATGAAATTATTTGGTCCGAGTGAGGCCAAAATATTTCATTTTCATGGGATATTTGAGAAAAATGAGATAAAATCAGCAAAGCGAACCCCCTATTTTTATACATAAGAACCCACGTTCCAGAATTTCTGGATCCACCCCTGTAGTACTTATTGATAATGCACAAAGTCCTCCTTAAAACGCCCATACCTACTATCTAATGGGACTCGTCTTCATCTACACGAACACTTTGTGTATACCAGCGGGGAAGGCGCCATGTATATGTTTACTCTGTCAGCCTGAACGTCTTTGAGTGACTAACTGTTGTTTTTGTTATGGCTGATATGAGTTACAAGTCTTTGTCGATGTCCAATATGTTGTTGACTATCTTGTACAACATCATTAGGGGGAGCTTGCAGCTTCTGGTCTCATGTGTTCCTATTGCGTGTGGTCTATCTAAGATGTCTGTGACTGAGCTTGTATTGTGGAATCGGTTTGTAACAAATAAAAAAAATCACGTTTGTCTTTGGACCATTTCCAGCTTGTGAATGTGTTCATTTTTAAACATACAGGTTCCGTACTGTGGCACAATATTCCAGGTTTGAGCACACCATCGCAGTTTCTTGGCTGCTGATTTGGATGTTGCGTCTTAGGAAGCCGAGCATGCTGTTGGATTTCTTCACTTTCCTCTGTGTCTATGTGAGGTTTCCAGTGCACGTTATTTGACGGTATTTAGAGGTGGTCCCAGCCTGTCGCTGGTGTCCTTTCAGATTCATATACGACAGCATGATTGCATCTCCGGATGTCGCTACACTTGGCTGGATAAGATTCCATAGCCCAGGTTGACTCATATATTTTAACCCATTTATGCCTAACGGAATTCCCCGCCCTTATCAGTTGGACGAATCCATTTAATAAATAAAAAATTAATGTACTCTCTTTAAGCATATAGTAAAGAAACTGGTCAGACGCCGCAATCTGGCCCGCTATCAGTGGTATTTGGATCCTCTCTCCCCTCATAGAGTAAAAAAAGAAGAAAAAAAAACACAAAAAATTCACAAAAAAACGTCAGATTTGGACCCCCTCTGACAAAACTTTCTGCTATGGCAATGAAAATGAGGAAGAGAATAGGGCCCAGGACTGTACCACTGGTGCACTGGAAGACGACACACCCTCAATGACAACTTGTTGAGTTCGGGCTGACAGGAATACATCAATCCACCCGTGTGCGCTGCCTAGGATGCCATAGTGCATGAGCTTCTTCAGTAGGCGTTGATTAGGAATCCTATCACATGCATTGGAGAACTCAATGAAGGCCAAGTCTGTCTGTTTCTTTTAATCCAGGGATTGGGCCAACTCATGATTAAGTCCGATAAGTTGAGTCTCACGGCTTCTGCGGACACGAATTCATGCTGGCAGTCCATCAAACTTGTATGTTCTTCTTGATGTGATAGGGCATTACTAACAAGTATATGATGAGCCGCGACATGAGATTTCCAACAATTTGGTATGTGCGACCAGCAAAGGCTCAGACCAGCCTGTATATACGTGCAGTCTGATCAGAGCCTTTGCTAGTCGCTTACATAGTCTACGACTGTTCAGCTACTCAACGAACAGCATTTGGAGTTTCCAAGCTTAAAAGGAGGCTGTACAGGCTCGTCTGAGTCTAATCATGTCAAAATGCCACATGTTGGCAATCTCATGTCGCGGCTCATTTGCTGCTGCAGTTTACAGCCGAATGACGTCAGTGACTCTGGCCGGTAATTACTAGGCTCCTACTTGCCCCCCTTCTTGTAAATGGCAGTGGCCATGTGCGGATCCAGAGGGGGAAGGGCAGGGACTCTGGAAATTCCCCCCACCCCTGAAAAAATACAAAAAACATAGGGTTTTCTAGCAATACAGGTCTGGATCCCCTGAAAAATCACCAAGCTACCAAGCCAGCATTCAATGATGGGCCATCATCGGCACGCCACGCTGGCGGACCGATAATAGCCCCGCTTATCCACTCATCAACTAAAAAACAAAACAAAACAAAACGTTGTCAGAGTTGAACCCCCTCTGACATGGTGCATGGTGGCATTTGCCTTCCTCCAATCAGCTCATAATTCACCCTGTTTCAGGCTCTTGTTGAAAATTGTTGTTAGCAGGAGGGTGTGTGGGGGATTCATCCGCTTGTTCCTTCAAGATTAGTGCAGGAATGAAATCAGGGCCATTTGCCTTGTTTGTGTTGACTTCCCGTAGTGATCGACAGATACGTGGCGCTCCTTTATTTAGGAATAGGGCTCCCAGACTGGTTCTGACATACATGAGACATCATCTAATCTGTATTTTGTACTGTCGTCCAAGTATGTCTGGTTTATCCAAGTAGCTCCGGAGAAAAGCCTTCCATTTTCTTTGTGAGGAGCTCCCAGTGTCAGCGTCATTCCTGGTATTACTGATGAAGCTCCAGAATCTGCATTCCTACAATCATCCCCTACATGTATGTACTTCTATCAGGTTGTCGACGTAAATCCAGAAAACTTCAGCAAGTTTTCCTTTCTTCCCACTGCGCGGATTTCACTGCTCTGTATGCTCGCTTTGGCATGCGCGGACCCAGAGGGGGCAGGGGTCCGGACCCACTTCCTGGAAAATTACATAGCTATAGCTAGGGTTCCTTTGCGATGCTGGTTCGAATCCACTGGAAATCACAAAGCTACCAAGCCAGCATTCAATGTTGCGCCATTTTCGGCCGATGATGGAACCGCTTTTTAGTGGTATTTGGATCCTCTCATCACTCATCAACTAAAAAAAAAAAACGAAAAAAAAGCGTTGTCGGAGTTGAGTTGGATCTCCTTCCCGGATCCGCGCATGTTTGTTTTTTTCTTCTTGGGACAAACTTCTCCATTCCTGCGTATTTGCGCAGTCTTGCATGAGCAATACGATAAGTTGCTATCTCCTAAGAACAAAAATTTGCAAGCCATACAATTTTCTCTTCGTTATGCCCAGGTCACACATTCACGGATCACCTCGCCGGTTCTACTGCGGATTAAATCTCACGGATGTCCCAGGAAATGCCAATTTCCGTAGTCCGATACTGATGCACTATATACCTATGATTAAGTACTACTACGTATGATTACGGATGCAATACGGAAAGCTACGGACCAATACGGATTGCCACGAATGATGTCGGATTGTACCCGTGGCTAATCCGGCGTCCAGTCCGTGAATGTGTGACCTGGGCATTAGAGAGAAGGTTGTCAAACTATCACAAGACTAGGACCACACACACACACACACACACACACACACACACACACACACACACACACACACACACACACCACACGCACGCACGCGCGCATGCAGGCACGCACGCACATCAAGCTAGAGCATGGAAGCAATTACTGACAAAAGCGAAATAATAATTCCGTATGCCTGTTCAAACACACAAAATTAAGGTTCTAGATAAAATTGTTTAATTGAGACGCTTAAGTAAATTGAGCAATACAACATATATATTTTTTATGCTTTTAGCAGAAATAATAAAATAAAGATCAACTTAAGTTAATAGAGTGGGATTTAAGGGGAGGAATCTTCCACTGATTATCGCAATATATAGTTTTGATCATAAATATATATTTGGTAAAACTACCTTGCAATCCAAGTTAAATAAATGTGGGTTTATGTCCGAGATGTATCTAATGAGTATCCACAGGGTTTGTTGTTGGGCAGAAAAAGGGAGAAAAAATACTCCCTAACACACGCACGCACGCACCTACAACCCTCCCCCCCCCCCCACACACACACACATTTCGGCTCAAATTCATCGGTGTAAAGAGTGATTTCATGCAGTCAATATCAGTTCATGCTGCTAGGAGCCACTGTGGTGTATTGGATGAATCACTCGCCTTATAAACCACGGGTCTCTGGTTCGATCTCTGGTTTACCAGTCTGTCGGATGAGTTTGTTTGCTTGTTTGATTTGATTCTTTACGTCCCATCAACAATCTTTCAGATAAACAGGGACTGGTCTTTCTGGGTTGAACCAGTACTAGACTTTAAGCTGTACCCCCATGTTTATACGATGTAAGCTGTTGGTTTGGCGTCAAACACAAACAAGTTCATGCTACTCATACCAATAGATAATAAAATTGCTTCAGAAGAAAATTGTACTAATGAAATCAACATGAATAATTAATCACTATCGCAAGGGCGATAATCAATAAGCTGCTGCTATTCATAGAAGACCTGTGTTTATGAGTCTGTTCTATATCAGGGCCGTATCGTTTTATTGATCGACCCTTCTGCGGATATAGCATTGCTTTACAGTGTACAAAAGCCTCCATACACTCTATAAGAACGAGGTTTCCAACAATTTGACATTTTGACAAGTGTAGACTCGGACGAGCCTCTGCAGTCTCCTTTTAAGCTTAGAAACTCCAAATGGTGTTCAGTCAGTAGCTTAACAATCATAGAATACTCAAGCGACTAGCAAAGGCTCTGATCAGACTGCGCGTATGCGCAGGCTGATCTGAGGCTTTGCTGGTCGCACATACCACATTGTTGGAAATATCATGCACTGGCTCAGATAATAATTTAACCCTTTGTATATAGGACACCCCTAAAACGGGTACTTTTACAGTGAAGACCCAATAAAATCTTCAGACAAAAAACAACACATTTTTTGGAAAATTTAAAGGCTGACACCACTAGATATATACAATGGACTATTCCAAGTTTATTGTATCAAACCAGGAGGAAGAATCCATTAGTTTTTTTAATACAAATGGTTAATCTGGAAAATACCGGTGTTTCGTTTGTCGCAGATCAGAGCTCTAACGAAACATCCAGCGCAATCTGCCAGAACCCGAAAGGATCAATATTATTGGGATTCTAGACGGAGCCAATACCAAGAAAAAACAATAGCTCAAATGTAACTTATTGCACCTGCGAACAATAACGATCTAGATCGGACTCTTCAATACTCCAGAGTGATCTTAATCAATTGTGTTCGATCAACGTCGAACGAACTTTGCTTTCTAAGTTCGAAAACTGCTGTTAGAGCCCAGTTATTGCTATGCGCGCCTGGTCTCCATGAAGCAAACGCTGTTGGTTTTGCTGTGACTCGGGTATTGCAGCGCTTTCACCGCCATGTTTGGTAGAATTGGAGAGCCAGACAAATAGATTCCTTCATTATTCATTGATTTTGGAGTGGAACTATTTTACGTGATATCTCTCAAATATCTAAATACTGCTGATTTCGTGTAAATACTTAAAAATATAGGGCTGTTCAAAATGGAAATGTAACGATTGAATTGGATTAGCTACTTGTAATAATTGGACTTATACAGCGAATATAAAATGTACGTATGTATTATATCTATTTCCTGTTCACCTATTGGAAAAAGATTCCTGGTAATTATGGATCAGGGGAATCTTTTAATAGAGAAATCTTCCAATGGGTTCGTGTACATAGGCGGGCCCATAGTGGGGCATGGTGCGCACGGGAAACAATTTAAGTCAAATAAACTATAGCTTTGATGAATAATAGAAAATAGCCCATAACTCATGGACAATCATAACTGAGATAAGTCACGGTGAGCCCATCCAAACATAACGCATATCAGGCACCAACCCACTGTCACTGAATCTGAGGCAAAATATATCTGACTTAGGTTTTGTTTGGAATCACTTTCCCATATGGTGTCCTGGGTCAGGTATGGTAATTGATTGTATCGGTTCCTGATTCTTGCCTTCTTCCTTACTTTTCAATATTAAGTAAGCCATTTAGTTTATTTTCATATCAAGTCAACATGAAGTCTATCTCATTGCGGTCGGCCATGGCCGGCCGCTTATATAAACTTCAATCAAAACATACATCAAATTCAGGTTTTAACCAAACCTTTATGCCGTGCTCAGGCTATATTTTATTTGCTGCCGAACAACGAGTAGGGTACCAAATATCGTGGGTTGACCTACAGCGCGAAGTAAACTGTCCGTGGAATCTGTAGGGCTACCTATAGCGCGAGGCAAGCTCGTTTGCGAAGTTAATTTTCACAAAGAAGGCGTCAATTTGCCCTGCCGCTTATATAAACGCAATAAGTATTAGCTTTTCAAAATAGCTGGCAAAAGTGAAACGTCCCAAAGTCAAAACGTCCTTGATTGGCAAAGCGTGCGAGCGAACTTCACATCAGTAAACGTACTTATATGATTGTCATCCACATCTGATCACATAGAATTACTGTGAATTCAGGCACTGTCTTATGACGGTCATGACAAACAGGTTTTATGCTCCCAAAGGGAGGCATATAGCAATCAAACTGCCTGTCCTTAGTGTCCTAAGTGTTTGAGTGTTCATATCATATCCGGAGAATATCTCCTATATTATTTTAGGTAGGAATGCCCAAATTCGTGTCTTAATGCATTTAGTGTCATGGAGCGTCACGCACCTTTACCACTACCATCAGTTCTAGAAAAATCGTGTCACGAGCATAAATCCTAGGAATCCCAAATTTGGTTTGTGAACACATCTTGGGGTCACGGAGTCTGTACATATACAGTTAAGCGACCACTATGACCTTGATTTTCTGGCATCAGTTTTAAGAAATGTGTCTCATGCTAGATACATTACCATAACATACCATACATAAGCCGGGTGCTTTCAAAAGATCAAGCAACATCCTCACTGGAAGCATGTGTTAAATGGTAACAAATCACATCTCAGATGTTAATAATCAGAGCTTAGAATAAATCTACATGTACAAGCTCTAGAAGTTCAAAATGGAAGCGTGCAGTGGGCAAGAATACATACAATGATAGGGCTAAACGACCGCCAGCTTTTTTGAAAAGCTAATACTTGTAAAATATAAACCACAACGCATCTGTAACAGTAGTGCAATTAGTGCTTATAATATGTAAGCAATCTGGGTGCTATAAAATCTTTAGAAATAAATAATCTAACCCGTAATTTTGATACAACAATTTACCTTTCCTCTCAAACATTTTATCACAGTCTTTTACAACATTTTTTGAATGTTAATGTAGCAGTCACCAAGTCAGATAGGTCAGGGTTCCTGACTCTATGACTGCTAATGTAACAGTCATATTGCCAGATGATCAGGTCACACATTACATACATAAACTGAAACCCCAGGTAAAGCGACGTGTACATGCAGTTATATCAGCTAAATGTGATGGGCTTCTGTTTAATTAGAAAATGATTATTTATAGAGTGCATAATAAATAGAGTAACGTATGTTTTTATTGAATACGTGTGTCTGAATGTAACAATCATCCAGACAGATGGTCAGGTCACATCTATGTTATAGAAAGATTAAACACTGGTGCCTGATTTGTTTTCTAATAATGTAACAATTATCCAGTCAGATGGTCAGGTCACACCTGACATATAGAGAGACTGAGCACTGGTCCCTGACCTGCTGTCTGATAATATAACAATCATCCAGTTAGATGGTCAGCTCACACCTAATATATAGACAGATTGAACACTGGTCCCTGACGTATTGTCTGATAATGTAACGATTCTACAGTCAGATCGCTGGTCACACCTGATATTTAGAAAGAATTAACACTGGTCCCTAACTTGTTGTCTGATAATGTAACTATTATCCAGTAAGATTGTCAGGTCACACCTGATAGACAGAAAGAACAAACACTTGTCGCTGACTTGTTGTCTGATAATGTAACAATTCTCCAGTCAGATGGTCATCTCATACCTGATATATAGAAAGAATAAACACTGGTTCCTGGCGTGTTGTTTGATAATTTAACAATTATCCAGTAAGATTGTCAGGTCACACCTGATAGACAGAAGAATAAACACTGGTCGCTGAGTTGTTGTCTGATAATGTAACAATTATCCAGTGAGATGGTCATGATTTATAGAGAGAGTAAACACTGGTCCTTGACTGGTTGTCTGATAATGTAACAATTATCTAGTCAGATGGTCATCTCATACCTGATATATAGAAAGAACAAACACTGGTCCCTGACTTGTTGTCTGATAATGTAACAATTATCCAGTCAGATGGTCATGTCATACCAAATATTTAGAAAGATAAACACTTCTCCCTGACTTGTTGTCTGATTATGTAACAATTAGTACTGCAGATCTCAAGGCTATCAGAGGGGTCTACTGGTCAGATCTTTGCAACATCTAGTGTTATATACCAAATGAAAATGTGGGGTCTCTAGTTTTTAAAAGTAGTTGATGACACCTCTGATTCTGAGTACTAACCGAGTTATCTCCCCTTGAATTACCCCACCCATTTTGATCATATTTTAAGAGGTTATGATCATTAGCCTGTTAAATAATTAAGTTGAAGCGTCCAGGAAGAAAAATATACCAATCATTACTCAAAACGGTACTTGAAAAAGTAGAAAAGGTAAGTTTTGATCAGAGAAATGGGCTTTTGAACTGTTTTGTTGGTATTTTAAAGTTAAATTATGTGTTAAAACTCCATTGAATAAAAATATATTTGAAACTTTTAATTTAAGAATCTCTCCATTAGTGGTATGTCCTTAAGCATGACTAAAAATTTAAAGAACACTTATTTATCTATCTTATCAGGGTTTCTAGATTCCAATTTCTGTATACGAAATGCTCTGGGAGCAATAATAAGCATGTAAATACCCCACCCACCTATTACTACTGCAGACATCATGGCTGTTTGAGGGTGACCTTGGTCATATTTTGCTAACATCGGGTGTCATATACATGTACATATACCAAGCAAAAATGTAGAGTCTCTAGTAAATAGAAATAGTTGATGACACCGCTGATTCTGAGTACTAACCGAGTTATCTCCCCTTGATTTACCCTACCCATTTTGATCATATTATAAGAGGTTATGATCATTAGTTTGTTAAATAATTGAGATGAAACATCTAGTAAGAAAAAATGCCCATCATTGCTCTTAACGGTACTTGAAAAAGTAGAAAAGTTAAGTTTTAGTCAGAGAAATGGGCTTTCAAACTTTTTGTTCGTCTTTAAAAGTAAATTTGGTGTCAAAACTCCTCTGATTAAAAATATATTTGAAACTTTCAATTTAGGAATCTGCCCATTAGTGTTATGTCCTTAGAAATGACTTAGAATTTAAAGAACACTTCTTTATCTATGTTATCAGGGTTTCTAGATTCCAATTTCTGTATACGGATATGCTTTGGGGACAATACTAAGCATGTAAATACCCCACCCACCTATTACTACTGCAGATGTCAGGGCTGTTTGAGGGTGAACTTGGTCAAATTTTTCTAACATCTAGTGTCATATACATGTTCATGTACCAAACAAAAATGTAGAGTCTCTAGTAAATAGATGCAGTGCTGACACCGCTGATTTTGAGTACTGACAGAGTTAAGTCCCTTTGATATACCCCACCCATTTTTATCATATTATGAGAGATTATGGGTGTCAGTTTTGGAATATAATCAAAATCATGCATTCAGGAAATAAATATAGCCATCACTATTCATGACAGCACTTGAAGAAGTAAATAAATTTAGTTTTAGTCAGAGAAAAAGGGTTTGGAACTATTTTCTTCGTATATTATAGTTATATCCTATTTCAAAACCCAGCTGCTTTGAATAAACATATATTAGAAACTTTCAAATAAAGAAACTGCCCGCTAGATTTATGTTTTTAAAAATGAATAATAATTTAAAGATCAGTGCCTCAGTTATGTCAACAGGATTTCTAGATTCTAATTTCTACAAATAGAATGCTCTGGGGCAACTACTAGCATGTAAATACCCCACCCGCCTATAAGATGAGGTGAAAACGCTAACATTGATAAAAGTCTTATAATACTAAATCACCCAAATTTTTTATAGCCTAAATACGAAGAGAATAATTTCTGATAGAATCACTGTATTGCAAGTACATTTACACGATCTTTCTTAAGATTGTCAAGCACACCCAAGAAAATCATTTTAGGTCACTTGTGGCACCAATAACCATAACTCTTGCAAGGCTAAACACAATTTACCTTATACTTGAATATATGTTACCATTTATACCTGAAACTTACTGGGGTTAATATACTTAGTACGCCAAACACAATTATAATGCATTTAACTATCTAGATATTCTAGGAAGAGTTACTGCCCTTGATTATTTTTACCATTGTTTTGTATGGAAAAATGCAGTAAATAATAATAGCTCAATAAGTTAAATTTGAAAACTTATTTTCTAAATAGGATTAAATCTATCATGAACCAATACTGTAGTTATGCCAAACTGCAGAGCAAAAGGGGTACGTGCATTTAGAGGCTATTTTGGCCCCCCTATGAGGTCAAAAAATAAAATTTGCTCTTCACAAGTTTCTTCGTATTAGTTTATTAGAACAATAGCCAAAGTGTAAAGTTCTCGTATTGATTCGACTTTTACGGTTGCTATGGTAACAAAAATGGCCGCCAAAATGGGCTGAAAATAGGAAAATGGCCATTTTGGAGCAAATTTGAGACATGTCACAGAGGAATTAATATAGAGCACAAGCAAATACCAAAAAAACATTTAACAGATGATAAGAATTATCACGGCACATAATATATTAAAAGGTCTTTTTGGTATTTGCTTGTGCTGATATCTTATTCTTAAAAAATCGGTCTCCAAAATCCTCAAATTTGGCCTAAAATAGCAATTTCTCTATTTAAGCCTATTTTTTAGCCATTTTGGTTACCATAGCGACCGGTAAAAGGAAAATAAAGGCAAGAATTTTACACTTGGGCTATTCTTCTAACAAAACACTAGGATGAAATTGGTGAAAGTAAGTAAGGGTGCAAAGATCAGGAATCGATACAATCAAGTACCACACCTGACCCAGGAACTTTCAGTTTTTTGCTCCAGAGGGGGCCATAAACGCCCCTTAATGCATGTACCCCTTTGTTTCTGCTACATATTTCTATTTTTGAACCACGAGAGTTGTTGTCCATAAATGGCAAGACTCGCACATAGAAAATGGATCTATAATTGAATTTTCCTCCAATAACTTGCTTACTGAGGATCTGATTGCAATAAAATATACGAGACATTTGGTTTTACACATGTTTACAGCATCTTTTGTATTGCTTTAGCGATATAAAATACTGCATGGAACATGCATTATTGCCCTTGATTTTGCGTCGTTTTAAGATTAAAAATCAATATAAAAGGCCTTATAAATAAATGAATCAATGGTCCCAAAATATTGGTGAAATATTGAAATTTCCGTCATTTTATATAATTTGATGACGTTTGCATTTGCCTTCCTGTATCACCCAACATAAATGTGTATCTGCATTTTATTCTTTCATCAAATCAGAGTAAATGATCATTGACAAAGTGGGTGAGGTACGAATATACTGACAATCTTAATGGCGTCATATTTCATCAGAAATGATGACTATTCTAAATTTAAACAATATGTAGCTTTTAAGTTTTCTATATACAGATATTATGTATCATTTTCCTGCTTTGCTTAGATTTTCGTCTATGCTTTGGAAAACTAATGTTTTTTGTATCTTGTTAGTTTTAGGTACCCTAACACTTTAGATAAACCAAATTAATTTGCTAAACATCCTTTTCAGGACGACACTGCAAGACATACTGTAACCTACAGATTATTTCATTAACCTCAAATGATAACCTTACTAACTCACATTTTCTCGTCAACAGTCCGCTCTATAAATTAACAATGAGCTGTTTTAAGTCTTTCTTACTCAGAAATAAATGTACTTTAATTTCATACCACTTTCAATTACCTTATTGCGATTGAAGTTATAAATTAATCATATTTTTCCAAGAACATGTTTCTAAAATACACCAAATAAACAGGGCCTGCAAATGGTTGACATTTTTTCTATCAGATCTAGATTATAACACACAAAGATGTAGACAAAACATTGTATGTGTTGAATCTGAAGTCATTGGTAGTGATGACAGTATAATCAAAATTATGTTGAACCTGTCCAGTTCTCAGAAAATTTAGCATATACAGTATTTTTGATGTTTCTCTAATGGCAACCTCACAGTACTTTGATGCTATTCGCGTTTGTATTCCAAAAAGGTGACAACAATAAAGCATAATAAAAGAGAACCACTGGACGATACTACATTGTTCTAGAACTTAAGTGGTTCCAGAGAAGATTTTTTTTATGTTTTAACTATACAAGCCAATGTAAAACATGTGATCCCCCTGGGTGGAGCCATTTTTGAATAAACTTGGCAGCTCCAGGCCTTGTGGGTCAAACAAGAAGGGTTTTGTGCTTTATTTAAATAAACCTATATAGCCTTCGTGGCTTGTTTTTGTCTGCACGGCCATTATTTGAACAGACTCAGTGGAGGTCTACTTTGTGATGCTACATACTAAATATAATGGCGTTGGGCCATGTGGTTTCAGACAATATTTTTTCATATTTGCTGTAAAAAACTATATAAAACCAAGGGCCATAATTTGAACAAACTTGGTAAAGTAGCACTAGGTGACTCTATAACTCTGTGAATATTATTTTATGCTTTCCCTATTAAAGCCTATGTAAAACACGTGGCCCCCAGGATGGGTCCATTTTGGCAAAATGGGCATAATTTTAACAAACCTGGTGGAGGGGTCTACTAGATGATACAAATACCAATTATCAAGGCTGTATGCCAAGTGGTTCCAGACAAGAAGATTTGCTATGTGTACCTTATATAAACCTATGGAAAACATGCGAATCTGGAGCGGGCCACATTTGGCCCTAGGACCATAATTTTAACAAAATTAGTAGAGGTCTTCTAGATGATGCTACATATTTAATATCAAGGCTCAAATGGTTTCAGACAATATTTTTTCATGTTTCCCATTTTAAAAAAAGCAAGTGAGTATGGTCAGGAAATACCACAATCACACTCTGCAGACCAACCCACAGCCTATGTAAAACATGTGAACCCAGAGGCGGGACAATTTGTGGTCCCATGGGCATAATTTGAACAAAAAAGAAAAATATCTACTTGATAATCCTACACAAAATATCAAGGCTATCAGCCTTGTGGTTTCAGACAAGAAGATTTTTAAAGTTTTCGAAAATCTATTTTTACCCATGTGATCTAGATATACTATTTCATCAATTATTTGAGAGGGCCATATAAGGACTATTCCTGTCAGCCAAATTTGATAAAATTCAAGCCATTATTTTAGGGTGAGATATCGTTTGAAGCAATTGTTGATGACGCAAGACGGACAACAGACATCCAACGATCACAATAGCTCACGCTTAGCTTATGACTCAGGTGGGCTTATAAAATATACTAAATATTGAGATTTTAAATATGTTTATTTGACCTTGACCCTTGACATTTAAATAGGTCATAACACAAATTTTAACTCTGACATACAAAGAGTGTAGACTATTACTTATTTTGATGAAACAAAATTGACGAAATATGGCAATTTAACTATTTCAATAGAGATAAAGATTTTTTTATGAAAAGTTTGCATTTTCCTTTTGCATTGAAACTATTTGCAAACAGACACACGGACAAACACAGCTTTTGGTACATGTATCATTGGTATTGATAATTTATTTTAAAAGTTGTTTTCCAACCAATACCATACAAGTCATAATATTGTATTAACGTGTCCTTATGAATGAATGCAATGCTCTAGACCAACTGTAAACATCATATGCATAATCTTATATAACGTGTGTGTACGGTTCAAGGGCCTTAACTGTGTAAGTACTCATCTTCGACGATGTCATTAACTGGATTCTGAAGTCGTACATACAGACAAATATTTTGGTATATATGACGCTTGATGTTAACACAATCTTACCAGCAAAGTTCATAAGGATAGGAATTCTGGCCAGTCGTATGTGGTAGTATAAAGCGGTTATCATCTTGACGTGATTCAAACTGAGGCCGTTACGGAATAGCTCCCGCCTCGCTTGATTGGGGGTATTTATTCCCCTTTGGTGGCAAAGAATATGTTGAATTTAAGTATGTAAGACTAGTACTTATAAGTTAAGCTTCAAACAGGCACAAACTATACTTTTACTAATAAACAGATACATAAAATACGCATTTTTTTGTGATTTGGGGGTATGCCTATTTGACCTTGACCTTTGACCTTGAGAAAGGTCACAACTTGATTTGAAGCTTGACCTAATACAAGTGTATGCTGTTGCTTACCTTGATGAAAAAAAAGATGAAACTTGCATTTTGAACTAAGTTATGGTTAAAAATTGTGTTTATGAAGTATTAGCATTGCCCTTTTACATTGACACTATTTACAAAAAGACACACGGACAAACACACCTTTAGGTATCGTACATGTTGAAACTATATTTCAATGTTGTTTTCTAATCCAATACCATATAAATCATAAAAATATTTCAATTATGTATGCTTATTAGAAATAAATGCAATGCTATCTGCCAACTGTATGCAAAATTCTAATAATCTGTTATAATGGGTATGTACGGTTCAAGGGCCGTAACTCTGTTAGTACTCATCAGCGCCGATGTCATCAACCGGATTCTGAAGCTGGACATACAAACAAACATTTTGGTATATGTCACTAGATGTTGCACCGATCTGACCAGTAAAGTCCTTAAGGAGAGGACTTTTGGCCAGTCGTCTGCTCTACTAAATTATCCAGTCAGATGTTCGGTCACACCTGATATATATATAGATTAAACACTGGTCCCTGACTTGTTGTCTGATAATTTAACAATTATCCAGTCAGATGGTAATGTCATACCTAATATTTAGAAAGATAAAACGCCTGTCCCTGACTTGTTGTCTGATAATTTAACAATTATCCAGTCAGATGGTCATGTCATACCTAATATTTAGAAAGATAAAACACCTGTCCCTGAATTGTTGTCTGATTATGTAACACTTATCCAGTCAGATGGTTCGGTCACACCTGATATATAGAAAGAATAAACACTGGTTCCTGACTTGTTGTCTGATAATGTAACAATTATCCAGTCAGATGGTCATGTCATACCTAACACTTGTTGTCTGAGTATGTAACAATTATACAGTCAGATGGTTTGGTCACACCTGATATATAGAGAGATTGAGCACTGGTCCCTGACCTGCTGTCTGATAATATAACAGTTATTCAGTCAGATGGTCATGTCATACCTGATATATAGAGAGATTAAACACTTGTCCCTGACCTGTTGTCTGATAATGTAACAATTATCCAGTCAGATGGTCATGTCACATCTGATATATAGAGAGATTGAGCACTCGTCCCTGACCTGCTGTTTGATAATGTAACAATTATCCAGTTAGATGGTCATGTCACACCTGATGTACAGATTAAAAACACGTCCCTGACATGTTGTCTGATGATAGAACAATTATCTTGTCAGATGGTCATGTCCCACCTGATATTTATAGAGAGATTAAACACTGGTCATTGACTTGTTGTCTGCTTATGTAACAATTATTTAGTCAGATGGTCATGTCACACCTGATATATAGAGAGATGGAACAATTATCAGACTTTCAGCCCGCTATGTGAAACTATTAAACACAAGTTATCGATGGATCATATAACAACCATCCAGCCAGGTGGTCAGGTCACACCTTAAGACACTGGACCTATAACTTGATGAATGGTAATAAAACAGCCATCCAGGCTTCTGATTTTTAATATTACAGCTGTCCATGCCCAATGGTTATGGAATGCTCCTTATGTTAAATCTGTCTGTTATAGACAGACCGAATCTAAAACAGATATAGTCAAAGGGTAATGTCAGTGGAGTTTGCCCCCCTCCCTTATTTCAAATTGTAAACATGAATAAGGGTCAGCACAAGAGACGAATGCCTCAGGACCTACATGTATAGGAAAAACCATGGTTTAACTCATTCCAGTCGAGTATAGTTTCCTATCACAATCATTTGGATGAATCCATTTTCAATTTTCGGAGTGTCAAGTGTTTTTCTCTCCAATTAAGTCTCTTCAAAATATAGATTACAAATGTACTTTGTAATCCAACAGCAAACAGTGGTGACCCTGAACAGAAGCCATGTCTGATCTGGGTCTGAATTGTTTGCCTTTGTCTCATAAAAAGGACGCTAGACTTTTACGGGTACAACGTTCGTACATACGAGCTGCTTAAATTTTGTTTCGCATTTACTAAAAGTGTGTTGCAATGGTAAAAGACTTTTGGAGAGAGCTGAAAACATAGTTACTCAATATAAGTTTACAACTCGACTTTAAAGACAATTATATTTTCTGCATGCTCCCTAGATACATTTTATCACAGTTGCTGTAAAATAGTATATTTACAAAAGCGAATTTATCACTAAAAAGCTTAGTATTGAAGGATTTGAAGGATACTTAAATATAAAGTTTTTGAACGAACTATACACAGCAAAAATAAACAATAAAATAGATTCCTTTGAAAAGAAATGGAATAAACTCCTTACTTATGTGGCACAAATTTAAAACATGTTAAACCCCAGTGCCTTGACTGTACATTGGCTTTATACAAGAACAACACCAACAAAAACCTGGTGTCGACCAGGGACATGGCTTTATTTGAAAGATTACTTTCTTTCTGCTGTCGCCCAGCCAAGTTTCCCTGATAAAATCTTTAAGTTTCCGCCTATTATTTAGATTACACTGAGTCAGTTAACCTATCGCACATGTAACAGAACCAATGTTTGGTAATACGTGGGTCCGGTATTATAGGCCTACTTGCCAAAGGATAGTTTAGGGGGTAGAGAGCATTGTTTTATGCTTTTATACCTGCCCTATAAATTCATGATTGCCGTTTGAAATAGGAAAAGCAAATGTTTATATCAAATGCGCTGGCGCGCAATTTGATCTGTGCCATTGCTTTATTACCGATCATGTTATAGTCTTATATCTCTACTACATGTGGCAAGCGTGGGTGGCGCTATTTTCGCGGGGTGATGGTGCCCAAGGTGAAAGATCAACTCATATAGAGGAGAATTAACACATTTAATGGCAGAAACTAATATACATAAATGTAACATGTTTTCATCAAAAACGAGGGGCATTTGGAAGGTTCTTAGCATGGCATCATAACTCCACAATGCGTTGATAAAATGCTATCAAATAATACATTGTTGGAAACTAGAATTTAACAGCTACTTGATGAGTTAATTTTGTCGAAAAGGAACTCGATGTGCACGTGCAGCGCATGCTAAAATGAGTAGGGTTGATACACTGGCTGAAATTTGAAGCAAAACATTTGTAAAAAAAAACGAAGGAAAATTGGGGACCTTACTTACGGTCATGGGTTGACAAATTAACGATTTGGTGCCAACTTATTTTTTTAAAAAAAAAATATTATGCGATCACTGCTTGTACATCTTACACCTTTATATTCAGAAAATGTTGACTAATAGAGAAATGGTACACTTTCAAAAATGGGACTTTTTTCGATTTTGCTTTATACTTTTACTTAAAAAATGTGTCACTATAGGAGCACGAAAAATGCCTATTGAGTATGTGTTTTGCTTTATTTGTAGCGAACAATGCGTCGTGCAAAAATGTAGCTTGTTTAGTTCCGTATTCAAGAAAATTATTCCTAATAACACTACCCCTACTTTTCAAGAAGCGGGTGGAGAAATTTAACTCCTCACATTTTGTCAATGTCATAAGAACTTCTCATGGTATCGCGTTAACCATCACAAAATTAATTGATTTCTACTCTCAAGGTATTTTTACTTTTTTTTGTTTGCCACCGTTTTCAATTGAAATGAACCAGAACATCAACTCATAGCTAAACTTACTCTGTCCCATGGGAAGATTATAAGAGGTATCTTCCCTTTGTTCTTGTTTACAAAATTTATTTTGGTTTCAATACAAAGAAAATAAAGTGTGCTTGACAAAAATACCAACGCACGTCATTTTCAAACTACTGTCGGTTGTGTATTTTCAAAAGATGTGCATTATGACATGTGATTTTTAGTCGAAAAAAATACGCATTGCTTTGCTTTCTAGACGGTTTTGATTTTGCTGTTCTGGTATTAAGTTATTTGAAACATCCAACTCGGTCATCAGTTGTATAATAACTGTACCAGATTGTGGTCTACCACATGGTACAAAATTATCTAATTTCATGTACTATTGTTAATGTTCTGCACACTTTTCTAAAAGGTAAATGATATATTTTCCACTGAAATTTTGCATTTTCCAGTATACAAACAGTACATGTATTCACATTGATATTATTCGTGTCTGCATTATAATATCCTCATGAATTTTGTACCATAACATAGAGGAAATATAGTTCTTTAAAATGATATCAAACATGATAGGGTTTGCAAATCGGTTACTGAGATAAAAGACCATGCTAAGAACTTTCCAAATGCCCCTCGTATGTATTGATAATGATATATGTGATATATGAAAGGAGTAAAATAAAAACACAGAATTAAAAAAAAAAGGTGTTTCATCTAATTCGACAAAAACGTCAACCAGTAGCGGTTCAAGATGATCAGCCAGCGCAAACTTCTACTTTATACAGAGACGGGCCCAGTTCTTATTGGTCTGTATATATGACATTAATTCATTCCTTATGATCAGGGTCTATGGATTTTAATTTGCATCTAGTTTCTATCTGTTATTCACGAAACATTCCCAATTGGGCCGTGTTACTGCTATACGTGTGATCTGTGGGAAAGAAAGTCAATACCAAACTTTACCATGATTCTGCTGAATATTGAAGCACGCAATTTACAAACAGTAGAGACCATTATTAGACTGTTCTAAAGCAGTCCAATCAGGCTCCTGATTACTGGTATCAGAAAGGCAGCTTTTGTTTGTTCTAAACGCTCAGTCTTGTCACTTCCTGATTGTGCCCCACATTTATGAAGAAGATCATCGATTGCAGCCATACTGACATGTTTAATGATGAGAGTCAATAGAAAAAGATAAATCTATAGACATTCATTGTTCAAAGCCATAGAAAAGACCATTATCTTTTCTGCAAAAAGGCAATTTCTGTTTTATTTCTCAAAACAATATGTACTGCATGTACTCATTAGAAGCGTCTCTATGAGACGCTTCTAATGAGTACATGCAACACATGCTTTCTTGGAGTTATGAAAATGTGTAATCTGGATATTCCTCGTTATCTTTGGTGATGATTTAGTGATTTGTATAGTATATCAGAGATAGAGAGTTTTTACACATTAATCATCAAAATACAAATTAAGCTCGGTTATGTGTTACAGGGCAATAAACAGAAAAAATGCTCTCTCTCTCTCTCTCTCTCTCTCTCTCTCTCTCTCTCTCTCTCTCAAAAGGTACCTCTTAATTAGATATATATATATATCTCTCTCTCTCTCTCTCAAAAGGTACCACTTAATTAGATATCTCTCTCTCTTACTTGACAGAACATAGGCAGCTCTTGGTTTAGTTACATGTTATCACACATTTTACATCTTCATAAATGTACCAAAATTACTCGTACAAGAGAATGTTTAACAGGATCCTAAAACACACTGGTAAATGTATACGTCGATTTGCTGGTATTTACGCGTATTGCCGGTACTTCATACACCGGAAGTGGTAGATATTGGTTTTAAATCATATATAGAAAAACATGCCATATGCCTAAAGGACTATAGAATTAGATCATTTTTAAGTATTAAGTATGTACTATAGAATTAGATCATTTTTAAGTATTAAGTATGTGCATGGCGATTTATGTAAGCATTTAGGAATAGATTCGAGTACCGATGCGAAATGAAATATTATTTCTAATGAAATTCTAAGCTGGAGGACCTGAAGGTCCTGAAACACTCACCTGATATTAGTTACAATATATCACTAATAATGTTAAATTAGGTCAAGGTCGGCTTTTTTTGGCTTGTTATTTTAATATATGAGCCGTGACATGGGATTTCCAACAATGTGGTATTTTTACAAGTGTAGACTCAGATGAGCCTGTGCAGCCCCTTTTTAAGCTTAGAAACTCCAAATGATGTTCGATCAGTAGCTGAATAGTCATAGAATATTCAAGCGACAAGCAAAGGTTCTGATCAGACTGCGCATATGCGCAGGCTGATCTGAGACTTTGCTGGTCGCACGTACCACATTGTTGGAAATCTCATGCCGCGGCTCATATTTTGTATGTTCCACATCCCCAATGCAATGAATTTATGCTACATACATGTACATACCGAGACCCAAGGTCATTTGGCATTTGCTCAGAGAAGAATAAAAAATATATATGGGCATGTTGGCCATTTTGGTCAAGTGACCTGAAACAAATGCCATACTTATATTGTTACATGATTATCTAATAAATACCACATATGAAATTCGAGTTCAATTGCCCAGTGGTTTCTGAGAAAAATACGTGTAGATATGAACGCGTCAGTCCAAAATGAGCGGCATTGGATGGTAGTTCAAAGGTCAGCTTGACTTTTGGTACATATCTAAAACCATTATCTCACTAGGTTACACATTTATTGCAAGTATTATGATTTCGGCTTTAAATGTTATAAAAGACGAACTTTTTACGACTTTTCCAATATTTATATATGCATTCAGAATCAAACTTGATCCTGTTGTAAAGTAGGTCAAGTATGTGAAAGGCCAACCCAACATTATCATTTGTGCAAACTTGGTAGGACCCACATCTAAAATGCTGCATACCAATTCCCAATGCCACTGGCCTCTTGGTTCCAGAGAAGATTGATTTTAAAGGGTTTTTCCCTTATATAGGTGTGGCAGCCATCTTGGGCTTATGACCATAAACATAAGTAAAAAAAATTCATTCCCTCAAAAAAAGTATATAACCAATGCCTCGTTATGTAAATATGAACATTTCAAGATTTTCCCCATATAAATAAATTAGGAATCAAATTTGACCTTGTCGTAAAGTAGGTCATGGTCTGCTCAGAATCATCATTTATGCAAACTTGGTAGGGCCCACATCCCAAATGCTACATACCAAGTCCGTCATGACCTTTTGGTTTATGAGAAAAAAAGGATTTTAAAGGGTTTTACTATATATGGGCATAGCGGCCATTTTGGTTATGTGACCAAAACCATTTGCATAAATTTTCATTCCCTTAACATAGAGGACTTCTTATCAAATTTGAATTCAACTGACCAAATGGTTTTTAAGAAAATCTGTTTTGATATATTAGTAAGAATCCAATGAGGGACCTCAGGTAAATGTTAAAGGTCAACATTGACCTTTGGAACTTATACTTAAGGAATAAAGAAACGCAACAGACAAAAATATCATATTTGCGTGTTTAAGTGACGGTTTGGTGAAATCTCTTTTGAAAATATCTTATTGAGTATTTATAGCATGTGATGAAATACCAAAACGTCATTTTAAAGCTACATTTTACGCTACAAGATAAAAACATATGAAAACGTAAAATGTGACGTTAACGTCAGAATAAAGATCAAGAAACCCCGTATTTTCCATGTTTGGTTATTTGGCGTCGACTTGTCAATGTGCAAATTAAACAAACGTCCGATCATATTCGTAACGCAGTCAAATATTGCGTCAAAACACGCTACTTGAATGACAAGATACACAATGGTAGTGAATAAACGATTAACGTCACTTAGAACCGTCAGGGTTGGATTGCTTGTGAATATACGGGATAAGATAAACCTAGAGACATCAGAACATGCTTTCTTGGGAAAACTGACCTTTCAGATACCGTAGAAATACGCTGGTAAGGTGTTTATAATGACGTTAGCCAAACAAAACACGGCATAATGCGAGAGAAAACATCTGATTACATGCCGAGAGTGAACATCAAACTTGTTCACTGTAACCTAAATATTGTCACTGGACCATTTTATCATTAGAAACACATTAACATCATGGAAACCATAAAAAAAACGTAGGACATCAAATTTTGACGTCAGAATTGAGTTCTTTTGACGTCTGAAGATCTCAAGTCATAATTCTTGAACAAAACGTCCTTGTAATGAATAAATCTCAAGCAGAAAAGAAAGTTTACGCGTTTCACGCAGTATTCAGAGTTGACGTTAATGACGTTAAGCCGTTTCAGAATCCTACAGAAACGTCGCCATTTGATCATTTCCTTGATCCGCAATTTATGCCAAGACTTTTAAAAAAAATAAACTGACGGTCGATTCAACTTTGCTTTTAATGACCCTGTTTCAGCAGTTAACTACGGGGGTCAGGCTGGTTACGTGCATACCAAAATGATTACGTAATCGATAATTACGTTAAACCTGCTGTAATTTGACGGCCACATACTGCTCTTATGGATAAATATCATTTGCACTAAATAATTGCATCATATTGTATGCTTACAATGACTCAAAGTGTTTGTTGCGTTTCTTTATTCCTTAAGTATATTTATAGTCATTGTCTCATTAAGTTAAACATATCTAGTGATTATAATGGCTTTGACTTAAACTGTTTTCAAAAAATCACCTTTTCAACAACAACAACAACAACAACAACAACGACAACGACAACGACAACAAATCTCATTTAAATGCATTAGGACGCAAATTTGACCGTGACTTTAAGTAAGATCATTTGAACAAACATTCGTTCCCCCCATCCTTTGGAGCATTTGAATTTGAGTTCAATTGGCCCAGTGATTTCAGATGAGAAGTTTGAAAATGTTGAAGGACAGAAGACGGGCGACGGATGCCGGAGTCATTGGTATACTATTAGCTCACCTCAGAGCCTTCGCATTTGCAGAGAGAGAGGGCATATTTAGAGATCAGCGAGTGTACGAGGTATTTTTTATTGTAGTATGGCCGATGCTTTTTTCTTTGATCTTTGCTGATGTTTAAATCAGACACCCTAGAATAACAACGAAGGAAGAGCTTAAAACCGTACTCTAACTTCCAATTTTAGTTAAACAGCGATGTAGGCGGTAACTTCCTAAATAGCGACAAATTAACCCGTAGGTAAATGTAATATAGTTGACAGCTTAGGCCGGATGCAGAGAGGAGCGAATGTAAATTTCGTCAGGTGTCTGTAACACGTGATTATTTGCGCCTGCGCCATACTACAAGCTAAATAAAGGATTCTTCTCGGCTTTCTGTTTAAACCGCTCGGTGGGCTACGCCCACCGAGCGGTTTAAACAAGAAAGCCTCAGAAAAGTATCCTTTATCTATTACTCATTGTTCTATTCCAGGTCACATAATACAGCGGGACATGGCGGCCCCGGTGGACCACCGTAAGTATCAAAGACGCTTACATGAAATAACATTATTTTATCAAAATAACTATCTTGACTGGAAACTAGAGTTTTACAAAGGGGAGGTCTCACCCTATAGGAAATTTACATAGGGTTCTGCCCACGCATGGATTTTTATAATATTATGTATAATGATTGCCTCACATATAACTATTCTATTTGTGATATAGTTTCCCACTTACCTATTTAAATGGTCAAAAAATGACATGTTATGTAATCGGGCATCTGCTTATTGGGGTACCTTCAGTTTAATCCGCCCATAGCTCTAATAGTTTCATATATTGTGTTCTAATTACTTTTAAAATTATCTAAGGCCATCACTGATTAGATATGCATAAAACAAAAATCAGTTTCTGTAAAGTTAAATTCAGAAAAATATGATTTTGTTTGGAATTGTGCCCAAGTTTCAGCTTCATAATATTTTTTTAACAATTATGTTTTAAAATTTAGGCATGTTCGAGTTCTTGTCGACCTATGAATTTACTCTCAAATTAGGCTATACATATATATATGTAATGCTAAACTTTTCAAGAAAATCGAAGACCGGTAACATGTTGTCCTAGAACTTTGAATGTTACAAATCCAAGTTCTCAGAAATGTAAAAAAAACTGATTGTAGTTCATTAATTTAAGTGTTTGGTTAGTTTAAAAGCAAGTTTTTTTGTGTTTGCTTTCTTCTATAAGAAAGATGGAATATCCAATATTGTTAAAACTATTATAACATAATACTGATCACTTAGGGAGAACTTCACCTTGTTCATCTCCTCATAGAACAGTAAACTTTGTTAATCTTCTTAATATGGTATCAATACCAGATTCACTCTAATAGAAAGACATTCTCCATAATTCATTCATTTCATTTGTGTCAGGGAATAGTTTGTTTCATCATTTCTTGATCACCAACATGACAAAAAAATATTCAGTTAATATTACAACATTATATAATCATATACCACATTTTGCAGTTTTTCATACTTTAAAACATGTTGCATACTTTCCTGCGTGAGCAAGACAGAATCTTTAATGTTTCAAAGCTGTCATCCTTAATCCAATACTGACCACATAGAGAAAATTTCACCCTGTCGAACACCTCTTGAAGTAGTTAATTTCATTAATCTTCACAATATGTTTTTTCTTTTGTTATTCACTTTAATATAATGCCAAAATACAGTATTCACCCATTTAATGTAGTTGGGGGATCTATTGTTTTATTATTTCCTACCACAAAATGCTGAAATATTTAAAGAATACATGTACCAAACTCTACAATCATAGGTGCCTACAATCATATTCCAAATCCTGTAGAAAGTCACAGAATTAAATGGGATAGAAAATTAATGTCCACACTATCTTCTTAAAGTTACATCTAGTGCAATCAGATCGCTCAAAGGATAACTGATTCCCTGATTAAATTGCCATATACTTGACTGAGGAACCAGTTTTGAAAATACATCATGGAAACTCCAGATAGTGTTAAGCATAAAACTACGAATACAGAACTTATTGAATATATAAACAAGTGAAATTGCAAAAAGGGTCTGACGGTATAAGAAGAAGTTACAATGATCAGGAACTGAGGTAATCTGACCAAAGTCTTGCCCTTGCAACGGAATTGGCAATCAATCAAAACTTGAAGCCAATAGTCAACCCGAGACTAAAACTACAAATATATATATGATACTAGGAGAACACTAGGAAAGTAGAACCTATGTGCAACTCTTTCCAAAAAGTAGTAAAATTGCAAACAGAGTTTAAAACAAAGTCAGTGCTTTCAGTTAATAAGTTTGCATGTGCATCTTGGTATTCAATGAATTGACAAAATGATGAATTCAAAACAGTCATAACATTTGCCAGATATTAAATGCCTGTGCAACAGTCAGCCAATGGTACATAAAGAATCCAAACAAGTACCTGGTATTAAAATAAAAAGTTACACCCTAGGCTATTCCAAACACATTGACATTTTAGGAGAAAATCATGCATAACAACTTAATATCATATTAAACAAGGATAATACAAGAATAATTAAAAAGGTTAGAGACATATGTCATTGCAGGTAGAATTAATGTCAGTTACATATATGACGTCACATATTAGTTTACAAAAGGATAAAAAATGAAATCAGCGATCAAATGCCTTGCCTTGTCTAGCACTATTTGAGACTGAACCGTCAATTAAAACATTGGTATGCAAATACAAATCAAAAACATTTTAGACACATTCGGCGAAGAGATCATAGCACTGAATCCATTTATTGATGTGTTTCAACTTGATTTTGAGAAGTTTGAATGTTGCAGACTTTTTGTGTGTTACTCTAAATGATTGTTAAAGCTACACAAGTCTCAGATTTGTTTCAATGTCAAATTAAATATGCATTTGTACACGCATAGCTTTTTATTATCGATGTTTATAATATTTTTAATAATAAAATTGCGAAATTACATGGTTCCAGAACAAAACTAGCCTCAAACATTAAATTATGATAAATGTCAAAAAATGACCTACATGTATATAATGTGTTTTCCTGCACTGTTACCGGTTTTAAAAAATCTCGAAATTTTCTCCGTATACAGAAGACATGTAAGGCAAATTTTAAAGGCAGTATCATAGGTTGACAAGGACAGGAAAATATAGAAATTGTAGACGCAATTTGGCATACACATGAATTTCAATTATATTTTTTGGAAAAGTTTTACTTTAAGATTTTGTTAAAAAATTGTGTGCATCTTTGTATAGGACAAAATAGTATCAAAACAATCCATATTGAGTCCTTTCACTATTCCAGCTTAAACTGGGTGAGATCCAATAAAACTGATGTTTAAAATTGACAAAATATTAGAACGGTGTCATTGAAAAAATGGAGTAAAACAAGGTGCTCTCCTGAGACCTAAAATGCACTATTGAAATAAATAAATGCATTTTTATAGTTGATAAGTCATAGGTATTCACCATGTAAAACTAGATGAAAATCCATGCGTGGGCGCATATGAGACCTCCCCTTTGGTACACCTCGGAACAAACTAATTTGCAGATTGTATCCAACTGTAGCAGAATTATAGCATGAACATGATTTTATGAAAATCAACATTGTAGGAATTTTAGGCACTTAAAAAGAGAATTTCAGACTTGTATATCTGATGAATAAATTAAAAGGTGATTTTTTAATTGGTCATGTTACAAGTGTTTTATTGTACAAATACTCATGAATATACAAATATTCCCTCTTGTAGGCGGTACGATTCAAAGACGAGTTTACTATTTTATGTTTATACTGTGTTTCTTTTCTTCACTTTGCAGAGCTGGCCGATTACGCCAATAAACTTTCTCACTACCAATGTCTATTCGCAATGTTTGAAATTGTTTTAAAATGCCTCATAATTATGTTGAGAGGAAACAATGAATTATTAATTATTGTTATAGCAATTATAAATTTGACTATTCAAATTTCAATTTTAGGGTGTTCAGGTTTTTTTTATCTTTATTCAAAATCTAATATATATTTAACAGAAACAGTGAATAGTTTAAATATATATATAAGCAAGTGAGTATGATCAGGAAATGCCACAATCACACACCGCAGTCCAAACTACGGCGCCACGAGGAAGAGCCAAAGTCACAAAACATCAGGCAGACAATTAAAGTAATGCAACAAGCTCTCTCTCTCTCTCTCTCTCTCTCTCTCTCTCTCTCTCTTAAAAAAAGTAAACGAGTATGACCAGGAATACCACAATCAAACGCCGCTGCCCAAACCACGGTACCATGACCATGAGGAAGAGCTACATAACACTAACAGTCACAAGACACCGGCAGACCAATTAAAGTAAAGCAACAAAAAAAGTAAGTGGGTAAGATCAGGAATGCCACAATCATACACCGCAGAACAAAGCAAGGCACCATGAGGAAGAGCCACAGAACACTAACAGTCACAAGACACCAGACAGACAATTTAAGTAAAGCAACCAGCTATCTCTTTCTCATCAATATGGTTACAAAACTAGAAAGGACACTAAAAAAATACTGCATAATATATAACAAAACCTAAACGTAAACCTTGCATCATTTTGTATATAAATGGCAAACAATTCAGGTGTAGCGTTTTCACTTTTGTTCAGTATATATCATAGACTGAATCTATATATTTTGTTACTTTCAGGTCTGGTGGAGAAGGTGGTCCCCCCGCCGCAAAGCAATATGAACCCAGTAAAAGATTGCAGCAGACACAAGCACAGGTTGATGAGGTAATTATTCCTTAGATGGTTGGATTCACATATAGGTGGCAGACATTACTTCACGATAACCAATCCCCTCAAAACCAAAGGTAGACTAAATGATAACAGTCCAACTGCAAACAGGGATGAGAAAGTTCCGGATTAATTTAGCAGACACTCGTGATGCACATGATTTCATTTTGGGCACGTTGTAATTTGGTTTTAACACATTTGAATGACATAAGCACAATCTGCTTGATTTGAATGATTTCTATTGATATTTTCATAAGTGATTTAAAGGGATAATTCACACTTTTTTCAAATGCTTTTATTATTAAGTTTACAGTATGGCAGGAATAATCCCTCATTAAATGTTTGTGAATGCCCTTCTATTAGCCTGTAATTAATTTTTTTAGCTAGTTCATGGGAGTCTGGTCATTCTCAGGTCAATGATCTCTACACACCAAAACTGGAATCACTTCCACCTGCTTACACACTACCAAAGCAGAATTATAAATCAGTCAAAAGGCAAAAAATAATAATGTTTCAGAGTAATGCTTTTAGCAACGTGTGCATTGATGAGTATATTTTGATACTTGGCCCATATTTAATAATTGATTCTAAAATTTAAGGCTTAAAGCATTAATTATTATTATAGCAGACGACATATTTTGTAACAATTTTCTTCATTTTGCTAACAAAAAGACAGAATAAAATCATATGAAACTTATTAAAGAACTAAATACTTTTCGTTTGACAGTTGTTACATTTTAATTTGCATTGATTTGGCTGTTGATTGTAATTAAAACGGAATACCCATTATCCAATATTGAAATAAAGAGATTGACTGAAAGGTGCCGCTTCAATCATTTGGCAGACCAGCATAATGAGGTTAACTCAGGTTAATGTGTGTCAATAGCTGGAAGATGGCTGATCCCAGAAGATTAGATAAATGGCTCTGAAAGCTTCTGTAATTAACTAACCAGATGGATAAATGATCTGTGAAAATAAAATTAGTACATAACGAAATATTTAGTTGTGAATAAAGTAAAATGTTAAAAAGCATGAACATACACTTTAATAATTATTTCGGCTTTCAGATTTCAACTGACACATATTTTCACCGGGGAAGGGTACTCTGATATTTTCATATATATGTAGGCTTGGTCCATTTCTTTAGGGGGTAGGGGGTCAAAATTTGAGTCATTACTTTGGGTTTTATTTATTCAGAAAAAATAATATTTTTGGGGGTATGAAGATTTTGTGGATATTTTAGGGGGGGGTCATCTCAAAACTTGACTATTTTGGGCAGGGGGGTCATTTCTAAGCATTTTATGGTCAATGTAGAGAATAGGAATATTTTTGGGGGTTTGCTAAAGTTTCGAACATTTTTTGGGGCATGCCTGGGCGCCCCAGGAAGTTTTAGGGATCTGATGAGAATGGCAATTTATTTTCAGGGAGCTGGAGAGCACTGGTAATTATTTTCAGGGTTTTGGGAGCAAGCTCGTAATTTTGGGGATCTACGGAGCACTGCAAAAAAGTTTAAAAATCTCACCTTAAAGGAAAAGGCTTCATTTCGTTTGATTTTTAAAAAACCTTCGGCTTCTGGCGGGAGTACATTTAGATTTACCAAGTCTTTGGTAAAGCTAAATGTACTTACTTTGGTGCTAATCTATATTCGTATTGGTGACTGATATGGCGAACAATTTTTACTTTTGTGGAAAATTACCCTTAAAATTGTTGCTTTAAGGTTGATAATAACGTATTTTGGAAACACTCAGGATACCCTAGATTGCACCATTTTATTTTAAAAAATCCGGAGGAGCATGCCCCTGACCAGCAGGAGTAGGAATCCACATAATTACAGGGCTATCTACGTGCCTGGTATGTAATATTTCATGTATACAAGGAAAAGCCTCCAGTTTTGGGGCTTTGGGGGGATTTTCCCCGAGACCCCCTTGTAAAATGTGAATGTATTTTTTTGTACTGACGTGCGCATCTGGATTGATCTGGGAGAAAAAAAAATGGCATAAAATTTGGGTTCAAAAAAATTGTTGATTTTTCGGTTGACAATAACATACTTTGGAACACTCAGAATGCACCAGATCGCACAATTTTTATCATTTTTGCCCCCCCCCCCCCCAAGTGTGAATCAACATGATAACAGGGATAACTACATGCCTGATTTGTAATTCTCTACCTAGGTTATTAGATGTTTTTTGTTAACACTGAAAATTGACAGTTATATTCTTACTTGTTGAGGCTGAGGTTAAAAGACTTTCTGAGGGTACAAAAATAAAGGCTTTCACTTCGTCTAAGAATATCTAGTTTCATCTATTGCAAAAAGAAAACAGCCCTCCCCCACCAGAAAACCAAATGGTCTGGCTACCCCTAATCAAAAATCAAATTTAGAGAGTATTCCTCCATGCCTACTCTACCGGGTACAGCAGCAGAGTTTTAAGGATGGCCTCATACTTTGAGCTATATATCAGGCATTTCATTAGAATAAATATATATTATGTATTCTGTGGCTAAGCCCTATCTTTGCATGTATAATGTAAAATATTAAGTGAATATTAAGTCATCCGCTCGTGTATAGCATCATAGTTTTTAAGTATGTGAATTTAATCCCTCGGAAAGAAAAATAAATTTTAGGGAGAAATGGCTTATATTTTGGGGGATTTGGGGAGAAACTGAATTAATTTTAAGGATTTGGGGAGCAAAGGAAAAATACTATCAGGGAGCTGAGGAATTTTCTTTCAGGGATTTGGGCAGATCGATGCATTATTTTCAGGGATCCAGGGAGCACAGACCCCCTGGAGGGCTCATGCCTGATATATTTGGGGTAAACTGTAGATGTTGGATCCAGACCCAACGTTGCAAGAAATTGAGAGTACCTCCACCTCCACCCCACAAAAAAACATCAAAAGAAAAACAACAACAAAAACGGATATTGACTGTTCTCATCAAAATTGCGATCATTGATTAAGAAAGGTGACCATCCGCTCAAACCAGCATTAACCTTTTAAATTGGCAAGGACATAGAAATTGCAGACGCAAGGCGAATCAATGAGCTTGAATTTGTTCTTGTCCCGAGGGCATCACGCGAAAATCTTCTTATAAATAATGATGGTCAACTTTAGAAAATGTCCCCGCTGCGTATTCCGATGAGCACACGTTTTTCTTCCATTATTTTCTGCAATGGATTTTACGGGTCTTACTATGATAGTGGATTCACTCAAGAATGCAATAAATTATCCTGCTAAGATTGCAGAAACGTATATTGCATGATCTTAAAAATTTGTAAGGCCCTGTTTCTTAATTTGTTGTTCTCAAGATGGTTTTGTCTGACCTTAAGAACTGTTAATTAATCAGATTTGCGTTGCTGAGATATACATAAATGTACGGGCGGTAACGCTTCTAATAAACAGCCATGAAAAGCGCCACAGTGGCGGGTCCAGAGGGGGCTCGGGGGTTCGCTCGAACCCCCTCTCTGCCCCGCGTTTTTAAATATCCTATATTGTATATTAAGGTTTACAAGTCAAATGGCCTTCAGATAGGCGGTTAGGTAATTAAAACATAAAAACGAAGTGTTTATATATATATATATATATATATATATATATAATAATTGTGAATATATGTAAGCATTTTATTATGCTAAAGTTTTAATTCTGATAAACTTTAGTTAACCGAAACAGAAGTAACGTGGAAAAAGACTTCTAAACTAAACTGCATATTAACTATAGTTTTTGTTTATTTGAAAAAAATCCCAAAGTTTTAAGTAATATAACTTGTGATATCGGTGGGACACGCAAACCAATTCTTCAAAAATAAATAAAGAAGTCACCGAAAGCCATCAGATAAAAAAAGAAAAATATATATATGGTGTATTTTTCTTATTATATATCAATAACTCAAATATTTTCAACAACTCAAGAATGAGAAAATATAAATGCACCCATATTAAAAAAAGAAGGGACCAAAGACACTACACCAAGACTCTATTAAAACATTGTGTATTTATGGTGCATTGATATAGTACCGTTGTGATCTCTAAGTATCTCAATGGCGATCACGCCTCAAAGCTTTTCAACGAGGTATAGTACCATTTTTCATATGCAAATTAGCTTCCATAACACTGCCTAACCAAAACACTATCAATGCGCTAACCAAAACACTTCCAATGCGATAACTAAAACACTATCAAGGCACTAATCAAAACACTGCGCTTTAACCAAAACACTATCAAGGCACTATCAATGTACTTTGACCAAACTACTTTGAAGTTATTGTTTGTCTACGTTGACCTGAGACATATGAATATTCAATGACCTTTCTTCAAATCTTCGAGAATCTTCGTAAAATGTGTGCTTTAGATTGTGGCGCAATTACTTTTATGAATGAAAAACAACAACAATTCCTCAATAGCTTAATGGATAAGAGGCTGTCCTTTGCACTCAAAAGATATGGGTTCGAGTCCAGTAGCGTTTCCCTTTTTTCTTCATTCTTTTTATTTTCTGGTCTTTATTCTTTATTTTGTGTACACATGGATATATTTATTTGAATCTGGCATACGTTCATTAAACAAATACACACGTAGAAACGTGAACAATTTAAATAAACCGAAATGTACTTTACACTTTACACACTGGATGATTCTAATACTTTTGTTGTCATCCGCTGACTTTTTTTCAAAAATTACTTTTTCAAAGCATCTTTCAGGAACACTATCAGAGTGTCAAACGGTCTGTATCCAGATCAGGGCCGACGTTCTGTAGGTTTTGATCTGGGACCAAACTGTTTGCAAAGGTTATCAGCAGACAACAAAAGTCGCTGCTGACAAGAAAAGAGTGAGGAAACCTAGGAAATAACGAATATAAAAGCGACTAAATATAAATGAAATATATAAAATTCACCACCAGATGACGTAAAATACAAGAACAATCTTAAATTTAAAAAAAAAGATGCAATTTGACAATAATATAAAAAATGGCCTTTCCAAGTTTCGATCCAGGTAAGTTGCAACCTAACCACTAGGCTATCTGACCATTTGCATTAACGAATCGACATTATCTTCATATTCCTGTTAAAAGCATGACCAAGGTCAGAGTACTTCACGAAAACGCACGAATATCACGAAGATTTTGGCGAAAATTAATCAGTCTCATGTCAATTTTGGCAAACTATACTAGAAATTCAGGTCAGTAAACATTACACAAGCATGATATTATTATAGTTTACATTAATTCGGCTCCACACGCAAGTGTACCCTATATTTTATGTGATGCCCTAAATTTTAAGCATTTCCAAACCAACATACAATCATGATAACCGCTTATAATGGATTATATCCATGTATTTGATCTCAGTAAAACTGTTTCATATGCTGATGTGTTTGTTTTTTCAGAAGCAAAACAAAGAGTGTAAATAAAGGGTTTCTGAGATGTAAACAAAATTAATGGAGTCTTTTGTTACTAGAAATGAACACTATGGTGATTCCAATAATACATGTTGTTTGCTAGATATTTATAAAAATGTTTAGCATAATTGATCAGAAAAACAACACTTATTGAAGCATTATTTGAAGGTTTTGTGAAGCCACATAAAATTACGAAACTAAAACAAACTGAAAATACAAATAAACTGTATTAGAGTACATTTATCTTTACACTTCTTGCTGGGATAATTTTATAACAAACTCCTTTTCAACAATTTACATAATTGAACAAAAATAAACAGAAGAAACATATTCAAAAGCTCCCTCCAATATTTGAACAAGGAAATGAGTCAATACAATGTCATGTGGCTTCATATATGTTTTATATTGTTCCGAAAATTAGAATCCAAAATACTTTCAAGACACAAAGTTTGGCTGCTGGCAGGTTGAGATCTGAGTACTATCAAGACATTGTAGGTTGTATCTAAGTATACCAATGTACTATCAATTTACTCCTCCATGAGAGATTGTGAACCAAAACACCATCAATGTACTTTTTCAGAAAATGTTTTAGATAGGTTTTGGTTAGTGTAAGACCAAGACACTTCACCAATATATTAAAATAGTGAATTGATAACGCATTGATAGTGCTTTGGGTGTAGTTTGGTTCATTTGTTTTCCATATGGGCGATGTTATATTAAGGTACTAAGTTACCATAGAAACATGCAAAAGGGGAAGCAACTGTGGTTTAGGCCAGAGCCTCAACTAACATTTAAGCGTAAAAAAAAATATGTCTACAATATAATTTTTCTCGAAATGAGTGTTTGTGTTGGTTTATTTCGTATCGAATTACTCTTCATACATTTAGAGAGATATGTAGGGGGACGAAAACTGCTTAAATGCACAGATAGATAAAACGAGAGGTCTAGATAAAGTTAACAACGTGTCATCTGATCAGTGTCTCTACTGTTTGGAAAGGACACTGGGCCAATATAGATAAATGGAGTATCGATATAGTATGTACATGACAAGCATGAGATTCTTATAGATGACAGTAAAATCCTGTGTAAAACGGCCACTCAAAAAAAGACAAAACTAAGATCTAAATGACAACTGGTAGCTTAATGAAGGTCAAAAGTATTGCAGAGTGCTCCCTTTGGAGCATCCTGCAATACTTTTGAACTGCATTAAGCAATAATCGGTCTTGAAAACCATTTTTGGTCTTTTTGAGAGTGGCCTTTTTCACAGGTTTTACTGTATGTGTATTTTAATTTTTTCAGGTGGTGGACATAATGCGGGTGAATGTTGATAAGGTGTTGGAAAGAGATTCCAAGATATCTGAACTGGACGGAAGAGCAGGTAATGTAAGGGGACACACTCTAAAGGGGGCTAGAAATGTTTGAATATACTCAGAAAAACAATTGAAGGATCTTTGGTTTCCAGTTGATCTCTAACAGTCAAAACAATGTATGCATGTCATAGTTCCAGATAACGGCAATCAAATTGCATGTTAATTTAAGTCATGCTTCAATGGTTAAAATGTAGTACTGTTCCAAATGGTTTAACCCTCTATATTGAAAAGTCGCACGTGTTAAAAAGTGATCAAAACCTTTTCTTATCGTTTTAATTCCATATTGACTGACATCAAAATCATTGCTGGCTGTCATTCAAACGTATGACACCTAATTTTATAGTCGTTGTCATTGCTTTGTTGCATATTTGTTGTCATGCCGTATCTGTGCAAATTTATTGCATGCATATTACACGTTGTTATGTGCAATGGCCGTTAAAGGGGTATGAAAACCAATTTGTGGCTGTAATATTAAACTAAGCAATGACCCGTTTAAATTTTCAGCAAAAAATATAAACGAAAAATTATTTGCTTGTGACTTTTGTGTTAGGAGGGTTATAAAATTTGGTGGGGTTTTGAACCGTAGCCACTGACCAGTAAATTTCATTTTGCATTCTGCTGTATTGCGTATTGTTAGTTTAATCAGATACAAACATATTGTTTACTCAATTGTAATAAAATAAAAAAGAATTTAAATATCATTCTGTTGTTTTTCTTAGTATAATTCCTATCTCATTAAGCACATAAAATCGGGCCACTTTGGGTAGGTCGATAGTAGCACAAGACCGCATGCTGGATGGGTACTCGTATATGGTGATATGGTATCTGATTGTAGGGTTCTAACATAAGTCAAAAGGTAGACCATGTCGTTCAAGCATCCACCAACGTATATGGCATTGTCTACATGGTACTCACTGTCTGTACTGTGTACTAGCTTTTGAAGGTAAATTGATATAGGAACTGTCAAATATAATCTTAGGATAAAATCAAAAAAAGTAAATGAGTATTACCAGAAAATGCCACTATCAATACTACTGACCAACACATGACAACGTGAGAAAGAGCCACAGAACACTATTAACACATGCCATCAAGAAGACAATTAAATAACAGCAACCAGTTCTCTCTTACTTGGCAAGATGAAACTCATATTCACATCCTTATACCATGAAGAAAACACCTTTAAAGTTGCAAAAGGCTCAGTATAAGAGTAAAGGAGGAGTTATACCAACAAGAATACCCACTGTCTGAATAGTTTTATAGTGTTTGAGGCAGGAAATGACTATGTTCACATTTCGAAAAAAATGACAAAATGATTCTTAAATAAAAAAAATATACCCAAACTGCATTTTCATCACATCCTCACAACAAACGAAATCACCTAATAAGCTTGAAAGGCTCTTTTTTATGAAATTTATGGAGGAGTTGAGAAGATTTTTAAGGCCGGACCCATTTGTACCTTTGTGCAATAAAAGGGAAAAGTTACTATTAGATGTGCATGCCAAAAAAGTGAATGTGCTTCATTAATTTGGATATATAGTCTGTCCATGAAAACTGAGCATACATGTTTAGTTATATAGGAAATAGTTAGGTAAACCAAAAAGTAAAACAGAAAAAATGCACATGTGGCATATCAGGTTATTTTGATAAAGGATAGAAATGTTTTAGCAATTTTCTTCAGTCTATTATACGCACAACAGCATCTGGATGATTTAACTAATAAAACTAAAGTGGCTGTAGTTTTGTCTGATAAATGAACATAGCATAAAAATAGTGATATCAGAAAAATGGGAGCGTAATGGTGTAAATGAAGGCTCAGACTAATATTAAGCTTACTCCAATGTTCTTATAATCTGAAGCTCTTTGAGCTTAATAGACATTTCACTGTTTTATAAGTTGTATAGTACTGTGAACGCTTACATTTCAGCACAGCTTACGCTACTGGTGTAAAACTCCTCGTCTCTCTACATTATGTATTTCTCTGCACGTACTAAGTCGTTAGATAAAGCATTCCAGTCTTCAATGCATCTAACAGGAAATGCATTATTTCTAAAATATTTCAAGCACCTTGATTTATTTAGCTTAAACGAGTGCCCTCTTGTGTTATGTCCTCATTTACTGTCACACTTTCAATATCGTCAATACCATGTACTTTTATAATCATTCAAATTGTTGAATGAGATACTACCTTCTTCTACGATACTCCAGTGTCGGTACTGAAAGCTTTTGAGTGTGCTGGTACCATCAAACATTCCGATATAAAATGATAACTGACTAATTGTAACTCGATTTTATTGCCCTTTTATGATCATTTGAAATGCTTATCACTTATTAAAGTGCCCGTACATCGATATTGTGCTGATATTTTTTTCATATTCTGGTCCTTGAGGAATATTGGTTATGGCAGAAAGCAGAATACCGCTTAAGACGGTCTAGGGGGCGTGAGAATTGTTGCACTTGCCATAATTTCTCATGAACAGACTCAATAAAACCGAGTCTTGTGTTTTCTTATAAAGAAGGTTCTCTCTATTTCTGAAGGAGCCATTTTTCCAGATTATTTATGTTATTTTTTTACATATTCAGATGCTCTTCAAGCCAACGCCTCACAGTTTGAAGCATCAGCGGGAAAGCTAAAAAATAAATATTGGTGGAAAAATTGCAAGGTAAGATGATTTCATAGCCTATAAAGGTAAAGCATGTCAAGAAACAACAAAGCTTCAATATACCATTTCACAAAAAATGTGAGGTGACCAGGGAACACCCCAAAGATAAAAGATTATTTTTGCACACCAGATAAGGTTATCTGATATTTTAGCCTGAAATAAAAAAAATCAATGATGAGTAAGAAAAATAATCCATTATTCGTGTGAGGGTGGGATAGAAGTTTCCGTCCCTCAGGATCACTGTTTGTCATCACTCAACAAGCTTCATGTGGCAAACGATGATCCTCTGGAAGTATTTTTCTATCCTAGCCTTACACTCATGAAGAAACCGTATAAACTATTACAATGTAAGGAAGAGACATTTGAGCACAGACAAACATAGCACCCACATAAAGGCAAGAATACAATTAGAGTAAATCAACCAGCTCTCTCTCTCTCTCTCTCTCTCTCTCTCTCTCTCTCTCTCTCAGGGAGATGATTGCATATAAAAATATAGAAAGAAGTGAGCAAAGCTCACATACCCCTGGCGGTAGCCATCAGAGGTTGTAACACTTTCAGAGAAAAGACAAATTTGTCAAAGATTTCATAATCCTAAATCAAGTAGTTTCTGAGAAAACTTTGATGAAAAATGTCCCTATGTGTTATATAATAGTGACAGAAGAAAAAAATGAAAATTTGAAAAAGAAGGCAAAATGAGGATTAGCACCTAAATTTTCTTTTACACAATACACTTTGCCTACCTGAAAGTGTACACAAAATTTCATAATCCTAAATCAAGTAGTTGCTGAGAAAACTCTGACAAAAAAGTCCATATGTGTTATATAGGAGTGACAGAAAGAAAAATTGAAAAAGAAGGCAAAATGTGCTTTAGCATCTTTATTTTCATTTACACAATACACTTTTTCTTCCTGAAGGTTTGCACTAAATTTGAAAACACTGGCTCCAATAGGAGCCGAGAGATCTACGACAGAAATTTTCATTGGAGAGAAAGAAAAATGAATAAATAAGGGGACTGATAAGCAACATAAGGCTGTGCTTTTGTTACACAATACAACAAATCACTATCAAGTTTTGTACCAAATTTAGTGTTTCCGAAAGAGGAATAGTAGGGGGAGCATCCTGCTGCCCTAAAGCTCCCTCTCCTGCCCTAAAGTTCCCCCTCCTGCCCTAAAGTTCCCCCATCCTGCCCTATTTCATTTTAATATAAAAAATAGTCATATTTTAATTTTTACTGAATAAAATAACTTTTTTGTTATCCCTATACTCTATTAGAAGGTATTCTAACCTTTTAACAGACATAAAATTCTTTATCTAACTCACATTTGAAAAGTCTGTTCTAACAAAAGTGCCCTTTTGGGTGAATTTCACGCATCAAAAGTGCCCTTTTTCTGGCCAGAACCCTGCCCATTTTTCAGGCTGTGGGAAACACTAAAATTTCAGAATCCTAACTCAAGTAGTTGCTGAGTTATCTTTGACAGAAAAAATGTCTATATGTATTATATAAGAGTGAAAGAAGGAAAAAAGGAAAAAAATTGAAGGCAAAATGAGGATTAGCATCTTAATTTCCATTTACACTTTGCCTTCCTGAAGGTGTACACAAAATTTGAAAATACTGGCTGCAATAGGAACTGAGAAATCTGTGACAGAAATTTCCATTGGAGAGAAAGAAAAATGAACAAATAAAGGGACTGATATGCAATATGTGGCTGTTCTTTTGTTACACAATACAACTCATTACTATCAAGCTTTGTATCAAATTTCAGAATCCTAACCCATGTGGTTGCTGAGAAATCTTTGACAGAAAAAATGTCCATATATATTATATAAGAGAGAAAGAATGAAAAAATGAAAAGTTGAAAAAAGAAGGCAAAATGAGGATTAGCATCTTAATTTCCATTTACACAGTACACTTTGCCTTCCTGTAGATGTATACAAAATTTGAAAACAATGGCTTCAATAGGAGCTGAGAAATCTGTGACAGAAATTTTCATTGGAGAAAAAAAATGAACAAATAAAGGGACTGATAAGCAATATGTGGCTGTTCTTTTGCTACACAATACAACTCATCACTATCAAGCTTTGTACCAAATTTCAGAATCCTAACCAAAGTAGTTGCTGAGAAATCTTCGACGAAAAAAAAGTTTACAGACAGACAGACAGACAAACATAATAACAGAAAAGGCAAAAACTATATACCCCTATATACTTCGTACCGGGGGTATATAAGCAACATGTGGCTGTGCTTTTGTTACACAATACAACTAATCACTATCAAGCTTTGTACCAAATTTCAGAATCCTAACTTAAGTAGTTGCTGAGAAATCTGTGACAGAAAAAATGTCTATATGTATTATATAAGAGTGAAAGAAGGAAAAAAAATGAAAAAAATGAAATAGAAGGCAAAATGAGGATTAGCATCTTAATTTCCATTTACACAGTACACTTTGCCTTCCTGAAGGTGTACACAAAATTTGAAAATACTGGCTCAAATTGGAGCTGAGAAATCTGTGACAGAAACTTCCATTGGAGAGAAAGAAAAATGAACAAATAAAGGGACTGATATGCAATATGTGGCTGTTCTTTTGTTACACAATACAACTCATCACTATCAAGCTTTGTATCAAACTTCAGAATCCTAACCCAAGTGGTTGCTGAGAAATCTTTGACAGAAAAAAATGTCCATATGTATTATATAAGAGAGAAAGAATGAAAAAATGAAAAATTGAAAAAAGAAGGCAAAATGAGGATTAGCATCTTAATTTCCATTTACACAGTACACTTTGCCTTCCTGTAGATGTATACAAAATTTGAAAACAATGACTCCAATAGGAGCTGAGAAATCTGTGACAGAAATTTACATTGGAGAGAAAGAAAAATGAACAAATAAAGGGACTGATAAACAATATGTGGCTGTTCTTTTGTTACACAATACAACTCATCACTATCAAGCTTTGTACCAAATTTCAGAATCCTAACCCAAGTAGTTGCTGAGAAATCTTTGGCAAAAAAAAGTTTACAGACAGACAGACAGACAGACAAACAAACAAACATAATTACAGAAAAGGCAAAAACTATATATCCCCTATATACTTCGTACCGGGGGTATAATCATAAATGAGAGTCCTTATAAACATACTTAGTACTCAACAGTTATATTAATAAGACTTGTATTATAATGTTATGGAGAAATATCATTAACTTGTTAACTCAAAGATCAAATAAATTCAACCATGCATACAATGAAAGAGGGCACTTTTTGTTCTGGCGAAATGTTTCCAATATTTCTTTAACCTAGTTGGCGATACTGTTTTCTTTTTTCTGGCGTCTATTTCAAACCATCATCTTGTTACAGTCAGAATTATTGAAGTCCACCATGCGCGGATCCAGAAAGTTTTGTCAGAGGGGGTCTATCTATCTATCTATCTATCTATGACCACTGTCCACCACAGGTGTTGCTTCGTCATTTCGCTTAGAAGCATGCAGCCTTGGATAACACACATCCTGATTAGTTGAAACAGTTTGATAAAACATTTTTGAAAGGGGTGCACGTTTAGTCGAAGGTTTATTCTCATATTAGCTGAGGTTCTCCTTTTCTTTTATCCATGTGTACTTGCCGACATTGGAGCTCCTGCTCAACTTGTCGATGTCACTGTCAACTAAATTCAACATATCTGAAATTGTAATTGAACACATCATCAACTTACAGGCCCCAAAACCAATTTATTTCTAAAATACATGGAACTTCAATTAAGGCAATTTGAATACATTTGAAGTGTAATTTGAATTAAATCATGTTAGAAATTGTTGTTGAGGTACATTATAAAGTTGTTGCTATTTGAATTGAAACATGTATAAAATTGTTATTGGCACAGATAGATCTTAAATTTTTATTAATTTCCATGTATATTTAATTCAAACATACCATATAGTATGTATGAAACTGGTTAAGGCATCATAACTATGATTACAACAACGAGTACATATGGGCCTCGTCGTGAGAAAACCTGTCTTCTGGGGGTTTGCGAACAACACAGGCGCAGACCAGCCTGCGCATCCGCGCAGTCTGATCAGCGCCTTTGTTATTCGCTTTGCGGAAAGTATCATATGTAAACTTGCTACAGGTGAAATTTCAATTTTCTAGCCAGTCTGTGTAACTGAGGAGACTGGTTTGAAACTCGCTTTTTCGGAAACCCAAAAGACATGTTTTCTGGTGACGAGGCCCATATGTCCTCAGGCCGCTCTGAGTCTTCACTGGTCGCATAGTTTGTAATTCGCTGGCAAATATATGTTTTGTGTGTATAATTTCAGATGATGTTGATTATGGGAGGAATAGGTGGAATCTTTGTCATAATAATCATAGGTATGTATTATACATGGAGTCTATATCTCTCAACTTATTCTTTTTGCTACAGCATCTAGCCATGTTGCTAATTTCAACACTCGCAATAAATTGTTAACTCAGAAACTTCTTAAAACAAGGCTATCGGTATCATAAACTTCTAAACTTCACTAAACCTTTTCTAAATTTTATAGACGATACTATGATTTGATATCTAAATTCCAAATTGGACTTAAATCTCTTTTGCGCCAAGGACTTTCGGAACCTGAATTCTATGGTGACTTGGTGTATAAATTGAAGAAGATTGTTGGCTCAAATAATTTTTCAGCGCGTTCATTAAAATAATTTCCCATTATAAAAAAGAGTGGCTATAACATTAATGTATTGCAGCAGACTGCATGCTTGGTAGTCAACCCAATCACGGTTGGCAACTTTGCTTTCCTCTTTAATTGCACGCCGGTGGGTCGGACTTCAGACTCTATGATGGTTCTGACTTAAAGACTTATCTATTGATGAGATGGTAGGGGCCTAATGCTTTGGCTGTTGTCAGGTCCACCGGGGTTTACCTGTTGGATTTCTTTTGCTCCGGTATTCAGTTTTATTTACTGTTGAGTCCTTATCTCTGCTTTATCTCCTTTTTATATCTTGATTTATACGTTCTAGGAGATGATGCATTGATAAGTTAGGGGTCTTTCATGCAAACCAAACATCTATGTGTCTTGATCCACATCTGAACTAAGTGTGAGGTGGGTGCACCATTAAACCGGTTTAAGGCCTCCAGTAAAATATTTTTACTGACCGTTCCAAGGCGGTGCTTCTTTTGTGGATCGTTTATGTTATTTATGTCTTGTTTTGTTATGCTTTCATGCACGTCTGTTTGTTGATGCCTTGTGGTCACCTGCTGGGAAAGTGCTGACCTCTTGGCTCTTGTTTGTGATGTCTAATTGTGACGCTGTCACTTTCCCATTGATATCCTGGGTCAGTTGTGGTGCATTATTGTATCGATTCCTGATCTTTACCCTCTTTCTTACTTTGGGTTTATGTGTAAGTTATTATATGGTTTGTGCATATGTACTGGAAGATTATCTCCTGTACATACGCACAAACCATACAATAACTTTCTTATTGCACTAGCATACGTGTGCACTTTGTACATTGTGAGATATTTGACATAAAACATTGGAATTTCACTCAAATGTGCAATAAAACTCTATGCAGACTAGTCAATAGACTTTTGATACAGTTTAGTCAGGATAACCTCATTGTATATATTCAAGGTTCACATATAATCATTTCCAAATTGTTTTGCGATTCTTTCTATGCAGAGTGATGGTGTCTTAGCTAATAGGACCAAATAGTGTGGACTGCAATGAAATACCTGTTTTGTGGCATTTCGTCTAGTTTCTCTGTTTACAAAAGCTCGTGTTTAGGGGGGTCCAGTCTACAAAAGATTACGCATCTGCATATATGCGTAAAGACACTCATTGAACACGCATTTGCAGCTCTTTAGAATGGCTTTATGCCTAGAAATTGGCCTTAAAGTTTCATTTAAGAGGTACAATCCATAAGTTGTGAGCAATTTGACTTCTGGCGGACTAATTGAATTAGTTTCTCAGTATAGCAACACTTTTGCCAGCGATGTTTAAGGGCCTTGGTGCCACTTTCAAAGACCGTTCAGAAAGTCATCCAATGCATGTATGACGTTATTAGTTTACAAGAAGGGATACCGGAACTTGTTTAAATGTTTTCTTTAAATTTTGGAGAGCGAGATCGGATGATCAATCAGTTCAAAGTAACCATTACCATTAATGGCAGCCATGGCAATGGCAAAATTGTGATCAGGGGCAATGTCCGTGTGAACACACATCTTTATTGCTTGTCTAACTGTCTAAGAAGTGATGAATATTATCTGTCTTTGATTGTTTGTCCTTTTCCAGACAATTATTCATCAGCATTCCAGGAAACTGAGGCCATATAACTATTCAAGCTGATGAAACAGTCTTTGCACTTTTTTGCCAAATTCCCAACAACACACTGGTAAATGTATACGTCGATTTGGTGGTATTTACGCATATTGCTGGTACTTCATAGACCGGAAGTGGTAGATATTGGTGTTAATACTATATAGATAAACATGCCATGTTTAAGTATTCAGTATGTGCATGGCGATTTATGTAAGCATTTAGGAATAGATTCGAGTACCGATCATCCAGATCGGTACTCGAATCTATTCCTAAATGCCTACATAAATCGCCATGTGCATGCCAAATACTTAAAAAATAATCTAATTCTATAGTCCTTTTGGCATATGGCATGTTTTTCTATATAGTATTAACACCAATACCTACAACTTTCGGTCTATGAAGTATCGGCAATACATGTAAATACCATACATTTACCAGTGTGAACTAACACAATGTCGAAATAAATCAATGTTGATATGATGATGTTTTAATGTTAAATTTATGTTTTCTAGGATATTGACATGGCATTCATTGTCATATCTGTTCTCGATTTATATTCCAGTATGGATCGCTACAAAAACTGGCGCCGTTGGTGGTGGCGGCGGCGGTGGCAGCAGCAATGAAAACAACAACAACAACAACAACAACGCTGGAAACGTGACAGCCACAAAGTGATATCAACTTCAAATGCAAACTTACATTCTAGTCATAAGCATGAATTAACCCTTTAATGACTCACGGAAACTTCAACACAGTTTTGGATAGGACATTATACAGGCAAAAACATGGAATTTTAGTCCTTATCTCATTAAACCATTAAGTCAAAAGGAATTTCCCACTGATAATTGTCCATTGTAAGGATTGCTGGGTGATATTCTTCCATTTTTATTCAAATTTGTTAGAACATTCTGTGAGCAAACAATGGAGACCCTGATCAGATAACACATTTTTCCCATCTAATCTAGGTTTGTACTGTTTGCATACGTCCCACACAAAGGACAAAAGGGGTTGGTTCCAATATTTCTGAGGAAACCTATAGTTTTGATATTTTCCAGGGTGGGGGTGGCGGTCACCCCCCCATTTGGATCCGTGAATGATTTTTAATCAAACTGGTTAAGCATCTTACCTGGATCACCCATCTCTGAATTTTTCCTTGTTTGTTTCCTGTAAAGACTCACATAAGTCTGTATCTATATTATGTTCAGCTTTTGCACGGCCTCCAATCTCTGCCTCCTTCTCCAAAAAGAGCAGAACGTAAAGGGAGGCGAAGGCCCTTCCGGGAAGCAGGCAGTGGGCATAAACAATGGAACACGGTAAGTTGTGTTGACACATTTTCAATCATAAGTAAATTTTCAGCGCAAAACTCGAAAATCTAAGAATGCTATGCTTCGGGCAATTGTTCAAGCTATCCGTAGAGCATGCTGTTTGCACATTTGAACTTAGGTTGTAAGCGTGAGAGCTTTTCTCCCGTTGCACAGTTGTCCAAGAAACGGTGGTTCCCGCATGGTTTTGCCTTCTAACCAAACAAATAGTAGCGTTTGGACCCTTATTCATACTACCGAGGCCCCTCTACACCCATGTTGTCCCTAATGCAATTTTTCGAGATATTTCAATGATAATTGAGTGATTTAGAGCCAAATTTCTTTAGGAGCAGGAGGCGAAGGGCAGGAGAAGGAGGCTGGGAGAGGAGGAGCAGGCGGCGATGATATCAAAATTTGCATTGATTTTGCTTCTTTTTAATAATACATGTATACTTATCCAATCTATATCAAACTTGCATGTATGGTACGAATGATTACGCTTATTCTCCCATTGTGTTGTTTGTTTAACCCAGAACGTCATGAGCTTGCTAGAGGTATATATATTATATAAGAGAGGTATATATAGCAATGTTTGTGATCAGAATAATTCAGTTAACAATAGCGTTTAATTATTCGTATCATACATGCAAGTTTGATATAGATTGGATAAGTATATCATTAAAAATAAGCAAAATCAATGCAAATTTTGATATCATCGCAGCCTGCTCCTCCTCTCCCAGCCTCCTTCTCCTGCCCTTCGCCTAAGGGTCCAAACGCTATTATTTGTTTGGTTAGAAGGCAAAACCATGCGGGAACCACCGTTTCTTGGACAACTGTGCAACGGGAGAAAAGCTCTCACGCTTACAAACTAAGTTCAAATGTGCAAACAGCATGCTCTACGGATAGCTTGAACAATTGCCCGAAGCATAGCATTCTTAGATTTTCGAGTTTTGCGCTGAAAATTTACTTATGATTGAAAATGTGTCAACACAACTTACCGTGTTCCATTGTTTATGCCCACTGCCTGCTTCCCGGAAGGGCCTTCGCCTCCCTTTACGTTCTGCTCTTTTTAGAGAAGGAGGCAGAACGTAAAGGGAGGTCGTGTTTTGGTAATACACTGAATCAAACTTAATATAATATGTTGGCATCGATAATACATATATTATATATTGATATGATTTATTATGTTTTAACAAATGACGAAAGAGGCTATCATATGTATAAAACCCTTTCATGCAGAATGTTATTTCACCAGCTTAATTCTTATTGATATGTTGGAATGACCCACTGTTCATACTGAGGGGTTGCTAGCCGTCACATGGATTAAAAATTCTATACATATTATACTTGAAATATGACAATGTGTACAACATGGATATCACATCCTGCTTAACATAAAATATTTTGTATCATGTGACATCACGTATGGGAGTGATATATTACCATAGATAAACCACTTTTTTAAGTTTTACCTGTTCAGTAATGTTGCAAAATGGTGGCATTAACAAATCTCAGTTTTTTAAAGACAAAAAATGTGATTTCAAATTACATGTATGAAAAATACAAATTAATTAAACTTGTTGGGAAAAAAACATAAAACACTCAGTGAATCTAGCATATCTTTTTCCCCTTCAGTGAGGCTCCACTAGATTAGTAAATCAAGTAAAACTGTTAATTCGGAAGTTTTTGCAAGAATATTATTTTCCCAATAGTGTTAAAAAAGGCATAATTGCCACGTTAAAAATCGCAAATAGTGTATGATTTATACCTGCATCAGTAAACAACAGAGTGATTTCACCATTTCGTGAGGGTTATAATTTCACAAAATTTTGCATCCGCAGCAAAAATTTATGAAATAACAGTACATATTAAGCACTCGTGTAAGATCCTCTAATATATCATGAAAACATCATGTGGAGGCTAGTACAAATGGGTCTATGAGGAGTTGTTACCAACAACCAACCTCACGCTCGGTTTTTATGTTCAAACATTCTATTTTATGCACAGTGTATGCTCAATTTAAGAATCAAGAGGTCCAAAACCCAACAAACCAGTTCTATCATAATCTCTGTGTGTGTGTGTGTGTGTGTGTGTGTGTGTGTGTGTGTGTGTGTGTGTTTTGTTTGTTTGTTTGTTTTTCTTGGGGAGTGGGTAGAGCTCTTAAAATCAACTGTGTATCGTGTATGCCTTTCTTTAGTGATGAAATCTTCTATTCAGTTTGACACATTTAAGTTTGGTAGGTACCTATTATAACTTGAAGGGTCGCCAAATTTACCCATTACATCATGTTTCTGACACTGACTTGGCAAACAGCGCAAATCATGATTTTCTGTTTATCTGGGTCTACATTGTCTGTCAATTAATGCCAAAAATAAGTTTTGAAGATTAAAAAAATTGCGAAAAAAAACTGAAACACAACTTACCATGAAAATTGAAAAAGGCGTCTGCTTTTCTCGTCTGCTGATATGTTTAAGAAGCCTCTATGGCAAACAGTGTGGACCCAGATCAGACTGCTCCTATAGGAGCAGTCTGTTCTGGGCCCACGCTGTTTGCTTCTATACTTAATTTGTCAGTAATGTTAGGCAATTATTTGCAGCAGACGACATTTTCAGATGCATTTTTAAGGGTTAAATGATCATATCTTCAGGTATCAGATGAAATTTTCAAATTTTGTTGCTTTTTCAAATAAATGAATATTGTTATTGACACCGTACAACCGACTGTTTTGACGACAGATTATCGTTTCGACGACAGATAGCGGTAAATTTGGAAGGTAAAGGGTAGGTGAAGATTTTTTGTTTTGCTGAATTCAAAAAACGAATCTGTGGGCCCCTACTGGTAATGCAGAAGGTGCTAAGTGTTTGGAGATATAGATTGTTTTTTGCTGTTGCGTTCTTGTTTATCGCTCATAGATAACAGCTAAAGTCATGTCCCAGTGGTCTTCTATCCTAATCAAACTTTTCCTGGACAGCCTAAGCATAAACGGTTCAACAATAGCTAGTACTTAAAGCTTTCACCAGTACCTGGCAGCTAGTTGAAAGATGTAAGGTCTGGGAACACCCAAACCCAAATTAAGACATGCTGCCTATGGCGTTAAGTTTTGCAGTTCAGCTTAATATGCTATAACTAGAATATGGTATATAAGAGGAACGTTTATGTGAAACCAAACATGCATCATATATTTCATTAATGTTTAAGTGTAACTAGGGCATTCTCCAATAATGACAGACGATTTCCACGTCAAATTTGCCTACCAAAACAAGTCCCAATACGTTTTTTCAAAGACGAAACAGAAATGAAGAGCTGTCGTCGATGTTATCCTTTGAAATCTCTCTCCTGTCGGCGACTGCATCCGTTGAAGAAGTGATCTGCCGGCAGAGACATCAATTTTTCAGACACCTGGTCTCTTCATGGGCGTGTAGTTCGGTTATTAAACGGAACTTTGCGGCCAAACTTTACATAAATGCTGGAGAATAATTGTAGTTTAAGTGTGACCTAATGATTATGATATATTTTGTTTCCTAGACGTTCAGCTGGAGCAGAAAGCTGTTTTTTATGCAATTTTCTTCAAACTCTGGTGTTGAAGAGCTGATAAAAAAGCTTATTTGTGCGTGAAACAGGCTCAGATTGCTGTTGCAGTATCTCCAAACACTTAGCACCTTCTCCATTACCAGTAGGGGCCCACAGATTCGTTTGTTGAATTTAGCAAACAAAAAATCTTCACCTACTCTTTTCCTTTCAAATTTACCGCTATCTAATCTGTCTTCAAAACAGTCGGTTGTACGGTGTGATATTTGAAGTTAATCATTCAAGTGAAATATCAAGCCTTTCTCCCCCAGTCAAAGTAGAAAAAGAAAAAGGTCTTCTTATTTGGTTACTTCTGTCTTCTGTTAGCCATAATTGGCATTTTCATTTTAAGGGATACATGTTATATGCATGGATGTGAAGTGTGCTCAGGCTGTTTTACGAGTGTTTTAATACATTAGCAAAGATTTCAGCTTTTTATTATTGTTTTTCTCACCTTTAATTTTATTGATGTAGTTTAGGTGTGGCAATTGTTTCCTATACAGGCTTTGATTATATGACCGTACCTAAATGTTGGCTGATGGAATTACCATAAAAGCGTGGACAAATATGAATCTTAATATTTTGTCTGTTTAAATTGTCTGCAGCATATATTTGATAACAGTGCCAACTGTTTTAAGCAGATTAATCACTATTTTAAGTGTGACACAGATCAGACAGCTCCTCAAAGAGCAGTCTGATAATGGGACACACTGTTTGTCAAAGATGCTTCTAAAACATTTCAGCAGGTCTGACGACAAAACAAAACATTTGATGTGATGAGAAATATAGAAAACAACACCGAGATACACTCAAGTGTCATACATTAGTGATAAGTTCAAGTTATGAAGTGACTCAGATTGCATGTCCATTATAGGACACAATTGTCAAGCTATATACAGTTGTTGAACTAAAATATAATATTATCACAAAATTGTGTCATGGTTGTTATTTAATTCCCAACTCACATGGACGTCATTCTAAACCTTTTTAGCTCACCTGAGCCATTGGCTCACAGAGAGCTATTGTGATCATTGGATGTCCGTCGTCTTTCGTCAACATTTGCTTCAAAGGACAACTCCTTAACTACTGGCTGGGTTTTATCCAAACTTGGCAGGAATGATCCTTATATTGCCCTCTTTGATAATTGTTGAGATGGTTCCAGTCTGTTGCATATCTAGGTCACACAGGTTAAATATAGATTTTCTAGATGAAAAACTTTAAAAATCTTGTCTAAAACCAGCCACTTGGCCTTTGTCAAGAAACAAATAACTGGATTAATGTAGGGAGCTACATCTCCATTGTCTAAGCCAATGTTAGTGTTTTAGTGTGATTAAATTTGGCTTAGACAATGGAGATGTAGCTCCCTACATTAATCCAGTTATTTGTTTCTTGACAAAGGCCAAGTGGCCGAAAATTTGAAACAGAGAAAACATAGTGTTTTAGTGTGATTCAATTCCCTTTGGAATTTTATTGAGATAATCAGTAAAACCAGAAAGCCTAGAGCCTTGATATTTGGTATGTAGCATCACCTAGTAGACCTCTACCAAGTATGTTCAAATTATGCACCTGGAGCCAAAAATGGCCCCGCCCTGGGGTTCAATGTTTAACATCGGCTTATATTGGGAAAGCATAAAAAACCTTCTTGTCTACAGCCTTGATATTTGATACATGTTTGTAGCATCACCTAGTAGACCTCTACCCAGTTTGTTCAAATTATGCCCAAAAGCCCGCCCTGGGGTCACATTTTATTATAGGAATGAATTCTGGCGACTAACAAACTTTACATAAAGCCCTTTGGGCTTTACTCAGTTTGTAAGTGAGTCGCTGGAGTTTACACATCGATAAAATCCACAAAAAAAACAATTCATTCCTTAAAATTCAAACTTTGGAACAAAACAGCACATTTGTAAATGGTTGTTGACAATATTTCAAATTTTAAAGCCTGATGAAGGAAAATAGTTCGTAACTGCTGTCCATGAAAGATGGTGCAGCCATCTTGAAAGTTCTGTCAGTTCAGAACTGTTTTGCTAAATAATGAATAAAATAGCATTCTAATGGGAGCAAATATGTATGAGCTCATAAACCCCATTTAGTTTGGAATTGTTTTTTTTTCAAACAGCTTGCTGGGTTCATTGAAGAACATTTAGATTTAGGCCCTACCACGGATCGACAGGTTACAAAAAGCACCTACCTTACATGCCCTTGCCTAAAATCCCCACATTCGTAGGACCTAAGTGTAAAAAGTTCGCTTTGATGCCATCAAACTGAGTTGAAACAGTTCGTTGTTTATGTAGCCTTTTTGTACTGACATTGTTTTGATGACGACTCTCTTCAATGACGTGACTGTTTGTTAAGTGACGTCACATAACCTCGTCTTAGAGTTCCGCCTGTTGCTTTGAAGATGCACCACTATACGATGTATGGGTTTCCAAATGAGCTTTCAACATGCTTAACTATATTTAAACTGGTGAAGGTTTTATTTTGGACACAATAACTGTGTTCGAAGTTTTATGTACAGTTCGTTATTATTACCACTATCTTAGCAACGTGAAATCAAGGCAGATGTCAACAAAAACAACAAATATTCATACACATGGGTTTTTATCAAAGTGTTAAAACAATTTAATTTTGCCAACGGACCAGTCAAAATCGCTGGAAAAAATTATAAAACATTTACTTAGAATTATATAGGGAAAAACATGAAAAAATCTTGCACGAAAACATAAGTGTTAGAGCCTTGATATTTGGTATGAAGCATCACCTAGTGGAACTCTACAAAGTTTGTTCTATTTATGCACTTGGTGCCGAAAATGGCCCAGCCCCTTGGTCACATTATTCGTTTATGATGTCGGTGTGCCACGGTCCCTTCGCACTAGGCATATACAAGCCCCATGGTCACACGTTTTACATAAGCTTATATAGAGAAAACATAAAATCTTCTTGTCTGATACCATAAGGCCTAGAGCCTTGATATTTGGTATGATCAATTATTAGTGGTCCTCTACCAAGTTTGTTCAAAGGGGCTCTTGCATGGTATGGGAAATTAACATGGGAGTCTGCCCACGCTTTGATTTTGATAATATTATGTTATTTAATTGTCTGGGGTATAACTTTAATATTTATGGCGCGTTTGAGTTTTTATGCAATTTCATTTCTAATTCATGACGTCATGAATGATATCACTATAATACCTTAGGGTACCCAGTTATAATTATTTCTAAAGTAATTGACATATCATGTAACGGGCGGAAAAATCTTTTATTAAATAGCTATATCATTGATAAGTTCGTTGGTACTTAAAATGACTTTGTATGTATTAGGATATTGGGTGGGCATTCATGTTTATAGCATGGTACCCCAATTTTAGACTGTATATTTTGTATTCAGTCAAATTTGGAATTAATATTTTTACAGGTTGCGGTCTTTGTCAAGATACCATTTCAACATATAAACTATCCATATATGTTAAGAATATGTAGACCAAATTTCATGAAATTCAAGGACAGGTGTCCCAGTTTATCTTGCCCCCTGGACAGCTTACCCCCCGGGGCAAGCCAACCGCAGTTGGCTTGCCCCCCGGGGGCAAGCTGTCCCGCGATATCTTGCCCCCCACCCTGGTTATCTTCACCCCCGAGGGGCAAGCTGTCCAGGCCTGTTTATCTTGCCCCCCGCCCAACACAAGTAAAAACATATACATGTTATTTTGTTATTTTTCTGTATCATTTTAATGAATTCAGATCCTCCATCAGTCATAAAGTAAGAAATTGGTGCCTGTGCGGTTAATATTGGTAAAACTTTAACATCATCTTGAATTAAAATATCAAGATTAAGTGATTTTAAGCTTAATTATTTTGCTAATACAACTTATTTTAAACTATCTGAATGTAATGATGTATCATTATAAACATAATTCAGTCAAATTCAGCTGTTTTCTTTGTTGCAATGTTCCGTATACTTAGTTGCAGGGGTGGGGGGGTAAGCTGTCCAGGCCAGTTTATCTTGCCCCCCCCCCCCCCCCACCGACTTGGGTATCAAAGTAAAATTATTTTGCTAATTCTACTTATTTTAAACTATCTGATTGTGAAGATGTATCAATTATAAACATAATTCAAGTCAAATTCAGCTGTTTTCTTTGTCGCAATGTTCCGTATACTTAGTTGCAGGGGTGGAGGGTAAGCTGTCCAGGCCAGTTTATCTTGACCCCCACAAACTTGGGTATCAAAGTAAAATTATTTTGCTAAGTTTTCTCATTTTAAACTATCTGAATGTGATGATGTATCAATTATAAACATAATTGAAGTCAAATTCAGCTGTTTTCTTTGTCTGATTGCTCTGTATGCTAAGTTGCATGGTTGGGGGGTAAGCTGTCCAGGCCAGTTTATCTTGCCCCCCACCCACCTGGGTATCAAAGTAAAACGATTGTGCCTATAATACTTATTTTAAACTATCTGAATGTGAAAATGTATCAATAATAAACATAATTCAAGTCAAATTCAGCTGTTTTCTTTGCTGCATTGTTCCGTATGCTTAGTTTCAGGGGTGGGGGGTAAGCTGTCCAGGCCAGTTTATCTTGACCCCCACCCACCTGAGTATCAAAGTAAAATTATTTTGCTAATTCTACTTATTTTAAACTATCTGAATGTGAAGATGTATCAATTATAAACATAATTCAAGTCAAATTCAGCTGTTTTCCTTGTCAGATTGTTCTGTATGCTTAGTTTCAGGGGTGGGGGTAAGCTGTCCAGGCCAGTTTATCTTGCCCCCCCAACCACTTGGGTATCAAAGTAAAATTATTTTGCTAAGTTTCTCATTTTAAACTATCTGAATGTGATGATGTATCAATTATAAACATAATTCAAGTCAAATTCAGCTGTTTTTTTTGTCAGATTGTTCTGTATGCTTAGTTTCAGGGGGGGGGGGGGGGTAAGCTGTCCAGGCCAGTTTATCTTGCCCCCAACCACTTGTGTATCAAAGTAAAATTATTTTGCTAATTCCACTTATTTTAATCTATCTGATTGTGAAGATGTATCAATTTAAAACATAATTCAAGTGAAATTCAGCTGTTTTCTTTGTCGGATTGTTCCGTATACTTAGTTACAGGGGTGGGGGGTAAGCTGTCCAGGCCAGTTTATCTTGACCCCCACCAACCTGAGTATCAAAGTAAAATTATTTTGCTAAGTTTTCTCATTTTAAACTATCTGAATGTGATGATGTATCAATTATAAACATAATTCAAGTCAAATTCAGCTGTTTTTTGTGGGATTGTTCTGTATGCTTAGTTGCAGGGGTGGGGGGTAAGCTGTCCAGGCCAGTTTATCTTGCCCCCCACCTACCTGGGTATCAAAGTAAAAGTATTACGCCTATACTACTTATTTTAAACTATCTGAATGTGAAGATGTATCAATAATAAACATAATTCAAGTCAAATTCAGCTGCTGTTTTTTTTGTGGGATTGTTCTGTATGCTTAGTTGCAGGGGTGGGGGGTGGGTAAGCTGCCCAGGCAGTTTATCTTGCCCCCACCCACCTGGGTATCAAAGTAAAAGTATTGTGCCTATACTACTTATTTTAAACTATCTGAAGGTGAAGATGTATCAATAATAAACATAATTCAAGTCAAATGTAGCTGTTTTCTTTGTCAGATTGTTCTGTATGCTTAGTTTCAGGGGTGGGGGGTAATCTCTAGGCCAGTTTATCTTGCCCCCCACCCACTTGGGTATCAAAGTAAAATTGTTTTGCTAATTCTACTTATTCTAATCTATCTGATTGTGAAGATGTATCAATTTAAAACATAATTCAAGTGAAATTCAGCTGTTTTCTTTGTCGGATTATTCCGTATACTTAGTTACAGGGGTGGGGGAAAGCTGTCCAGGCCAGTTTATCTTGACCCCCACCAACCTGAGTATCAAAGTAAAATTATTTTGCTAAGTACTCTCATTTTAAGCTATTTGAATGTGATGATGTATCAATTATAAACACAATTCAAGTCAAATTCAGCTGTTTTCTTTGTCGCATTGTTCTGTATGCTTAGCTGCAGGGGTGGGGTTAAGCTGTCCAGGTCATTTTATCTTGCCACCCACCCACCTGGGTATCAAAGTAAAAGTATTGTGCCTATACTTCTTATTTCAAACTATCTGAATGTGAAGAAATATCAATTATAAACATAATTCAAGTCAAATTCAGCTGTTTTCTTTGTCAGATTGTTCTGTATGCTTAGTTGTAGGGGTGGGGGTTAAGCTGTCCAGGCCAGTTTACCTTGGCCCCCACCCACCTGAGTATCAAAGTAAATTTATTTTGCTAAGATTCTCATTTTAAACTATCTAAATGTGATGATGTATCAATTATAAACATAATTCAAGTCAAAGAACAATGCAGCAAAGAAACAGCTGATTTTGACTTGATTTATATTTATAATTGATACATCTTCACAATCAAATAGTTTAAAATAAATAGTATAGGCATAATACTTTTACTTTGATACCCAGGTGGGTGGGGGCAAGATAAACTGGCCTGGACAGCTAACCTCCCCCCCCCACCCCTGCAACTAAGCATACAGAACAATGCGACAAAGAAAACAGCTGAATTGGACTTGAATTATGTTTATAATTGATACACCTTCACAATCAGTAGTTTAAAATAGTAGACTTAGCAAAATAATTTTACTTTGATACCCAGGTATGTGAGGGTCAAGATAAACTGGCCTGGACAGCTTGCCCCCCATCCCTGCAACTAAACATACTGAAAAATGCGACAAAGAAAACGGCTGATTTTGACTTGAATTAACGTTTATAATTGATACATCTTCACAATCAAATAGTTTAAAATAAGAAAAATTATCACAATAATTTTACTTTGATACCCAGGTGGGTGGGGGGCAAAATAAACTGAACTCGACAGCTTACCCCCCCCCCCCCCACCCCTGCAACTAAGCATACAGAACAATCTGACAAAGAAAACAGCTGAATTTGACTTGAATTATGTTTATATTTGATACATCTTCACATTCAGATAGTTTAAAATAAGTAGAATAAGCAAAATAATTTTACTTTGATACTCAGGTGGGTGGGGGTCAAGATAAACTGGCCTTGACAGCTTGCCCCCCACCCCTGCAGCTAAGCATACGGAACAATGCAGCAAAGAAAACAGCTGAATTGGACTTGAGTTATGTTTATAATTGATACATCTTCCCTATCAAATAGTTTAAAATAAGTATAATTAGCACAATAATTTTACTGTGATACCCAGGTGGGTTGGGGGCAAGATAAACTGGCCTGGACAGCTACCCCCCACCCCTGAAACTAAGCATACAGAACAATCTGACAAAGAGAACTGCTGGATTGGACTTGAATTATGTTTATATATGATACATCTTTACAATCAGTAGTTTAAAATAAGTAGACTTAGCAAAATAATTTTACTTTGGTACCCAGGTGGCGGGGGGTAAGATAAACTGGCCTGGACAGCTTGCCCCCCACCACTGCAACTAAGCATACGGAACAATGCAACAAAGAAAACAGCTGTATTTGACTTGAATTATGTTTATAATTGATACATCTACACAATCAGATTAAAATAAATGGAATTAGCGAAATAATTTTACTTTCATACTCAGGTGGGTGGGGGTCAAGATAAACTGGCCTGGACAGCTTGCCCCCCACCCCTGCAGCTAAGCAAACAGAACAATACAGCAAAGAAAACAGCTGAATTGGTCTTGAGTTATGTTTATAATTGATACATCTTCCCTATCAAATAGTTTAAAATAAGTATAATTAGCACAATAATTTTACTGTGATACCCAGGTGGGTTGGGGGCAAGATAAACTGGCCTGGACAGCTACCCCCCACCCCTGAAACTAAGCATACAGAACAATCTGACAAAGAGAACTGCTGGATTGGACTTGAATTATGTTTATATATGATACATCTTCACAATCAGTAGTTTAAAATAAGTAGACTTAGCAAAATAATTTTACTTTGGTACCCAGGTGGCGGGGGGTAAGATAAACTGGCCTGGACAGCTTGCCCCCCACCACTGCAACTAAGCATACGGAACAATGCAACAAAGAAAACAGCTGTATTTGACTTGAATTATGTTTATAATTGATACATCTACACAATCAGATTAAAATAAATGGAATTAGCGAAATAATTTTACTTTCATACTCAGGTGGGTGGGGGTCAAGATAAACTGGCCTGGACAGCTTGCCCCCCACCCCTGAAACTAAAGATACAGAACAATGTGCCAAGAAAACAGCTGAATTAGACTTGAGTTATATTTATAATTGATACATCTTCACAACCAAATAGTTAAAAATAAGTAGAATTAGCACAATAATTTTACTTTGATACTCAGGTGGGTGGGGGGCAAGATAAACTGGCCTGGACAGCTTGCCCCCTATCCCTGCAACTAAGCATACAGAACAATGCAGCATAGAAAACAGCTGAATTTGACTTGAATTATGTTTATAATTGATACATCTACACAATCAGATAGATTAAAATAAGTCTACTTGGCGAAATATTTTTTCTTTGATACTCAGGTGGGTGGGGGGCAAGATAAACTGGCCTGGACAGCTTACCCCCCACCCCTGTAACTAAGCATACGGAACAATGCAGCAAAGAAAACAGCTGATTTTTACTTGATTTATATTTATAATTGATACATCTTCACAATCAAATAGTTTAAAATAAATAGCATAGGCATAATACTTTTACTTTGATACCCAGGTGGGTGGGGGGCAAGATAGACTGGCCTGGACAGCTTACCCCCCACCCCTGCAACTAAACTTACCGAACAATGCGACAAAGAAAACGGCTGATTTTGACTTGAATTATGTTGATAATTGATACATCTTCACAATCAAATAGTTTAAATAAGAAAAATCAGCACAATAATTTTACTTTGATACCCAGGTGGGTGGGGGGCAAGATAGACTGGCCTGGACAGCTTACCCCCCACCCCTGCAACTAAGCATACAGAACAATCCGACAAAGAAAACAGCTGAATTTCACTTGAATTATGTTTATAACTGACACATCATCACAATCAGATAGTTTAAAATGAGAAAACTTAGCAAAATAATTTTACTTTGATACTCAGGTTGGTGGGGGTCAAGATAAACTGGCCTGGACAGCTTACCCCCACCCCTGTAACTAAGTAAACGGAACAATCCGACAAAGAAAACAGCTTAATTTCACTTGAATTATGTTTTAAATTGATACATCTTCACAATCAGATAAATTAAAATAAGTAGAATAAGCAAAATAATTTTACTTTGATACCCAAGTGGGTGGGGGCAAGATAAACTGGCCTGGACAGCTTACCCCCCACCCCTGCAACTAAGCATACAGAACAATCCGACAAAGAAAACAGCTGAATTTGACTTGAATTATGTTAACAATTGATACATCATCACATTCAGATAGTTTAAAATAAGTAGTATTAGCAAAATAATTAAGCTTAAAATCACTTAATCTTGATATTTTTATTCAAGATGATGTTAAAGTTTTACCAATATTAACCCCACAGGCACCAATTTCTCACTTTAAGACTTGTGGAGGACCTGAATTCATTAAAATGATACAGAAAAATAACAAAATAACATATATTTATTTTTACTTGTGTTGGCGGGGGGCAAGATAAACCGGCCTGGACAGCTTGCCCCCCGGGGGTGAAGATAACCAGGGTGGGCAAGCTGTCCAGGGGGGCAAGATAAACTGTTACACCGGTAACATATTTTTTCAACTTTATGTAAACACATGGCCCTAAATCATCGAAATGTAAAAAATACAATAATTATGTTTCAGTGTAAAACATACTTGAATACTTGCTTAGTTTGAATCATCATGCTAGAACGTTAATTGGTAGAAATTGATATGCTCAGTGTTTTCCCCTATTATGGATTGGAAAAAGAAAAAAAAAATATTCTTTGATATTAAGTGCCACAATTCTTATTAAATGAAGTGATTACACAATAATATTAGCCAAAATGATACAATATGTTGACACCTGTACTTAGCACACCTAGTTTCTAACATTAAAACTACATCTAGCCAATGTAACACTTAATATATAACATTATTAAGAATTTTAATTCATACAAAAGAGAAACCTTATGACAAGTCTGTTCATACAGGAGAAGAACCTTATATCTATGATTTTATAATTGTAAGACTCATTAATAAACCTGCATCACAAAAATAACCCCCTGTCAAACCTATTGGATAAAATTAACCATTTTGGTCACAGATAACTCTTGGCTTCAAATGTATTGCTAATTTAATGCTTAAACCTTCTCTGTTCATTCTGTTTTGTGAAACTGATGCTGATTTCCATCAAAAAGCAACATTTATACTTTAGCTGGCTGCATATTCTAGGCATACAGCTTTGTTTCTGGACCTCACTTATTCATGTAAAACACTGTTTTATGATACCTTTGATAAGACTCTGTTACACGTCATCCTGGTCACGGCACCAAAATGTCGTTCCTCTAGTTCAGTTGGGATGTAATGGAAATATTTAGTCTTCTTGTTTTCACATGTTTCTTGTTAGGATATTATGTTTCTTAAACAATATCATGCAGGACTTGAGGAAGTGATACACATTGTCTTGGCCCCAAAGTTCAATGACACAGGGCCATGACCTTCGGCATTTCTGACCATTGAATCATTTAAAATTGTCTAAACATGTCTTTCTTTAAGAAAAGTGGAAGTAGATTTAAAAATTTACAAACAACCTCCTTATGTCGAGTTATTGATTCATTTGAACTAAATAATTATTTTTGCTAAAACTGACCTATACCCATAAGAGGTAGGAAATGACAAAGTTACCGGTTTCAGATTCTCATGATATTCGGCTCAGATCAGCAGTATGTATATGGCAGGCTTTTGTGATAATTTGATATCTTGACAAAGACTAGAACATATCCATCTTTGAAATCGAATGTTGAATGTTTTGTAAATTGTTGAGAACAAATTTTAAAATTTTACAATCACTTCTTCTGAAAACGTAAACCATAATTTATCCAAATGGTTTTGTGGTATTAAGGTAGTACGGGACCCATGTCAAAAGATAACCTTACTTTTACTTAAAAGTAAGAGTGTAAGAGTTATCGTTCCTGAATCTTGTTTTTAAAAGAGAATACTTATTTTCTAAGACGGTAGATATTATTCTCCCCTGACAACTCTTTGATGCTGGAAACATAATTCTGTAAGTATTTTGCTTTCACAAAAAGAAGGAATGCAAGTATTAGCTTTTAAAAACATCACCCAGAGTATGAAGTCATTCAGTATTTTGATGGTTAAAAGTTGCGGACGGTATAAATATACATACTATATACATGTCTCGGTTGCTATTTCTGCATGCTGTCACTAACCTAAGACCCGCCCCCACCCCAAAAAGGGGGGGGGTGGTTGTAGACGTGCACATGCCTTGTATGTGACATTCTCATGTTTTAGGTCCCATGGAGGTACATGGTCACTAATGCTTTATGGAGAAATGACGTAACTATTTCAATTACCTTATCACACCGGATAGGCAACAATAAAAAAACAGTCTAAACAATCGATGAATGCTGATAACAAATTGCTAGAAACAGTGTTTGTGATTGCCATTTGTTGCCTATCGGACTACAAACAACAATCCAAAATACTGTTACTTACAATAATTAACTACGTTCGTCGATAGCATTAACGTTTTCGATTGCCGCCTATCTAGTGTGTTTTTGATATACTGAAGACGTAGCCAAAACAATCTGATACAAGGGCTAGGAGTTATTTCATGTTTCTGTTGAAAAAAATATTTTGTTTCGTTGCATGTTTCATGGTGATAAAATGGACATTTCTGCATACATTTTAATAAAATTAATTGGAACTGCATGTGCCTGAAAGGAAGATATATGACAATATAACATTCTTTTCTGTATATTAACGGTTGGCAAGCATGGTACAGATGCGCGGATCCAGGAATTTTCATCAGGGGGGAGGGTTCAGGTCAGTCTGACAAAAAAGCTCTGACAACGAGTTTTTTTAGTCCTCAGCTTATTTTACAGAAGTCAAATGGTCAATTTCAAAGAAATCTATCGTTTTTCAAGGCTCCAGATGGGGTCCATTTTTTTCCAGGGGGTCCAACTTTTTCCAGGGGGTGTCCAATTGCTTATTCCCTATAGAAACCTATCTAATTTGTGATTTTCCAGAGGGGGTCCGGACACCCTGCCCCCCCTCTGGATCCGCACTTGGTGCAGCCCTCACAGCTTCATGGTTAAGGCTACTATACATTATCTCATTTGGGCTTGGCAATCGTTAATAGACAGAAGAAAGTATCATCCTTTTATTGTTATATACCTTATAATAAGTGTTTACTATAGAAACTTGAGGTGTTTCAATCGCTGACAATTGTACATTTTATTTAATAATGTGTCATATTTTGGTTGATCGTTGACCAATCACTGACCGCGGGCTTTATTTCCGATAAAACATGACTGCAGAGGGCTTAATTGCCATTTCAACCTGCTCACGGATATCCTCTGCGAGTTAAGATACCGTCGCTTATGCTTTATTGAGAAATGACCAAAATATTCAATTATCATAAGATACGCGACTTTACTACATCGGATAGGCGACAATCGAGAAGGCTCTGAACAATCGATGAACGTGGATCGCAAATCGCTAGAAGGACCTCGGACAGTTTCCTATTCAATCTGCCCAAACTTTGACAGCCTTTAGGCTAGAATAACGCATAACTGACAACTATATTTTTGTGCTTAAATCAAACTGTTACATTTAGTGCACCCACCAAAATAAAAATATTTTGAAAATAATGCATAATTATGCCAAGACTTTAGGGTTTAGGGGGTGGGGGTATATTTTGTGACCAAATTTTATTTCACAGAAAGTCAAAGTTTTGCTGAATACATGTAAATATTATGTTTGCGATATAAAACCTGAAACAAAAGTGATGTGTTTGCATAAAATTCGGATTGAGAAGATTTCATTGTTTCGTATAAAGAAGAGTGCTGTCAATGACTTTTGGCTATTACCTGTAATGTTTCAAGTTTAACTTGTGCACTGAGGCGTATAATATCTGCATACTGTAAACATCATAGTCTAGATAAACACAGTTTTTGAGCGTAAAGTTGTTAATATTTTCTTAACATCAGATTTTGGCTTTATTTTGGTGCTTAAAAGAACCGTCTCATTGTGACGGTTCTTTTGAGTACCCACACCATATGTTTTGGTTTAGAAATGAGACAATTAATTACATGGTACGCACTCATAACTAAAGCCCTGATACATGCCATTGTAAATTGATATTTAGCTACAGGTTTGTACAAAATATGTTTCTAATAAGCTTTTATCATAAAGTGTTTTTGAGCACTTTGACAGCGTCCCCCCCCCCCCCCCCCCGTGACCAATCATGCCGTTTTTATATGATGTGTGTAATGTAAATTTACAACTGTATGCAAAAGGATTAGTTTGATCACGGGGGGGGAAAGCACTTCAGTAAAACTTTTTCTATTTTCGATATGTTGAATAGCAAAAACAGAGATTTCAACCCATATTTTTCAAGTGTTACTTGTCCATTGAGAAAAAGGCTTTTGTGGATAATTTGAGGGTTAAAGCTACTATCTTTTTTATAGAAAAAATATAATTTCTTTGAATTTTTTCTCTGGTGATTTTAATGGGCAATCCTTCATTAAGACTGTCCGAGGTCCTTTTCCATTTGTCGCCAGTCAGGCAAACAAACTGCAATCCAAAAAGTCGGTTTCTGACGGTATTTGGCCTACGTTCATCGATAGCATCAACGTTTTCGATTGCCACCTATCCGGTATGTGTATTGATACAATGAATACGTAACCAAAACAATCTGAAACAAGAGCTAAGAGTTATCTACATTTTTCAGTCATGTTTCTGTTGAAAAAAAGTTTGTTTCCACACCAGATAGTGAGCAATGGAAAACACTCTTAACCATTGACGAACGCGGATCAAAACTCGCTAGAAACAGTGTTTTGATTGCAAAGTGTCGCCTGCTCGATGAGTGATGGTAATAAAAAAAACTATGATTCTAACTATTTTTGGTCTATAATCGTCGATAGTATTGATGTTTTCGATTGCGCCTATAAGGCGTGGTTTTGTTGTATGCTTCACGATGTTACAGTGGACATTTTTTTTTGGAAATTCTTTTGCTTGAAAGGAAAGTATTCTTGAACTTTTTGGATACTGTAAAGGCGGCACCTCATGACTGCCTTATTAGTCTACTTTAGACATAGGTAAAATCTGAAAATGAGGCGTTATAACTACATTCGAAAGTGTTTGTTTATTGTTTAACATTAGTATAGAGGCAAACAGTGTGGACCCAGATCAGACTGCTCTAGGTTTTGTTTGTTTGTTTTGTTGCTTTACGTCCCAAGTCAACAGCTATGGTCATTGCGAGACGGTCAGTTCACCTAACCACACTTTTTCCTGGGCAGGCTTGAACAAGCGGTTAACCAGTAATTCGTGCACATACTTTCGCTTGTAACTGACAACAACCCTTCTTGAATGATTCAGCGGAAGGGAGGAGAATGACCGTAGAAATTATTTCATGATCAATCTCCACGAAAGTATGGGACCGGACGAGCAGTCTGCTCTAGATCTACACTGTTTGTTTAAGAGGCTTCATAATATTTCAATAGACGATAAAAACATACGATTGTGTTGTAATATACGCTTTAAGGGTTAATAAATGTGGGTTCAGTGCATTACATGTAACGGACAGGACCTTCATGAAATGCACGCAGACCTGCGCGGCTCAAGCAACTTGTAAACGCTTAACCAATGGATAGAACCTGATTTCCATTCTTGAGCAGTTGAAATAACCGAACCACGCCCAGATATGAAAATTAAAGTTGCCAACTTTACAGTACCCAAAAAGTCCTATAATATATTACAATGACAATATAACATTCCTTTCTGTATATTAACGTTTGTCAAGCCCTTGTGCGATAATGTGTTGCAGGCCTCACCGCTGTGTGGTTCTGGTTGCAACACATTACATTCAGGCTTGCCAAACATTAATACAAGGAAAATAATGTTTTATCCTCTTATTGCATATTTGTAAGTTATTCTTTAAATGACATTTAGCCTAGCTTAGTACTGGTTCAACCCAGGAAGAACCGTCCCGCATAACTGAAAGATTGTTGAGTGGACGTAAAGAATCAAATCAAACAAAACAAAATCAAACAAAAATGACATTTAGATCTATGCATCAGGAATAAAGCTATAATTTTTAGCTTTTATCTACATTAATCCTACGTGTAAGAAAGCATCAAAGTATCAAGACATGCTATAGCCATGCTTTAATGAGAATCATAATGTAATGTACTGGGTAACATATGCTAGGTCAAAATCTTTTTTGTCATTTTCTACGCCCCTTTTGTCAGTGCTTAATCAATAATAGCTATGTCTCCGCCCAGTGATATACATAGGGCGTAGACAAACAAAAAAAATGGTTGAAAGGGGAGACAACACTTATTAACGTCTTTATTTTTTTCAGGATTTTTCAGAAAAGTCACCAAAACAAAAAAACGAGCACGGTGGCACATATTTTTTATTCAATCATTAGATTCTTCATGAAAATATCTTTGTAAAAATATGTTTTTTGTTGTTCCAGTTACATTCTCTGATATGTTTATTTTGAATATTAATGTTGTTTTTTTGGCATTTATTCGTTTGACTTAATTAGGATTTTGCTTAATAAATTGTGTAAATACATGTTATTTCACTATTTTTTGTTTTTATTTATATCTCTGGTGTGAGTAGTATTTGTTCTGAAAAAAAAACTGTATGCGTTTCTTGTTAATTTGTTAACAAAATCTGTGTTGTTTATTTCAAAAACCTGCGATTTTGCAGTTTTTGACATCAAATAACTTTTTAAAAAGAACAGTGAGGTATTGTTTTTTTTTTTTGTTTTAGATTATAAGTTTAAGTCTATATTATAATATATTAAAAGATAAAACACTTTTGGACATATGCCGGTGAGTCCGGTACTACCTTAAAGTAATGTCTATGGTATTTTGGATTCAATCTAGATGATAAATCATAGAAATAAACAAAACTATAGATTAAGGCCATGGAAATTTAGAGACAGGTACCACCTTAAAGGTGGAGTACATAGGGTTGCTTCCTAAGCCTTATTCTTAACTATCTAATTCGATAATTACATTTTAATTTACATTTCGTATATAATGAGTTATTATTATGCAAAATTTGAACAAAATCTATGCGTGGGCATAGATGAGAGTACCCCTTATGCCAATTGGGCCAAAAATGGCCCACCCTGGGGGTCACATGTTTTACATTGGCTTATATAGGGAGAAACATTAAAAAATATTCTTGTCTGAAACCACAAGGCCTAGAGCCTTGATATTTGTTATGAGCACCTAATGAACCTCTACCAAGTTTATTCAAATTATGCCCTGCGGTCAAAAATGGCCTCGCCAGGCCGTCACATGTTTATACAGGCTTATATAGGAAAAACATGAAAAATCTACTTGTCTGAAACCGCAAGACCTAGAGCCAAAAATGACCACCTCAGTCAGGTGTCACCAGGTAAGTGGCGAGCTTTCAACTATACAAATGCGTCTGGAAGAGGCAGAAATGCCTGATGTTTGACCTCTACAACAGTAAGAACAGTAAGAAAGAAGAAGAATTTATATATGATGTTTATTTACTCAATTTAACAGCACTTATACATGTATCCCAATAGCTAACAAACATCAGTTACTGTAGACATTCTAAAATTTCTAAAACTAGTTCCCTTCAAAAATGGCCATGGCAAATTTGGCAGACCCAGATCAGACTGCTTCTGAAGAAGCAGTCTGATCAGGGTCTTCCATGTTTGTTATTCTGAGAATCATTTTGTAAAATTTCCAGTCATGATAAGAGAAAGGTGTTAAAAATTTTAGAAAATTTACCATACATGGCAGACATATCTAAACAATGACTTATTTATGAAAAGATTTTGTTTGAGAAATAGCTCAATTTCTGATGCACAAGTTTCAGCCCATAATTCTACTCAAAAATTTCACTGTCAATCAAATAAGGATTTTAAACTATATAAAATATCAACGCTAATGTATTTTTCAAAGCATTAGGGTTATTTTACAAAAATTTAATATTCCATGACATTTTAAGAAAGCAGTCCAAATTCAAGTACTATTCAAGCTCTATGAGCCCTGTTGCCGTTTTCATGAACACGATACCTGCCTTACAAACTCTAGTAAATTATGGTTAGCCAAAATATCCTTTAAGTTAAAGGCTAAAAATTTTGCACAAAAATTATGAAATTTCTCAAACATAGAATAGTTCTCCATTTTATAATTTTACTAAATCTACAAAGGAAGACAAGCACAGGCTACAAAGAATGCATTTTCTCCCGCTTTTACCTACAGAAACAGGGGCAGATTCAGGATTTCTGGAAAGGGGGTTCATATGTATAAAGGTATAGGGGTTCACTTTATTTATTATCTCATTTTTCTTAAATATCCCATGAAAATGAAATAATTTGTGCTCAATATCCAATTAAAATGGAATAATATGGTCTCACTGAGACCAAATTATTTCATTTTCATGGGATATTTAAAACAGGGGGCGAGGAGAAGGGTTCAAGTGAACCCCCTAAACCCTCTCTGGACCTGCCACTGAAAAGAAGAATCTTAATCTTATATCTTCCATTCAACATACCTCCAGATAAACACTACTATTATTTTTTAATTGTGAGTCTAAACATGTTTTAGGTGCTTAATTTAGGTAGGTTTTTAACTCTATCCATGCTAGCAGCAACTTTAGCAAAGTCATGGCAAGTAAGGAAAGAGATAGCAATAAATAGGGTAAGAAAATAACTCTTATTCTGCCAATATATTTTGTCCTGAAAATGTCTTCTGATTATTACATAAGCTGCATATATTTGAAAAGCTTTTACTATGGAAACAAACACTATGAACCATGATCATACTGCTGCATAAGGGAGCAGTCTGGCATGGGTCATTTTGTTTGCTATATAGGCTACAAATGTACCTCCTAGTATGCATGGGTGAAAGTTCAAAATTTCAAAAATTCTGAACTTTCTAAATTCAAATCTTAAAACATGTTGTATGCCTACATAGAGTTAACAATTTTAAGTTTAAACGGCCAATTGTCTTCAGACAGACTGTATATAGATAAGAAAACCTATTATAATTCTTCCAATTGAGCATTTTGAGGCTGAATTTCTATGGAAAGTCAGCTTCAAAACACTGAATTCAGGAATAATCCTAAAAACTTACACCCATGTGCAATGAGAGAGCAGACTGAAATAGTTGTCAATGGCCGGAAATGGTGTGCATTTTTAGGATAACTAAGATAACAATTATAATGTATCTTTTTTTACCATTTACACTATAAGTGGGATAATCAAAAATCTTGGTGTATAAAATACAATGAGGAGCCACAGAAAGTTACATCAGTACATTAAACATGGGTCCTTAAATAAACCTCCAACTCCAATGAGTACCAGCATTGTGTTATGTGCGTGAGCAGCCTAAGCTTGTTCAAATAGTGATTTTTTGGAATTGTGAAAAGCACCAAAATCATTTGTGATCACCCAAATGTACATCTAACTTATTGTGGTTCCCCAGGGCTTAATTATTGAAGTCATTAAATACAGTGCTGTCCCTTTATAACAATTCTTGGGGTCCTTAGGTATCAATCATGTTATAAGTGAATTGTGTTATAAAGGGACAATCTTACAAAGAAATTAAAGAAAAATGACCATAGGTCCTTTAATTTCTTTGTAAAATTCCACAGTAAAAAAAAATTGGGAGCCATACCATGACCAAGTTCTATCCAAAGCCATGTTATAACCAGAAGTGTTATAAAGAAACTGCATTGTACTACTGTTAAAGAAAAATATAGCACCTACGAGTACATTGTTACTTACCTAAAAATATAACTAGCTTAATTAGAAAAGGAATGCTTATTTGGTTATCATATAAAAATATTTAGCACTGTCTTATCATAATAAAAGTTTAAAAAAATGATTGTAAGTGAAAAATCTTATTCTTTTGGCTATCCCATTCAAAATGGCTAATTTACTTAAATTGTGCTCTATAAATTGGTAAACCCTCTAATGAATATACACATCCATAAACTGGATTTTTTTCTTTTGTTTACATATTTGTATTATATAACAACTTACTTAAGTGGATAAAACGCCAGGTTTTCCTAAATTTGAACTTGAACCTGTCCAAAATACAAATCGGACGGGTCCACTAGACTACCGTGGATAAAACTGTTCAATAATGCTGTAACCAATACTAATGCACACAAATAGAATGAAAATCTGAAAGAAATAAATAACTAATATTTATGTACATATTATCCAGACCAACTCAATAGAAATTAATACTTAATGCCTATGCTTACTGTAACTCTATTGCACCCAGATTGGCCAAAACTCCTAAGTTTTGGCCACTCTGGGTGCAAGACAAATGCTCATTTTCAGCAACTTAAGTCAAGTTATGTGCCTTAACCCTTTACTCCATTTTAACGCCATTTTCCAAATTTTCAAAAGTATTCAAAACTTAGCTTAAATTTTTGTTAGATTTTTTCAATGTTGTTTAAAAAAAGAAATGATGTCATGATCTAAAAATAGCCCATGGAGTGAAGGTGTTAAACATGCATTCCAAGCTATCTTTTGAGGCTACACAAGATTTTTGTCTGAAAAAATCATCTTACAAACCATAATTGTGGAGGCATGGAAGTCTCTGGCAATACTGCACAGATGTGTATGCTTGTCTCGCCTTTCTGGTTGCTTTTGCAGTAAGTATAAAAATCTCATGAGCTGGCCAATCAGAAGTGTGCTATACATATAAATCTAGAACACACAATCTCTATAGACACTAAATCATCCCCTAACATGCTATTAACTAGAAAGCAGACACCTCTGATTCTTGACCAGTGAAGCCTGTAGAGCAGTCTAACAAGTCTACATTTCAACACCTTACATATACCTTCTACCCAAATCCCTCTTGATATTGGGTTTGGTGAATATCAAAAAAGCAAAAAATTCCCTCATTCAAAAGTCAATTTATGATAGATAACAATACAATTAATTAACCCTTGATCTCCTGAACACAGATTTATCCTTTTTAGAAAACACTGTAGATCTTAAATGAGGAATGCTGCAGGCTAACAAGATAGACATTAGGAAGGAGTGTAGTACATAAGAATATTTAGCATGACAAGAGTTATCTGCCAGTTTCTCTCTGTACTTTTTAATACATAAAAATTATTTCTTAAGCAAAACATTCCAAGCTTTTAAACTCAAATAATCTAGACTTGTTGGTTTTATGCCTTACGTTCTTATGCATGCTGCATTAGTATTAATGCAAACGACCAGTCCAGATTCCTTGCTGCTACTCAACTGGCAGAATACTGTATATCTAGAAATTTTTGCGAAATAGTATTAAAAGACATATTTGTGACCGGAATATTTCTCACCCAGGGTATGACTGACCTATATCAGAAGTCTACAGATTGCTTTCGGCTTTTCGCGAGGATTTTCATTTCATGACACTTCGCATATGCGAGGTTTCACAAAAAAAAAAAACACTCGCAAATATTTCCGAATTTACAGTACTGTATTGATCACATGGCTCTTGACGTGAAAAAATCTGTCTTCGGTAATTGCAAACAACAAAGGCACAGACCAGCCTGTGCATATCCACAGACTTATCAGCACCTTTGTTATTTTTTATAAAGTATCATATCTAAGCTTTCTACAAGCTAAATTTTATTTTTCTAGCTAGTCTCTGTAGCCGAGAAGACAGGTTAGTCTCGCTTTGTCGGGAACCCGGAAGACAGGTTTTGTCGCGTCAAGGCTCATATGTCTAGTGCACTAGTTATTTAGAAGCTTGGTGACCATGGGCCATGGGCTAGGGGGAAATAAGTGATGCTCAAGTAAGAAAGATTTCATTCAATCATTTTTCCTTATCTGGGCATATGCAGAATCACACAAAGTTTGGGCAGAAATTTCATTTACTTTTACCCAAAAGCAACATTACAGGACATTTAACCAGAGTTTTCAATGGGAGAAACATCAAATTCCCTGCTATTCCCCAAAGCCACATGGGCCTTGCAAAGCTTGTGCATAACTATGATTTTACATCAACCAACCATGCAAAACAGTCCTCAGTTTTGACCAACCTACCCACGCTCACATTTATAACATAAAATCTTATATAACATTAACATAACATCAATTAATGAGATAGATGAGAATAATGTTTCACAACTATAGTATTGGACTTGTACAATATCAACAATTAATCATTGACAATTAACTAACCCCATCCCACTTACTTATATACAAAAAAGCAAAGTGTCAGAGAAAAAGGTTTGGCTACTGTAGCAAGCTGTCAGAAACATCATATCCTCCAACCTTGTCGGGGGGATAAAAAAGATACAAGTAGTGGAATATTCCAAAATTTAAAGACAGGAGAGTCTACTTTAGAAAGCAATTATCGATCTCCATAGCTGCAGAGACTCCTGGTCTTATTTCCTTCAATTAAGGAATGCTTATATATCTATGAATAACAAAACTAGGCAAGTCAACATGGAAGTTTTTTTTGTAAACTTATCAAGCTACCAATAAATTTCTTACTTTGATAAATATAAGAAACCTTAACAGGGGACAAAAATATTTCAATATTGCACATGCCCTGCAGGACGAGTGACTTACAATTTTAACTCGTCTTGCAAACATGTGCGCTTGTCCTTTAAAAGCGTATGCAATAAAGAACATAAGGGAGTAATATGCAATATGACATCCTCGAGTAATCCTTCCCAAAGCACTCGTCCTACAGGACAAGTGCTTGTCCTTTCTAGATTTCACTCGTAATTACGAGAGGACAAGTTGAATTTTTGTCTCCTGCTTAAAAATTACTGTTTTATATTCATTTTTTAAGGCAATCAGTTGGTAAAACCAGTATAGGTTTGAAATTATTCAGGAAATATTCATAAGGGCAAGCATTTGATCTTGATTGGCTGTCAAACACGTTTGGCAGCCAATCAAGATCAAAAGTTTGCCTGTCAATGAAACCTGTAGAGATTGAAATGAATTTTTCAGGAAATATTCATACAAGGAAGCTTTCGTTCTTGATTGGCTGCCAAACATATTTGGCAGCCAATCAAAGTCATAAACACCTAACAAACATGAAAATGATCTTTCTAAATGGCTTCAAGTCTTTGCACACTTTTTGTTGTCTGCTGATTTTTTCAAAACTAACATGTTCCAAAAATTCTTACAGAAATACCACCAGTTTCGAACAATTTGGATCGAAATCCAGTCAAATACTTTAGATCTGATCTGGGTCCAAACTGTTAGCAAAACTGGTTTTACAAGGGTTATCAGCATACAACAAAAGTTGTCACAAGCAGGTAATGAGATAACTTACCCTGAATATATCTATATTTCCCTTGAAAGTCCTGCTATGGTAAAATTTCTGCTATGTTATATCTCATTGATATGAAAACTATAGATCGTCATCTTCAACCTTTCCTGGTAAAATATCAGGGGCAGATCCAGGATTTCTGGAAAGGGGGTTCATATGTATAAAAGTGTGCGGGGTTTGCTTTGCTGATTTTATCCAATTTTTTAAATATCACATGAAAATGAAATATTTTGGTCTCCAGTGCATGAGGTTTTCGTACTTATTGTATCACCTCAGCGAAAGCTGCTTGCATTCATAAAGTAAAGATATGTAGACAAAAGCTCAGACCAGAATTTTTACCCCTAGCTCTGTGTTGGTGATTGTTAGAGGCATATGTGATTAGCACCAAAATCTCGGCTGGCCCATTTGTAAATTTTAACTAGGAACCCCCTTATATCTAAACAATAGACAAATCCAACACTTGGAAAACATCACTTCTTGAAGGTTCTATAGAATATTATGAGTTTACATTCTCGTTTTATTGAAAAATAGACATATTCAAGGTCATATTGACTTGATATTAATTCTATGTACAAATTGATCCATGATGGCATCTCGGTAATTTTCCCATCCGAAAACAGAAAAATTTCAGTTTTCAGAGTGTCAGAGAAATAAATACATTGTATATTTCATAACAACATAATTTAACAAGCAATAGAATGTATAGCTCTAGATAAGTTTATTTAACCCTTCTGCTGCTGCGTAAATCAACCAGCTATTTCAATATCTACCATTTTATCTGATTGTTACAAAAATTGCACATAGCAAAGTGGAAAATGTGGAGCCTGATCGGCTGGGGTCCAATTAACTCTTTGTGTTTGAAACCCCTTAACAGTATTTTGGCAAACATTGAAGACACAGATGATATACAGCATAATGCTGCATTTCATCAGGGTCTGCACTGTTTGCTTGGATTAAAACAAACTTCTGGGACAGAAATATATCATTTGGAAAATTCTATCTGTGACCTCTCAGAACTTATTGTATTAATATGCATGGGAAAATTCATCTCGAGCTATCTAGTGGGGTTAGAGGTCTGTATTTTTGTCCGAACCTTTAGCTGCATCCCTACTTTGGGCCTGTCATCATATCATAATCAGATTTTTGATTAACATGCAGGTGCAGGGGCATCATCCACATCTGTGGGCCCCAGGTTAGCTGGCTAGCTGCAGGCATAGCAGATCTCACACAATCTGTGAGTAGCAAAAGCTCTGGGAAGACTGTGCAGATGCACAGTCTCATATGATACCAGAATTTCAAGCCTTGTATAGGTTAAGATATCTTGTCAAGAGCTATGACATACAAGTACTAATTACAGCATAGAATTACAGCATGGAATATAACGAAGCTAGATTACAGCATACAATGAGAAATATATACATACAGAAAAACCTGTCTTAAGCGGCCACTCAAAGAGGACCAAAAATTGGTTTTCAAGACCGATTATCACTTAATTCAGGTCAAAAGTATTGCAGAATTGGAGCATTCTGCAATACTTTCGACCTTCATTAAGCTACTATTTGTCATTAAGATCTTTGTTTTGTATATTTTTGAGTGACCGCTTAACACAGGTTTTACTGTATTAATAATGCACCACCAGTTATGGCAAATGTTCCTAAAAATTTATTGGGGGTATCGTTAAATCTTCTAAGAATGGGACATGATTTTTGTGGCATGTCAAATACCATTTTCTCAAACAAAAAACAACGCCAAACATCATAAACTTCCAATTAAAGAAAGTTGGTGCTTCGTAAGGTAAAATTTAGGACACCATTTTAGACCAGTATCTTTTTCGTAAAGTGTTTGAACTCATCAGAAACCCAATATGCATTAATGAAAATAATATTCTGGCGTAAAGTACTGTTTCTTGTCGGTACCCAAATTGTTGAAGACACAAGTCACTCAGTCAATAATGTCAAAAAAAGAACTTCATACATCAGCCATAACAATTAGCTATTTACAACAAGTTTCTACACAACTATGTACAACTGTTAGGTGATTGCACAGCCAGTCCTCCATAACTAAACCCATTCATGCAGCATATAACCTTACATCCTTATTGTATTGTCCTCAATAGATTGGTCTATCATTCATTACAAGGGGTGTTGGCCAAAATTTTCAAATATTTCAATAATGGTCAACAGTGTAGACCCAGATGAAATACTGCATTCTGTAATGTATCACCTGGGTTTACATTAATTGATGATGTCCAGTTTAAATGCCACTATGTCCATCCCCAATAACCTTTTTTGTTCATAGATAATTAAACAAGAGACCTTATTTTGGTATTAACCCTTCACAGCATTAGAACGCCTTTTGACACCTTTGAAATATCATGTATTTGAAAATATTATGGAAAATGGAGCATTTGCTCTTTTGGAGAAAATGCTCCATTTTCCATAATACTTTAAAAAGTTTTCAAAACTTAGCTTAAATTTTTCTTGAATTTTTTCAATATTGTCTAAAAATAGAAAATGATGTCATGATCTATAAATAGCCTTTTGAGTAAAAGGTTAAATGGCTTTACTTTGGCATATTACCATTGCACCTACAGGAAAAATTGAAATGGAACATCACTTAATTTGATCAGCTAACTTATACAGTGTAAAACTGTAAGAAACTATCAGATCTTTTTTTTTACTATTATGACCCACAAAAACTTCATTTATAAGTAATGTTAATGAAATATAGAAATATATTAGTAATGAGGTCTGGTTCAACTACTAGAACACAACTCTACCCAGCCAGCAACCATCAGCCCACCAGCGAAACGCAAAACAAATGGAGTTTTGCTGGCGGGCAGATGGTGGCCTGAGCCTATATGTTGGCTTGGTACCTAGGATTAAATGAAATGTCTCTTACACAAGTACCTCACAATGACAGTCACAATATGGTCCAGCTCAAACCAGTAAGCCATACCATGTGAAAATATTTCTTCTAGGATTGTATCCAAATCATTTGGGCAAGCACATGAGATTTTGGTTCTTATCACATTATGCGCAAGAGCCCCATTTAAACGCTTACCCTGACGGTTCCCACATTGCTGGAGAACACTAATGCTGATGGTTCCTGCATTGCGGGCTGTCAAAATTTTAGTTCATCTACATCAATTGTGTATGTGAAGGAGAAAGCTCTAAAGAGTATACTTTGTTTGATTTGATTCTTTACACCCCAGTCAACAATTTTTTAGTTATGTTGGGATGGATCTTCCTGGGTTGAACCAGTACAAAGCAAGGATTAATGTGTCTTGCTCAAGGACACAACGCAGTGACTCCCTTAAGCCTGGAACCCGCAACTCCTCAGTCTCAAGTCAAGCACTCTACCAGTGAGCCACTGCGCCCCATCTGGAGAGTATGCATGTTTGCACAGGCTCGCCTGAGCCTTCGCTGTTCAACAATGCTAGAACTACTAAAATCTCATGTGCTGGCCCATTTATGCTTCTAGGAATGCTCAGAGTATAAACATGCACAAAGGTCCCTCATCCATTACTACAATCACCATCAAAGATACCTTTTCACATGGTATGGCATATATAAACTAGTCTAGGAAGCTACCCTCTCAGATAAAGTCAAGTTTATCAGCAATTTGTTATATAAGAGTCCTAAAAAGTAATTCAACTCCCTTCAAATCACCACCCATAATTTGCAACAGAAGACATTTGCACTTAAAGACTTTTTGCTTATGGAAGCAAACATAATGAAGTATAAAGCTTTTTTTTTTACATTCAAACAAATTGGAAAGTTTATCTACTTCTGGCTGTACTTAAAGATTAAGAGAGGCAAAAATGCAGTCTGTTTTTAGCTTCCTTACATCTGACACAGCCACCAAGATTTTACTAAAAATTCAAATGTTAAGTGGAGCTGGCCAACAAGCAAAGTCAATCTGTTGCCATGTTTGTTGTATCATTTCCCATGATTGTTGTACCTTCTAAACTCGCACCTTATCTGGAGCTTTAACCTATACATCACTGCTGGAATTCTTAAATATCTACATCATGCAGCCTCTGTACAGCATAAATAGTGAAATATTGTATTGTGTAGTCAGTGTATGCAGAATCAGATCAGCCAGAACATGCTCCATCAGATCATAATAAGCACACATGCTTGTTTTCCTCCATAGCAAACAGTACAGACCCTGATGAAATGCTGTTTACTGTTTGCCAAAGTACCTGTGTATCTGTATTCAGAAGGAAAAGAGTTAAGCCCTATGTTTAGGGTCAATAGGAAATGGACCCTGTTATAAGTGAATTGTGTTATGAAATGACAATTTTACAATAAAACCCAATGACAGTCATTTTCCTATAATTCCTTTGTAGAGAACTGGGGAGCCAGAGCATGACTGTCTAATATCCCAATAAGTGTTTTATCAAGATGTGTTATAAATGGACTGCTGTGTACTTAAGGGTTGTTCACACTCTATGAACATCAGATTCCAATCAATCAAATGGTATGATTGCATCATCAAATGGATACATTGTTTGAATGAAAGTTTTGATCCTAATCAGCTGGCTTCATCTGGAGACAAACTGGCCTGGATCTACACTTTTTCAAAAGAGTGTTAAGAATTTTCTGTGTTGTGCCCTATATGGTCCAATACAGTGCATCCTGCTCATATCACAGATGTTTGATTTTTGAATGGTGTCACAACTGTGACTAGATTAGAGGAAAATGAATACAGTTTAACGACATACATTTAAACGATCACAAGCTACTTGTTTTAAAATTGATACAAGTCACTATATACAAGTCAAACAAGCATGGGCATTCCGTGTACAGTAGTCCCTTTATTTCTGAAATTCACAACTTCTTATAAAAAGGCTTTGGATATAGCATTCAGTCATGATGTGGCTCCAAATTTTTTTAAAGTGAATTTTACAAAGGTATTACGAAATGGTCATCTTCTTAATATAACACAATTCACTTAAAACATTGTCCATTCCTATGCATTATAAAGGAACGTCACTGAAGTATAATTTTCACAATACTTTAATACCATATAAACCCTAAATATTGGATGCTGTTCAAATATTTTATTGTCAGAACCTAATCACTCAAATACGAATAAAAAGCAGATGCAAATAAAATAGTCCTGCAAACTATTTTTCTTTCTTCAGGAAATATTCATAGACAACTAGGATGGATTATACCAGGACTAGGTAGGCAGCGACCATGAAAACAAATTTTTAAACAAAAATACATTTCTGTTGGCCAAGAAAGATGCTTTCAGTCACAAAAAGACATATTGGCAATAGATGCTCTATGATCATCTTTTTGACAATCGAAAACACTAATCTTGGCAATCAAAAACACATTTTGTGTGTTCATGGTCACGCTTAGCGTCCAGGACTTGGTCATTTGTTAATAACTAACACTAGACCTACAGTAAGTCCTATCTTAAGCTGCCACTCAAAAAGAAGACCAAAAATTTTCTTTCAAGACCATTTATCGCTTATTGCAGGTCAAAAGTATTGCAGAATGCTCCCCTTGGAGCATATTCTGCAAAACTTCTGACCTTCATTAAGATATCAATTGTTATTCCGATCTTTGATTTGTCTATTTTGAGTGGCCATTTTACACAGGTTTTACTGTATATGCCCAGCTTCAGAGACCAGCTTTAATCTGGAAAAGTTGGATATTTATACTATCTAAGCAGCAAATAACTGTGGCACTGATCAGACTGCGCACATGCACAGGCTGATCTGTGACTTTGTCGTTTGCATACAACAAAAACTGTCTTTCTCATGTCTTTACTCAGAGTGTTTGACTGAACAGTGAAGATTGTTTCTGAGGACACAAAAGCCTGATCTGTGTCTACATTAACTGCCTATACAATAAGTCTTCCACTGACTGGAATTGTGTGGTTCAAGGAGCCTTTGTGGTGCCTGTTAGTTTGGGCGTAGTCTTCTTATCTCCGCCTCCATTATCTCCCCCTGACTGGCTCGACACCACCCAGACTGTAACAGAAAAAAACAAAACTACTACAGCATGTGATGACGCACATTAGATTCTTACAATTAGGGAATTCAGGCAACTGCTTATAATTTTAAGTCCTCTGGGCTAGATCTTATCCTTTGAGTGATCAGTGGTTTCGACTTTAAAGGAGATATATAATTAACCTATTCAGTGCCACGCCTATCAAACGCTTGAATGCTCAACATCTGGTTGAATATTAAAAACAACTGCTCCATGAAGAAAATCAAAAATTGGGAAATGTCATGCAACAGCCTATGGATTCCTGCCTTCGAGGTATAAATATGAGCTCAGAAAGTATTCTCATTAGGTCATAACTACTTTTCGCGCGATAAACATGTTCCTGTCAAATTCTGGTACACCTTTTTTACGTGAATTGTAAATCTGACAAAACGAGAGAACTTTCTGACCTCAAATTTATAACACAAAAGTAGGAATGCATCGTCTGTTGCATGACATTCCCCGATTTTGGATTCTCTTCCTGGAGGAATTGTTTTTAATATTCAACCAGATGTTGAGCATTTGAGCGTTTGGTAGGCGTGAGTGCAGTCCTTTATAACATACCTTATTATAACAAGAATTTGGATAGAACAGGGTCAAGCTGACTGTGGCTCCCAAACATTTTTACCATGGAATTTTACAAAGAAATTAAAGGAAAATGGCCATGAATGGTCATTTTCCTATAATTCCTTTGTAAAATTGCCACTTTATAACATGATTCACATAATGAGGTCCATTCCTATGGATCCCAAATATAGTGTTATAAAGGGACTGCACTCAGTGACTGTATATCAATAAATGTGACTCATTTACTCAAAGCCCATGAGACATAATGGGTAATTCTTCATACTTTTGGTTTTGTCTGCCAACATTTTTCAAAAAAAAAATTCAATAATTTTTTGCAGACAATTCACATGTATGGTAAAATGTTCTAAAATTTCAAACACTTTTCTTGTTCTGTTCTCAAATAAAAGGTTGGATTTCAAGGCTGGTATTCACAAATTTCTTGTCAGAATGTCAAACAGGGAAGACCATGATCTGACCACTTCTTCAGAAGCAGTCTGATCTGGGTCTGCCTTGCTTGTCTGGCCCTTTTTGTTAGGCAACTAAGAACATTTACCAAAATATCAAGCCTAATTTTCCAGAAAGTTTTGTCTGTGTTGTTTCTTTACCTCATAGTCAACAATGTTTCAGTCATGTCAGGACATTTTCCTTTCTTCCTGGGTTGAACCTGTACTAAGCAGAGGATGAAGTGTCTTGCTCAAGGACACAACACAGTGCCTCGAGCTTGAACTAGTGACCATTCATGCCAAGTCTAACACTCAGATTAGTCTCTACCAACTGACAAAATTGTGATTTCTGTCTTGATTTTCTGAGAAAATGGAGTGCTCCATTTTTCTAGAAAATCATGACAGAAATCACAATATTGTAATAAGCTACAACTGTGAGCCTATAGCTGTCTGCCTAACATGAGGAGTCACTGTTTGCAGAAGCATACGCACAAAAACAATTGTAATATGTTTAAATATCTTTAATTTCTTAAAACTCATTTGTAAAATTATCTTTAATTATTTACCTTCCTTTGTAAAGAAAGAGTTTAGACAAAAACAGATACTGTATTTATCAAGATGCAAAATGTAATCATTGATCGAAATTTTTAAAAGTTTGATAATAATGTGGCACTTTAATTCCACTATGATCAAAAGAACAGTTAAGTACTTTGACTCTTATAATGTTCACCTATTACTTTTTGCCTTTAGAAAGCTTTTGGAATTGTTTGATCAGCCAAAGTACTAAATCATACATTTTTTTAAGAAGTTATAAATGCATATAATAGACCTCTGAATAAATACATGCAATAAATGTTTCATTTCAACTTGTTCTCAAAATCAATGAAAATGACAAAGTTTTTTTCATAAAACTCAAAACAAAAGATAAAACCAGTGCTAAGCAATAAAGATGTGCCTTGTATATCAAGTTTATGATAAATCAGTGCATTTTAAAGAAGTGCTCATCATTATAAAACAAGATTTGTATTTGTTCACAACATCTGTTTAAAAGTTATGTGTATCAAATGAAAAGAAAGATTCACTTCAAAACTCAAATTAATCTTTTCTACTAAATCTTTTCGACATAAATAAGGAGCAAAATAATTCCAAATCTAAAACTAGATGTTATAGTGATAATTGAAAGAGTACAATATCAAAACTATAACTTAAGATGTGCATGCAAATGCAAATACAGTCAATTCTTGTATAACATAAGTTTCAATCAAAGTAAGTAAGGTTGCAAAGATCAGGAATAGATACAATCAAGTACCACACCTGACCCAGGATACCAATGGGAAAATGACAAACTCACAGAAGACACCACAAACGAGAGCCAAGAGGTCAGCCATTTCCCAGCAGGTGACCACGAAGCACATATAAACAGACGCGCACAAAACATAGCAAACACAAGACAGAACAAAAACATAAAAGATCCACAAAAGAAGTACCGCCTTGGAACGGTCAGTAAAACATTTTACTGGAGGGCTTAAACCGGTTTAACGGCGCCAATGTGGGAATTTTTGTTTTTAAAATAGCAACAATATTTTTACAATGTTGTGCTTGCATGGTTAATAAAAAAAAATTGGGGGAAATCTGCGCATCAAGCAGCATTGATTTCATCACAGAAATTAAAAACTTATAGTGTGAGGGCTAACTAACAAAAACAGAAGAAAATGTGTTAATTCCATACAAAATGAAATGAAAGGTGAAAAAAACCGGACCTGCAATGGGCCACAATGTCCGAATCGGTAAAATCCAAAAATGCATGACAGTGACCAGTAATTTTGATGCGGACATACTTTTGTTTTATTGATAACAAATGAAAACAAACACATGAGCAGCATTTTGCCATGCAGCCCAAATATCTAATACCTTTTTGTTTAAGGCCAATGGCATATATTTTTTGTACACTTAACAGAGAATTGAAATATGTAAAAAATAGTTTATTCAAACAACGTTTTAGTTAATAATAGTTGCGGCCCTCAGTATCAACACTTCAACATTATCACAGGGACCAAGCTAGGGGGCGACTAGGGCAAAATAGTCGCCCTAGGGGCCGAAATTTCGCCCTAAATGGGACCCAGGGAGAAGTGGGAGCCTCCCTAAAAAAAAAAAAAAAAAAAAAAAATATTTTTTTTTTTTTTTTTTTTAAGGAGACTCATTTTCATTATGTCACCACACAAATGCCAGCTATGGTGACATTATCAGACAATCTACTACCACTGCATCATGTTTCTCCTTCCATTAAATGGCAATAGTATGTGTAATGGCAAATATGCTTCTAATTTGACAGAAAATGCCGTAATTTTGCGCTATAACTTCTCCCTATCTGACTGTCACTTCTCCCTAATTTTCCTGCTGGGAGAAGTCACTTCTCCCTAAAATTCTGGGCCAGCTTGGTCCCTGTATCAGACCTCTAGGTAAAGCTCTCACTTCTTAGGGGATCACAGGATGAAACAGGAATACCTACTATAAATGCATAGGCTGGCCCATGTTTCTGCAATTTAAGATTCATGTATTCTTACACCTAACTTTATGTTTATGGTATAGTATATAGTTATTGATGGCTTGAGATAAAAAGAAGTACCAGGCTTTCAAATGATTGAGAGACTCAAATAATAACACACTAAAATTATTAAAATTATTTTTTAAAAACATGTAGAGCCCTGGAATAGTAGGAATACTTTGGTAAATATACTAAATTCTGATTTGTAGCCAAAAAAAGTTGTTTTCGAATGTCTATCTTCACTTTAGTGCCAATCTTAACCCATATAGCGCCACCTATAATTTGCAGCAGACAACAATTTCAAATTTTACTGCTTTTTCAAAAACTACAACTTAGGCATAATATTCGCGAGAAGCCTCTGCTGGCAGATGATTCTTATGAAATATCATACCTTATTTTCTATAAATAAGGAAAGATGTCACAAAATTTGGTGTCTGCTGAAGTCGTGATTGGCACTTAAAGGGTTGAAATTGGTCTCATTGGGTAAAAAACCTCTACAAGGACAGAGACTTGCTAGACAATAGAAGTTTAAACATTATTCTCTGCAGAAAGTAGTGCATGACAAAGGTGCTGATTTAATTGTGCCTTTGTTGTTCTCAAGCAGCAAAAACAGGTTTTCTTGCATGAGGACTCTTTGGGAAATCACTGTAATTCAAGCTCAGTGATGTGTCCTACAGTTGTGTACCAAATAACCCTATTATCCAGAGCTCTGATAAATACAAATCTATTTCTACCAAATGTCAGTTAATAACATTTATATACCCTAGCTAGATTAAGAGGCTACCCAAGCTGCATGTTCAAAGAGAAAAAACAACAAGTGTTTATTAATACTCAAATGAAGTTCATTTTATGATAAAAATTGTTGAGGTTGAGAAGAAATTTTGAGAATCATTTTATAGTTATGCTTTACAAAGTGAAATTCAATTACAGCTTAGACATAAAATTGTACAAGCCCTCTTACACTACAACTACAAGGTAACACAGATGTAATGTCAAGGGTGTAACCAGCATGCTAACCTACTGAAGCGAGCTGGGATTCTCTTCAATTGTGCCCCACTTCAAAATAATGACTATTTAAGGCAAAGAATTTGCTACCCTTCCACGAGTGAATTCTTCCCTTTAAACATCCCTAATGTCTTCAGCAAGCACAGATTTCTGTGACTATTTTTCATGGAAAAGGACTTGATATTTTGTGTAAATTGTCTGCCTGCAGAGTTCTGTTTGGTTTCCTTACGAATCAACAAAAACTTGGAAGTGACTGCTCTATTGCAAATTTTAACATGAAAGTGTTTTAAGTTTACTACAACATATCTACCCTAATTATTTGGACATCTTAATCTCACCATGCAGGGGTGGATCCAGGATATCTGGAGATGGGGTTCATATGTATAAAGATGTGAGGGTTTGCTTTGCTGATTTTATCTAATTTTTCTTAAATATCTGATAAAATTGAAATAATTTGGTCGCACCGAGACCAAATTATTTCATTTTCATAGGACATTTAAAAACAACCAGCGTGAAGGGGGTTCGGAAGCCCCTGAACCCCCTCTGGATCCACCACTGACCATGCAACTTTTCTAAAAAAAAATTAAACCCCGATGAGGTGTGTATATAGTGACTGAGAAGACTGATCTGGGCTTACGCTGTTTGGTTCAGTCTATCTGACTCCTAGCCTTTGCGTAAAATAGTTGCAAATGTAACAATGTAATCTGCACCTTGTCTTATTGCAGGACATTTTAAAATCATTTGTCTTCAATTTACATAAAAATAAATAAATCACATTTTTGTTAAAAAAAATAAACTTACCTGTCATCAGAAAGCAATGTACAGTTTCTAATAAATGTCAAATTACAATGGTAGGTATTAAATAAAATTACAGAATAATAATCAATTGTGATTCTCTCCTGTCCTGAGTAATGGAGGCAAATCAGGGCCTTTTCGGCCCATCTCTAGGGGCCGAATTTCGGCCCATCTCTAGGGGCCGAATTTCGGCCCCATTCCCAATCAAAAATAGTCACCTTTTTTCTCAATCAGGGTGCCCACTCTTAGTCTGAAATGAAATTCCCTGACTTTTCACTGACTTTTCCCTGACCAAATTCATAATTCCCTGACAATTTTACCGTGCCAGGCTCCACCTCCTCCCCTTACAGCCGTCTGCTACACGTGCATTTTATTAATACTGACATCAATCAAACTTAATCCTTAAAATGTATGAGCTTTACATCAGAAATATATGTTTAAATAAAAAAGACAAACAACAGGCAGCAAGTGTGTAAGAAAAGAACATTACATACATTTTTGTTGCATAAGATGATTTGTTATTATGTTATACTGCTTACCCGAGCTGTTTGCCTTATGGTTTCAGAGAATTTTTCCAGTTTTTTTTAAATATGAGTCTATGGGAGCAAATGACCCCCAGAACATGGCCAATTTGGACCTCAGGGACATGGTTGGCAAGATTTATGCAGGGGATCACTAAACATTGCTATATACGTAATATATTAGATGTGGGCCCCATGGTTTTAGAGGGTTTTTTTCCATTTATAGTCAATGGACGATAATGACACCCAGGGTGTGGACAAATTTTGACCCCAGGGGCATGGTTGCCAGGATTTATGTAGGGGACCACTGGACATTGCTTTATATCAAATGCAAACTCTGATGGCTTGCTCACCTTTTAATTTTTTTATGTCTATGGGAGCTTTATGTTGCCCATGGGCCATGGCAACTAGAGTTCCGATCCAGTCAGCACAAACACCTTATGCATCCTTTCCCCTACCATATGTGCTTTACATGAAATTTGATCACAACTCGAGATATATACGTCTTTGAAAATGTGAACAGACAACAACAACAGACCATCAATATCATCATTAACATACCTCACTTCAGCCTTTGACTCGGGTGAGTTAAAACAATGTGACCAAAAATTAGGTCTTAGATTAAAATAACAGTTACTAACCAAGAGAAATATAACTGGATTGCATATTATATTCACCCTAAAACTATTGAAGTCATCATCTCATATCTGTTTGTTCAATTTTTGGGTGATTAACAACAAAGGATGATTTTAAAATTCCCTGACTTTTCCCTGACTTTTGAAGATTTTCTAATTTCCCTGACCATTTTACAGAATTCCCTGACTTTTCCCTGACCTTGAAGAAAAATCAAATTTCCCTGACTTTTCCCTGACGGGTGGGCACCCTGTCAATACAATGTCTGATTTTCCCAATTAGATCTAAGTAAAAAAAAAAATAGAAAAAAAAAAGAAGAAAAAAAAAATTTTTTTTTTTGGAGACCACTACTACTTATGAGAGGCACTGACCCATATCAGAATGATACTTAATCACTTGTGCTTAAGTGGTATGCTTGACATAATACAATATGAAATAACTTGATTTTGAGGATAATATTTATATCCCCTGCATGCATATTTCTTCACGACTGAGTTTCAGTTAAAACATGTCCAAGTGTAGGAATGCACTGAAAAGAATTTTTCTGTTTTGTTTTTGTTTGATTTGCTTTTTTAAGACCCAGTCAACATTTTTTCAGTCATGTCGGGCAGGTCTTCCTGGGTTGAACCAGTACTAAGCAGAGAGGATAAATGTCTTGCTCAAGGACACAATGCAGTGCCTCCGATGAGGCTCGAACCTGCAACCACTCAATCTCGAGTCAAGCACTCTACCAGGGCTCTCCCTGAACTGGTCAGTAAAAAGAAGAAAATGAAACTTTTTTCTCCAAGTTGTTACCTGGTCTTGGGTTGAGAATGTATTCCCCTTATCTGTATGATGATTAAGAAATTAAATTTATCCTTAAAGCGCCTGCAAAAAATCATCAGCAAATGCTGTCTGCCTAAGTCATCTGCTGCAAATTTTTGCAAACTTTATTTGACTAGTGTAAGTATAGGGGCAAACAGTGTGGACCCAGATCTGTTTGTCAAAAAGGCTTCTTAAATATTTTAACAGAAGACAATAGCAGATGACTTTTGTTGTGAATGGCATTAAGGGTTAAAAGCACCACTGGCTAGTTTCAAGAAAAGTACATGCCAACAAATCATTTGAAGAATAAAGTGTATGCTTAAATCAGACTTGGGGTCAATTACTTTGAAAAAGTAATTAATTACATACAATTACATTGGAAAATGTTCAATTAAATTACAATTACAATTACATGGCTTTTGAGCAAAGTAATTAATTACATACAATTACTTTGCCAAATGTAATTAATTACATTACAATTACATTTCAGTGCCACTTAGATAGCTTCATCAGATTTTATTTGAAATGAGTTAAAATCTCATTAAAAGTCTGAGTAACCTTGATTTTCTAAATTCAATATATATGTCTATTAGGTTGATTTTATTTTTCCTCTTGTTAGTCTTGTATCAAATTATTGTCAAGTGATGCAACTTAAAAGAAATGAAATGTACAAAATCAGTTTTTTTTTTGTGATTGATGACATTATCACACAAGAGAAAATACAGAAACTATTTTTTGGGGGATGGGGGTGGGGAGGATAAATTGCCAAAGTTCTCAAACTAGCTGTTAACCGCAGAACGAAGGTCAGGAATACACATTGCCTTAAGAAAAGTCTTACAACTGCGGAGGACTAACCATGGAAATTATTTTGTAAAACTAGATTAAATGTCAGAGAATAACTGTTTTCAAAACGTGTTGATAAAAAAATCTGTGTGGCCCTATGAGTTCTGAAAGTTGGCAAAAAAGTACAAAAAGGAATATCAGATAGTGACAAACTAAAATATTACTAGCCTGTTGAAATGCTGGCTTTGCAAGCAAGAGGTTGCTAGTTCGGTCACCGCTGGAACATCTATTTTATTTTTTATTTTTTGCTATTATACTTACAATGATGGGCCCCAGGTTCACTGAATGAGTGAAATAATTTCACTGAAATTCAATTTAATTTTCTGAATCGCATTTTATGATTATTAATTTTATCATTATTATTATTATTATTATTATTATTAAAAATGACAAATGAGCAGTTTAAGGGCTTAAAATAGTGTAGTGGATAGATTGGGTCATGCACCTTAGCATATGAGTGTGTTGATCCTAGGTGTGAAAATTTAACAAAATGCCTTCAAGGAGTCAATTTACTAACCAACACTATTGCCTGAGTAAATACTATTGTTGAGATTTTCACACCTTCTTTGTTTTTGTATTGTTTTGGTAACTTAACTATTAAAGGCTGTTTGTCACAAAACCATATCTTTTATAAGCAGATGACCAAAGAATAAATATTTTGCTTAAAAAAGGAAAAGTAGATGTAACATACAGTCTGTGTCTGCGGTAAAATTGTTATATTCTATTTTTATGTCTATAGATACTAGCATGATTAGTCCCAATTCTCATTTGTTTCATGTTTCATTCAACTAGTATGTAGCAAATGATATATGTATTTACAAAGGCCAAGAACAATTCATTTAGCAGTATTTTAAGTATCTATAACAATCTTTAGTAACTGAAGTTCATAACTGATCTGTAAAATAATTAAAAAGTAATTGAAAGTAATTGTTAATTACTCCCATTTCGGGTCATGTAATTAATTACATTCAATTACTATAATTAAAGAAATTTCTTAATTACAATTACATGCAATTACTTTAGAAAATGTAATTAAATTACAATTAATTACAATTACAATTTTAATTACCCCATCTCTGGCTTAAATTGATATGTGATTCAAATAATTTCTATTTGCTTGATTTATATAAATTGGTATAAAACCCATGTAACCTCAAGCAATACTATTTACAGTGAGGGGAGTTTGGTGCTTTAGGCCAAATCAAAATATATTTGTGGTTTTCATTGCCTACCCTATATTTTCAACCTACCATAGACAAATGCTTAGACTTACCTCCGTTATCCCTACAACAAACTAAAATGCTTTGAAAATAGCGTAGAGCCACTTGGACTTCCAGTAAATCAGAATCTACACTGTTTTCTACTATTTTTCAGATTAATAGGATTAAAGAAAGGTTTTAAAGACTAAAAAGGATCTGCATAAATTGCTCTAAATCTATGCATTAATGCTGATTACAACCTGTTTTGATGCAAGGATTGAATTGAAAATGTCACTTGCTGCAATTTCTTTATATTTAAAGGGTTAATTGTGACTGTTGTAAAAAAAAACATGCAAATTAAATGTGTTTCAAACCTATCCTTATTTATTTGCATGTACATGTAAAAGAACCACATATAATCTTCTATTTGTTTTTAAGAGAAACTATAATGACTGTGTGAAAATGTTGTGTGATTACAGGTCTTTAACTTACCAACTATAATGATAATTATAACAACTATAATTCCTATCAGTATCAACCACATCTGAAAACAACAAACACAAGAATAAACCAACTATTACAACATGATCTAACATGCATGCTCGTGGATTATAGAATTTATTAAACTTGTTGCGAAAAGTGATAAAATGCTCGGTAGCTGAGCATTTTATCCCTTTTTTGCAACAAGTTTAATAAATTCTATAAAACATAAGCAGAAATGTTAGATTCTATTAATCATATGACATTAAAATTACTTTGAAATCATGCTTTCTGTGTGAAAACATTTAGATTTTGTCATTATGTATGCAACATTATGGACATCATGACATAAAATTACTACATATGTAAACCACTAGTGGTTTATCGATTTTAGTACATTTAGTGGTATAACTCCCAGAAGTGACGTCATATGATAAACACAGTTACATAAGGTCACTACGCAATATGGCAATTACAAGGTTTTACAACAAACATGGTAGCCTGACCCCAGGCTTTAATTTCATTTTTCATCCAAGGTAAATAACTCATACTGAACATATTTTTCTCTGATATCATCTCCCTTCCTGGCTGTAACTCAGAGCCTTGTCAGAGAGGTAGACAATCCAGGAGCTAGATAATACAGGTTAAAATGTTGGAATAAAAATCTGATTTCTCAAAATTTTTTTTTGTAATATCAGGCCTTTATTTAAGAGTGTGTAATAAAAAATTAATCTTATTTCTTAACCAATACATATGTTGTGGGTACTCAAAAGAACCGTCTCAATGAGACGGTTCTTTTAAGCATCCAAAACACATGTTAAAACTGATGGGTAAGAAAATATTCACAATTTTACAATCAAAAGGTTTTTTATTTATACCTTTTAATATGATTAAATTATCAGTCAGACTGGGGCCAGTCTACCATATAAAACAAAGCTACAAAAAACACAAGAGCTTTTAGAAATATAATTCACCTTAACCCTTTTCCTGCTACTCACAACAATTGTCGTCTGCTCTCTCTTCTGCCTTCCTACTTTGATGGCCTATATTGCAAACAATATGGACAAGAAAAGACTGCTCCTTTAGTAATTATAGTGTTTGCTCTCGTGATAAAATAAGCCAGGAGTGCATTTGAATGTATGCATCAGACGAAATAAGCAGACAACATTTCCTGGACAAAAATATTAGCAGGATAAGAATTAAAATATTGAAATGTGAGATGGGATCATCAATAACAAATCAGACTTTTTTCTTTTTCTATTTTTTTTTTTTATTTTTTTTTTTTTGGGGGGGGGTGGGGGGTGGAGAGTGGGGGGGGGGAGTAAGAGAGAAGAGTAGATCAAAAATTATTTTTTTTTTTAAATGTGTGTAACTAGAGAATGAACATAAAATTGTAATAAAATAATCCATTGTTAATGACACCACAACAGTGCACACTGGAATAAACAAAGCATAGAAAAGTCATAACAGAATAGAATAGAACACTACAGCTTCATTCACATTTGAAGCTAACGCAATAGACAACAACATACCATTTTTTGTGGTGGTGGGGGTTAAGATAGGGGGATTATATGGAAATATTTTACTTCCTTAAACTCTCTGCAAAATGTACATGTAGAAGAATCTTGCAAGCTAAATCATACGATAATGATTGACGTAATTGGATAATTCAGACAAGAGAAACACCCTGTTTTATAGCCATCTTAGATCTAACTATGGCATTACTCAAAGCAACATAAAAACTTATATATAACCCAACTAGCTACAGTGCAGTACCTTTATAACCGTTTTTTTACACAAATTTGAAATTAACATGGTCATGTTTTAACCATGGAATTTTACAAAAGAACTATATGAAAATGACCATCTTACGGTTATTTTCCTGTGAATTTTACAAAGGAATTATAGAAAAATGGGCATCTTATGGATTTTACAAAGGAATTATAGGAAAATGACCCATCTAATCGTGATTTTCCAATAATTCCTTTTTAAAATTTTCTCTATAACATGATTCACTTATACATGTTATGCGGTCAATCCCATAGCGTTAAAAAAACTGCACTATATAATTAATGAAGAGTAATTTTAAGCTTTTTGACTGTCAAGTATAATCGTTCCTAAAAAAGTAAAGTAATAATGTGGAACACTATAGAGTCTAACAAGAACACAAGAAACATAAGAAACAACAACTAGGAGAACAAGACAACATCTGCTGGTGAATATCCACACTTACCAATAATTATTATAACAATTACGCCAATTATACCACCCAATATAAGCATCATCTAGAAAAATTACATTATCAATTCATTTAAGTACGCACAGATCATGGTAAGCAAAACATAAACTGTGATAATTTATTACCCATTAGTTGAAATATAATTTCTTTAAGACATAAATGGTGATTACTTTTTTTATCCATTAGTTTAAACTTAAATCAGATTTTGGGTCTTCCCTGTTTGTTAATCTGACAAGCATTTGTCCATTCCTGCCATGATAAACATTTTGAGAACGCAATTTGAAAAAGAGGAAACGATTAGAAGTTTTTGAACATATACTGTGAATTTTCAAAATCTTTTACATTCCTGACACAATTATTATGCTATCAGCTATGCCACATTTAGGATAATAGGGACACTTATACTCAGAAATCAAATCAAATGGAATAATCATCTATGCCTAAATTTACGACTTTGGGCTGACTTTCTGAGTGAAAGTAACCCCAAAACTCTGAATTCAGGAACAGCCCTGAAAACTTTCACCCACATAATATCAGAAAAGACATTCACTTCCAGTGATTAACTTTTCTTAATACACCATAAAAACATGAGCTAGCACACAAGATTTTGATACTCATCACATTGTGCAAATACCTCTATTAAACACATTATCTGACCTATCAAAGCCAGACATCTAAATTTTGTTCAGAGCTTTCATCTACATCCATACTGTGTGTATGCAAGCAGTGAATGCTATTGTGAGTATATGCATATTGACTAAGCAAAGCCTTCACGATGTAATAAGTACCTAAATTTCATACACCGGCCTATTTGCTAAGCATTAAAATACTTCCACAACATGTTCCTCTAAAGGTATATGAAAAAACTGCAATTTGAATACTGGGCAACTCTGCCGGCAAGTGACAATGGCTGATAACCTGCAACCAATTTAGAACCAGATAAGGCCTGACAAAATGTCTGACCTGATCTTGATCCAACCTGTTGTCACACTCGGATGTTTCCATAAAATTCTTTTTGAAAGTTTTCAAAATTAGCAGACGACAAAAAGGCCTGCAAAATTACCCAGCATACAAAGTATTAACTTATTAGTTTTAGCCCTAAGAAGTCATGTGATTGCTTGCCAGTCATAAAAAGTTAGCAAGATCGCTGCATGTCCGCTAAATTTATTTCGAAAACTACAAAGCTTACCTTACAATTTTTCCACCAATATTTTCTTTTAAGTTTTCCTGCACTGGCCTCAAACTGTGAAGCACCTGCCTGGAGGGCATCTTAAAAATCAATCAATCAAATTAATCAATCATTCAGTCAATTAATCACAATGTGAAAACTCTCCTTAACCCTTCATATCATCATAATCAGATTTTTGATTAACGTGTAGGTGCAGGGGCATCATCTACATCAGTGATCAGTGGGCCCTCTTCCAAGTAACTGGCTAGCTTCATACATTACCGATCTCACACCTGGTCTTCAGGTGTACTTCTTATCCTACTAATATTTTTTGTTCAGAAAATGTCGTCTACTTATTACATCTACTGCATGTAATCAAATGCACTCCAGACTAATTTTATCATGGAAGCAAACACTATGAATCCTGATCAGACTAAGGGAGCAGTCTGATCTGGGTCTATAGTGTTTGCAATATAGGCAACCAAAGTACATAAAGAGAAGAGATAGCAGATGATAACTGTCGTAAATAGTGTGAAAAGATTGACCTAAGTAATATATATTCTTTTAACCCTTTACCTCATACTGAGAGACACCTTTAACACTTTCGCAAATAGAACCGTATCTTGTGTGCAAGAATTTATTTTGAGCTATGTTCATATGTTGAGGTGGGGGTGATGAAACAAACAGTAGTCTTATGTAAGGAATAAGATGATAAAATAGTAAAAGTAAACGTAGAGATGTTTGTTTGTTTTGTTGCTTAACCACGGCCTCCAATCTCTGCCTCCTTCTCCAAAAAGAGCAGAACGTAAAGGGAGGCGAAGGCCCTTCCGGGAAGCAGGCAGTGGGCATAAACAATGGAACACGGTAAGTTGTGTTGACACATTTTCAATCATAAGTAAATTTTCAGCGCAAAACTCGAAAATCTAAGAATGCTATGCTTCGGGCAATTGTTCAAGCTATCCGTAGACCATGCTGTTTGCACATTTGAACTTAGTTTGTAAGCGTGAGAGCTTTTCTCCCGTTGCACAGTTCTCCAAGAAACGGTGGTTCCCGCATGGTTTTGCCTTCTAACCAAACAAATAGTAGCGTTTGGTCCCTTATTCATACTACCGAGGCCCCTCCACACCCATGTTGTCCCAAATGCAATTTTTCGAGACATTTCAATGATAATTGGGTGACTTAGAGCCAAATTTCTTTAGGAGCAAGAGGCGAAGGGCAGGAGAAGGAGGCTGGGAGAGGAGGAGCAGGCGGCGATGATATCAAAATTTGCATTGATTTTGCTTATTTTTAATAATATACTTATCCAATCTATATCAAACTTGCATGTATGATACAAATGATTACGCTTATTCTCCCATAGTGTTGTTTATTTAAACCCAGAACGTCATGAGCTTGCTAGAGGTATATATATTATAAGAGAGGTATATATAGCAATGTTTGTGATCAGAATAATTCAGTTAACAATAGCGTTTAATCATTGGTATCATACATGCAAGTTTGATATAGATTGGATAAGTATATTATTAAAAATAAGCAAAATCAATGCAAATTTTGATATCATCGCCGCCTGCTCCTCCTCTCCCAGCCTCCTTCTCCTGCCCTTCGCCTCCTGTTTGGTTAGAAGGCAAAACCATGCGGGAACCACTGTTTCTTGGACAATTGTACAACGGGAGAAAAGCTCTCACGCTTACAAACTAAGTTCAAATGTGCAAACAGCATGCTCTACGGATAGCTTGAACAATTGCCCGAAGCATAGCATTCTTAGATTTTCGAGTTTTGCGCTGAAAATTTACTTATGATTGAAAATGTGTCAACACAACTTACCGTGTTCCATTGTTTATGCCCACTGCCTGCTTCCCGGAAGGGCCTTCGCCTCCCTTTACGTTCTGCTCTTTTTGGAGAAGGAGGCAGAGATTGGAGGCCGTGTTAACGTCCCAATCAACAGCTATGGTCATGGCGTGATGGTCAGTTCACCTAACCACTTTTTCCTGGGCAAGTTTGAACAAGCAGTTAACCAGTAATTTGTGCACATACTTTCGCTTGTAATCGACAGCAATCCTTCTTAAATGCATCAAGGGAAGGGAGGAGAATGTCAGTAGAAATTATTTCATGATCAATCTCCACGAAAGTATGGTACCAACCGCCGATCAAACTCACTTCCCTGGGATCTGCAGTCAGACACACATCTGTAGCCAGACACGTTACCGACTTCGCTATGCGGCACAGCATCGTAGAGATGCAAATTTGGTTTCTTCCTAAGCGGGTTCAAGGCTGAACACATGTATATATGTTTGTCTTTGTCTTTTGCTGCATATGGGTGTGGCTCTTTACTGATCAATATAAAACTCTCTCTCACCTGCTCTGTCATCCAATTCTGAAATCTTCGAATCTCTTTCTAAAACTTTGTCCACATTTACCCGCATAATATCAACAACCTGCAACAACAGAACAAGATCTCCATGACAACTAAACAAATTGTCAATGTACCCATTTTAACTGGAAAAGCACCCAGTGTACTTAGTATAGTATGAGTCAATTTAAAGTAAAACTTTTGTGCATAAAAATGTGATTATTTTCTTAGCCACCATTTTTAACATCAAGATGGTTCTGTTAAGTACACAGTCACACAACATATGTTTTGGTTGAGAATTACAGTAAAACCTGTATTAAGCCGCCACTCACAAGAAGATCAAAAATTGGTTTTCATGACAGATTATCACCTAATGCAGGTCAAAAGTATTGCAGAATGCTCCAAGACCTTCATAAAGCTACCATTTGTCTTTAAGACCTTTGTTTTGTCTATTTTTGAGTGGCAGTTTTAGACAGGTTTTACTGTGCTTTGAATTACGCACTCTTATATAGAGGTCTGGTACTATGCATGTAGCATGAGGGGATCCAGGATTTTTAAGTCATCATCTTATTTTACAAAGGGGGGTCCAATAGTTTATTTCAAGGAAAACTATAATTTTCCAAGTGGCAGTTCAATAGCTAATTCCTATGGGAACCTATAGTTTATAGAACTTGTGATTTTCCAGATGGGGGAGGGGGGGTGCAGCCCCCCTGACCCCTCCTCTGGATCCACACATGTGCAGCTTAACTCTTTGCATGCTTGGTAATTTTGGATGCTTGTGCCTTGAGCCCTAAAGTAATATTAACATTGTCTCAACTGTTAGGATAATTCAAATGAAATTAAACTTCAATTCTGTGAAAAATATATATTTAGAAAAAATTCTATACCCTCTTTTGAAAACAGTGTAGATTCAGATCAGCTGGCACTATGAAAGATGACAATCAAAATTTGTGTCAACAAACTCAGATCGATTGGTCTTAATCAGCATTTTGGATTGCAAAGATCCATGCTTGTCAAATCTTCAAATGCTACCGAGGCCTATAATAATTAATGCACTTTAAAGACAAGCGATTTTGTCTCCCACTCCCTCATAAAAAGCTATTTGAGCTGCAACATTGTGGTGCGACCAGCAAAGCCTAAGATCAGCCTGCACATACGTGCAGTCTGATCAGAGCCTTTGCTAGTTGCTTGCATATTGTATTTCCGTAAAGCTACTGACAGATCACCATTTGGAATTCCTAAGCTTAAAAGGGGGCTGCACAGGCTTGTCTGAGTCTAAACTTGTCAAATTGCCACATTGTTGGAAATCACATGCCGCGGCTCATTTGTCCTGTTCTCCTACCTACCTCATCAACCTGCGCCTGTGTTTGTTGCAGTCTTTTACTGCCCACATCTCTCTGACCTCCTTCAGACCTGAAAAAAACAAAAGGCTGCCAGTCAAATACATGTAAAACCTGTGTAAAACGGCCACTCAAAAATAGACAAAACAAAGATCTAAATGACAAATGGTAGCTTAATGAAGGTCGAAAGTATTGCAGAATGCTTCCCTTGGAGAATTTTGCAATACTTTTGACCTGCATTAAGCGATAATTGGTCTTGAAAACCAATTTTTGGTCTTTTTGAGAGTGGTCATTTTACACAGGTTTTACTGTACATGTGGTAACAGTCATAGTACTAATCAATTCTTTAAAAGCACAGTACACAGTCATGCAAATGGCCACATAAAAATAAACTTTTCATGCCTTGGTGCCTGCAAATGCATTAAACCTAGTGTTGTTCGATTATTGGATTTTTCGTAATCGATCATCGAAAATAATCGGTCAGGAGGTTTCGATTGATGATCGATTATAATCGATAGTTATCAAATGAAAGGGAAACATACACCGGTTCCATTCCAAAGAATGTCTATCCTTGTACTGCTTTATAAAGAATATTCAGCGTCAGTTTCATGCTATTTTATGAACTGTACCTTACCACAACAGGTCCTGACAGCAAATAAATTCAACAGCCATTGACATATTTACCCTTTATGCACTAATGGATCCTTCTGGATTGAAACAATAAACTTGCCACAAGTTATTATATCCAAATAAAATTGTTTTTTCTCTGAAGATTGTTTTTGTCTATGTAAACAGTGTGGACCCTGATGAAATGCCGCATTCTAAGGCATTTCATCTGGGTCTTCACTATTTATGACAGTGTCATGGCACACATTTAGGGGTCATTGTACAAAGTAGAAAGGGTTAAGGTGTGCACTTGCTGTAATTACAGTTTATATCTTTAGTTATATTCTATAAACCTTGCATTTTCTTAAAGCAAAGTTGCAAATTTAGAATAGCAGCTTACAAGAGTCAGGTGTAAATCATTTCGATTATAATTGATTATTACCAAACACAATTGATTAGTAGAATCGAAAGAAATTTTCTAGTGATCATCGATTATAATCGATTATTGATACAACACTATTTAAACCATATCCTTATAAAGTTTGTTTTTGTTCCAAAATTTTTGTCTGATTTGTATTTTTTGGTTTGGTTTGATTCTTTACGTCCCAGTCAACAGTTATGGTCATGTTGGGATGGACAGTTCACCTAACCACTTTTTTTTCATGGGCAAGCTTGACTAAGCAGTTAACTAGTACTTCGTGCACATACTTTCGCTTGTAAGTGACAACAATCCTTCTTGAATCAGCGGAAGGGAGGAGAATGGCTGTAGAAATTATTTCCTGATCAATCTCCGAGAAAGTATGGGACTGGGCCGGGATCGAACTCACGACCCCATGATTTGCAGTCAGACACGTATCTGCAGCCAGACACGTTACCGACTACGCTACGCAGCCCGGTTTCTGCTTTGTATGTCTGCTGCGTATATTCAATTGCAGTTCAGGTTAATTTTGATCATGGAAGCACAGGTCTTGATTGGCTTAATTTTAAAAGTGTAAAATTGTGAATAATTTCCTTTTTATATAAGTTCAAATGTTTGTTTTGGGTGCCCAAGAGATGGTTCTTTTGAGTACCCAAAACATTCTGTTTTACTTGAGAATTAAGAAAATTAGGCATTTATTACGCACTCTTATCTAGATTATGAATGAAAAAAGTCAATAAGCAATGCTTATTAGATACCCCCGCACAGTAAGAGTCAGTGAAAAAACTTGGCAAGTTATAGTTCGAACAAGAAGACCTTAGTTTTGATAAGAAGATTTCAGTAGAATCTGTGCAAACAAAAATTATAAACTCCTTCATGCATATGTTCAATGTGTCTACATTGTATCCGCAAAGTATCAAATTGCTCCATCAAAAGCTGTAGTAGGAGTTGATCGGCCCATAAAGGCACTATCCATGCATATACAAAAGCCATATAAGGGAATAATTGTGTAAGTTCTCACAGTTGTCATTTTGTCAAAATTATTTTTTGTGAACCAAACTCCTTCATGCATATGTTCAATGTGTCTGCATTGTATCGGCAAAGTATCAAATTGTTCCATCAAAAGCTGTAGTAGGAGTTGATCAGCCCATGAAGGCACCATCTATGCTTATACAAAAGCCTAATATGGGAAAAATTGTCTAAGTTCTCACAGCTGTCATTTCGTCAAAAATTATTTTTTCTGAACAAAACTCCTTCATGCATATGTTCAATGTGTTTAAATTGTATAGGCAAAGTTTCAAATTGTTCCATCAAAAGCTGTGGTAGGAGTTGATCGGCCCATGAAGGCACCATCTATGCATATACAAAAGCCTTATTAGGAAGAATTGTCTAAGTTCTCACAGCTGTCATTTTGTCAAAAAATATTTTTTCTAAACCAAACTTCTTCATGCATATGTTAAATGTGTGTACATTGTATAGGCAAAGTATCAAATTGCTCCATAAAAAGCTGTGGTAGGAGTTGATCGGCCCATAAAGGCACTGTCTATGCATATACAAACACCTTATTAGGGAAAAATTGTCTAAGTTCTCACAGCTGTCATTTTGTCAAAAATTATAATTTCTGAACTAAACTCCTTCATGCATATGTTCAATGTGTCTACATTGTATAGGAAAAGTATCAAATTGTTCCATCGAAAGCTGTGGTAGGAGTTGATTGGCCCGTATATGGCCTATAATAGCATAAGCACAAAGCACTATATTAAAAGCCATTTAGAACTACAAAGGGAAATAACTCTAATAGAATTGGCCCCTAGCCCTTACTTTTTTGTCTCAAGTATTTGTCTTGCATATATGAACATGTTTGCAAGGTTTGATGAAAATCCAGCAATGACTCTTCGAGTTATTAAGGAAAAAGCACTATATTAAAAGCCATTTAGAACTACAAAGGGAAATAACTCTTAATAGAATTGGCCCCTAGCCCTTACTTTTTTGTCTAAAGTATTTGTCTTGCATATATAAACATGTTTGCAAGGTTTGATGAAAATCCAGCAATGACTCTTCGAGTTATTAAGGAAACAAAGCCTTACGGACGGACGGACGGACGGACGGACGGACCGACGGACGCACGCACACACGCACGGACAACGTGAAAACAGTATACCCCACCACAAACAAAGTTTGCGGGGGGTATAATTATACAAGCCCTTCAGTTAAATATTTTACTGACCATTCCAAGGTGGTACTTCTTTTGTGGATCTTTCATGTTTTTTTTGTCTTGTGTTTGCTATGCTTTTGTGCGCATCTGTTTATATGTGCCTTGTGGTCACCTACTGGGAAATGGCTGACCTCTTGGCTCTCCTTTGTGGTGTCTAACTGAAAGTTTGTCACTTTCCCATTGGTATCCTGGGTCAGGTGTGGTACTTGATTGTATTGATTCCTGATCTTTGCACCCTTACTTCCAAAGTGCACAAGCAGATGAGAGAGCAGACAACAAATGTCATGAATGGCTGGAAAAGGTATTTCATACGGTAAAACCTGCCTTAACTGCCACTCAAAAAGAAGACCAAAAATTGGTTTTCAAGACCGATTATCACTTAATGCAGGTCAAAAGTATTGCAGAATGCTCCAAGAGAGCATTTTGCAATACTTTCGAACTTCATTAAGCTACCATTTGTCTTTTAGACCTTTGTTTTGACTATTTTTGCGTGGCCGCTAAAGACAGGCTTTACTGTAGATGCAATATCACTGGGTCACATGCTAATCATTTGCCTGCTACGAAGTGTCGTCTGCCAGAGTAGTCTGCTGCATCCAGTTGCTAACATCACAGACTAATTTCAGCATGCTAGCAAACAGTGTGGACCCTGATCAGACTGCTCCTTGAGGAGCAGTCTGATCTGGGTCCTCACTGTTTGCTTCAGAGATGTTTTCAAAGGACCAGCTAATGACTCACAGCAGACGACATTCAGTCGTGATAAGCAGCCAATAAGTTAAAGTTTGCTTATAAGGCAGCCTTAGGCAGGTCAGTATTGATGTTCTTGTTGTGCTGGGCCTCTCTTTCAACATTTTTTTTATTTATATCACAATGGTCAGTTGTTAATATTTACCATGTTCACTGTGTTAACCTGATGAATTAGTTTTCAAACAAATCCTGTAACCCTTGTACATAATGTTACATCTAGTTGCATGCTAAAAAGGCATACTATAGACAAACAACAGCACAGATGCACGGCTGATTGGCTAAGGGCAAGAAAGAGAATGAATCAAAGTTGCCAATGATATTTTTATTAGGCCAAATAAAAAATAAAGTGTGTTTCGGGTAACGGGTCTGAAAATTTTAGGTAGGGTTGGGTAGGCACACATTTTTTTCAATTCGTTTTTTTCTGGAAAAAAATACAAATTTATGCTTTTTGAAATGCATTGATGTTTTTTCCTGAAAACATTGTAAAAATTTCTAGGTTTCACAAGTGTAGGGTCGGGTTACCCTTAAGTTAAACACAGGTATTTTTATTAGGCCTTTAAATGACTCATTTCAAATTATGAGCATTACCATATGGAATATTTTCACTTTGGATTATCTCTATGTATTTAATGGGCCTTGTCACAAGAGAACCTGGTTTAGCTACATGCAAACAGCATTTTAGGGGAAGATAAGATCAGCACTTCTAGAAATATGCTACATTTGTATTGAGGCCAGTATTTTTTTATTAGTTGATTTACAAACCCTCCTACTGTAATTTTCCGGAAAGTACGAAAAAAATAAAATTTAATTTCTAAAAAAAAAATTTATTTTATCCTCCAACTCTAAATATTATTTGTTTCGTTGAAAAAAAAAAATTATGAGGTTCTGTCTGTGTATTTTTGAGAGTGACACTGTAAAAAGTGATTATCCTGTCCAGATTTTTAGGAAAATTTAAAACAGACAGTTGGTTTGCCTTACTAGTTTTACTGTTTTTTTCTGGAGATATTAAAAAAAAGCTCTGAAAATGTCCAGTTACCTGGTCATTTTCAGAGCTCTCACTAACTGATGATTTGCAGTTCTGAACTCCCATTTTTGGTGCTAGGACTCCTATTTTTTGAAAGAGGCTATATTCTTTTGTATTGTGGGACTCCCACTTTTTGGCAAAGAGGGCTGTGGGACTCCTGTTTTCAAAATCCTAGTGAGAGCTCTGATTTTCAGAGCTTTTTTATTTATTTTTTTTCGTCCCCCCAACCCTAAATCTGAAAAATGATTCCCGTAAATCAACTAATAAAAAATTTTTGGCCTGATTATGCAATATTTCAATATCATAAATTTAGTCTTTCAATAGTCTCTAGGGAGCGCAGTGGCTCAGTGGTAGAGTGCTTGACTCGAGACCGAAGGGCCGCGGGTTCTAGCCTCACCGCCGTCACTGCGTTGTGTCCTTGAGCAAGAACATTAATCCTAGCTTAGTACTGGTTCAACCCAGGAAGACCCCTCCCTTTATAACTGAAAGATTGTTGATGGGACGTAAAGAATCAAATCAAACAAACAAATCAATAGTCTCTGTGGGAGCGCAGTGGCTCAGTGGTAGAGTGCTTGACTCAAAACCGAGGGGCTGCAGGTTCGAGCCTCACTGGCATCACTACATTGTATTCCTTGAGCTACACACATTTATCCTAGCTTAGTACTGACTCAACCCAGGAAGTCCAGACCAGTATTGATAAGAAACCCTACATTTTTGTGATTTTTCAGGGGGACCCTGACCCCCTGTCCACCCTCTGGATCCACACATGCACTATGACTAATTATATAAATAAGCTTTCATGTTTTTATATAGAACATGAACTACTTGTCAAGTCAACTAGTGTGGGGGCATACCTAATCATATTTCCATAAGCAAACAGAATTGACCCTGATCAAGCAGCTCTTACAAGAGCTGCCTGATTTGGGTCTGCTCTGTTTGCAAAAGTGTTAAAAGATATCTCTATGAGGTATAAAAGGGTTATCAAGCAGACTGGATTAAGCCTTACGTGTATCTGGTGGTTAAGCTCTTGAAAGTACAGGTTTTTTACGATGGTCGAGATCTGTATATTTAAATGACCATTAGCGTAAAATCTCTGTAAACCCTGCCATGATTCATGTATATATAATATAAAAGAAAGTCACAACAGCCATATATACAATATACAACATCAAAGACTTACAAAGGAGGACCACCAGGTCCCGCTGGATTCTGGGCCCTTTAAAGCAGCATTAGAAAAAAAGTCAAAATTAATGAATATCAAAGGACCTCGGACAGTCTTAATGAAGGATTGCCCATAAAAATCGGCAGACAAAAGTTTCAAAGAAAACGATTGTTTTTCCATCAAAAAGATAGTAGGTTAAACTCTCGAATAATCCGAAAAAGTATTATTCTCATTTGACAAGCACCTATTCAAAAATATGGGTTGAAAACCCTGTTTTTGCTATTCAACATATAGAAAATAGAAAAAAGTTTTACTGAAGTGCTTTCCCCCCCGTGACCAAACTAATCCTTTTGCCCACTGTTGTAGTTTTACATTTCACACATCATATAAAAACGGCATGATTGGTCACGGGGGGGAACGATGTCAAAATGCTCAAAAACAATTTATCATAAAAACGTATTAGGAACTTATTTTGTGCAAACCTGTAGGTAAATATCAATTTACAATGGCATGTATCAAGGGCTTTAGTTATGATTGTGTACCAAGTAATCAATTGTCTTATTTCTCTACCAAAACATATGTTGAGGGTACTCAAAAGAACCGTCGCAATGAGACGGTTCTTTTAAGCAAGAAATTATAGGTTAAATCTGATGATTAAGAAAATATTAAAAAAAATAAGCTCAAAAAGTGTGTTTATCTATGCTCTGATATATACAGTATGCAGATATGATACAGCTCAGTGAACATGACAAACTGGCTGAACCACAGGTAGTTATCAAAAGGTTGTGGCCAGCACATTTATTTAGAAGAATGATGAAATCTTCTCAACCTGAATTTTATGCAAACGCATCACTTTCGTCTCAAGTTTTATTCCCCAAACATTATATTTTCATGTATTTAGGTGAATACCCGGCGAAACTTTGACTTTCTGTTAAATAAAATCTGGTCACAAAAAATACCCCCACCCCCTAAACCCTAATGTCCTGGCATAATCATGCAATATTTTCAAAATATTTTTATTTTGCTTGGTACACTAAATGTAAGGGTTTGATTTAAGCACAAAACTATAGTTGTCAAATATGCATTATCCTAGCCACAGGCTGTCTAATTTTAGGCAGATTGAATAGGAGACTGTCCGAGGTCCTTAAGTACATGATATAAGTTTAATAAAATAAAAAGATGCAGTATTTAATATACTATTTATTTGTGGGGAGACATCTCCCCACTCCATTTATAAAATAGGGTTATTTTCAAAATTATTTGGGGGGGGGGGGGGGAGGGGGGAGGGGGGGGGTCATACAACACATCTCCTGTAGATGACCTATGTGATGGTCTGTATTCGGGAGTTTCACAATAAAGTTCCCCAAAGTGTAACAAAATAGGCAAATTTTCAAACTAGTTATAATGGTTAATCATTATGATTTCTTTGAAGAATGGTGTTTCATGCACCTAATCCTAAAAAATCTCCCAGTATTATTTTGTCTTTTCAAAATTATAGACCAGAATGTATAGCCATGTGTTCAAACTTTAGAATTTCATAAAAAATATGTTATTTGGCCAGTGTCATAGCACATTATCCTTCTGTTATGAAAATATGAGCCCAAATACTAGCATTTATGATGGCAAATATTCTCCAGTAAGAAATTTTCCTGTATTTTGCAAAAAAAAAAAAAAAAAAAAAAAAAAATCCTTTACATTTTGGTTGTCTATTTAACATCCTACTTACTTTGGTTTTCTCTGAAAATGTGATTTCACCAAGCAGTAAATTGTTTTTTATTTTAAAATGACAATGTGCAAAGGGGGAACGACCAAACATTTCTTGTTTGCTGATATTTATGTTCTTAACCCTGTAATACAGCTTTTAATTTTCTACTTATTTCGTTGCGGACACTACAGAAATTAAAGTTTATCACTTATATTATTTTGTTTGCTTTTACCAAAGTTGGGTATATTTTACATCTCTTTCTTTCATACAGACAGACATTTATATGTAATTTCAATTTGAAATACTTCTTGAACGAGTCCGTGTAAAAATATGTCGTATATGTGGTAATAACATATAGACTCTGAATATGGAAATATCCAACATAAATATTATGTGGTGTATGAGTATTTGATCCAGCCATAGTTAGTGACCAGACAGTATCTAGTAATAATATCAATATCAATGTTACTTGCTGTGTTGTACCTTTCAAAATTGAATTACAATACGGTTAAAAATCGTTGCGGACACTACATAAATTCTACATGTTTATTGAAATGATCCTGAATGAAAGCAAGATCTCTCTGCAAAATATGAAGCTGAATATAAAAGATGGTGATTACATCTTTGTCATAAAAAAGACTGAAAGGAGGTCTTGACTATTTAAACTGTTTTATATAACTATAACGATGATAACAGAAAAAATATGCCACAGTGCTAACTTCTCGTGTTATTTAGAATATACTCTGTCGTACTTTACCCTTTGAGCAGAAATGATGAACTATTAATGAAAAACATTGTTTGTATTCAATTCACTACATCTGTTACCGGGCCGCGTAGCGCAGTCGGTAACGTGTCTGGCTACAGATGCGTGTCTGACTGCAGATTCAGGGGTCGCGAGTTCGATCCCGGCCCGGTCCCATACTTTCGTGGAGATTGATCATGAAATAATTTCTACGGTCATTCTCCTCCCTTCCGCTGATTCATTCAAGAAGGGTTGTTGTCAGTTACAAGCGAAAGTATGTGCACAAACTACTGATTAACCGCTTGAACAAGCCTGCCCAGGAAAAAGTGTGGTTAAGTGAACTGACCGTCCCGCAATGACCATAGCTGTTGACTTGGGACGTAAAGCAAGAAAACATACATACACTACATCTGTTTGTAGTATTACTCATTTAAATATCATTTGCTTTATTTAGTCTTAAAGTTGCGGACACTACCAGATCATTTTTTTATATACCCTGACTTGCTAAATGTCAGAAGCATGGAAAAATTCTATCAAGGTTAATAAAGTAAGCAATACTGGTTAACTGAATGAATGAATTTATTGCAACTTTTATAACATAAAAAAGATATGAGCAATGTCATGGAAAACATAGGCATAGTTGAGCTACGGAGTAACCCCGTAGCTGATCAGTGTCTAAAATGTTTTGCCCTATATATTAAGACTATAATCACTTTTATTCTTAAATAGTTACAATTTCAAGCGTCTAGCAATCAACAGCCTGGTTTGTGTTGTATCTGGTAAAAGAATACCACATCGGATTCACAAGACGTGGCTCAATTAAAACAATCAATATTCAAAATTCGTGGAACAAAATTTTCAGAACAAATCGTGATGAAGACCTAACGAAACCCTTGCATAGTGATGTTTTCGTATCATTTTAATTTGTGTTTAAGACTTGATGGTAATCCCAAAACAATGACGTCTTTGTTTGATGTTCAAACTGTGTTTAAAAATATATCAAAAAAATATAAATCTGCAGTGAACTCGTTTTAAAAAGGTGTGCTAGTGATTCCTGAACATGACCGAGACGTTCTTTACACAAGACATGTGTCTCACTCAAAAAGCGTTACAAATTGAATACGTCAAACACGTTTGCATTTAGTTTTCAAAACGTTTTTGAGATATCCTGCAGGCGTCAGTTTTGCTGATAAACGTCTGAAATACGTGTCTCAGACATCTTCGTCACCAAGACTTACAAAAGACGTCTTCGTGACCAAAACGTATGGTTCACTGGATTGTGTTATTTGGTATACCTGAATCTGATTTTCATACTATCTATAGAATTATTGTTACAGTTCAAAAATACCTATTGGATAGTAAACGGTTTGAGCGTTGAGGATGGAATCTCTCTCTCACACACACACGCACGCACGCGCAATACATTTAGAGTAGAAAAGTTATACGGTTTGAATACAACTCATGTTTTTACTGATTTTCACCGGATATAATTTCAAACTCAGTGCACCATTATGTTGAAAGGGAAACAGATTCGTATAAGTCGCATAACTTTTTTCTGTATTCCATCATGATTATATTGTAAAATGTATATTTGTATATTACTGTAAATTGAAATATGAATAAATATGTTAAAACCAAAAATTGAATTTATTGCTTATATTTACATTTTGTTATAAATATATAAAAACTTTTCAAAAACATATTTAAAGACATTTTTTTCAATCAAACACCACAGCACAATCATTTTTGTGCGCTCAATAGCCTTTTAATGTTGTAGAAATCATTAGGTTAGGCTATTAAAAAATTCTGAAGATCCTACAGCGTTACAGAAAAAAATCGCCATTTCCAAGAAAATTAAAAATTACAAAATTTGAGCCATGAACTTGAGCAGCGATTGTTTTGTCAGAACCTTTTCTGATCCATTACTTTGACTCCCTTTGCAAAGATATGCAAGTTGTACCTGGGTATTGGTGTCAAAAAAACACAGCTAAAGAAATGATACTTTACTCTCTAAAAAAACTGTAGTGTCCGCAACGTTTTTTGAAATCATTGATACTATAATAAAATGAGTAACAAAAGACAAGAAGAAGTTGTATGTTTTATAGCTTTATGATACATGTTTTAAACTATACTAAAATGCATATAAAGTGTCATTTTTGCAGTTGACCAAATCACACCAGGTACATAATCCTAACATTCGGTTATGTATCTATAAAAGGTATTCCTGTTCTCCCTCTATTTTTCTTACTGTTTGAAATTAGCTGGCAAAAAGCAATTGCACTTAACAAATGCTGAAACATATTTTAAAATACTTAAAATGAATTTTATAGCTGTTTTTCAATTCCTTAAGACTATCGTTGCGGACACTACAGTCCGTTGCGGACCCTACATTGGGACACTTTCTGTCCCTATTGTCTAATTTGTAGACATAAATGTCCAATATTTTGGCTGAAGTTTTGTGATAGGGGTCTGTTTCAACAACAAAACCATAGGCTTCTTCAATACATGGAAGCCAGAATCAGGCAGACTTTTGGGAGCGTTGCGGACTCTACGCCAATTTTCGTAGAAAAGTCAACCTGAAATTGAAAAGGTTGAAAAATTTAGTTTTTAATTATAAAACTTATTTTAACGAAGATACTCACCAATAGGCTTAACTATAGCAGTTTCCCTTACTCCCCGCAAAGTTTGAGGACCGTTCTGTATGTTATGGAACCAGTCCAGGGAACCATAATAAGAGCGCGAAAGCGCACGTGCATCAGAAATTCCTTTGCCCCAAAGAATGAGGGGCGGGAGGATGGGCAATATAAGTTAGCCTATTGGTGAGTATCTTCGTTAAAATAAGTTTTATAATTAAAAACTAAATTTTAACTTCATCTCCTCACCAATAGGCTTAACTATAGCAGAATCACATTTGGAGGGTTGGATTCTTGACACACACACAGAACGATCCTCTTATCCAGGGATTAATCCTGTAGAAACTTAAGATTCCATGATAATGGAATTATAAAGGGTATTTCTAATAAAGAAACCTAAATTTCCACCATTTCAATCCCTGGATGAAACAAAACTATTTATATCCAAGTACCTTTGAACTGGTCTTGCTTGGCCTTGGACGATAGTCTCTTCAGATTAGCAGTCTTGGTTGGAAAGACCAGATGGTCCCCCCACCACCTTTTGCGCAGAAACCACTGGACCCAACAGTCTGAGGTTCTCTACTTGTCTATTTAAGTCTCTAAGGTAGAACTTAGCAAAGGTTGACCTAGATGACCATACAGCAGCCTTAATAACATCCTCAACTGGAGTTTTATTAAAATAAGACCAGGAAGCTGACAAGGCTCTCAACTCATGTGCCTTAATCTTAAGTAAAGCTACTTTTGATTTTGACAAATTCTTATAGGCTAATCTAATAGTATAAGCAATCCATCCGGAAATAGATCCCTTATTGATGTCATGATTTCCCTTCAAGGGAAGAAATAGCCTTGTCCTATTTTTCCGGATAGGCTCTGTTACTTTTAAGTATCGTTTAATAGCTCTAACAGGACACAAAAGCCTGTTAAAGTCATTGCGTTTAACAGTTTTAGCTAAATTTTGAACCAAAATATCATCAGGACAAATGGATGGTAATTGATTTTTTGCTAAAAACCCTGGCTCTGTTCTTAAAGAAACGGAGCCATCAGATTGGTTGAATCTGAGATGACCTGGATCAATAGACAAGGCATGAATCTCACTCACCCGTCTAGCCGTTGCCATGGCAAGCAGAAAGACGGTTTTTAAGGTGAGATAGAACCTTGATGCCCGATGCAAAGGTTCAAAAGGCTCGCCACATAAAGACGAAAGAACACAGGAAAGGTCCCATTTTGGAGCTAAAGACCTTTGAATTGGTCTCTGTAATTCCATATACTTAATAAGTTCAGAAATTATAGGATCTGAGCCAATATTTTGCCCAGACTTGAACTTTAGGGTATTAGAAATAGTAGATCTGTAGCCCTTTACAGTACTAACTTGACATTTCTTCTCCTGAAACATATGTAACAAAAAATCTGCTACGTTTCCTGGAGATGCCATGACTGGATCAATCTCCCGGATACGACACCAACGGGAGAAAATGTTCCATTTGAGATCATAGACTTTTCTAGTAGAAATTTGTCTAGCTTTAGAGGCGTGTTCGGCAACTTTCTCCGAAAAGCTTCTATCTCTGATTGATTTGCGCACAATATCCAAACGTGGAGTCTGAGGTTTTCGATATTGTTTCTCACAAACTGCAGTTGTGTTAACAGATGCTGTTTTACAGGAAGCCTGATGGGAGGTGCTACTAGTAGCCGAAGTAACTCTGGGAACCAAGATGCTTCGGGCCAGAATGGGGCTACTAGAACAATTTTGCACTGATGTTGACGAATCTTGCTGATTATTGCCGGAATCAGAGCGAACGGAGGAAATGCGTACGCATGGATCCGGTCCCAATTCATTGATAGAGCGTCTATTGCTAGAGCTCTGTCGTCTGGAATAGGGGAAACATAAACTGGTAGTCTGTTGTTGAGACGAGTCGCAAACAGGTCTATGTTTGGGTAACCTGTAACTGATAGAACTAGGTTGCAAACAGCCTGATCCAAACACCATTCTGTCGAAATTGGCTTGGACAGACGACTCAGCCGATCTGCCAGTATGTTGGATTTGCCGGGCACGTGGCGAACAAGAAGGTTTATGTTTCTCTTGTCGCACCACCGAAGAGTTTCCCAAACCTCCATGCAAAGAGATGGAGAATGGGTACCCCCCTGCTTCCTCAAATAAGCTACCACTGATGAATTGTCCGTGGCTATCATGACTGTGGTATTGTTGACATGTTGATGACACTGTTTTAGAGCTAACAGAATGGCTTTCATCTCCAAAACATTGATGTGTAGCGCTGATTGGTCCAGAGACCAAACACCATGAAACAGAAGTCCCTCCGGTTCCAGATGGGCACCCCATCCGGAGAGACTGGCGTCTGTGAAAAGAGTGTGAGATGGCAGGGGTGGTTTCAGAAGTACACCCTGGGCAAACCTTTCTCTGCTGTTCCACCACTCCAAATGACTCTTGATTTGCATATTGATCAGAATGCAATGTTCTAATGGTAGAACATGAGGTTTCCACTGAGCAAAAAGAGCCATTTGAAGAGGACGTAAGTGTAGCCTGCCCAAAACAACAAATTGAGCAGCTGCACTTAACTTCCCCAGAAGAGACAGGAATAGTCTTGCTGATACTTGTTCTTGTTTCTTGAACCAGAGTACAAGACTCAGAATGTCTTGTACTCTGTCCCATGGCACTCGAACTATGTTCTTGTGAGTCAGAAATTCCATCCCTATAAAAACAAAATTCTGGGCAGGAATTAAATCTGACTTCTTTTCGTTGATTATTAGTCCTAGAGATGAAATCAGCTTGATGGTGAACTGCTGATCTCTGAGGATATCTGCCCGAATTTGATTTCTGACCAACCAATCGTCCAAATATGGAAACAGAACGACTGATCTCCGCCGCAGATGAGTTGCTATGGTAACCATCAAGCGTGTGAAGACAAACGGACTCGTGGCTAGACCGAAGGGTAGAGCCTTGAATTGGAATGTCTGACCCTTGATACAGAAGCGGAGGTATTTCCGAGACCGCCAATGAATAGGTACATGGAGATAGGCATCGGTTAAATCCAGTGAAAATGCCCAGTCGTTGGGTAGAATCGATTGCCTGACTTTGTTTGCCGTTTCCATTTTGAAAGACTGAATGTTCAGAAAGGAATTCAGTTTGGACAGATCTATTATAAGTCGTAATTTCCCGTTTTTCTTGGGAACCAGGAAAATTCGAGAGTAAAATCCTGGATCTTCCGGGTTTATTTTCTCCACTGCCCCTTTGAGTAGGAGTTCTTTGACCTCTTCCTCTAGTGCTGGACTTTCGGTCTGCCTGAGAAAAACAGGAGTTGGGGAAAGAAAGGATTTCCTTATAAAAGGAATCTTGTACCCTTTTCTTATTACAGAAAGGACCCATGAGTCTTCTGTTATATCTTCCCAACGTTTTTGAAAATGGGCCAATCGTCCTCCTACTGGAAGATCCCTTCGAGGACGAGGCAGTGGAGAAAGCGTTTCATTGATTGGGATTGTTGGAGGCACTTCCTCGGGAGGGGGCATGATAACCCCTTCCACGAAAACTAGAACCTCCACGTCGTTGGCCTCTTCTTGAGCCACTTCTCTCACGTTGCTTAGGTGGTCTAGATAAAGAAGAACCCCTATTGTCAGGTTTCTTGGCTGGGCGCTTAGGAATCCTGAAATTCGAAAGAGCCGATTTATTACCACTTGCTAAAGAAGAGGCAATAAAATTCTGTTGCTGAGATTCAGAATTAGACTTCTGGATTTCAGCAACCTGACCCCCAAACAATGATTCAGCTGCAATAGGTACTGTACGAAGCTTGTCCTTTGCTGAATCAGTCAGGATTTTGGATTTATCAATAGCAGATTCTCTCCTAGCCTGTAGTAACTCGACAGCTAAGAGAACTGCCATTGAAGAGGAATGCTTTAGACAATTAACCAAAGAAGTAAGCATTTTCTTAAGTACAGGAGCATCTAAATTCTCTGATTGTAAGGATTTAACAGATGCTGCCGCAAAAAGATCAGCGTAAGAATTTATGGTTACCATATTCCGAGCTTGTCGCTCCATGGTTTCCAAACTCTTAACAGGTAAGGAGACATTCCCAGAAGATGACAGATCTAAAAGGGATGCATCCTTATCCAACCTTGGTACACAAGACGGAAACAACTGACTGTGTGTACGGTAAAATTTTAAACTAATACCTAGATCTTTTTCTAGGGATTGATTTGAAACCCAACCAGGTTCAATTTTGACCTTTTTATTTATCAAAGATTGTAACAATTGGGTTATATCTTTAATTAGTAAAGATTGGGGTAACGAAGCCAATTCTTTACCATCAGAAGGATTCAGAGCATCAAGAGTAGATCTTGGTTTCTGAATAACATCTGAGCACTCTTTTTTCGGACAAATTTCCGGAGGTAATAAAGACATTACCTCGGAAATAGCATCAGCGAAAGAAATAGTGGGTTCTTCCTCCTCATCAGAGTCGGAACCACGTTTGTCAGGAGAAAGTTTTCTGAGTGATTTAGACCTGTTATTAACAGGAGATCCAGTCATACTTTCACCTTCAAATTCATTATGATCTACTCTCACTGAAATGTTATCATTGTCTGAAGATATACTCTCTGACCTAGAAGTATGTCTTCTCACAGTATGGGTTCTGGATATATGAGATCGCGGTGCTTCCGATCTCTAGATCTAGGCTTCCTAGAACCATGTCTTCTATGACGAGAAACAGAAGAGTGCCTATGTCTCTTAGAATGTCTATGGCCAGAAATAGATCTGTGTCTATGAGACCGTTTCCTCTTATGACGCCCTTCACTATCTGACGAATTTGTCCTATAAGAGCTATATGAAGAGGATTTAGATCTAGATCTAGACGAAGAGCCAGAATGACTCAGACTACTAGAATAATGTCTATGATGTCTAGAACGAGAAGATCTGTGATTAGATCTTGACCTATGTCTCCTAGGGGAAGACCGGTAGTCTCGTTTCCTAGATCTGGTGTCAGAACGGCTGGTGCCTGGTTGACTCTCTAAAGGCTGACTGGTACCAGTTTGACCGGTTGACCGGTGACCGGTTGACCGGTGACTGGTTGACCCATGAACCAAGTCTACATCTATTTCAGGGGACTCATTTGACTGATATCCCTTTGCCTGAATACCAGGTGACCGGATGTCTGGAGACCTAGTAAATGACCTATGTCTGGTTGACTGGTTGACTGGTGACCGGCGCCTGGCTGCCTGGTCAACCTGTGACCGGTGCCAGGTTGCCTGGTCGACTGGTGACCGGTGCCTGGATGTCCGTTTGACTGGTGACCGGTGAACCGATGACCGGGATGGTACCGGTGAGGTGTCAACCCTCAAGTCCGTAGACACTGGAGTAGCCAAGCTACTAGATCGGTCAGGAGTTGCCCCCTTATACCGAAGAGTGTCAGATAGGAGATTTTCCCGATTGTCTCGGTACTTCTCCCCTAAGGACTTTTCAGACTGAGACAATGTCTCAGACTGGGACTTCCCAACCGAAGCCCCGGAGCCTGTGTGACGGTTGTCACTAGAACCCTCTACAGTTGGACTAACTGTCTCTAGGGTACCAGGGGCTCCCATGTCCCGCTTCTTCTTGTCCTCAGTGGACTTCTTCCGCCCCATGGAGGTACGGCGTTTGGCAACTAAAGTCCAAATCGCACTAGTCCACTCCTTGCAAGTTGAACACCTGGTCTCAAAACTGCAACGAGAACATGAGAAACATGTTGCATGGTTGTCCCAGGAGGCTTTGACGTGCCCACAGGAACCACGAATTTGGGACATAACAAAAAACTTTTGTAAAAGAGAAAAATACAAAATAACGTAGTCACGAAAATATGTGACAAGGAGTCACGGAAATATGTGACAAAGCCGGATTTACGAAGCAAGGTAAAAAATACAATAAATACCTGCACAGATAAATTCCGGTATAAGAATAATCGATAATTATAAAATTTTCTGCGGGGAAAACACGCGAACAAACCAGAAAACAGAAAAAATTAAAGTTGAAAAACTTCCACTAAAGTTCTCTGTCCGTCAGTCGGCTCGCAAAGGAAATTTCTGATGCACGTGCGCTTTCGCGCTCTTATTATGGTTCCCTGGACTGGTTCCATAACATACAGAACGGTCCTCAAACTTTGCGGGGAGTAAGGGAAACTGCTATAGTTAAGCCTATTGGTGAGGAGATGAAGTTAAAATGATAATAGCATGTTGATTTGTCTTAACTGTTGTTTATTTAACATGATGTATATTTTTGGTGTTTTTACAGTAATTTGAGTGCATTTTAATGATACCAATGTATATATACTAATCTTTTTATATGAGATATGCTAAAGGTTTTATAACGCATAACGAACCACGATGTTTGATTAAAATGGCGTAAAATTGTTATTTATTGATCAAATCACATGCGGTAAAAAGTATTCAAAAGATTAGGAAAATATGCTTCAAAAGCAGATCTTGAAATTAAAATCTTATCTGTATTTTTGCAGCTGCCTATCAATAAAAAAAGTATTTTTTCAATGTTACACCATAACACGAATTATTGGCTACTTTTTGGTGCAATATTTGCTTAGCTAGAAAATTTCATGTGTATATGCATGCCATATATCATTTTTTCGGGTAAACATATGTCTTACAAGCAAAAGTAAACTATATTCTCTGTAAATGGCTTGTTAATAACACAGAATTTCCTGCATAACAGAGGCATTTTATCAGGGGGAACTTTATTGTGAAACTCCCGATTGCAAGCAGTATGAACCCAGATCAGACTGGGCAGTCTGATCTGGGTTCATATAGTTTGATTCCAGTGAAAGAAAGGTTGCAAGTATCAGAAATTTTGGCTGGTTCAATAGCTTAGACACATAAACTTGAACCAACTACAGAAGGGCTCACCTTTGAAAAATTTGTGCTCAGGTGAGCTAAAATTCTAAAATTTCTAACACTAAACCTAGGTTTAGATAAACACATTTTTGAGAGTAAAATTGTGAATATTTTCTTACCCATCAGTTTGAACATATGTTTTGGGTACTCAAAAGAACTGTGTCATTGAGACGGTTCTTTTGAGTACCCACAACATATGTTTTGGTAGAGAAATAAGAAAAATATTTTTTGGTACGCACTCTTAACTAAAGTTGCCTGACTAAAGTTGCCTGACTAAAGTTACCTGCCAAAAAAGACCTAGACAAACAGTGCAGACACAGGCAAGAAACAGTCTGATCAGGATCTTCCTGTTTGCTATTCTGATGTGCATTTGATTAATTCCAGACCTCCCTCTGATGACCAATATTTTATTTGCGGATCCAGAAGTGAGTGTTTGAAATTTTAGAACATTACTGTACATGGCCAATACGCATGTGCGGATCCAGAAAGTTTTGCCAGAGTGGGTCCAACAGTCCAACTCGACGTTTTTTAGGGGGGGGGGGGGGGTGGGGTTGTGAGGGGCGAGAGGATCCAAATAGCACTAAAAGCGGGCTATCATCGGCCCTCCAGCGAAGGCCATTTAAATTGTGTTTCACCGGCGGGCCGATGTTGGCCCAACATTGAATGCTGCCTTGGTAGCTTTGTGATTTTTCAGGGGATACAGATCAGTATTGCTAAGAAACCCTATATTTTTGTGATTTTTCAGCCCCCCCTCCCCCCCCCCCCCCCCTCTGGATCTGCGCATGTTACTTCAGAAAAGAAAATCACAATTTGTGATCTGCTAATTTTACCAGTCTCACAAGACCTAAAATATGTGACACCGAAAGATCAATACATGTACTAATAGCTAGGACAGAAACGGACAAAATTCCAATACAGGCATAAAAAATGTTAGTTTTCTTATCCGGATACCTATGAAAATCTCCAGTTTTTCTGTCTAAATAAGGTCAAGCATAATGAAAATAGCTATGAAACTTCTTAATTTCTTTCAATAATTTCTGATGGACGCTGTGATTATTTCTTATCCTTTACTCTCAGTCAATGTACAACAGTCAGTCAGTCAGCCCAGCCCAGCTGTCCAATCAATACAGCGAAATATCTAGGACTCTTAGAGGACTATTTTTAGTCTTGTAACCATGGAAACACTTCCTTACTGCGTTGGTGGGAGATTTTATTCTGGGCTGCTAAAGAATCCAATTACAGACTTCTACTAAATCTGTAAGAAATGTTTATACAGCTCCCTCGGAGATTGTCGTTGGAAAAACAATTTTGTTTCCCTGCCAAAAATTCACATTTACCCTTTGTTTACTAATGGATTCTTCCTTCTGGCATGATACAACAAACTTGGGATAGTCCATTGTACATATCTAGGGGTGTCAGGTTATAATTAAAAAAAAAAAAAAAAAGTTTAAAAACTTTGAAGACCTTTTTTACCTTAACAAACAGTGTAGAGCCTGACGAAATGCAGCACCATGCTGCATTTCATCTGGGTCTTCACTGCAAAAGTACACCTACTCATTTATGGGTTTCCCAAATAACTCTTTGTCATGCTAAATATTTTTTATGTACTATACACTCCTTCCCATATCTTTATCCTGTTACACTCAGCATTCGAGTTGTATGAGTACGTTTTTTCAATAAGAGTGAAAAACAGTGTGGATCCTGATCATATGGCTTCATGTACAGTGTTATCAAAACAAATATATCCAGGCTCAACAGGACTAAGGCTAAACCTGGGACTATCATATTTTAAATGCAGAAATATTTTAGAAGCCTTTTCAACAAAACAGTGAAGATCCAGTTCAGACTGGCCCTGGGTGTTTCCTAAAATAATTAACCCTTATTCTTCAATATTATTGGTCAAGAAAATGCCGTTTGCTTATTACATCGGCTGCATTTATTCAAATGCACTCCAGACTTATTTAATCATGGGGGCTAACACAAACTCTACAATATATATGCCACAAAAGTACATACATGTAATCATAAAAGTGTACACACATGTTATCAGAGTAGAAAGCAGAGAAAGGCAAGAAAACCCGGCTAAGTAAATAATACATTTAAAAGTAGTTCTTAAATTAAATTTTGGTCACTTCAGATGCATAGTCTATGTACAGATTGGATTATCCATTTATTTAGAGTCGGGGTTCTCGGCGACGCAGAATCAAGCGTCTCGGGACGATAAAAACGAGCTTGGGACGCATAGAGATGCCTAAAGCAGAGTCCTTGGACACATGTTATTTTTCCGCAGGACGACCGCAAATTTCGAAAAAAATGGCCACTGATTATGTCCAAATTTCACTTCCATCAACAGCTCAAGAGGTCACCGCTAATCCACACTCCAGGGCATGTTAAGTTTACCTGTCTTGAATTGCAAAAGCAGTAGGCTTGGCTTATTGTGCTCTCGGACAACAGAACATTGCAAAGAGACTAACAATCTTGTGAGATATGCAAATTAAATCAGCACATCGACAAATTAGCTTATCATGCATCCTCTATCAAATCTTGAAAAGGGGGAATCCCAGTATGCACGTAAAAATCGTGACCCTGTATGATTTCATTGTATTTAATCTTCAGTTACCCTTTTTTCATTCATTAAACTGCACCTGTACTGTTTTACATCACACATGGAACACTCAGACCAGCCTGACAATCTATGTGTGTGGGGCACTTGTGCTTTCAATAGCCTTATTGACACTCCCACAACTTATTATGATTGAATGGGAATAGTACCCCTATCCCCCTTCCCAAACTTCTTTCAGGCTAGAGATGGTATCACATTTAATAATGCAAGAATTAACTTAGAGGCAAACCATCCGTTGACATCTATTGGCTGAAACATAATGAGGAGTTCACCTTATAAATGTATCGTACCCTGGGTAAATCTGTAAATATTTAGTCTTAGAGTTTATTTCTCTTGTTTGGCATGACTAGCTTGTAGGATATTGAAGAAAATAAAAGACCCCTTTCAGTAGTTCACATTTTATTATCACACGGTGTTCAATAGACACATCAAGCAGCAATACAAATGAGGAGAAATCTCTCTGAAATAAAAAATAATCTCTCACTTATTGACCAAGCTAGAGAGAAAAAATCACATTAGAATTGAAAATATCTCACTAAATTTTTGAACAAGAGGGATTTTTTCCGGGCCAGAATAAATGCTGTATAAGGAACTTTATAAGTCATATTACATAATTCTCCCTTTTGTTATATACAAAGTAATGAAATGCAGGAAAATATTTATTAAATATAATGCATATTTTAAAAAAGCTGTATTTCACAGCCGTGAAAATATATAAAGCTATATTTCACAGTTGTGAAAATATAAGTTACATTTCACGGGTGAAATTGGAAGTCCTCTGCTTTCTCCATTGACTTCCTTGAGCCCACTTCAGAATTTCAAACGCCTGTAACTTCCTCATTTGTGGACAAAAACACAAAGTGTGGATATTTATTTTCTTAATTAGATCCTAAGGAACATTTTCGTTATAAAATTGTCAGGATTTGCTGAAATTTTCACTTTCTCTACTCCTGCTCCTGTGGTTTCAGTTTTGGCCGGCATTGCACATTATGCAAAGTCATCACTAGGGTAAAAACATCGAATTTCGGACGGACATGTAAAATCGGACGCCATTCTACCTCCCCTGACATATCGTCCTTCTCTAGACTCCTGACCAATTGATAAAGTCTTATTTCGGGTTAACTGTACAGACAAAATATTGTCGTACCAACTTCCCACCAGTGAAAATGGAACACATCACATTATAATCAACCAATTAGATATCCATTCCAGTCTAGTGACCTCCAGCTCCGCACAGTTTAGGGAGCACATGGTTTTGTTGCTTGTCACAACTATTTTAAATTCCATCTTTTATCGTTGAATATTGACGCACAATGAAATATTTCTGCTCCCTAGTATCTTGGATAGTTAAATTTACGAAATGAAAGGTTGTTTTTGCATATTCACATAGATTTGAAACGAAATGAAGATAAAATACTGGGTGTCCGTATTTCCCTTCGGGAAATTTAATTTCGGACACGCCATTGAACACGACGTTCAGACGATGATTTTTGACCCTTTCATATAGTTTTCTTTCCTTTCAAGCTGTTTGTAAATAAAATGCGTTGCATCTGTTTACATTTTAGATAAGATTATTTTAGATTATTGTTGGTATAGGGATTGAAAGACTGGAATGCATCACCATGGACCCCAATAATTGAGCAAGAGTTGGCTGCGGGTTGATAAGATTCTGTAGCTTTGCATGCTGGTTGACTTTTCAGCACTTGATTTTAGAAGCAAATGAAATCGATATCTTAAAATACCACAATAGTTTACTCATATGATAAATGAAAAGTGTTTAAATGTTTTTGACAGAATAAAAACATTTCAAGAGCTTTATTTTGTAAAAAGAAACAACTGTCCGATTTTCCCTTCAGCTCTGTCCGAATTTCCTGATAGCCGTCCGAATTTTCATGTTCGACCCTATGTCACTTTAAAAGCTAATCAAACACATTTAAATGCATTAACAAATGAAATTACAGCTTTATTAAGTCAATCGAGCATGTCTGGTAGCTACCAGCTAGGTTTAACCCGGTGACATGTCTGGAGCGAAGCACAAACCGTGCTGAAGTAGTGACACAGCGAAAAAGCGTCCGAAGTTCGATGTTTTTACCCTAATATGACGAAATGTGCGAACGTGTATGACGTCATATAGTACTAAAAATCTGTCACGCTGTATATAATAAAAAGAAAATCCAAATGTTTTTTTGTTAAATATGTCTTTTATTTCACTCGAGAAGTGGACTATAATTATCACTCATGAAATATAAATATTGTCCACTTCATTCATGAAATAAAAGACATATTTAACAAAAACATTTGAATATACTCCCATATGTTCTGTATTGTGTATACACTTATAAAGGACAAGTACATGTGTTTGCAGGACGAGTGAAAATTATAAGTCACTCATCCTGCATTGAAATATTTTGTCCCCTGCTGGTTCAACTTCAACTTCAATGGTTTACTCTTCAATGCCCAATGGTAGGCATTTACGGATGAGGATGAAAACCGTGCCACCAACGTAGAGTGTGTAGTGGAACAAGCACGGTTGATAAAATGGCATTCAGAGCTCCAGATATGCTTTTGGGTCAATTGGGTATTTAGGCAACATGATTATTCTCATACTTGCGTACTTGCGAAATCAATTGCATATTTTTATTTCTTTTCCCCACGTTTTTTGTTGTTACAAATAATATCCGCCATGTTTTTCTTATTGAATGTAGCCATAGTGAATTAGCCTGCATATATTTATTCACTCACACCGTTTGCCTTTCTAGAGCATCAAACTAGTAGATTTTATCATACGTCTGAAGCTAATCTCGTCCCCTTATTGATATTTATCGCTCGGATACACATGTTTTTTTCCACTAAATATACTTTATGACTTTGAAAACGCATCACCCAGATTAAATCCTTTATTTCACAAACCCTGAGAATGTCAGCGAGATAATTGTTATTGCATATCTTAGTCTGACCACCTTGTAGTGTGTCCTAGAAAATTCATGGTTGTAAATTTACTTTAAGGTATTGAAAAAGTATCTGTTTTAAGACACGGGTGGTCGATTTTGAAGGCCACAAATTCAGCTGCAAGTTAACACGCGTTGGTTTTGATTCCTGACTCAACAGATTTGCGTCCTTTGCTTCTTTTACGATTGCACATTCATTATTGAACGATTAGAAATGAATTGACAGTTCAGTATGCTCAAAATTACACCCCTTTAAAAATACTAACATATCCCACCCTGCCTGATTACTATAGTCTAGTAATAAAATTCAACACATTGGGCCTTTCAAAGTTTCGATTTTTGTACGACCGGTTTTGTTGGAAGAGGCTAAGGGCATACACAAATGACAAATTGTGTATAAATTATGCTTGTATCACGTGTCTTTTGTATTGAGCAAGTGGCGTTAACGTAATTTTTTAAGACATTCTCGATCACATGATAGCAGATCTCCTGCAATGATTTACATCAAAACATCTTCCTCACATGACTGCCAGTGTATGTAGTCAATATCAGTAATGAAAGCATGCATAAAGGTAACTTATGGAGATGTTTCTAAAAAGGAGCTATAAATTGATGTTCAAATTTGACGTTTATTTTCAAAATATTGAAGTTATCAATTACTTTTAATTAGAAAAAGTCTATAAACTCTTTTGGTGATATGGTATCATATACGCCACAGTTTAAACATAAAACTAATCAAAAAGCTTCATTTAACTGTGCAGAAAGGTGCTGGATGCTGTATGTATTTGTTTGTTTGTTTCGTTGCTTTATGTCCCAAGTTAACAGCTATGGTCATGGCGGGACGGTCAGTTCACCTAACCACTTTCTCCTGGGCAGGCTCGAACAAGCGGTTAACCAGTAATTCGTGCACATACTTTCGCTTGTAACTGACAACAACCCTTCTTGAATGATTCAGCGGAAGGGAGGAGAATGATCGTAGAAATTATTTAATGATCAATCGCCACGAAAGTATGGGACCGGGCCAGGATCAAACTCCCGACCCCTGGATCTGCAGTCAGACACACGTCTGTAGCCAGACATGTTACTGACTGCGCTACGCGGCCCGGCAATGCTGTATGTACCCATGTGACATCATCAACAGCGTCGCATGATAGTGCAGTCAAATTAAAGATTGATTCATACCAATTCTGGTTTGCACATTAAAACCTGTGAGTAACTTTTCAATCTCATATACGGTTTGCAAGAAAAGTGCAAAATTATGGTGATGTGTTTTCAAAGTCCTCTAGTATACTTGACTGGTCATCGATATTTTATTCATAAAACTGGAGTTTTACTGCGCACAAGATTGTAAAAAAATCAATACCTGACTGGCATTAATGTATTACCCAAATGGAAAAGAAAAGGACCAAATGGTACGCAATGACATTGCATGTAATTGCATACCGATCAAAATAATTGCTTTTTGGTACGCATGCATTTAATTTTAATTGCTTTTTGGATGATTTTGATTGTGTATTTATGCAGATATGCTGCTTATCTGTACTGCTGTGGTAGAACACCAAAAATTTTTATACACTGTACAGTTCATAGCCTCAAATTTAGGCCTGGTCGGCAGGTAGAGACTAATAGGCCACCTTGAATGCATCCAGGCTCGGGGCAGTCACAACACTGGTCGGCAGCGCATTCCACACTAGGATAGTTCTTGAAAAGAATGAGTGTTGGTAGACGTTCACTCTGCAGTGGGGTTTGATGAACTTCAAGTCGTTACTCTGCCTGGTAGAACAAATGAGTGATGGAGATGGCAAGTATGATATTTGCACTGCAACTAAGCTGTGTACAACCCTATATAGGAATAATGTCTGCTTTTTTTGTCGTCAGGACTGCAATGAAGGCAATTGTAGAGAAGAGATGATAGAGGAAACACTGTCAGGTTGATGAGGATTAAACAGACGTCCGGCTACGAGTCTTGTAACATTGTCTAGCATATTTGCATAGACTCCGCCTTCCAGCATCCTAATCGGTTTACATTATATAGCCACTTTCATTTGTGTACCTTTGCAGAAACCAGACAGTATCATTTTAGGCTTACAATAGTAAACATGTAGCTTTATGTACAATAAATATCTGTTGAGATATATTTTGTCTATACCTGTCTTTGCCCAACAAGCGATATTACAAGTCTGGCCGCATTACATTGGACCTGCTCAATCTGTTTAATTTGGGCTTGCTGTTGAGGGTTCAAAATTGATGAGGAATACTCAAGTCTCGGCCGCACATGGGTTTGATAAGCTCTATCTTTGACTGAAGTTGGCATGATTTCAAGTTGCATTTGATGAATCCAAGTGTCTGCGAAGCTTTGCCCGTCGATGTTATCGATATGGGTGTTATACTTGAGGTTATCAATTAATGAAACGCCCAAATATGGATGAGACTTTACAGTTTCTAAGATGCTGATCTCACCGTTCATTGTGTAATCAATCATCCGCAAACAGGCGAACAGTAGAAGAAATATCATCAGCAATGTTGTTTATGTAAAAAAAAAAAGGTCCGAGGACAGAACCCTGGGGTGCTCCTGAAGTTTTTGGTGTTTCAGATGAAGCATCTTGCACCCAAGGTTGGGCGGAAAATTCCACCCCCCGTATTTACCGATGGAATTTACCTGTATTTCCCGGCATGGCAAATAAGGCTCAAGTTGCAAATACTGGCAAACAATAGCAAATATACTTTTTTTGCCGTGAAATACTGACAAATATGATTTTTGGCTGTAAAATGCTGCAGATATCTTTAGGAACTTGACTTAAAATAGTATAATTTAACTAAATTAGTGAAAATGTAAATATTAATATGAGGTTACAGTATCAGCATAAAACCTTTGAATACATTTAAACATGTTAAAACAGCCAAAATTGAATCTTAGACTGAAATTTTGAAATAATTTTAAACAATAAATAGCATCTTTAGCCCTTATCATGTTGAATATTTTATGTACTACACAGTAACACTTCTCCCAAATTTTATCCTGTTCAGCTTAAATCTATATTTTAAATTAGTGTGGAAAACAGTCTAGATCCTGATAAGCTGGCCTCTGAAAGAATATCAAAGAAACCAGTTGATCAGGATCTAGTGTTAAAAAAAACGGATTCAACAGGACAAGGCTTAATTCTGGTTTCTGCAGGACAAGGGTAAAATCTAATTTGACCTTTAAATTTACCTGTGTATCTGGCAATTGTTTGACACCTGTGCCTGTCATAAATTGTTAAAACAGCACATCTCCAAGTGTATACTGTATAGCCAGGGGCAAGGATGAACAATAGGATGTCATGATTAGGGTCATATTTTAACTTAAGATAATTAAAGTGCAGGTGACCACAAACAGGAGTGTCTTTAATGGACTTAAAGTACAGATAAGGGTCACTCATCCTAATACCCAACCTTTACTTCATATTTTAACTTTAAGTCCAGGTGACCACAAACAGGAGTGTCTCACCCAACCTTATCTGCATCTTGTCATACCAAGGGTTACGATTCGCTATCTTAACCCTTGGCCTCACAAGGATACTTTCTTCCGATTGAGTATGTCATAAGACGAAAATAGTAACAAGTAATATGATCAATCACGAAGTGGTACAAAAAATCGATAAACACCATGACTCCAGATAAAACGGCGTAATTAATTTACATTCAGTTTTCTTATTTAACAACCAAAATATGCGTTCATGGTGCTCAAAAGAACTGTCGCATTAAGATGGTTATTTTGAGCACCCATAACATAATTTTGAACCGAACTATAGAAGAAAAATAAATAATTTTACGACCAAAATCTTTGTTTATCTGGACTTATGGAGACTTAACAGACGGTGTATATTAGATGCCGATAAACTGCTACGTTTAATCTGATTGGCAGGAAGGGATTATCGAAAAAATCCTTCCTGGCGTTTTCATTGGTCGATTAGCCTGCGCTAATAATAAATTTTGAGGGTCGTGAGGCGAAGGGTTTGTCGATAGGTAGATACGACGAAACCTTCGCTGGTGAAGATGCCTTATCTGTAGCTATGCACAAGCCAACTGATTAGTACTTTGGCAGGTATGAAACAGTTTTTTTTCTTCTAAATTCACTTTATTAAATTTAAATGATTAAAGAATTAGACTTATACCTTAAACTAAGTTGAATAATTAGATTTATTCCATAAACTAAGATAATTTTGCTGATAGCCTGATTAACTAGTAGAAATCAAATATTAAGTTAAATAACCTCTAAAATCATATTTGCCAGTATTTCCCGGTAAATGCCACTGGCATGTAGGGCTGCCACGTTTACGAAATTTGGTAAAGGTTTACACGAGTCCCAGTAACCGAAACGGTACCGTTTAAACGTAACTTCCAGATTGAATTTTTTTCATTATGCAGATCGGTAAAATCCCCGATATTTCCCCTAAAAAAACCTTTGAAAAATGTACCTTGTGCGAATATTCGAAATTGTTTCTAGCTGTGTGTTGCGATAGAACTTATTTCAAGTAATTGGAAAGTGATTGCAACATGCGCAGACTCGTACATTACGGACATTTTCTTCAGTTGCAAGCTTGTAATTAATGAGTGGACACACACAAGACATAACTGCGAATCGTCACGTACGCATCAATACACACGCCGACAGGAAGTAAACAAAAAAATCACATCTTCTTCTTCCAATATAGTGCATGGCATTCTCTGAAGCATTGTCGCATGCGTCTCTTCTTTGCCTTCACATAATTAACTGTTAAAATGCAGGAAACTAATTGTTCCAAGCAGTGACTGAGTGAGACAATATTCGGGACATTTTTATGGCCCGTTGAGCATGTCCGTCATAATTTCTAATTGCAGTAGATACTTAATCAAATACAGCGGAATCTGAGAAAACAATCAATCTGATTGATGATCCAGATCGAGATGTGACGTATCACTGTTTAAGAGAATATTTTTTTTCATTAGGAAATGCTATTAATTAACCACAACGCTTGTCACGTGACAAAGTTCGTGTAAACGGTAGGTCAATTTTGTCAACGTTTATTGCAGAAACACGAAACGGTGCCATTTACATGTGTAAACGTGGCAGCCCTACTGGCATGGCAAATATGCATATTTGCCGGCATTTTGCCAACCTTGCTTGCACCACTACCTTTTGGCTAGCCTACGCACAGATAAGAAACGGTCAATCCACTGTTTTGTAAGATCCTGTATTTGTAGTAGTCAAGTTTGGAAGATAATCGTCGGTGTGACACTTTGTCAAATGCTTTAGAAAAGTCTAAAATAGCCAAATCAACTTGCTTTCCAGAGTTTATGTTTTAGAGAGGTCATCTGTAGTCAAAAGCAATTGTGTCTCACAAGAGCGTTTTGGTCTAAATCCATGTTGGTTCTCATTTAAGATATTATGCGAGTCCAGATGTCTCATGATATTAGATACTACAATGTGTTCAAGCATTTTGGAAACTAGGATACTGGTTGATAGTTGGCCGGCTTTGCACGGTCTCCTTTTTGAATATAGGTACAACATATGCAGTTTTCCAATCAGCTGGGACGACTCCAGTATTTAAGGAAAGTTGGAAAATACACTGAAGAACAGTTTCACAATTTCTTTTTAGAATGATAATGGGGATCTTATCAGGGCCGGATGCTTTCTTCTCATTTAACCGCTTTAGTCAAGCTTACCCAGGAAAAATGTGAGATTACTAACTAGTAATTAGGTGAACTGACCGTCCCAACATGACCATAGCTGTTGACTGGGACGTAAAGCCTCAAACCAAACAAATCACAAACCCATCACCGCATGTTGTGGGTGGTTATAATTGGGCTCAGAGCTCTCACTAGGATTTTGAAAAAAGGAGTAAAGAACTCCCATCTGGCAATAAGTAGGAGTTCCACTGGAAAAAGTGGGAGTCCCTCTCCAAAAAAGTCGGAGTCCCACCAATTCAAATCCTGCATACCGTATATCTTTTCCATTTTAGCCGGAAGTGATACCTTTGATTGATTGATTTGATTCTTTACGTCCCATCAAAAATCTTTCAGTTATATAGGGACGGTTCTTCCTGGGTTGAACCAGTACTAAGCTAGGATAAATGTGTCTTGCTCAAGGACCACAACGCAGTGACGCCGGTGAGGCTCGAACCCGCGGCCCTTCGGTCTCGAGTCAAGCACTCTACCACTGAGCCACTGCGCTCCCTGAAGTGATACCTTTGAATAATTCTTAGATCAACTGATTTTAACCCTGTCCCCACAGGATTGCTTCACTGCAGTCCAAGTCATACAATTGGTCAACAGAGGCAGACATCTTCCGCGGCCGAAAAGTGTGTCGCGATCGATAATATTAAAGAGCTTTGGATCTCCCGGTGTGTATTTATCTCTCAGCTACTGGATTTTTGGCACGTGCCGACTGAAAAAACATGCGTACGCGGAACTCCTGCCTGGTGAAAACAATGAGTCCCAGGCAAAAAGTCTGCGTGCCAATAGATCTACGCGTAATTCTGCGTTACTGAGAGCTCTGGGGCTAGTCCCTGGTTTACGGGCACATTATATTCCATTTGTTGTTTTTAGGGGTGGCACCATGCCACCATATATGAAAATCCAAAACGATTTATACAACATCACCTACATCTGATTCAACAGCCAACAAGCAAAAAAAGCAGGGGTGTGTCCCATCAATCAACAACCACATAACAAACTGCGCCCAATTGCCTGTTGCATACACACTATAGAATCAGTCAGCGCATTGTATCTTCTTTAGAAATTTAAGTTTGTGGTACTTGGACCGCTCTTCATTTTAAATGTTTGGTTGGGATAAAAATTGCAGGCGAAAATCATTATTATGACAGCCTAGTTGCAGAACTGCGACTTTAGATTTTTTTTTCGATCTGGCTGAATCTAAAGTCGCAGTGTTTTTGTGCTCTATCTTGACCAGTGATGGAATCCCCTTTTGTTTTGGGAAAAACTCGTTTCTTTGACAATCCAACCATTCAGACTTCTTCATGTGTTTTACATACACAACCAAAGTTATAAAAATGTTACCATTTGCTTCGTTTTTGTGACACGATCAATGCAATCTGTAATATTATGTTCTTGTTGTTGTTTTTCGGCACATCGCAGCCATTTTGCATGCTTTTCACGAGTTAGGGGTGATGACGTTTTTGCGATAAATTTCGGATGTTAAATTGATGAGACGAACTTATTAAAACGTTGAGAATATATTATAAAAAAAACCCGTACTGGTCATACTCCCCATGACTAGGTAAGGGATGTCAGCGCTTTTTCAAAAACTCAGTACATTATAAGAATAACATTAACAGTGGATTTTGCACAATATAAGAAACAAGTAGGTGTTTGAATTTTGAAAATCAGCGCAAAATTGTTAGTTATCGATTCTGTTAACTTACTCAATGTTGGTACGCTCGCAGCAGTCTCGTTTCTGTATTATTGTGCACTGTAGCGCCCCCTATTCTCTATTTATTTATAACGAGTAGTGACCTATTTCAGAAAATGAAAGTCGATTTCCAAGAATGGTTTGATTTCAATTTAATATAGCATGCCAAAGAAAATGAGATACTTACTTGACAGAAATCCTTAACAATCACATACCCCACCCATATTACACTATATAAATCCAATCTTCGGAAAGGAAGCTTTGTCATGTCCCAAAATGTCATAATCAGACTGAAAATGGACTTTTCCAACATGGCGGACAATTGTTATTCTGATCATGTGCTCACGTGACAAGTTTCCCGCCAAAAGAAGCAAGCTAACGCAAGAGTACATTGACCTCTGAACCGAGAGGGGGTCAGCTTGTTTACGACAACAAGCGATGGATTGGAAAGATCAGAATCAAATTACTTTTGCACAGTGATCAATAAGATATTAGTGAAGGAAAATATATTTATATCATGGCTAACCTTGCTGCAAGCTGAATAGCTTTACTAGCACACGCTTATGTTCAATTAGGCTATCAGTCAATACACACAATTGGTGCCCATCGTTTTTAAGGCGCCACGTGAATCTTATATAGAGACATTGGGTGTTTTGACCTTCTTTTTGAACATGTGCGCAATGGTTTAAGATTTGAATTGTAGAATGATGTCATTATTTGAATATGCAAAATCATTTGGCATTTTTTTCTATGTATTTCCTGTTAGTGGAAGTGGGGGAATTCCTGATCTGAAAATAGTCAATTTTCTATCCAGTGACATCCGTCGGAATACAGAACCAGGGTGAAAAATTTGAACACTAGGTTGAAGATTGACCTTTATTCGTTGACATTCATCAGATATTAAAAGAAAACCTATTACAAATGGTGAGAGAGGTCACCATAAAAATCAACCTGTATGCACAAAAAAGGATCCCATCCATTGCCATTAAGAACTCCTCGGACACAGTTTGTACATATCCAACTGGGTAGTTCTCGATGTCAACAAATTGGTAAAAAGCGGCTCCAGTTAGATTGGTAATTGGCCATCTTTTTGCAAATATCTATATGTAACAAATGTATGGTGAGATGGTATTGGATTATTTTAATCTCAACAGACCAGGTATGATCAATTTTTGGCCAATTATGATAATAAGGAAGGTAAAAGAAAACATTATATAAGTCTGATTTTGGTATTTAATGTTGTTAAAACATCTGTGTATTCAGAAAACGGAAAGTGAACGGGTCATTGTCGGTACATAAAATACCAAAACAAATTCGTGCATGACTTTAGTTTCCCACAGAAAAAGCATGCTCTTCAGCTCAGAAGACAAAAATGACGCCATGTTTTGAAAACACATAGTGTAAACATTCTGTGTGGACAGGAGTATTTTATCTTTTTAGAACTAATCAGGTATGCATCAGCGGCAAACCAAATAGCAACATATAGATAAACCTATAAACATACAAAATGGAGTAGTGTTTGAGGAAGACACTGTTTGGAAATGTGTTTTCAACTTGGTTTACGTCCACGCTAACAGTAAGGGAAAAGATAGAGGCTTAAAAAATCAGGGCTATATGATAACATAAAATAAAAATCCATCATATGGCCCTGAATTCAGTGCTAATGACAGCCAAGCAGATGCCAAATTTATGGGAAGCGATGACTCAGAGCTGTCATGTGAGCCTCGGTCACAAAGCCAGATATCTTTCAAGATCAACCTTAAAACCAAGCACTTACATCTTTTTCTTGTTCTAAGAAGCCGATTGTCAAAATATTTTTATTTTTTCTCTATGTTTGACAGAAATGGCGGTCCACTTTTATGCAAATGACAACATCCGGGAATCTGATACGGTGCTTAAGTACATTTACGCTGGTGCAAATTATGTCAAACAAGTAAATGCTTCTAAAACGAAATACCACCAAAACCATTTCAACCCCAAGGGGTGGGGGATACTCTAATTTTTTCCGCATACGTAGGCTCGGACCCAGCATCTACCGTTCACACCAAAAAAATATCAGGAATTTCAAGCACCCCAAAAAATATTTTAAATTTTAACAACCCAAAAAAATATCCCAATTCTGTACCTTGACCTTAAAAAAAAGACCCTAAATTGCATAGAAATGACCTTCAAACTAGCCCAATTTTGTGACGACCCCAAAAAATATCCACAAAATCTTCATACCCCCAAAAAATATTCATTTTTCTGAAAACCCAAAAAAATATTGAAATTCAGAATTTTGAACCCCAAAAAATAGCCCGAGCCTACGTATGTGCGAAAATATCAGAGTACCCCCCCTGGGTTCCAACCCTCCTTAAACCACTCATACCACCTCAGATACAAAAAAGCATCCTACAAATACACCCGCTCGTCTCTGTTTCTGTCCAAAATGAGACTTCATTCAAGCTTGAACATTATGTCTCTGGTGGCGGCTCGAACGAAAATACTGCTAAGAAAAAGAAAAAGTGGGGAAAACAGGAAAGGTACACACCCACACGTACTTACATAGAGGTAGTTCGATCATTCAACTGCAGGTACTGCGGTTAGACAAAAGTTGATCAAACTCACTCTGGTTTAGTGTCACGTGATCACTTATCTATCTTCCTGTTCCTGTTTAGCCCTTGTCTGCGCATGTCCAGTTCCTGCTGGTCAACCATAGGTAGCAAACCACTGATCGGATCAGCTGGGCCTGGGCAAATTTGATAATATAAGGGGGTACCCTTCAATTCTTGGCTCTAAATACACTTTGTTGTATTCTATACTGTAGAGTGCTGTTTCTGTGTGCCTGGGAATGTTTGATCATCAATAAAAAGCATTTTTTGGCAACTGAAAATACTAAATGTGGCTATCCGGCCAAAATACGAATGTGTGGCTCCACCTGGAAATGCATCAGAATTCTACTTTCATTTTCATATACACAAACTCGAAGCTGATTATCAAAGAAACGAGGTGGGAGGCAGGTATTGAGTTGTAAATCTTGCACATGATCATGGAGATTTCTGCATGATTTAGCAAGATTTGAGTGGCTTGCTCGAGCACACTGTCCAGCAGGGGCATCAGATTTGGTACCTTTTGTCGTAAAAATTGCCGTCGAAAAAGTGGGGTCCGAGCAGATTTCTATGCTATTGGCTCTCTTATGTAACATCAATTTTAGTGTTTTATTTCTCTAGAATCCACAAAAACATCTCTAATCTTGATTTAGATTGAAGAGAATTGGCTTTTATATTTGAAACTGGTCGCAATTAGAATTTATCTTAGTGCGCCCTCCGGCACGCTCTGGGGTCTCCGTTTGATGGTGGTTTGCTACCATACCTTTTACTTTGGTCGATACTGGTTCTCCGCTTTTGCCAAACTCTTAAAAATTAAGAAACCAGTATTTTGTTTCGATGGCAGTGATTGGCTGCCGATGAAATGTTTAACACGTGACGGGAACCAGACTTACCCGGACTAAAGTTCTGTTGAATGATCGAACTACCTCATAAATAATACATGCATTGTATTGAACCGAACCGCCCCACAAACACGCACACATGACATAATTATTTACATACAAACCTAGCACGCACATACCCTCACAGACACGCACGCACGCGCCCTCCACACAAACATACGTACGTACATACGTGCGTGCGTGCGTGCATGCATGCATGCATGCATGCATACATACATACATACATACATACATACATACATACATACATACATACATACATACATACATACATGAGAACTGTTGCCTCAGATTGTAGCGGGGCTTTTTTTATTTATCCAAATACAAATGGGATTTTGGTACCTATAAACTCGTCAAAATAAGTTAAGCCCAATGTCACTTTTTCCCATAGCCATAATGTTAAATTACCAAAGTTTAGTTGTATATTTCAAAAATATCGATGGTAGTTGAAAATTCATAGACAACAATGTCTAGGTGTAACACAAAGTTTGTATTGAAAATACCGATTTTCTTTGGGGTATGTGCTAAATTTTCCAAGAGTATCCAATTTTTGGCTCATTTTACTATAGGAATGATAAGGAATGAAACGGGACATTTCCTTGAATGTGTGGAGCTCTATGGAAAACTTATCAAAAAATCTGAAAGTATGGTAGTTTAAGATAATTACCCTTTAATTTTATAACCATTTTTTCTCAAAGTTCTAACATTTAAATTCAAAGCCAAGAATATAATCTGTAGATGATTTGCATAATCGATCATTGAGTAAAACGTGATTTGTTTTAATTAGCATTTTATTTGGTAGCCAATTAGTTAATCTGGTTAATTAACGGATGAGACATAGATTATTTAATTTTTCTGTGATTTTCTACTACTTTTCTCTTATTTCTTATGTTTTCATCAATATGGACCTTGGGTAAAAGAACTATGTTTTGGCTATAATTTGGTACCAAGTTTGGTAGTCTAGGATAGTTAGCAACAGTTTACTGACAATGTTAGCAACAGTTTACTGGCAATGTTGTAGGTACACCCCCCTTTTTTTCTATGTTTTTACTTATTTATAATGTTTTTCATTAAAATTCGTGAATATGCAAATTCGATAATAATTTGAATATCAGAACATCGAACATACATAAAAACGAGATACGCGTCATTTTGTAAGTACAAATCACATTATTGGTTTTTAGGAATCCTCCATACGAGCTTAACATTTTTTGTGCTTCACCAACAGCAGAATCTAGGGCGACGATTTGGTACCAGTAAAGTTCATTTAAGCCCCCCCCCATTGACTTTGGCTGCTGTCCGTTCTAAGGCGGTGGTTCTGTTGTTGTTGATTCGTTGTTGATTGTTACTCCCATTGTGGGATTCTGTAATTGTTCTATGTTTTGTTGTGCGTTACTTTGTGTCCATTCTAGCTTTGCAATCATCTCGATGGAGAAGAGAGCGCTGAATGCTTTGCTTTGTTTATCTTCCTGGTGTCTCGTGATTGTTGTGTGGCTCTTCCTCACGATACCACGGGTTTGTCTGCAGTTTGTGATTGTGGTATTTCCTGATCATACTCACTTAATATTTTGTTGGTTTATCTTATTCATTGTCCTACATATATGGCTGAGGTAATGTCGGGATGGTCAGTTACATTACCAAACTATTCCTGGGCAGGCTTCCCTGAGTCAGTTTTAATAGTATTTGGTGACCATTCTTTCGCCAATATCTGACAACTTGCTCTTCTTGGGCAATAATTCTCCACGAAAGAATGTGCATTTCGCTAGGGTTGATCTCGTGTTCACTTGCAAATAAAGACACGCTTCTGACAGAGCTACCACACCTGGTGGGTTGCCATTGAAACCATGCATTTTTCATACTGGGCCCCGTAGCGCAGTTGGTAGAGAGTCCGACTATAGATCCAGGGATTGCTAATTCGATCCCTGCCTGGTCCCATACTTTCGTAGAGATTGATCATGAAATAATTTTTACGGTCATTCTGCTCTTTCCGTTGATTCAAGAAGGGTTGGTGTCAGTTACAAGCGAAAGTATGTGCACCAAGTACTGGTTAACCGCTTAGTCAAGCTTGCCCAGGAAAAAAGTGTGGTTAGGTGAGCTGGCCATCTCAACACGACCATAGCTGTTGACTGGGATGTTAAACATCAAACCAACCAACCATGCAATTATATATATCCCAAATTGGGGGGGGGTGTGGAGGTGTTTTGGGTGACATATTTTCGGGCATTTAGGTGGTCCTGCTGAACAATTTGGCATCTGTAAGAAATGTCATTGGGTGCAAAGAAGGTAAGTTTATCTTTATATATATACAGTAAAACTTCGATGGTTCGAACTCTGATGGCTCATTTACCTGGGCTGGCTAGAACCATCATCATAGTCCCAACAGGTCATTTTATGCATAATCCACCCTGGATGGCTGGAACTACCCTTGGCTAGAACGAATTTTCATGTTCCCAAGCCTGTTCGAGCCATTGAAGTTCTACTGTATATCTTATCTTATGATTTCCCCTCATTTTTCTGAGGTTTAAATCAATATGGATGAATATGCAAACTAGAATTGTCAGAGGATCTGACTATAGCCCCGCTGCAGCGCTTTCCATGCAAGAAAAATGCCAAGTTCTAAAGATATTTGGCAGGAAAATTTTAAGATATTGAACAGGAACAAATTCTGACATCAATCAAGGGTCATAACTTTGTTACGAACTAGATCTTGTCAATATGAATGCATATATAAAATGTGAAAATATGTCAATTTGTTCTATAGATATTGAGCTGAAACGAAATTTTGGCGTAAATCAAGGGCCATACCTCTGGTACAAATGTGCGAAAAATGACGTGTAACAATCCCAGGCTAGATCTTGTCAATATGAATGCACATATAAAATTTGGTGAAATTCTGTCAATTTGTTCTATAGATATTGAGCGGAAACGAAATTTCGGCGTAAATCAAGGGCCATAACTCTGGTACAAATGTGCGAAAAATGACGTGTAACAATCCCAGGCTAGATCTTATCAATATGAAGGCATATATAAAATTTGGTTAAGTTCAGTCAATTTGTTCTCAAGATATTGAGCGCAAACAAAATTTTGGCGTAAATCAAGGGCCACAAATGGTACAAATGTGAAAAAATGACATGTAACAATCCCAGGCTAGATCATGTCAATATTAATGCACATACAAAATTTGGATAAATTCTATAAAAAAGTTCTCAAGATATTGAGCGGAAACGAAAAAAATCGACGGACGGACGAACGAACGGGCGGAATGACAGACAAACCAAATCCTATATAGCCCCCACTTTTTCAAAGCGAGGCTATAATAAGATAATCAGCACATCAGACCATTTGATAAAATAACTACGTCTTAGCTTTAATTTGGTCACACGTCTTATAGTGTAGGATGAGATGCTGATATAGAGACATCATTGCGATTCATGTTTTAAAGTTCTCATTTCACAAAGCTAGCATTTCTTCTTATGAAATCATTTAGGTCATATATATAATATGCACGCACACACACATACGACAAAACTTAACCAAGACGGATGCAAGATTATTTTCACAAGCTGTATCCCATGAATACCCCCTGGTCACATTTTTACTTCTAATTGCATAAGTGTTTGTCAGTAGAGAACACTTATTATGGGAAATGCTATTTGATGGGCATCTTAGAAACACATGTATGCAAATTAGATGGTAAAGGCGCCATTTTAGCTTACCTGAACGACAGACTCAAGGTGAGCTATTGTGATTGTTGGATATCTGTTATACATCGTACACGTGTCATGTGCCATCAGTCGTCCATCGTCAACAATTGCCTCAAAGGACATCTTCTAAACTGCTGGCTGGATTCGACCAAACTTTGCTAGAATGATCTTTATATGACTCTCTTCAATAAATGTTCAAATTGTATATCTGGGTCGCATGGGCGAAAATAAATCTTGAAAATTCTTCTTCTATGAAACAGCAACGTCAAGAGCCTTGGTATTTGGTATGTAGCATCATTTAGGGGACATCGACCAAGTTTGTTCAAAGTATACCTCTTGGGCCTAAAATGGCATCGTTTCAGGGCTCACATGTTTTACATAGGCTTATATAGGGAAAACATAAAACAGTCTTCTTGTCTGAAAGTAAAAAAGGGCAAAGATAAGGATTCAATACAGCCAACCACCACACCTGACCCAGGATACCAATGGGAAAGTGATAACTTCACAATAAGACATCACAAACAAGAGCCAAGAGATCAGCCCTTTCCCAGCAGGTAACCAGAAGCCATCAATAAACAGACGCGCACGAAAGCATAACAAAAATCAAGACAAAAATAACATGAATGATCCACAAAAGAAGCACAGCCTTGGAACGATCAGTAAAAATATTTTACTAAAGGGCTTAAACCGGTTCCACGGCGCCCCAACCTCACCCTTATTTCAGATGTGGATCAAGACAAAAACACAAAGCATAAATAACACAAATGATCCACAAAAGAAGAACCGCCTATGAACGGTCAGTAAAAAATATTTTACTGGAGGGCTTAAACCGGTTTCACGGCACCCCAACATCACCATAGTTCAGATGTGGATCAAGACACAAACACAAAACATAAATAACACAAATGACCCACAAAAGAAGTACCGCCTTAGAAGGGTCAGTAAAAATATTTTACTGGAGGGCTTAAACTGGTTTCAAGGCGCACCAACCTCACCCTTAGTTCAGTTGTGTATCAAGACATATAGATGTTTGGTTTGCATGAAAGACCCCTAACTTATCAATGCATCATCTCATAGAACATATAAATCAAGATATAAAAAGGAGACAGAGCAAAGATAAGGACTCAACAATAAATAAAACTGAATACCAGAGCAAAAGAAATTTAACAGGTAAACCCTGGTGGGCCGGAAAACAGCCTAAGCATCAGGCCCCTACCATCTCACCAATTAATAAGTCTTCAAGTCGGAACCGTCATAGAGTCTGAAGTCCGACCCACCGGCGTGCAATTTAAGAGGAAAGCAAAGTTGCCAACGGAGATTGGGTTGACCACCAAGCATGTAGTCTGTTGCAATACATGAATGTTATAGCCAATCTTTTTATAATGGGAAATCATTTTAATGAACTGCGCTGAAAAATTATTAGAGCCAACAATCTTCTTCAATTTATACACCAAGTCACCATAGAATTCAGGTTTCGGAAAGTCCTTGGTGAAAGAGAGATTTAAGTCCAATTTGGAATTTAGATATCAAATCAAAGTATCGTCTATAAGAAAAGGTTTTGTGAAGCTTATGATACCGATAGCCTTGTTTAAGAAGTTTCTGAGTTAACAATTTATTGCGAGTGTTTAAGTCAGCAACATAGCTAGATGCTCTAGGAAAACGAACCAGTGGGCATAGAGCCTTGATATATGATATGTGGGCTTCTACCAGCTTTGTTCAAATTATGCCCCTTGGGCTAAAATATACCCATTTGGCCCCACCGCGGTGGTCTCAGAATGAAAACTTAAGAAACCTTCTTGTCTGAAACCACAAGACGTAGAGCCTTGATATTTGACATGTAGCTTGATCTATTTGACTCCTACCAAGTTTGTTAAAACTATGCACCTGGAAACAACAGTAACACCGCACCTGGCTCACTTGTTTTACATAGACTTATATAGGACAAACTATTAAAATTCTTCTTGTCTGAAGTGATAAGGAATAGAGCTTTTTGATAGGAATTTGATATATAGACATCTACTTAGTTCGATCAAATTATGCCCCTGTATACAAAATGGGCCCATCCAAGGGATCACATACTTTACATATTAAAAGCATCTTCTTGTCTGAAACCTTCAGTCATATTGAGCCTTGATATTTGGTATGTAGCATCAACTGATCAGGAAATACCACAATCACAAACCGCAGATAAACCCACGGCACCACAAAGAAGAGCCACACAACCATCACGTGACACCAGGAAGACAATCTAAGCAAAGCAACCAGCTCTCTCTGCCTCATCAAGACGAATGCAAGACTAGAATGGACATAAATTAACGTACAACTAAACATAGAACAATTACAGACTCCCACAATGGGAGTAACAATAAACAAAAAGTCAGCAACAACAGAACCACCGCCTTAGAACGGACAGCAGCCTAAGCCACTGGGGGGGGGCTTAAATGCATTTTACTGGTACCCTAGATTCTGCTGTTGTTGAAGTACAAGAAATGTTCCGTTCGCATGGAAGCATTCTAACTAATGAAATGTATCATTATGGAGAAACACTCTAATCAAATTAACACACTATGATGAAACAAAGAAAAGGGCTCACGACTCACAGATAGTCGGAGCTAAAGAAATCCTCAAGTTTAGCCACGATGGGTCCAGCTACATATAAGCATCAGGCACCAACCCAAGTTCAATCACATAATGTCCCCTGGGCAGTTTTTTAACCTCGGTGTCAAATGTTTTACATAGGCCTATATAAGAAATACATTAAAATATTTTGTCTGAAACCATAAGGACTATAGCCTTGATATTTGGTATGTAGCAGCTAATATTAGACCTCTACCAAATTTGTTCAATTTTGGCTCCAACCAGGGGGGCACATGTTCATAAGTTAATATAGGGGAAAACATAAAATATATTCTTGCCTGAAACCACCGGGCCTAGCTCTTTGATGTTTAATATCTAGCACCATCTAGTTCACCCCTACAAATTGTATTCAAGCTATGACCCTGGCGCAAAATATGGCCACACCCTAGCGGTCACATGTTTTTACATCGGCAGTTATATAGTGACAACGTAGGCAAATCTTCTTCTCTGAAACCACAAGACCTAGAGCCTTGATATTTGGTATGTAGCAGTGTATAGTAGTCTTCTTTTAATCTGTTTAAATCATGACCCTGGGACTCTGGCATGGTGGTCAATAGGGGTATTACAAGTTTCCAATTACTACCTATATATTAGACGTTTAAACTGAACTCAGGTGAGCGATCCAGGGCCCTCTTGTTTCAGCTTGCCAACATTGATATTTGGATTCAGCATATACACATATTGTAACATAATTGATTTTTCTTCTAGGTTCGCGTTGTGCTTTTCAGTCTCTTTAAAATTTCTAAGTTATAATTTCAGCAACAAAGTTTATAATCTTATCATTTAAACTTCTTTAGTCTAAATAAATAATTCCTAGAAACTAATCAAAACCCAAAGTTCCAAAATATAACGCTCTCACACTGAGCTTCTCCATATATACTATAAAGTCAGGTGATAGAAGCTGACAGCAGCGCCATATAATGACATCATCACATCTTGAGTTATCAGTAAAGATCCCTCTACATATGTAACCTTCCATTTTTATTCTATACTTAGCAGTAAAATCAATGCATATCAAAACTAGTAAAAGTGATATCAATCACAAGTGAAATGATATTTTCACTGTAGCGGTTTTTTGGATTACCTCTGACTTTTACATTCACATAATGTATTTCACTTTAGAACCTCAAACGCCAATAACTTTCTTATTTGTGAACGAAAACAAGTGTGGGTATGCATTTTCTTAATTAGAACGTGACGAATATTTGGTACCAAAATTATTTGGGTTTGCTAAAATAATTCGTTTTTGCATTTTCAGCACCTCTCTTTTTCAGTGGATGAGATGTTGCATGTAGCCTATAAAAAGTATAAAATAATAAATTTACTTTTTAGAGGTAAATACCAAATAGATTTCATCTCTTGAATTGAAAACATCAGAATTTTTACTTGTGTGGTGCACTCGTGAAAATCCTGATGTTTTCAACACACTCGATGAAATATAATTGGTATTCACATCAAAAAAGTAAATATCCTCTATATATCAATCAATAGGAAGACACAAGTGTGATTCATAGTCATACCAATTGCGCAATTCCTGAAAGGTCCAGTGACTGGATGTGCGGCGAAATCCTGCCAATCAATGTCAAACTTGACGTGATCTATTTAATAGGTTGATGCAATATTACTTATCAAAGTAGAATCAAAGCGACCTTTCAAATGTGTTAATTAAATATTCCACCAGAATTGACAGAGTTATCAACATGACCTTTAAGAAATAATAACAAACTGGTGTTGGTCCTGATGATATCAATAATAGAGCTCTTAAGGAGATAGCCCAATTGTTATTTTTTCCACTCTGTGATATTTTCAATGCTTCTCTCACCAAGGAAAAGTTCGAAGTATATAGAAGCAAGCTAATGTCACACCAGTCCATAAGAAAACTGACCCATCTGATATAACCAACTATAGACCAATACCACTTTTAAAGGGGACGGCAACCATGATGATAACTATGTTTTATATGAAAGATCTTAATAAACCATTAATTTTGATACCAGTTTCATCTAAATCGGTCGTAAAATGTGAAAGTTGTGGGCATTTGAATATTTGCAAATGGACTGTAATGGAAGCGGCCATATTGTAGGCTTAGTGATGTCACTCAGCCTAATTAAATATGCGTAATCAAATAAAAGACAAATCAATGGATTATTTGCATTAATCTTTAATGAAACATTTTCCTTATGTAAAAAGCTGCATATCTGCTTAAACACAGATGATGTGATATTAGTGATAACTAAAATTAAGTAGTTGAAAAAATTCTTAAAATTCATTAAATATTCAAAATGGCGGCTAAATGTTGGCCATATTGAATTCTTTAAATGCCCATAACTTGCTCATTTTTCAACCGATTTTGATGATACTTGTATCAAAATTCATGGTTCACAGAGCTCTTTCTGATTAAACATACTTATTGTTAGGGTTGCTGTCTCCTTTAAGTACTGTTGACCAAGTTCTCAAAAATATTGTACACAAATATTCGTTCGTTTTTCTTAGGGGCCAAAGTGTTCTTACAATGGTTGTCAATGGTGCAACAAAAGTAGTTTCCGTTGAAAAATTATTAAGAGAAGTTGGTTGGGATACTCTTTCATGCAGGAGAGAAAGCCATAAGGTAATTCTATTTTACAATATGTCCAGAATATTGGTCTTCACTTGTTCCCCCTACTGTTGGAAATAATATGTAGTACATGTATTTAATCTCAGAAATTTTAGTTAGTTAGTTTTGTTGCTTTACGTCCCAAGTCAACAGCTATGGTCATTGCGGGACGGTCAGTTCACCTAACCACACTTTTTCCTGGGCAGGCTTGAACAAGCGGTTAACCAGTAATTCGTGCACATACTTTCGCTTGTAACTGACAACATAATCTCAGAAATGCGTCAGATTATAAAACTATACTCTCCGATACTCATCTATATTACAATTCATTTCTACCATCAGTGATGCGTGATTTGAATGAACTGCCTCAAGTTACTAAAATACAACCAACATTTGCGTTTTTAAGCGCAGATTAAACTATACATTGAGTGATGTCCCTTTGATTTATCTGTATGGCAAACGTATTTGCCAAATATACCATGCTAGATTAAAAACAGATTGCAGCTCTCTAAATCACCATTTATATTCGAAAAATATCATAGAAAGTCCATTATGCATTTTAGCATTTGTGGAAATATAGTAACTATCAAACACTACATGAAAAGTAATCGGGGAGCACTCTGTCACAAATTTTTTAAGCCTGAAAAGAACTTTTTTTTCAGGATAAATTTGTGCCAGAGATGCCACCCCTGGTAAGCTTGAGTGACTAGCTGTGAATAGCTGTTAGGATATTTTGGATGGTCTGTGATTGTGATGTTATTTGAGAGTTATTGTGACTGGTCCATGATTGTGATAGTTTACTAGTCATATCCACCAGTTGGTTCATAATAGTTTCCTGGTTCTGTTGTGGTGATATATAAAATAACTTAGTTAAATTCAGCTTTGAAAACAACTTAGTCATTCTAAGGGGATGAAGGCTCTGCTGTGGTGATATATATAACTTAATTAATTTCAGCTTTGAAAATATCTTAGTTATTTAGGGTGTATAGTTTGAGGTGATATGTGATGGGTTAATAGTGAAGGCTCTTAAGTTCTTTGCGTCTAAGGAGTCTCTTGGTCAATTAAGACCTCAACTTCTAGAGGCATCACTCTGTAGCGTTAACTAGTGTATATTTAGTACTCTCATGCACAGAGCTTTGCTAACGTCGTTCCTTTGTAAACTGAAACAACTGTTGACATTGAAAGCGCTGGACATGTGAGCGTATATATTGAGTAACGACTCTAGGGAAGGTGTAGCCCTGATAAGGGCTGTTGTTGATTGTCTTGGTGATCTTTAGCATTTCCTCTTAGTCGTTTTAGTTTTCTTAGTTGCTTTTCCAACTCCTATGTTTTGAATTGTGTTTTGGTCATTTGTCATAATGTCAAGTCTTATGGGTATCTGGAAGGGGTTTATCCCTAAAGTTTGCTGCTGTGCACGTTGCTGCTGAGACAATTCTTCTAAGTTCTTCACTCTAGACCTTAACTCATTGAGTTCTATGACATGAGTCTTTGACTGTTGTTTTAGCATCTGTTGAGCAGGTTGAGGGATATACGCTGAGGGTGTTTGTGGTGTATAATACTGACGGTAGTATCGCTAGCAAACGTCTCATTCACTGCTTGATAGTAAAACGTCAGGATTGTTGATCATTTCATCTATTGTCAGTGATGACAAGTAAAAATGTAGTGTGTTATAGCCTTTTATACATGTCAAGAGGATTGACCTAGTTTAAAGTTTCCGCAAGCACTATAAAATCAAGTCAACTCTGATTAGGTGAAATAAATTAAATGGCCAATCAGTGTATCGTTTCTCTCTCTAGCAGAGAAGTTCAATGTAGGTCAATCCCTTTGAAAACTATAAAAGCTCGTTTCAAAAATAGTAATTGAGTATGATCAGGAAATACCACAATCACAAACCGCAGACAAACCCACGGCACCGCAAGGAAGAGCCACACAACCATCACGAGACACCAGGAAGACAAACTAAGCAAAGCAATCAGCTCTCTCTTCCCAATCAAGATGATTGCAAGACTAGAATGGACATAAAGTAACGTTCAATAAAACATGGAACAATTACAGACTTCCACAATGGGAGTAACAATAAACAAAAAGTCAACAACAACAGAACCACCGCCTTAGATCGACAGAAGCCTAAGCCACCGGGGGCCTTAAATGCATTTTACTGGTTCCAAATCGTCGCCCTAGATTCTGCTGTTGTTGAAGAACAAGAAATGTTCAGCTCGCATGTTGAAGAAATGTTCAGCTCAAATTTTTATTTTGGTCTTGTACTATTGCTTGTTCAAAAGAATGGAGTAAAAATATATGCCTGAAAACAGTATTGCCAGCATCACACCAGAAGGATATCCTAATCAAAAGAACTACTCGATCAAAGCTGTAAGATGGATTCAAAGTGAAACCAAAACACGGGGTATTGAGATCAAACATACATTTAATGGTGGCGAGCAGAGAATCAATGGACATTATGTGGATGGCTACCATGAAGAATCTCAAACCTTATTTGAATTCTATGGATATTACTGGCATGGATGCCCTACTCAATTCCCAGACAGAAACAGAGTTCAGCATCATCACTGTTTGACCATGCACCAGTTGTATATGAGTCATTGTCAAAATTCGTCAAAATTCTTGTCCGTTTAATATCTTATGAAAACCGCTGATGTGATCATGAATTTTTTTTCTTCACACAATACTACTGATCATACTTAATAAGGCTAGCTGATAAAACTGAAAAATATTGGTGTGTAAATATATTTTTTATTGGGTTAAAACCCCATTTTTTGGCATTTTTGCCCGTCCGACGGTAAAAATTTAACTTTCGACAAGAATTATTAAAAAAACTGTTATTTTCTCAGGAATTTTAACTGGCTGTATTGATAAAAGCATTATCAAAGTAAATGTAGGAGGTTTCAATATGTGATTTTTCATTACATTTTTTGCATTTTTTTGCCAAAAAACCTCTGTCCCAAGCGTTTATGTCAAGACAGTAACACTTGATAAATTGCAAAAATAATACGGGATCCCTAATGGTGCTGAATCTGGTTTTCTGTCATACTAATTTGACACTTTCTATTTACTAAGAATACATGTGTTTTGTAAAGCATCTACAGAACTGGCAAAAGAAAATACTGTTTTGGTGAGTGAAATTTTTATAGTATATTTTTTTTGTGTCAAATGACCGTAACACAAAAATGGACAATGGAATTTGATAAAAAATTTCTGGTTTTAACATCTTGACCAAATAAAATTTCTCAACAAAAAATCACTCTTGTTGCAATGTTTTAGGGAGTAATCATTATTTTAAGTAAAAAAATATGTAGAATATATCAATACCGTAACAGTCAATACCGTAACGATGAAAATGTTGCGGTATTGACACATCTTGTTACGGTTTTGACATATGCGGTCAAAAAAGTACAGTTTTGAATGCAAAGATATTAGTTTTTAGTCAAGTTTATTAAGTAATTTATGATAAGAATGCTTTATCAAATTTAAAAGAAGCATAAAACACAAATTGAATGATGAATTTGAGTATAAACAGTTTGTTACGGTATTGACATATTGTTTTGTTTTCAGGCAGGGTTTGTCAATACCGTAACAGTTTTGTCAAACCCGTAACAATATTTTGAAATAAATGCAATCTAACATATATTCCAAAATTCTTTCTGTGCACATGTGTCAAGAGTATTAACATTGCAATCTGGTCAACAGTGCTCTACACCAAATCTTAAACAGAAGACTTACGCTAGCATATATTCTTTAAAGGTCAATACCGTAACATTTTTGTCAAGTACCGTAACAGTGATATTTTTCAGAAAAAAGTATATCAGACAGAGACAACATGTAGATTTTAAGTACCTGATCAATTCCTTTGGTTGATTACAATCATACCAAAGCATTGTAATTTTCTAGAAATGTGGTTTTTAAACAAAAAAAATGAGAAAATAGTATGCAAAATCACTTAAAAGATAAAAAATTGCATTTTACGTTTACTCATTGTCAAAAATAATCATTTTGTTCAAATTTTACCTTTGACACAATTAAACACACGATTTATTGAACTTATCCAATGCAACAAAATAAATATCCATGACGAGATTTGAAGAAAAAACAGGAATTAAAGTTTGTTACGGTATTGACATTTTATCTGGTCATGTGATCTTTGAAACTTAATTATAAGGATCTGATTGGCTGTTAAGGTTTCTTTTTGCTTTCATAGTATTTTCAGAAACAACTTGTTACTTTCATGAAAAAAGAGTATCATTTTATATAATTCATATTTTTCTTTTTACTTCTTTCAAAATTTGACGAATTTTGACATTGACTCATATAGTGACCATTGGCAAGTGTGAAGAGTTACGAAGAGCTGGATATCAGGTGGTTGAACTTTGGGAATGTGACTATGACAAGAGATACAATAAAGATCCTGACTTTAGAACTTTGGTGGACTCAAAATTTATAAACTTAGACCCTTTGAAATCTAGAGATGCTTTATTTGGTGGAAGGACTAACTGAATCAAAGTCTATCAGGAAATTGATGAATCCGCCAATGAAGAAAGCAAGTTCATTGATGTGTGTTCACTCTACCTGTTTATTTGCAAGTACAGACGGTTTCCACTTTGACATCCAACCATCAATTCTCAAGAGAAGATTGACAAAGACAACATCAGACAGTACTCACACTGGTCAATGTAAACGCACCGGTGGTTGCTACAACGAGCTGGTGGTTGCATTTTTCAGCACCGGTGGTGGCGTAAAGAGTAAAAAAATCTATACCTGTTGACTTTATTATTTATTTATAAACTTGCATTTATTTTATTTGTGATGACACCTGGCGCACAGACCACCGGTGACATTGCAGTTTATGGCTCTGCCAAGCAATTGGTGATATAATTCTTGGTTTGGACTCCAAATCCAACACAGTCCTGGAGTTTTTCGTGACAGGTGCTTTTTTCTAGTGTAATTGCCTTAATTGAGTGAAATCTGCATGTCTAAGCGGAGCTGTTGTCATATTTCCATGAAATAACATCCAAAAAACGATTGCTACTTTGGGTTTTTTCTTGGTAAACTAGCAAATGTTTTATTGAGGAATTTTTATTACAACGCACTGGGAGAATTTTTTGACGCATTGATACAACGCACTGATGGTTGCACAGAATTCCTGTGGTTGCTGGTGCAGCCTCACCACAGCATTCACTGTTCACATAAACGGTACATAAATCGTTATTTGAGCAAGCACATGATATTTCAGTACCAGGACGAAGACTCTGGTGAGCCTGTGAAAATGTACAGACTCACCAGAGCCTTCTCTGCATAGAAAAAATAGAGAGTAGTAATCGTTTTTGGATGTTATTTCATGGGACTATGATAACATAGCTGCAGCTGTGCTTAGACATGCAGAATTTCCTGAAGTTAGGCAGTCACAATAGTAAAAAAGCACCTGTCACTGTCAAACTCCACAACTGTGTCGGATTTGTCGGTCAAACCATAAATTAAAACGCCAATTGCATGGCAGAGCCATAAACTCCAATGTTTCTGACGGTTTGGGCGCATTGGGTCATCAGAAGCAAAATAAATGCAAGCTTATAAAGAAATCATACAGCCAATAGGCATAGATTCTGTGGTTTTTGTACACTAATGAAGGCTCAGGCGTGACTCTGCAAAAGTATAGCCTCACCAGAGATGCTCCAGAGCTAGCCCTGTTCGCACTTTGAGAGTGTTTCCGCCTATTTTCCAGATTGGCCCCAAAACTTTTAATTTAATGAGATTGTTTGTCCGTTATGAAACATTACAATAGTTAAGAAGCCTAAATGCGAGCTTAAAATTTTTGTGCTTCAACAACAGCAGATTCTAGGGCGAAGATTTGGTACCAGTAAAATGCAATTTTAGCACCCCAGAGATATAGGCTGCTGTCTGTTCTAAGGCGTTGATTCTGTTCTTGTTGATTCGTTGTTGATTGTTACTCCCATTACAGGATTCTGTAATTGTTCTATATTTTGTGACTTTATGTCCATTCTTGTTTTGCAATCATCTTGATGAGGAAGAGAGAGAGCTGGCTGCTTTGCTTAGTTTGTCTTCCTGGCGTCTCGTGATTGTTGTGTGGCTATTCCTCTCAGTGCCATGGGTTTGTCTGCAGTTTGTGATTGTGATACTCACTATTTTTGGGTGTCATTCATGCGAACAGCGATGGCTTTGGCCACATTTGCTTGGTCTAGTCTGAGCCTTCGTCACAGTTTAAAATTCTCATGTGGAGACTCAAATGGCGATTGAATGCCATTTTGTGCGAGCAGCGAAGGATCTGATGAGTCTGCACATTTTCACAGGCTTACCTTAGCCTTCGTCACTGTACAAAATCTCTTGTTCTGCCTGAAATGGCGATTTGTGTGCTATTCACCTCAGCAGCGAATACTCTGGTGAGTCTGCACATTCGCGCAGGCAGTAACTGGACAATGTAATAAATATCAAGATCTCTTGTGCTGGCAGCAAATGCTCTTGGGAGTATGCACGTTTGCACAGGCTCGCCTGAGACTTCTATACAGATCGAAATATCATGTGCTGGTTGAAATGGCGATTTTTGTAACGTTTATGTGAGCAGCGAATGATGTGGTTAATCTGCACCAGCAACCATAGGACTTCTGTGCAACCATCAGTGCGTTGTATCAACGCTTCAAAAAATGCTCCCAGTGCGTTGTAATAAAAATTCCTCAATAAAACATTTCCTAGTTTACCAAGAAAAAAAACCAAAGTAGTAATCGTTTTTTGGATGTTATTTCATGGGAATATGACTACAGCTGCGCTTAGACATGCAGATTTCACTCAATTAAGGCAGTTACACTAGAAAAAAGCACCTGTCACGAAAAACTCCAGGACTGTGTTGGATTTGGAGTCCAAACCAAGAATTATATCAACAATTGCTTGGCAGAGCCATAAACTGCAATGTCACCGGTGGTCTGTGCGCCAGGTGTCATCACAAATAAAATAAATGCAAGTTTATAAATAAATAATAAAGTCAACAGGTATAGATTTTTTTACTCTTTACGCCACCACCGGTGCTGAAAAATGCAACCACCAGCTCGTTGTAGCAACCACCGGTGCGTTTACATTGACCAGTGTGATTTATGGAATCCTACTTTTGTCAACAACAGACTTGGTGAATGAAAAGAAGACGTACCCATTGCTAGAATGGTGAATTTTGTTTAAATGGGACCAAATAACTTTGGTTATGAATTTGTGGACATCGATGGAAATCGAAGATCAATTTGCAAAGTTAAAGGACTCACTCTGGATTACAATACGTCTCAAATCATCCATTTTGATTGAATGCTCAACTGGGTGAAGGGAGAATCTAAAGACTTTTAGAGAAACTGTGAAATGCCATCGGATCAGAAAACATTAAAGGGAATATTCCGACCCTTTTAATATTTATCTTGATCAAAAATAAATTCCTCATTAATTACTAATTTATTTTTACCACTCTGCTTCTTCATCAGCTAAGGTGATTAAAAGCAAGTTTATTGCCCATAAAACCAATAACTGGCTGCTGACATGTTTTCCCTCATGGTTGCCAAATAGCTTTAAATCAAGCATTTGGTCGCCTCATCTGTGAGTTAATGGCACCACATCTCAGTGGAGAGAGCTTATAATTAGGCTGTGCTTCCATTCAATTATTTCATTGAGTAATAATGGCTTCAAGTGATAAGAATGAGAATTACTTTAGACAGGGCCTACCTTACATGTTTGCACTACAGAAATAAGCAGTCTGGTTCAGGGCCCCTAAGTAAGTAAAAGTTAATAGCATTAATTGAAATTGTAACATTTAGCTCTCTGCATGATATCTTCTGCTTTGCAAACATTTTGAACCCAGACCAGGCCCACCAAAATAAGGGACCTGATCAGGATCCAAACTGTTTGGTGCTTTGATCGCATTCCTGAAAAAAGTTTTTTTGGAAAAGTGATTTCTTAAAGAAAACGGCAGACAATTAAAACATTCAAAATAATCTTGTACTCGCAAAGAGTACATGTATTTGCATTGTTTAATGTCATAATTTTATCATTCCTATTTTCATTTCCATAAATCCGAGAACATTCTTGAAAATTCAAACCAAGTCCAGTTTTTTAGGTCCAATCCAACAAAATGGCTTGCAGGTCTAACAGACTCAGATCATCCTGCGCATTGATCCATGCAGACAGCAAAGACTCTGACCATACAGTGTCTATATCCAGGCTGGTCTGAGTCTCGCCTGTTTGTTCATGAATCTGCCAATTCAAGCCAGAGTTTTTGAAGCTTGGATACTTTAGCTACCAATTATGTTGCTGTGAAAACACTGATCAGACTATAATCAAACGCAGATGCGGTGCTTGATGCTCATACCATTTTACTTTAAACCTGTTTGTGTCGTCTGCTGATAAGCTTTACAAAAAAATGATGAGGTGTGACATGTTGTCGGGCCTGATCTGGATCCAAACTGTTTGACACTCTTTGATAAGCTTTCCAAACAGTTTAGAAATAGATCAGACCGAACATTATACACTGACTGTAATTAACCTGCTTGACCTGATAAGTGATGCTTGAGGAATTCTTCTTGGAGTATTCTAGTGATTAATGGCGATCCCCTGTGGCATGTGAGTGCAATTAAATTATGGGCTAATTGGAGCAGTTTCAACAAAATAAATGGTCATATGGTTCCCAGTATACTGTTATCTCTTTAATAATTGCATATGAAAAAAGTCGGAATTATCACTTTAAGACATATCAGTTTACTTATACTAAGCATGTCATTGCTGGAGATGGATATACTGTTCCTCATGGATATTTGGCAAAGAAAGAGTTGTTCTGGTGATCATGTACTGAACTTTTTTGGATAGTCCTGTATTGAGCTTTGTCTGATAAACGTGCATTGTACAGTATTTTGATTATGTATTTAACAGTTTGTTGATGTTATGTTCATGTTCATTAAAATTCAGTATAAATAAAGCTGTCTTTGTTAATTTTTCGCAGTTAGACAAGGCACTCTCTACACACCAGTTGGACTCAAATTAAGATATTGGAAGTTTGTTTTTTAAACATCTTTCTGTTTTTTTTATTTCTAGCCCAAGTGGATCGGGTAAACTGAATTTACGTTACTTTATGTCCATTCTAGTTTTGCAATCATCTTGATGGGGAAGAGAGAGCTGGTTGCTTTGTTTGGTTTGTCTTCCCAGTGTCTCGTGATGGTTGTGTGGCTCTTCCTCGCGGTGCTATGGGTTTGTCTGCAGTTTGTGATCGCGGTATTTCCTGATCATAATCACTAATTTTGTCAAAAAGATGATTGAATTTAAAGAACTTTTATTTGATATTTTACTCCAACGTATTGTTTAGTGTAACAGGGAATGGCAAACATCTTATAATATCTTACAAGAACGTGAAGGGTCAAACATCAAATTTATTCAAAGTATTCCTGATGATGAGGATGAAATTGTCACTGATTCCAGTGCAGCGCACTTGGTGATTTTGGATGACATGTTAGGAGATAAAGATGAAGGAAAAAATTAAGTTATGGTTTACAAAAAAATGACATCATAGAAATGCAAGCGTGGTTAACCTCACACGTAACTTATTTCTACAATGTGAATCTTCTCGCACCATCAGTTTGAATGCTCACTATTTAGTTTTATTTCAAAGTTCAAGAGATAAGATGCAAATTAAAGTATTGGTCAATCAACTTCAAGCTCTCCATATATATCATGCGTTTAATGGTGCCACATCTACACCTCATGGATACTTATTGGTCGATTTGAAACCAAATACACCTGATTTTCTTAGATTCAGAACACAGATTTGTAAAAACTGGTTTAAAAATCAGATCAACAAGGACCTGTTGTCTATTTTCCAGGAGTATAAAAATGTGTGTTTGAGATCAAATCCATAATTTGTGTCCAAATGGCTCAACGAACATCTGTTGATCTGATACGTGCTCTGTGTAATTTAAGGAGAGAACATGATAGTCATAAGAGAAAATCACTCTTAAATGCAGGTTTAATTGAAATGATCAAATGGTTTTCTTTGGCAGCTCGAAAAATTGTTCAGGGCAAAATGAAATTACATAAACAGACTCAAAAATTTAAGGATATACACCAGGATGATGTTCGAAAATTAGCAAGTGCGATAGTTGACCCTGAAGTCAACGCTATATCATTTAAAACTTGGAGGTGGTGGATTCTTTGGTGGTGTGATCATTCGAAGTCTGATTCGATGGGATGGAAATAAATGATGAGAAAATTTAACAAGAAAACTAAACCTAAAATACTAAGCAAAAATCAGTGAAAAAAAACCCAGAAAACAGAAAGAAAAAAGATTGATGATCGTTTTGTGACAAAACGTAAAAGTAAAAGTCCTGCTTCGTGTCAAAATTTAAGTCTTGATTCTCCAAACGCTAATGCAAGACGATCTTCCATTAATTTAGCACGATTTACTCCTTTGAGAGCACAAGATTTGTTAAAATGTAATGGATTTGGTGTTACCATGCACATGTTAAATCCAAGCAAATATCCATCGCCACCTCATTCTGAACGTCGAAGACTTCATGTTAAAAAACATTAAAAAGACTGTACATCAAGGTTTTGAACACACTTTGAAATGGCCATGGCTGTAACAACAACACGCCGTAGTAAGTTGCAAACTAAAATGAAAAAATCTCTTATTAAAACTTATGGTACATTTTTGAAGGGTTGACTCATTTACCCAATAAATGTAGAAAGAAAATGATTCAAGAATCTCCTTAAGAAATAATTGATTGTGTAGGAGAATGTTGTCTCATTCATATGAAAGGCAATGTACGTCTGACAAATGCTCAAAAGAATCAGTTAAGAGCAAGAAAGACACATATACGTTTACTGAGTTCAAAACAGGTTCCACTTGTCACAAAAAAGAAAGGTGGAGCCTTGTTAGGTTCATTATCAAACCCATTAATTGCTTCTATGGGTGAAATTATATGGATGGTCATCAAATGGCTGTTGTGTCATTTAAACTTTGGGTAGACATGAAATGCTGTAAAGAGGAACAAATTCGAAAGCCTAGATTGCCTCCCAACCCTACTGTATCTGCCACAGCTAGCCTTTAAAGAGACTTATCTTCTGTCATGGCAAATGAAGATTTGTCTAAAGCAGAAAAATCTCAATTGTATGGCCAGACCTTACACAAATTTAAAACAAATGGCTCATCAAAAAGCTTTAGAAGAAACATCTCTTTTTCACAATCTGCTCCTAGATCTTCCAAAATGAATCAATTAGTAATAGAAAGTGTGCCTACCACCATGAAACGCAAAGCTCAGCTTTTAGTTTTTCTTCTAAAAATAACTCAAACGTGTCATAGGAAGATGATGGTACCGTTAAACTTTATGGCAAAATATATTCCAGGGTCCAATATTATTGATTTGGTCAATGATGTCATTAGACATTGAAAAGGCAGTGAACCTATAGGTTGGAAGCTTTTGCTGAAGGTTTAAGAGAAATGAATAGTCCCCAAGATGTGATTGGAAATAGGGAAAGGTGGGACTGGATGCATCATGCTCAATGAGTTTCGCTGGTCGCTTATACTATGAGTATGGTAAGAGTGACTTAACACATATGCGAGCATCGCATATGTGTTAAGTCACTCTTACCATACTAGTAGGCACTAATATTTCACAAGCATTCGACGTTGTCTATTCTGCATCCGACTCTCAAGATACATTCGCGGATCCAGAGGTGTATAGGGGGTCACAAGAGGCTTTAGGTTTCCTTTAAAAGTCTAGTACGGACCCCTCAGCTGCAATTGCTTCTCGAGGGAGTCCCAGATGGTCCTCTATGAGTAGAAAAAAAAAAGAAAATTGCCAGGACTCCCTCAGGCCTCTGGTGGAATTTTCTGGATCCGCGCATGGGCTATCAGACCTTTTGCATGCTCAACTCAAGCGAGAATTTATTAGCATTTGAGAGTCTGCAAGCAAGATAAGTCTTTGTTTTTCAGCATTTATTGTTCCAGTTTATCAGCTGTTGAAGTCCAAGTATAATTAATCATTTAAGGGCAAGTAATTTTAAATGACAGCGTACAACATCAGTAAAACAAGTCAAATAAAAACTTTATCAGGGATTTAAGTAAATATTTATTTTTAACGTCCAACTGCCGGGGTCGAACCAGTGACCTATAATCACTAGACATTATTGTTCGTCACTTTGTGGGGTCGCCGTTTAAAACAGTGTATTTCCAGATTTGTTGTAAAAATTACTGTGACAAAGTTCACATAACTTACAGTGATGAAAAGCTAATAGAAAATAGCAATATCATGACAATAAATTATTAAAATGACTCAGTGGCGGATCCAGTACCACCAACGCTGGGGGTGCTTGATAGGTGGACACCGACAGTCTTACAGACACTAATAGCACAAATCAGTTTCCATATAGAACTGTGTCCCATAGAAGCAAGAGACTCAATTAGCCTTTTTTCCACTCCCCTGAGCATTTGGCTTTCTGTTTTCAGAGATTTTTTTTCTTCATTTTATTTTGTTTAAAACAGCAAATGTCCCCAGCGAGTGATCAATTTGGATCCCAGGTGCGTGGTTGGGTTAACATATCGAAAACACAAAAACACTAAACGTTGCGACAAAATAAAAGTATTAGCAGTGGACAGAAGATTTGTTTAAAAAAAGTTTTCCTCATTATGATTATGGGAGCTATTAAAGCCTAATGATCGTAAAGTATTTGCCCTTTTTCTTACTTAGACCCAAGATGCATGGTTGGCAGAATTTATGGGACTACAAGCTGTGGGTCTCATGGTTTCAGAGAAGATTTTTTAAAGCTGTTCCCCATTTTAAATCAATAGAAACTTATGACTCCAGGCTAGTATAGACACCAGGAGCGAGGATGGCAAGATTTATGTAGGTGACCACAAAGTAAGAAAAGGGCAAGATCAGGAACTGATACAATCAAGCACCACACCTGACCCAGGATACCAATGGGAAAGTGACAACTTCACAATTAGACATCACAAACGAGAGCCAAGAGGTCAGCCCTTTCCCAGCAGGTGACCACAAGGCATCAATAATCATACGTGCACGAAAGCATATCAAAAACAAGACAGAAATAACAATTGATCAAAGATATAAATCTATAAGCTGTGGGTATCAACGTTTCAGAGAAGATTTTTTAAAGTTTTTCCCATTATTCGTTTATATATGCCAGAGTTCCGATCCAATCAGCAAAAAAAAAACCAAAAAACATGCATCCTTTCCCCTTCCATACCTGATGATGCTGACTAAAATTGGCCTACTGTTATACTTCTTTGAAAACGTGAACGGAAGGTGCCGTGACGGACGTTGGACCATTGGTATACTCAAACCTCACATGAGTTTTCGGGCTCATGTGAGCTAACCATATTGTTACTCAACTGGGTCCGCATTTAGATTATTGCCGAGTTGATTGGAGGCAAAGATAGTGAAAGAAACCCTAAATGCTCCCATCTAATCGATACAAAAGGGCTTGGAGTGGGGTTTTGCCAGTTACTGACAACTGTCCTTCTTTCAATTAGAAGGAATGGAAATGGCTGTAGATAATAGTTCATGATCAATTTCAACAATAGAATGGTGCTGGACAGGAAGAGCGAACCCCTGACAGCCTGATCACTAGTCAGACCCACATCCCACAGAGTTGACACACACACACACACGTACTATATGCAAGACTGGCATCGCTGATACGATAGTGTCAAAATCTAATGTGCAATTTTAAATTAATTAAAAAAAAACGTCTTATCACACACAATGTTGCCCAGAGAAGGCTGAAACTTTGATGACTTAAATCAGAGTGCGCATCCGTGTTTGTCGTCAAAAGATGAAGACTCCAGCAAGACTGAGAACAGGTCATGAAAAGAGCATCATGGCAAATGTTCGTGGCGATTTTTAAAAAGAAAAATGTGGTTGGAAAAAAGCATCAAAAAGTGTGCATGACTAATTATTCGCTCCGACTTTAAAACTATATCCTTTTAAAAATTTCACATTATGAGGAAATCTGATTTTGCTATGCACAGTGTCACGTACGCACGATATGCACAGACTCGCATTGCTGATACGCGCCTGTGCTAGGTCATTTTTTAAAGCGTCTTATCCCACGCAATGTTGCCCAGCGAAGGCTCTCGCTTGAATGACCCAAATCAGAACACGCATCCGCGTATTTCACCGCATCATGAAGACCCCAGCAAGACTGCTAACAGGTCATGGAAAGAGCAGCAAGACAAATGTCTGCGGCAATTTTTTAAAAGAATAATGTAGCTGGGGAAAAAGCTAATTCTACTGTCGATATTAAAACTATATAATCATAGTATAGGAGATAGCTGCGAGAAAACTTGATTTCAGTCCCGTTGGTATAGGAATAAAAGTCCCTGCTGCTAGCGAACAACAAAGGCACAGATCAGACTGCAATGACGTCAAAACCAGCGTATTTGTCAGTTGAAATTGTAACAGATAAAGCTACTTGAGGCAAAATTTCTATAGTAGTCTCTGTAGCTGAGCAAATTGGATTGTCCCTTACCTGGTCGCGAAACCAGTTTTATGTCAACAGGCTTGTGTATCAACTCTGCATGCTGACTTTTATATTAACTTTTAAAAATATATTTCATGTCTCGGACCGGGTCCAAGTTCATGTATACAAACGTCATAGAAACCTTATCAATATTTCGGGCCTGATCTGAGTCCAGACTGTTTGCTAATGTTTTCTGTGCTGTTACCTTACCACCAGTGGTGATTCATGATAAAAGAGACCGACAATTTCAAAACAGACCACGGGTTTTCTATCTGGTCGCGCGCGTCCTGTTGGTGGCCATGACGCGTGAAAACATACATTACATATGAAAAATTGTCAAACTCCAAATACATGACCGCTAATCATATCCTTCCCTTTCAGCAGTTTGCAGAAATATCCTTTTCAATTATGATTTGAGGGTTCTCCTGCCTCCTGAGATTGTAAAAATTCAAATTATTTATATCCCTCTGCAGGGCATGTTATTACAGGTAATCTAAATGTCATTCCTGACGCTAGAGTTCGCAATATCATTTCTAAAGGTCCTAAATATAGATTTCCCTCTAATATTGATTTCTCTAAATGCCGTAGAGAGATCGCGGCTTCTTTAAATGACTTCAGTAATCGTTGGTGCAAACGGGAAAATGTTGAACCTGATGCTTTGAAGGAATGGAAGATTAACATTTTTAAAATTATTGATACTCGTATTTCATTTTACTCTCGTAATACACATCTTTTGCCCCCTAAACCTAAATCTTCTTTTCGTCATCTTAAACGAGGTATCCAGGATTTTCATATGAACTATGTTTTGGTTCCAGCAGATAAAGCTGCTAACAATGTTGTAGTTGTTTGACGATTGTATTATATTAATACTCTTAAGCGTGAGCTTGTTGACACTAATGCCTATAAACTGCAGCCTTCTTTAAGTGAAAGGGTGATTGTTGATGGGCATGGTTGTCATACAGCCCTACATTTTGGTGTCAAAGCTAAAGAAAATCAAGACAAAGTTCCTACGTTGTACTGGTTACCTAAACTCCATAAAAACCCTATAAAGCAAGATTTATTGCAAATTCTAGTTCTTGTACGACAACAGAACTTTCTAAATTGTTAACGTCGTGTCTTACAGCTGTTAAAAAACATGTTATCAAATATTGTGAAAAGGTATATGAGAGATCCGGTAAAAACCTATTTTGGTCGATTAAAAATTCAGGTGAAATTTTAGATAAACTTAAAGCTAGAGATTTCAATGCGACCAGTTTGTCTACTTATGATTTTTCTACTCTTTACACTACTTTACCTCATAATTTAATTAAAGATAAACTTATTGATCTTATTGAAAATACCTTCCAGAGAGAAGGCTCTCCTTACCTTGCATGTAGTGACAGAAATGCATTCTTTACTTCAGAAAAACCTAAAAAATATCATGCATGGTCGTGTCAAAATGTATGTGATGCGCTGACCTTTTTGTTGGACAACATTTTTATTCGATTTGGCACCAAGCTCTATAGACAAGTTGTTGGGATTCCTATGGGCACTAATTGTGCTCCCCTGGTTGCAGATTTATTCCTGTTTTGTTATGAAAGGGACTTTATGATGTCTCTTTCTGATGATAAGCAGGCTGATGTTATTGATGCGTTTAACACTACTTCCAGATATTTGGACGATATTTTAAATATTAATAATGTTTATTTTGACAATATGGTTAGTCAAATATACCCTTCAGAGCTCCAACTTAATAAAGCCAATGCCTCTGATACCGAAGCCGCATTTTTAGACTTGCATTTGTCAATTTCTAATGATATTGTTTCTACCAAAATTTATGATAAACGTGACGACTTTGATTTTGAAATTGTCAATTTCCCGTTTTTAGATGGTGATGTTCCTCGTTCTACATCCTATGGAGTCTATATCTCTCAACTCATTCGTTTTGCTAGAGCATCTAGCTATGTTGCTGACTCCAACACTCGCAATAAATTGTTAACTCAGAAACTTCTTAAACAAGGCTATCGGTATCATAAACTTCGAAAAACATTTTCAAAATTTTATAGACGATACTATGATTTGATTTCTAAATTCCAAGTTGGACTTAAATCTCTCTTGCGCCAAGGACTTTCGGAACCTGATTTCTATGGTGATTTGGTGTATAAGTTGAAGAAGATTGTTGGCTCTAATAATTTTTCAGCGCAGTTCATTAAAATAATTTCCCATTATAAAAAGATTGGCTATAACATTAATGTATTGCAACAGACTGCATGCTTGGTAGTCAACCCAATCACGGTTGGCAACTTTGCTTTCCTCTTTAATTGCACGCCGGTGGGTCGGACTTCAGACTCTATGATGGTTCCGACTTAAAGACTTATCTATTGATGAGATGGTAGGGGCCTGATGCTTTGGCTGTTTGTCGGGCCCACCGGGGTTTACCTGTTGGATTTCTTTTGCTCCGGTATTCAGTTTAATTTACTGTTGAGTCCTTATCCTTGCTTTATCTCCTTGTTATATCTTGATTTATATGTTTTAGGAGATGATGCATTGATAAGTTAGGGGTCTTTCATGCAAACCAAATATCTATGTGTCTTGATCCACATCTGAATTAAGGGTGAGGTTGGCGCCGTTTAACCGGTTTAAGCCCTCCAGTAAAATATTTTACTGACCGTTCCAAGGCGGTACTTCTTTTGTGGATCTTTTATGTTTTTGTTCTGTCTTGTGTTTGCTATGTTTTGTGCACGTCTGTTTATATGTGCTTTGTAGTCACCTGCTGGGAAAGGGCTGACCTCTTGGCTCTCGTTTGTGGTGTCTTCTGTGAGTTTGTCACTTTCCCATTGGTATCCTGGGTCAGGTGTGGTACTTGATTGTATCGATTCCTGATCTTTGCACCATTACTTACTTTTCTCAAGACTTGTTTTCAAAGTTATACAAAATGTATAAGAGTTAAGAAATATTTTTTTCGCACTGACTTGAAGATAAGGCTATCCAAATTTAGAGGGTATCTCCAGTTGCCTGGTTCCACAGTCGGTCAGCTGATTTGCTCAAACTTAATTTTATGATTAGGTGTGACAATTAACAGCCGCTTTAATCTCTAGGGTGCTGACTTCTAAACCGGCCTTACAGAACACGCAAAAAGGTACCTATCGTACATTGAGAAGAAAAAAGGTAGGTAAAGATTTTTTACCATGGACTCAGCTGGGGGTGCTTAAGCACCCAAAGCACCCCCCTTAAATCCGCCACTGATTTTTGACTACACTTTTGGTACTCCTGAATGAATGTAATTGTTATGAATATTATGATTCCTATTAATTTGATGTAAACGGCGACGTCACAAACTGACGAACAATTATGCCTGGTGACTGTATAACTGAGCCGTGACTCGTAATTTCCAACAATGTGGCATTTTGACAAGTGTAGACTCAGACGAGCCTGTGCGGCCTCTTTTTAAGCTTATTTGAAGTTTCTCCAAATGATGTTCGGTCAGTAGGCCTAGCTTAATATTCATAGAAAATTCAAGCGACCGTATAGCAAAGGCTCTGATCAGACTGCGCGTTGCAAAGGCTGATCTGAGGCTTTACTGATCGCGCATACTTCATTGTTGGAAATGTCATGTCGCCGACTCATATTGCAATCTCAGCGATAGGCTAGGTCATTTATAGATAGATTCTCTGGTGCAGTTGTAGATATACTGTTGGTACGTTGTATGCATATAGCGAGAGTTATTGGACTTATTTCTTTCGCTACTAAAGAAAAGAAAACATCTAATCAGTTATTCATGATCAAGAACAAGTTAATCTGCTGTCTATTTACCCTCTCCCTGTCAAAGTAAGCATAACTAGATCAAAAGCTATGTATATGTTGTTGTATCCGTTTTCGTTTAGCGTTGGATTAGCTGTAATTTAGTCGCCGAAAATAGGACTTATGCGAGCAATTTAGGCCCCTTGGGAACTGAATGTTACATGTAGGCATTATAGTTGTACCTGATGGTACACACGATGGGTACCGGCTGCATAGTGGCCCCTGATCCGAGCCCTCCATTAACTTTGCAATATTGTCCTGACACACTTGACATCACTTTCAATAGGTAAATGCTACGCTTAAACCCGTTAACAGCACCGTATTAGAGGTTTTTAAATTCCCTTCGTGACGTAATTTCTCGTGCATGCAAATATCGCAGCCAATCAAGACATAGCCAACCTTTATGGAAGTGTCGTGGAATCTATGTTGAATTTTGAAACAAATCGTCACAGAAGATAATGCTTCAGTTGTCCCCAAAATCTAAATATACCCTGCTGAACCCAGATATATTCTCTTTTTAGAAAATATGAAGTGGTACGGGCCCGTATCCCTAGAATATGAGTCTAGAGGTACGTTCCCGTATCTCTAGACTACGAGTCTAGGGATACGCGCCCGTACCTGTAGTCAGTCCACTGAGGATTGGCTACGGGTACGGCTCTAAAATTTCAGCTATATTTGCTAAAAGTTATTTTACCATTTGAGATATCTAATCCAACAAAAACTCGTGTTGCAAATTCACATCTGTTTGGTCGCCATCTTTGGCTGAGTGGAAAGGGAGCCAGCGATCAATTGAAAGGGTATATTATATACAATCATTGTCGGATGTCCCTTGTGAACAAATGTGGATAAACTGCGAAACCCAATTAAATATTTTCTTTTTAGCGCCCCCTAATTGCTTTTCTATAGTGAACACACGCTATTGTCTTCTTTTATACAAACACAAATTTACCGTGATTAAATGGGCATCCCCTGTCTTAGGCATTTGCGAACAACAAAGGCACAGACCAGCCTACGAAGTCTGATCTGTGCAATTATGATTCACAAGTTTATTGAAAAGTATCATATCCAGTCTTGCTATGAACAAAATTTCAATTTTCTAGCTAATATCTGAGCAGTCACTTTGTCAGAAACCCAGGAGAAAGGTTTACTCTCCATGCTCGCGCCGAGGCTCAATTATTTTTATTTGACCAACAGGTTTTCTTGCGCCACGGCACAATTTATAGCTTGGCATCCATCATTTAAATATCCAATCCATAAACATCCTAAGTCATCTGGTCAAAATGGCACAACGTCCATATAGGGTGATGATTTTACATTTTTTTCTGCCAAATGCAGAGAGTTAAGTTTTTCACTTGATCATCATGAAACGAACAATCTTGACAGCTCAATGTCGGATGTGTGACCAGAGGTTCGTGGGGGCGGCCCGCTTTTGTGCAAAATGGGGAATTAAGCTCGTGCAGGCCGCACTGATCCCACTAGCTCGCAGTTACTTTCCCTTGAACTGCGAGCAGGCTGATCGACAGATTTTCGGTTTAAGTGTGAAGTCAGGCCTGATCATAGGCCATAGAAACACAAGTCTGTTGATGTCTATTTCCTAATTTATTTTGTTTCTTATTTTCTCTAGCTCTTCCAATAACAAATAACAAGTTCTGCACAATAATTATTATAAGTTCTCCACAATACAAAGTTCTATTCAAATTCTTTTTACACTAAGTTCTATAGTAAGCTTATGATTTTGAACTCGAAATAGCTGCAACTAGGCACTAAAGTTTAAGGTCTGTAGCTGACCAGTGCACTAGCATTTCACCATAACAAGAAATTAGATGTTTTCGCTTCGACTGCCTAAATTGAACTCCCAGAAAATTACCAAAATGGAAACCAGCAAGGCTCACTCATGCCAACCTGTCAATCAAAATATGTTAACTTTTTTATAATTGGTCGATCTAAAATGATGCAAAACTTTTGGACATGAGATGAAATGAGTTACTTAAGATGCCTGCCCAGTTGAAGATTAAACACCTGTGAAAGCATCTTAAATTAATCCCAAGGTGATTTCCTGTTTTGGCCTGAAATATGTTTTCTCAACTTGATAAGGTGTGAAAATATTAAAAGTTTTATATGCAAAACAAGCAAAATGAGAAAACTGTTTGTACATGAAAGCTGATTAGTGATTAAGACCTTTTAGTGACCACCTGTCAGGTGTGTGAATATCCTGTTTCTCTAAACTTCAAAATCTTGCTTTTGCAAGCCAAAATTAATTAAATTTTATGAAAGACGAAAAAATGAAACCACATCTGTGACCAGAGGTTCGTGGGGGCGGCCCGCTTTTGTGCAAAATGGGGAATTAAGCTCGTGCAGGCCACACTGATCCCACTAGCTCGCAGTTACTTTCCCTTGAACTGCGAGCAGGCTGATCGACAGATTTTCGGTTTAAGTGTGAAGTCGGGCCTGATCATAGGCCATAGAAACACAAGTCTGTTGATGTCTATTTCCTAATTTATTTTGTTTCTTATTTTCTCTAGCTCTTCCAATAACAAATAACAAGTTCTCCACAATAATTATTATAAGTTCTCCACAATACAAAGTTCTATTCAAATTCTTCTTACACTAAGTTCTATAGTAAGCTTATGATTTTGAACTCGAAATAGCTGCAACTAGGCACTAAAGTTTAAGGTCTGTAGCTGACCAGTGCACTAGCATTTCACCATAACAAGAAATTAGATGTTTTCGCTTCGACTGCCTAAATTGAACTCCCAGAAAATTACCAAAATGGAAACCAGCAAGGCTCACTCATGCCAACCTGTCAATCAAAATATGTTAACTTTTTTATAATTGGTCGATCTAAAATGATGCAAAACTTTTGGACATGAGATGAAATGAGTTACTTATGATGCCTGCCCAGTTGAAGATTAAACACCTGTGAAAGCATCTTAAATTAATCCCAAGGTGATTTCCTGTTTTGGCCTGAAATATGTTTTCTCAACTTGATAAGGTGTGAAAATATTAAAAGTTTTATATGCAAAACAAGCAAAATGAGAAAACTGTTTGTACATGAAAGCTGATTAGTGATTAAGACCTTTTAGTGACCACCTGTCAGGTGTGTGAATATCCTGTTTCTCTAAACTTCAAAATCTTGCTTTTGCAAGCCAAAATTAATTAAATTTTATGAAAGACGAAAAAATGAAAAATATAATGAAGTCTCTTAATTCTCTGAATTTGTGCAATTTACATCAAGGAAATAACTAATATACAATTTGTAACTAAATAGCACACTGTCACAGATGCCAAACAAGTCGTTCAACGCTGACATAAGGTACAGTGAAATCACGGAAATAAGTTTAAAGCAAGAAGAAATGGATAGAGAGAAACAATTAATTTCTGTTTAAATATAAGTCTGTTTCCTTGCATACGTGCACGATGTGGAGGCCATATAAGCCTTTGTTACCAGCAATGTGGCCTCAACGTGAGAAAACCTGTCTTCGGAGTTTTCAGAACGACAAAGGCGCAGACCAGCCTGCGCATCCGCTCAGTCTGATCAGCGACTTTGTTATTCACTGGTAGGAAAGTATCATATCTAGACTTGCAAGAGCGAATTTTCGATTTTCTAGCTAGTCCCTAACTAGATGTGAATTTGCAACTAGAATTTTTGTTGGATTGGATATCTCAAACGGTAAAATAAGTTAAAACATAAACATGTATATAATCAAATTTTTAGAGCCGTACCCGTAGCCAATCCTCAGTGGACTGTCTACAGGTACGGGCCCGTACCCCTAGACTCGCAGTCTAGAGATACGGGACCATACAGTCAGGTGCCAAATTAAAGTTCACAAAGTGAATTTCAAGGCAAGAAATAATGCTTATTTTAAACACTTGTAATATCTTAAATCTAAAATAAAATATTTACAGCATTAATAAGGCTTATGTTTGGATACATCATTATCCCCCTATCATTACAAATGTTCAGAAAATTTTACTCCATACTGGAGGTGGTTGCCTAGCAACAAGACAAAAATGACCCGAACTTGCCCTTTTAGTTCATTAAAACAATTGCCATGGCAACCAGACATTCAATAATTACTCGAGTTTATGCTATAACATGTAGGACTTATTGATGTCTTTATGTGTGGTTTTATTTCAATTGCTATCAATAACAAAGTATAAAAACCACCATTTCTTAATGAAATTGGTCAAGAAAAGGATCAATATTAGAGTGAATATCAAAAATACTGCATATTTGTTTCCATGACAACATCATTTTGAATGCATTATTCCAACTTTTTAAAGACATTTTATTGACAGACTATCTTTGTTTTAATTCTAAAGTATAATTTGAAGTACATAATGACTTTTAAACTTATGTAATTATAAATATTTGTCTGCCATACCCCAATTTTAAGAACTTTGAATATTGACAGATTTTATAAACATTTTTGCGTTTATAGTGTTTAGCTATAAAAGAAAGACTAGCAAATAACTTTTCGATGGTCAATATATAGAAAAATATGTTGGCTTGGAGTAGCATAAAAATCAGCATCAGATATTCATTCCTTGTAACCATGGTTACCGCCCAAATGAGCATACTAGTGACTTTTTAGCTATTTTAATCGGTTGCTTAGCAACAATATGCAAAACAGTGAAAAAATAAATTATATTGTGAATATTTGAAGGCTTGCTTATATCTTCCCACTCATGTATTTGTAAAGTCCATAATATGAATAAAATTGAAATGAAGAAGAAATATAAATGTCAAAATTTCCCATAAATTTATGCATTTTTTAAGCTTGTGAACTTTAATTTGGCACATAAGTGTACCTCTAGAATCGTAGTCTAGGGATACGGGCCCGCACCTGTAGCTGCTTGCTAGAAAATATTGTAGATCTAGATCAGCTGGCTTCAAATTAAGATATCTGATCAGGATCTGCACTGTTTTCCATGCAGCCACAGAAAGTCGAATTTACTTAATAACAGATCAAATGTAATTGAAAACATGCAACTAAACTGGCTGGAAAACAGTAAGTGAATGTGCCATTGTAATTTCACCTGCAGGAATTATATGAAAAAATATCATATGAAATTGAAATGACCTTATTTATCTCTTTAAATGCTAGGAAATTGTTCATGCTTTGTTGACTTCTGCTGATTTTTGTAAAATTAACTCTTTCAGGAACACGAATCAGTGTGTAAAAACAGTTTGGATCCATATCAGAACCAGCATTTTGTTGGTTCTGATCTGGTTCCAAACTGTTTGCAAAGGTTATCTGCAGATGACAAAAGTTGCCGCTAGCAAGGGAAGAGTTGTGTAACATCTGTGCTTTACTGGGCTGCGTAGGGCAGTCGGTAATGTGTCTGGCTACAGATGCGTGTCTGACTGCAGATGGAGGGATCGCTAGTTTGATCCCAGTCCTGTCCCATACTTTTGTGGAGATTGATCATGAAATAATTTCTATGGTCATTTCTTCCCTTCTGCTGAATCGTTCAAGAAGGATTGATGTCGGTTACAAACGAAAGTGTGTGCACAAAGTACTGGTTAACCGCTTGTTCAAGCTTGCCCAGGAAAAAGTGTGGTTAGTAGAACTGACCGTCCCGCCATGACCATAGCTGTTGCCTGGGACGTAAAGCAACAAACAAACAAATATCTTTGCTTTGTCATTAAATATTCATGCCAAAAGCTGACTTGTAGAATATTCCTAATGTTCATGCATTGCCAAGCCTCTAGACTAGAATGGGTAATAAAACACTGAATTGTTCTTATTTCTCAACAGAATCATTATGTAATGTAATGGCTCTTACTTATAAGAAATCTCAAAGAGATGCTTTTTTGAACACCCCAACACAAGTGTACCTGGCAATCACAGAATAACCCTCAGTGCCATATAAGGACATCTGACACAAAGTTAATGATATTGATAGTCCATCACATTAGCAGTCAACCATTTTATTTCTCCTCTAGTTACAGAGTTATCACATTTATATATTTTTCAAGCATTTTTTTCTATTTCTTAGTGATTAGCTTACATAATTTAATTAAAATATGTTAATCTATCTAGTCCTCAACAGGCCCCCTGTGAGTAATTTTATTCTAAATAATACCTATAGTGGTCAAACTTAAAGTTTACGTTCAAAAGAATAAAGACGCAATGTTATGAAAACAAAATTAAGTATAAATTCAGTAACCCCTTCAATAAGGCATTTTTGACTTAACTAAAAGGATTTTCAGTGTCTAAGAAGTACAAACTATCCATTAATAACTTCTAGCAACAACTCAGTTTGAGCGATCAACATATTGTCTGCATGCCTAGTTTTAAACCCAATCACAGTTTATAGCTTTGGTTTCATCTTTAATTGCACGACGGTGGGTCAGGCCTCAGACTCTATGACGGCTCTGACGTAAAGCTTTAATCCGTAGGTTGGTGCCTGATGCTTATCTGTAACTGGACCCACCGTGGCTCAACTTGAGGTTTTCTTTAGCTCTGACTATCTGTGAGTCATGAGTCCTTAACTTTGTTTCATCATGGTGTGTTAATTTGATTAGAGTGTTTCTCCATGATGATACATTGCATTAGTAAGAAGGCTTCCATGCGAGCTGAACATTTCTTGTACTTCAACAACAGCAGAATCTATGGCGAAGATTTGGTACCAGTAAAATGCATTTAAGCCCCCCGGTGGCTTAGGCTGCTGTCTGTTCTAAGGAGGTGGTTCTGTTTTTGTTGACTTTTTTTTTATCTGTAACTGGACCCACCGTGGCTCAACTTGAGGTTTTCTTTAGCTCTGACTATCTGTGAGTCATGAGTCCTTAACTTTGTTTTATCATGGTGTGTTAATTTGATTGGAGTGTTTCTCCATGATGATACATTGCATTAGTTAGATGACCTCCATGCGAGCTGCCTCAACAACAACAGAATCTAGGGCGAAGATTTGGTACCAGTTAAATGCATTTAACCCCCCCCGGTGGCTTAGGCTGCTGTCCATTCTAAGGTGGTGGTTCTTTTGTTGTTGACTTTTTGTTTATTGTTACTCCCATTGTGGGAGTCTGTAATGGTTTTATGTTTTTGTTGTAGGTTACTTTATGTCCATTCTAGTATTGCAATCATCTTGATGGGGAAGAGAGAGCTGGTTGCTTTGCTTAATTTGTCTTCCTGGTGTCTCGTGATGGTCGAGCGGCTCTTCCTTGCGGTGCCACGGGGTTGTCTGCGGTTTATGATTGTGGTATTTCCTGATCATACTCATTTACTATTTTTGAGTGCCTCATGGAAGGGTAGCCTATATTTTGCTAATTGTGTAACCCTCTGAAAATAAAGACTATTATTATTATTATAATTACTATTACTATTATTGTTTTGCTTTATAACTAGTTTAAATGTTGCTTCTTATATTTTGTTAGAAATAAGTTTAACTAAAAACTTAAAGGTGGTATTTTGCTTACCATTAATTTGCATTAGTGAAATCGATTTGATGTACTTTAAAAAAATGTGTCAGATTTTCGTAACTTTCACAGAACATGGGGATAATTTATTAAGAAAATCAAGAAATTTCACATGTTTTCCGAAGAATTATATGCTTGTCTATATGTTTGATGCATTTAAAGGGCTATTACTTTATAAATATATATGAACATTTTCCGAATTTTTTTATTTTCTTTTTAAATCATTTGTAAAAATAGATTTAAGTTATGCTTTCACAATAATTATGTTCACTACAGCTGAAACTGTATGGAAAAGTGAATCATCTTTTAAATATCAGGTGTTTTTATCTTGTTGGTAATTATTTACAATGTACGTCCCTCCAGAAATTCTAGACAGTTAATTTTTTAACTTAATTGCTGTGATAATTTGTTAAGGTTTAATTTTTTAACTTAATTGCTGTGATAATTTGTTAAGGTTTAAGAAGCAGGTAAAATGTATATATTACTGTGTTCTTGAAAATTAGAAACATTATTTCGAAAAATAGAAGATCAAAAGTTACAGACTTTGCAGCTTTAAATTTTTGTTTCATCTTTAACTGGAGGGCTGTAAGCTGTATACAGCCACATGACATTCAATACGAAGTCAAAGTAAGTCAAACTACATGTATATCCGATAATATACCTCAATATATACTATCGAAAATGTCGAATGGTATCCATTCTTACAATAGCAAGTGCACCAGTGGTGGATCCAGGGGGTGGGGTTCTGGGGTTCGCTTCAACATCTCTCCCCGTCGCAGTTTTTAAATATCATGTGAAAATGAAATAAAGTGGTCTCACTGAGACCAAATCATTTCATTTACATTGGATATTTAAGAAAAATGAGATGAAATCAGCAAAGCAAACCCCCACACCTTTATGCATATGAACCTCCTTTCCAGAAATCCTGGATCCGCCCCTGTTCAAAAGAATAACATATATTTTTACAGGAAACAGAGTAATGCAAAATGGCAGATGAACCAAATGTGCACATTCCAGAGAAGTCAGCAGGTCATTCAGAAATACAGAAGGCTTCGATAGCAAATGTGCACATTCCTGAGAGGTCAGCAGGTCATTCAGAAATACAGAAGGCTTCGATAGCAAATGTGCACATTCCTGAGAGGTCAGCAGGTCATGAAGAAGAACAGAAGGCTTCCGCAGTAAATCAGGTTGATCATGAGAAGTTAGTAGGTCATGAAGAAGAACAGAAGGCTTCGGCAGTAAACGAGCACAATCAAGAGAAGTCAGCAGGTCATGAAGAAGAACAGAAGGCTTCGGCAGTAAATGAGCATGATCCTGAGAAGTCAGCAGTAAATGTAGAAAAGGCTTCGGCAGCAAATGAGCTGCAATGCTCTCGCTGTTTTCGACAATTTAAAAAGAAGACTGCACGTTTATCTCATGAAAGGCACTGCGGAAATAAGCGATATCATTTTTGCGACATTTGCAAGAAAAGTTTTAACACTGCCTTTACTCTTAAGATGCACAATAACTGTATGCATTTAATAAAGGTTGAAATAGGTCAGGATAAAAGCATAATTGAGAAGTCAGCATGTCACAAAGAAGAACAAAAGGATTCATCAGCAAATGAGCTGCAATGCTCTCTCTGTTTTCGACAATTTGAAAAGAAGACTGCACGTTTATCTCATGAACGGTACTGCAAAATAAAGCGACATTTTTGCAAAATTTGCAAGGAAAGTTTTCACACTGCCCTTGCTCTTAAGATGCACAATGAACGCATTCATGTAATAAAGGATGAAATAGATCAGGATGAAAACATGATTGATAATAAATGTAAAGAGAGTGAAACAGAAACTGAATGGTATAAATGTGTCAAGTGTGAAAGAAAGTTTTATAAGAAAGGTCACTATAATTACCATGCCCGGTTTTGCAGAGGTTTTAATAAAGTTTGTAAGCATTGCAATGTTAGATATAGTAGTTATAATGGTCTTCGTCGTCATTTAAAAAAAGCCAAGCATGGAAAATGGAAAGGTAACGCTGATAATTCAAAGAAACCTGAGAAAAATAGTGAAGAACAGGAAGTTGAACAAGAAATTGAAGCATTTACAAATGTCATTAAAGAAACTGGATATAAATGTGCAAAATGTGAAAGAACATTTCAAAAGATTGGTCACTATCAACAACATTCAAGGTTTTGCAAGGGTATTCACAGAATTTGTAAAGTTTGCAGTGTTGAATATAGTAATTATAATAATCTAGTTCGTCATTTAAGAACAAGCAAATGTGGAAAACAGAACGGAACCATTGATAATTCAAACAAAACGGAGAACGTTTGTGAAAAACGGAAAGTGGAACAAGAAATGGATGCATGTACAAATGCCATTGGAGAAGCTGAATATAAATGTGCAAAGTGTGAAAGGACATTTCATAAGAGTGGTCACTATAAAACACATGCAAGGTTTTGCAGAGGTTTTAATAAGGTTTGTAAATTTTGCAATACTAGATATAGTAGTTATACTAACCTACGGCGCCATTTAAGAACCAGCAATTGTGGAAAACTGGAGAGAAGCACCGATTATCCGATGGCCACCGAGGAAAGCAGTCAGGAAAAGGAAGGTGGACACACAATTGAAATCAGTTTATGTACCAAAATGAAAAGCTATAATCGTAAATGGTTGGATTCAATTGACGGTCTGAGTTGTAGATTATGTAATCATGAGTTCAGTTGCACATATAACTTGTTACGACACATGAGGCGACAACACAAAGATGTTCAGACAGATGAATCAGATGAGGAAATGAAATTGCGTTGTTCAATTTGCCATAAGGTGTGCTTAAACAAGTCAGGTTTGAAGACCCATGAGGCAGTCTGTTTGAAAATGAAAGAAAATCGAAAATGTGTAGATTGTGGCATAGTATTTGGTAGTTTATATAATATGAGGCGACATGTTGAAAGGGCACATGGAAAAGTTGTAAAGGGAAGACTGTTGAATGAATCAGATGACCAAACAGACACTCATGCTTCAGCTACCATGGAAGATTGTATGTGTTTGATTTGTTTGAAAACGTTTTCGAACAGAGTCTCTCTAATGACGCATAAAAACAATCATAATACATGTAGACCACAACCTAGACAAGCTAAGGAAAGACACATGTGCCATATTTGTGCTTCATGCTTTGAGAGTCGAGGTGGCTTTGACAAGCACATGCGCTCAAAGCATTTTGGAATACGATACACGTGCAAGATTTGCAATAAACAATTTAACCACTCAACCACTTTGAAAGGTAGGTGATTTTCTCTATATAACTTTCTTAGCTCACCTGAGCTATAGGCTCAAGGTTAGCTTTTGTGAGTCTCTGATGGCTGACGTAGTCTGTTGTCCATCATCTGTCAGTCATCACTTAACTTAACCTTTTACGCCATAGGCTATTTTTAGATCATGACATCATTTTTAGACATCAAAAAATTAAGAAAAAATTAAGTAAAGTTTTGAATACTTCTGAAAATATTATGCAAAATGGAGCATTTGCTCCAGTGGAGCAAATGCTCAATTTTCCATGATATTTTCAAATACATAGTATTTCAAAGGCGCCAAAAGGCGTTATCAAGGAGTAAATGGTTAACCAACATATATCATCCTTATCGTTTAGGTAGAATTTCATCAGACTTTACAGATGTGGTCCTAGTGTAATTCTCTTTCAAAGTTGTTCAAAGATTTCAAATCCATAATGAATTCTGGTTGCCATTAAAAAAACTACTTGCTCAATTTGAAAATAATTTCGGACAAATGGTTTTGGTATGAGTCTGTTCCAAAATTGTTAAGGTTAAACACATTAATACAGTCAGGTGCTGGGGGATAAGTTTTTCCTATTATTATTTCGCAAAAAAGCATTAAAAATCTTCTTGTAAAAACTGCTTACCTGATTTGAAAATAATTTGACACAAATATAGTGTAGGCCCCTGTGGCCAAATTTTGGCTCCTGAGTGCATGTTTTGGTAAAAGTGATTCTTACCAATTTTCAACTAAAGACATATATGCAGTGTAAGGACAAATATGTTTACAATTTTTTCTTGCAGTATTAACGTCACAGTGACGTCACAAAATGGGGTACCGTCTTGTTACTTGCATCAAAGAGCTTAGGCCTAAATGAAATATATGTGTGGTTCCTGTTGCATACCAACAAAATTTAGGGTAGGTAGGTAGGGAAATTATTAAATTTTGTTATAACATTTAACAAAGAAAATAGTGACAAAATCTGAAATAGTGCACATTTTAGGTTTTTTTCTCCAAAGACCATTTTAATGTTTAGGATAGGGTTAAAAATAATAGGGTAGGTAGGCCAACAGGAACCACACATACATTTTATTTAAGCCTTATATGTTGAGGGGTTATTTACACACCTAAAATAATCTAATTTTTTTACGTTTTTCGCATTGAAATGGTTAAAAACGTCTATAGAAACACTAAAATGAAAATTTGATTCAATATGGATTTCAATCTTATGTGAAATTGACGTCGATTTGACGTAAATGTGCTGGAAAAACACATTGCGTACAAAATAAATAATTCTGGAAATTTGTGTGTGCCTTGCGACTAACATCAGATATTAGCATAACTGTATGTTCCTGGCTAAGCTTTTTGAAACAAGTTTGCTCTCTGATGGTTGGGACGTTTAACTGCTACAGTGAGTTAACTATAAACCCTACAATTTTTAAACAAAATAAATGTAATCAAGGTTGTTAAGGTAATACTTGAATTATTTAAATTGAACAAACACTCATGTAATATACAAGAACATTTCATTCCTGACATATATTTATGTTTATAAAAGTTATATGGATCCATTGTAATGTCATTCATGTTACAATTTAAGCTACTCCCTTCAAAATCACTTAAATTCTGTTAATAATTTTCTTTGATAAGCTTCCCAGTTAACTTTCAGTTTTTAAATACATCTTCCAAAAGACAAGTAATGGACCATTATATAGCTGCAAACAGTTTGTATCACAAATACTTTAAGAGTTATAAACTGTTAAATTGATGACCCTGAACAAAAGTTCATTCTTTAATTCAGCATGAAATTCAATTTGAAAACCTTTAAACACCATATACGAGCATTCTGTTGATAAGCAAGAGTGAAAAGCCATGCTTAAATTCGTTTCTGGTGTAAAATATTAGTCTTGTGTTTGTTTGTACTGCATCATGTAAAATATTGTACAACTTTCCAGACTGCATATACATTGCTAAATATTCCGTATATTATACATCATTGGATATTTTATTTCATCTCCAGACTGACTGTGATTGTGTAAATAGATATCAAGATACTAGTCTGTCTGAAAAAAAGGATTTATCAGTTCGTATTAAGTTCCTACTAGTTATCCATGTACATTAACATTTGCAATATAGTATATATTTGAACTTTTTACATCTAGAAAGAAATGATTTGCCAAAAATTGTAGTTTTTAAAATTCATAAACAAAGGAAATTACAGCACTCAAGTAACAGCACTTAGAAGGATATATTTTAATTTTCTGTCAAATTTGTTAAAATAACATAATATTTCTGTACATAATATATATTATATTGCCATATGTCTATTTAAAATGTTAACAAAGACGATATATAATTGAGCCAGAAAAGCTGATATATTATGTTAAGTTTAGAGTTTTGTAATATTTTTCTGTTTAAGTTTAATTGAGCTACTTCTATTCAGTTATTTAAATTGTCAGTAATTATTTATTGTTTAAAGTGACTGTCTGGAAATCAATTTGTATCCTGACTTTTAGCTGTGTATGCATATGGTGACGCATTACAGAAGCTTTGAAGTTAATTTTAGTTAAAATACAACATAGCTTTCGTTGTGCAATAGAAAAACTGTCTATCACATTAAGTAAGTACCTTGGATCACTTGCTCAACCAATAATATCTAAAGAACTGCTTTATTGATGATAAACATTTCCCTTGAATTAGAGAAATTTGGTTAAAGTGGTGAGTTTTACTTTAAGGCCACATTAAATGTAGTCATATACAAGGAAATAGGTCAGCTGTTACTGCAATACCAATTTAAATAAAGAATTTTCAGCTAAAATTGTATCCGCTCAAATTTTAACAGGTGACATCCAGGCTATTGTAAAGTAGATTTTACAATGGTTTTAAAATGCTGGATAGAAATGTGAAATATTAAAAAATGCAGTCAAGAGATTATATCTTATTTAGTTTTAGCAATAAACTTTTATATACCTGATGTTAATTTCCACTAAACAGAACGTTGGCAAATAATACAGGAACCTCGCAAACTTGATAAATGTAATTATTAATAACAATGTTAAACATGTATATGTGTACTTAAGATTAGAATGAGTAGTTACCTTGCCAGGGCATAGATTCAAAAGGAGCATGCACAATGCCACTTGTTCAGCATTAAGATGGCACTCTTCTCAGTATCAACATTGTCACCAATGATAGTCACACATGCAAGTTTAAAAATGTGCATTAACTTTTCCATATCTATTTTACCATGTTTACTTTAATTCAATTATCTCTTAAAGAAATCATTTCATTAAAATGTACAGGACATCATTATAAATCGCAGAGGTTGATTTAGCAGTGCCTCGTTGTCAATTGTTTAAACACTCAGAAAAACAATTGAAGTATAGTGAAATTCTTTTGACTTTATAACATTTGAGAAAAGCGTTTTCAAACAAGGTAATTTTGTATCTGATAGAACTACCGGGATGTTATTCAGGAAAATTCAAATTGAAATGTACGGGTCATTTGTTACGATTCAGTACCACTCCAAATGTACCTACCTTTTAATCCAAAGTTCACATGCGAAAAACTTAGCCCTTATATTTTTGCTGCAACCTTTACCTGGTCAATTCTTATGTTCTAATTCCTACCACAGACAAATGCTAGCGCCCATTTATCAGTTATTTTACCCAGTTAGTTTTTTCCCCGGGGAAAGAATATTTCCGGGGTGAAAAAACTACCAGGAGAATAAGAGAATGTTACACCAGCTCTAATGATGTTTTACTATTTCAGTTCATATGAGGAAGCATGACCATTCAAGACCATACATTTGCGACAAATGTGGAAAATCTTTTGTTCAGGCGACACACCTCAATCGACATTACACAATACATACAGGTAAGTATCAATTTCAACTGTAGCAGATAATAATCTTTGTGACCACATGTGCATTTCCAGGAATTTTCATCAGGTGGGTCACGTGGGGAGTGGTGGATCCAAGCATAACTGACGGAAAAAATGTTCTGATAACGCATTTTAGGCCTCAATTTATCTTACAGAGAGAGGGGTGGGGAGGTTCAATTGCTAATTCCTATTGAAACCTTTAGACTTTGTAATTTTTCCAGGGAATAGTCCAGGCCCCCTCCCCCTTCTGGATCCGTGCATGCATCATTTTTCTGTGAAAATAATTCAACAATTCACATAAAACAAGTGAGTATGATCAGGAGAGGTCACACTAATAGATCCAACCAACCAATTGTTTGATTCCTCGGATACAGAATATTTTGTCAGGGAGGGATGGGGTGAGGGAGGGTGGGTAGGGGGGAAGAGGTGGCCCAAGACCCAAGGTTATTAAGCGTTTTATGCTGACTCTGATGGTGTACGTAATTTCAACGACTCATAAGAATTAAAATGCCATTGATCGTGATAATTGAAGACTTTTCCTGCTTTCAAACTCTCAGATGTTATATTTATCATGCTTATAAACCTTAGACTGCCCCAATTTTAAACATTAATGACATGCTCAGTTAAGTTTGGTGTAAAAAGAGTTTGTTTGTTTTTTGTTGTTTTTTACACTAAACTTAACTGAGCATGTCGTTACCTCAGTGTTTGTGTGTGCCCAATTGCTATAACAGTATCCCTAAGTGTACCCGCAGCCCCTTGTGATTTTCCAGCCTCGCGATGTCAACATGCGTTCTGGAAGCATTGCATTGTAAACTTGATATCAAAAGACACTCACCTAGTATTTTCTATACTTTCAGGTGAGAGGAAAAACAAATGCGTCTGGGAGTGGAATAATGACATGCATTAAAATCGATAAACCACTAGTGGTGTACAGATTTTCGGGAAACTATAAAATGACACTTTAACATCACACATATTGCAAAACCCTAACGTTTTCACGCCAAAAATTATGATTTCAAAATGATTTTAAAGTCATAGGATAAATAGAATCTAGGACTCTTTGCGAAAAAGAGATAAAATGCTTGGCAAACCTCACATTTTATCTCTTTTGCTCAACTGGTTCAATAAAAGATGAGCACTCGTGTAAGATCTTCTATTTCTCCAATATCCCCAGTTACTTCCCCTTCATTCTTCTCAGTAATTTTAGCCTGGAGAGTGTGCTTTATTTAGTCTTCTGTTTATTTTTCTGAAATATAAATGAGCCACGTCATGCGAAAACCTGCTTAATGCCATATGCGAACAATAAAGGTGCAGATCAGTCTGCGCATCCACGCAGTCTGATCAGCACCTTTTTGTTCGCTGCCAAGAGAGCAGGATACCCACTCATGCTAAATCCAGAATTTCAATGATGTAGCTTGTTTCTGTAGCTGAGGAGGCTGGTTTGAATCTTACCTGGTCTGAAATCCCGAAGACACATTTTTGCACATCCTTAGTAACCCAGGCGTGACCCATTCCATACCCACTGCATTCATCAAGTGATGAATGCAGTGGGTTTGGAATGGGTCACGCCTGGGTTACCGAGGATGATTTTTGCTTGGCATGGCTCAAATGTATTTGTTTATTTTCAGGTAAAAGGAAATATAAATGCAAAATATGTTCTAAGACGTTCAGGGATTCCACAGGTACGAGAAAACCTGACATTGGAGGTTTGCGAACAACAAAGGCGCAGACCAGCCTGCGCATCCGAGCAGTCTGATCAGCGCCTTTGTTATTTGAAAGTATCATATATAGACTTGCTACGAGCGAAATTTCAATTTTATAGCTAGTTTCTGTAGCTGAGTAGGCTCGTTTGAATCTTACTTGGTCGGAAATCCTGAAGACACATTTTCGCATGGCGTTGCTAAATGTATTTGTTTAGTTTCAGGTAAAAGGAAATATAAATGCAAAATATGTTCTAAGACGTTCAGGGATTCCACAGGCACGAGAAAACCTGACATTATAGGTTTGCGAACAACAAAAGTGCAGACCAGCCTGCGCATCCGCACAGTCTGACCAGCGCCTTTGTTATTCGCTTATTGGAAAGTATTATATATAGACTTGCTACGAGCAAAATTTCAATTCTCTAGATAGTCTCTGTAGCTGAGCTGGCTGGTTTGAACCTCACTTTGTGGGAAACACCAAAGACAGGCCGAAATGTATTTCTTTATTTTCAGGTGAAAGGAAATACAAATGTAAAGTATGCTCTAAGACGTTCAGGGATTCCACAGGTACGAGAAAACCTGACATTGGAGGTTTGCGAACAACATAGGCGCAGACCAGCCTGCGCATCCGCGCAGTCTGATCAACGCCTTTGTTATTCGCTTATTGGAAAGTATCATATATAGACTTGCTACGAGCGAAATTTCAATTTTATAGCTAGTTTCTGTAGCTGAGTAGGCTCGTTTGAATCTTACTTGGTCGGAAATCCTGAAGACACATTTTCGCATGGCGTTGCTAAATGTATTTGTTTAGTTTCAGGTAAAAGGAAATATAAATGCAAAATATGTTCTAAGACGTTCAGGGATTCAACAGGCACGAGAAAACCTGACATTGGAGGTTTGCGAACAACAAAGGCGCAGACCAGCCTGCGCATTCGCACAGTCTGATCAACGCCTTTGTTATTCGCTTATTGGAAAGTATCATATATAGACTTGCTACGAGCAAAATTTCAATTCTCTAGATAGTCTCTGTAGCTGAGCTGGCTGGTTTGAATCTCACTTTGTGGGAAACACCAAAGACAGGCCGAAATGTATTTGTTTATTTTCAGGTGAAAGGAAATACAAATGTAAAGTATGCTCTAAGACGTTCAGGGATTCCACAGGTATGAGGTCTCATGAGAAGATACATGCAGGTGTGAAGCTCTTCAAATGCGAAATATGTAGTTATTCAACGTCTTTCCCCTCTTCTCTGAAAACTCACATCAAGATACACACTATGAAGCGAGACTGGCAGTGTGAGTTGTGCGAGAGGTCATTCACGCAGAAGGTGAGCTTGAGACGACACATGGCAGTACATGCACAGAGACATAATAAAGTCAAGCCAGCTTACTACACTAAACCGACATTTTTCTGTGATCAGTGTCCTAAGGGGTTTGTAACCAAACGTGGGCTAGTAAGGCATAAGCAGAAACACTCCATGGGAGTACTGAAATGGGACACAATAAAGCGAATAGTTCCAACAAACATAGATGGTGAGCAATTAGGAACGTCAACATCCATAGAAGAACCACAGCAAGAGTTTGAGCAGGGACAGACCACACAGAATGACAGTAATCCATGTACAAGTGATTGTAGCATTCAGCAAACCTATAGGTCACCTGTTCATGATCATTCGATTGAAGCTATGAGTAAACAAGAAGATAAAGTCAACTCTGAAAACATTGTGACAAACCATTATTATCATGATACGCCAGAATTACCCAATATGCCAGTACATGTTGAAACATATGTTGAAACTGGACAATTTGATCAAAGCAGTATGAAGATGTATCTTCAAGGCTTTAGGAATTATCCATATGGTGTACCTGGATCAACAAACAGTGTGAACAGTGAGCATAACTCGCTTTCACTTTTACAAGATTTGCAAAAACCAGTTTGGAAATCTTTCAGATTTTCTCAGTATGAGTATCCTACATCTGATAATGACAAAGCTGGATTACATTTCCAAAATTCAAACATGGTTGGTCTAACAAATCCCTCTGGTGAGCATCCTTCAACTGGCCCTGATTCGAACCCCTCTAGTATACACCCTTTACCTGGTAGTCATTTGAACCTCTCTGGTGTAAATCCTACAACTGGTAGTGATTTGGAGACGTCAGAAGATTCAAGTGATGGCAGTGATGCTGACACTATCACGTGGGCCTGTGATGTTAACAGTGACACTGATGTTACGGATTTGAATCAAAGAGCTGAAGCAGAGTACAACAAATATAGTTTAAAAGCTAACGCTCAGCAAAGACAAAGTGAACTTGGGAATGTACAGATATTTTCTGATTATACCACTGCTTCTGTTCCCAGACAATTAACACATGATACTTCAGATAAACTTATAATTGATCATGAAACAGTAGTAAAGCACAGAACAAAAAAGTCAAACACAGAGAATAAAGGATCTTCAGTTTCATTTTATTTGAAAGGATCGCTCATGCCTCATGACTTACCAGATGTTAAGGTTGACGAAACAGCAGTCTCCAATGGTCTTGATTTGAACACAGAGGATCCAGTTAAATCAGATGACACTAATGTTGAAAATGAAAGTGAATCTTGTGAAGTTCAGTGTATGAAATGTTCACAGCGCTTTTACTCCATTTTGGATTTATATAGTCATTCAAAGCAGAGGTGTGAAAGAAGATAGGTTAACCGCTACCAAGCTCAATTCTGCTATATTCTGTCATAGTTCCAAATAATATATGAGCCTAAAATTGTAAAAACAGTCTTGCCCATCAGTTTAAACATAATTTTTGAGTACCCACAGCACTATATGCTATTGGTTGAAAAATAAGAAAAATAATTTTCAGTGACATACTTTTATTTGGAGGTCTGTTCTGTTTTTAAAATACAAAGCAGAGATGTGAAAAAAGATCTGTCTACCTTTAGTAAATTTTACCTTGATATATTCTGTTTTATCAACTACAAAGCAGGTGTATGAAAGAAGATAGGTTAATACTTACCAAGCTGAACTAGGGTACATCAGGCTTCTCATTAAGAGTGTGTAATGAAAAAATAATTTTCTCATATCTCATGCAAAACATATGCTGTGGGTACTCAAAAGAGCCATCTCAATGAGACTATTCTATCGAGCACCCATACCATATGTTTAAACTGGTGATTAAGAAAATTACACTCAAAATTTGTGTTTATCTGATTATGTGGAATAATGTATTTTGTAAGATTCTTAGCAGATTTGTGAAAAAAACTTGCCATATTTAAACCAAATATCTTCTTGTTTAAAAATAATGTTCATCCAGATCAGATGACTTCTGAGAAGCCAGCTGATCAGAATCAATATAGTAGTCCACTCTCATTGCAAAAATGTGCTAAAACTTGAATTCTGTAAGCTGTTTTTGTGGTGTTAAATTTTGATTTTGTTACTTTCCCATGTGGTATCCTGGGTTAGGTGTGGTACTTGATTGTATCGATTCCTGATCTTTGCCCCTTTCTTACTTTGATACATTTTTTGACGAAGCGTAATGCATTAAAATATCCCACACCAGCTTAAGGGTTAAAGCAGTACGTGATGACTTACCGTTTTTGACCACATAAGCTTACTGTACAAACATTTTCAGAGCCCCCTAACCTTGAAATGTTAGATCAAGATTAGCTGTTTCCTAATGAAGCTCTTGCTTAACATAGATATTGCATTTACTATAAGTCCAGTAAGCAACACTTTTGAGCCTCAAAAGAAGCACCATATTCAAGTTTGAGGACGTTTAAACCACTGATATCGGTATGTTTTGCCCTTAAGTGGTAAAACTGTAATTAACCATGTTTCATGCATAGCCCAATCACTGTTTATTACATCTCTAAGAAAACCAATAGATAGTCAGTGAAGGGATAAAATGCCAGACATATTCGAGTGTGAGTATTTTCACCAACTGACAAATAAAATAACTTAAGCTGCTTTCTACCAAAACCCAATAATCCAAAAGGGTATGAATATGCAGGCCTTTTAGAGTTAGGAGTAGGTAAAAGAACATTTATGTTATTATTTCTCAACCAAAAACATACGTTTTGGGTACTCCAAAGAACTGTCTCAAAGAGACGGCTGTTTTGAATACCCAAACCATATGTTAAAACTTCTGGTTAAGAAAATATAACAATTTAGTGATCAAAAATTTTGTTTATCTAAACCTGTGATATGAAGAAATATCAACACTATATCGATGTAAGAGAAGTTTGTCCTACTTAATATGATACAAGGGCAGCTTAGTTACAGATTAAAGCAACTGTAGCCTTCCCAAATTACTTTTTTATTTTATTCCAAATTTTGTTGTCTTCGACAACTCTTTTAATGTTGACCATAAATTGAGTGTTGTACAAAGAAAAATAAGAAATCCATTGAGATTTCAACAGATATAAACATGTAATCATTTTTGTTAAGTTGACTTCAAAACTTAACAATAGAGAAACATTTTCTTTTATAACTTGAAAAACCAACATAAATATACAATTCATTAAGAGCTATTATCTATTCTTGCAAAAATACCTATGTGCAAAGCTGTTTAAAGTCATTGTCAAATGAACTAAAATCCTAGTTTAAATCATGCTGTTCAAATGCTGTTTGAACATGGGTTATAACTTGACAATACAGTAAAACCTGTCTTAAGCTGCCACTCAAAAGAAGACCAAAAACAGGGTTTCAAGACCGATAATCGCTTAATGCAGTTAAAACGTACCGCAGAATGCTCTGGTGGACCATTGTGCAGTACTTTTGACCTGCATTAACATACCACATGACTTTCAGACCTTTGTTTTGACTATTTATGAGTGGCAGATTAAGACATAGAAAATGTTACCTGTTTTTATTTTTGCATGACGTTAGATAGGAAAGTGTTGTGTCACAGTCTGATCATTATACTAGTGTTTTCGTTAGTGAATGCATTATAACATTTAAAATTTCCTAGCTTAGGCCATTTTGCATGGGGAGATTCAGTGTATGAAAAGAAATAATTATTATGTGTTTGTTTTGATTGTGATTTTGGTGAAATTGGGTAAAATATGCATGATAACGATCAAACCCCAGGTGTGGTGGTACTCTCAATTATTTTGCTATGTAGGCATAGACCCAACATCTACTGTTTACCACAAACAATACCAGGAATATCAGTCGTCCGAAAATATATTTGAAATTTTAGTAACTCCCAAAATATTCCTATTCTGTACATTGACCTTAAGAAATACACTAAAATTCATAGAAACTACCTCAAAAATATCCACAAAATGATTTTTTTAGTTCTCCATCTTTATTTTATATTATACAAATACAGAACATATTATTACAAATTTACAATTTCACAAAATAATGAAATACAATCATGTTTGCTACTTTCTCTCCCTTTTCTCGCCGTACACCAGTTTTCATTATATAGCAACATATATAGGAAAGCAGTATTGTATAGCTAAATTCAGAACTGTATATATAGATGGAGATTTTAATTATTATTATTAATTTTACTGCTTTATGTGCAAGCCTTCCCAATCCGTAAAAGTGGCAAAATTAAACAAGCAAAGTATAGAAAATACTTAAATTGTGGGAAATATTTAAATTGTCTTTAGATCTACACCCAGAAAAATTCTAAGCGAAATCTACAAAGATGAAAAAAAATACTGAAATTCAAAACTTTGACCCCACCCAAAAAATGGACCATGCTAACGTATGTATGAAAATATCAGAGTATCCCCCCATGGGATTACACATGTACGTTTAAACACTTAAACCTTTGCCGTGTTCCTCGGGAGATGGTTGAACATGTAACCTAGCTGCTTCTTGTTCAAACAGCTCCATCAGGGTCCAGCATATGTTAATGCATAAAAAATATGATCTTTATTTTGTCAACTTCATTACCTGCATATATCAAGAACGTATACATTCATTGGGGGATCCAGATGGGGGGTGGGGTTGGCTGGAAAATCGCTTTATGTTTCCTTAGAAATACTGGTATGGACCACCCTTGAGAAGCAATTGGACCCTCATGAATATTCAGGACCCCCTGGCAGAATTTTCTGGATCCAAGCATGACATGTATCGATAATTCTTGCTTCAAAAATTGCTTGAAAACAGGTGATGCTTTTGAAGAGCAAAATGTGTTTGATGTAGACATGTGTTTGCATTATACTGGTCTGTTTTAGAAATAGTAAATGTGTTTTCCTTTTAATTTAGCTGATACTAGCTTTTAATTAAGAAAAGCATGCATGTCATATACATGTATATAGCCACAGTCCATATTATTCAAGGTGACGCAGGAGGTTTACTAATACATATTCCATAAATAGTCTGTAGTAGGAGGTCAGATGTATCTATGCTTTATTTAGTCTGTAGATAGCATGGTGACACAGGGGTCAGAACTACCTCTTCCTTATATTGTCCATAGAAAGAATATTCACACCAGATATCAGAACTACCTATTTCTTGTTTAGCCCGTAGAAAACAAATTGTCACATGAGGTCAGAACTACCAATTCTTGGTAAAGTCCATAGCAAAGATGGTGGCATGGGAGATTGTTATTGTAATTAAAGAGTGTGTTCATGGTTTTGAACATTTTACCTAAATCAAAAATAAATTTTTCATAATGTACTTATTTATTTTTCATAGACCATCCCCTCATCTGCTAAGTTAATTATGGCAGTGTTCATTACCTTAATCCAATCATCTGGGGGCTGCCATATTACAGTAATGGACATTAAAAGATGGACATTAACCTTTATTTCAGGTCAGCTAAATGACACATGGAATCATCTTGCTAGTGGTTCCATACATTGCTTCATTTCAATATTGGATAATTAATATTCTGTTTTAAAAACAATTATCAGTCAGATTAATGCAAATTAGAATGTTACAACTATTAAATGAAAAGTATTTTGATTTTTAATAAGTTTCAGTTGATTTTGCTATGTCTTATTGTACCCAAAATGAAGAAAGTTGTTACAAAATATGTCGTCTGCTATAGTAATGATTAGTGCTTTAAGGGTTGAATTTTAGAAATAATTATCAAACCTTGACCCATGTATCAAAAAATAGTCATAAATGTACACACCGCTTAAAATATCACTTTGAAACATTGTTAATTTTGTCATTATCAAGGATTTAAGACATTGGTCTGGTAGTGTGTAAGCAGTTCATAGTGATTCCAGTCCACATGTTCGGAGCTCATTGACCTGCAAATGGCCAGATCCCCAGTGCCGACTGAAAGTAAGTAATTACAGGCTAATTGAAGGGATTTCACACACATTAAATGAATGATTATTCCTACCATACTGTAAGCTCTATAATAAATGCATTTAAAAAAAAGTGTGAATTTTCCCTTTAATTGAAATTTAATTACATTTTCAATAGTATTTGCATGTAATTGCAATTCATACATTTCTTAAATTACAGTAATTGAACGTAATTAATTGAAAGGTAAAAAATTGGAGTAATTAACAATTACTTTTAATTACTTTTCTGACTAGCTATAGTATGAACTTCAGCTATCTAAGATTATCATAGATACAAATACGCTTAAATACTGCTAAATAGATTGTTCTGGCCTGCTGTAAATGCATATCATTTGCTGTGCTTATATCATTTTATGAAACGTTGACTGCAGCATGAAGCAAATTTAAGAATTTGAACTAGTCATGCTATATAGACATAAATTTGCATCAAACACAATTTACCTCTACTATTTTGAAAGCATCCTTTTTAAGCATTTTGCATACTGAAGATGCGGAAATGTTGTGGAGAACTAAATGTTCGCTAATATTTGCGAATTCATTGCCTCGGGAGTGAAAAGTTCTCGCTAATATTACTTACTCAGAAGCAAGTTACATTGATTGGTAAAGATCTTTGAAAATGGTTTATGATGGTTGATGGACCGAAGGAATACTGAAAAGAGACAGACTTAGTTTTGCCTTAATGTATTTCACTCCCTCACTAGCTTTATCCACAAACCTGTATTTGTGTAAGATGAAATACTATTTGTGTATTCATTTGTGTTTCATTGAAAAGAAATAAAACATTGTTTCACATGAATTGACCAGTGTAGAAAAGTGTGAAAGATAAGAGGTCAATTACGCCAAAAATACCTGATCATTGATTCAGATATGGACCAGTGATTTTCAGTGCGTGTTCAAAGAGACAAGAACATAAATAACTATGCCTGTTAAAGTGGGCACACCAAAATGGACCGCTATTCTATGCACAACTTTTGACGTTTTGGAAACTACGATTTGCATGACTAGTTTCAACCCTTTATTTCGTGAATTCAAAAGTTTGCGAATAATTAGGAAATAAAAAAAAATCGTGAAATAAAGGTCACACGAAAATTTCCGAATCTACAGTATTCTTTGTTTATCTGCTCATTATCATGGTTTTGTGACAGTTCAGATACCAAAACAACACAAAAACATAAAGGTGCGAAAATCTCAACAATAGTTTTTTTACTCAGAAGAGATGATCAGTTAATTGATCCATTGAAAGCATTTTGTTATATTTTCACATAAATGATTCAAATTATGCTAAGATGAATGCCCTTAAACTGCTCATTTGTTTTTCTCAACAATAATAATAATAATAATAATAATAAAAGAATGCAATTCAAAAAATTAAATTGGATTTCAGTGAACCTGGTGCCTATCATTGTTAATATTATAATAGGAAAGAAAAAGAAAATAAATGTGATGTTCCAGTGGGGACTAAACTAGCGACCCCTTGCTTGCAAAGCCAGCATTTTAACACATGAGTAATATTTCCGTTTCAAGTGTTACTATCTGATATTCCTTGTATTATAGGGCACACTTTGAAAGCCAACCTTTATGTCTTTCGTAGGGTCAAACAGATTTTTAAAAACGATTATTCTAAGGCATTTAAGCTAGTTTAACAACTTAATTCTGTGATGAGCTACTATTTGGAGAACTTTGCCAATTTACAGGCGTGTGAAAATAATATTGATAAATGATTTCTGTATTTTCTCTTGCGTGATTAACTATGACAAAAAACAACAACTGATTTTAAACATTTCATTTCTTTTAAGTTGCATTATTTGGCATAGTTATACAAGAAGTCCTCAAACTAAAATCAACCTAATGGACATGTTAAATTTAGAATTAAGAGGCAGTGAAACGTAATTGTAATGTAATTTATCATATTGTGCAAAAGTAATTGCATGTAAATAATTCCGTTGCTAAATCTGATTTAATTGAACAAATTCAAATGTACTTGTAAATTTATAATAAATCACCTTTTATATAGTCCGTAGTAAACAACGTGACGCAGGTCAGAACTACTACTTCCTCCTGTATCACCTTGTAGACTACGGACTGCGTTGTGTCCTTGAGCAAGACGCATTAATCCCAGCTTAGTACTGGTTCAACCCAGGAAGACCCGTCCCGATGAAACTGAAAATTTGTTGACTGAGACGTAAATAATCAAATCAAACAAACTACCTATTCCTTAAATATAGTCCGTAGTCTACTAGGTGACACGGGAGGACAGAACAACATATTCCTTATATAGTCTGCAGCAAGCAAGGTCATATGTCAGAACTACCTATTTATCTAATAAGCCTAATCACACTTAACATCCCCTTTTGAAATATGAATAGATAATAATCGGCTGGCTTCTCATGGGATCTGAGCTCACAGGGCCAATTGATCAGGGTCTACACTTTTTATCCACACAATAAATCCATAAGGGTATGAAATTACGCCACAGGGTTGACCGGTACTAGGATTTTTTTATATAGTTCATGGCAGGATCCAGAGGGGGACTGCAGGTCCAGACCCCCTACCCTCTGCCTCCGCTGGAAAAATTCTTTTAAATACTGGTACGGGCCCAACTGGAGAAGCAGTTGGACCCCTAGGGTCCAATTGCTTCTCAAGGGAGGTATGTACGGTCCTCTGTGAAAGACCCATCCTGAGGGAATTTTCTGAATCACCGCATGTAGCGTTAACAACCCTTAAAGTTCTTAGTGTACACTTAATGTAAAAGGCATGTTCGCTTATAAAGTCAGATATGGTTGGTAGTCATAATATAACTATAGTCGTATTGATACTAGTCAAAATAAATTACAGGTTTTCACCGTAGAATACAAGTATGAAGTTGTTTTTTTTAACTTCACTGCAAGTGACTTCAGTCAAAGGCTCATTATAGTATACCAATAATCCCAGCGTCTATCTGTCATTATTTTCGAACAGCTTAGCCTCTGAAATCACTTGGCCAATTGAATTCAAATTTCACATGGAGCTAGACTCTTTTCATTGAAGACTAAATTTGTTCAGGTGGTCCTGGTCACATGACCAAGTTGGCTACCACACCCATATTGGTAATAACTGTGAAAGTCTTCTCCAGAAACAAAAGGCCGATGCCATTAGGCTTTGTAATGTAACCTTGTTGAAGTGGGTCATACCGAGTCTTTTCAAATATTGATCCTATGAAAGGCTCAACCTTTTTAATGGTGATGTCAAATTTGATTCCCAATGCATTTAAATACGAAACTCTTCAAAAGATGATTTAAAAAAACGAAAACAAAAAAAATACAATAAACCGTTGAAGCCAAAGTCATTAATTAATCTAATGAGACATTGACTAGAGATAACGACATTTGACCTTTCAGCTGAGGTCACTCATAATAGTTTGCCGTCAATGTATTGGAATATATTTTTCTGAGAAACCACAAGGCCATATCAATTTCGATTTCATGGAGAGTTGAGAGGTTAATAAAAGGGCGGAGAGGTTAATAAAAATGTTTGTCCTGGTCAAATGGTCAAGGTTTCCACCACCCTCATGTAAACACTTAAAAATTCTTCTCTACAATCAGAAGGCTAATAACCTTGGGCCTTGATATGTAGCATTGGGAATTTGTGCCATAACCGTGGCTGAAAGGACAGAGGTCAACCATGGCCCTTAGCATATATCCTAAGTCATTGTCTCATTGGTTAAGCAGCTTAACCAATGAGACAATGACTAAGGATAAGTACTAAGGTTCATGGTTGACCTCTGACCTTTCAGCCACGGTTGCTTATATTTGACTGACATTGATACATTTGAACATAGTTTAGCTCACCTGAGCCAAAGGCTCACAGGTGAACATTAAGTTAACCAATACTCTGGTGTCTGTCCGTCAACATTTTTAACATCTTTGCTGAAACTACTGGGCCAATCCAACTCAATTCCTTACGGTGAGGGATCGAAAGTTTGCACTTATGGCCAAGATTGCCGCCATGCCCATATAAGGTAAAACCCTTCTTATCTGGAACCAAAAGGCCAATGACCTTGGGACATGGTATGTAGCATTGGAGATGTGGACCCTTACATGTTTGCTCAAATGATGAATCTGGATTGACCTTGACCTACTTTATGCCAAGGTCTAATTTTGTTTTATAACGCATGTATATGGGAAAGTCTTGAAATGTTCAATTTTCCATAACTGTAAAAGCCATAATCAGTTTACTTGCTATATATTTTTAACCTAATGATACTAGTGTCAAGGGTTAAGCTGACATTTGACCATACACCCAACCTCACTCATTTTTGACTGCCACATATCCAAACATCACTTTCTCAGAAACCACTGGGCTTAGTAAAATTTCATGTAAAGGTTTTTAGCTCACCTTCATGTGAGCTATTGGGATCAGTCGATGCCCGTCGTCCATTGTGCGTCATCAACAATTTGCTTTTAATTACAACTCCTTTACCACTGGGCCAATTTTAACCAAACTTCACAGAACTGTTTCTGTGATGACCCTTAACAAAAGCCGCTAAAATTCAGCTCCTCTGAAATTGGTGTTCTTAATTTAAAATAATTTTATTAGAAATGATCACTAGATAACCTACAAATATAGCTAAAACGAATTTGATCCGTCGAAAAAGAATTGCTGCCAGAGGTCTTAGCCCTTACACACACCCTCGGTCATTTGGGTCGGGTCAAATGGCCAATAAAACTGTTTTCTGAAATTTGTCATGTTTACACCGTACAGCCCCTCTGAATAGGTAGGTAAAACGTTCTGTTTTTCATAAACAATGAGCAAATCTATGGACTCCTGTTGTTAATGGAGAAGATATCTGTTGCCAACGTCGAGGCATCCAAAAAACGTTTTTCTTGCAGATGAAATCATAATGCAGAGTGGTCGTCGATGTTTTCCTCTAAAATCTCTGATCTGTCCTCGTTTACATCCGATTAAAAAGTGATCTGTTGGCGGAGACAAGGGGCGCGCAGCTCGTTTATTAAACCGACCCGTGAGGTCAAATTGTGCAGAACTGCTGATGAATATTTGTAGTTATAGTGGGAGCATTTGACTATAAAAAAGATTGTTTCGTAGACGTACAGATGGAGCAGAAAGCTATTTTTATGCAATTTTCTTGAATCATATTTTTTGACGAGCTGACAAAGGTCTTATTTGGGCGTGAAACAAATTCAGATTGCTGCTTCAGTATCCCTAGTCATCAGACATCTTCTCCATCAGCAACAGGAACCCATATATTATCTCATTGTTTATGAAAAACAAATTATTCACTGACCCATTCCTTGTAAAATTCGAGATCTGTTTTCAAAATGGTAATCTGTCTACAAAGCAGGCGGTTGTACGATGTGGTGTTGCATATCAAATTAAAGAGAATGAAGTGTACAACAACATGCTAGCAAAACCCTTGCCCTTAAGCATACCCTGAACCCCTGGGATGAGATCGAAAGGTCAAAACATTTTGTTCTAAAACATGATGTGTATTATATTATTGACAGGCGTTAGATACCCAAGGTAGACTTTGGGGTACATATAGGCGAAATGAAATTTATACTTTGCGATTTCCTCTTTCCCAAAATGTCCCACTCAATCAAACGTGAATGAGTAAAAGACGCAACAGTAATGATGAACTCACAAACCACAGCGACCACTAAATAACTTCATGATCTTCCTTCGCCAGTATAAAGCCGGTTACAAGGCTTTAAAAATACTGTGGACTATAAGCTTCTACGCGATTGCCTGTAGCATCTACACAAGTCTCTTTTACACATCACGGGTACATCCCCGTTATGTTTTCTTTAAGATGCGTAAAATCTGATCCGAGGTTTTAAAACCCTTTATATGCTCAACTAAACTGAGCATAAAATTTCAAATGCTCATAAAATCTAAAATGCTGGAAAAATAAAGACGCCATGCTTTCAAGCCTCACAAATGTATTTCTAATGCTAAAAATGTTAAAATGCCAACAAATGTTGGCAATTTAGCCTTTATGATCATGATTAATTCATACTAAATTGTTTTGAGCACGAATGTATGTGGTGACCCCTTAATTTGCGCATCGGGGAGTCGGGGTCTAAAAATTATCATGACGACCCTCGACCGACGTTGACTTGTTTTACAGTAAGGTCAAATTTAATTTGAACGAATTTATATGGGAAAATCATGAAAAGTTGATTTTAGCACACTTGAGCTATAGACTAAAGGGCTCGAGCGGATTAACATGTGTTTGCAATTATAGACTGGCTCACGTTGTCAAACTTAATTTGCTCAAACTTAGCTATAAATTTTTATTGATTTCTCAGTCTAATGAGGAGCCTGGTCGTGTAGGCTAGATGTTCAGCTTTGGTGCAAACTCCCTAGCAGTGGCGTCCCCAAGCGGGGCGTCCCCTAGCGGTCACCCTTCTCTCTGTTGGAAGGATGACCGCTAGGGGACGCCACTGTTGGGGAGTTTGGCTTTGGTGAGTCCATACTTTGGCGGGCAGCGAATTCTGTGGTCGGACTGCGCGATTGCCTCAATTCGCTGATCGCCTATGTGATATAAGCCCCTCGTCTCGAGAAGACAATCTTCGGATTTTGTGACAAGGTGACATCTAAGCCTATTTACTGAACTACAGAGACTAGCTGGAATCCTGAAATTTCTAAATTAAGGAGTTCAGTGGCGGATTCAGAGGGGGCTCAGTGGGTTCGCTTAAACCCCTCTCTCCGCCCCCCTCCCCCCTCCCGTTTTTTAATATCCTGTGAAAATTAAATAATCAGTTGGTCTCCATCTTCATTTTCATGAGATATTTAAGAAAAAAGAGATAAAATCAGCAAAACGACCCCCCCCCCCCCCCCATTTTATATATTTGAACCCCCTTTCCAGAAATACTGGATCCGCTCCTGGAGTTCGACTATTATACTTTTCAGAAGGCGAACAACATTGGCGCTGATCAGAGGGAAGGATGACCGATAGTGGACGCCACTGTTGGGGAGGTTGGCTTTAGTGTGGTCATTCATCTTAGTCCATACTTTGGCGGGCAGCAAATTCTGTTGTGCAACTGTGCGGTTGCCTCGATTCGCCGATCACCTATGTGATACACTATCCTCGTCTAGAGAAAGCATGACTTCTGATTTTGCGACAAGGTGACATCTAAGCTATTTACTGATATGCAGACATTAGCTGGAATCCTGAAATTTCTGAATTAAGGAGTTCAGCTATTATTCTTTTCATGAGGCGAACAACACTGGCTCTCTGCGCCACTATGTTCGCTTTCACCAAAAATATGTTTCACACGATCCGGCGCATTTAGAAATCATTTTCATCGCCGGTAAGCTGGCTGGGTTTTTTAAGTGACATTAAGCAGCACGTTGTCGGTTGTGAACTATATTTTTTTGTTTGAATTGATTCTGTACGTCCCATCAACAATCTTTCATTTATAAAGGGACGGGTCTACCTGGGTTGAACCAGTACTATGCTGGGATTAATGTTCTTGCTCAAGGACACAATGCAGCGACGCCGGTGAGACTCGAACACCGCGGCCCCTCGGTCTCGAGTCAAGCACTGAGCCACTGTGCTCCCTTATGTGTATAATATGCCCCCTGAACAGAAGCCCGGATGCTGGATTAGACTGCACAAATGCGCAGTCTGATCATAGACCCATTTCGTGCGATATGGTTCAAACGAAAGCATTAGCCCAAAGTGTTTAAGTCTATTGAAACAAATAGTGGGATTATCAAGGTAATATCTTAGGAGTATAGAACTTTTTATATTATACCTGAATTCTATAGAACGTTAGATCTTTTTATAAAGAATACGCATAAGTACATAAGTGTGTATTCAGTTTGGCTATAAGTGAAATGGTTTTACGAAAACGTTTTGCAATGTTGTAGAATTTGTTGATATAATTTATTTTTACGGATTTTTTCTGTGAAAGAAATCTGGACACACTTATAAAGAAATGGTAAGTGTAAACAGATTCAATACTGGCTACCCAGCCAGAATACAATGCGGGCCACTATCGGCCTGTCAGCGAAATGCCATTTAAGTGCCGTTTCGCTAGCGGGCCGATTGTGGCCCGCCTTGTAATTGTATTCATTGAAGTCATTATTTAATACTTTGGACACCAATCACACCGGATAGGCGGCAATCGAAAACGTTAATACTATTGACGAACGTAAGAAACAGAATTTTCGAATGCCATTCGTCGCCCCACATTAGGTCTGTTGTGACCCCTTATGCATCTGGATAGATAACTCTCACGATATATGTACATGCTTCTCTTGTTCTAGAGTAATGAAGTATTCGAAACACTGTTTATAGCGATTTTTGATTCGCGTTCGTCGATTGTTAAAAGCGTTTTCGATTGCCGCCTATCCGGGTGCTAATGTAGTCTTTCTTCTTGTTTGACGGTCCTTTTATTTCTATCGAGGGATAAAATTTCTAGTTAAAACAAATTCATAATTTTTCTTTGAAGTTCGTTATTTGACTTAGCAAACAGTGTTGACCCTGATAAAATGTCGCACAATGCCGAATTTCATCTGGGCCGTCACTGTTTGCCAAAGCATTCATTTAGGAGTCACCAGTATATAAAGGGATTAAAGTTAACTTGCCTTTACGGAATGGAATTTACATTTTACCATTCTTATCAATAAGAAAAGTCCTTTTCCACTTTAGGGGTCTCATTTACATTGTCCCATAAAACTACACCAGATTTATATATGGACAAATATAAAGTAGTTGGGCATCTGGTACCCTTTTTATTGGGAGAGGGTATACATACTGTAAAATCTGTGTAATACGGCCACTCTTAATTCGACAAAAAATGGTTTTCAATACCAATTATCGCTAGAATGCTCCAATGGGAGCTTTCAGCAATACTTTCGTCCTTTATTAAGCTACCATTTGTCATTAAAACAGTTGTTTTGTATAGTTTTGAGTGGCCGTGTTACACCGGTTTTACTGTACTGTTATTTTTGTACATATTTGGTAAAATGATTTTGGTTGGTATGAAAATTATTGCGGATATTTTAAGGGTCACCACAAAAACTGGACTATTTTTGGGGTGATTGCTACAGGCAACTGTCTTTAGGGTCTTCTTTTAAGGCCATGGTGCATAATGGGAATGTGTATTTTTTCGGGTATACTGAAATGTTTCAAATATTTGCGGGTATGCCTGATGTGCCTGGTTAGGGGGGGGGGGGGTTAAGCAGTAGATGCTGGGGCGAGCTTATGCCTATGCTGCAAGAACAAAAAATGGCCAGCCATCACCCACTGTCCAAGTTGTGTTTATGTTGCTAGACTGTGAGTTTGTATAGGCGTGAAATCTGTGAAACAGTAAAATTTTCAAACTGTGATTTTTGCAATAATTTTCGTATTAATTATTCAAAAACATAGTTAATGATGTTCAAACCGAGTACCCCGGCATCCAATTTAGGTGTCCTTGCACCCCCCAGGACAATTTTTCATGGGTGCCAAATTGTTCACTGGGACCCCCTGGATGGGAAACGAAGGTGTCCTCAAAAAAATTTTGGTTTGGGCTATGTGAAATTGCATGGTTTCTATGCCAACCCATAGCGAATTTGAGAAGGGGGGTCTGCCTATAAAATTACTCATATCTCAGCTGTTACTTATCCTAGACTACTAAACTTAATACCAAATTAAAGCTTAGACATATGCCTATTATCTCCTAGTTGCATATGGAAATTGTCTAATTTGCATATTCATAAATATTTATGAAAACATTAAAAATGTGTTTCACGAATTGGGGTATACGTACAAGATCAATAATATCTCAGCTGCTTTTAGTCGAAGAGTACTAAAATTTGTACTAAAATAAAGCTAAGACATAGGCCTTTCATTCTATGGTCAAATATGCAACGTACCTTATTTGCATAATTTGCATATTCATGAATATTAATAAAAATGCTAAAAAATAAGGGAAAATCATTACAAATATAAATAGGCTGATTTCATCCTAATATTGTCATTGTTGCATGTTTTAATATAATTAATGTTACAATTTGACAGGTCCAATCATCCAGTGGTCCTATATGAATATTATCTCATTTGAATATTCATGAAATTGCATGAAAACTTTAAAAAAATGAGGGAAAATCACGTAAAAACGATAAGCCTAGGGGAGGGGTTAAGGTAAGATCTATCCGGCACTCCTAGGGCCTTTAAAATTCATGCCAAATTGTTCAGTGGGACCCTCAGAATGTGAAATGAAGTTCTCCTCACAAGAAATTAGGTATGGGCTACGTGAAAATGCATGGTTTCCATGGCAACCGCTTATATGATTCTCGAGATTGGGGGGTAGGCCTACAAATTCAATCATATCTAGGGTTCTACTTATCCTAGAGCACTAAAACTGGTGTCAAATTTAAGCTTAGACACATGTCTTTCTTCCTGTGGTCAGATTTGTAAATCATCTAATTTGCATATTTATGAATATTAATGAAATCCTACAAAAATGAAGTAAAATCATAAAAAACAACATTTAATGAACATATTTCAGCACAAAAACATCATCACACCACCATTGTTGGCAGTTTTTATATCCTCAATTATTCAATTCGATAAGTTCTTTCATCCAGTGGTCCTATATGAAAATTATCTCATTTGCATATTCATGAATATTAATGAAAAAATTTGTTATTAAAGAAAAATTCTTGGAAAAATTAAGGGATGTACATATAAAATGACAAATATTTCACCTACCACGTGTTCCAGTATATCAAACCTAGTGCCAATTTAATGCTTAGACATTGCAATTTTACCATAAGGTATAATTTGAAAAATATTTATCATGAATATTCGTGAATTTAAATGTAAACAGAAGAAATGAAAGAAAAATTGAGGAAAAATCAAGGGGTGCACTTCCAAAATTACTCATATCTCAGTAGTTAAGTGCCCAATAGTGCCAAACCTGATTTTAAGTCAATGCATAGACACAACATGTTTATCAAAATGATCCAATTCATAACACATCAAATTTAAATTCTCATGAATATTGATGAAAATATGACAAATTAAGAGAAAATACAGGAAAATTAAGGGGTTATAGCTACAAAGTGATTCTTATCTTCGCTTCCAATTGCCAAATAGTAACAAGTTTGGTACCATATCAAACAGCATAATCCTAAGTAAAATTGAGTAAAAGAAAAAAGTATAAAATTTATAACAGCTGAGATATGAGTAATTTTGTAAGTACACTGCTATCAATTTGTATACATTTTTTACTTGTATTTTTAAAGTTTTTATTAATATTAATATTAAACAAATTAGTTAATTCTTATATCTTCCCACTAGGTTTAACTGCTATGCATAGACTTAAATTAAGTGTATTGTTTGCTACTCTAGGGCAATTAGCAGCTTAGATATTGGTAATTTTGTAGGTATACCCTATTCATTTTTCGGCGATTTTTCTCTTTATTCTAAAGTTTATATTAATTTTCATGAATATATAAATGCGACAACTGGCAAATATTACCATTGAGAGAAAGGGCTGTATCATAATAATCAGTTGGCACCTTGTTTGCTACGTGAGGGCTATAAGCTGCTCAGATATGAGTAATTTTGTAGGTATATCCCCTTCATTTTCAAATATTATTCTCAAAATGCTCATGGTTTCATCAATATTCATGAATATTATAATATGACCGTTTTAAAATTTGATGATTTGTTAAACATACTATTGTCTTAGCATTAGTTTAAAACAAATTTTGGTACTCTAGGGCACTTAGCAATTGAGATATTATTAGGTTTGTAAGTACACCCCCTTGATTTTTCCGCGATTTTTCATTTGTTTCTTCTGTTTTAATTAAAATTCATAATTATTTATGTTAACTATTTTTCAAAGCTGAACTTAAGGTAAAAGAATTATGTCTATGCATTGACTTGGCACCAAGTTTGATACACTCGGATGCATAGCTGCGGAGATATTGGTAATTTTTTTACATACACCCCTTAATTTTTCTGAGATTTTATCTCTCATTTCTAAAGTTTTCATTAATATTCATGAATATGGATATTAGATAATTTGCATATCTAACTACCAAATTAAACTGCTATGTCCAGGAATTAGTTTGGTACCATGTTTAGTAATCTAGGATGAGATGTTGTTAAGGTATGAGTATTTTTTGTACGTATACCCCCAATCTTTACAGTTGGCATAATGGGTTGCCATGGAAACCATGAAATTTCAAAAACCCAAATAACATTTATTTTTGAGGACAATATTTTTTTACATTTAAGTGGTCCTATTGGACAAATTTATGCCCATAATAAAATGTCTGATGTGTTCAATTTAGGTCTGAATACCCCCGTTGCATACTATAGTTTACCCATGCTTTTTTCCATCATTTTAAGATTTCACTAATATTCATGAATATGCAAATGAGATAATTTTCATATAGGACCATGAGATAATTTTCATATAGGACCACTGAATGAAAGAACATATCAAATTGAATCACTGAGGATATAAAAACTGGCAACAATGGTGGTTTGATGATGTTTTTGTGCTGAAATATGTTCATTTATGTTGTTTTTTTATGATTTTACTTCATTTTTGTAGGATTTCATAAATATTCATAAATATGCAAATTAGATGATTTACAAATCTGACCACAGGAAGAAAGACATTCTGAGGGTCCCACTGAACAATTTGGCATGAATTTAAAAGGCCCTAGAAGTGCTGGATAGATCTTACCTTAACCCCTCCCCTAGGCTTATCGTTTTTACGTGATTTTCCCTCATTTTTTTAAGTTTTCATGCATTTTCATGAATATTCAAATGAGATAATATTCATATAGGACCACTGTATGATTGGACCTGTCAAATTGTAACATTGATTATTTTAAAACATGCAACAATGACAATATTAGGATGAAATCAGCCTATTTATATTTGTAATGATTTTCCCTTATTTTTTAGCGTTTTTATTAATATTCATGAATATGCAAATTATGCAAATAAGGTACGTTGCATATTTGACCATAGAATGAAAGGCCTATGTCATAGCTTTATTTTAGTACAAATTTTAGTACTCTACGACTAAAAGCAGCTGAGATATTATTGATCTTGTACGTATACCCCCAATCGTGAAACACATTTTTAATGTTTTCATAAATATTTATGAATATGCAAATTAGACAATTTCCATATGCAACTAGGAGATAATAGGCATATGTCTAAGCTTTAATTTGGTATTAAGTTTAGTAGTCTAGGATAAGTTACAGCTGAGATATGAGTAATTTTATAGGCAGACCCCCCCTTCTCAAATTCGCTATGGGTTGGCATAGAAACCATGCAATTTCACATAGCCCAAACCAAATTTTTTTTTAGGACACCTTCGTTTCCCATCCAGGGGGTCCCAGTGAACAATTTGGCACCCATGAAAAATTGTCCTGGGGGTGCAAGGTAACCTAAATTGGATGCCGGGGTAGAGGGCAAAGGGGCTTAACATAACAACTGTAAAATTCTGTTTTGGAACTATATCAGTGAGTTGAAGGGCTTAATTTTTTTTAAATTAATTTCACGGCTAGGTTTTACCATCAAAAATGTACTTTTAGGACGAGTTCAAGCCTTAAAAGAACATTTCCTTTTAGGATGAAGATACACGGTAAATGTTTCTAGAGCAAGGCGAACGTTTCAAAATTTTAGGTCTAGACGACAAGTTATGTAAGTCATATCTAAGTACGTGTTTTGTGGGATTGTATTTAATAAGTTAGCTAAGTAAACAAGAATATTTTCAAAAGTTCAAAACCAATAAATCATAGCCAATCGATATCAAATGACCCTAAAGAAAGCATTTACATATAAACACGACATAAAAAAACAGGCCTTATCAAATCGCGCTCAACATAAGTCATGCGCTAATTCAGGTGTGTGTGTGTGGGGGGGGGGGGGGTAGAAAGGGCGACCGGACCCCCCTGGAAAATCACAAAAATATAGGGTTTCTTAGCAATACTGGTCCGGATCCCCTGAAAATCACCAAGCTACCAAGCCAGCATTCAATGTTTGGCCATCATCGGCACGCCAGCGAAACGCCATTTAAATGGCGTTTCGCTGGCGGGCCGATGATGGCCCGCTAATAGTGGTTTTTGGATCCTCCCTCTCCTCATCAACTAAAAAACAAAAACAAAAAAACTTGTCAAAGTTTGACCCCCCCCCTCTTACAAAACTTTCTGGATCTGAGCATGTAAGCACCCAGCTGGGCAGTGTACGCAAGTTAGACATTAGGCCCCAGATGGGAATAAGACAGACATCAGTTGGCCATCAGGTCCAAGATGAGCCTGCCACGAACTCACTTGCCTCGGGGTTATAAACCTTTTTCATTCTCAACTCAACTGAGCAGGAAATTTCAACTGCTCATAAAAACTAAAATACATGTACTGACAAATAAAGAAGTTTCTTGCTTTAAGTCTCTCAGATATTGTATCTATCATGCTAATAAATGTTAAAATGCCAACAACTGTGAGCAGGATAAATTTCGTGCTCAGCGGAGTTGAGTAGGAAAAAAGTTTTATAGCCTCGACTATACTATTGATATGCCAGACAATGAAGATAACCCCCACAATTCTTGTCGTCTGCTCTCTCATCTGTCGATGTTCTTAGAAAGCCTATATTGGAAACAATATGAATCCAGATCAACGTATGAGTCAGTCTGTCCGCCCGTTACCAGTTAGTTAAAACGCTCATCACTCTTGAACCGCGCAGTATATTTTTGATCAAACATTGCATACGTATGCATAAGGTAAAAGTAAGGAAGAAGGCAAAGATCAGCAATCCATACAATCAAATACCACACCTGACCCAGGACACTATGTGGGAAAGTGACATCCAATTATCACAATAGCTCACCTTGGGCCTTTGGCTCAGGTGAATTAAAAAGCTTAGCACACAGTGGGCATAGAAGTTCGACTTCGGTAATGAAAATGACGAGAAGCAGTAAAGTAATAACGCATTGTCCTTCTCGTTTGCAAATCTGACTTTGTTGCATGCGAACAACAAAGGGGCAGACCATTCTGCGCATCCGTAGTCTGATCAGCGCATTTGTAATTCGCTCTCTGTAATTATTATATCTAAACGTGCTTCCTTTAAATGTTTAACATTCTAGCTAGTCTCTTAGCGGAGCAGGTTGGCTTGGATAGAGTCGGCTTCGAAACCCATATATGGGCCTCGACGCGGGAAACCCTGATTTCGGGGGTTGAGAACAACAAAGGCGCAGACTAGCCTGCGCGGAGTGATCATCGCCTTTGTTATTCGCTTATTGTAAAAGTAGCATATCTAAAAAATGCCATTTTCTAGCCTTGAGTAGTCTCTGTAGCTGAGCAGGCTGGCTTGGATATGACCTGGTCGAAAACCCCGAAGACCGATTTTCTCGCGACGAAGTCCAATTATTACTTCACATATTACAGATACCATGGCTTCCAGAAAGTTTTGTTTCGTCTGGTTCTGAAAAAATTGTGTAAACAAATTAAAAGATTGAATCATAATTCTGTTTAATAGATTGAGATTTGATAAGTACTAATATCTGGCAGTCCGACTTTTCTTTGTTTGCGAGATGAGTTGCTGCACATGTATACGAATTAATAAGCATAAAATAGTTACTTTGGAAATTCTAAACAGCGACGTTTCAAAACTAATACTGAATTAGCATTATATCATTTTGAATTCCAAATGAATCATTTTATCCTATTATGTGACTATAATACCAAGTATAACTTTACATAATTTGTATTGACGGTCATAATAATGCACACAATAACAAAATCTTAACTCTTTTGCGCGCAAAATGCATTTCAAAGTTATTTAAATGTCCTCTACCATTCATGACTTATTACACTGGTTGCGAAAAAGCGATAAAATACTCGACAAGCCTAGCATCTTATATTTTTTCCTCAACCCGTTTTATAGCTCTAAAAATAAATGAGAACTCATGTTTGATCTTCTATAATTGAGCCGCGACACGAGATTTCCAACAATGTGGTATGTGCGACCAGCAAAGCCTCAGATCAGCCTGCGCATACGCGCAGTCTGATCAGAGCCGTTGCAAGTCGCTTGAATATTCTATGACTGCTAAGCTACTGAATGCACATTATTTGGAGATTCTAAGCGTAAAATGAGGCTGCACAGGCTGGTCTGAGTCTACACTTGTCAAAATGCCACATTGTTGGAAATCACATGTCGCGGCTCAAATGAAAACTCCTGCTTGATCTTCTATATATGCCAGTAAATGGGATTTTTAACAATGTGGTATGTGCGACCAGCAGAGCCTCAGATCAGCCTGCGCATACGCGCAGTCTGATCAGAGCCTTTGCAAGTCGCTTGAATATTATATGACTGCTAAGCTACTGACCGAGCAACATTTAGAGTTTCTAAGCTTTAAAGGAAACTGCACAGGCTCGTCTGAGTCTACACTTGTCAAAATACCACATTGTTGGAAATCATATGTCGCGGCTCAAATGAGAACTCCTGTTTGATCTTCTATATTTGCCATTGAATGGGATTTCCAACAATGTGGTATGTGCGACCAGCAAAGCCTCAGATCAGCCTGCGCATACCCGCAGTCTGATCAGAGCCTTTGCAAGTCGCTTAAATATTCTATGACTGCTAAGCTACTGACCGAGCATCATTTAGAGTTTCTAAGCTTTAAAGGATGCTGCATAGGCTGGTCTGAGTCTACACTTGTCAAAATGCCACATTGTTGGAAATCACATGTCGCGGCTCAAATGAGAACTCATGTTTGATCTTCTATATATTCTATTTCCAGGCAGACAAGCTCACACCAGAACAGATAGCAGGTGAATATTGTAAACTTAGAATAATGAACCGTGACATGTGATTTCCAACAATGTGGCATTTGACAAGTGTAGACTCATACGAGCCTGTGCAGCCTTCTGTTAAGCGTAGAAACTCCAGATGATGTTCAATCAGTAGCTTAACACTCACAGAATATTCAAACGACTAGCAACGGCTCTGATCAGACTGCGCGTATGCGCAGGCTGGTTTGAGCCTTTGCTGGTCGCACATACCAGATTGTTGGAAATCTCATGTCGCGGCTCATCTGATTTCTGTTTATAAACCCTTAAGCGCCAACTAAGATTTGCAGCAGAGGATATTTCCAATTTTGCTTCTTTTAGATCTGAAATTCAATGTAAATCGTCTGCTGATAGACCATAATGCTACACATCCATGTTTATCGTCTGTTAGTATACCATATGCATAATGCTACATATTCATGTTTATTGTCTGCTGGTAGACCATAATGCTACATATTCATGTTTATCATCTGCTGGTAGACCATACTGTACACATCCATAATGCTACACATTCATGTTTATCGTCTGCTGGTAGACCAAACTGCTACAGATCCATAATGCTACACATTCATGTTTATCGTCTGATGGTAGACCATACTGCTACACATTCATGTCAATCGTATGCTGGTAGACCATAATGGATTCATGTTCACAATCTGTTGGTAGACCATACCGCTACACATTCATGTGTATCATCTGCTGGTAGACCATACTGCTACACATCCATTACGCTACACATTCATGTTTATCGTCTGCTGGTAGACCATACTGCTACACATTCATAATGCTACACATTCATGTTTATTATCTGTAAGTTGACCGACCATAATGCTAAACATTCATGTTTATCGTCTGCTGGTAGACCATAATGCTACACATTCATGTTTATCGTCTGATGGTAGACCATAATGCTACACATTTATGTCAATCGTATGCCGGTAGACCATAATGGTAAACAATCATGTTTATAATCTGTTGGTAGACCATAACGCTACACATTCATGTTTAACGTCTGCTGGTAGACCATACTGCTACACATCCATAATGCTACTAATTCATGTTTTTCGTCTGATGGTAGACCATAATCCTACACATTCATGTCATTCGTATGCTGGTAGACCATAATGGTAAACATTCATGTTTATAATCTGTTGGTAGACCATAATGCTACACAGTTCATGTTTATCGTCTGCTGGCAGGCCACAATGTTACACAATGTTATACTTTCATGTCAATCGTCAGCTGGTATTTTTTTGTTTTGTTGCTTTTCGTCCAAAGTCAACAGCTATGGTCATGCCATAATCCTACACATTCATGGTAGACGATAATGCTACATAATCATGTTAATCGCCTGCTGATAGACCATAATGCTTAAATTTTCTGTTTAAGAAAATCTGAAGAAGAAAAAAAACCTGATAAACGTAGTCAAATATTTGATAGAATTGCATCCATAAAATCCTAAATATTTTTAAAGCTGGTGATAATCGTCTTACATGACTTGCAAATTCTCTCAACAATATTTATTGCCTATTAACAAGCCTTCCTAAGAGATTGGAAATTCATTTCATAAGATGCTTGATTGTAGCCAGGGACGCCATTGTCTGTGTTTTGTATTTTGACACAACATGGCACCAAGACGACTGAATTGGGGATAAATATGAGGGTATCTGCTAAAATCCACTGGCCTGAATCATAGAATAAATATACTTAAATGCAAAAGTTTCGCAACTCTTACTAAAATGCTAATTCCCTCTTTTTGAGACAAAAACTTTATTCCATGATATTGTGATTAACAAGTCCAATTATTCGCCGTCCAAACAACATGACAATCAGACCAGTGCGACTTACGATTGCCGATCTGCAACAAGAAATGTAAGGCAACCCAAATTTGAAAAGTCACAGAGTTACAATACCTTACATTTTATCTAATCACAGTGTTACACCACTTTACATTTTATTCGGAAAAGGTGTTTAACCATTATCTGTTTTCAAAAGCAGAAGGGCAGACAGATCAAAGCAGGTTATTTTATGCATTTGTTAACGTTCATTACGTCAACGTAAAGCCTTCAATATTTGACATAATTGGCCACTAAAGCACAACTGGATATCAATAATCGAATTTAAATGTCACAAGCGAAAGCCTTTAACACATTGCATAGAAGACATAAGATCGCGCGACATAACAGAATAAAATGAACAATTTTGTAAATTGGTTGACGTTAACAAAGCAACGCAGCGACTTTGAGCGTTGATAAACGTTAATTGTTAAACCTTTTAAAATGTTTTACGTCAGATACGACATCTGGCTATCGCATCATACCGTTTGTTTTCAAATAGAGATAACTATCTTTATGCTAGACGTATATTGTTGAAAAACACTGACGTCATTATATCGTCAGAATGAAGATTATGATCAAAAACTGATCAATGGTAAATCATACCATATTCAGCAGGGGCATAAATTATGATTATATGAATATTCTAACTTGGACCATACTGAAGAAAACACAGATATTAAACCGTTGCGAAACTTTTGCGTTTAAGTATATGATATTACTTGTTTCAGAGTTCAAAGAAGCATTTTGCATATTCGATAAAGATGGAGACGGAACGATATCAACTAAAGAGTTGGGGATAGTCATGAGGTCACTAGGAGAGACCAAGTCAGATGAACAGTTGGAACAAATGATCGCCGAGGTTGACGTTGATGGTAAGTAATGCTAAAGATGGAGACGGAACGATATCAACTAAAGAGTTGGGGATAGTTATGAGGTCACTAGGAGAGACGAAGTCAGATGAACAGTTGGAACAAATGATCGCAGAGGTTGACGTTGATGGTAAGTAGTGTTCCTCTAGTACGATATCAACCAAAGAGTTGGGGATAGTTATGAGGTCACTAGGAGAGACCAAGTCAGATGAACAGTTGGAATAAATGATCACAGGTTGACGTTGATGGTAAGTAGTGTTCCTCTAGTACGATATCAACTAAAGAGTTGGGGATAGTTATGAGGTCACTAGGAGAAACCAGGTCAGATGAACAGTTGGAATAAATGATCACAGGTTGACGTTGATGGTAAGTAAATTTCCTCTAGTACGATATCAACCAAAGAGTTGGGGATAGTTATGAGGTCACTAGGAGAGACCAAGTCAGATGAACAGTTGGAACAAATGATCTCTGAGGTTGACGTTGATGGTAAGTAGGGGCTCTCTTTAATTAGGTACGATATCAACCAAAGAGTTGGGGATAGTTATGAGGTCACTAGGAGAAACCAGGTCAGATAAACAGTAGGAACAAATGATCGCTGAGGTTGATGTTGATAGTAAGTAGGGGCTCTCTTTGATTAGGTACGATATCAACCAAAGAGTTGGGGATAGTTATGAGGTCACTAGGAGAAACCAGGTCAGATGAACAGTTGGAATAAATGATCACAGGTTGACGTTGATGGTAAGTAAATTTCCTCTAGTACGATATCAACCAAAGAGTTGGGGATAGTTATGAGGTCACTAGGAGAAACCAAGTCAGATGAACAGTTGGAACAAATGATCACAGCTTGACGTTGATGATAAGTAGTGTTCCTCTAGTACGATATCAACCAAAGAGTTGGGGATAGTTATGAGGTCACTAGGAGAAACCAGGTCAGATGAACAGTTGGAATAAATGATCACAGGTTGACGTTGATGGTAAGTAGTGTTCTTCTAGTACGATATTTACCAAAGAGTTGGGATAGTTATGAGTTCACTATGAGAGACGAAGTCAGATGAACAGTTGGAATAAATGATCACAGGTTGACGTTGATGGTAAGTGGTGTTCCTCTAGTACGATATTAGCCAAAGAGTTGGGATAATTATGAGGTCACATGGAGAAACCAGGTCAGATAAACAGTGAGAATAAATGATCGCTGAGGTTGACGTTGATGGTAAGTAGGGGCTCTCTTTAATTAGGTACGATATCAACCAAAGAGTTGGTGATAGTTATGAGGTCACTAGGAGAGACCATGTCAGATGAACAGTTGGAGCAAATGATCGCTGAGGTTGACGTTGATGGTAAGTAGGGGCTCTCTTTAATTAGGTACGATATCAACCAAAGAGTTGGGGATAGTTATGAGGTCACTAGGAGAAACCAGGTCAGATGAACAGTTGGAACAAATGATCGCTGAGGTTGATGTTGATGGTAAGTTGTGTTCCTCTAGTTCGATATTAGCCAAAGAGTTGGGGATAGTTATAAGGTCAATAGGAGAAACCAGGTCAAATGAACAGTTGGAATAAATGATCACAGGTTGACGTTGATGGTAAGTAGTGTTTTTATGTAGTGCGATATAAGCCAAAGAGTTGGGGATAGTTATGAGGTCACTAGGAGAAACCAGGTCAGATTAACAGTTGGAATAAATGACACTGAGGTTGACGTTGATGGTAAGTAGGGGCTCTCTTTAATTAGGTACGATATCAACCAAAGAGTTGGAGATAGTTATGAGGTCACTAGGAGAGGCCAAGTCAGATGAACAGTTGGAACAAATGATCGCTGAGGCTGACGTTGATGGTAAGTAGGGGCTCTCTTTAATTAGGTACGATATCAACCAAAGAGTTGGGGATAGTTATAAGGTCACTAGGAGAACAAGGTCGGATGAACAGTTGGAACAAATGATCGCTGAGGTTGATGTTGATGGTAAGTAGTGTTCCTCTAGTACGATATTAGCCAAAGAGTTGGGGATAGTTATGAGGTCACTAGGAGAAACCAGGTCAAATGAACATTTGGAATAAATGATCACAGGTTGACGTTGATTGTAAGTAGTGCTTTTATGTAGTACGATATAAGCCAAAGAGTTGGGGATAGTTATGAGGTCACTAGGAGAAACCAGGTCAGATGAACAGTTGGAATAAATGATCGCTGAGGTTGACGTTGATGGTAAGTAGGGGCTCTCTTTAATTAGGTTCGATATCAACCAAAGAGTTAGATATAGTTATGAGGTCACTAGGAGAGACCAAGTCAGATGAACAGTTGGAACAAATGATCGCTGAGGTTGACGTTGATGGTAAGTAGGGGCTCTCTTTAATTAGGTACGATATCAACCAAAGAGTTGGGGATAGTTATGAGGTCACTAGGAGAAACCAGGTCAGATGAACAGTTGGAATAAATGATCACAGGTTGACGTTGATGTCTAGTACGATATTAGCCAAAGAGTTGGGGATAGTTATGAGGTCACTAGGAGAGACCATGTCAGATGAACAGTAGGATCAAATGATCGCTGAGGTTGATGTTGATAGTAAGTAGGGGCTCTCTTTAATTAGGTACGATATCAACCAAAGAGTTGGGGATAGTTATGACACTAGGAAAAACCAGGTCGGATGAACAGTTGGAACAAATGATCGCTGAGGTTGACGTTGATAGTAAGTAGTGTTCCTCTAGTACGATATTAGCCAAAGAGTTGGGGAAAGTTATGAGGTCACTAGGAGAGACCAAGTCAGATGAACAGTTGGAACAAATGATCGCAGGTTGACGTTGATGGTAAGTAGTGTTCCTCTAGTACGATATTAGCCAAAGAGTTGGGGATAGTTATGAGGTCATTAGGAGAGACCAGGTCAGACGAACAGTTGGAACAAATGATCACAACGGTTGACGTTGATTGTAAGTAGTGACCCTCTTGTACGATATTAGCCAAAGAGTTGGGGATAGTTATGAGGTCACTAGGAGAGACCAAGTCAGATGAACTGTTGGAACAAATGATCGCCAAGGTTGACGTTGATGGTAAGTAGGGGCTCTCTTTTATTAGGTACGATATCAACCAAAGAGTTGGGGATAGTTATGAGGTCACTAGGAGAAACCAGGTCAGATGAACAGTAGGAACAAATGATCGCTGAGGTTGATGTTGATGGTAAGTAGGGGCTCTCTTTGATTAGGTCTAATGGCATTTAGTAACCACTGATACGTTCTTTCTTAGCCGCATGACTTTTGTCGTTTGCTGATAACTTTTGCATACAGCCTAGGCCTGTCGAAACTGTTTGATACACTGATAGTGTTCCTAGAGATTTTTTTTTTTTTTTAAAAAGGTTAGATTTGAAAAAAAATCGCAGACACAGCAAAAGGATGACCATTACCCAACATGCAAAATGTTAAAAAAAACGGTTGTCCAAAAAGGTTTAGGAAATGACTAAAATTATCCTCACCGCTTACTGTCAGATCCTATATCTATGATATTGTACTTATGTAAAAGTGGTTCATCAAATAAAATATGTTTAAATCAAAAGGTATTTTAGTAACGGCGCAGCACATGGATTTTTTTACACTTATCGCATTATAAGCACAAAGGACTTCTTTAAAAGGTCATCCCAGCAAGAGCTTATAAAATAAAAGTGGGCCACCAAAACGCCATTCCAGCGTTTCGGTGACACAGATAGTGGCCAAGACTGTATGCTGACGAATATAACGGGAATAGAGGTCTAAATGTTGGTCCAAGTCTTCGTCTACAGCCATAGTTTGTGCATGCGAGCATTGGCATACTCTGGCATTTGCACAAACCCACTAGAACCATCGTTCCTTGACAATGCAATATGTACCAAACTATCATGTGCTGGCTTAATTTCTTTTCCTAGTTTAGGCAAGCATATTAAACCTGTGTCAACTGAATTTGAGAAATCAGGCATGACTTTACCATAAACGAAAAATACAATATCTTTATATCAGGACACTGATCACTTCATCTTAAGATATTATATTATAAGCAATGGAATTGATAAACTACTGCAGTTTAAGAGCCTATTTAAAACGAACGAGTTTTATTTCGTTTATCTTTGTAGGTAATGGAACAATAGACTTCGAAGAATATTTAGAAATGATGGCAAAGAAAATGCAAAACAGTGGGTCAGCTGATCAGATCAGAGAAGCATTTAAGTAAGTTGATCCTCAAGAGTATCAAGGTAAAACAGTGGAGGATAAAATAATCACTTAAAACACGTTGAAGTAAGTTGGTGTTCAAGTATAACAATACAAAACAAGCACTCAACAATTGCCTTAATATACAATTTGAAATACCAATTATAGAAAAACCCATGTGTATCACGCTATAGCACGTTTCTTCATGCATAGCATAATCAAAAGTATATTGTCGGACTAAGTCTAGAACTCTTTTAAAGTCACTGTGCCGCCATAATACATGCCTGATATTATGCATATACGTATTATCTTGTAAGTATACTGTTGCCTGAGAGTAATGCATTTGATCAATTGATTGGTTGATCGGTCGATCGATTGAGTGATAGAACGATTAATTGATTGTACAGCATTTTAGTTCCAAGACAATATATAGTGAACAATGTTGCTAGTTCGTCGTTGTTTGCTCATCCAATTGTTTCTGATAAGCTCTTGCTTGATGCTGCTTTGCGTTCTTTCTAGTTTGAAAATCTTATCGATTATTTGCTTGTTTTAATCGCCTTGCACATGTGTGGCGGCTTGTTGGTGTAAACAGTGAGCCACTTTAGTTACGCACCATTTTTTCAGGGCCCACATTTTTTGACAAAAACGCTGGAATCGAACATTCTCTATGATAATTTATTTATTGACATTTTATCTGTTTGATGACATCGAAAAAAAAATATTGGACTCACTCATGCGAATCATTCTGCTACGTCAAAGGCAATTTTGACAAAAATGGAAAAATGCACGTGCAAGCTGAACGTCCATATTTTCTAGTTTTGTTTTGCACTAGTCATTATCCATGGTGATCGTTGTGACAGAAAAACACCTAAAACAATTATTTTATTTAAGTAAAAGCAGTTTTTCGGTCGTTGAATTTAGTAACACCGTTACTTTTTGAAGAAATGCTCGTTTTGACGTCATATTAACGTCAGTTACAATAATCAAACAGGGTTTTCTTCGCAAATTGTTCTGTTATGAGTCACTTGTTGACATAGAAGTATCAAAACACTCAACCATCTTATCATTGGCATTTCTTATAGCCTTGGTAGTAGTGACGTCATCACTAACGTCAACACCGTGACGCCTATAACTCCATTAAATTTTTTACGAAAATAAAAGGTGGATACATGGTTGTTTAAAATGAAATTATAAAAGAAGTGTTTTGATAACTAGTTTACTCAGAATCATACGAAATTTTAACTAACTTTAAAAAAGTACTAAAACCAACTTTTTCAAACCTTGACCAGCTGGGAACCAAAATAGTAAAACATTAAAAAAATGATGAAGTTAACAAACACATTCCAGTCTTAGAGATTGCCAAGAATAAATTGGCTCTTATCTCTGGCATAGCAGAAATTCGACCCTGAAAAAAGTGCAATGTGATCTGAGTTTCATTCGAGATAATGCAATGTGAAATGGTGTTTTGAGGGTAGTGCACTTATATATGATCATATATTCATTTTCTCATTCGTTTCTGATCTGATCACAATAAAAATTCAATGGCTAATGCAAATATAAATGCGCTTTACGTTGGTAGTCTCAGAATAAAATTATCAAATTTCTTTTCCGAGTAATTTTACATTTTATAAGTGGTGCGTAACTAAAGTGGCTCACTGTACTTATGCTGTCATTTTGGTGTGGCTGTGGTCTGTGATGTTTGTGGCATTTCCTGGCCAAACTTACATGTAACGTTTGTGTTATTGCAGACGTTTTGAGATGTTATTCAACTAAATCCTACCTTTTTATTCTCCTTTTCAAGAGTATTCGATAAGAAGAACTGTGGCTATCTAACTGTTGATGAACTACGACATATAATGACTAATCTAGGTGAGAAACTGACAGATGAAGAAGTGGATGAGATGATTCGAGAAGTTGATTTAGATGGTGATGGACATATAGACTACGAAGGTATAGACGTGCTATACAACCCCATTTAGCGTCTTTAGAAAATTGAGCCACTATCAGCCGCCAGCGAAAACGTTGACTGTGCGTCATAAAAAAGCCTAATCTGAACCGCGACATGTGATTTCCAATAATTTGGTATTTTGACAAGTGTAGGCTCAGTCGAGCTTGAGCAGCCTGGCAGCTCAAAATGATGCTTGGTCAGGCGCCTCAGGGTTATAGAATATTCAAGCGACTAGCAAAGGTTCTGATCTGACTGTTCGTTTGTGCAGGCTGGTATGATCCTTTGCTGGCCGCATAAACCACAATGTTGAAAATCTCATGTTGCGGCTCAATTTTCACCCTAGGCCCAAAATTACAACGCTTGCTTAAAATTAAGGACGACTTAATTTAAGTGTTGATATTTCAACATGTTACATCAAATGTTTAATTAATTGCCAAGATCGATGCAGTACTTTTGGTCAAAGATATCATTGTGATATACATAAATAATGAAACTATTTTGATTTTAATATTTTCGAAACGTTATTTTTCCCGTCCTAAAAATCAATACTTAACTTCAAGGGCGCGTTGTAATTTTAGGTCCAGCTGGACACCAGCTCACTCAGTCAGTCTGGTCAGTCTTTTCTGCCCATATGAAAAGGGCGCGGGTCCTTTGTTATCAATGAGTGCACAGTGAACACTCTGATCAGACTGGGCAGATGCCCAGGCTGATCTGAGCCTTCGATAAGCACACACTCATTTTTGTTTTAAGTATTGTCATGTTATGGCTCAAATGACGCTTTATTGGTGGCTGATACTGTATTTTGGCTTGAATTGGATCATTTTTTTTCAATTTTCAAATTCATTCTATAGATGCACATGCGTAGGGATCTAGGATTATGTCGTCAAAATTATATGATTCGCCCCCTTTTTTAAATGCTATCGTTTGAAGGGCCTCTAAGATACTTTCTCATCCCTTGTAGATGGCGATATTGTTGGCTGTCATTTTAGCGTTGTGACACCATAAGGCAATACATGTAGATGATTTTCACAGAAAGGGCTATCTTATGCAACACCTCTTAGCCAGTGCTACCATACAGGTTGTAAACTTTGACAGTTATCATATTATGCCATACTCAAGAGGATGGCAAAAACAATAAATATTCAAAAAGAAAGCTTTCACATCAATCCAACCCATTCCATTCTATATTTTACACGATGCCAAACTTTTCTTTAATTTAGACTTTTTTATTTTTACTGTTTTCTTCTTTCTTTCAGAGTTCACAAAAATGCTTGCAACGAAATGAGATCAGCTACCATTCCAAAATGATTAGATTGTTGTTTTTCGGCCTGATAAGATCAGATAATTTCGTAAGTGAGGAATTAACCTGGCCTCATAGACAGACAAATTAGATAAAGGTGATATATCAGGCACTTGTGATCAGCTGATACCTTTATATTCAGAAATCGTACTTTTTTGTTCGCTCTATGAATAGCCTAGAAACACAAAGAGGAAGACAGAGGGAAGACATATGCGGATCCAGAGGGGGGACAGGGGGTCCGGACCCCCTCGAAAAATCACAAAATATAGGGTTTCTTAGCAATACTGGTCTGGATCCCCTGAAAATCACAAAGCTGCCAAGCCAGCATTTAATGTTGGGCCATCATCGGAACACCAGCGAAACGCTATTTAAATAGCGTTTCGCTGGCGGACCGATGATGGCCCGCTTATAGTGGTATTTAGATCCTCCTCCCCTTATCAACTAAAAAAATAATAAAAAAAACCCTCAAAGTTGGACCCCACTGACAAAACTGTCTGGATCCCCGCATGGAAGATGTTCAAAAGAGCTAAGATAAGAATATCTGGAGTTGAAGTTCTTATCTTCGGATGGCAGGGGCTTAGCTACGTATACGCAAAAACGCTTTTGCGTACACATTTGGACCAAACATATGGGAAGATTTTATCACAATTCTGATAGATTCTTGATGTTATGTGTACACAACGTGTGCGTAGAACCAATATTAATCTCTCTAAATCCAATTTGACAGAATTTGTGATAATGTTTGTATCACTTCCTCATAGGCACCCACCAATTAACGCAAAGTGGATGAGGGCCTGATCATATCTACCATTACCAACAGCGTTTTGTGACGTCTCATCTGGGTCTACGCTGTTTGTATATGTTCCTTTTCTGTTCCACAGGTGCGACTTTGAACTTTAGATTAGCTACGCCCCTGTATGGTGTCTTACCCAGAAGGCCGTACAGTGGTTGTAGTACTGGAACTCACGCAAACGGTTGTCAAGTGGCGTTGTTGCTATGTCAAAGTGACGTCTTCTTGGAAAATTGCATCTTAGAGTATTCATGAACTTTTGGTAGACCCCAAATCCTCGTTTGTCATTACCAGCCAAACGGCGAGCCTTTGGGCTAATTTCTTTTTTGTCTTATCTTTAATCTCATGATAGAATCTTATAAAACATGGCATTTCCTCATATCTGCCAGGTTTTAGTCTGGTCCTGACTCATTATTTTTTTGTTCATGCTCATCTCAACTGAACATGAAATTTCCACTACTAAAAAAACTTCAAAATGCTAAAAAATAACCATGTTCATTGCTTTTAAACTCTCAGATGTTGTATTTATCCTGTTGATAAATGTTAAAATGCCAACAATTGTTGGCACTTGAACGTTTATGACCAGGATAAATTTCATGCTCAACTGAGCAGTGAAAAGGTTTACAATCCCTGAGGCCTGTATGATCATCTCTTGTGAGCATGGTACTTTTCGCATAAGCTACACAGTGAGATTAAATCTATATATTCCAGTATGATCATGTATCTACTTTTGTACACTTTTATACATGTATGCATGCAGTGAAGGCTTTGTTAAGGCTGGGCTCAGTTGCGCGGTCTCGCCAGAGCCATCACTGACTGCCTATGCGTCTATGCGATAAGTACCAAAATGTAATGTTCAAGCATTTAGGGAATATCTGTAATCAAAATTTTCATTTGGGAAGGTATATCGTCGGACATACGGTTGGAAATTTAGTTTTACGGACCGCGTAAACGGAACCGTAAAACGTGATTTCCGAACTTATATATCCGACGATACACCTCACCAAATAAAAGCTTTGAATATGGTTATCCCCATTCTAATGCACTATTAACATTGACTTCAAAAAGACGTTGAAAATGTACTATGTTGCGTCTACGTCCAGCGGATGTCAGCTGCATAAAACCACTCGACAGCGGCATACATTCACTTGCCAACCAATGAAAAGCGACGTTACGTATTGATATCGGGTTTGCGACAGCATATCCAGGATATACTTTCGCAAATTATGACGTTATCCAATCAGACGTCGCGTTGTATTTGCAATTGCAGTAGAGTTTATTTATTCTTCATGAATTGATGTTTTATGTATTATTTAAGCCTTCGTATAAGAGAGTGCAATTGATTTTTACTCATTTCCCAGCTGAAGCATATTTTATGGGTACTCAAAAGGCCCTTCACAATGAGCATCTAAAACATTTGCTTGAATTTATTCGTAAAAAATGATGTCAAATTAAAGCTACAAAAGTTCTCTTACTTTGACCCATGTAATAAGTCTTTCATTGGAACGAATTAGATGAAACGATTCCTTAAAGGGATTATTCAGATGACAGATTGGACATTTTATGATAACCAAGTTTATCATATGACGTCGCGTCTGGGAGTGAAATAACGCCATGCAATAAAAGCGATAAACCACTAGTGGTTTATAGATTTACGGGAAATGTTATAACGTCCATAACAACGTTGCGTACATAATGACAAAATTATATCGTTTTTTACGCCGGAAATCAGATTTCAAAGTATTTGTCATATGATAAATAGAATCTAACATTCGTGCTCTTGTATTATTGAATTTATTAAACTCGTTGCGAAAAATAGATAAAATGCTCGGCAAGCCTCGCATTTTATCTCTTTTTCCCAACTTGTTTATTAAATTCAATAAAACATGAGCACTCATGTAAGATCCTCTATTTATTTGAACTTATTTTAAAACTGCCAATCTGCTTCAGTTGCTGTCAATGTTTATGACAGTGTATTAAGTTATGTTTAATCGGATTGGATGGGGTGGGGCGTCTGGACTAAACAGGTTAAATATTGATATGTCATGTGTTCTTTTGACTGTTTATATGTTAAATGTAAAAAATTAAGTTTGTTAAAATTAACATTATTTTTGTAAAATAAAATTGATGCTGTTATTTTGACTTCATATTTGCGAATGATTTAATTTGCGGTTTTGTCCCTTAGCTAGTGATATTTCGTTATAGTGTTGTTTTTAAATAAGCCCCATCCTCCTGGAGCATAAATGAAAAAAAATTAGCCCACTAACGTAGCTGCACATAACTTTTTATGATACATTATTTTTTTAATCAGTATGAGCTTCAAATTAACATGAAAATGCATGGGCATTGCAATGAAGTTGTCTACCATTTGACACATTTTTGCAAATATAGGGTTCTTAAATATAACTATTGGCCTTATTTGCCCAAAATATTAAGCGCCACCAAACTCTACTTGCAAGAATATGTAACATTCATGAGCATAGCTGTACCATATACGCAAAAAAAAACGCTATTTACGTACACTTTTTAACCAAAACTATGGGATTTCTCTATCCCAGTTCTGAAGGTAACTTGATGATAAGCATACAGATTTTCTAATGTGTCTAATTCAAAATTTTGGTAGGGGCTAAAAAATGGCATTATCTGCTCTAAGGCCCCCTTTTACATGAAGAAGTAAAAGTGATCCTGATTCATAAGCTTAATAGCATTGTCCACCGTTATCAAGAAGGTGCTTAACATTGCAAATAGCGTAGACTCAGATGAGACGCCGCGTCATGCGGCGTCTCATTTGGATCTATGCTATTTGTAAATATTCCCTTTTTGAAATTTTGCATAAATGCTGTTTCCCTGTCCCCAAATTGCGTACGTTGAATTTTAGTCAAGCACTCCCCTGATTGCATGGTCATAACCTATTGTCAAATGATTACAGTATATGTCCTGTCCAAGTGAAACATGTTCATTTCCATTGTCATTTCATTGCTCAGACATGGTCGTTTCTTCCACCACATTGTAGACATCCGTGGAATCACTCCGCGACACCTCAAAGAGATACAACTCCTTAGAAAACATATGAGAATTCGATTTGTCTGAAAAGAAACAATGAACATATAGCGAGTCCCAAGGTGGAGGGGGCGTTGTACTATTGGGGGTACTCTCAATTTTCCTTGCTACGTAGGCTCGGCCGGTATCAACTGTTTAGCAAAAGAATTTAGGCATCATGTCAGGCTTGCCCATATAATTATTTGAAATTTTAGTATCCGTGTTTTGCACTTTGACCTTGAAAGAAGATCCTAAAACAAATTATTGACCAAAATATATTTCAGAAAAGTGGTGACCCTCCTCCCCAAAATATTCATACCCCATTAAATGAAAGTTTTTCCTGAATCAAAGTCAAAATGTTGAACCCTCTCCTACGTAATAATACTCAAATTAAGCTTTGCACCAGTTATAAACATGTATTTTTTTTAAATATACGACATATAATGGTGAACAAAAATGAAACTTATATACATTTAGAGCAACCTTCTCATTTACCCGGAAAGACATGGAAGTATTGTGGTAGTGCGTTTGGTCCAGATGTTTCTGGATGAGCTCCAACAGAGTAACCCCCTAAATGTGGTTTGGCATTCAGTTTTAATTACTGTTGAGTCCTTATCTTTGCTTTATCTCCTTTTTATATCTTGATTTATATGTTCTAGGAGATGATGCATTGATAAGTTAGGCCAGGGGTCTTTCATGCAAACCAAACATCTATGTGTCTTGATCCACATCTGAACTAAGGGTGAGGTTGGTGGACCGTTAAACCAGTTTGAGCCCTCCAGTAAAATATTTTACTGACCGTTCCAAGGCGGTACTTCTTTTGTGGATATTTTATGTTTTTCCGTCTTGTGTTTGCTATGCCTTTGTGCGCTTCTGTTTATATGTGCCTTGTGGTCACCTGCTGGGAAAGGGCTGACCTCTTGGCTCTTAATTGTGGTGTCTAAATGTGATTTTGTCACTTTCCCATTGGTATCAAGGGTCAAGTGTGGTACTTGATTGTATCGTTTCCTGCTCTTTGCACCCTTACTTACTTTGGTTATTTTCAGAAAAAGGATGATTACATGCATCGGTTTGTACCAAAATGACTCTTTATGTGGGAATTATCGGTATCTAAGCTTAAATGGAAGAATGACTTAAAATGTTGTTTTAGGTTGAAGGCTTCTTTCAGGCATTAACAAATTAAAATTTTGAGCCATTTGGAGCTCCCTAGCTTAAAAGGAGGCTGCACAGGCTCGTCTGAGTCTACACTTGTCAAAAAGCCACATTGTTGGAAATCACGTCATGGCTCATATCTAATTTACCACATCCATATTCATCTGTATTGTCAATACAATCTACTGAACCACATGTGGTTGCATCTTGGGATGGCAGAGTGTGATGTATCAGTTTTGTGGCCTTGACCTAATTTCTACAATAAAGGTGTTAGGACCATATCTCATATTATTTGAGGGAGGAATGCCAAATTTGCTGTATGGATACATCTTCGAATGCTGATGTGTCGCATACCATTTTTAGGTCACTGTGATCTTGACCTATGACCTAGTTTCTAGAGGAATAATTGTGTCTTGAGCATATCTCCTATATTATTTGATGTAGGAATCCCAAATTTGGGGTGTTGATTCCTCTTGGGATGACGGAGTGTGCATACCATTCTGGGTCACTTTGACCTTGACTTTTGGCCTCATTTCTGTTTTTCGTGTCTGGAGCATATCGCCTATATTACAGGTAATTTTCCTCAAATGTGTTTTATGCTAGACCAATTCCTTTGGGGGCATTCGTCACGTGTTTGTGACATTTCTTGTTTCTTTCCAAATACAAATCTGGATAGTTTAACTTAGACACACGGAAATAGGAAGTGCCTATTTAATTCATAATAATATCTAATTTACCACATCCATTTTCATCTGTATTGTCAATACAATCTACTGAACCATCACACACTTGTCTGGCACTAAGACATTTTGAGACGTCACACTGAAACTCAAATGACTGGCAGCCTAGAATAAAATAAAATTCCTGTTAGGTGTTATTGTCGTGTAGACATGATAAAACTTCTTTTCATGCATCGGTATAGTACTAGCTTATCGTATCACAGTGTGGAAACACGTCATCATCGCGCGTTGTATATCTGTGACTGTGTCACGAGCTGTACACAGAAGCTCACCTATTCGCCTTGACCAAGCGTTCAGTCAAGCTTGCATTTTCTACAGTTTTTTTTTTTGCTTGAGACACAAACCTTTCTGCAACTGTTTCAACTCAGCTTCATTGTTGACTGGGACGTAAAGAATCGAATCAAACAAATTCAACTCAACGATCTGGACCATCGAAGAATTATTCAAGGCAAACCACTGAGTGTGAGTATTGTTTCTACCAAAATTTATGATAAACGTGACGACTTTGATTTTGAAATTGTCAATTTCCCATTTTTAGATGGTGATGTTCCTCGTTCTACATCCTATGGAGTCTATATCTCTCAACTCATTCGTTTTGCTAGAGCATCTAGCTATGTTACTGACTTCAACACTCGCAATAAATTGTTAACTCAGAAACTTCTTAAACAGGGCTATCGGTATCATAAACTTCGCAAAACATTTTCAAAATTTTATAGACGATACTTTGATTTGATTTCTAAATTCCAAGTTGGACTTAAATCTCTCTTGCGCCAAGGACTTTCGGAACCTGATTTCTATGGTGACTTGGTGTATAAGTTGAAGAAGATTGTTGGCTCTAATAATTTTTCAGCGCAGTTCATTAAAATAATTTCCCATTATAAAAAGATTGGCTATAACATTAATGTATTGCAACAGACTGCATGCTTGGTAGTCAACCCAATCACAGTTGGCAACTTTGCTTTCCTCTTTAATTGCACGCCGGTGGGTCGGACTTCAGACTCTATGATGGTTCCGACTTAAAAACTTATCTATTGATGAGATGGTAGGGGCCTGATGCTTTGGCTGTTTGTCGGGCCCACCGGGGTTTACCTGTTGGATTTCTTTTGCTCCGGTATTCAGTTTTATTTACTGTTGAGTCCTTATCCTTGCTTTATCTCCTTGTTATATCTTGATTTATATGTTTTAGGAGATGATGCATTGATAAGTTAGGGGTCTTTCATGCAAACCAAATATCTATGTGTCTTGATCCACATCTGAATTAAGGGTGAGGTTGGCGCCGTTAAACCGGTTTAAGCCCTCCAGTAAAATATTTTACTGACCGTTCCAAGGCGGTACTTCTTTTGTGGATCTTTTATGTTTTTGTTCTGTCTTGTGTTTGCTATGTTTTGTGCGCGTCTGTTTATATGTGCTTCGTGGTCACCTGCTGGGAAAGGGCTGACCTCTTGGCTCTCGTTTGTGGTGTCTTCTGTGAGTTTGTCACTTTCCCATTGGTATCCTGGGTCAGGTGTGGTACTTGATTGTATCGATTCCTGATCTTTGCAACCTTACTTACTTTGCATTGTCAAACAATAAACGGGAAGTGTGTCAAAGACTGACTCATTAGCGTCCAAACAATTGTTTTAGTTGGTTCGGATAAACAATACCTTACCTGATATCACCCATAATGTACCAGACTACCTTGCATCTCAGTGTTTCCATTTTGTTTTCAAGATCAATGTAAAATACTTAAAATGAAGATTTTTGAATCTGCAGTGTATGTCCTACAGCAATGATTTTAAAAGTTTTATACCATTTTCTAATTTGTTACATTAAGCTGTGGCAATATCCAGTGAAATCGGATTCAAACTAGGACTCTTTCAACGTACAGCACTGTTTTGCGTTATTTTACATTATTTAGAAAAAAATATTTATTTACTATGTAGCGAGGAACAGAGTAGTCTGGAACTAGTCTATGAGCCCGGTTCAACATGTTATATTATCAGGGTAAAATTCCATTATGGTTTCAAATGTTGAATAAGCACGTATTAAATATTGTATAAATAAATAAAATGAAATACATACGTTTCTTTTGATGTCAAGTATATTATGACAGTGCCAAGCAGAACTTTCTCACATTGCTTTTTTCGCAAATCACTCTCACAGTCAACTTCAAAAGTTGTTTATTTTACAAAAGATCATATAATACTAGCAGTATAACGTGAATATATCATCACTTCTCACCGAACAGCAAATACATTTATTAATCATAGGAAGGGTGTAAGCAAATAAAATGTAGGTGGCAATATGGAAACTACAGTAAAACCTGTGTAAAACGGCCACTCTCAAAAAGACCAAAAATGATTTTCAAGACTGATTATCGCTTAATGCAGGTCAAAGTATTGCAGAATGCTCCATTTGCTTCAAAGGAAGCATTCTGCAATACTTTCGACCTTCATTAAGCTACCAGTTGTCATTAAGACCTTTGTTTTGTCTATTTTTGAGTGGCCGTTTTACACAGAATTTACTTTACATTGTAGTTCTTTTCGATAAAGCAGAACATGAATGTTGTCAATGAATAGATTCTAAAAGTTTTTTTTTCCTCAATACATGTACTGATATTTTCAAAACCGACTAATCGCTGATGTCTTTTATAATTATGCGTTTATTTACATGTACCCCTCTGTACAGTGGAAACCCAGATTTTTAGCATTTCGGTGGCGAATCCAGAGGGTGGTCAGGGGGTTCGCTCGAACCCCTCTCCCCGCCCCTCCGTTTTTAAATACCCTATGAAAATGAAATCATTTGGTCTCACTGAAATAATTTGGTCTCACTGAGACCAAATTGTAAAAATGTAAGTGGTGGAATGACATCCAGCAAAGCGATCCCCCACACCTTTATACATATGAACCCCCATTCCGGAAATCTTGGGCCCGCCCCAGCATGTAATGTACATTGTATTTCAAAAATGAGCTGATAACGTCTTTAAACCTAAAAGCGTGTGGTTTTGAAACGCGTCGAATGTGCGAGAAGGGAGGGCTCAGACGAGCCTGCGCCTGTGCGCAGACTCGTCACAGCCTTCGCCGCACACACACGCACACAACAGAGAGAGAGAGAGAGAGAGAGAGAGAGAGAGAGAAATAGAGAAATAGAGTGGACGTAGTTAAAGGCTAAGACCAATATTAAGGCCTCTTGACCCACTAGATAGCTGCGCATGCATGTACATGTGTCAAGAAATACTTGACGCTAATAAAATAAGTATGAAAGTCCCGGCTGTTGTTGTAGTCAGTATTTTGAGATGTCAAGAGTGCAATATAAATAAGAAAATTACGTTTTGGATAAAGGAGTCTTCTCGCCTGTCCAGTAATGATTCCAAAAGAAAGCAGCAATGTAATCCATATTTTCATTTTCATTCTTAAAGTCCCCTATTTATTAAATCAACAATTATGATTGCATATACCCTTGTTCTACCGAGTTACCCTTGTCCTACCGAGGAAGTTAACAAACTGGGCTTCAAAACCGATCCAGTTAACTTATGACTTATATTTAGCACTGTTTGTAAATGTAACGATACGTAGATTCTATATTCTAGAATGCAATCACTTACATGGACGGGTTGAAAGTCAATGGGTGAGTCCATTTATAAAACATTCAGCAGAGCAAAAAATGGCGTATGAAACTGCCGTGGCAAGCAAAAAGGAACTCTTCATTAGGCCTCTGCATTGTATTTGAGAACCAACAGTGACGTACACAGGGATTTTTAGATGGCTTAAAACCCTTGATGCTTTGATTAACGAAGTGGTTTTGTATTGGTGGATCCATACAGAAAAAAGTTACGTTTGAGATTAATGCACAGTGTTGATTGAGGCCTTATAACTGTTTAAATTTATGTTGCAACCAGGCTAGTCAATCTATTGACTAAGCATCATTTATTAAACAAAGATATATATCCGCTAGAAACGGAAAACAATCCTCAGTGCTAATTGAAGATTACGTGACGTTGAAATAGTAATAACTTATGACAAATGAGCCGCGACATGTGATTTCCAACAATGTGGTATTTTGACAAGTGTAGAATCAGACAAGCCTGTGCAGCATCCTTTTAAGCTTAGAAACTCCAAATGATAATCCATCAGTAGCTTAATATTCATAGAGTATTCAAGCGACTAGCAAAGGCTTTGATCAGACTGCGCGTATGCGCAGGCTGATCTGAGGCTTTGCTGGTCAAACATACCACATTGTTGGAAATCTGATGTCACGGCTCAAATACGCATTGCATTTAAGCAAACAGCGAATACACGTTCCTGCATTCTCAACAGAGTGTCGAGTTATAGCCCCTGATTGGGGTTTCGCCACAATTTAAGCCCTTATTTGAGTAACTTGTAACTAAAGGAAATGCCCAAATTAGCATCAGTTTGTAGTACGGGAAGCTGTCTACAAATGATGAAAATTTCCAAGCATTCCGTCGGAAAAAAAGTTATGAGCATTAGAAGATTAAGCATTGAACCATGCAGACCCCTGATCAGAAGCTTGCGCATGACACTTTCACACACGGGCTCAAACTGGTGTAAGGAGTTAGCCCATCACCAGAGCTTCATTATCAGGCATTGCGTAATTTTTTCCGTATTAAATTTAGCATTAAGCTACACGCAATAAAGTCAGGATGATTCATTGAACATAATAAGAAGTCGGAGGTCATAATTGGTTCGACCCATGAGGGTCTAACCATCATATTTAGGGCCAGAATTAAAGTTGTTGTCATTATATAGATTTACGACAACTCGTAAAGAATGAAGTGTTTCAGATCGTGTGGGTGTTTATTTATTAGTATTTAATATAAAGTTTTTCTTAAGACAGTATTAATTTCCCCAAATCAAATAGAATCATTACTATTACGCACAAAGTTATATCATTTTGTCAAAAAGGTAGAGCGCCCTCAATATGTCGGCGGCTATTCTAGTGGGTAAGTCATTTAATCACAGCCAATCGCAATGTGACTTACTATATACAAGCTTTCAATTACCAACACTAAACTATTTTTCATGTAGTTACTGGGGATTTTAAAAAATCTGGCATTCGAATTTAATATCTCTAATGAACCTGACCGGCATATATTTCTGTCAAATAGTGATTATGAGCGGATTAACTGATAAGGGACAGTAAGTAAGTCATTGTTATGTAAGTAATAGTTTATTAAAGTGTCACATATCAATTATACATCTATAAATATATAATACAATTTAGAATTGATACCCAACCAGTATATGGCTTACGAGACACTATTTGTTTGCATCATTTGCAACATATAAAATATAAGATGATACATGTACATGCTAAATATTGTTAAAAACAGTAACGGTAAGTAGATACAATGCTAATAATATACATGTACCTTAAAAGGACTCATTTTGACATTTTAAAACTACTATTGTATCACAGTTGATCTACGCCTCCTGTTCATTTGCAATAACGTTGAGGCTATTTTAGTCTGTAAAATATCAGTTTTCATTAAAAATCTTAGTTTTTCAGAGTCAGACATGGATTCAAAATTTGTATTTACAGCTGATGCATTTTGAAAGAGTTCGTGTCTTAAGTCGCTATAGAAACTACGAGAGATCAGCAGGTGTGTTTCATCTTCTATGACGGATGCTTCACAGAAGCCACATAAGCGTTCATTTAAAGGTGTTTTTGGCTTAATGAATCTACCCGTTTCAATGGCTAAGGGAAGATTACAGCTCCTAAATCGGGCAAGAATGCGTCGGTGATCCCGTTTCATATTTGATTTAACATAACATTCTGTACTAAGGGTAGTTTTGTATGTTCTATATGTGCGTAATGTGTTCCCATTGGAGTCATCTCTGCCATTACACAACAGACTATCTTCCCAGTGCTGTCAATCTATTTGGTTTAATTTTTCTCTGGCTAGTTTGAGACAAAATGTTTAATTAGGCACTGGTGCTAACATACATTGTAAATCTAACTGATCAATCTGTTTTAACATAGTATTTTCCCATGAGCGCTGTATTGAGAATGACCATTGATGAACCTTATGTGCTATTCTATCCTCTGGCATAGTTTTAGCCTACAGCACAAGCAAACACATTCAATCTGCTGCTTAACTTCAGCAGATATCTAGACCCTATCGCCCCTGGAAGCAGTGTTTGGTGCTTTTTTGAAGCCCTGAGAAAATATTGGCATGTTTTATTCAAAACTCTTTGAACCTTTGGAAAACAGGTACCCCATATGCCAGAACAATAGAACAGAACAGGTTCTACAACACTTTCTATAAGTTTTGTATATACTTCATATGACTTACCACCTGCATACAAATATTTTATATAAACAGCTCCTAGAGCTCGACCAGCTGCTTTTGTCACCTCTGTTACAGATTTTCCAAAGTGCTCGTTAAACCAAAAACCCAAGGTACTTATATTCAGAAACACAGACAATAGTGTTTTCACCGCAGTTAAATACATAATCTGTCCATGACGTGTTCTTATTTCTAAAATGTATAACCTTGGTTTTTGATTCATTGATCGCTAGGCGCCATTTGCAGCACCAACTATTCAGACTGTTCAGCATAATCTGTAGCTCATCTGTTGATTCTGAAATAAGGACTATATCATCAGCGTACATTAATATGCTGATTACATTATTGTCAAATCTAATACCACAATTCAAGGCATTGATTTCTGTTACCAGATCGTTACCATAGATTGGGAAAAGCGTTGGTGACAGACCACAGCCTTGCCCAAGGCCTTGTGTTACAGGGGAAAAACAGTGAAGTACTCATTTATTCTAACTGAACATGTAACATCAACATAAAGAGATTGTATGGCTTGTAGAATTTTGCCTTGTATGCCTAAGGACATAAGCTTGAACCATAAACAATCGCGGTTGACTGTATCAAACGCTTTTCTACAATCCACGAAGCAGTCATATGTGTCCTTTTTATTTAGTTTTCTGTTATAAATCAGTGAATTTAATGCATATATATGATCCTGACAGCTCCATACTAAAAGCCGTTTTGATCGTCTGCAAGGAGCCTATTACTTTCTAACCATCTTAGCAAACGCCTGTTTAGCAGGTTATCAAAATAATAGTAGTTGGGCAGTAATTTAAAGGGTTTCTTAAGTAGCAGTACCTCACTGGATTAAAGCGGTCCCAAAGGGTACTTGCCTGTCTAAAACATTTTTTTTTCACTTAGACTATTATCAATATTTTATCAGAAAATACATAAACCCTTCATGGGACCACTTCCTTAAGCCCTGTAAAGAGGCCATAATCACCATACAAAGATTAGCTTTTGATCGACCTGGAGTAGCCCTCAGTCAGTGGTATCATTTTTATTGTATAAATATTTAGGTCTTTAATGCAGCTTCCCATCGCCATATAAAACTTCAAATGCAATGAATAAAACTGCTTGAGCCTGACAATAATTCTGTTAAAGCTCATGAAAGCGAGAGCATGTTGAGTGCAATGCTTAACACCGCTCGGAACTAAAAAATATTAAAATCATTGATAAAAATATTTTATATTAACAATGTCCTGACCCAATTCACTATTACGGTTTTAAAGATTTTTGGGTATGGGAATCGAACTATAGTTCCTACTATAGTAACTATATTTTGATTCGAACATCGATAGTTGCTACTATAGATCAACGGTGGGTCAGAGCACCGTTACTCTAGTAGATTGTCTGGTTCCCTCCTCTAGCCCTATCTAACAATATCGGTTCAAGATCTGTCAGTAGCCTCAAAAGTATTTGTTTTAGAAAATAATTACTCGCGGTGCACTATTTGCGGTCCTACTTATTCGTAATTGTTAATTAGAGTTGGCTGTGCAGTATATGAACATCATTTTTGTCTGCAATGAAGAATTGAAAGGGGGCATGCAAGGCTATTCACTTGGTTTACTTGGCAACCAACTAAAGTTCCGGATGTAAACGTGCGCGCTCAACTATTACGTAAGAGCTATAGTATGAACTTATGTTCGATTCGAAGTGGGCCTTATGCGTAATCTTTGGTTGATTAGATGCCGCGAGTTGATAGGTAATCGTATTATAGGGCTGCTAAGTTTAGTGTGCTTGCTGATAGGGGAGTTTTTGTGACAAGTTTCAGACATAAAAAAGTGAGGTTGACCAGATAAAAATACATTCACACACTGAAGGCCAACCCATGGCACCATGAGGAAAAGTAACATAACACTACAGTACCATTGTGACCTCTCAATATCGATATGTATATAAATCTGTACCATACTTAAGGAATAAAGACACGCAGCAGATGAAAATATATGTGTGCGTAGTTATATGATGTTCTGATTAAATTTCTTTTTAGAATTTGCTTACTGACTATTAATGACATGTGTTGAAAAGCGAAAACGTGACTTGGACGTCAGAACGAAGATCATGAAACCCAATTTTCTTCCAAATTTGTTACATGGCGTTGACTCCACAATATATCGTATCATGCTGAAATTTCAGTCAAAATTGCTTCAAAATCAGCTACTGGAATGCAATGATACACAATGACAATGAATAAGCATTCAGCATCACTTAAAGCCGTCGAGTTGAGGACGTAACTGCATTGCGGAATTCATCCAGCCTAAAGATTATCAATAAATCCTGATATCTAGATGACTTACTCAATTTTCATTTCTTAACAAATGGTGTGCTGGCCATCAGTTAAATAAAGCAAAGTGTGTTGAAACTGAAGTCCCCTCTGTTGGCATTGGGGCTTGTACATTGCAAATGACATAGAAACATCTAAAATGTATGGTAAAAGATTCATATTTTAATTTTGTTCCGTTAATAGACCTTTTTCATATGTGGGTTTGCGCTTGATGTGTTGCCTTGATCTGTACCCACAGTGGAGCTTAAATTTATACTAATGACCAAAACGACAAGATACTGTGATGCAGCCAATAACATCAAATGCACACATTGCCAAACCAGGCTCCTTATTGTAAGCAGTACATGCATTGTCTTACATGGCATACCAAGAGAAAACAAAACAAAGTAATGAAGTCAAAATTTAATATATTTAGATAAATAATGTCACCATACAATATATCTGTTAGTTTTTTCTTTTCATTCACACAAATCATAAAACAATATCTGTTATCATACATAAAACAAATTGTGTTATAAATTATGAAACAGTATGTGTCATCATTTATAAAACAATATGTGTTATTTATAAAACAAGTGCCATCATTTATAAAAACAAAATGTGTTATCATTAATAAGATCACTAAATGTGATCTCCAACAATGCGACATTTTGACATGAATAGACTCAGACGAGCCTGTGCAGCCTCCTTTTAAGCTTAGAAACTCCAAATGATATTCAGTTAGTAGCTAAACAAACATAGAATATTCAAGCGACTAGAAAAGGCTCTGATCAGACTGCGCATATGCGCAGGTTAGTCTCAGCATTTGCTGGTCACACATACCACATTGTTGGAAATCTCATGTCCAGCTTAAATATTTCAGATTACTGACGGTACAAAAAGCACCCTCATAACACTCAGTTTGATAAAGTTCAATTTAATATGAGCCGCAACATGAGATTTCCAACAATGTAGTATGTGCAACCAGCAAAGCCTCAGATCAGCCTGCGCATATGCACAGTCTGATCAGAGCCTTTGCTAGTCGCTTGAATATTCTATGAGTGTTACGCTACTGAATGAACATCATTTGGAGTTTCTAAGCTTAAAAGGAGGCTGCACAGGATCGTCTGAGTCTATTCATGTCAAAATGCCACATTGTTAGAAATGAATGACTGTTTGAAGACACAATAATTCAGTTTGTAGAGTGTTTGACTAAAACGACAGATCCACATAGGTCACATCATCACATGTGTCATTGAAATAGTATTTACTTTAAACATATGAGCCGTGACATGTGATTTCCAACAATGTGGCATTTTGACATGAATAGACTCAGACGAGCCTGTGCAGCCTCCTTTTAAGCTTAGAAAGTCCAAATGATGTTCGGTCAGCAATTTGACAGTCATAGAATATTTACGCTACTAGCAAAGGCTCTGATCAGACTGCGCGTATGCGCAGGCTGGTCTGAGCCTTTGCTGGTCGCACATACTACATTGTTGGAAATCACATGTCGCGGCTCATATGCAATCCTGGTAAAAAAACCCAGGTCATATGATATACAGAATCGTTTTACATTCTAAGAGCTTGTTTCACAAACTTCATATTAACTCAACACACATTCACCCCTCAGACATATTCTGGAGGTTGGCAATTTTAATACACACACGCATTCAACCAATGAACTCAACGAATACTGATGGAAACATTCTAAATTCTATCCAATAATTATACAAACATAAAGCCTTTACACAACGATTTAATACATGGAGCTCATGTTAGTAATAATAAAACAATACAGTCTCATCAAAGCATGTTATATTCACATTCAATTCATTTTAACAGCAACCAAATCAAAAGGCGTTTTCTCGGTTGAACCACTATAAGCAGATGATAAAATGTCTTAATTAAGGACACAACACAGTGCCTCTGGTGTGGCCTTCGACAGAGTCATTGCACCCCGCCAATCACAGTTATAAAAGCTGATATTTAGGGGAGCATACAATAAGCATACGCAATTTGAGCAGTTTTATATTCAAGGCACAATGTATAAAACTTGAGGACCACTAGGACATGAAGAACTCATCTGACACCTAAGCACAAGAAATTTGATATTGCGTGTTGTACTACTGGTGTTGGTACACAATTACAGTCTTCCGGTTTGGTAGCCCACGAAAATAGTACCTTTAGAAATTTAGCACTTGCAGTTTCTGGGCCCTTTATGGCGTCAATGGGTGCTTTATTCGACTTTAAATGTACATGTGATTCAACATTGGTCTATGTTTGTCAGGCTGATGCAGAAAAATGCATCTTTGTGTGGACTATTTTGTCACAGACTCCCCGACGCACTCCCAAGGTAACGTATGACGCCGGTCGGATTTCAGCCCGGATTTTTTGACTGTTCCTCAAAGAACGGAGAATGCTGAGAAAACGATAATCTTCTTCCTGGGTTGAACCAGTACTAAGCTAGGATAAATATGTCTTGCTCAAGGATCACAACACAGAGACGCCGGTGATGCTTGAACCCGCGGCCCCTCGGTCTTGAGTCAAGCCCTCTACCACTGAGCAACTGCGCTTCCTACTACTTGTGTTGATTAAGTGTAGCACATATACTTATATAAGTGTAGCACATATACATTAAAATATTAACCATTAAAGCGTCAATCACGACTGCAGCAGACGACAAATTTTTCGACATCTTTCCTAGTTTTTGACATAAATAAGGTATGATATTTCATGAGAATCGTCTGCCAGCAGACGATTCTCATAAAATATCAAAACAATTGAAATTGTACACTATAATATGCTAAAAATAACAAGCCAACAAACCAAACAAAAAATCAATTGGAATCAAATTAATGAAGACGCTCTAACTTGGGTGAAAACTGTGAAAAATGGCCAGGATATTTTACAATCATGGCATGCAGCTCTTATATCACAATTTAAGACAGGGTGAGGTACATTGAAATTACAAAATTATAATCTAGCAGGTCTAAGATTTTAAAATATAAAGTGTAAGAATTGACATGGTACATTGTACGTTACCAAATCAGTCAAAATGTCTCGTGTTTGGTATGAAATGTTATTTATGTAATTTTCATAAGCTTTTCTTGCCAGTGTGCAAAATTAAAAAAATACAGAGTGCATGTATATCAAAGTTGTTATGTAGAAAATTAGTAATTATGAAAGTTAGGAATCAGATTTTGAGGTATCATTTGAATTAAACACACAATCAGTCATTTATGTACATAATGCGTTGGGTCATGGCTTATTCATTTATAGGAAGTTCCATATTTGGAAATCTCCAACTTTTCTTGACAAAAAGCATGTCTATGCAAATGTCTGATGAAGCAGAAGTCCACTTTCATGGCGTTTCTGGAAGAACAATTTTGAGACCAAACGAGGTTAATTCATTTGAAAATGAGTGTGTAATACTAGGCCATCCCAAGTTATTTAACCAATTGGTGGTACAATTGACCATGTGATTCAGCAACATAGATAATTATTGATTATATTGTTTAAGTACTAAGAATGTGGCATTCAATAGATTTTTTTATATTACACAACATCATAGAGAACATATGGCGGTGTGTCAGTTTTATTCATGAGAAAACAAAACACATCAATTTAAAATTATACAGCAAAAAGTATGTTAAAAGACCTATTGAACTGTGATCATCAGTAATAATTGTAACTAAAAGGTTTAATAGAAGGGGAGGAGTTGTTTAATTGTGGTACTGATCTAACTGACAGATGCCTATTTAGATACTTAGGAATATCTACGATGCTATAAAAGATCACGTCTAAATATACAGATGGTGTTTCTTGTTTATTTGTCGTTTCTCATTTTTTCCTCGTTAAATCGTCCTATAAGGGCCAAAACCTGTTACTGGCCATTTTCTTCGAAATTCAGGTTTTTGAATATTTTGCTTTGTTTCGGACCCAGCTTTAACATATCTAAGTTTCAAGCTTATATCTTAATTACATTTTATGATACCAAATAAAACCCAAATCAATTATCTTTAATGACCTCTAAATATATGTACCAAAAACAAGTATTAATAGATGTGCTCATTTGGCATCCTATAATTCAGATAAAAAAAGTAAACATTTAAGCTGAAAAAATAATAATTCCAGATAAGTTGTTTTGACACTATTCAAACTGATCAATTTTTTCAACAAGTTTTATGCCAAAACATGTTATTCTTGATATACTCTTATTGCCATTTTTGCTAAATATGATTTATACAAGTTATTTTAATGCCCAAACCATGCATCTTTCTTTAATATATTCTGCCATTGTATTCCAGTCCAAAAGATTGCTGCTGAAGGTATCAGTTTCTGGTTTATGTATACAGATATCAAATTTCAGACTAAATACGACAGGTGTAGAAATAATTTGTTTTGGCATTTCCGTTGGAAAAGAATTTGAAGATTTGTCAGTTCAAAAACACAGCATGTTGAAAATAACACACGAAGAGTAAGCCCCATTTTGTTGTGGATTTTAAGGCTTACAGAAAGGGTAAGTAAACCCCGAACATAGTATTTGACCTAATAAGCGCACATACTCCAGTAGGTGCACTGAATACTTTAAATAGAGGATCGTACATGAGTGCTCATGTTTTATTGAATTTGTTGTGGATTTTAAAGATATTTCTTACAGAAAGGGTAAGTAAAATTGCAATTATATAAATAATAGTACTTAATAGACAGAGCAAAGACATCATTTTCCCCTCTGCTGAGCTGTTAGACAAATGAGGGCCCTTTTTCCTATACCAGTTTGATTGTGAAGGCTGGACATGCATTGCAGGTGGTCAGGAATTTCTTTGTGTGGATTCCAGCTACTTATCTAGAGTCTCTGTGTATCATATACTAATGACCAGTCAGGCTGGTTCTTATAATGCTGTTATGTAATTATTGTCTTTGAAGTTAGGGGATGGTCCGTGGGCAGCTTCTCTAGCCAGTGTAGATGTTGACTCAGTAGCAATAAGACATACATTTGTAGCAGCTTTAAACTTGCTTATTATTTCCTTACTTGTGATGTCTATATTTGATTAATTATTAAATAGTAAAACATTAATATTGTTGGGAATTAGATGATTATTAAGCCCCTACTGTATTGGAGCTGGACATTTAGTGGAACTACTTTGGAATAACAATTGAAATGAGCAGTGTATAGATATTTTTTTTTTATTCAATCAATCATGGCAACTAGACCAAGCAGGAAAGGGTCGCGGTCAGTGAGCATTATTGCTAATATTGTCAATACAAGATATGATCTGAGCATGCCACAGAACTGGACAGTAGTAGAGTTAAAAGCTGAGCTACAGCAGAACAGCATACCATTCAGTCCATCAGCCAAGAAATCAAGACATATTCAGTTGTGTAAGGATAATGGGCAGATTGATGGTCGAGTAGCTCCTCTAAACACACAAACAACAGCGTGCTGGAACTTACAAAAACTGTGGCGGAACTTCAGAAAACAGTCCAGATCTATCTGAGAATGTGACTCACTTAAAGCAACAGACTATGAATGCAGATCAGGGTGTACAGTCTCGTACAATAGTAGACCAAGGATCTTGTCTAGAGAATGTTCAGACTATGATGGCTAATTCTCTAGAGTTGACTGGTCAAACCACACAAGCTGAACCTCTTCCACCATCAGCAGAGTCCTGTGTGCTGTGAATCATAATAAGGGCTCATCAGGATACGTGAGAACTAAATATGGATATGCTGCTGAATCATTGCCTTTCATGGACGCGGTTCAGCCTTCACTGAAAAAACAGATTCTGGAAGGTAAGGATATAAATCTAGCTTCCTTACTTATTCCTTACTACACAGGGCTACATGCAGATCTGTCAGTTATTACCAAAGAGAGACCGGTTATGCGACTTAATCAGAAATTAACTCTCGCTCAATTCATTCAGGCATTTGGGATCTATAAGAACATTATATGCAAGGTCTATCCAATCCGTCGCTCTGAGTTAGACTTGTACGAAAGAGATATTTTAGACATGGCTACACGTTACCCAGGCAATGGATTCTATGATTATCATAAAATGTTCTCCACCCAAGCAGCGGCACATCTAAGCTACTCTGGGAAGAAAATAGACTGGTCAGTTCGAAATAAGACACTATTTTGTAGCATTTTCACAAATGGTATGGCAAGAACACTTGAGACATATTTCTCGGCCCTGTGACTGCATGCTGACTCTATCAAACATATCTGATGTTGAAGGGCTGTTGCAAAATCTTGCTTGGGCATTATTTTCCATCAGCTTTAGACAAAACGATAAAACATGTAATGAGCTTTGACAGAGGTTAAAACAAACAAATATCCAGTCCAAAAGATTGCTGCTGAAGGTATCAATTTCTGGTTTATGTATACATGTATTAAATTTCAGACAAAATATGACAGGTGTAGAAATAATTTATTCTGGCATTTCTGTTGGAAAAGAATGTGAAGTGTTCTCAGTTCTAAAACACAGCATGTTGAAAATAACACACAAAGAGTAAGCCCCATTTTGTTGTGGATTTTAAGGCTTACAGAAAGGGTAAGTAAACCCCGAATATAGTAACAAGTATTTTCTGTGAGCTCTCAGGAGAAAGTAACTGACAATAGTGAACACCAAGAAAATGACTCTATGAGCTCTGAGGTGAAAGTAACTGACAATAATGAACAGAAACAAGTACATGTATATTCGTTGAGCTCTCAGGGGCAAGTACAAACCATTGATTTTCTTAACTAAATTTATTTATTATAATGCAAACTGCAATAGCAAATGAAATCATCATCTATGACCATGTAACAGAACCCCCTGACAATATATATGATGAAAAAACTAATGGAAAGGACATAGAAGGCATATTTCAGAAATGAATGATGAACCCAGTTAAAGAACAGCGCTCTACTCTAACATTCAGGAAGAAGATGTATCTCCATTAATTGTAATGTACCACAATATTTCTAAGCAGTTACTCCAAGAAAAGCTGCTAAGTTTGTTACATCAATCCAAAAGAAGACTGTAAGAAAACGAAAAGTCACACCTCATACTTAGAAAAAGAATGTAAGGGTACGAGTGAGATTGAGTGGAAAGAAATACGAAAGTACAACTGAAAAAACATTGCCAGAGAAACAAATGAAACCACCTTGTAACAACTGTAGATTAAAATGCACATCAAAAATTTCCAAAGAAGAACGGCAGAAACTTTTCTCCTCCTTTTGGACCCTTGAGTCATATGAAAGACAAAATGATTTTGTATGTTCCAATGTAACAGAACGTAAAATAAGGATATACCTTGATGAAAATGAAAGCACCCAAACTAAGAAAAGGATGGTAGTTAGGACTTACAATTTAGAAAGTGGTGGACAGGTACACAATGTATGTAAGAAGTTTTTCATGGCTACCCTTTGTGTTGGCGATGCCTATGTCAGCCATGCAATTAAAATGAAGTTGAATGGTCGTTTTAATGGAAATGAAAATCGTGGGAAACATACACCACACAACAAGACAGAACAGACCAAACTATTAAGAATTCGTGAGCATATTGAATCATTTCCTCAAGTTGCAAAAATAGTAAGTGAGTATGATCAGGAAATACCACAATCACGAACCGCAGACAACCCCATGGCACCGCGAGGAAAAGCCGCTCAACCACCAGGAGACACCAGGAAGACAAATAAAGCAAAGCAACCAGCTCTCTCTTCCCCATCAAGATGATTGCAATACTATAATGGACATAAAGTAACGTACAACAAAACATAGAACAGTTACAGATTCCCACAATTGGAGTAAGTCATTACATAAGAAAGACTTCCACAAGACAGTTTTTGGGGCCAGAGCTTAAACTATCCTGTATGTACGACTTATACCAATAGAAGTGCCAGTTAGACGGTGAAGTACCTGCATCAAATTTCATATATAGAAAGATGTTAAATAAAGAGTACAATTTCTCTTTTCACCTTCCAAAGAAGGATCAATGTAATACATGCAACAAATATCATCAGGCAGTCAGAGAGGGTAAAGAAACTGCTGTAATGAAGGAAGAATATGAAGCACACCAAGCAAGGAAAGTCAGGTCAAGACTGGAAAAAGAGGCAGACATGGAGAAAGCAAATTCTTCTACCTACATGTTTGTGGCCATGTTTGACCCCCAGTCTGTCTTGTACACACCTTGCACATTAGTTAGTTTGATGTACTATACGAGAAAATTATGTTGCTATAACCTGTCTGTTTATAATTTAAGTAATAAGGCTAGTACTTGCTATCTGTGGTCACAGGTAGAAGCTTCGAGAATGTCGTATGAAGTTGCCACATGTCTGCGCCTGCAACGGCAGTCATTGCCACTGAACATAGAGCATAATGTTTTGTATTCAGGTGCTTGTGGGGGACAAAACAGAAACCAAATTATTGCAACCAGGCTAATATCAGCTGTTTAAACAACGAACAGTACTGCTGTCATTGATCATAAGTTTCTTGAAAGTGGCCATACGCATATGGAATGCAATTCTATGCATTCAGGGATTGAATTCTCCAAGAAAAAGACATCAATTTATATACCAGCTGGGTGGGATACTGTCATGCACATGGCTAGACGTTAAAATCCATATTCCTGTAGTTCCTCTAAAGCATGGTGATATCATTGACTTCAAACAGAAGATAAAAATGTGAGGACTACAGTGGCTGGTTAGAAGGTATACTGGACAAAAATATGATGGATGCGCTTTCAAAAGGAGTCCAAATATTTGCTTTATTAAGTATGAACTTGATGAAGAATTCCAAGCCATCCATCTCAAAGGGATAAAACGAGGAAGAAACACAGATGTGACTTCTACAAGTGACAAGCTGCCACAGACCATGACTGACAATTTCATCATTAGAGGATATCCAAGCAAACTCGTTAAAAGCGCCATCGCCAAAGCAGCATCCATAAGAAGAGAAGACCTCCTGCAGCCACAGAACGCAACCACCCAAAACAAACAAATTATACCCTTCATCATCACCCATAACCCTCAAAACTCACCTATTGGCAAAATATTAACCAAATACCAACGAATAATAGAACTCAAACCAATCACGGACAGCAAAACTCTGGTAGTGTATAAACGAGCCACAAACCTCAAACAACTACTGACATGCACAGACATTGACCCACACCCAATAGACAAAGGTAGCTCACCATGCAGAAAGCCATGCATTACTTGTCCTTTTATGCAGAGAACAGACATTATCACCTCATGGAAACAAAAAAAAGTTTCAAATTAAGGGCCAATTTAACTGCCAAACCAAAAACGTTATATTCGTCATAAACTACAAAAGATGTGGAATACAATATGTAGGACAATCAGGCAATACACTCAATGAACATTTTCATGGACATCTTGTGGACATCAGACAAGGCAATAACGTCATGCCAGTGTCACGTCACTTCACGTCCACAAAGCACACAAGAGACGACGTCAACACCACAGTTGTCGCCCAGACAACGGACAACTTAAACGTATGTCTACGAACTGAAGAAAGCTGAATAGACACTCTCAAAACCAAACACCCATCAGGACTTAATTTAATATATCAAAAAGATGAATAAACCATTCCATTGCAGTAAGTGCAATAAGAATTTCTCTACAGAGGGCAACCAAAGACGCCATAATGAAGCATTTCACCAGGAAGACAGAACGAGACACCAATGCTGGCATTGCAACAAAACATATGCTAGACTAGAAACCGCCAGAAAACAAAATGTACATGGAGACACAGAACCAAGACCAGTAAAACTAACAACAAAGAACCCACGCTGGACACCAGAAATCAAGGCTCCCAAACCATGGATCCCTCGCCTGAAGCCAGACCAAGAACAGTACACCGAATTTACGTTCCTATACCTCAAACTGAAACCAGTCACTAACAAGATAAAACAGAAACAGCACATCAGCAGACTAGACCCTTACATCGTGGTCACCTTGGAAGAAGCATTAATGACAGTAACAGACGAGGAATCAACCATAGGAAGACTTAACCATTTACAGACATTAGAAGATCTTGAAGTTTCCCCATCATCGTCCTGCAGCACCGTAACAGGGATTTTCAGTGAATACACGGACTAAACAGAGGTTCTAGCACTACCATAACAGTATAAACAGTTAAAACTTACTTTTAATGCAGTTATAATCCATCATTTCCTACTTTCATTTACTTGACTATTTTTAGAACAATAGAGATCACGTGACCAAACTTATCCGTATTTTGGCAATTCAGTAAGCCATTCATATTATTATCTTGTCTTGAAAAAAGTCTTAGATGATCGAAACTGGTCGACGATTAAACACATTCTGATAATCTAGTCCGTTGTTGGTTGTTTATTCTGTTTTTCTCCTGAATCCCCTACCTAATAAAATAGTTAAAACATGGTTGCTGTAACTTGGCTTAATGTGGCTTAGCATTTCCTGCCCTCAAAGTCAGTACGACCAGGCAATGCCACAATCACATACTGTAGACCAACGCACGGCACTGTTAAGAGTTGAGAGGGAACATTTACAGTCACATGACATGGCATTAAACGTCTGTATCACTAGACTTAACATTACACAATCTGAATTGAATCAGTCAATAGGTAATATGACAAAAATATTTAGACCCGTTTTAAATGTTTTTAACCAGGGTTTACTGGCCTCATAAAAGAACTAGGGAAGATGTTTTGTAGGACTTATACCGCTACGATAATGGTCAGTATTGATTTTAATATGCCTGAATCGCTGCCATCTTTATGATGTCAAAGACAGTCGTTACAGACTTAAGTCTTTAATTCACACGGAAAATGAGTATAATTTCTGACTAAAATGTAATATTAATTGAAGGCATAACATACTTACAGGACCACTCTAAAGTAGGCTAAATTCATTTAATTTTGCTTGGTTGCATTTCGACAGGTAATAGCCAAACTACGCATTGGACATTTTTATGGAAATTGGCTTTTTCCCATTTTCTAAGCCATCATGTAGCAAGGCATCTGTCATCAAAAAATTATAGCAGTATCTTAATTAGATGTGAAGATATTAATAAAAAACCAAACCAATTATCTCATATCTATACTTCATGATTCTGTCAAAAAAGCCCAACTTCTGTTCCACGTTTTTGGCATTTACGATTGTTCTATAAATTTGATGATATAATGCGCAAAAATCTCTTAATGTCTGTTAACACATATTGGCTTTTTTCACATTATTGCAAGTTTGATCTGTAGTATATAGCTAGAAAATGTTATCTTGTGCTAGTTGCTTTTGGCTAAATAGAAAAATGCTGTCTTGGAAACAAATATTACAGCTTAAACTAGGTATCTCGAGGTAGCATAATTTATCTTAAAGGAGACATAATCATTATGCTCTTATGTTACAGCCATATCCACGTATCTATCAATAGTTGAGTTGTGCTATTAAAATTGCTTTTGTAACTTGCCTGCTTAAAACAAGTAAGTGATGATACTAATCTGTATAACTCATTTCAATGTTCTCAGTTTTAACACGCTAAGGAACATCTGGCATCAATATATTTTAGAAATCAAATAAAAGAAGTAAAACCATGTTCTCACATTGCTAAATTGGCTAGCTGAGGAATCATGTACATGGCAAAGAGTGTCCTGGATTGCAGGAATACTTGTTAATTAAAGGGTGAGTAAATTTATTGTTATTGTTTACACAACTTTCTATTTAACTAATCAGCTGCTAATTATGACTAAATGTCGTCTGCTGTATCACCTGCTTGTTTAAGTAGCAAACAGTGTGGACCCAGATCAGACTGCTCCTCTCTTGGTCAACATTGTTTGTCTGGATATCAGAATTAGTCCTTGATGTGAGTATTTACATGTAGCAGATGACATCAGCAGCAACATTGTCAGATGCCTGGGAAGTTTAATAATATGCCTATCACCATCCTTATGCAACTGCAATAATCCTAACAATGAACGCAGTCAACCATACAGTCTTTGTGTAACGGCTCATACAAGACAAGCTTACTATATTGAAGGGCTCTGTAATAAGTTTGATAAATGAATCACGTCATGGGAAAACATGTTTTTTGCATATGAGAAAACAAAGGTATATATCAATTGCTAAGCTATTAAGTTACAACATGTTGTATATAATTCCTCAACTTCATTCTCTGAAACATCAAGCCTTAAACCATCTCATGTGTCTGTACAGCCCAGTTTTTGAGGTGGAAACCCCAAAGACAGGTTTTCTCGTGACAAGACTCAAACAAAAACTACCAACATGAAAGCGAAAATATAAATAGAAGGCCCAGAAAGTTCAATAATCATGACCATTCCGTATAACAACCATAAACTACATGCACTCAATAGCAGTACAATCAGCCCTTTCTTCCACACTGTTTGCCTACTAGTGTTGTTTGCTCATAGCATTTGCGAACAGATCGGAAAATGTCGGGCCTGTTCTAGCTCCAATCTGATTTGATATAAGATGGTATTCTTAAACGGTAGAAAATTATCAGCAGATGACAAAAAGGCATGATTTCCAGGGAGCATAGGGATAATCCACATGCAACTGCAGACATAACATTAAACAGGCGAGAATTGCTTAATACGACCGCTTTAATCTAGTGCTTTCCTAACTCTATGGACAGATATGCCTCAAAAAAGCGCTTTTTTGTAACCCATCGCGCAACGATAACATTCCTATTCAATATATACATGCACATGAAGCGCTACATAGCGCTCTGCTTATGCAAGGGCTCGTTTCACATATGGCTTTCCGCGAAACTGCTCAAGAATAGTTTTGTAGCCCTACAAAGTGCTATATTGTAACATACCGTTGCATAGCTAAAAGCCACAATGCGCTTCAAAACGCTCTCGTTAAGCAACGCATCCCAGGTGAAAGTTGCTTAACGCGAGCGCTTTAATGTAGCGCTGCATAGTGTTTTCTTAATTCTATGCAACGATTATGCCCTCAAAAAGTGCTGTTTTGTATCAGCCCGTTTCGCATTGATAACATTCCTATTCAAGATATGCATACACATAAAGTTCTATGTAGCGCTCTGCCTATGCAATGGTTTGTTTCACAAATCGCTTCCGTGAGACTGCTCAAATTTAGTTTTGTATGGCTATGAAGCGCTATAGTGTAACATATTGTCGCATGGCAAAGTTACACAAAGCACTACAAAACTCTCGCCTTAAGCAACACAACCAAAGTAAAGGTTAGCAGTAACTAGGGAATAATAAAATAAAAACAGAAAGTGACCCCAAACAAAAGTTAAATAGTTCAGCGGAGGGTGGTTATAACGTGAAGACCTGTATAGTGTGGTTGTAACATGGCTGCCTTTTCAAATTCAAAATCAGAGCAGACGGTTGTGCGTGACAGGCAAGGTTGGCACGATATTACCCGCCCGGGTAAACCCACCCCATAAAACCCGGGTTTACCCGGGTTGGGCAATAAGGTCATATTACCCACTTTGGGCAATATGCGGGTTTTATGAATTTTTGGTCTTAAAATTCTCTGTTTATAGTCTGATGATAGATATAAAAATGTAAAAACTATTCAATATAACCATATTTTAATCTGTTTAAATGGTAATAGTGAGATAGTCATTAAAATATGAGTATCAACATTGACATTTAAATACATGTTTTTACAAGATACAGACAAGTCAGTTCTCAACTATGATTATTATTATCTAGTCTATTATCATGACTATGCCAGTCTACCAATCTTTCCCCTGAAAAATATCTTGGGCTTCAATTATATAAACAAATCTGTTCTGGGTCTTATTGCTTGATCATATTGGAATAAATGAGAATTTTAAAGCTAACATTGATTGGTGATGAGCTGTTTTTTGCTTAAGCCTGAATAAACTTTATGTATGTATAATTCTTTTCCAGAGTTGTGAATAAGTTCCCATTTCCCAATACAACTGCATTAAAATACATTCACACTTTTGTTACTTGGACCAAAATGACTGCATTTGACCATAATTTCAAAAGCCAAGGATAATTGCTCAATTACTGCCCCAAAGGTGTGAATCACAGTCAAAACAATAGTTATGTTATTTTTCTAAATTTTGGGATATCTCCACAGTTTTTTGTAATCATCCTAAAATTTTACCACAAGGTAATACCATCAAAAGATGCAGACAGAAATGCTAACAGTTTTAATCCTGATCAGACTGTTTCTCTTTAGACCACAGCACTGTTAGCACAGAAAAACTGTAAGGTATAGCAGCTGGTTGTGGGAGTTATGATAAACTTTCAGATTTATAAAACCCACATAAAACCCCAAAAACCCGCCCTCATAAAACCCATAAAACCTGCCGGGTTGGGCTTTATGATAAAACCCGGGTTTTATGCCAACCCTGGTGACAGGATGCCGTGTCTATAAATTAAAATTGTATCCATCACTTTTAGTCCACCAGATTCTGCAGTCATATACGAATGCACCAGTCCATTCTCTCTACAATAAGTTTTTCAAAATTTCAATAAAGACAACTTTCTTTAAAACAGCTTATATTAGCTTCTTTTTATTCGAAATTTAATTTATACAGGGAACTAGATAAATGACAACGTATTTCACAATGCTTTAGCATTGAACATCATTTAAAAATGGGCAGCTACGTATTACATCAGAGATTGGTTGATTGTGTAACATTTTATACCGCACTATACCTGTCCAGTTGCTTAAACAGTGGTTGCTGATCACTGATTACAAGTACCACGTTATAACGATACTCCCACTGTAACTACTGTAGCTGTTTTCAACTGTCGGTACATGGAACTTTCTAATTTTAGGCCACTATGAGTGAGCTTGACTGGTCTGACTGGTCTTTGGAGGAGGCCAGTTTTGGTAACATGAAAGATTTTGTTTGTTTGTTTGATTTGATTCTTTACGTCCCATCAACAATCTTTCAGTTAAACACGGACGGGTCTTCCTGGGTTGAACCAGTACTAAGCTAGGATAAATGTGTCTTGCTCAAGGACCACAACGCAGTGACGCCTGTGAGGCTCGAACCCGCGGCCTCTCAATCTCGAGTCAAGGGCTCTACGACTGAGCCACTGCGCTCCCATAGTAACATGAAAGAAATATTATCGACTCCAAAGGATGATGAAGCTGAGCAAGGCAGTTAAACTAATATGGGAGACACCTTACACCATAGGTCCCAAAATTGTGATACTAGACAAAGGACAAATGATGATGAAACAGTTAATTGCGATATAAATGTAACTGAGTGTGTATCTCAAACAAATTGTGTATCACAACAGTCTGTAGATCAAATTCAAGAAGAGAATATAAAACTAAATCAACAACGATTTGTGAGTGAAATTGAAAAAGAAACTGTTATGGAATGCAGTTTTACTGACATCGAAGATACTTTACACCTTACTTCCAACACTTTTCACAAAAGCCAAAGACCAAATGATGAAGAAACGGTTAACTGCTATGTGAATGAGTGTGTATCTCAAACTGATTGTGAAACACAACAATCTGTAAATCAAATCCAAACAGTGAACGAAAAAAGAATTCAACAACAAGTAGTTATTAAGATTTAAAAAAAAACTGTTAAGGAATGTAGTTTAGCAAATATGAATGAAACTTTGCATCATACTTCCGTAAATGTTGACCAAAGTGGAAGGACACATGATGACCAAACAGTCAATTGCAGTACAAACGTAACTGCGTGTACATCGCAAACTGAGTGTGTATTACAACAGTCTGTAAATCAAAGTAAAGATGAGAATGAAGATCAAATTAAAAAAAAAATCTATGAGTGAAATTGAACACACTTTTAACCAAAATGTTAAAGAAACAGTCAGCCAAATTGAACACCAAATCATAAAAAAATCTGTAGAAGAGTCAGTGAACCAAACTGGTTATAAAGCTCTTGATACAATTGGAATACCTAAAGGAATACTCAGAAATTTCAAACTTAAAGCTAAACGCAATCTGAAGACAAAAAAAGATAAAGCTTCAAATGTTGTAATAAAAAGACGGATAGTTAAAGGCAAAGCATTATCTTAGCAACACTCTAAAGTCAGTCAAACACACTTCGGTGCAAAAGGGAGAAATTTATTTAAACCAAATATGTCTGATGTATCTGGTAAATCACTTGTTACCAAACGTGTTGTTAATGATAAACAAAGATCCACTTAGGCCCAGATAGGTTCTCAGAAAGAAAACAAGGACAAGCATTGTTTACCTTCAAAGCACCAACACAAAACCAAACAGAATGCCTGCAACAGAAAGCGTCAAGATTCGTTTAGCTCAAATGATGATGCACCATTGATTGAGCTTAAAAGAGGAACCCCACTATCGGAGCAAGAGTATGATAGTGAAGCTAGTTACAAACCAACAGCAAATGACATTGATTCTTCTGATTCAGAAGGTTCTGACTATCTGCCTGAAAAAAGAACAAAATAAGCTTCACAAGGAAGGTTTCTTGAAAGAACAATGGAATAGTTCAATTAGAAGACTGAACTCAGAAAAACAGAACAACATACAAGTTTCAAAGAAAGTAATGTAACAGAATCCTGCTAAGAAAAAACAACAACAGAAGGACAATGCTAAAAAAGGTGCCAAAATTCTTTGACCCCTGAGCTTAATACTTCACATGCAGTTTTGAAAGAGTCAGCAAAACATTTGGCACATGGTAAAGATCAGAACAGTAAAAATAATACTGAGTTTTTTTTTACTCTTGTGGAAATTGCTAAAAAAGAGAGCAGAAAGGAAGAAAAAAAGAGAAAGAAAACTACAATTTTACTGAAAAGTAGATTAGACCAGCTCTTATTTAGTAATGGCTTTGTACGCCAGAAAGTAAAATCAGATGGTAACTGTTTTTTAAGCATCCATTTTGGCGATGAAACAAAAAAATTGACGGCAATATGCCACATCATTTGCTATGCCAACATCTTGAAGAAAATGTTGACGAATATATTGGATTCTTGAAAAATAGAAATTCTGCAGAAGATGATGTGACTCTAATCAAAGAGTATTTCAGAGCGCTTGATTTGCTGAAACAAAGTGGCTACTGGTCAAATTCAGCAGGTGATTTTCTACCATTAGCACTTGCCAACTGGAGTCATCGCCCATTGTGTATATATTCAAGCCGACCAGAACAGCCTGTAATTGAGACCCAACCAACATTATGCCCACCTACAGAAGAAGATAGCATCTGTTTAGCCTGTAAACATGTCATCTGGAGGTATTTCAGATCACTAGGACGGGTGCAAAAAGTGTCCAATCGAAGATCTAGACCAAATACAATTAGACACTGGCCAGGAGCAAGAGCAGATGCAAAATGGCCCGAAACAAAAAAACAAACAGATGGAGACGGTGATAATGAAAACTCACATAGCTCATTTGCAGCTGACATTATATCTACACCTAACGGAAAAATGCTTCTGAACAGGAAATACTTCTAATGAGCCAGACATTTGTCCTGATGGAACAAAACCAGACGAGTATGATTGAGTTGGAGATTATGATGCACCTACCTGGCTATTTACTGCAGAACTGTAAGAAGCCGATCAGAACAGTAGATACTTCCTTATCCATCCAAGGCAAGAGGAAGAAGCTCCATAACCACAAAAGGGGAAAGTCATCCAGGATAGAAGATGGTTCTAGCTCCGACCTATCCACTAGCTCTGGCCCCGAGGTTATAACACTTTTTTCATACTCAACTCAGCTGAGCACGAAATTTATCCTGCTCATAAATGTTAAAATGCCAACAATTATTGGCATTTAACATTTATTAGCATAATAAATACAACATCTGAGAATCTTAAAGCAAGAAATGTCTTTATTTGTCTGTATTTTAGTTTTTGTGAGCATTTGAAATTTCATGCTTAGTTGAGTTGAGCATGAAAAAAGTTTAAATAACCTCAAGACCTGAGTCTGGAGAGAGTTCTGCATTATATGATTCAGACTCTTATTCTGAAGACAATTCATCTCAATTAGATGACCAGGCAGACCAGCATAAGCCCACAACGGGGCAGTCACAGGGGCTGCTGTTGACAAAGGAGAGGAGAAATATGTCAGATTTGGCATTCTTGATAAGGAAAAGAAAATTTACTTCAGATGAAGTTCTGAAAAAGATCCTTGACAGCTATCCTGTCCCATCCCTTGTTAAAGCAATGGAGTTGGATGATTACATGCCGGAACTGTTTGCCTCCACGAGTTTTAGTTCTAGTACATAAATGTGTATTTGAATGATACTAATAATGACATATTGAACAATACACACAATGGTGTATTTCAATGATACACTCTAGTGGAAAATCTGATGACCAAAACGTGGCTTAAATTCAGGGGAGAATAGGGATGGTAATGGGTCCCCCTAAGAAAAAAACTTTGGATGGATCTTAAGCACATTAGGACAGGAATGATGGCCAATTCTCTGGACATTATACGAATGCCTTTGGGCTGTCGAGAAGTCCATAACACTTCTCACACAGGCACTCACCTCTGCTACATACAAACATACAAGAGGAGGATGAACATATTATAAAATCTGACTAAGGATGTAAAGGAGGCGAAGTGACTGCTCAAGCACAACAGGGAGAAATTTCTAAGCACAAAAATCTCTTCTGGAAGAAATTCTATAAAGCCCTGTCCAAAGCTGTCTGTATCAGGAAAAAATCAAAGGTGATAAACCAGCAGTTTTGCTCCAAGCATAAAGGGAGGAAGCACAAACATGAGAGAAAAGATTCCAGGTGGCCCTTTTTCATCATAGGCCCCACGTCATGGATCTGGACATGGCTGCTGAGTCACATTCTACAGCATTCTTCAGCAGAGCTAGAGGTTCTCATCACCAATCCAATAGAGGTAAGCGTGCCTTCTTCACTGTCTCAAATTCAGCCCCTAAAACAGGAGGAACAGTGGAAGGAAGTTCTGGGCAGGAGGCAGTGTAACCAGAAATGGACTTGATCTTTGCCAACTTTCTTACTTTGAATTTATTGCATCCAGCAGTAAGGTACCTCAACCTCAGGGTATAAAACGTTAGAGTAGCAGCACACTTGTGTTCGTTCTATCTCAACTGAGAACTCTAGCTTGTCCCTTACATTCTATAATTATTTAAAAATTGAATTAGCATATCAGACGCTGATGCTAAGAAGCTTGAAACATATTATACACATTTCAAGAACTATGTACAACCTAAACTTAACCCCATATTCGCTAGATGTCTGTTCAACAATCAAAATCAGGGAGCTGATAATATTAATGCGTTTGTCATAAGACTTAAAACGAAGGCTCTAGACTTTAACTTTGCAGAAAGATTCAAAATGATCCACTACAGAATTGTTTCTTGTTGTACCAGTAAAAAATGCCTTAAGAAACTTATTAAACAGGTGGAAAAACTCACTATGGACAAGTTTTTCAAATCGTTCAGAACTTAGAGTACTATCTAAACAGTTATCAAAGATGTCCTTATCTGGAGCTATTGTCATTAGCACCGACGTTATATACGTAAAAGGTCCACTGGAGGTGCTTGACTCAAGATGACACCTATGAGCAGGATGATAAAGGAATCAACAGCAGATAAATCAACAGCCAAAGTGTGGCAATTGTGGGACTCACCATTATAAAAAGACTGCCACTCATTTGGTCAAGTGTGTAACAATTGTGGCAAGTGGAATCACTTCAAACATCTGTATAGATCGTGGCCTGTCCATAACACTGACAATCAGAGTGAATATGACAATGTGTACTCTGGATTACATTATAGTGACAGCATCAGGAATAATTTACAGACATGATAAGCGCTTTTTCTTGTGTTTCACTTTTGCCAGAATGTGCATTCGCTAAGTTAGGGATGACGGGGGCTATTTGATACACGCTGTTAGTTGATACGGAAACTTAAATATTATTTGGCTCAAGAAAACAGAAATGCTTGTCAGTGCCTTAGTTATTTCCCTCTATTTCACTTAAACAGATAATCGTACACACCCATTGATAGTGGAAATCGTTTTATTTTTTTTAAAACTTGTTCTCATGCATTTCGCAATAGTATTCCAATGTTATATATATATATATATATATATATATATATATATATATATATATATATATATATATATATATATATATATATATATATATATATATATATATATATATATATATATATATATATATGTATGTGAAGTTGATGTATGGTAAACCAGTACAGTTGACGTAGATATGAACTCTTTGTTCTCAGGAATGGCATATATTGCGTAGTGCAGAATGGGGTTAGTTGATACATGCACGGTGGGGCTTATTGGAACAGATTATCAACTAACCCCGGGACTTCAAAATAATAACAGCAAGTTCAATAGCGACATAACCTTCCATAAAAAACTATCCCTAAAAAGTAACAATATATAAAACAAGTTTTATAAATATATTTCTCATAAGAAACTTTTTTTGGATTTGATATATCCATGTAATGTGCAAAACCAGGTTGATACCAAGGCAGTTTCTTGTACCATTTCAGAATCATGGTTACAAAATACATTCAGACAACAGACAGATGTTTAATGTCAAAGGACATACTGCACAAAGCAGTAATGAATACAAGACCATTTGGTCACTTGCGGAGGCTTACCGGAAAAAAGCCAGATGATACTATGTTGGTATGTTAAAAAGCTAGAGAGCAGGGACTAGAGAAATTTCAATTCAACAAGGCAATACTGCTCAAGGACTACATCTTGAAAGCCTCAAATATATATTTTGGTCTGTCACCAAAAGGAGTATGTTGTTTGGCATATGAATGTGAAGTGGAATTTGAAATACCAACCCTAAAATGTGGAGGGAAAATTCATGCGCTTGGGTAGATTGGTTCACTAGATTTATGAAGAGGCATTATGAGCTGTCATTACACCCCCCTGAAATGACAAGTTTGGCCAGAGCAACTAGCTTTGACAGTGAAAAATGATAAGTTGTTCTTTTCTGAACAGGCAGCCATGGATCTCAATAAATTAGGACCAGAGCTAATTTGGAATGTTGTCGAGACCAGAATGACTACTTTTAAAAAATCAAAAAACGTTTTTGCTGCAAAAAGACTTAAATAGATAGGTTCTGTATAATCTGGAGAGAGACGTTCACTGCTAACCATGTGCGGTGCGGTATCTGCATCTGGCAATTTGGCATGTGACAATGACTGAGGTGGGAGTTTATATTGTGGGTCGGTAAAAAAATTAAAATAATTATTTGTGGAGATGTGGTTATAGAATTTTTAATTGGAAAAGATGGAACATTGTAGTGATGAACAAATGCCATGTTTATTTTTCGTATTCGTGAACTTGCTTGTGAGAGAATAGGTTTTGAAATGTTGCCACGCTTTTTGTTGCGTTGCCTATAACCAGAATTCGCGTCTACAGTGGAGAAAATTCGGAATTGTTAGTTTTGCTCAGACACAAAGTTTATATTTATGTGTATTTCCTTACTACTGACTGTACTTGGACATCACTAATTAAAAAAAAAACAACAACAAGGGAGCCCTTAAGTAAAGATTGTCTTCTAGAATTATCCCTCATGATATAACATAATATTCTATGCGTATACCTAACAGTCAAACACTAGGTCTACCTAAGTATACATACATATATACATATACAGTGACATATATTCATAAGCTAGTGAAGCATGTCTACTACAGATGATAAAGACGGTAAAAGGGTCTTGACCAAAAGGGTAAGGCTGATGAATCACCTGAATCCGATAAACCCTATCCTAGACTGCGCTGTAGGGGATCATTACACGATTTACATGAAGCATCAGACCCCAAAACATCTTATTCGCTGCCTGAACTTATTAAAAAGGGGTTCATGGACAAAGATTTTATGAAGACCATAGTCCCCTCCATCATTGCACAGCTACAACCCTCGATCGAAAACGCTATACCCAATACAATGGAAACTGTCCTGGCGTCCACAATAGCTACTGCAATTGAATGGAATTATAATGTTGTGGTCCCCATCTCACTGCTCTAATAAGTTACAACCACTCAACCATACAGTATTTGGACCTTCCAAGAAGTATGTAACAATGTCTCAGGACAACTGGATGAGAAACAACCCAGGAAAAACAATGACAATTTATATTTTGCCTGGAATAGCAAGGGAATCATGACCAAAAACTGTGCAACCATCAAGCATCACAAAAGGGTTTGAATTATGCAGAGTTTTTCCATTCAATAATAATATCTTTACTGATGTCTAGTTTGCACCATCAATGGCTACTGACCATCCGCTGACAAAGTCTGATGACAATGACAAAGATAAAGAGACCAGCAACCCAGATTGTTGTAATGTACGTAGATTTACCCTTAAGGTCAGGAACCAGTACCAAAGAAGAAAACTTAAGCCACTGTAATAGAGGTACAAGAGAGCGATGCAAACAGTTTTGGGGTGGTAATATCAGATTAACTGGAAGAAAGGGGGAGGGGAATTGTTGAAGTACATGGTGATGGTCACTGCCTATTATATGCCATCAGTGAAAGCCTCAAAGAAGAATCGTTTGCCATATGTCAAAAAACATACTCTGTGTCTTAGAGTGGGAATAAAGACAAGAAATTTGTATGTTTTCTATCTCTGACTCTAATGCGTAATATTTGTTGTAAACAAAAGAAACGTTATACCAAACAAGCTAAGCCCTAAGTCTTCATATTACAGCGTTACGTTAATGTCATCTTTGGCGCTAATATCATAACACTCTATGTTAAGTTACGGAATGAAGTAAATGACTATAACATTATTATCAAACATTTTCAAGTGGGCACTAGCATACTAGAAGGTGTTAACAAGTATATAACTGGAAAACAATATAATACAGATTGCGCTGACATCATTCTGTTGGCACTGTCCAATGCCCTTGGCATAACAGCGACAGTTTATCAGTATAGGGTAGACAGTGTTACTGAAATAAACAAATGCACAGAAGGCCTGGTGTAGCTGCAGCCGGAGTTATCCACCTTGCCTTACCCAGGGATGGAGGAGGTGCCTACTATAATGCAGTTTCAAAAAACATGAACGTCAAGCCTGAGAAAAAACCACAGAGTCAATTGCAAGGACACAACCGCAAGAAGTTTTTGGTTCAAATGCCTATAATATTTACTCCATAACACATAAGACCTTTTTCAAAAGGCCCCAGATAGGCAGCAAAATCAAAGGGTAGGAAAATATTTAAGTGCTATTTTGATGGACATTAACAGGCAATAACTCATGTTTGAAAAAATAAAAATGTGGCTGAAGCAACTTTTAATCTACAGTTTGACGTAGTAATGGTTCAGAACAGCTTTAATGCAATTTAGAAAATAAGTTTACAAGTTATTGAGCTTTTACTCATTTTATTGCAGTTTTCCCATACAAATTAATGATAAACGAATAAACAGGGGCAGTAACTCTTGCTGAACTGTGTAGATAGTTTAATGTATTATATTTGCGCCTGGTATGCCAATTACATTTACCTCAGTATGTTTCAAGTAAATACGGTTACAAATATTAAAGTTATAGCTTTACAGGCAAATAGTGTTTAGTCATGCAAGTTATGGTAATTGGTGACAGTAGTGACCTTAATATGCAGTTTTGAATAAATGTTTGTTGCATGTTGACATAACATTCGCAAGCTGTTAACTTAAAGTGGTCGCTGCAAACCTAATTTTCCTCATCAGCATAACTCCTCAATGGGCCCCCATGAGAGATAGCGCAGCTTCCACATCCAGCCAGCAAGATCAGAGCAAGGCTTACAACAGCAACAAGCAGTCAAGAGTTAAATTTATGTTAAAATAAGAACGATTCTACATGTTTTAGAGGGTTTTTACTTTTCATCAAAGTTATACAAGTTTCTGAGGTGTTTTATGACTTAATTTTCTAGGATAATTCGGAGATTCAGAACAGTAAGTTGCAGTTTCCAACTTCTCAAAACTTTAAATTATTCAGGAATAAGTTTTGAATCGCCATTTTGTTTGCGAGAACATGCTTGCAAAGGGCGTTTAGACGCACGCTCAGTTTGAGAATACATTGGCCAAACTTATGTTTGTTCAATAGCGTGATATTTCGACCTGCGAGGCCTAAGCATTATGATTGTTAGCATTATTACTAAATTATCCCTTGTCGGTTAAATAATACAACAAAATATGGAAACAGATTAGGCTATTTTATTTGCCACTGAAAAGAGATATTAAGAATAATGCTCACAACAAATAATGACAGGGAATAGATGCGAGTCATTAAAATAGAATAATGCTCACAGCAGTTAATACCAAGGAAATTCTCTGAGCTACTTGCCTTGTGGCGTGTTTATCGCCGACATATTGGCAGGGCTGTTTATCACTTGAATATGCATGTGTCAGGGACATACTACGCATTACTATATTTGGGGTTATAGTACAATAAAGTTGTTCTGGTTATTGGAATTATGAATGGAAGTATCTTATTATGCCAGAAACAGGACCAGATGATACAATCATTTAGCTACGATTTTTTTGGAAGAAAAATCCCTTTGTTATGCCACAAAAAGGGTCCTGTGATGCGATATTATTTAATTATGATATTAGGGAAGAAATAATTCCTTGGTAAACTTAACTTCTTCAAGATATAACGGAGAAATGAAGTTTCTTTTCTCGTTTTTTATATAATGGACTAGAAAAGGAGGTTTCTTTTCTCTTTGAGAGATTAGTAATATATACATCTCGATTTGATTGAGGTATATACATGAAGATTTGTATCTAAAACCGTTTTATGGCATTTTCAGATGTCATAGAGCTCAAGAGAACAGTCTGATGAAACGCCAAGGGGGGCAGAGGAATCAATTACTTCACTAAGCCATTCTGTGCTGACCCTGTTAGAAATCGCCTGAAAGAGTTTTGCAACATTGATGTATCAGTCAGTGTGATGAATAAATCCATTACAGTGCTGCTAACAGAACTGGACGAACTAAAATCCCAGAAATCAGGTACTGAATGTTGGAGGGAGTTGGTGGAACAGCCACAATCAGAACCACTGAGTAAACGGCCCCGGACACAGCACATGGAAAATTGAAACGGTTCAGAGGATCAAGATCCAATTGATACCTACATGCAAGGACAGGAGGATGGCAATGAAATGGACGACTTGGAAGAGGAAGACTTAGTCTCTGACCTCAGTCAATTTTTCACTGACGTTGAGGAAATGGGGCCCCTAATTTAGGAAGAATTGGCCAAGATGGCTAATTCTGCATTACGTGCAAAGCCTCAACCAGACAAGCTTAAGAAACTGCCTGAAAAATACAAGCAACCAGAAAATGTAGAGATCCTTCAAGTGCCTAAAGTGGAGGATATCCTTTGGCAACAGAAAGTCCAATCAAGTACGGCTGTGGCTTTGATCCCCATAATTAAGGCGGTGGGATCTCTACACACAGCTACTAAAAACAAGGAGATCAAAGAGTTGAAAAAACTGATCATTGATTCATTCAAGATTCTTTCTCTTACATGACAAACAATCATGAAAACAGAAGGGAGAAGATTAAGAGAGAATTAGACCCTAAATACAAGGGAATCGGCAACAAAGAGCCTTCTACCACCAATCTCTTTGGAGATCAGCTACAAGAGACCATCAAGACAATGGGAGACTCCAATGTCAATCTTACCAACAACCAAACAACTAGGAAGCCAATTTTAGGAAAAAGGAGGGGGAGTGAGGTCATTCCCCGTCATTACAACCCAGATTACAACTACAACAACAACAACAAGAGCAACATGTCTCGGTTCCGGAACCAAAGTCACAAAGAGAGGTCAAAACAAAAAGTAGACCCAGTAAGTAACTGAGTTTCATGGTTTTTCAACAGGGTTCATACAGGCAAGTATGTGTAATATTCAAGGACTTTTCAAGGACTTCTAAGAGCCTTTACAACAGTTTTCAAGGACTTAATGTTAATGAAAAATACTGATCTAAGTGTTAAAATTCTTCTTCAGAAATGCTACACTGAGATAATGTAGACATTAGTTCTGGAAAATAAGTATAAAATTGTTGCGCCTATATTTGGGGCAGCATATGCTGCACCAAATAAAGGCACAACAATTTTATACGGATTTAGGTCTTTATCAACAGTGCTAAGTCCTACAGAAAATAGTAGAATTCAATGACTTTTCAAGGCTTTTGGGTGATTTTCCAGTAGTTTTCAAGGCAGATTTAATTTTCAAGGTCTTTTCAAGAAAGCCCTCTAAATTCAAGTACTTTTCAATCATGTGCGAACCCTGTTCAAAAACACTCCAGATAACTACATGTGGGGAAAACAGCAAATCATGTAAATTCTTGGACAAAAGTCACTCAAGACAGGTGGATTTTAGAAACTATCTCAGGATATAAAGTTGAAGTGGCAAAAATTCCCAAACAAAAAATTGTTCCAAAGCCCTTAAGATTTAACAAATTTGAGCAGGAAAAAATTGACATTGAGATAGAAAATATTTTACGGAAAGGTATAGGGAAATAGTAGATTTAACTGAAGATGATGAATTTATTTCTTATATATTTATCAGACCAAAGAAAGATGGTTGGGTCAGGATTATTTTGACGTTTATGTATATTGTTTACCAATTTTGGCTTATAAAGAAAACACTTATTTAATATGGTTAGTATACAGAGTCAAGAAAATGCCCACTGTAAGACTATCTACGATATACATGTACTCTGTATAAATCACGCCTTTTAGTGATTGATTTATTGATTGATTTACTGTTGTTCTATTTATATTTTGGCAAATGTCTTATGTCAACTGTCTTTGTTTTAACTTTATAGGCAAAAACATGTAGTATGTTTAGACCAAATAAACTTGCCTTGACTTGATGAGAGGCTGTTGTGACAAGTTGCTTTCAGTCATCATAGAATTTCAATTTTGAAAGGAACTGATTTGAGGATTTCCATATACAGTATGAGGGGCGTTCAATATGTAATGAAAACAGGCCAACAGGTCAGTAAATCAAACAGTTTTATATGTACACACTTCATTATTACTTATTTTTAAAAAGGTCTGTTTCTTGGCTATATAAATTGTTGTCCAGCTCCTTATCTATTTTACACAAGCCACTTTCAAGATAGAGTACTGAAGTACACTGCGATATGAAATGAATCAATGTTTTCAAAAGCAGATACTACAAGAACTAGGGAAGTTTTCAGTCTGCTTCTTTGTGTGGTAAACATCTAGAAATTGGTGATTTATAACTGCAAAAATCTTTGATATTGCTTTATATGCAATGAAATAATGAGGCTGCCATTTTGGTAAAAATCCTTCTTGATGCAACATTCTCGGGCATTCAATTGGCATATTTGTTTTTGTGTGAACAATTGCATAGCAAAAAAGTATACCAAAAGCATCTGTAATATTTCTTCTGGTCACTATGGTGTTTTGTTGAAAGTAATACAGCTGTTTTTGAAATTTCCATATTTAATCTCACTCATAGAGTACCTCTAAATACGTCATTTGAAACAAGAAAAATCACATAAAAATGCCATCTCTGACTTACACTGAAATTGATCAGACAAAATACCATGTTTCATCGAAGTTTGCATTTGTAAGCATTTTTTGGACAATGTTACACGTATTTACATGTAAATAATCTAGCTGGCCAATTCTAGGCGATACAAATATAAGAAATGAAAAAGGTATACCACTCAGATGAGATACCGCTTGTGGTTTCAGTTTAACGGGTCAGCTGCCTATGCACTGTGTGTATTGAATCTTTGATACAATCAAAATTGTTTTTTGCTGATACAAAGCCAAAATGCTGATTTTCAAGAACTGTGTGTTTTTTAGTGTTACGTCCATTGCTTTAAGCGATATCAACGTAAGAGGGGATAACATTATATAACCGTCACATGAGAAATCGGCACCTGTCAAAAGTTGGCAGAGTTTTATCAGATAAAAGGGAAACGAATCTGAAAACTATTGATATGTGACTCATGCATGTTACAGGCTATCGGAGGCTGTACCTATGCGACCGTTTTTTCGAGCAAAAAATGGCGGAAAATTAAGACAAGAATACACACAGCCTGGAGAATAACGGTTATTTCTCTTCAATAAGCTTGGTTTCAGTTATTCAAATACTATCCAGTACTAAATAATGGATTGGAGATATTCTCATAGGTAGATTTAGTTCGAGGTTTGTCCCAAAATTCGATATTTGCCACGGAAACAAGTGTACTTTCTCTCTGCTCAGTGAAACACCGCTACAAACACCGATTTGCGAGGCTGTTTTCAAATGATTCCATTTGAAATCACAAAGTAAATACCTGATTTATCCGCAGTTAAACACTATATATGTATGGGTCAATCGCACCATTTATCTCTTTTTAGTTTATTTTGTATGTCTCGATCATTTTATACACTGTACTCCACACTGTTTTTTCATTTATACTGTAACGTTTTTCGAGCAAGGTTAACATTCCATTGTATGAGTATTTCGAGCAAAATAAAACCACTGTATGCGTATTTTGAGACCAAAATTATTGAACGGGTATTCTGAGCAGAACCTTGATGGAAAAATTAGAGCTAAATGGACCAAGCATGATGTCTGCTCAAATTAGGCTTGTAACATTTCTTTAGCCCAGTCTATCTGTGAGTCGTGGGCCTTTTCTTTGTTTCATCAGAGTATGCTAATTTGATTTGATTGTTTCTCTGTGATGATACATTGCAATAGTTAGAAACCTCCATGCCATCTACACAGTTTTTATTTTAACAACAACATTATCTAGGGTAAAGATTTGGTACCAGTCAAATGTATCTAAGCCCCACTCCAGTGTCTTATGCTACGGTCTGTTTTAAGGCGATGGTTCTATTTCTGTTGATTCATTGTTAATTGTTGCTCCCATTCTGTGTTCATTATGATGGGGAAGAGAGAGAGCTGGTCCCTTTACTTTGTTTGTCTTCCTAGTGTCTTGTGACTGATATGTCAGTGGCTGTTCCTTGAGGTGCTGTTGGTGTGATTGTGGTATTTCCTGATCATGCTCACATCTTTTTATATCTGTGTGGCGTTAAGTCAACAAGCAGGGTCACACTATTTTTATTTAATCTACGCTTCATTCTGAAATTAAGCAAGAATGAGTGTTGAAATTCAACCATGTAATTGTTGGTATTATGATATAATTCTAACATTTTATGTCATAAATAGACCAGGAGCTGATTTCTATACAAGCCTTAGTATTTGAACCAGCGCAGCTTACCTGCCAGATCAGGGTTGACTGTAAAAACACAATCCTGAGGTCTTTTTTGCGACATTGCTAGACAATTAGTACTGTCAAATTGCAGAAGCAAATTTTCTGTACCTGACAGGATCTTTATATGTACCCTACGTTGCATAATGGTAATAAGATAATGAGAGAAAATAGGCATGATGTTCGCCTAATGCTGTTTTTTTTCCAAAAATATATTCCTTTAAATGTGTGTTTTATATCTATGCACTGACATAAGACAGTAAAACAATATGAACTTTTTAGACAAAAGACATATCAGACGCAAAAATGCCTTATGGAAGGGATGTATTTACCCCCACCCCCTAATATAATGGTATCATGATTTGAAAAAAATGTAGTCTTTCCTATATATTAACTTATCAAATAAAAAAACATATTATACATCAAGTGTTAGCTTTATTCTTATGGTATGTTTTTAGTGTATGACATGTAACAAAAGCAAATAAAGAACATACCATTTGACCTGACAGCCCAAGAAAGCATGTATTACTCAAAGAATCAATTTCAGTGTACATTTTCTGTCACAATATTTTGTATCTTTGACCTATATTTAATTCTTATATATCGACATGAAGCTTGTCTTAATAAAGCATTTAATCAAATGCAGAAAACAGTCGGTATGCAATTAAACAATAAACCATATGATATAACAGTTATATTCAAATACTTATTTTCAAATGCATTACTATTAAATGCAGTACAATCATTAGACCATGAGCTGCCACAACACCTCCAAAGAAGGAAGTTGTAGACTGTGATTTTCTAAAACCTCATATTTTAAACCACAAAATAAAGTATGTTTGCTCTTTATCAATTTTAGAGTTACCCTGCAATAGTAAAATTTACTAGTGTACCCTGCAAAAAATAGGAATTTATATAACCTAAATATCAAATTATTCCTTTTTCTTGCATATCGATTTCATCTTTAAATTGAAAGCAAATTACTAGCAATACATTTTAACTTATAAATTAGGCAGACTGTTGTTACTATTATATATTTTACTTTCTCTAAAATAAAATGAGCCGCGATCTGTGAAAACCTGCCTTAATGACATTTAGGACTTTTTGTGTAAAAATCATTTGAAAAACACAAAAAAATAAGAAATTTGACATGTTTATATATTGCCTTAAAACCTATTCGGATGAATAGTAGAATACAACTGGCACTTATTTCTGATTTAACTTCAACGTTTTCATGCCATATGTTTCCATGGCAACAACTTTACCTTAGCAACTGTCAGACTTTTTAAAGTATGGTCAGCCGTTTTCAGATCATGCCAACTTTAGGTAAAACTAAATCAGTGTCAACTTTTCTGCAAATTCCATTGTATACATGCTAGGGATAATAAAAAAGTATGTTAGCAAGAAATAACATGTTTTTCATGCACCCGACATACCCGCAAATCAGGAAGTTAATTTTGACGTCATTAGTAACGTCATGACGTTTCTAACATTGCGTGCTAAAGTTTAGACAGTGTATAGTTTCAAAAGACCATATTTCCATGAATATTAGAGATAACCTCATAAAATTTGCAGGATAACTTCTTAACACTTCGAAGATTAAGTGTGTGTAAATAACTTAATTATGACGACCACGTCATTAAGGCTGGTTTTCACAGATTGTGGCTCAAATAGTTTATGCATTTATGACACTATATGATTGAGAACTACTAATTTATGAAAAGTACTATCATTGGAGTGCGCAGTAAAGAGAGACATTATGAATATTGTATTTGACACAAAATGCAACTAAGAATTTACTCCAATAAAGCATGGCTTAATAAATCACTTAAACTGTAATCACGTAAGACGCCACTTCAAGTAGGAGTGCTTTATTAAATTTGTAAGCAGCATTTAAAAACACACACAAAAAACTACTTACTTTTATGATCAAATAATACTTCTTAAATGCTTATATGATAATCTTTCATCTCTCTGAAATGTATATGTTTGCTTTTTTTTATATAAGGAATGTTATATACAATACATTTTATCACTAATTAGAGCTTAATTTAGATTTAAAAAACAAATGATATTAAACGATTGTAGTCGCTTAGTAAGATCTAACGCCCATTGTGTAAGCCACCAAAATACATTTAATTAAAGCATATTAGCTATTGATTACACCAGCTATATTGATAACATTTGGGGACAAAAGCTAGCCCATAACTCCTAAAATTGGCTTAAATATGTCTTTTAAAATATAGGTCGAAATTGTGAAATGAAAAGAAATGAAACATTAACGCAGCCATTTATCCTTGTCATAAGAAAAAAACTGATGTTTAAGCGTAATGGTTTTTGCCCCATGCATGGCACATGATATGCCTATCCATATGGTAATAATCTCTTTATATCCAAAGCATATTCAGGTTGGTGAAGAAAGAATGCAAGTTAGGGAAATGATTCTTCTAAATAGGATATCTTATAAACTGTTATCAGCTTAGCAAATGATCAGAAGTACTAAGTTGGTGTGATAAACGCTTCCATTATTTATTCTGGAAATAATCTAATATCAGTTTAAAAGCTAAAACAAGTTATGTGTCATCATCTGCATATGAATAGAGATGTCAGTATACAATGTAATTTTAAGACATTCTCTTTCAAAATTAACTGATTACAGACACGTATTATGCATACTATCTAATGTTACATGTATCAGATTTAATTCTATCAACTCTTAGAGGATTGATCCTATCTGGAATGCAAGCAAAGTTAAATTGTATGCTACCACCTGCATAAAAACTTTAGTAATTTGCAGTCTTCTTATCGTAAATTAAAATAGATATACAAAGAACTAGCCTGTATCATGTTAGGAATTATGTTTGTACATTCTGAACAGCAAAAAACTCGATACACAGTTTATTTTAAATAACTGATTAGATTTCTTTCAGTTTAATTAAACTTAGCTTATTTCAGATAAATATAACAAAAATCTACATCCAACAAATATAAGCTTTCAGAGCAAATTATATACTCTCTTTGACAACAATTTGGACAAAAAAGGACCTTACGATATATTTTTATGGTCATATATGTTACTTTGATAAACTTGATAGAAACAAAAAATGTATCTTTCTACTATTACTCAAGGGCTATCCTTTTTTTGTTCATGAGTTTTAAAATATTTAACTTTGGACAAATCAAAATAAATATGTTGTGGATATAAAACGTTCAGATATTTACTTTTTCAGAAATGTGTATAGATATAGTTTCTTGATAAGAACTGATAATTATTTTAGGACAAAATGATATCTTGTCATAAATTCAATACATAAAAACAATTTGGGATTGAATCAAGTATTATATGACATAAACTATAAGGTATTAAGCAATATATATATAAGGTATTAAGCAATACATTTAGTAATTCTTAAAGTCTGTAATGTATGTTGCATATTGACATACAAGCAACAAAATGATATTTTACAAGAAACTATGTTAGTTATAGCTTTTCACTCTTATTTATCTGCTCATGTATGGTTTTGTAAAGGATACATGCTTATTTTCAAAGTGAAAAGGTTCTTTCCTTAATTAACATTTTATTTGAGGTCATCGTATTCAACAACCTATACCTCTTAAAGTATGTGTGATAGAAACAAGCTATTTGTAGTTTTGAAATATAAAGTTAATTGTCTATTAGGAACATGTTACATAAAATATAAATACTTTTTATGAATAATATCAAATGAAACTACATGTATTTAACATGATTGTGTAAGTTGTAGTTGCACATGTAACGTAAATGACATAAATAACATAAAGGTGTGTTTATGGTAGCAAACAATTTATTTTGATACTTATTTAAACCCCAAGCGAGCTGTTGGCAGTTTAGAAAGACTGAATATCATCTGGGTACTATTTTTAAATGTCACAATTTTGTTTTAATAGTAAAACATGAGGTAGTTGTATAAAACACCTGCCCCTGAAAAACTGCTACCACAATTTGACCATACAACGTGTCAAGAAATGTTGTAGAAGGCTAGTCCTAACTCTTTATGAAGTCAAACCTTTCCAGGTTTTCAGGCATGAAACCTTTGTGGATTGAATTTTCAACTATTTAGCTTCTCAATTAAAATATCAGATTTTGAATCTCGGACACTACCTGAAAATATGATGACAGAATTGAAGCCAGTTCCTTGATACTTTTGATGGGTGGCTAACATAAAGAGTTAGGACTAGCCTTCTATAACATTTTTTGGCACCAAGATAAGTTGTTGATTAAAAAAATGTTTTTTGTTTACCTGATTAATTCATAATAGGCAAACATGTTAAGGATACATGGAGCTAGGCTGATGCCATCCTATAGCTAGACATATATCTTATTTTAGATGTAGTTTTGTCAACAATGACAAGCATTCCGTTTAAATACCAAAGCAGATTGATGGTAGGCATACCGTTTTTTTCCTTCATACCTTCAATAGGTTATGTTTTCATGTTTGGTGATATAAACATATTTTTGCATAGACAATGTTATGGTGGCTTTATAGACATACGCCATGTGTATGTCCAATAAAATCGAGGTGCAATAGCTTATATGTATCTTAATTAACTTTATATCTGGCCTTTGTTTATTATAGCATCAATAAATGAATACGAATTGGGACTTTCCATCAAATTACAATATAAAATTTGTCAGTGAACTGATATCTATTCTGTTGGTGAAATATCTTGTCAGTGAATTGTCTTGATTCTGATAAAAAAAAGGAGAAGTAGCGCAGTTTGCTGTTTGTTTGTCCGACAGTCTGACTGCCTCTCAAGATAGACATGTTATGACTCTGAATTGCCAAAGGATTTGCTACTTGAACTACCCGTACAGAAATTATGCTCAAAATACTCATCCAGAAGCATTGCACAACTCGAAATACCCATCCACCTCAACTCGAAAAACGCTACAGTTTATACACCCTGTAACTGGAACTTTTTGGTGTGCGTACAGTCTGAAAATGGCTATAAAACTGGGGTTAAGTTTAGAAATAGCAATATGTTGGGGATATATTAATTTTTCTCTTCATGTCACGGGTTTAACATGAAGAAAATATGAAATTAAAACCATCTTATCATGACAAAAATGTGAATTCAATGACCCAAACCCAGGCAAATTTTACTGAGCAACTGCCGTTTCAGCAGCATTTTTATTCATATCAGCAAAATAAAACATGTATAAACGGAAAATAAGAAATATTTAAAGAAATAATTTATATTGGAAGCAGAATGCTCATTCAATCTGTTAAACAAATAGACAAAATATGCATTTACCTTGCAGATTTCTCCCTCTGGTGTGGTTCATCCTCCAATGTCCGCCATTTTTTGCTCGAAAAAACGGTCGCATAGGTACAGCCTCCAATAGCCTGTGTTAGAGGTTTGTTATAGAAAAAACAGCATGCCTTTCTACTTTTGTTAAAATGTTTCTTTACCATTCAGAGGAAAACAGTGTATATAATTGTGCTTTTTTAAAAAGTCTGTAACTTATTAAATTTGGAAAGATAAAATAATGTTTTATGCACCATTTAAACGGCCAAGCTTTGATCTTTTGTTTGGCATATAGCATAGAATCCTAACGCGTTTGTGGATGAAGTTATGAATGGGTATTAGTTACATATTGAACCCCGCTCGTAGAACTTCAATGGCTTGAACAGGCTTGGGACCATGACAAATAGTTCTGGCCAAGGGTAGTTCCAGCCATCCATGTAGATTATGCATAAGATGACCTGTAGGGACCATGATGATAGTTCTAGCCAGCCTTTTGGTGAATGAGCCATCAGGGTTCGAGCCATTGAGGTTCTACTGTATATGTGCATTCAAGACTAATGGATTCCTCAGTTTTTGGACATTGTTGTTCAATACGCTAGTAATCTTGACTGTGAGAAGAGACTCAACTTTTCTAAAACATCGAAAAAGGACATCTGAGATTTTACTCTGGGATAGAAAATCTTATCTTACCCATTCTATCTAACCAAGGACATCAAGTAATGTCATCATTGTAATTGCATCTTAAGCCTATTCAGGGAGATCTGGAAGCTCATTTTAAAATAAATAAATAAACTAGAGGACCTGATGGTCCTGAAGCGCTCACCTGATCTCTTTTGTTTGTTTGATTTGATTCTTAACGTCCCATCAACGATCTTTCAGTTATATAGGGACGGGTCTTCCTGGGTTGAACCAGTACTAAGCTAGGATAATCTGATCTCTTTAATAATGTTAAAATAGGTCAAAATCAACTACTGCTTATAATGAAACATATTTTGTTTTATGGGGGTTGCGGCCATTTTGGTCAAGTGACCTAAAACAAGCTAATGAAAACTCTATCAAACATCCAAGTGATTTCTGAGTAAAGATGTTTAGATAGGTATGTGGCAATCCAAATGAGTGGCCTTGGATAAAAGGTCACAGGTCAGCTTGACATTTGGTACTTATATAAAACTGTAGTCTCATTAGGTTAAACATTTCTTGCAAGTATTATGATTTCGGCCTAAACAGTAATATAAAAAAACATTTCATGATTATCCCCATATAAATGCATTAGGAATCAAATTTGACCTTGCCATAAAGTAGGTCAAGGTCAGCCTAGATTCATCATTTGTGCAAATCTGGTAGGGCCCACATCCCCAATGCTACATACCAAGTCCCAAGGCCCTTGGCCTTTTGGTTCCAGAGAAGAGGATATTTAAAGGGTTTTTACCATATATGGGCATGGTGGCCATCTTGGTCATGTGACCAGTACAATTGGTATAAATTTTGGCTAACCTATCATAAGGAGTCTTCATATGAAATATGAGTTCAATTGGCCTAGTGGTTTCTGAGGAAACTATGTTTTAATGTGTTGATGGGACTCCAATATGAGCGACCTTGGCTGAAAGTTTAAAGGTCAACCTTGACCTTTGAAACTTATTTATAGCCATTGTCTCATTAGTTTCAACATATCAGTGAGAATAATGACTTTGGCTTCAACAGTATTCAAAAAATCAACTTTTCAAAAAATTTCCCATTTAAATGCATTAGGAAGAAAATTTGACCTTGATGTTAAGTAGGTCAAGGTCAACTTAGGATCATCATTTGAACAAACTCGGTAGGCCTCACATCCCCAATGCTACATACCAAGTCCCAAGGTCATCAGCCTTCTGGTTCTGGAGAAGATTTTTAAAGGGTTTTTACCATATATGGGGCGTGGTGGCCATCTTGGTCATGTGACCAAAATATTTTGCATAAATTTCGGCTAACTTATCATAAGGAGTCTTCACATGAAATTTGAGTTTAATTGGGACAATGGTTTGTGAGGAAACTATGTTTTATTATATATTGATGGGACTCCATTATGAGTGACCTAAGATAAAAGGACAAAGGTCAACCTTGACCTTTGGAACTTATTTATAGCCATTGTCTCATTAGGTTAAACATATCAAGAGAGAATAATGACTAAGGCTTCCACAGTTTTCAAAAAAATCAACTTTTCAGAAATTTCCCATTTAAATGCATTAGGAAGAAAATTTGACCTTGATGTTAAGTAGGTCAAGGTCAACCTAGGATCATCATTTGAACAAACTTGGTAGGCCCCACATTCTGAATGCTACATACCAAGTCCCTAGGCCATCGGCCTTCTGGTTCTGGAGAAGATTTTTAAAGGGTTTTTACCATATATGGGAGTGGCGGCCATCTTGGTCATGTGACCAGGACCATTTGAACAAACTTTCGTTCCCACGTCCTAAGAAGTCTCATATGAAATTTGAATTTAATTGGCCCAATGCTTTCAGAGGAGAAGATGTTTGAAATTGTGGACGGACGGACGGATGCTGGACGCCGGAGTGACTTGTATACTATAAGCTCATCCATGAGCCTTCGGCTCAGATGAGCTAAAAAACAACAGTGGTGAGCAAGAAAAAGAATCCATTATTCTTGTGAGGGTAGGATAGAAAAATCCATCCCTCTGGATCACCGTTTGTCATCACTCCACAAGCCTCGTAATGCCAAACGGTGATCCTCGGGACGAATTTTTCTATCCTACCCTCACACTCATGAGATTCTTTTATTATCCAGACATTTTTCAGAGTTTTAACTCCCTAGATCTAGTCATTTCTGTATACATGCACAGCTTGTCTTCTACTTAGCATGATCATGGCAAGCACCAATGGTGGTGCAAATTCTAAGACAGGACTCATAAATAAACTGTCTGTTGATTATAAGAAAATGTGCGACTGTGGTCTCAGAGGCATCCAATGACCACAGGGATGACAAACAGGACATAGCTGCAGCAACACTTATTTGTGTGATTTGGGTTGACAGAGTCCAAAAAAAGCGTTGCCAGTTTTGAATCGGGAAATCCTGCAGTTGGAAACTCCAATTAAGAATTTAAATCTCAAGTAAAAGTGACTTCCATAAGTCAGGTGAAACAGTTGAGACAGAAAGGGTTGTCAAGCTTTGCAAGGATTTATTTCTAGCTGAGCAGCAGCTTCAGAAGGCAGAAGAGTGAGCAGAAACTGCAAAAACTAATGACACCCAAACTTATTATCTGTGATGGGTCACAAAAATATGATACGGTAAATGTTCTAAAATTCCTAACACTTTTCTCTTTCTTTTCTTAAATAAAATGTGGGTTATCAGGCCTGGGATTCAAAAATATGTGTCAGAATAGCAAACAGGGAAGACCCTGATCAGACTGCTTCTTTAGGGTCTGCACTGTTTGTCTAGACCTTTTGAACAGACTGCTAATGTTCAAATTTTTAGAACATTTACCGTATTGAGTCTGACAGCGAATGCAAAGCTTGCGAATGATTTAGTAATGGACATGTCCTTGCATGATCAACAGGCCTTTAACCCTTTACTCCACACAAGCGCCTTTGGACACCTTTGAAATGCAAGATTTTGGAAAATATTATGAAAAATGGAGCATTTGCTCCTGAGGAGCAAATGTTCAATTTTCCTTAAAATTTAACTATTGAAATGTAAATTATATCTTTTGGAAAAAATTTGAAAATTCGAATTATTTATAGAAAATGATACAATGTTCTTAATATAGCATATGGGGTAAAGGGTTAAAATGTTAATCTTATAAAAAAAAAAAAATTATGATTTTTGATCTGAGGATATCACCCATTTTTTTTTTAAAGTTACTATAAGTGGAAACAAAAACAGTATATGGGCAAGCACATTAGCTGTTGATTCTTGTATTCATGCTCAAAAGCCACCTTATTTACTGGGGATTGAAGTCTAATTTTTGGTCTGAGCCACCCTCTACTTCCATACTTTGTGTATGCAAGAAGCAAAGGCTCTGGCAAGACTGGGTGTAATGTATGCTCAGGTTCCACTGAGCCTTAGCCCCTCTCCAATGTAAAAAGGTGAAAAGTCAAAATTTCCAAAATCCTCAACTTAAGACACTTGCGGTTAGCCTTCAAAGTATTAACAATTTCACTTTAAAATGGTCAAATGCCTTTAGTTAAACTGCATACAAAGCAGAGAAGCTATTATAAGCTGCTTAATTCAGCATTTTGAGGCTGACTTTCTATGGAAAGTCAGCCTCAAAATCCTGAATTCAGGAATAATCCAGAAAACTTTCACCCATGTAAGTACTCAAATCTCTAGTGCTGGCCCATATATTTGACTGCGATATACACTGCTCAAAATATTTAAAGGAACACCTGATAATTTTCTATAGGTGATAATGTTAACCTCTGTCCAATAGACAAGTTATGCATTTCACTAGACAATACGACAAAAACCCAATTTATTTTGCCATTTTTGCTAAGATAGTCAAAATTTACGATCAAAAAAGTGTTTGATAAAACAATCGCTGCTTAAGTTCATGGCTCAAATTTTGAAATTTTTAATCTTCTTGAAAATAACGATTTTTTCTGGAACTCTGTAGAATCTTCTAAATTTGTTAATAGCGTAACCTAATGGTTTCTACAACATTAAAAGGATATTGGCTGTACAGAAATGATGCTGTTATGGTGCTTGATTGAAAAATTCATCTTAAAATTTGGCTTTGAAAAAAGGGGTATTTTTAACAAAAATCCATTTTACATAATGCATTTTATGGAGATTTCTGGAAAGGGAATACTTCATTTCTACCAACAAGCATTGTCCTTGGTAGGTGACAAAAGGAATCGAAGGAAAAACATGTTTTAGCCTTATTTATGTAACTCTCGCTATGAGTCAGACTAAGTGTATTTGTATTGTGATCAATGGCAAAATACGCAGTGTTCCTTTAAATATTTTGAGCAATTTATTATTAATCCTATATAAAATCTAAGAAGACACGGTTCCTATCAACTTCTGTGTCTGAGTTTAAACTTATATAAACCTGGTGCTAAGAAAGTCATAACTTGATGAAGGATTATAGCAGTTAGCCCCCATATTCTGTATTTCCCACCAAGAAAGACAGGAAGTGTGAAACCTCTGGTTCCTGGATAACGCCACTGTGTCTGTCTTTGATTGGCTGGATCACAAATTGATGCTATGGTACACGTAAACACATCTTCAACCTAGAAAGGTAAAATAAATCTCATAATTATATTAGTTATTAGTTCAACCAAACACATGGCAAAAGACAACATTTTAAATTTTCTAGCTGCCTTAGGAAACCAAATAAGCTAGGGGTCTTTCATGCAAACCAAACATCTATGTGTCTTGATCCACATCTGAACTAAAGGGTGAGGTTGGCACCGTAAAACCGGTTTAAGCCCTCCAGTAAGATATTTTTACTGACCGTTCCAAGGCAGTACTTCTTTTGTGGATCATTTGTGTTTTTTGTGTCTTGTGTTTCTCATGCTTTCGCGTCTGTTCATTGCTGCCTTGTGGTCACCTGCTGGGAAAGGGCTGACCTCTAGGCTCCTGTTGGTGATTATTATTGTATTTTTGATACTTTCCCATGTGGTATCTTGGGTCAAGTGTGGTACTTGATTGTATTTTTACCTGATCTTTTCCTTCTTTCTTACTTTGATGTTAAATGTGAATCATCTGCCAGCAGATGATTCACATGAAATATCAAGGTTTATTTTCCACAAAATTTTGTCCTCTACAGCAATTCTGAAGACAGCTTTAAAGGCTACTGAGAAGCTGTTAATAATATCTATCATTTCTCCATGACCTTTTGTAGTGCTCATTGAAAAGTGATTCAAAAACAATTTTTGTCAGGGAGAAATCAAAAATATTTTCTTTTTCCACACTAGATCAAACAGACAAACACAGATATATTTTTTTTTTATTTGCTGTCACAAATGATGGGTTGGTAAGTAGGTTTTGCTGCTTTACGTCCCAAGTCAACAGCTATGGTCATGGGGGGACGGTCAATTCACCTAACCATACTTTTTTCCTTGGCAAGCTTGAACAAGCAGTTAACCAGTACTTCGTGCACATACTTTTGCTTGTAACTTGCAACAATCCTTCTTTAATGATTCAGCGGCAGGGGGGAAAATGACCATAGAAATTATTTCATAAAGTATGGGACCAGGCCGGGATCAAACTCTCGACCCCTGGATCTGCAGTCAGACTTGCATCTGTTGCCAGAAACGTTACTGACTGCGCTAGGCAACCCGGTATAAAATATGAGATATGTCCGGACATGATTATATTAAAAACTAGGTCAGAGGTCAAAGTCACAGTGACCCCAAAATAGTATGTGACACTCTGCCATTCCAAGATGCATCCACAAACCAAATTTGGGATTGCTAGCTCAAATAATAAAAGAGATATGCTCTGGACACAATTATTTTAAAAACTAGGTCAGAGGTCAACGTCACAGTTACTCATAAATGGTGCACGACACTCCACCATCCCAAGATGCATCCACACAGCAAATTTGGGATTCCTATCTCAAATAATATAAGAGATATGCTCCAGCATAATCATTCTTAAAACTAGGTCAGAGGTCAAGGTCACGGTGACCAAAAACTAGTATGCGACACTCTGCCATCCCAAGATGCATTTACACACCAAATTTGAAATTCCTACCTTAAAGAATATAAGAGATATGCTCCGGACACAACAATTATTAAAACAACAGGGCCCTGAATCGCTCATCTGAGTCCTGGCACATAAGATGGTGTATTTGCGGCCCTTTGGCTAAAGAGATATCATTTAAAGATATTTCAATTTTTAGCTCTGGTGGCCGTGTTGTTCAACTGAGCTAAACATTCTGATCAATTTTGGTAGAAGGCATCATGAAGAACATTTCTGTAATTTTTTTTTGAATTAGGACCCATTGATCAGGAGGAAAGGTCATCTAAAGATATTCTTTATCTATAGCTCTGGCCGCCTTTTGTTCAGTGCTTCCAAACCATTTGTGCAATTATGGTAGTGGCCCCATGCAGAACATTTCTGTGAAACAGTATTGAATTTGGAAGTGGTTCAAGAAGAAATGCTGTTAAAGACATTTCTTATCTAGAACTCTGGCAGCCCCTTTGTTCAGTAGATTGGAACTATTTGTGCAATTTTGGTAGGGTGCATCATGAGCAACAATTCTGTGAAATCATTTTGAATTTGGACCAGTGGATCAGTAGGTTTGTTTGATTGTTTGATTTAATTCTTACGTCCCATCAACAATCTTTCAGTTATGTAGGGACAGGTTTTCCTGGGTTGAACCAGTACTAAACTAGGATAAATGTGCCTTGATCAAAGACCACAAGGCAGTGACGCCAGTGAGGCTAGAACTCGCGGCCCCTCGGTCTTGAGTCAAGCAATCTACCACTGCGCTCCCAAATCAGTAGATGTTGTTCAGTAGGAGATGTTGTTTAAAGACATATCTTATCTAGAGCTCTGGTGATTGGAACTATTTGTGCAATTTTGGTAGGGTGCATCATGAGCAACAATTCTGTGAAATCATTTTGAATTTGGACCAGTGGATCAGTAGGTTTGTTTGATTGTTTGATTTAATTCTTACGTCCCATCAACAATCTTTCAGTTATGTAGGGACAGGTTTTCCTGGGTTGAACCAGTACTAAACTAGGATAAATGTGCCTTGATCGAAGACCACAAGGCAGTGACGCCAGTGAGGCTAGAACTCGCGTCCCCGCGGTCTTGAGTCAAGCAATCTACCACTGCGCTCCCAAATCAGTAGATGTTGTTCAGTAGGAGATGTTGTTTAAAGACATATCTTATCTAGAGCTCTGGTGGCCCCTTTGAAGCGGAACCATTTGTGCGATTCTGGTAGAATGCATCATGAGGAATAATTCTGTGAAATTATTTTGAATTTGGACCAGTGGTTCAGGAGAAAATGTCGTTTAAAGATATTTCTTATCTGGCTGAGCAGAACCATTTGTGTAATTATGGTAGGAAGTAATATGAGGAACAATTTTGTGAAATTATTTTGAACTTAGACAAGTGGTTATGGAGGAAATGTCATTTAAAGATGTTTCTTATATAGAGCTCTGGCAGCCCTATGTTCAGTGGAGCAGATTAATTTGTGCAATTTTGGTAGAGGGTGTTATGGAGAATAATTCTCTGAAATTATTTTGAATTTGGTCCAGTGGTTTAGGAGATACCGTTTAAAAAATTTCTTATCTGGAGCTCTGGCAGCCCTCTTGTTCTGTGGAGCAGAACCATTTATGCAACTTTGAAAGAGGGCATCATAGGGAACATTCATGTGAAGTTATTAAAAATTTGGACAAGTTGTTCAGGAGATGCCGTGTAAGAAAAGGTTTACACACGACGGACGGACGCACGGCAGACAAAGACCTATCACAATAGCTCAAAATGAGCCTTCGGCTCAGGGGAGCTAACTCGGTCAGAGGTCAAGGTCACATTGACCCAAGGATGGTATGCAACACATTGTCATTCTAAGATGCATTCACACACCAAATTTGGGATTCCTACCTCAAATAATATAAGAGATATGCTCCGGACACAGTTATTAAACTAGTACACATTGGATGGCGCGCCATCACAAATCCCCAGGCTCTCGGAGAAATCCTATGGAATTTGACCCTTTGACCCCATCCCAAGATCACAAGTTTGATTGTAGGATAAAAAATTTCAGTGTATCCTGTACTGCTCATCCCCTTAGTTTTGGTGATTAAATCAAATGAAAAAAGTCAATAAGCAATGCTTATTAGATACCCCCCGCACAGTAAGAGTCATTGAAAAAACTTGGCAAGTTATAGTTCGAACAAGAAGACCTTAGTTTTGATAAGAAGATTTCAGTAGAATCTGTGCAAACAAAAATTATAAACTCCTTCATGCATATGTTCAATGTGTCTACATTGTATCCGCAAAGTATCAAATTGCTCCAACAAAAGCTGTAGTAGGAGTTGATCGGCCCATAAAGGCACTATCCATGCATATACAAAAGCCATATAAGGGAATAATTGTCTAAGTTCTCACAGTTGTCATTTTGTCAAAATTATTTTTTGTGAACCAAACTCCTTCATGCATATGTTCAATGTGTCTGCATTGTATCGGCAAAGTATCAAATTGTTCCATCAAAAGCTGTAGTAGGAGTTGATCAGCCCATGAAGGCACCATCTATGCATATACAAAAGCCTAATAAGGGAAAAATTGTCTAAGTTCTCACAGCTGTCATTTCGTCAAAAATAATTTTTTCTGAACAAAACTCCTTCATGCATATGTTCAATGTGTTTTAATTGTATAGGCAAAGTCTCAAATTGTTCCATCAAAAGCTGTGGTAGGAGTTGATCGGGCCATGAAGGCACCATCTATGCATATACAAAAGCCTTATTAGGGAGAATTGTCTAAGTTCTCACAGCTGTCATTTTGTCAAAAAATATTTTTTCTAAACCAAACTTCTTCATGCATATGTTAAATGTGTCTACATTGTATAGGCAAAGTATCAAATTGTTCCATAAAAAGCTGTGGTAGGAGTTGATCAGCCCATAAAGGCACTGTCTATGCATATACAAACACCTTATTAGGGAATAATTGTCTAAGTTCTCACAGCTGTCATTTTGTCAAAAATTATCTTTTCTGAACTAAACTCCTTCATGCATATGTTCAATGTGTCTACATTGTATAGGAAAAGTATCAAATTGTTCCATCGAAAGCTGAGGTAGGAGTTGATTGGCCCCTATATGGCCTATAATAGCATAAGCACAAAGCGCTATATTAAAAGCCATTTAGAACTACAAAGGGAAATAACTCTAATAGAATTGGCCCCTAGCCCTTACTTTTTTGTCTAAAGTATTTGTCTTGCATATATGAACATGTTTGCAAGGTTTGATGATAATCCAGCAATGACTCTTCGAGTTATTAAGGAAACAAAGCGTTACGGACGGACGGACGCACGGACGGACAACGTGAAAACAGTATACCCCCTACAAACAAAGTTTGCGGGGGGTATAATGATGCTTCCCCCAATCTATGTTTGGCCTGACAATATCAATATCTAAAGAAATAGCCTTCCCATAACAAACTCACAGCTTTTAAAATTTTCAACAACAAAAAAAGAAATTCTCGCATTTGTTTAGTGCCTGAATATAACTACAACCAGCCCTAATGACCTAAACCGCATCTAATTTTTCCCTAAAAAATGGCCAAAGAAACAATTTTTTAGGGGCCCGGGCGGGGGCCTACGTTGTTTATTCATTTATTTCTTCATCAACAAAAAAAGGAGAACAGGTTATTTCCAGTAATCAGACACGCCTAATACGGCTATCGGCACCTCAAGAAATTGTTCAAATATGACACATTAGCTCATACAGTCAAAACAATTTACTCTTCTTTGAAGTCATTGCAATTTCAGTTGTTCATTTTCCCCAATAGATCAATCGAAGCTTGCTGTGACTTGTACTTAATTTTTCATGTAATTATAGCGTTAATTGACAAGTGTGTCACACACCTGGCTCAAATTCTGGTTGTCTAATCTTTGCTTTTAACTGGTCAAACAATTGGTGGTTTTAATGGGGATAATTAAAGTTGAATATGCTGGATTAAATTTATAGATGCACATTCGGATAAAGCGGTAAGATAGAACCATGCCGGTTGTTTTCGTTTGAAATTGAGTCCAATTAGTTGGTAGAAAATACATTACAATCCGTTGGCGAGACAATTAAATCTTATCGAGTTATCAACTTATCAGTAGTCGAGATATCAATTGTTGAATTATAATAGTATAAACTGGAAATTATAGGGACTAGACTGTCAGTTTGAGGTATGCGGTAGTATCGAGTTATGTATTGTTGAGTTAACGAAAGTTGATTGTACATGTGACATAATTTTACTATTACAATGTATCATGCATCCAGGTGCGGCAGTTCGTTTTGTATCTTTCCCTCGAGATAGAATTTCTTATCTTACCCAGGCTGTCACGTGAGGGCTGTATACATTGGTTGCATTGGAACTCACATACATGGTCGTCAAGTGACATCATTGCTATGTTACAGTGACGTCATCATGTGAAATTGCATCTTAGTGTATTCAGGGACTTCTGGAAGCTTATTTTAAATTAAAAATAGTAGTGAGCAAGAAAAAGAGCCAATTATTCGTGTGAGGGTAGGAGAGAAAAATCTGTCCCTCCGGATCACCGTTTGTCATCACTCGGCAAGCCTCGTGATGCCAAATGGAGATCCTCGGGACGGATTTTTCTATCCTACCCTCACACTCATGATAGATTCTTATATTCTCATATAAGAAAATACAGCGGAAATCCCAATCTGATGTGCAAGAAAACACTGGCAAATGGCATGTAATCCGTAAGCGATTGTGTTTGACAAACACATAACTGAGCCGCGACATGTGATTTCCAACACTGTGGCATTTTGACAAGTGTAGACTCAGACGAGCCTGTGCAGTCTCCTTTTAAGCTTAGAAACTCCAAATGATGTTCAGTCAGTAGCTTTACAGTCATAGAATATTCAAGCGACTAGCAAAGGCTCTATAAATGCATCTATTTTTATTCTTACAAGCAAATTCAAACTTGTATGTCCCTTGCCTACTTATGTTTGTCTTTATATGCGAGCTATCATGAAACTAGCAAGTTAAAATGACTGTGGTCACAATACAGAAAAAAAAATCTGACAATTACATCCTATGCAAAATCACATCTTCAGACCATGACATAAGCATATGCAAAGTTTCAAAATGTCCTACATCTTCAGACCACCACCACCAAAACATAAATTCAAAAGAATCTGTCAGGCCAACCTTACAAATATTTTTGTTTCCCCTTACCAGACCCTGTTTTACCGGTATGGGTCGGTCGGTCGAATTTATTTTTTAACTTCTCAAATTGGATACCCATTAAACTTGATTGTATACAGTAAAACCTGTCTTAAGAGGCCACTCAAAAAATACAAAAAATTGTTTGTTTTTTCAAGACCGATTATCACATAATGCAGGTCAAAAGTATTGCAGAATGCTCCCAGGGAGCATTCTGCAATACTTTCGACCTGCATTTAGCACCCATTTGTCTTTGTTGTGCATATCTTTGAGTGGCCATTTTAGGCAGGTTTTACTGTATAGTCCTACTATAGGCAATATAATTAAATGCACAAACAATTTGCTAAGATAACACTGTTTGCATTGGAAAATTCTCTTAGTTTGCAATGAAATTTAAAAAAATATTCTTGACTGAAAATTGAAATTAAATTTTTTGAGTAGGGCCTTTTTTCAGGGTCTGTCGGGTAAGGGGAAACAAATATAATTTTAATTTAGGCCTCATATGATCATATGAATTGATATAGCTTACCTCTGAATGGTTGAGATGCAATTTGCTTATATCTAATTCTCCACACAACCCTACTATAGGAGTTACCCAACTGCCACTTGTCTGAAACACACAAAAACAATAAAAGAAAATTGAGTTACTGCATGAGAGATTCCCAACAATTTTGTATGTGCGACCAGCAAATGCTCAGACCAGCCTGCGCATACGCACAGTCTGATCAGAGCCTTTGCTAGTTGCTTGAATATTCTATGAATATTAAACTACTGACCAAACGTAAGTTGGTGTCTCTCAACTAAAAGGGAGGCTGTGCAAGCTTATCTGAGTCTAAACTTGTCAAAATGCCACATTGTTGGAAATCACTTGCCGCGGCTCAATTCAGTGCTTTCCTGGACATATTCTGATAAAACTATAAAAACCAACCACTTGTGGTCCTTGTTTTGCAACGCATGGTACTTTCTTGTTATGCAGTTATTTCTAAATTCAGGGCTTTTTCCAGCAATTTTGGGAAAAGGCTCCTGGCCAAAATTGGGAAAAAATTATCGACTTAACAGCAAAATTGGGAGAAATTAGCAACATTTTGTTTGTTTGTTTGTTTGATTCTCTACGTCCCATCAACAATCTTTCAGTTATATAGGGACGGGTCTTCCTGGGTTGAACCAGTACTAAGCTAGGATAAATGTGTCTTGCTCAAGGACCACAACGCAGTGACGCTGGTGAGGCTCAAACCCGTGGCACTTCGGTCTCGAGTCAAGCACTCTACCACTGAGCCACTGGGCTCCCTGAAATTTTTTTTTATTATTTATAAAAAAAGTTATTTTATATTGTATGATGCCAACCATATCACTTAAGCACATGTGTTTAAGTTTCATTCTGATATGGGACCTTGTTTCTCATAAGAAGTGGTGGTCTCAAAAAAAAAAAAAAAATTCTTAATTGGGAAAAACAGACATGGTATTGGGAAAAAAGGTGTCTATTTCCAATTGGGATTGGGGTCGAAATTCAGGCCCTAGAGAAGGACAGAAAATGCCCTGAAATTCGCAATCACCTTGCTGAGGAAGAGAGCGCTGATAACAGTTTCTTCTTGTTGTCATGTGGCTGTTGGTGTTATGTTTTTCTTCATCACAGTGCCATGGGCTGGTCAGTGTTGATATAGGCCTTTTGTGTGTTTGTTTGGTTTGATTCTTTACATACCAGTCAACAGCTATGGTTATGTCGGGATGGTCAGTTCACCTAACCACACTTTTTCCTGGGCAAGCTTAACTAAGCAGTTAACCAGTACTTCCTGCACATGGTTTTGCTTGTAACTGACAACAACCCTTCTTGATGATCTAGGCCTTCTGGTTTCCCTAGATAGCCCTCTAAAAACATGTGACCCCCCCACCAGTGGGGCCATTTTATCCCCAGGGACATAATTTGAATAAATTTGATAGAGGACATTTAGATGATGCTCAATGAAAATGAGTCTGCTCAGGACTTTAGTTAAGAGTCATATCATAATCATATCATAATCGGATTTTTTATAAACGTGCAGGTGCAGGGGTATCTTCCAGTCAGTGGGCTTTATTAGTTTTACTGTTCATTCTGGAGATATTAAAAAAAAAAAGGTCTGAAAATGACCAGTTGATTGTACCTTGCTTGGAGCTGGCCGCAGCTGTCCCCACACTTCTACCTGTTCTGACAGTAACCCAATTTCTTCATATGTTTCTCGCAATGCTGTGTGAGTAAGGTCAGCATCCACTGGGTCCTCCATTCCACCGGGGAAACTGAAAAGGTCATAGCCTTGATTACTGTAAATACGGAATTTTATGTGAGGGTTTTTTTTCGCGAAACTTCGCATATTCACGAAACTAAAATCGCGAAAATAAAATCCTTGCGAAATGGCGAAATCACTCTGTCGACTACTGATATAGGTAAATCATGCAATAGTCGCAAATTTTTAGCGCCGCAAGAATGCCTTTTTACGCTATTCGCGAAAATAAAATTCAAGCAAAAATTTCCGGATTTACAGTAACTTGATTCTTTATGTCCCAGTCAACAATTTTTCAGTTATGTATGGACAGGTCTTCCTGGGTTGACTAGTTCTAAGCAAAGATTAATGTGTCATTGCTAAAGGACACAATGTAGCGAGGCTCGAAACCCTCAACCCCTCGGTCTCGAGTTAAGTACTCTACCACCTAGCCACTGCGCTCCCTAGCCTTGGTTAAGAGGAGCATCAAAATCACTTATTAAAACGTAAAACGGCCACTCTCAAAAAGACCACAAATGGTTTTCAAGACTAACTAGAACAGTCCGAATCCGATTAAGGGCCCCGCATAATGGCCTATGGTGAAAAGGGCATATAAGTTTCGGAAACGACCTTAATTATCATGATTATGTTCATCGGACAAAACCCATATTCAGATATGAACAATAGTTTGATGAAAGTAGTCCATATATGAAATTTGGAAGAAACCAGTGTTAAAGTACTAAGTTAGAGCCTCTGCAAGTGAAAACTGATCATAGACTGCCCTTTTGGTGGCCATCTTAGTTATAGTTAATCTGACAAATTCCATATTCCAAGCCTGGCCAGTGTATTATAAAACTAATAAGAATGAAATTTGGAACTTGAGAAATCGGGTGATAAATGACCAAGTTATCGTGTCCAAAAGTGCAAACCGATAGGTTGCGGCCATTTTGGAGGCCATCTTGGTTAGCTGACAAAGCCCATATTCAAACTTGGGTGAGAGTTTGATAAAAGTAATCCATATATGAAATTTGGAAGCAATCAGGTAATAAATGACTAAGGTAGGGTGTCCACGAGTGCGAACTGGTAGGCGGTGGCCATCTTGGCTATCGTTGGTCAGAACAAAATTCATATTCAAACTTGAACCAGAGTGTGATGGAAGCAATCCATATATGAAAATTGGAAGAAATCAGAATCAAAATGACTAAGTTAGAGTGACCACAACAGCGTACGAACACAAACTGATAGGCGGACATTTTGTCAGCTATCTTGGTTACAGTTTGTCCGACATAAATTATATTCAAACTTGAACCAGGGTTAGATGGAAGCAAACCATATATGAAATTTGGAAGAAATCTGATTAAAAATGACTAAGTTAGAGTGACCACATTAGCGGATGGATGTAAACTGATAGGCGGCAGCCATTTTGTCAGCCCTCTTGATTATCTTTCGTCGGTAAAAACCCATATTCGAACTTGAACCAGAATTTGATGGAAGCAACCCATATATGTAATTTGGAAGAAATCAGATTAAAAATGACTAAGTTAGAGTGACCACAACAGTGGACGGACAGACAGAAGGATGGACAAGCCGAAAACAATAAAGCTCTGCCAACGAGTTGGCCCCGCCTGTGGGGCCCTAATTATTGCTTAATGCAAGTCAAAAGCATTGCAGAATGATCCCCTTTTCTACAATACTTTTGATCTTCATTTAGCAACCATTTACTTGTTCCTGTCAGTGTATTATGTAACGTGTGGTCATAACATTATTAATGACATGACGTTATCCACTGAATAACAGTAACGTCATATGATAAATTCGATAAAATTTTTGGATTCCTGTTAGTCACATATATCTAATTTTTCGAAAAAGTTCACTTTGAAAAAAAGTCAGTAGACCACAGCCTGAAAAATTACCCAGAATGCAAACAGTTAATCAGATTACTCTGACATTTTTCTTATTAATCCCAAATATAGATTTAACCCATAAAGCACCACCTATAATTTGCAGCAGACAACCATTTCAAAATTCAAACTTTGCTGCTTTTTCAAAAATAACAAATAAGGTATGATATTTCATGAGAATTGTCTGCTGGCAGACAATTCTCATGAAATATCATACCTTATTTTTTTCAAAAATTAAGAAAGATGTAACTAAATTGCAGTCTTGATAGCAGTTAGGGGTCTTTCATGCAAACCAAACTTCTATATGTCTTGATCCACATCTGAACTAAAAATGAGGTTGGCACACCATAAGACCCGTTTAAGTACTCCAGTAAAATATTTTTACTGTCCGTTCCAAGGTGGTGCTTCTGTCACAAGTGGATCATTTATGTTATCTCTATCTTGTTTTTGTTATGCTTTTGTGAGTGTCTGTTTATTGATGCTTTGTGATCACTTGCTGGGAAAGGGCTGACCTGTTGGCTCTTGTTTGTGATGTCTAATTGTGAAGTTGTCACTTTCCCATTGGTATCCTGGGTCAGGTGTGGTGCTTGATTGTATCGATTCCGGAGTTTGGCTCTCTTTCTTACTTTAAGGGTTAAATTACCTGATTTCGCCTCTATGAACCTTCAGATGCCGTGAACGCACCATAAACAGCAAGGATGGTTCCCCTCCAACATAACATAATGGTACCAGTACAGCTGATCTCCTCTGTTCTAAATTCAAAGCATCTGTCTCAGGTCCACCTACCATTTTCTGTAGAACCCGCCTCTTGTTTTCATCCATGAAAATATTGTCAAATGTCACAAGATTTTCCTTTTCTGCCGTTTTGTCAGCACTTACATGTGAACCTAGATGCCAGGTACTCCCATAGTTAGTTACTATTTCTTTAGCAGGTGGGCTAATAGTATATCCTTCATCATGTTTCTTTGCACTTACTAAATACAAGCCAGTTTATGAGACTTCGGTACTTATCGCATATCATAGGTCGAGATAAACACAATTTTTGAGCTTAAAATTGTAAATATTTTCTTGCCCATTAGTTTTAACATATATTCTGGGTGCTCAAAAGAACTGTCCAATTATGAAGGTTCTTATGAGTACCCACAACATATGATTCACTTGAGAAACAAGAAAATCATTTTTCATTACACTCTTAACTAGACTCCTGCATATGCAAGCAGCGTTGCCTCACAGGCCTTCAGATAAGAGTTTGAAATAGAAAATAATTTTTCCCATTTCTCAACCAAAATGTGGGTATTTTAAAGAACCCTCACAATGAGACAGGGACTTACCCTCAAAATGTGACAGTTCTTTTCAAAACCCTATACACATGCAAGGTTCAAGCTGGGCCCCGACAGTAGGGAGAAGTGACTTCTACCTCCAGGAAAATTAGGGAGAAGTGACAGTCAGATAGGGAGAAGTTATAGCGCAAAATTACAGCATTTTCTGTCAGTTTAGAAGCAAATTAGCCATTACACATACTATTGCCATTTAATGGAAGGAGAAATATGATGCAGTGGTAGTAGATTGTCACATCAGCTTAAATTTGTGTGAGTCTCCCTAAAAAAAATTTTTTTTAGGGAGATTCCCACTTCTCCCTGGGTCCCATTTAGGGCAAAATTTCCGCCCCTACTGGCCCCCTAGGGCAACTATTTTGCCCTAGTTGCCCCCTAGCTTATTTCCTGCACATGTTTAATAAGATAGATAAGGAAAATAAAATAAGGATCAAAACTTTTGCTTAATTGTGCCTTTGTGGCTTAGACTGATCTTTTCGTTCAGGCAGTCTTGCAAGAGCCATCACTTCTCCCAAACATGCAGTTGGGATGTCCAAAAACAACACACAGATTTGTAATGTGGCACTGGGTAAAAGTTCAGGCAAAGATTTAGACTTTTATCCCAACTAGATACATTTGTATCTGTCCATGTATGCATAAAGTATGACTTAACTCCATGCCCCCTGGGATATTTCCACATTTTTTATCTTCTGCTGATTTTTTTAAACATCAACTTTTTCAAAAAAAAAATCAGGAATACCATCTGAGTGTTAAACAGATTAGATCCAGATCAGGCCCGACATTCTGTCGGGCCTGATCTGGGTCCAAACTGTTTGCAAAAGTAATCAGCAGCCGACACTAAGAGATAAAAGAGTTGACCCATATCATGTGACAATTGCCAAAATCTCATGAGCTGACTCACCTGGCTTCGGGGACTTTGATGAATTTGGAACAGCCTGTTTAAATTGTTGCGTTCGTTTACTGATTAAAGGTTTTTCACTTGCAGACAGTAACACTCTGCCACACCTGCAAAACCTAGTTGTATGCATAATATTTTTCTATGGGAATCTTCTCCTATCTGTAGACTCTTTATGGTTCTCGTTTCTTGATTTATCCGATTCTGAAAATATTCCAAAGAAGTGTAGAAAGTTTTAAATGTGAAATTTGCTATCAATCCAAAGAAAACATGTCTTAAGGAGATCAGGCCCTAACCTATAAAACTTTGGTCATGTTCAACTCATTGAAGCATGATATTTCAAAAGCTCAAAAGGACTGAAATGCTAGAAAATAAAGATATTTGACCTTTTGGCCCCTCCCCAAGGCCCCAGGGGGGCTGGGACCCATAAATTGTGCCGTTGCATGTGCCATTCATGTAAGTAACTCACACACCAACTCTGATTGAATTTCGAAAAAAAATTGACCCCCCCCCCTAACCCTCCAGGCCCCAGGGTACCCCCCAAGTCATATAACAATGTTACATATTACTCTCCTTTAAATGTTCTTTATTGCATACGCTTTTAAAGGACAAGTACATGTGTTTACAAGACATGTGAAAATTGTAAGTCACTCCTCCTGCAGGACAAGTGCAATATTGAAATATTTTTGTCCCCTGCTGTTTAAACATGTGACTCGAGACCGAAGGGCCGCGGGTTCGAGCCTCACCAGCGTCACTGCGTTGTGTCCTTGAGCAAGAACATTAATCCTAGCTTAGTACTGGTTGAACCCAGGAAGACCCGTCCCTTTATAACTGAAAGATTGTTGATGGGACGTAAAGAATCAAATCAAACAAACAAACAAATTAAACATGTGATACCACAATACTATACTACCAGTGATTTTGTTACCTGCACATCCTGCATCTTTTGCACGTTTTTGGCTCTGGGATGCAAAGTTTTCATTTCAGTGAGTCCTAGGATGCAATAGTATTGAAGACTTGTCATTAAAAATTGTGTTCTGGACTCATAAGTTTGCAGTTGGATTCATTGATATGGGAAACAGCGAGTCCCAGGACCCATAAGCCCAAGATTGTAAATGAATCACTGTACTACACCTTTGATCCCAGTCCAACACTCTACCAACTCCATGTGCTGATCCAGAGGGGGATAGGGGGTCTGGACCCCCACCCACCCACCCCCCGGGAAATCACGTCTTATGGGTTTCTATACAAATTAGCATTTCAACTCCCCCCCACCCCCTCGAAAAAGTTGGACCCCCCTGGAAAATGTTGGACCCAGTCTGACAGGTTGGGACACTTCTATTTTGATCTATTATAGTTCAATTAATCTAAAATAGACCGATTTGTCTACTTAAAAGCACTGAAATAATGCTTTGTATGCTCTGCGCAGCTGATGTCAAAAAATTGCAAAATCATTCTCCAGCCAAACTGTAGCCTTTGTTGATGCGACCTTGATGGTGTAAAAGTTTTGATTTTTCATCGAGGAAATTTTTGCAGAAAACCCTTTTTTTATAAATTTGTCTGCTGATTTTGTTAAAAATTCAATTGAACAGATGAATTTTCAGTAAATAATTTTATTCCTTACAGACTTCTTGAGAACAACATGCACACATTCATTTCTGGACAGAAATGTGATAATTAGGTCACCTGTTCGCTGTAAATCTATTTTTTCCCCTCAACAGTATTCAAAAGTATGAAGGCAAATAAATGACATGCATATACAGAGAAAATTTTATTTTTTTGAGAAATCAGTCTTTATTGTGTGCGAGTTCAGGGTTTTCCTTCAGGTTTGTATTACAGGAGTCAATAGGACTCTCTTCCTATAGGTTTTGAATGTCCAAGTACAAATTTAAGAGCTGCATAAAACATGTATGTTTTTGCTTGTATTGTTTTAAAAAGCCAAACCTTGTAAGCATGTCAAGGGAGGCAACTACAAATTATTGAAATAATGTTTTGTCTGAGAAAAAACTGGAATTTCTTTAATATTTTGACACAGAAACAAAACACTAGATAAAAATATGAAAAGAGTGAGTTTTAGAATAAATATATAAATGGAACCAAACTTAAACTCAGGCAATTGTATACCAAAGATAATTGAATAATGCACTGTATATTAACTGTAAACCCCTTTCTCTAAATATGCATGACACTTATTGGCCACCATACATTTTGCCCCCACACTGGCCATTACTTTTGAGAAGCCGCCGTGGTGTAGGGGATAAACCTATGTCTTGTAAACCAGGGGTCGCAGGTTCGATTCCCGGCTTCTCCCAGTCTGTCGGATGAGACTTTAAGCCGTTGCCCCGTCTTCTGAGACGCTTTAAAACCAGAACCACTGCCGGTTGAGCCTTAGGGAGTTCCTGGACAAAGAACCAAAAAAAGCATAAACCCACCCGGCCAGTACTGGTACAGCCAAGGAACACGGCCACAAACAAATACATTTGGATGCTGTTAAGGGAAATTTGATTTGCAGCAGCCCAATCGACCTAATTATCATGACTGGGTCAAAGAAAGGCTCCAGAAATGGCAGTGTACATGTTGGTCTCAAGAAGTCTGGAAGCTTCAACAGTAGGGCTGCAACAATACAGTTACCTCACGATACGATACGTATCACGATATTTGCCTCACGATACGATACATATCGGGATACATTTTTGACAACATTAGAACCTTAGAAATAACATAGATTTATGACATTAGGAGAAGTATATACTCAAATACTAACCCTGTCATGCTGGATGTTTTTATATACTACACTCTTCCCCAGTTTTTATCAAATACATTAAAAAAAAAAAATCAAATATTAGCATGTATTTATAAGCAGAGCCCAAAACCATGTATATTTAGATCAGCTGATTCTCAAAAGCAAGCTGATCTTATTCTACACTGTTTCAAAACAGGATATATCAAGAGTTTAGCATAGAAAAGGGTTTACTGATTAAAGCAGAACAATTAAATGGGAAAATGGTAACATTCCTTTTGCACAAAAACATATTTTTTTAAAATTCATTTCTAATATATAACACTAAGTGCTGTATCGTGAACTGACCTCACAATACCATACGGGTATCGTCAGAAAACGTATCGCGATACGATACGATTTCAGTGAATCGTTGCAGCTCTATTCAACAGTATTTATTGAAAGTGCATCTGTAAAATTGGATTTTTTTTAACAAAATCAGCAGACAAATTTATAAAAAAAAGGGTTTTCTGCAAAAATTTCCTCGAAAAATCAAAACTTTTACACCATCAAGATCGCATTAACAAAGGCTACAGTTTGGCTCAAGAATGATTTTGCAACTTTTTGGCAACACCTGTGCAGAGCATATAAAGCATTATTTCAGTGCTTTTCAGTAGTCAAATCAGTCAATTTTAGATCAATTGAACTATAATCAGTTAGGCACATCCGTTCAAACGAGATACAATATGTCGATCTAGATATGCCCACTTGTAATATATCCAGAACAAAATATGTTATGTCAATCGACATATCCCATATATTTCGATCGAAATATTGTTTTTTCTCCATCCGCACACGTGGTCTTTCTTGCGTCATACGCAGTCTCGTATCGATTTGCGCATGGCACAAAAATTTGAATTCGAAAGAAACAATTTATACCTACAAAATAGCCAGCGTCATGGGTAAGTTCACCAGGGAAATTTTATACAAAATAGTGTCGAAAGTTCTCGTCCTCCAATGTTGAAGTAAATCCAAGTAAAGTTTCAAATATTCCACCCTACACATTGTTTGTTATGTTGTTGGAAACCTGGATACATCACCCTGGTCCGTCATTACATTACAGAAACCGAATAAAACCTACAAGTTTCGTAGTTTTAACGTATAGGTTATGAATAAAATGGAGAAAAAGATAGTGGCAAAGCCGTAAGAGTACATTCAATGTTAAGGTTTTCAATTATGCTAATAACCTTACGAACCCCACAAATTATGATTAATTTTATTTGGAATATCTAGAAACATCCCTGTTGAGCATACGCAAGAAATGCAATATCTACTGGGACCAGCCAGTGCTGATTTCACTTTCTGAAGTATGACATGTCGTTAGAATATCGTCAAACGTATAATCTAGGAACTTACATATGCTAGTTTCACAATGCGAACATGGAACTGTAGATGTATAAATAACTGACCATCATATAGATTTAGGCCGTTCACGAAACAAATAAAATGTATGAGGATATTGCAATGTTGATGACATCGAACATCGAACAAACAACAAACTCTTATTTTTCCACAACAAATTGATAAAAAATCATTTACACACACAAGCAAAGTCGCAGAATGAAATGATTTTGTAAGCTACGTTTGAAATAACCTCTTAACATCAAGCAGTAATAAAAATTCTCAAACAAACCCACACATCATCAGAATAGTGTGCTAGGGATCCTAGGGGAGGGTTTGTGTTACTCTCATTTTTTCTTGCTATTGATACCAAAAATATAATCAGGCATATCAGGCATAGCTCAGAAATATTTGAAATTTTAGCATACCCCAAAATATATTCCCATTCTGTACCTTAAACTTAAAAAAGACCCCCGGGGTGGGGAGCGGGGTGCTACATGTAGGTACAGCCCCCTAGATGGGCAAATTATTTCGAATATCAAGACTCCCTCATTTTCCTTTGTAATAGTCTTCCATTCTAATGACTTATTCAGATGTCTGCGTACGGTCCTGGTAGTATTTGACAATAAATAAATATAGTTCACTGTGCAATATGAAAGCAAACACTGAGTTTCGTGTTCTGAATTTGACACAATTTCTTAAATTTTGACTTTATATAAGGCTAAATTCTCCTTTAATAGACCCCTTTCCTATTCCAATAATTTTGTATAACAGTTACTCCATCATCCATCTGTCACCAGTACCAAACATTTTCTTGGGCCAGTGCACGGGATTTCGGTACTTATCAGACCGGCAAGCAGCGAAGGCTTAAATGTTTACATACACAAGGTAGGGCTGTAGATAAAAGGTCAAACCAAAATACAGACCTAAGGCTTCGCTGGTCGTTTATAAATTTTGTGCATTGATGCGATAAGTACCAAGCTGATTTTTTTTTAGTTTTGGAGTATTGCTCCCCCCTCACTGCATACACGCACGCACACGCTCACAGTGGTGACAACGTCTGAGACTTAATCAATGAATCTATCAGTAATTATTTCACAAGCAAAAATCCAAGATTACTTATCTATTTGTTTGCTGATGTTTGTGTATGTTTGTTTCTTTTGTATATGGTACTTATCTTTTACCTTGTTCACTGAGGCTGTCCTGTTAAAACTTGAATGGAACTTTAATAATAAATTAATCTGTGTGCAATATGAAAATGGCTGAGTTGAAAATACTGTCATACAATCACAAGGTATTGGGGGTATAAGTAAAAGAACAGATATTTTTGATTTTTTAAGAAAGACTAACTGTGACATTTATTGTCTTCAAGAGACACATTTTACCGATACTGAGGAAAGATCAATATTGGATCTATGGAATGGAGAGTGCCTTTTTAACAACTATAAATCAAATGCAAGAGGAGTTGCAATTTTATTTGGGAAAATCTAGAACATAAAATTCATAAGCAGATAAAAGACAATGAAGGAAACTTTCTTGTTATTGATGTAACAGCTCAGCATCAAAGATTCACTTTAATCAACATATACGGTCCAAACTCTGATAGCCCTAGCTTTTTCAAAAAAATAATTCAGCATCTCGAAGAGATAGGAAATAGTGATTACATCATATGTGGAGATTTTAACCTAGTACTAGATCCATACATTGATTGTTCAAATTACAAAAATATAAATAACCCCAAATCAAGAGAGTTACTTTTAGATTACATGGAAACTAATGACATTATTGATCCATTTCGTGAAAGTAATCCACAACTTAAACGATATACATGGAGGAGAAGAAACCCGCTTAAGCAGGCTAGATTAGACTTTTTTCTCACGTCTGAGAGTATGTCTCAATATATTAAAGTTAGTAAAATAGGAGCAAGCTATAGGTCAGACCACTCACTTGTAACATTAGAATTAAACTTCACTAACATTTCTCATGGAAAGTCCTACTGGAAACATAATAACTCTCTGCTAACTGAACTTGAATATTTAAAAACTATGAACAAACAAATTTTGGATGTTAAAAAACAATATGCCCTACCAGTGTATAATATCGATGAAATAGATAATATTCCTAATACAGAAATACAGTTCAATATAAATGATCAATTGTTTTTAGATGTTTTGCTAATGGAATTAAGAGGACAGTCAATTTCTTATGCAAGTTTTAAAAATAAACAAAGGAATAATTTAGAAAAAGATCTTATTAATAAAATCACATATTTGGAAAACAATTTAAATGAAACAAATTACGGAGAACTGGACATATTAAAAACAGAACTACAGGACATAAGACAAGAAAAATTAAAAGGTAAACTGATAAGATCAAGAGCAGAGTATATAGATAAAGGTGAAAGACCTACAAAATACTTTTGTGGCCTGGAAAGACATAATTATATACTGAACAAAACAAGTTAAGGAAATCTCAGAAAACCATGCGACATAAGAACATCAAAGCAAACAATTATTCAATTTCTATTTATTTGTTTTGATGCATGTCGTCGGTTGCGAAAAATGTTGAATTTTGTTTGCTAGCTTCAATACCTTTTTTGTGGCACGGTGTCACGTAACCCAGGGGTCAAAGTCATTTTTCGCAAAAATTACTACAGAGTATTCCCTCATAAACACATGAAAAACATGTAAGTTTTCAAAACTTGAAATAATATTCCTTTGAATGTCATATGGAATTAACTTGATAGCCTTAAACGTCACATTTAGAAGATGAGAATGCCTTCATCAGTAACAAGTATGTCCCCCAGTTAGCGGTAAATTAGGACTAGCACCGGTTTCGCACACTCTGAATACTGGTGATTTGGTGCTGAGGGATCAGCATCAACTGCATTGAGAGCCTGGGGTTTCTTGATGGCGTTATTATGCGTTGGACCCTCTGTTCCAAAATGTCATAGACATGTTCAAATTGTAGACATGTCTGATGAGCGAACTGACCAGTCAATGCGCACAGTATTGTTTTTGTTGATTCTAGTGAGGTGTGTTCTGATATTATCACCCTAGGCCTTTTACTGTCACTGGTTTTTGCACAAAAAGGCGGGACAACAGACCTCAACACCTCATCCATGTACACTTGACTGACCATGTGTCCCTCTATAACCACCAGATCTGTCGTCCTAGGCTTCAAACATCTCCTTCTCCCGAGGGACCTGGCGAACGTTAATGTATGCAAACCTATGTTTGCTCGGCAAACTTAAGTTTTGCGAAAAATGGAGTGAAGACCAGTCAACTTTGACATGGATTTACTAAGCTGCTATTGGCGCTTAAGACCCAGATAAAGCGTCATTATCAAGAAAAATGGTCACATCATACTATTGTGAAATTCAAAAGTCTTTAAATGTTTTAGATCTTTTGTCATAGCCCCTCAAACACAATTTCCCTAACTTTTTTGTTGAGTATATTTCGAAAACAATGCAGAGCTTGCAGAAAGATGATGGAACTGTCCTAATTGAGCAAGATGCAATATTAAAAGAAACTGAGCAATTCTATAAAAACTTGTACTCCAGTAGGGACACTGGATTGGAGGATATCAACCTGAATGAATATGTAGGGCAAACTATGAAAACTATCACTGATGACCAAGCTAATAGATAAGAAGGACTCTTAACCCTAGAGGAAATTTCATGTACTCTTAAAAATATGAAAAATGGTAAAAGCCCTGGTTTAAGTGGATTTTCTGCTGAATTTTTTAAAGTTTTTTTGGAAACAGCTAGGAGTTTTTGTGATGAGATCTTTGAATCATGGCTACACAATTGGAGAACTATCCATAACTAAAAAACAAGGCATTATTACTTGCATCCCAAAAGACAACAAACCAAAGATTTTTTTAAAAAACTGGAGACCGTTAACTCTCCTTGACACTGTATACAAACTTGCATCAGGTACTATTGCCAATAGACTTAAAACAGTATTAGACGACATTATAAATAAAGATCAAACAGGTTTTATAAAAGGTAGATCCATTGTGGAAAATATACGATTAATATATGACATGATGAAATTTACAATTGAAAAGAATATTCCAGGTCTATTACTGCTTATAGATTTTGAAAAAGCTTTCGACTCTCTATCATGGAATTTCTTACACAAAGCACTTGAACATCTTAATTTTGGGGACTCTATCAGGAAATGGGTAAAAGTATGCTATAAAAACATATCCTCAGCAGTATCTGTATCTGGACATCTGTCTGCTTTTTTTAACATAGAGTGTGGATGTCGTCAAGGCGACCCCCTCTCTCCATACCTTTTTGTGATTTGTGCTGAATTCCTTGCAACAAAGATAAGGAAAAACAAAACAATAAAAGGCATAAATATCAATAACATTGAATTTAAAATATCACAGTATGCAGATGACACTTCAGCAATGCTAGATGGCACAGAAAGGTCTCTCAATCAGACTCTGGAAGAGCTCTCAAGATTTTCAAAAATATCAGGGTTAAATATAAACTTTGATAAGACACAGCTTGTGTGGATTGGTTCAGAAAAATTTGGTACCAGATCAATAAAAACAAAGTGGAAACTTTCATGGGGTAGTAACCAATTTAAGTTACTAGGGATTCTTTTTAATACAGACTTAGATAAGATGATAAAAAATAATTATACACCAAAAGTAACACAAATGGAAAAGATACTGTAACAGTGGAATAAACGAAGTTTATCACCTATTGGAAAAAATACTGTAATTAAAACTCTTGTTATACCAATATTTAATCTCCTTTTTACATCTCTACCAAATCCAGATGTCAAAATATATGAAACTATAAATAAAACTCTGTATGATTTCTTATGGAATAAAAATCCAAAAATTAAAAAAACAGTTGTGATAAAGAAGTATATAGAAGGAGGACTGAATATGATAAACCTAAATGCCTCTGTAAATGCTTTAAAATCTACATGGATAAGAAGGCTTTTTTTAAATGAAAGTAAATGGCAAGAACTCATAAAAATACATATAAATCTGGAAATGTTGACATCTTGTAATGTAGAATATATTCAGGATATTTTAAGCACATTGAATAATCAGTTTTGGAAAGATGTACTAAAGTCTTTTCTTGATATAAACTATAAAACAGAAATAGGTGAAGAACAAATTTTAAAAAGTCCTCTGTTCTATAACAGAAATATTAAAATAGATAAAAAATATGTTTTTTATAAAACATGGTATGATAAAGGTATCAGATTTGTAAATGATCTGGTGAACCAGAACGGAAGCTTTTATAGCTATCAAGAAGTTGGAATTGATGGCAGCCCGTTGAACATTTTAAAATATCAAGGATTTATAGACTCACTAAAACACTTTCTATCCCATACACAAATAAAATTAACCAAAAAAGTACAAGAACCATTCATACCAGGTCATATCAAAGTCTTTCTGCAGCAAAAGTCAGGGACACAGGCAATGTATAATGAACTGAATAAAAACTATGATGAACCAACAAGTAAAAGAAGATGGAATGAGAAATATAATTTCACAGACCAAGAATGGAAGAAAATTTACAACTACCCCTTTAGAATAATAAAATATCCAGCTATACAATGGTTTCAGACAAGTATTAATCATAATATTTTGGTGACAAACAATCTTCTCTTTAAAATGAAAATAAAGAGCGACTCATCATGCTATTTCTGTCATTCCCAAAAAGAAACAATAACCCATCTGTTCTGGACCTGTGAGAGGATTCAGGCTTTTTTGAAGGAATTGTTACAATGGCTGAATAATAATGATATACCGTGTGACTTTGTGGAGGAATTTTTTATTTTTGGTCTGGATAGATTAAATAATATAACAAAACCACTTAATATCATAATACTCTATGCCAAGTACTTCATATACACAACTCGCTGTAATGAACGTCAACTGGTTCTAGAAGTATACAAGAAGAAGCTTTATCAATTGTTCAAAATACTTAAAGATATTGCTTTGTCAAATAATGAACTAGCAGAGTTTAATAAAGATTGGGAACCATATGAAATACTACTTAATAATTAAGAATATGTATATAAGCATAAACATACCAACCCTCACATACCAAGAATAAAACTGACACTCTAAAATACATGTATTAGTGATTCATTATAGTGACCAGCACAGCCTCAGGAACAGGAAAAGTATACCATACAAAAATGTCTTGTTTGTATTTAGTTTTGTATTACTGTATGAATATTAAATATGTAGTAGGATAAAAATGAAAGTCAGTGCATACTGTTTTTACCTTTATTATATACTGTCCTGCAGGCCAGGAGTGACAATGAACTCGTTTTTTGCTTGCAAAGTTATCAAGGACATAGAATCAATATGTCACTTGTGTATTAATCCTATCCATACGAAAGGATTTATACACAGGTGATCTATTGATTCGCATTGGCTCAGGTGAAGTGTACAAGTTAATGTTTTTACTTGGCAATTATAGACAAGGCATGATGTCACTGTCACTCTTGGTTGGCAGGACAGTAGATATCTTTACTGCATATATATACAAACATATGTTTGAGAGTCGTATGAGCGAAAGGAGCACCCTTCCTGAATCTTTTCTTAACAAAACATATATGTACGACAGGATCCAGGCTGTCAGGGAGAGTATTGTTTAAGGGTGCTCATGTATGTATGTACAGCATGTTTGGCTGGATACCTTTCTGTAAAAGATTATAGAAAATAAAAGAAACAAGACTGAAAAAAAAAAATAATAGTGCAAACACAAAAAACCTTCCACGCCACTAAAGTATTTTAGTATTAATTCGAACACATCTCGCCTATGGCCAATGCTAAAAAATCATGTTATGAAACAACAAAGTCGCAGTTTTGAAAGCGCGAGGAAAGCGCACGCTAGCTGACGTCAATGTCCACTGCAAAATGACGTCAGTCATTAGGTTAGACGGTGTAACTTGCAAGACTTTACAAATACATGTCAACGTATATGCGAAACAGTTCAACTATTGCAGGATTTCTTCAGTGCAATGGCGGAAAGTTGGAAGAAGCTGAAGACTACAATGTGTTTTTGTCGTTTAATTGCGTGTTCAAATCGAAATAGATCAGCTCTAGCGCGATAGTGATTTTATCTTCTTTACAACTGACCTCCAAACGATGAATTATTACTCAACAATTCACTGCTAGAGCTGATCTATTTCTTAAATAAGATTTAGCTTATCGTTGATATCGATACAAAAGGGCTTATGTTTTAAGCAAAGGCCAAGGTAGTTTTGTTACAGACAAACAAACAGACAAGCAGGCAGACAGACAGATAGATTTTGCTGCTCAAGCGCACAGAGCTCGCAACACTATATGCCAGTGATCTGTCTTCAAATCTGTCAGTGAACTCTCTTCAATATGTATTTCACTGAACTGTCTTGTCGCATCTGATATAAACGCCTTACAATATCAAGTTTATTGAAATAGCCTAAACTTATATGTCATTTTAGATATAATATTTCTAATGAAATATAGATATCCGGATGTAGAGTTATATGTGTCTCAAAGGAGATATTATATCTTAGTTGAAATATAGTATGTTATATCTCAATTTAGATGTGTTATTTCGAATTAGATATTATATTTGGACCGACATAATATATCTCGTTCGAAGGGATGTGCCAACTGATAATAGATCAAAATAAGTGTTCCCAACCTGTCTGAAAGCTTAGAAAAGTAAAGTTTTCTAATCTTTGAAATAAAACATTGATAAACCACTGTAAAATAAGTTGGGGACTAAAGCAATAAAAAAAAATGCCCCCCCCCCCCCCCCCCACACACACACACTGGTAAAAAAACTAGATCCACGCATGAACTCAAGCACTGCACTCCTATCTGTGATTTCTATGGTCGCATTGAGATTTAAGGGTTGTGACGACCACAACTTTGTTGGAATATATGGAAAAAGCCCAATAGACTTGGCACGGGTATTGTGCGAACAGCAGTGGGATAGGCACGCGGTCACAGACCTGTAAATGTAAAAAGGGCAGTGATTGGCTCAAAAGGTGGGTGGAAGCTCAGCACAATATTTTTAAGTTGTAAGGTGTTTCATGATTGGTCAATAATAAAACTAGGAAATATATTGTATTTATTAGACGGGTCTATCTTTGCTGTACTTTTTGGAACAACATCTCATTGCTTTTGTTGATTTAGTTTAGTGGTGTGGCTTAGAAAAAAGGACCTTGCATTCTGGTACTTTTTTCAGTAGAATTTTCCTCTCATGTAGGGTGCCCACCTTCAGGGGCCAAAAAGTGGCAAAACATGGCGGTCACCAGGGTATCTCATTCTTGTTTTTTGATTGAACTAGGTCCAATCTGTAACTCTATGGCAGCCTCATTGTGATTGAAGAGTTGTGAGGACCACAGCCTACTTAAAAGCTATAATGGAGGTCTATGGAAAAACAATTACAGGTCTGGGCCCTAAAGAAGAATATCAGGCCTGTTATGTTGGATACCTTGGCTGCTATGTATGTGACCTGTAATATGTTTTTGATGCATTGTTTTGATTTCAGCAAGTCCAATAATGATTTCAGCTTTCAAAAAGTCCACTTTTTTAAAATAAAAATCATTAAGACTGCAGAAAAAGAGCCTTATTAGTAGGTAGGGGTGATGGTTGGCTCAGTTTTGCACTACATATTGGACTTGAAGCATGTGAGTTGCTCTTCTGCACTATGGGGCTATACTGTAAGCATACTTTCATTTATCGGGAACTCATTGGTTTCCAAATCAGAGCATTTGTGTTTTTTAATGTTATACTAGAGCATTTTTTGGAGTATGTGTTCTTGCGATTGTCAAAATATGGTAAAAAAGGCCCTTTCGCAAGTTTGCGTAAACCGCAGTAGTGGTCACTTTATGGAGTTAAATGTAATTTAGTTGAAAAGTGTTACATGTGTTAAACCCATATTTACATGCTCATTTATTGACATGTGCCTTAGTTGAACTCAGAGATAGCACAAGAGACTGTCATATTACCCAATATGACATTGACCTTTGACAGATTGACCTTTCAATTGAGCAACAGTGTAGAACAACTTGGAAACCTGTATGATATTGCACTCTCCACTTTGTAAAGTAGTACATTTGGGTCAGTTTGGGTTGATTTGCTGTCCAAATTGACCCTTGACCTTATTGATGACCTTGACCTTGATAAGAGGGGCCATTTCAGATGGATATATGTATGCGTATTAGTCCGTTTTAATCTTTACTATTCAATCCAGCAACTTAAATGTCACTTTGAAAAAATGTCATAATGAAACTGCAACAGTATACCAGTTCACAGGCATGATTTTACCAAACTTACAGCCTGCCATTTGTAAAATAAGTATTTTGGGCTAGTATTTTTTAAACTTTGTCAATAATATGATGTTTTCCTTGACCATTTGTCCCATTTTACCTCAATTTAAGACAAATAGGTCAGTAATTGTGGAAATTTTACCTTTTTGACCAATAAAATTGCAAAGTGACCTTGACCTTTGACCTCTATGACCTTGATAATTCCCTTTCACTGACCTTGACCTTGCAGCATCCTGGCTGTAGTAGTTTTTTTCTCCAGCTAGGTATTCGGAAAAAATGTAAGAGGTCAAAATGCCATGTCGGTGAGCATAGCCCCTCTGCATGGAAACTAGTTTTGCTCTTCACCCTCTCTGGCTGTTACATAATATTAGCTTTTGTCACCTAAATTAGCAAAAATTGCTTTATTTTGCACAAATGAACCCTTTTATGTGATTAGAAGTTGATTTAATGTGTAAAGAAAGTATTATATGTCCCATAGCTAGGAGCAAGTAATTTTTGCCTTGTCAATGGGGGTGGGTGGGGTAACTCCACATTAGACTCATGCTGGTAAAGCACATGCATCTTTTTGGTATAGTATATTGTAAAGTGGTGTTATAAGCTTATATGAGTGAAATCTAAAGCATTTCTGATATATAATAAAAGAGATATAAGAAAATGAATATCTTCACTTTTCTTTTTCATTATTTTGCTGTACAATGAGTTTACCAGTAATATGTGTAGGGGGTAGGGTTGTTTTAAGGGTTCCCTGGAATAACTTTGGGGTAAATGATGCAAACAAACAATATAAATGTGCTTTAAAATGTTTATTGGTTTGAATTAAACTATTTTCTTGGTCCTTTGTCTGAAATGGGTTATGGCTTTAGGTCACAGACCTGTAAATGTAAAAAGGGCAGTGATTGGCTCAAAAGGTGGGTGGAAGCTCAGCACAATATTTTTAAGTTGTAAGGTGTTTCATGATTGGTCAATAATAAAACTAGGAAATATATTGTATTTATTAGACGGGTCTATCTTTGCTGTACTTTTTGGAACAACATCTCATTGCTTTTGTTGATTTAGTTTAGTGGTGTGGCTTAGAAAAAAGGACCTTGCATTCTGGTACTTTTTTCAGTAGAATTTTCCTCTCATGTAGGGTGCCCACCTTCAGGGGCCAAAAAGTGGCAAAACATGGCGGTCACCAGGGTATCTCATTCTTGTTTTTTGATTGAACTAGGTCCAATCTGTAACTCTATGGCAGCCTCATTGTGATTGAAGAGTTGTGAGGACCACAGCCTACTTAAAAGCTATAATGGAGGTCTATGGAAAAACAATTACAGGTCTGGGCCCACGCATTGTGTAATGCTAGTCAGTTACAAGAAAATTTTCAGCTCGAAGAAGAAAAGACTATTTCAAATGTAAATTACAATGTTGACAACAGATGTCACCGCAGCAACTCCTATTCAGGGTCTAGTCGTTAGCTTCGTACAGAAGAAAAACTGCAGCGCTTTTACAGAATATTAACAAATCACTTTTGGTGTTGTCAGTCGTCCATTGCGTCAGGGGAAGCTACTCCAGTTTGAAGTTCTCACGTTGAAGGTTCGTTTAGCGTATATGGAAACGATGTAAACAAAATATGGCATGGTCCTTCAAAAGTCGTTTTTAAAAGAATGTATTTAAAATAAGGCTAAGGAATTGATTGAAATAAATCTATAGGTAGTTTATATATGTGTAATGATTTAAAGGGAATTTTTTGTACTCTGGGGGTTGTGAACTAACGGTCGTTAGATTATTAGATTAACAAGTATTGTCTTTTTTAAAACGCCAACTTTGTGGTAATTGCACACTACATGTCAGTTCTCAATTAGGAGCTAATCTAATATCTCATTCTGGTAGTGGTTGAAGGCTACATATGAAAGTTTCGAAAAAGTTAATGACACATTAACTTGTCTCAATAATTTTGTATTGATGATGGTTGGCTAATGAACCAGTCATTTGTATCCACTCCCCCCCCCCCCCCCCACCTACGGGGATAGAGTTTGGAATAGCCAGGCTATGGTGCAGTTTAAGTACTTTTTTATTGTCCCAACAGTGCTGGAGAAGTGCCGGGGTTATAACATTGAGACACCCCGGTGAGATTTTCTGTAGTGTAGGGTGGGGTCAAGAGTAGGGTTGTTTCCATCAGCTTGTCCCCACAGGGCGGGACTTATATCTATCTCTACCGCATCACCCCCTCTCGGAGATTACGTGCAGGTGCGCGACAGTGCGGTGTTAGTGGAAGAAATGCTTTTAAAAATAAAAAGTTCCCATAAGATTTGTTAGTTTGAGTCGACTAAAAGATGATAGGGTTAAAATGTTAAAAGTCAGAAACAGGCTGACAGTGATAGGCTAAAAAGTTTAAAAAACAGTACACTGACATTTATGGCATTGGGTGACTGACTGTGCACACTGCCCTCTTAAATGAATCAAAGGTGGGCAGAAGTGCTATTTGTGCTGGCAGCCGGTTCCATTGAGAAGGGATAGAATGAGTATTTGTAGTAATCTACAGTGGATTGAATTTGACGGAAGCCAAGGGTGTGTGAATTCCTGGGAGTTCTCAATGGGTGAACAACATATGGAGGCATGTCAATGGCTGCAAGACCATATATGATCTTGTAAAATAGGCAAAGTCGGGAGTCGGACCTTCTCTGCTCAAGAGACCGCCAGCCCAGGGATTGGAGCATCTGTGTCACACTTGCATATGGGGAGTATTCACTAAGAGTCCAGCGAGCCGCTCTATGTTGAACCATTTCAAGCCTGGCAATATTACTTATGGTGTAGGGGCTCCAGACTGATGATGAATACTCCACTAATGGACGAACAAGAGTTTAGTATGCCATTTCCCTTAATTCTGGATTTTTGGACCTTATGTTTCTCTTGAGGAAGCCAAGGGACCGACTTACCGAGGTAGTTATATTCTGAATATGGCTGTTGAAGGATAGGTTGCTACTGATTTCCACGCCCGGGTACTTGGAGCCTGCAACCGATTCCAGTACTTGGCCATGCAGCAGGAACTGGCTTGGGACTGGAGTTCTATATCTTGTAATATGTATTACAACACATTTACTCGGATTGAACTCCATATCCCAGTCCAGCTCCCATAGATGGAGGTGATCAAGGTCCTGCTGCAGAATCTGAGCATCTTCTAAGCTTGAGACTGCCAAATAAATGGCGGTGTCATCCGCAAACAACCATACCTTTGACCTTGTTATCAGGGAGGTCATTTATGTAAATGAGAAAGAGAATGGGACCGAGGACAGAGCATTGTGGGACCCCAGATGTGACTGGTACGGTGGCGGACTTTTCATTATCAATAACTACAGTCTGGGTCCGATCAGATAAAAATGCCTGGATCCATTTAAGGATGGGGCCTCTAATGCCATATATCTGTGGAGTTTGGGGCCTCTAATGCCATATCTGTGGAGTTTGAGCAGTAATTTCTGGTGGCTTACCTTCTCAAATGTCTTCGAGAAGTCAAGTAAGACTAGGTCACTTTGATTACCTGCTATGGAGTTCCTCATCAAGTCTTCTATGAGAGTGACCAGTTGTGTTTCGCAAGATCGTTTGCTACGAAAGCCGTGCTTGATATCATACAGCAAATTATACTTATCCATGTGGGAGACTATGTTTGTGGTAACAACATGCTCAAGCACTTTGCATAGAATACTGGTTAATGAAATAGGTCTGTAGTTTGATGCAAGACTGGTGTCTCCTTTTTTGATAAGTGGATATACATAGGCTGTGCTCCAGTCTTTGAGTACTCTACCTGTGTTTAGGGACCTTTGAAAAATTACCTGAAGAATAGGAGCTATCACATCACGGAAATTTTGGAGGACAAGCAGCTTTATCTGATCGGGTCCTGCTGCTTTATGGGGATTTAGGTCCTTCAAGAGTTTGGCAATGCCATTTGTTGAGACAGTGATACTTTCCATGTGGGGTGTAGTATTAAGACACTCACCTGGTATTTGTGATGGATCAATTGTACAATTGTCAGAGAGGACCTGCACAGCCATGGTAGCTAACTGACTCAATTTCAACGGACACTTTGGTGTGAACACTGACCGAAACTGTTAGTTCAGGACGTTTGCCTTGTCCACAGTATCAGAGTACAACTTACTGTCCTTCTTGGGGGGTGGGGGCAATGCCTTTGGAGTCCTGCTTTGAATTTTTCAGAAGGGATAACAAATTTTTGGAGGCAAGTGTGCTTTTGTGAGGTTCAGGGCTTGACTGGCAATTTGGCTCAGGCTGTTCTAGGCTATTAGTAAGGCCCAGGATTTCCTCAATGTACCTGTTATGAGCTTGCTTGAGGTTTTGTTTATACCAGGGCTCTGAAAAGTCACTATCCCTGCCATCCCCGTAGGTGGGGGAGCAGTGGATACAAATGACTGGTGCATAAGTTTCTACAGTAGGCCTACTTTATCTATCTACCAGCTGACACAGATATTTTTCTCTCTATATATTGGCCATATCTACATTAATTGCTGGTTTCTGGTTTACAGGTGGTCAGTAATGGAAAAACAGGTAACCAGTACCCCCCCCCCCCCCCATACCTATCCACACTGTTTGCTTTACATTTAAAAAGGCCAGCAGACAACACACAGCAGACAACATTTAGTCGTGATTAGCAGCGGAAGAGTTTAACCCTTGAAATTCAGGAAACCCCTGCAAACAGTGAAGACCCAGATGCATAATGCTGCATTTCATCAGGGTCTACACTGTTTGTTAAGACAATTTTTTTTAATTATAACATGACACCCCTAAATATCTACAAGTGACCATCCCAAGATTATTTATCAAACCAGAAGTATGAATCCATAAGTATACACATGTTTAATTTTTTTCAGGTATTTTATGAGAGAGATTATGCAATATGCATGATGTTCATACAGTGGTGAAGCAGAGAGAGGCACAAAACTAGTTTAAAGTGATGGGAGAAGCTGGCTATCAGCGTGTCATATCAGGTTGCCTTGACAACCTACCCACCCTCAACTCCAGACTGGTCAGGATCTTCATCAGTTCTACTTTCACAGGTGTGTAACAGGAGAGGCTGTGTGAGGATAGTGGTCCAAAACTGTTAATCATTCAAATGTTACAGCTTTTATTATAAATCAACAGATAAAGCAAATTTCACAAAGAATACACTAAAAATAAACATAGAAGCTCTTCAATTTTTAACATGCTGGGTACAGTAAAAAAAAACCTGTGTAAAACGGTCACACTTAAAAAGACCACAAATTGGTTTTCAAGACCAATTATGGCTTAATGCAGGTCAACAGTACTACAGAATGCTCCAAGGTATTGCAGAAAGCTTCAAGGGGAGCATTCTGCAATACTTTTGACCTTCATTTGTCATTAAGATCTTTGTTTTGTCTCTTTTTGAGTGACCGTTTTACACAGGTTTTACTGTATAATTATTTTGTTCAGCAGTAACAGAAAAATTTCACAAAAACTAGCTTTAATTAAATTGATCGTCAACCCATGTCCTGGCAGTACAAGGGTTAACTTTGTTTTAAATTTTGATAGTTTGTGTGAAATCATTCTTTACTGAAGAACAAAATAATACCCTATGCATAAAGCTAAATTTTGGCAAGACCAGTTCCATTACCACAAACTGAATGGAAAACAGTGAATTCCTAACAGATGATCAGTTTCCACTTTGTTTTCAAAACAGGATATATAGATCTACAAATTCTGATAGTTTGTGTGAAATTGTTCTGTTTTTGTCTTTGTACATACATTTATTGCATTCTATTTTACATGAAGGCCTCATGGAAGGTAAAATATAGTTGTAGTCTGCTTAATGTTGTCGTCCTCTTTAAATATAGACCCTAGCTAGGTTAAATACTTTTTGAGATTTCCTGCTAACATGATCAATCAAAGGGGCATAACTCAAGAAAGAGAGATAATTCAGACAAGAAAGAAGACAGGTCATTTACCTTTTTTTGGGAAATCCACATATGACATTTCAAGACCCTATAGCATGCACATGCAGTTCCAAAGATATTGTAGTTATTAACTCTTTGCCCGCTCATGTCATCTGCTGATAACCTTTGCAAACATTTTGGACACAGATCAGGCGTGACATTTGTCGGGCTTGATCTGGAGTCAAACTGTTTGCCACTCTGATGGAATTCCTAAAAGAATTTTTCAAAAAAGTTGAATTAGGAAAAATTCAGCAGATGACAAAAAAGCATGAAAAATTACCCCATAGTCAACACTGTGGTCATACTACTACAGCAATTTGTGTTTCCTATCTTATTCTGATGTTAAGGTTACTTTCTCATCATGTTCAATTTCTTCATTTAATCACAGATAAACGCCACAAAATGCTTGGGTTCCGATTGATTTATGTTCATCAAATTCACATTGTATCTTTTAGCTTTAAAATTATATGAAAACTTTGACATTTGATGTCTAGGCATGAAATAACAAATTACAGTTTTGTCATCGTGGATAATTAATCTATGACAAAACCATACAATTATGATTAAACGATAATGGACTTTTTTTTAATATAACTGTAAAAAACACATTTAAAATCTGATTTTATCTCCGTTTTGGCAAAACAACACCGAGGTTGTTAACTAGAGGATGCAATCTCAAAGCAACCATATTAAAAAGTTCTTATTTTAGTCAGCCTTTATTTAAGAAATAGATCAGCTCCAGCAGTGAATTGTTGTTTGATAATTCACTGTTTGGAGGTCAGTTGTAAAGAAGATCAAATCACGAGCGTGTAGCGCCAGTGATTTATCTTGTACAACTGACTGACAAACAGGGAATTATTACTCAACAATTCACACACTGGAGCTGATCTATTTCCATTCTAACGCACAATAAACAACAAAAACACATTTGAAGTCATCAGCTTCTTCTAACTTTCCCCCATTGCACTGAAGAACTCCCACCGATATTTGGACAACGTCGCATACGTTTACATATATTTGTCACATCTTTCAAGCGTAAAACAGCATAACACGGTCTAACGCTCCAGTAACAAATGACGTCAGCTATCACACACTTTAGCTGTGAGTTATTGTTTGATATATCACACTTTTTATGCCCCATACTTTGGAAAAGTTGAAGGGGCATATTGATTCCTTTATAAAATTGTGCCGTTTATAACATGATTCACTTAAAACATGGTCCATCCCTATGGATCCCATACATTGTGTTATAAAGGAACTAATACTGTCAATGAAGAAAGTGTTTTATCACTATTAGCTTTCTGTACAGACTTTGATGAAATTTTATCAAATTCTATGGGCATTTCATCTGGGTCTAAACTGTTTGTCAATGCAGGGGATTTTCTGTCCATCTCTAGGGGCAGAATTTCTGCCCCATTCCCAATCAAAAATAGCCTTCTTTTTTCCCAATACCATGTCCGTTTTTTCCCAAATAAAGAAAAGTAAAAAAATTTTTTTTTTTTTTTAATTGTTTTTAGAGACCACTAGTACTTATGAGAAATAATGACCCATATCAGAATGATACTTAAACACTTGTGCTTAAGTGGTATGCTTGACATAATACAATCTAAAATAACTTGATTTTGAGAATATATTATGCTACCCTTGTTATGTTCTATGTCATTAATTTCTCCCAATTTTGATGTTAAGTCGATCATTTTTTCCCAATTTTGGCCAGGGGCCTCTTCCCAAAATTGCTGGAAAAAGCCCTGCAATGTACCAATTTATGCGTTTCTAGTCAAACCATTGCTATAATTTTGTCCATGGGATAATCAATATGTTTTGTTATTAATTTAGATACAAGAGAAGAACGTAACCTGCTGCTGGAAGATGTCTACCCAAGACTTAAATCTCACTGTAAGGAACAGTATGGAATGGATTTTCAGGTAATAACAAAAAATTCCTTCCCCATAGAAAAAAAAAAAAGACCTAGCACAGAACCCCCACAAACAATGGGAGCAACAACAAACAATGAATAAACAACAGGATAACCACCACCAAAGCTACTGGGGGCTGGCCAGAACTTCCATCTACATTAAATGTTCTATACTTTTGAACACTAGGTGCCAAGCAAAAAGGCTTAGACAAACAGTGCAGACCCAGATCAGGCTGCTTCTGAAGAAGCAGTCTGATTAGGGTCTTCCCTGTTGCATCTTCTGACAAACATTTTGTGAGTTCCAGCCCTGAAAACCAACATTTTTTTGAGAACAGAAAAAGAAAAATGTTGGGATTTTAGACCATTTGCGGTATATATCATTTACATGATTTCCGAACATATATCAGACGATATACCTCCCCAAATGAAATTTTGAATATGGTTATCCCTATTCTAATGCACTTTTGCAGTTTGAGCTCAAGTTGGAGCGTTGCAAGCCGCATAAAGCCGCATGTCATCAAACCAAATGTGATGTAATCAATGGCGTCAAACTATTTTCGACAGTATATCGCAGGATATGCTGTCGCAAATTTTTTTCAGTTATCCAATCAGACGTCGCGTTACAAAAGCAAGTGCATTAGAATATCACTTAATGCAGGTCAAAAGTATTGCAGAATGCTCCAAGAGAGCATTCTGCAATTCTTTCTATTTTCTGTCTTTAAGACCTTTGTTATGTCTATTTTTGAGTGGCCCCATTAAGACAGGTTTTACTGTACTTTTATTCCAACAGTTGGTAGACATGAGATGGGGTGTCCCTGTTGAGACCAGCGATGATCACCTGGCTACAGCCTTGTGTCTACAAGAGATCACAAACTGCCAGAAACTCTCTACTGGTCCGAACTTCGTGGTAAGTCTTCTATGAACTCCCTTACAGATCACATAAGACTCAAAACGAGCCTAGCAAGCTACAGAAACTGAATAGAATCTTAAAATTTGAATGTACAGTGCATAACGCTATGTTTTGGTTTTCATTTGTTTGATTTGTTGCTTTACTTCCCAGTCAACAATTTTTCTGTTATGTCAGGATGGGTCTTCCTAGATTCCAGACGGCGATCCTCGGGACGGATTTTTCTATCCTACCCTCACACTTAAGATACATTCTTATAATCTCAAATATATTCCGTACCAACCCATGGGAAGGATAAAAATCCAACAGTCGCCCGTGGAAAGACAAGTGACATCATTGTTATGCTAAAATGATGTCATCATGTTTTGTTGCATCTCAGTGTATTCAGAAACTTCTGTAAGCCTTTTTCATGTTTTTCAAATATAAAAATGTGGTATTTAAGGACAGCGAGAAAAATATCTATTATTTGTGTGATCTAGCCTCGTGATGCCAAACGGTGATCATCGGGACAGAATTTTCTATCCCAACATCACACTTATGATTGATTTCTTATTTTCTTATCCATTTTCAGACATTCTTAAATCAGAAGCATGGTTATCGTCCACTACAGACATTCATTCCATCTGCAGAATTTGAACTGCTGACATCTTGTCTGAAGGATCATGGGAAGTCAACAAGCCTGCTAGAGACCTGGTACCTGAAGGACAGCAATGATATTCCTCCTGTTTATATCCTTCAACCAATCAGTACCATCATACCTGGGTACAAAGATAAAGTAGGTGCATTAGCTAGAAGGAGACCCCTAGTCCGAGTTTTCTGACGTTTTTGTAGCTTTTCTTTTTATTTTGATATTTGCCACTACCAGTGGCAAATATCAAAATATGGAAAAGCCACTTAAACATCAGAGAAGGCTCTAATTAGGAGGCCCCTAGATTTCATTTTCTTATTTCTCAACCAAAGCATATGTTCTGGATACTCAAAAGAATGGTCTCACTGAGACGGTTCTTTAGAGCACACAAAACAGGTTATGGTTGATAGATAAAAATATTCATAATTTTATGCTCAATATTTTTGTTTATCTGACCTATGTAGAAGTTAGGGGTGTTTAATGTGAAAAATAAGAGCCCCTTTCAATATTGTTATCCTCTGGTGGATATCACATTGAAAGACACTTACAGAGAGAGACCATCGTGAGTGGAATCTCAATGATGTTGATCCTTGTGATAGGGATGTGTGGAGATCCAGTGTGAGATCTGCCATGCATGCAGCTAGCCAGCTACCTGGAAAGGAGCCCACTGATATGGATGATGCTCCTGCACATTAATCTAAATGCTGATGGTGATGATGATGATGATCCAATACCATAATAGTCAATAATTGAATAATATCAGTCCACCAAATTTTTATGCAGTATGTGGTCAAAATATGACTTTGTTTTGTCTGATTTCAGAGTAATAAAGAGGCTCAGAAAGAGTGGGACAGTGTGTTCCAGCAGCTGAGAGAAGACTTGAAGTTCTCCAGCAATATATGTTGTGAGAAGAAACTGATCACCGAGGAAGACAAACACAAATATTACATGTCAGGTAAATACAGTAATACCTCCAAAATTAGGACCTGGAAAATATCAACTCTGATTTTTCAAAATACTCGCTAATTCAAAATAAGTTTGGGGCACAATGTACAGTCAGGCACTGGAAGGAAAACCGTCCAACAGATTTGGATGGAAATTCCTTCCAATCTAACAGTCTCTCAATTTTAGTTCTATTTCTAGAAATAGAAACATTTCTTCTCATAAATAGGCCAAAGCATCTGTTTGTGATTGCCTGGATTTCCAACCAGATTTATTTATAGTAACACACTTATGTAATACTGCATGCCTTGAAAAGATATCTTCAAGAAAAGTCATCACAAGTTTGCAAACTTTCTCTAACACCAGTGACAAGAAAAGATTGATAAATGATCTTAATTAACTGTTACCTATATCGCAATAAGGTTTATCATTTAGAAACATGATTTTTCTGCTTGGTTATGTAATGAAAACATACTTATTACATCATTAACCCTGCGATCGGACAGCTGATCGGATGCCAAATTTGCAATGAAAAGGATGTTTTGGAAGGGTTTTTCATCCAAACTTTGTCATTAAGATGGATGGTAAAACCTTCCAATTTTCAGTGAAAAAACTAATTGGAAGGAAAATCCATCCAAAGTGAAATTGTTAAGTTGAAAGACTTTTCCTTCCAAAAAGGCATACTTTTGGCTTGGAAGGTTTTCCTTCCAGTGCCTGACTGATGTATGAATTCAAATAAGAGAACTTATTTAAGAATAAGATTTAATTTTAATAACTTTCTATGAAAACATATGTTTTGGAAGCGTAAAAGAAACGTCTCACTGAGACGTTTCTTTACACACCCAAAACATATGCTTGTTAGGAAAAAAATGATAAAAAAAATTTTGGGGGTTTATGTATTTTTCCTAAAAATTTGAACTTTCGAAATAAAACCTGTAGTCCGTAAGACTTCAATTTGGACTGTAGAATCAAGAGCTTAATCCTTGTCATGCTGAATATTGTTATGTACTACACTCCTCCCCAATTTTTATCCTGTACATCTGCAGCATTTCAGTTGTAAGCAGATATTTTTTAATCAAGGTGTAAAATAGTGTGGATCCTGATCTGATGGCTTGGTCAGGAGCCATCTGATATGCATCTACAGTGTTTTGTAAAAAATTGATCAGGCTGCTCCTTATGGATATGCCACCAAACTACATATTATTGTAAAAGAGAAGGCAAACGGCAATTGTCAAGAATAAGGGGAAAACTTTTAATTTGTTTTCAGTGTTTAATGTCCTGTTCAACACCATTTAAGTCATACCATGACAATTAGTTATTTGATTACTCTGTTCCTTGATCAGACTTTTAATAGATTAGCCAGCACATATTGTACACTTATTCTGAGAGATTTTATTTTACTTTAATATATATATAAAATACAAATACATGTAGGTGTGAAAAGAGAATGAAATGAATCTTACCTTAATCGATGTTTAATGTTAAATCAAATTAAATTTCTTTAGGAAATCATATTTGCCAAATGCAAAGTACAATGTCTTTGGATACATGTACAAGGGTCTAAACAAAGAAATCAGAGCTCACCATCTGGTTTGATGTCTGATAGATCCGAAGACAAATTAAATTGGTCATTGGTGTTCAGTAGGGACCAGGGGACTGAAAAAGCCAAGCCCAATGGTCCACTGTTGAAAATGTGGATTGGAGGGTTGGGATTTTCATGTTCAAAGTGAACATCAATCTTTTTTTTTCTCTCACACCACCCAATTTTACCATTTAGAGTGACTCCTAAAATATCAAAATTCTCTTGCCTCATTTGGTTGGCGAGGGGAAAGATATCATTAGACTCCTAATCAGTACTTTCTTAGATTCCTTTGTCTGCTTCATGGCATACATGCATATGTCTAGTTAAGCAAAATTTTTGAGAGTAAAATTGTAAATATTTTCTTACCCATCCATTTAAACATATGTTTTGGGTCCTCATGCAAATAATTATCTTATTGAGATGTTTCTTTTGAGTACCTGCAACATATGTTTTGGTTGAGAAATAAGAAAAGCAATTTTAAATTACGCAAATTGATTGAATACTTTCACAAATTTGTACTATGTATCCATAATAGACTTTACTGGCCCTCTTGAATCATTACGGACATTGGTTGATTCCCAACGAAAGCTTCTTCGTGTAGAATTCTATCATTTTCAAAATAAGTCGCTGTACTGTTCACCAGCAAGACGCCGTCCTGTGATTCTGTGTTGTGTCGCAAATTGCTGTACTCAAGTCGTCGGAAATTTCTCTTAATTATATCCAGCTCTGTTAGTTTTTGGAGAAAACTTTTGCTTCAATATATACACTAGTGATGTCAATACATGTGCATAATAGCGGATTGAATTGGCATCCTCCACTTACAAGATTACAAGGGGAGTTTTGAAGCTGACATGATTTTTCACGGTACCAGGCAGCTACAATTACAGTAAAAAAGTCAACTAAAAATCACTTTCAAATCATTGTTGGGTGTATATTTCAAAGATAAATATGTACAGATAAAAATATATCCATCTTAACGCATAACGCTGCGATAAAACAGTATAATATAAACTTTTTCTTACCGTCGTCATGCCTGCCATTTGTTTATAATCGATAAAGTTGGTAGCAAGTTCCGGAGTGGATGCTGCATGGTGAGATTCCCTGAGTATTGGTAGTCCCTTTTAACTGGCTGACTGGTTCTATGCAATTGGCAGCTGCTATCTGTGGGCATCAAAAGTACAGTTTTAAAAATTTACTGTTCCTTTGAAAATAAAATGCCCGAAAGGCAGTGAAATTACAGTTATAGTCATATTCCAAATTTCATTTGAGGAGGTGCATCATATAAAACATGGTTTAGAAATGCTAGTTTGACAGATTTGTCATAACTTCACTCTACTAAGCACACTGGGTAATTTTTTATGATTTTTTTTTTGTTGTCTTCTGACTTCAAAATTAACTTAAAAAAAATCTTTCAGGAACACTATCAAAGTGTCAAATGGTTTGAATCCAGATCAGGACCGATGTTTTGTCGGTCTTGATCTGGGTCCAAACTGTTTGCAACCACAAAGCTCGCTGCTACCAGGCAGAGTTAGTTACTTCTATTTCTTGTATTTGATCTATTCCAGTGACAGAGAGTGAAATTTCCAATGGCATTCTCAAGCTACATGACAATGTGACGGATCATTGTTTATGTTTTGTACGGATCATTGAGGACATTACAGATCATCTTGATCACAGCAAGGCTTGGAGATTTATTGACATGGTCTCGGCTGATGCGAAGATGATTGACTCCGAGGCTCAGACAATACTTACTCAACTCAGGGATGATAAACTAACACAGAAGTTAGAAAACTTCAATATAACAAGGTACACAGGCATTTATATTTATCAGTTACCTCTCATATTAACTGCATTGTTGCACATTGCCTAATAAACGTTGTCTATCTCACGGCATTCGCCTTTATCAGGTCATGATGATGTCGCTCTTTTTGAATGACGTCGCTAATGACGCTGAATCAATACAAAAATCGAAAATTACGTCATAATCCCTAGTTTGAAGAGAGAAACAATAGATAAACTGATAAATAAAATACCAGGTTCGCCTCTTTAGATATCAAGTTTACCAGGCTCGGTTTTGAGAATGCATGTTAAATGGCTCGGCAAGCCTTGCGATGTCAACAAGCGTTCTAAAAGCCTTGCCTGGTAAACTTGATATCAAAAGACACTCACCTAGTATTCTCTATGTATTACTTTTACCCTTAATTCTTTCCTTGCTAGCGGCAGATTTTGTCCTCTGCAGATAACCTTGAAAACAGTTTGGACCAATATTAGCACCGACATTTTGTCGGTCCTGAAACATTCTGTTGGTTCTGACCTGGATCCTAGCTGTTTGATACTCTGATAGTGTTCCTGAAAGATTTTTTCAACAGAGTTAATTTTGAAAAAAAAACTCAGCAGACAACAAGCAACAGCATGAAAAAAAATTACAGGCATGATAATGCCCACTTCAAAAGTTTTAATTTCTAAAATTCAGGATTTTGGAGATTTGGGGCTGTCTATCATGCATATGCTATCAGTACCCTTAACTTATTGACTGCAACTGAGGCCTTTATAACTATCCAAAATTATTCTGCCATAAACAATGATATTACTCCAAAAATCCAAGAATGACATTTACAAAAGTCATGACAATTAATTTAATCTGGGTTTAACAAGTTTGTCCTCTGCTGAATGATTTAACCCCTAGCCCACCAGTCACAACTTTTGTTGGCTGCTTTCTAATTTGCTCATGGGCGGATCCAGAGGGGGGACAGGTGGTCCAGACCCTCCCTGAAAAATAACAAAAATATAGTGTTTCCTAGCAATATTGATCCGGATACCCTAAAAATCACAAAGCTACCAAGCCAGCATTCAATGGTGGGCCATTATCGGCATGCAAGCGAAACGCCATGGTGTTTTGCTGGCAGGCCGATGATGGCCCACTTTTATTGGCATATCGATCCTCTCTCCATACCATCAGCTAAAAAAATGTCAGTGTTGGACCCCCTCTGACAAATCTTTCTGGATCTGTGCATTTTGCTTATGTTTTTAGGTAGCCTATATTGCAAACAATATGGACCCAGATTAGACTACTTCCTTGGGACTAGTCTGATCAAGGTTCATATTGTTTGCTTCCATGAAAAAATCTAGTGTGAAATACACTAATATGTAGCAGACAAAAAAAATTATGGTAATTTCAGAAATATTGGCGAGAAAAGGATTTAATTTGTCGTCTGCAGACAACAATTTCGGGACAAAGACAGATTGGCCTTATAATGGTTAAATTTGTAGTCTGCTGCAGTGATGGCTGTACTTCTGTAATATTCCAGGAATTTTGTTCGGTGGAGTGAAAAAGAAGGTATCAATCGACTGGACCATAAATCTTACCTCGAGGCTTTCAAGGAGTCGTTCTATAACAGTGTCGTGAACCTGATTGAGAAAGCAGTATATAAAGAGAAGAAACTCATCCAAGATGATCTTTATATAGAGGTAAGTTAACATTTTGCTTTCTGGGTAAAACTGTTTGACACTCTGATGGTATTCCTGAAAAGGTTGATTTTGAAAAAAAAATAAGCAGATGACAAAAAAGCATGCAATTTCATTGTAGGCAAAGGTAAAAAAACAATGGTAATTTCAAAATAATTACTGTTGTTTTAGAGGCAATGTTGTCTTTTTCATTATTTAAAAGCTTTTACTTCTATTATAGAGGCATTCAGAATCAATATGTTGTAGAAGTATCTATCCAATTTCAGACATGTTAAGATTAACGGATCTCCCGTGTCACTAACGGTAAACTCTGCCGTTTTCCCCAAAACGGATTTTAAAAAAAAATCACGGATTTTCAAAAATCCACTCATAGTCTTACCGTTTTTTTGTTAAAAGCCATTTCTTGTGATAATTTGGCGGAAGTCGCTGAGAAAAATCAATATTGCATTCTCGCAAGACCTGACGATAGCGAGCTTCCTGTTTGCGACAATGATCAATATTGATAAAGTAAGGAAGCTTGGTAGTTTCGAATTGCTGTCGGGTAAAGCATCTCAAAGTCACTGAAAAATCGATATCAATTAAGGGCTTGAATGTTAACTTAACAATACATGTACAAATAATCCAAGCGGCTGTATAACTTGATAAACCCAACAAAGATGGCGAAACGCGAATCATCGCCAGGGATTAGCCAGCAAAAAAAAACAAATACGGTATAGAAGCGGGTCAAATTTTAATGCAGAATATACAAGAACGTTTGACTGGGTTATGGCCAGCGACCGGGGCAAGTAGCAGGCGTACTGCAAGGTTTGCAGTAAGCATTTCAGCGTCTCTCACGGATTTTTAAAAAAAATCACGGATTTTCCGCGCGTTGTCCCGCATTTTTTTTTTTTAGAAACTTAACATGTCTGTCCAATTTATGCAAATTTTTTTAACTCTTTGTGTGCCATAATAAAATAACTCAGGAAGAACATATGCAAACAAAAAAGTCCCAGATCAGAGTCTATTTGTTTGCTTTCCTCAACAATAATATGTTGATTAATATAGGATGGATAAGTCCAGATCATAAACGGGAAGATTCCATTTATAAATTTAGCACTTCAGTAGTTAATCATGCAAAATTTAGAAAAAAAATCAGCAAGAGTTTGTTGTGGGGCTCTTTTGGTCTACTAAACACTTGCTTAAGGTATCAGGTCTCTTTACTGTAAATCCAGAAATTTTCTAGAGCATTTTAATTTCACAAGTAGCTGTAATAAGACATATTTGCACTGTTAAAAATTCACAACTAGGGCATGATGTACCTAAATCAGTTAACAACAGAGTAATTTCACCATTTCACAAGGGCCTTATTTTTACAAAACTTTGCATGCGCTAAGTTTCGCGAAAATAAAATCCTCAGGAAAATTATCAAAATTTCAGTATTGTCTGTGGGTATTGAAGTTGTATTTCCCATTCTAATGAACTTGCTAATGTAACAAAATGTCTGATTGGATAAACCTTGGAAATTTGCGACAGTACATCCACAATATACTGTTAGAGGTAGTTTGACAACATTAATTAAGTCACATTTTGTTTGATGACATGTTGCTTGCGATGCTCCAGTTTGATACAAGACAAAGAGTTTAATGGTAAACAAGCACAGAAGTGCATTATAATGGGGATTACCATATTCAAAATGTTCATTTTGAAAGGTATATCATTGGATATATTTTGTCCAAAATTTAGTTTTACTTCTCTTTACTGCGAGATGTGTTGCGAGCTATAATACATGATTTCTGACTTTATATCCAATGATATACCTCCCAAAATGAAAATTTCAAATAACAGTCTATTAATTCATTTCGGAAATTATTTTTTGGTTCCAAAAACACCAGGTTTTACTAATTGAATAGGAATAGGTTATGTTGAACCTAAAAAAGTGGCCAGTATTGTCACAGTGAACAAAACGTATTCCAGAAATAGGTTTGGTTGACAAAACGTATGTCAGGAATAGGTTATGTTGAACCATATCAAGTGGCCAGCACAGTCATTAATGAGCAAAACATATGCCAGGAATAGGTTTTGTTGACAAAAGGTATGCCAAGAATAGGTTATGTGGACCAAAGGTCAATTTGTTCTGTCAATCAGTGAAACATGGTGTTTTCTGAACAAAAAAATATTTTCGAAATTAAATAATAGGCTGTTGAATAGAGTTGTACCCCAATTTATCTGCAGGTATTACAACATTCTACAATGGCCATGGAGAGATGTCTGTTGTTTCATGGGCGGGAGGAGATACTTCATGAGATAGCAACATATCTTCAAGGCGAGAAAGGACAGCCACTTATATTGTATGGCCAGTCTGGATGTGGGAAGACTTCAATTATTGCTCAAACAGCTAAAATGGTAATTTATGATACAAAACAGAATTCTATTCCTAAATGCTTACATAAATCGCCATGCACATACTGAATACTTAAAAATGATTTAATTCTATAGTCCTTTAGGTATATGGCATGTTTTTCTATATAGTATTAACACCAGTATCTACCACTTCCGGTCTATGAAGTTCCGGCAATACGCGTAAATACCACCAAATCGACGTATACATTTACCAGTGTGAATAGAGTTTTTATAATATAAAACAGAACCAGGTAATTTTTAAAGCAAAACAGGACCTGGTTGAACACATATATTAATTCTACTCTAATTAAGTTCAATATTTTGACCAAATGCCTTTATCAAGAAAAAAACATGAGCTCTGAGTTTAACGTCATTTCTACTGTTCCACCATCTTGTACTCAGTGTAGAGCCTAGAGCCCGGCATTTCAGGATTCCGGCGATTTTAACGCTAATGTCCTTAAAAACGCACCCAGCACGGGCCTAAGGGCGCACCTAAAAAATCTGCTTATTTTTCAATGTTTATTACTATTTCCGTATTTAGCGTAACCTAATAAAGGGAAGTAAACAGCGCAATTTAGACTGTGCACATGGTATTTTCCTATGATAAATGTTGCATTGGATATTGATTTCTCAACCAGTCCAATACACAACAACAATGGAAAATCTGAATTTCATTTAGCAGAAGTCCAGGAAAAGCTATTTTGATATAGAAATAGTAAATGTGCTGGTGAATTCAAAACTAGGGCAATGGCAGAAACTTCTTCACTGTCATCTACACCACTTCTCGAGTCAAAACTATCAACTTCGAGCTCAAATTTAAATTAAAAAATTATAAGAAATTTCCAGATAACTATTGAATTTAACAGGTAAAAATTTGAAAGATTTGGTTTGTCCCCCAGAATTTGTAAATGTCCCTCTGAAATTCAGATAGAGGGACACCTGTGTCCCCCAGAAATATTATCTTAGACACAACACTGTGTACTTGTTTTTAACATTGGTCCCTATGGAATACAAAAAATATTATTAGAACTTGGTTGTATGTAATACACAACAGAGCCTAGTTATTTATTATATAAAGCAAAACCTGGTTAATTAGTTGGCCATCCAGAGCCTGAAAAAAAAATTCTGTTGGCATTTTTGAGTACATTTTGGCATCCATGCTCAAAGTGTATCTTGATGTGTTTTAAGAAGGATAGGGGTGGATGCCAAGTCTGGAAATGCCCCAAAGTCCCAGAATTAGGTCAAAGGTCAACTGAGTGCAAATTCTTGTATATACGTCAGATTTTAGCGTTTTTATCAATTAGCTATCCAAAATTATGATTCAAAGTAATGCAAAATCCCTTTTGGATAATACAGCCATGCTATATAAACAAACAGCATCATCAAGACATGATGTGTGTTTGGATCAAAGGTCATTTAAGTGCAAAATCGGTGAAAATTGTAGCAATATTTTATTTATATAGGGGCAAAATTCAAATTTTAAGTTCCCTTCTATCCTAATGGATTTTTTTTTATTGTTATCCTCCTAGGTGTGTGTCTATCGTGTTTGGAAAGCAATTATTTAGCAAGTTTCCCCGCGGTCAAATATTCATGATAGGCATGTAAAGTATGTTACTGTATAAAATTAATTAAAATGAAATACAACTAAGAATAACCATTTCATTTTAAAGAAATGATCTTTTTACTTAATGTTTTGTATGAATATGTCATTTTATGCAATTATCTATCCTTTATACATAAGATGTGTTTAAGTTGTCACCTACGTTACATTTTACCATCTGAAATTGAGTCATTTCTCAAAGGTATATGTACCTAGCTACAGTTTTCATGAAAGACTTGGCTGTGATCTCATGCTTATAGGACTAAAATATATTTCTTTTCTGGTTTCACACATTTGATGTGTTTGTTCCCATCTATGAGTAATTGTAAAACACTTTTTACGAGGCCACTACCTGCTAATTGCATATACTAAGCCTAACTTCATGAAAACACAAAGACCAAGCCTCCTTTCATAAAACATCAGGCGTGTTGAAACTATGATAGAATATGGTAAATACCATATACTGGAAGGAATATATCCTCACATTGGTCTTCACATCGGCCTGTTAGCATATGGTAACATACATAACATAAAGCTAATATACAGGTGCATTTCTAATAATGACCATCCAGTGAAAACATTGTCAACTTTTTGTGGGGTATATCATGGAAATAGCCCTGACATTAAGGGTAATCCTCCATATAACTTTTAGCATTTAATTGTAGGGTTGTAGTTTCATTTGCACATATTAATGAAATAATGTTGATTCAAAAGCAGCATTTCTTTAAAATCAGGCTGCATGTGTAAACGTATTCATCAATATATAGAAGCAGTATAGATATGATATTAAAGGTAACCTCTAATTTTAAGATATCATAAAATATATATTTTTTTTATTTGTATTATATCTATGTCTTTCACAGAGCAACTTTTTATACATTGTAATTGTTTCAGTGTCGATAAATTCAATTCTTAGTATCATTATTAAACATTTTTTGCTTATTATTTTTTGCAATGATGATAGAGATCAAATGCTATGACTTTATTGGCATGTGTTTCTTTATGTTATTCTTTTTAACTGTAAAATGCCAATGACAGTTTTATTCCAAATTAAATTTCCCCAAAACAGATGACTGGTGACTTCTTGGGAACACAGTCATTCACCATAGTGGAGCACCTGATGATTTGATTGTGTTCATAGTTTTCTATCAGTTGGGGGTCATTTCTTAGTATTTAGAGTAAATGTGTCCTGAAATGGTTATCTTATATGTACATTTACAAGCATAATCAATATTTTCAACATCTCTGTTTTTCTTGATGTATATAAGATCCTAAGGTAGTTAACTCACCTGCTCTAGTGTAGAATCTATCTGTTAACCATGACAATTTGCTAAGACATAGATTGATTGCATGTAGGGTAGGGGACTTACATTAATGTATACATCTACTGCTCATAGATACAAGTGCAATATATCAGATTGGATAGCACTTGTAACTGGTAACATACTCGAAATGTGCAGTTTTAATATGGCATTACTCTTGAAATAAAATTGAACTACTTTCCTTTCACTATATGCAAGACAGATATCAAACAATGTTAGTCTTCACAAATATCAACACGGATATAGGTACAAGAGTAAGCAAGTTTATGCTTAAAATGCTTTCTGCAAGCTGTTGTCAGCAATGTTGTTCACATTTTCGATGGTTTTGCATATATTTAAGACTATCACACTAAGCCATATTTAGTAAACCTATTAAAACCAACAAACAGACCATAACTCACTTTTCATAGGACATATATAAAACATGTACTACGTTACAAAAAGCTCAACAAAATCAAATAGTGCATAAACAAAACTAAAAACAAGCTACCTTGTGAATAAGAAAAGCAAAGAAATCAGCTGCGTGTGACACTACTTTTTCAACATTCAGTTTAATCTGTGATTTTGGAATTCATGTTTTTGCTTAAGAATAAAACATTCAACTGATCTTTAAAATAAAGCATCACTAACGTTCGAATGATTTGTTATTTATGTTACCATGAAATATGTTCAGATGTTTTACAAGACTGCTACATGGCTCAGGTAACCTTACCTCAACCAACCTTAGTCTAAGATAATTAACAAGTAAAATAGTTTCTATCAGAATTGCTGCAGAATATAATAAGATAATCATCATAACAATATGATATGACATCTAGTTCAACAAAACATTGAAGATTTTAATGGGGACAGATGATAAATTAATTTTCTAATGTCATTGTCAACAGTGAAAAGTGAAAATTAAAAGAATTCAGCATACAAGGAAAGTATTTAATACTAGATCTATGTAACATCCTATATTTGGACATAAACCATGCTGGTTCAGTTCTACGATGTTATATTTGCAATCTTCAAAAACCCTATACCTGCATTAGAAGACACTCAGCACTATCCCTGCCTTAATTCCTGCCTTGCCACTAGATTTATGAAATATTGCTATGCTATTTTAAGTAAATTATTGATATTAAGTCAATATTTAAATCATGATGTAGATTGTATGACTGTTTATCGTTATGTACCTTAGGTAGAAATCTGAAAATTGCAATATGAATGTAAAAGTACCAAGCAAATTACAAAAAAGTAATAGAGTAAGACCAGGAAATGCCACATTCACATATTGCAGACCAACCCATAGCACTCTTTTAAATTAAGTCTTATATAGAATTAAATGTGTCTAGTATATGTAAGCGAATTGTGGAGCGCAGACCTAAATTGTATTTAAGACTAACAACAATTTACTACCTTTATCCATTTATGTAAGGCACCTTTTGTTACCTACGTTACCTCATTAATATATGTGCAGCAATTTAAGATCCATTATTGTTAATATAGTTATAATTTGATTTCATTATGAAAGATATTTTGCCAATTCCAATGCAATGTAAATAATAGAAAAATGAATCTGTAAGCAGCTTTGCTTTACATGCTGGAGCCAGTACAAATTACGTACTAATTAGCATATTAAAATATTTACTTGATTTCACTTCATTGCAAGTTAAAAGTTATAAACAACCTCAGTTATATGAAAATGAACATATTCAGTTAGAAGATAGATCAACATCATGTATATTTCAGGTCAGGCATCATGGTTTATTCTAATACATGTATTTTATGAAGTCATTATCTGCAATTTAGTATAAAATGTAACATAAGTATCGCTGACGACCAGAAATACATATCACAGATGTATGCAATTGTTTTTTTAATGTCTAGTTTAAACATTTAATTCTTAAACTGTTTCACTAATACTATTAAAATATATCAACATTAGCATTGTATTGTGTGTACTGTTATTTTCAATGTCAGTAGGGTAACGTTGATTACAGGTGATTTATAGATGAACGACCACAGAAAAGTTATTAAATTATGAATTTCAAAGGCCCCAAGACATGTCCCAAACTGAAAATAGTTTTACTTTCTGAAAGGTGCAGCAAACTCTCAGAGTAGCCCATATATCTCAGTTTAGCCCAATTGAGGGAGAATTTCCGTCAGAATTGCACAAAACTTACGATGTTTGTCTTTGTAAAATCCATCAAAGGATGCTTCCAAAGGGGTGTCTTTAATGATAAACATGTTAACTTAAGCCTTCTGAAAGACTTCTACCCTTTTTAAAGTCTAAAAAACATCTTTTTGTTGGACCAGAGAAAAAAAGAAAAAACAGTTTGTAAAAATACTCCGATTATTGCACTTGATGACCTTTGACCCCATTTTAAAGTCGACATATGAACATTTAGTTATAAAAAACATTTTCTCAATGTTTTTCAGACTTATAACTATGAGCATACAAAATTTGGCTTGATATGAAATATGTTTACATATAAAAAGATAAAGTTGTTTTACAGTAGTACATATTTAATCATTTTTGCACTCAATGACCTTTGACCTAATTTTTGGCCTTCATATGCAAATTCAGACTTGGCATCCACCCCTATGGCTTTGAACACATGCTTAATATTGTGTTAAAAGTGGTCTAACACATGTACTTGAAAATGCCAACAAAACCAAAAATATGCATCTTTTTTTCGATTTGGATTGCCAACTAAATTATAATACAAAACAGAACCTGATATTGTAAGAATTTAACAAGGCTGTGAGGGCTTGATAGTAAGATATGTCCTGAGGATCACTGTTTAGCATCACAAGGCTTGCCTAGTGATAACAAACGGTGATCTCGAGGGATGACTTTTCTATCTGCCCCCTCACATACATGATGGTTTCTTTTTCTTGCTTACTTTTCAAGTCCACATTTTAATTTTAAATAAGCTAACATAATAATTGAGCCTCAACATGAGATTTCCAACAATGTGGTATGTGCGACTAGCAAAGCCTCAGATCAGCCTGGGCATATGCGCAGTCTGATCAGAGCCTTTGCTAATTGCTTAAATGTTCTTTGACTGTTAGGCTACTGACCGTTTCGACGCTTGAAAGTAGGCTACACAGGCTCGTCTGAGTCTACACGTGTCAAAATGCCACATTGTTGGAAATCACATGTCACGGCTCATATGTTCATGAATATATGCTCAGGCTGAGAGTTAACCCTTTCTGGAAACCCCTAAGTGGTACTTTAGCAAACAGTGGAGATGGTCATGCAGATTTGAAAGACTCCCAAGACAGAGATATGTCGTACTGTACACAGTGCAACAGTTGTGCATACTTCATTGGAAGTTGTACATTTTGCAGCATTCTTGTGGCAGCTGTGGAAAAAAGCTCATAGTCATTGCACTGTAATCGCGTGGCAGCCAAATACATGAGGGTGAGCGGCTAATGTTAGTCGTATATCTTAGATTAGTCGTACGAACACTTTGGGTGTTTTGCAGCAGCCTTGTGTGCCTTGCAGCAGTCTTGTGCCTCATAAGATCGCACAAGAATCACAAAGAAAACCATACATGTCGAAAAATAAGATTTTTGAAGTTGTTGCAGCCTTGTGATATTGTAAGGCAGTCTTGCTGTGTTGGGCACAACACTGCCATACGAAACCCAGAAATGTGTTGTCGTAGAGGTGTATGGCTGCCGCAAGTCTGATGTTAAACAGACTCTAGAAAACAGTGCCTACCCAAATGAAATGCTGCATGTTGCAGCATTTCATCTGGGTCTTCACTGTTTGTCAAAGTACCTGTTTAAGTCTTTTCAGTATACAAATGGTTAAACTTATACATGTATTGATAAGATAAATAAGAATTTAGACATTGCTTTGTTCCTTTTATTACAATGGACTTTAGAGAATGCTAGCATTCCTGGAGATTTCAATGGTTGCTTATTGTATCATATGTTCATTTTGTATATGTATTTGAGCTGTTGTATGTTGTTGTTCGTGTTTCTTACAACCATATGCCTGTAGTTTTTAACTGCACCAAAAAAAGCACTTGATTTGGAACAAAAATATTCTCTTCGTATGTCCTTTATGTTATGGATAGTCAACGATATTTTGTGAATAAAACACATAAATAACAAGTAAATGTCTCAGTAAAAAAACTATATTACTGTAGATGTTCTAAATTTTGAACAAAGGCCTAGAAGGCCTAGAAAAAAATAGTGCTGACCTAGTATCAGTCTGATCAGGGTCTTCCCTGTTTGCTATTCTGACAGGGATAATGTGAATTGCAGCCATGATAGCCAACATTTATTTGAAAACAGAACGAGTAAAGTGATCAAAATTTTGAAACATTTACATGCCTTTAGATAACAGCGTGTAACAAAAAAAAATCTTATTCCACAACCCCAAATTATGTTGTGGGTACTCAAAAGAACCCACTCATTGAGATGGTTCTTTTGAGTACCATCTCAATCAATCATCATCATCTCAATGAGATGTTCTTTTGAGCACCCATAAAAATCTGTTAACCTAGCCCTATAAGCACAGTATTCCTATATTTGCTGAACTTATCGTATGCTTTCAGGCCTTTATTTAAGATTGCATACTAAAAAATTAATTTTCTTATTACTCAAACACAACATATGTTGTTGGTACTCAAAAGAACTGTCTCAATGAGATGGTTCTTTTGAGCACCCAAAACATATGTTAAAAATGATGGGTAAGAAAATATTTACAATTTTACGCTGCCAAATTTTGTTTATCTAAACCTGTGCATTTACCAAACATTATGTTTGTATTTAGGCTCCTAGTATCCTAAAGAAGAAGCCAGCAGTGATTCTGAGGTTCCTTGGTACATCCCCTGACAGCAGCAATCTCTGGCGACTACTCAGAAGTTTGTCCATACAGATTGCCACATTCTATGGTATAGACAGAAAATCCGTCCCTGAAGATTTCGACGAACTGAAAGATTATTTCATCCATCAGCTAAGCCTGGCTACTCCGGAGAAGCCAATGATCGTATTGCTAGATTCATTAGATCAACTCTCAGGTGAACATAATGCATACAAGATGAACTGGTTGCCACGGAAACTGCCACCAAATGTTCGGTTTATTGTCTCAACATACACCGAGGCTGCTGGTCTTATAGGAACTCTTAAGCTGTTGTTTTTGTCCACTAGTTTTGTAACCGTTCCAGTGTTTAGCTCTGAACTAAGTAGTCAGGTGCTAAAATCCTGGCTACAACGTGAGAACAGGACACTAACGCCAGAGCAGATTTCATTGGTGGAGGCAGTCTTTGAGGAGTGTACCCTTCCTCTGTATGTCAAACTCATATATGATCAAGTGAAGGGCTGGAGATCTTACACTCCAGTGTCAGAGTACAGTTTGGCGTCCACTGTACAGCATAGTATAGATAGACTGTTTTATCTGCTAGAAAAGAAACATGGCACAATAATTGTATCACGGGCATTAGCTTACGTCACTGCATCAGGAACGGGTATAAGCGAGACAGAGCTAGAAGATTTGTTATCTCTTGATGATGTGGTTTTGACAAGTGTCTTTCAGATTCATGTCCCTCCACTGAGAAGAATTCCACCTCTCCTTTGGGTACGTATCCGGCATGACATATCGCAGTATCTCGTTGACAAAGAAGTTGATGAGGTACGAGTCTTCTTCTGGTACCACAGACAGTTTATTGAAACTGCAAGGAAGAGATATCTATCAGATGCAGGATTTAAAGCAGAAATTCATTCATTAATGGCAGACTACTACCTTGGAAAGTGGTTTCGTGTGAAGAAACCGTTCAAATACACTGCTGAACAAATGAAGAGGGTAGGAGCAAGTTCTCCTGATGGTGAGGCAGACAGAAGAATAGCGGCCCAACCATTGATGTTTTCTCAAGCTGCTGATAAGATAGTACGTTACAATAAGAGAAAGCTTAGTAAACTGCCCTATCATCTCTATAAAGCCAACAGACAAAGTGAACTCAGATCACTTTGCTTATTAAATTTTGAGTGGCTTCAGACAAAGCTGTATGCTACCTCTATTCAACAAATTCTGTTAGACTACCAGCTGTTTGGTGAAAGAGAAAGTGTCCTACACAAGGCTATCAAAGCATCACTGTCAACGCTGAAGAAATTCCCAGAATCCCTTGCTGTAGAAATTTCTGGCAGATATCTGGCTCTTCTACAAACAAAGATGGATGTTGAAGAAAAGAAACTGCTGGCAGAATCCATGAAAGCATCTGGAAAATCTCTACATCTGGTTCCCTACCAGCACTGTTTCAACATTCCAAGTGAGGCTTTGCTGTATACACTGGAACATCCCAGGGTACCAGTCAATCCAAAGATGGCAGCCATATCAAATGACTCAACACATTTTGCAACATTGTCAGATGCCAATGAGGTAATAATATGGGATTTATTGACAGGAGAATTGGAAACTTTAACACCTCTAGTGACACAGAACAGTGAAAATGTTAATGTTATGATTAAAGCCTCGGGTAAAGATGTTCTTATCTGTGGTACAACCAACCATATGAAAGACAATCCTGTGTTTCTGGTGGACATTAATACTGGTACCCTAGAGAAAAGTTTCAGCTTAGAAAAGAAGTATAAGAAGCTAGGATTCAGTGAAGATCTTAAATTTGAAGTAACTGAAGACCATTTGCTTGTACTAGCTGTTAAAGAAGCAGCAGATATTTATGACAAGGACACTGGGAAACTTTTACATGAGTTTGCTCTGAAACCTACACAGATGATGTTGTTGGCAAATGATGCATTGGTGCTTTTCCATGACAAAGAATCTACCTCATATGAAATATTTGATCTTAAAAGATATGAACTTATTCATACAATTGAGTGCAGTGACATTCCCAAGTCAGTCAGTAGAAGTAATAATGGACAACTTGGTGGCATAGTATATCAGAACAGTCCAGTCATACAAGTTGTTTCCTTTGATCACAAAGAACAGGTTGGAAAAACAGTCTGCAAAATCGATTTGTCAAAGTTCACGGAAAGAAAACTTCAAGACTGTCAGCTGATTGACAATGTTTGTCTGATTACAACAATGGAAGGATTTATAATATGGGATATAAAGAGCAATAAGAAAAAGCTGGAACTCTCAATTCCTGACAAAGTTAAACCTCACTATCGAGTTGGTGACTTTGAAGGTTTGTTAACACCAGATAAGAAGATAGTTCTGGCTGCTTACACAGGTCATTTCATTCTTTGGGATGCCTTAACTGGAAAACTGATTCACACTATTAAAGCAACAAGAAGTCAAATAACTAAGATGATGTTATCCCCATCAGGAGAATATGTAACCCATGCATCAAGAAGAAATAACTCTATCTTGACATGGAAGTTTTCTTCAATGATGAATAAAGTTCGAGAATTTGCTCCTCTTTCAATGAATGATTCAGCAAGGTACATAACAGTGAACAGATCAGGTTCTACAGCAGTTATAAGAAGTATGACGTGTATAGAGTTTGCTGTACTTGATATAGATCAAGGGATTGTGAGATGTAACATTTCCGAAGGTTATGAGTCGATGTTTCCAACACTAAGTCAAGATGGAAGATATTCTGTGCTTAGGGAGTATCATTCAGAAACAGCCCTAAGGATATGGGATACACATAGTGGAGAACTTGTTAAATCTATTCCCATATCAACACTCAACTTGAAAGGTCACTTTCTTGGAGAGAAACCGGAAAACATGGGCATTTTAACTGAAAATGAAATAACAGGGGAGCAAATATTGAGTTTCTACAGTGTTCCTGGAGGAGAACCAACTGGCATTGAAGTGAAGCTGTCTAAATTTAATATGATGCAGACTTTCTTTGCCAAAAATGATGAGTATTGTGTGGTCAGTGTTGAAGAGCATGCTACACCGAAAGTTAAAATTTATGCAAAGGCGTTTCGTGTTCGAGATGGCAGTTTAGTCAGAGAATATGAGAAAATGCACCCCAAAATGATTCAACTTATAACACCTGACAATGACTGCTTTATGGGACAACATATTCATGTTGATGATAATGGCAAAGAATCTTGGGAGTTTGTTGTGATAAAAATAGAAACAGGGGAGGTTATTACATCATGCAAAGATCCACCATCAAGTGTGTTGTGCTTGGGATCAGTTGGACACTATGGTATAGACAAAGACAGGACTATATATGATATTGTTAAAGGGCAAAGATGTTTTCAATTTGATGCTGAAGGTGATTATCATGCAATCTTACCAAGCACAAGAACTGCACCAAAAGTGACCAGTGATGAGAAGTACGCAGTCTGGTTACATCTGAGCCACAATCTCCTGAAAGTTGGTGATATCCATACACAGGCACTGGTGAGTGTGTGTCCTATTCATAGCATGCCGATGAACATTAATGTTACCCCTAAACAGATCATTCTGATTGGTTGTGAAGATGGACGTATCATGATGTTGCAGCTGGTAAAAGAAGAGGAGGCAGCTTTTGATGATATCTTGAATCGTTCACGGAAAAAGGTTGTACAGGTGCGGGACAGTGTCCTTAGAACACTGAAACCAACAACAAATGTTCCACATCAATTCTCTACTGCTGTCGCCAAGCCTTCCAGAGCTTGTGAGATCCTCTGAATAGTGCTACCGAATGCAATCACTTTTTAGATTACAGTAAAACCTGTGTAAAACTGCCACTCAAAAAAAACACAAATTGGTTTTCAAGACCAATTATCGCTTAATGCAGGCACTGCCTTATTTGTTATTTTTGAAAAAGCAGCAAAATTTTCAATTGTCGTCTGCTGCAAATTATAGGTGGCGCCTTATGAGTTAACAAAAAGCCTGTCTAAAGGATTGAACTTCGCTGGATGATGTAACCTTGTGGCTCTACCTGAATGACATCACACAGAAATTGATAAACAAATAAAGGTATTGGTTGATATTTAAGTTATTCCATCTAAAAGCAGCGCCTAGATCATGACTGATCATTGTTTTGCTTTGAGAAATGCAAGCAGCTAGAATAGATGTTTTTTATATAAGGCAACTACAATGAGAATTTTAACCCTTAATGCGCCAATCGCAACAAAAGTTGTCTGCTTAACTCGTCTGCTGAAATGTTTAAGAAGCCTCTATGGCAAACGGTGTGGACTCAGATCAGACTGCTCCTATAGGAGCAGTCTGTTCTGGGTCCACACTGTTTGCTTCTATACTTAATTCATCAGTAATGTTAGGCAATTATTTGCAGCAGACGACTTTAGCAGACGACATTTTCAGATGCATTTTTTTCTTGGTGCTTTAAGGGTTAATATATGCAATTCATCATAGTTGTCAAATTATTTTTTTTTTAAAACATTTTAGACTGATAAGTTAAAGTATGTTGTGCAGTCTAGATTTTCAGGACGAAAATGATACATTCAGCCACATACTTGTTAAACTTAGCAATATTTGCATGTGGGAGCGCAGTGGCTCAGTGGTAGAGTGCTTGACTCGAGACCGAAGAACCGCGGGTTCGAGCCTCACCGGCGTCACTGCGTTGTGGTCCTTGAGCAAGACACATTTATCCTAGCTTAGTACTGGTTCAACCCAGGAAGACACGTCCCTATATAACTGAAAGATTGTTGATGGGACGTAAAGAATCAAATCAAACAAACAATATTTGCATTTATTCTTTTATAAAGATAAAAAAATACCTACCAATGACCAAAAGCAAACTAAATATTCAGACAGATAAATCAGGCCCCAAATTTATAAAAAAAAATCATGCTCAACTAGTGTTAAGCAGATTAATCGATCATTGGTCATTTTCAGTGAACTGATTAATTGATCAGTAGTTTTTCAATAATCGATTACTCAGTATAGACATTCTGCTACATTTTTAGCTTGGTGTATTTGTTAAATATGACCATTTTCTGCAATTTAAGTTTCTGGTATGAACAGCAAATGGTCCAAATAATGGAGTAAAAATGAATTCTTTGTTTCTATGGCCCTGTTATTTGACACCGAACATGGCTGGTCAGTAAGAGATCTTAGAAGTAGCATGATATTTTGTCCCATATATGTATTTTATTTTAGTCGATTAATGATCGATCAATGGTCATTTGTTATAACCCAACTCAAAGAAGCATGAAATTTATCCTGCTCATATACGTTAAAATGCCAACAGCTTTAACATTTATGAGCAGGACAAATATAACATTTGAGTGTTCTAAGCAGGTAAAATATTAATTTTTCAGTATTTTAATATGCAGTTGAAATTTCATGCTCAGTTAAGTTCCATAGCCAACAATGTAGACTTAGGTAAAAGGATCAGTATGAGCAAGGTCCATATTATTTGTAATCCAGTCAATAATTTTATACTTACCAAGTATTATTTTATTCATTTTAAATGACTATGTATATGTAAGCTAAATTCTCAAGGCAATAAAAATAGGGAATATCTGTATTCAAAATGTTCATTTGGGGATATACTGTCGGAAACTTAATTTACAGCAAGACATGAGCGGAGACGTAAAACATGATTTCTGACCATATATCAAATGAACATTTAGAAAATGGTTATCTCCATTCTAATGCAGTGCTTTGATTGTTTACCATAAACATCTTTGTTTCATCCTAAATCGGAGCGGTTCAACCTGCATAAAGTGGCATGTCATCCAATGTATTTGTGATGTAATTAATGATGTCAAACTATTTCCTCGGGTATATTGCGCAGGATATGTCATAACTTATTTATGTTATCCAATCAGAAGCTGCTTTACAAAAGCAAATGCATAAGAAACAGTTTTAAACTAGCCGTTCATCATTATGCTCATTAAACCGAGTGCATGCTTTCATTTATATAAAAGGACATCAAAATTTACACCATTGGTAGGGTAGGTAAAATAATTATATGACAATATTTACCTCTACTTTTGTAAACTGTGATATTTTACCATCTGTGATAGTGAGTCTGTTTAATTTTTGTCATATGTATTTATTTATTGAATATTAGGGCAATACACTTTATGCAAGATATCTGAGTATAAGGAAATCACATTTAGCTGTAAAATAATCCTGCAAGCTATTTTGAAGGCACCGGGGCCTTTGAAGTCTGGGCTGGATATCATTAGGCTTGTTCCGATATAATAAATTATTGTGTAACTTGTGATTGCCTCTTTCAAAGGCGTGACAATGCACATGGCAGTTGGTGTTTTGGCACAAGGTGTTATCACTTCGTGACATAACCTTATAAGATTAGTCATGTCATGATTTGTTCGATCACCAAGAGCTTGAACATTACTGAAAGCTCATCAGTAATGTTCAAGCTCTTGGTGATCGAGCCAAAAGACTGAGGGATTTTTTCGATCACCAAGAGCTTGAACATTACTGAAAGCTCTTCCAGTAATGTTCAAGCTCTTGGTGATCCAACAAATCCCTCAGTCTTTTGGCTAAAATATAACTAAAATATATCAACAAAACATCTTCGTGATTCAGTTTTATTTTTTTGCATTTTTCATTGTTAAAGAGGATCACGGCACATTTTTCAATGGTAAGATAAGGTTTTACTTCTATCCAATCTGACTCAGTATAGATAACGGAACTTGGCGACAGAAAGAAAAACTAGCTTTCATACTGCAACTGAATAGAACAGATCCTCTAATCGTAACATCAACCAACTCTTGTTGTTGGCCGCCTTTAATGTTGGTTGGTTGCTATTAAGAAATTTTGAACCTGCTAGTGACTACTTTTGTGGCCTACTGATAGCCTTTGAAATCAGTTTGGACCCAGATCAGGTCTGTCAAAATACCAGTCCTCGAGGTTATGAAACTTTTTTGATGCTCAACTCTACTTAGCATGAAATTTCAATTGCTAATAAAGGGTAAAATGTAGAAAAATAAAGATTTTTTAACTTGCTTTCAAACTCTCAAGGTGTATTTTTCCTGCTAAAAATGTTAAAATGCCAATGATTTTTGGCATTTTAACATTTTTGAACAGAATTTAATTAAGCTCAGTGGAGTTAAGCATAAAAAAAGTTTTATAACCTAGAGGCCAGGCCTGATATGGGTCTAAACTGTTTGACACTCTGATGATTCCTATAAAAAATTTGTAAAAAAATATCAGCAGATGAGGAAAAGTATACTGCTCAATAAAAGTTTAGCACGGATAAATTAAAATTGGTTTTTATTTGAGCAAATGGCTTAAAGTTATAAAATGTCTGCTGAAATGATGGTTTGATATCTGATAAAGTTGAGGAAAGCAATTGGTGTACTTTAATTGGATTTCTACTGAGTCGTTCATTTCTTAAAAAATGAGAGGGGTCAAAAACGTGTTTCAACTGCATAATTGGCAATGCAAAATTGATACAGCATCGCTTTATACAGTCCTTTGTTTTCCAGCTTGGTCGAATCAGCCATTCTGAAAAAATAAAGGTCGTCTCCATTGAGCATTTAAAGCAAAAGTTGAGTCTTGATAACAACTAACGTTGTTGTTATAATGACGTTTACAAGTAAAAACAGTACTGTTTTCGTTGTGTAGGCATGCTTAATTGAAAGGGTTTTCGTGTTTAAGAGGATGCCAAAAGAGAGACAATTAAGGGTAAGGCACGTTTATAAATTGTTGTCCCTGGCTATTGAATTTATAAAAAAGTGACGTCAATCTGAAGTTGAGGCTAAATGTAGGCGGTGACGCTATCTGAAGAAGACATTTTCAAAGGATCAACTAACATAAATGATCCGGATGCTTGTGCCACTCTAGCATCAAAAAGATTACTTGGCCACTTGATTAAGTTCACTGAAAAGTAAAGAAGTAGAAAAATACCATTTTAACGTCATAATGGAACGGTTAAACGTGGCATAAACAGGTATCAAACTTTGATGTTTTTAATGTTTTTCATCATTAAGAACCTTTTGCTTTACATTAGAATCAAAAGTCTCAATTTCTGATGTAGATGTGTATCCTTTACATGCCCATGACATCAAATTCAACGTCAATCCACTGACGCCTAACCAGATTACCTTTTGTCTGGCGGACACGTAAAAACGTAAATTTCAAGATCCCCTTACATGTTGATAACATCAAATAAAATGTTTCATGTTCATTCAAAGTTGGGCATCATATTAAAATCAGTGCTAAACTTAAGTTGAGCAGAATATAAAAACTCACCAAGCATCTTTCTGTCAGCATGCCTGTTAACCTAATGGCCAGGCCATTTGGTCCTAGTTACAGTAAAACCGGTGTAAAACGGCCACTCTCAAAAAGACTGAAAATTGGTTTTCAAGACCAATTATGGCTTAATGCAGGTCAAAAGTATTGCAGAATGCTCCCCTTGGAGCATTCTGCAATGCTCTCAACCTTCATTAGGGGATATAGTATTGGCGTCGTCCGTCCACACTTTTTGTCTGTCCAGAACCATATCTCAGTACCTATTGGTCAGATTTGATTCATTCTTGGTACAAATAATTAGTATCATGGACTCTTGATATCCTATAAGTTTTGTCAAAATCGACCCCTTAACACTTGAGTTATTGCCCTTGTTTTGGTATAGGCAATTAAAAGGCAAATCCTATCTTAGCTTTTTTGTGTTATGATCTTCACATTTCATCAAAGCTATTATATCTAACAACTTCTCACTATAGACTATGATTGCCAAGTTCCTGTAGATAAGCATGGCAGTGTCAAAGTTTTACCCCACCCCCTTTGACCCCGACTAAGGGGTCAAAGGTCAAATATTTAAATTTTGCAATAACTAAGGCAATTGTTTATATTTTTTTGCTGAAATTTTGCATTAGGCAGAGCAGCAATAGATATGAAACATATCAAACAGGATTTTAGTTTGAAGGCCTGGGTCCGAGTCCGTTGAGTGGACTTAGGAGTGGGGCCGAGGCCAAAATTAAACTTTTTCAGAATATGGTCATGTTGCATATCAAATTAAAGCTGACGACGCTGGCAGCAACATGGTAGCAGTATTTTGCCCACAGACACACCCTTGATCCAAGGGGTGGGGTCAAAAGGTCAAACTACATTTTTTTCTGAAAGTAGTCATGTTGCATATCAAATTAAAGCTGACGCTGGCAGCAACATGGTAGCAAATATTTTGCCCACAGACACACCCTCGACCCAGGGGGTGGGGTCAAAAGGTCAAACTATATCTTTTTCTGAAAGTAGTCATGTTGCATATCAAATTAAAGGGAATTGAGCACAGAGCACCATGAAAGCAAATATGCTGTCATTACACACACCAACGACCCCTGGGGTGGGGTCAAAAGGTCATTTTTTTTCTTCTGTTGAATATCAAATTAAAGTGGAAGAAATTAGACCTATATGCAAGGTAATACTTTGAATTTACACACACCCTTGACCTCTGCGGTTAAGTTTAAAGGTCAGATATTGAAATTTTGCAGATGTAAGTATACTTTTTATTAAACTAAGCACTAAAGCATACTTGACAGGCGTTTGTTATGATCTGAATGATACTGAAGGTGAACTAAGGGTTAGATAAATGGGATTTATACTTAAACGCAAAAGTTTCGCAACTCTTACTAAAATGCTATTTCCTTCTTTTTGAGCCAAATATTTTACTCGATGATATTGTGATTAACAAGTCCAATGATTTGCCGTCCAAACAACATGAAAATCAGACCAGTGAGACTTACCATTGCCGATCTTCAACAAGAAATGTAAGGCAGCCCAAATTTGAAAAGTCACAGAGTTACAATACCTTACATTTTATCAATGTCACAGTGTTACACCACCTTACATTTTATTCGGAAAAGGTGTTTGACCGTTATCTGTTTTCAAAAGCAGTCGGGCAGACAAATCAAAGCAGGTTATTTTATGCATTTGGTAAAGTTCATAACGTCAACGTAAAGCCTTCAATATTTGACGTAATTGGCCGTTTAAGCACAACTGAATATCAATAATCGAGTTTTTAATGTCACAAGTGAAAGCCTTCAACACATTGCATAGAAAACAGAAGTATTGCGCGACATAACGGAATAAAATGAACAATTGTGATAAATTGGTTGACGTTAACAAAGAAACGCAGCGACTTTGAGCGTTGATAAACGTTAATTGTTAAACCTTAAAATGTTTTTCGTCAGATACGACATCTGGCTATCACATCGCACAGTTTGTTTTCAAATCAAGATAACAATGTTTATGCTAGACGTAAATTGTTGAAAAACACTGACGTCATTATAACATCAGAATGAAGAGTATGATCAAAACCGAATAATGGTAAATCATTCCACATTGTGCAGGAGCATAAAAATGATTATATGAATATTCTAACTTGGACCATACTGAAGAAAACACAGATGTTAAATGGTTGCGAAACTTTTGCGTTTAAGTATATGTTTTGTGACTTACATATTTCTCTCAAATAACCATTGGTTGGGGGATATAAATTTGTCGAATTTGTCTTGTTCAATATTTCAATCATGTTTTATGGATCATTTACATTTCTTGTGTTTACATTTATACCTATATACACTGCAGTCTCTTTATAGCACTATGTTTGGGTTCCATAGGAATGGACCATGTTATAGGTGAATTTTGTTATAAAGGGACAATTTTACAAGGGAATTTTAGGAAAATGGACATTTTACACAATGAACAGTAGCAATAAATAGTAGTTTATCTTGTTAATAATTTGTATTGTATTTAATTTGTTAAACTTTAATTTTAGATTACTTATAAATTAATAAAACAGTATATGAAAATATTTTAAGCCTTTCTTTTCTTTCTAACTCACTCGAGCCAAAGGCTCAGGTAAGCTAATAGCATTCCAATGACTTGTCAATCGTACGCCCATCCATCCATCATTTTCAAACATCTCCTCTGAAAATGCTGGGTCAATCGAACAAATTTCACGCAGGACTCTTTAGAATGGGGGAAGGGAAGTTTGTTTAAATGGTCCTCGTCACATAACCTAGATGGCTGCCATGCCCATATATGGTAAAAACCATTCCAAAAACTTCTCGCATTTTAAAAATTAAAGTTTTATGAAAATTAAAATTGATGGAATATCATGTCATGAATGTCATCTATATCTGTTGAAAATTTCAAAATGATCTAACTTTTATTTATGAAGATATGGGTCCATTTATATGTGCACACTTATAAGTGTTGTTAAGCGTAAATATGGGTGAAAATTCAAAATTTCCAAAATCCTGAACTTTCAAAACTCCCATCTTAAAACTTGCAATATACCCACTAAATTTTCACAATTTGAAGCTTAAACGGTCAATTGTCGTAAGACAGACTGAATATAAATCAGAGAACCTATAATAATCTGCTGAATTCAGCATTTTGAGGCTGACTTTCTAAAATGGCCACTCTCAAAAAGACCAAAAATTGGTTTTCAAGGCTAATTATCGTTTAATGCAGGTCAAAAGTATTGCAGAATGCTCCAAAAATTCTGCAATACTTTTAATCTTCATTAAGCTACCATTTGTCGTAAAGATCTTTGTTTTGTCTATTTTTGAGTGGCTGTTTACACAGGTTTTACTGTAGATTAAACTCTGCGAAAAAGCGATAAAATGTTCGACAAGCACTCAAATTTTATTGCTTTTTTCTCAACTTGTTTAACACAATGTATTTCTGTTCCTGAAGATCGTTTTTATCTTGTCAAACAGAGCAGACGCTGCTAAAATGCCACATTATGGCATTATGGGCCATTTCATCTGGGTCTTCGTGGTATAAACCTGCGAGTTGTAGCTTGTGAGGGTATAGTAAAAAGAAGCAAACACATGGTGCAATGAACTCTGTAATTGCGAACAAAATCTTGTGATATAATACTCACACATATAAATAATCAAACCAAAGATGGCGGCAACTTTCACCATCCAACCATAAATCAATGTTCCTTTTGAAGCAAGAAGGGATAAAACACTTACTGAATAGTAATACTTGTTGCAGAATCAGTCGTCTGCTGATTTATTTAAAATTAACTTTTTCAAAAAATTCTTTCAGGAACACTACCGGAGTGTCAAACTGTTTGGATCCAGATCAGGACTGACATTCTGTCAGCAGACCACAAATCAAAGTGTTTACTTTATGCAACTAGGCCTGGCTTGTTAATGAAAAGTTTTGGTTAGCCTTTAATTTTAAAAATGTTTGCAAAAAAATGCATCTGCTGCACATATTTGCTAACATTACTGACTAATGTAAGCGCAGCAGTAATCAGTGTGTACCCAGATCAGACTGCTCCTACAGGAGCAGGAGCAGCTCCTACAGGTGTTTGACCAATAGGCTTCTAAATTTTATAAAACATTTCAGCAGGCGACAAAAGCAGAGGACTTTAATTGTGATTGACGCTTTAAGAGTTAAATTTCACAACAGATAATATATTTAGGAAGAATTCAATATACCATATTGTTTCACAGCTACGACTCTTTGCTCGTAATATGTGTTTTATCCCTTATCTTGCTTCAGTTGTCATAGCAACAATAATAACTATATCAACTACACAAGAAAGACATGATAATAAACCTAGAATCTTCTATACCCTTAATGTGCCGATCACAACAAAAGTTGTCTGCTTTTCTTGTCTGCTGAAATGTTTAAGAAGCCTCTAAGGCAAACAGTGTGGACCCAGATCAGACTGCTCCTCTAGGAGCAGTCTGTTCTGGGTCAACCCTGTTTGCTTCTTTACTTAATTCGTCGGTAATGTTAGGCAATTATTTGCAGCAGATGACTTCGGCAGACGACATTTTCAGATGCATTTTTTCTTCGCCCTTTAAGGGTTAAACTTTGTCTAGCCTACTGATATCACGTTTTAAATATTTTTCACCAAATCTACATCATTCTAATCCTGAATGCACCAACAAGACTGCAGCAGACGACAAATTTTGTGATATTTCGGGGAAAAGTAAAGATTGGAATTTATGAAAAACACCTGTCAAAAATTCACTTGAAATATAAAGTTGCTTAAAATAGCAATAAAATTTGAACATGACATATGCTGCAAATCTGAAGTGGCGCTTTTCAGGGGTTAAATATGATTTAACCCTTAAAGCGCCACCTATAATTTGCAGCAGACGACAATTTCAAATTTTGTCGCTTTTTCAAAAATGACCATTAGGGCATGATATTTCATGAGAATCGTCTGCTGGCAGCCGATTCTCATGTAATATCATACCTTATTTTTGTCGAAAATTGGGGAAAATGTCGCAAAATTTGTTGTCTGCTGCAGTTGTGATTGGTTAAACTCCTGTACCCTTTGCTTGTGCTTCACTCCATTGATCCTTAGCCTGCCACTATTTTTTGTCCTCAAACTGCCGTCTGCTTTTTACGTCTGCTGCATATATTCAGGTGCATTTCAGACTAGATTTTATCATAGAAGCAAACACTATGTACCCTGATCAGTCTGCTCTCTTGGGAGCAGTCTGATCTGGGTCCATATTTTTTGCTATATAGGCTATCTATGTACAAAAGCAGACGAGGGCAGCAGCTGACAAAAGATGTGACTGGCGGGAAGGGTAAATGTGGTTACACACCTTGCATATGACTGACCGTAATAAGAATATCATCTCTGTCATAAATACATATATACTGGCAAGTAAAATAACATATATTCTATAATAAATCTGCATCTACCAGTTGCAAACTTGCTTTTTTTAAGTCCCACAAAAAATTGGCAGCAGACAATTAGGTAAAGTTTTGCCATGTATGAAGAAACATAATAGGGTTTGGTATTTTATGCAGATGATCTGCACTATTTCTACCAAAAATATAAAAAAAAATTGGAGATTTCGCCATCTGCTTTTGTCGTCTACTGAAATATTTCACAAGCCTTTTTGACAAAAAAAAACCCAGTGTAGACCTAGATCAGATCACTCCTAAGGGAGTAGTCTGATCTCGGTCCTCACTGCTTGCCCCTGAACTTACATAAGTCAAATAATGTTCCCAAAAATATAAGGGAGCAGTCTGTTCTGGGTCTGTTGTTTGCAAAATAGGCTATCTAAGTACATAAGCAGATGATAGGGCAGACGACGAAAGTCGTGACTGGTGGGAAAAGCCAATCGCAACATAAGTCATCTGCTTTTCTTGTCTGCTGAAATGTTTAAGAAGCCTCTATGACAAACAGGGTGGGCCCAGATCAGACTGCTCCTATAGGAGCAGTCTGATCTGGGTCCACCCTGTTAGCTTCTATACTTAAATTCGTCAGTAATGTTAGTCAATTATTTGCAGCAGACGACTTCAGGAGACGTCATTTTTCAGATGCATTTTTTCTTGGCGCTTTAAGGGATAAAAGAAGAGTTGATGCTTTTTTAAAACATTATGTATACAAAACACATTGGTTTTGTTTTTTTGTTTGTTTGTTTTGATTCTTTACGTCCCATCAACAATCTTTCAGTTAAACAGGGACGGGTCCTCCTGGGTTGAACCAGTACTAAGCTAGGATAAATGTGTCTTGCTCAAGGACCACAACGTAGTGATGCCGGTGAGGCTCGAACCAGCAGCCCCTCAGTCTCGAATCAAGCACTCTACCACTGAGCCACTGCGCTCCCCCAAACATATTGGTAAAATGTGCATAAATGAATTTCTCGGATATTTCACTTTACATGGACAATATCAATTAATACCTAGTCACAAGTCTTAGACAAGAATATGATGGTCTTACAATACAAGAATGAGTTCTTTTAGCAATAAGACTGTGAAACTGTGTCATGTAAAAAGATTGAAATTAGTAAAAACTTTTGGATGATTTTACATATGATGTGCCATTCTCAATAAATGTCTGCTTTTGTCACCTTGAAAATGTTTTAGATGCCTCTTGGTCAAACAGTGTAGACCCAGATCAGACTGCTACCATAGCAGCAGTCTGATCTGGGTCCACACTGTTTGACTATATACTTAAGTTAGTCAATGTTAACAAGCATATGCAACAGACAACTTAAGCAGACCATAAAACTGGCATTCTCCAATTATGGAAATCAGTTTCGCATATTGTGGATATAAGAAGCATTTTTTTTCATTTCCAAAGCTATCTCAAGCTACCTCTTTTTGGAAGAGAGGAAAACAATATGAGTCGGAGAATATTAATAAAACAGACAAAATGTCGGGCTTGGTCTAGATCCAAACCCATTGACACTGAGAGTTTGTCTGAAAGAGTTTTTTGAAAAAAGGCAATTTTGAGAATAGTCAGCAGACAACAACAAAAGCATGAAAAAATACCCATATGCAAAAAAGTAAGTACAGTGTAGTTGCATACTACAATGGGTGGCATAAAGCCTTGTATTATGTACAGTAAAACCTGTCTTAAGCGGCCACTCTAAAAGAAGACCAAAATTGGTTTTCAAGACGGATTATCGCTTAATGCAGGTCAAAAGAATTGCAGAATGCTCCAAGAGAGCATTCTGCAATACTTTCCACCTTCATTAAGCTACCATTTGTTTTTGATTTGTATATTTTGAGTGGCCGCTTAAGACAGGTTTTACTGTATTGCCCTTAACAGAGCGCATTTTCCTAATGTTTTATTAAAATTCTCCAACTCATGTGACACAATGTAAAGCCATCAAACATTCATCAATTTAAAACAAATTGAGAAGTGCACTTTACAATATTATTCTATTTTATTGAAGTTGTTCCAAGACAAACAAATACTCTAGCTGCAAGCAATTGTCAATGAAACATCTTACAATCATGCAATCTAGGCCACACTTTGGGGTGCAGTTATAAACATACAGTATATCAGTCATATGTTAAGAAACAAACAATCTTTTAATGAAATACCAATATGTACAGTGAAACCTGTCTTAAGACTTAAGTGGCTAATTAAAAATAGACAAAAAAATGGTCTTAATGGAAAATCATGGTAACTTAATGAAGGTCGAAAGTATTTCAGAATGCTCCCCTTGGAGCATTCTGCAATACTTTTAACCTGCATTAAGACATAATAGATATTGAAAACCAATTTTTGGTCTTCTTTTTGAGTGGCCACTTAAGACAGGTTTTACTGTATCTATTTTTTTCATGATAAAGGGGCTTCTATCAATATTATAATTAATGATTTGACATATTAATGATACAGTGATGTCCCTTTATAACGTATCCATTATAACATGGATTTGGATATAAAACGGTCATGTTGTGGCTCCAGCATTTTTTTATGATGGAATTTTACAAAGGAAATATAGGGAAATGACCATGGTTTCCTATAATTCCTTTCATAAAATTGTCCCTTTATCACACGGTTCACTTATAAGACTTTACTGAGAAAGACTAGGTCTCCATATTGTTTACCCCCTACTTATCAACAAATCTATTTGCAAATCTGTTGTTGGTATGTTACGTCCCAGTCAACAACTTTTCAGTCATGTCTTCAGGGTCTTCCTACTGTGCAGTGGATAAAGTATCTGAGAAAGTATCTTGCTCTAGGACGCAACACAGTGACTACACCAGCGGTGAGGTTCAAACTAGTAACCCTTTGATCCCTAGTCAAACACTCCAACAACTAAGCCACTAAAGTCTTACTAAAAGGAAACTACATGAAAATCCTGGTATGTGAACAAGAGTTAGCTTTTATGAAAACTCTGGTCCAACCAATGTACACAGGCATAGCCCCTATTACCGGCAGTATGCACATCATAAGATGCGAGAAAAGTATGCATTCAGGGGAGATAACCATATGGGGGAAATTGAGTTTTCATATAGCAAGGGTCTACACTTTTTCGGTTTCTGTTTGATTCTTTACATCTCAACAGTTTTTCAGTCATGTTGGGACGGGTCTCTGTGGGTTTATCTGGTACAAAGCAGAGGATAAAGTGTCTTGCTCAAAGAAACATTGATGCAGCTCCTCTTGTGAGGCTAGAAACCGCAACCCCTTGATCTCGAGGGGCTACACGTAAAAGAAAGTGTAGAACCACCCCTGCCCATTTAGACATGGGGTGCTGATGAAGAAACTTCTTGATTGAGTTATCTCCCTTTGATGTGCATAATTTATTTAATAGTTCGGGTTACGCCCTTGGTACATTACCTAACTTTTCACTTGTTGCTGCTCATGTAGACTGGCCCCCCGTCTAACTGATAATTAAAAAAAAATCTGCAACTTAAAAAACCCACTTATAACTGGAGTCCTACTTTCTAATATCTCTCTGATAGGCTATCCTGAGTTACAGCTCAGAAGGGAGATTATATCAGAAAAATTTTGGTTCAGCAGGAGTAGTTTACCTTAAACTCAGGGCCTGAAAGCCAGGCTACTGCTCATGTAACACTTTTGTACTAGCTTCATAAATGGCACAATAGTTCAGCACTGATATAACTACAATTTTTAACAACAACCTTGATCAATCAAAGCAAACTGAGATAAAACACACTTCAGAATGAAATATCAACACTCTAGAGAAAGTAAAAACATTATTATCAATATCATACTAAAAAGCCATAAATGACTTATATCCATCAGGCCTTAACAGGAAAATATTTTCCTTATTTCTCAACCAAAAGATATGTTGTGGGTACTCAAAAGAACTGTCTCAATGAGACGGTTCTTTTGAGCACTCAAAACATATACTAAAAATTATGGGTAAGAAAATATTTACAATTTTACCACGAAAATTTTTGTTTATATAAACCTATAATCGGTTAAAATGAGCATTTTTCACCGAGACACAAATGATCAAATACACATTTGATATCACTTAATAAGAATATCCATGGATAAAATATTATATATTATATGGAAACCCTTTTTATGCCAAAAAGAATACACATTATGTTGTTAAAAGGGTTTTAACAAAGTACCATCAATTTTTTCCCTTTATGGTCCAAAAAGGATTTTTGAGTTTTTTTGTACCATAAATATTTAATTTAATCATTATATTGAACCCTTGTGCTGAACCCAGATCTATACATTTTTGAAAACACTGTAGATCCTGATCAGCAGGTTCTGACAAGGCCATCTGATCCAAATTCATACTTTTTCAAATGTGATTGAAAATAAATGCCTTCAACTGGAATGCTGCAAGTTAACAGATAAAAGATGAGGAGTTTCATAATAAAAAAGTAAGAGATGAATCACAGTAATGATGTCAAATGTTATTTATTGATAATTTGTGTCAGGTGAAAAATTCTTTTTTTAGCAGAAATTGTGACGACCCATTACTGCTCTAAGAAAGGCCATAACTCCAGAGAGTTATAATTCCATAGATTTGCTGTAAAACCCTTATATTTTGCGGGTAATTTTATTTGGTGCTATTGTCGGTATAGACAGAAATCTCCAATATACGAGACCATGAAATAGAGTTTCAATATTCAGTTACACAACAAGTAATAAAAGGATGAATTAGTATCTGTATCGATAAACAAACTTTTGAACAGTAGAGTGTGGTTTGACGTTGATGAAACCACATCTTAAAAGAGGCTACTATTAAAGGAAAGAATATGCTCTATGGGGAGCATATTCTTTCCTTTAAGAATAGCCCCTATGAGAAAAAAAAAAATTAAAGAGCATTCAATTGAGAAACTGTCAAAATTAAACAACACCAATGTATCCGTATTTTAAAATCGCCAAATTCTGATGCCACAAATATTAAGTGTTTTACAGAGTTATGGCCCTTCTGAGAGCGACAGTAGTAACATCGTGCATACAGCACAGTCCCTTTATAACACATCCTATTAAAACTACATTTGGACATCTATACAGTAAAACATGTCTTAAGCAGCCACTCAAAAGACCAAAAAATGTTTATTTAAGATTAGTGCTTAATGCAGGTCAAAGTATTGCAGAATGCTCCAAGGGGGAGCATTCTGCAATACTTTTGATCTGCATTTAGTGATAATTGGTCTTTTAAGACTTTTGTTTTGTCTATTTTTGAGTGGCTTTTAAGACAGGTTTTTTCTGTATATTAGCCTTAATCACTGCATTTAACCTAATAAACATACAATGCACACATTTTTTCTTCAAAATTCCATTCCCTAATTTGCAAACAGTGTAGTGAGTAAGTAAGTAAAGTCTTTATTTGAAGCGGGTGACAACATTTAACAGTACAACTAATGAAGCCAGCTGATCAGATACCACACTTTTTTTTCATCGGCACCATGAATCCATATTATTACTGAATTTTGCACCACTGGGTTACTGAAATCAGTTCGTACAGTAAATGCTCTTTAATTTCAAAACTAGATGTCCGCCAAAAAGTCATAGACAAACAGTGCAGACCCAGATCTGACTGCTTCTTCACTTCTAAGAAGCAGTCTGATCAGGGTCTTCACTGTTTGCTATTCTGACAAGCATTTTGTGAATTTCAGCCTAGAAAATCAACATTTATTTGAGGACAGAACGTGAAGTGTTCAAAATTTGAGAAAATTTACCGTAAAAAGATCATAAATTTCTCAGTGTGTGCTTATAGGAGCATGTGCATTTATTAGGTCAAATAAGGTATACTATTTGAACATACTTTTCTAAAAATTCTCACAAAAACTATCTCCTGGGCTGGTCCAATTATAAAACTTTCCCTCTTATTTGCAGTTCAGCTAATGAAGCAAAATAAAAGGACTGCACTCCATGTGTGCTTTGTTTCACTCAGAAAAACTCCCATGATACCAATGTGTTACACACACCCCCTTTAACCCAGAAAATATTTCATGACATAGTATTACAGCACATCACTCCTAACATGTGTGACATTTAACAGCTCTTTTTAGAAAAAAAACATATAGACCTTCTTAAAACAAAGCAACCTTGAAATTCTGGAATCAGTTCTTCTAAGCAACATCTACTGTAAATTCGGAAATTTAGTGAGTTTATTTACGCAAATAGCGTTAAAATATAAATATTTGCCACATTAAAAATTCATGGCTAGGACATGATTTACCTACATCAGTAAATGACAGTGATTTCGCCATTTCATGAGGGTTTTATTTTCACGAAACTTTGCATCTTATTCCTCAACCAAAACATATGTTGTGGGTTCTCAAAAGAACTGTCTCAATGAGACAGTTCATTTGAGCACCCAAATCATATGCTAAAAATTAAGGGTAAGAAAATATTTATAATTTTTAGCTGAAATTTTTATCTAAGGTAAACCCTTTGCAATCATTACTTCACATCAAGCATCTAGTTCCATCAGTGTCTGTCTTAGTGACTATAGTGTTCCCATTCATCAACTTTGGACCGGATCCTCTTGACAGACATTACTGTGTTACTCTTTTTGCGTTTCATTCCATTGACAGTGCCTTAGTTACCTCCCCCTAATCCCGCCCAGATCAACATGATCATCTGATGTGAAATCATATGTCTGATCAGATCAGATCTGTAGCTTAGGCCAAATAAAAAAAATACCTGTGTTTAGGGTAACTCGACCCTACCTAAATTAACTGGTGAATCCTAGATTTTTTTCATGTTTTCTGGAAAAAAAATATGATTTGATGCATTTTGATGCATTTCCAGAAAAAAAATAATTAAAAAAAAATATGTGTGCCTACCCTACCTAAAATGTTCAGACCCGTTACCCGAAACACACTTATTTTTTTATATGGCCTTACCAGCAGATTCTAAACCTCTAAGCGACCGTAACCTCTCTATTTGTATTCTGAGTCTCATACTACCGAGTGAGGGTGTACTAGCACTGTGAGTCAATGGGACAGGATTAGATCCTTTGCAAACAGATTGGACCAAGATCAGGCCCGACAAAATGTCCGGTCTGACCTCGATCCAATCCATTTCAGATCCTGAAAGAATTTGTCAAAATAATTGATTTTGACAAAAAATCAGAAGATGACAAAAAAGCATGAAAAATTTCCCACAGAGGCAAAGAGTTAACAAGGCAGAGATTTCTGGCTGGTGTTTGGGTGTCGTATAGCAGAGATTTCAGGCTGTGTTTCGATGTTGTCTAGCAGAGATTTTGCAGGCTGGTGTCTGGCTGCGTTACATAGCAGAGATTTCAGGTTGGTGTTTGGGTGTCATATAGCAGAGATTTTAGGCTGGTGTTTGGCTGTGGTATAGCAGAGACTTCAGGCTAGTGTTTGGGTGTCACATAACAGAGACTTCAGGCTAGTGTTTGGGTGTCACATAACAGAGACTTCAGGCTAGTGTTTGGGTGTCACATAACAGAGACTTCAGGCTAGTGTTTGGGTGTCACATAACAGAGACTTCAGGCTAGTGTTTGGGTGTCACATAACAGAGACTTCAGGCTAGTGTTTGGGTGTCACATAACAGAGACTTCAGGCTAGTGTTTGGGTGTCATATAGCAAAACCGTCTCTCCTTTCTTTCTACACCATTTATAATGAGCTCGATATACACTACATTTATATGTAATTTCTGTACACGTCACTAAATGAACATATAATATCATCCACAATACTGAGAAGCTGTACATCATTTATCTGAAAATAGAAAAAGCGGTAAAATTTACTTATCACATGATGTCAGTTAGTGAGTATGATCAGGAAATACCACAATCACACACTGCAGACCAACCCACGGCACCTAGAGGAAGAGCCACAGAACCGTTTCCATCATGAATATTCATGCTGAGCTCCATCCACTATGAATAATTATATAAATAAATTTTCATGTTTGTTCACATGATGTCAGTTCTGGCCATGTATCAACCCTTTCCTTAATGAATATTCATGCGGAGCTCCACCCACTACGAATAATTAATAATTATATAATTCAAACTTTCACATTTGTACATAGAACAAAGAAATTACTTGTTATGTCCACTAGTGTAGGATCATATCTAATCACATTTATATAAGCAAATAGAGTAGACCCTGATCAGGCAGCTCTTATAAGAGCTGCCTGATCTGGGTCTGCTCTTTTCGCAAAAGTGTTAAAAGGCATCTCTATGAGGTGAAGGTTAAAGTTGATAAACCACTAATTTTTCGCAACAACTTTTTTTATCTTCAATTTTAGCAAAATGTGTTTCCTATGAAAGTTGTAGAAGAGACTTCCTGCCAACATCTCCAAAAAGGTCTAGTGCTTATGTCCTGGCTTACATAAATTCATGACAAATTATTACTTTATTTAGGTTGTAAAGTTGTAAAATTGGGTGTTAAGAAAAGTTGTAAAGTTTGGTGTTAGAAAAGAAATAAATCATTCCTAGCCATATTCAAATACCTTGTAAAAGTATTTGCACATCCCACGATGCTAAAAATTTTAACTTGATAAAGTAAGTAAGGGTGCAAAGATCAGGAATCGATAAACCTAATTTTGAATGGAAACTTGTAAGGCAAAAATAAAAAGTAAGTGTATATCGGGCAATGGGTCTGAAAATTTTAAGTAGGGTAGGCACACATATTTTTTTTCTGGAAAAAAAACAACATTTTTATGCATTTTGAAAGGCGAATGTTTCCTTTCGGGTTTTCCTAAACACAGGTATTTTTCTTTGGCAAAATGTGAAGATTCAGAAGAAATACTGCAGAATGTAGTATGTACATGTATATTGGTTGTATTAGATGTCATATGATTGCCAAATGACCTCATTGTTATGTAAAATTAATGTCATCAGTGTTTTTTGCATTTCAGCATATTCATTTTTGTTTGATTTGAATCTTTACGTCCCATCAGCAATCTTTCAGTTAAACAGGGACGGGTCTTCCTGGGTTGAACCAGTACTAAGCTAGGATAAATGTGTCTTGCTCAAGGACCGCAAAGCAGTGACGCCGGTGAAGCTAGAACCAGCGGACCCTTAGTCTCGAGTCAAGCACTCTACCAGTGAGCCACTGCGCTCCCTTTCAGCATATTCTGGGAGCTAAAAAATGTGGTATCTAAAGTTGAGCATGAAATATAATCCAGAATTAGCTTGAGGGGGCATGCAGAAAAATTATTTCCTTGAGATCACCACTTGTCAACACTCCATATAAAGCCTCCTGATGCCAAATGGTGATCCTCAGGACAGATTTTTTCTATATGCCCCTCAACACTCATGATGGATTCTTATAATCTTACCCCAAAAGCCATACACATGGTTGAAAGTTCAAAAATTCCAAATCCTGAACTTTCGAAATTCTCATCTTAAAACTTGCAGTATACCGCCACCAAATATTTACAATTTCAAGTTTCAATGGTCAATTGTCTTTAGACAGACTGAAGATAAATCACAGAATCCATAAAAATCTCCCTAATTCAGCATTTTGAGGCTGACTTTCCACAGAAAGTTAGCCTCAAAATCCTGAATTCAGGAATAATCCTGAAAACTTTCACCCATGAATACATGGCTTGTTCATTGGTTAATTTTGTATTGGCAGTCATGTAGAAAGACCCTAACCCTTTTTCTCTCACCATTCATGACAATTGTAGTCTGCCCTCTCTGCTAGTATTGTACTTTTAAGACCCTGACCTAAAACTTCCATCAGTGGGTTAGTGCCTGATGCTTGTCTTCGGCTGGGTTCAACTTGAGATTTTCTTTAGCTCTGACTATCTGTGAGTCCATAGCCCTTTTCTTTGTTTCATCTCAGTTTTCTTACTTTGATTTGATTGTTTCTCTGTGATGATGCATTGCATAAGTTAGGAAGCGTGCATGCAGAATCTAAAGCAAAATTTTGGCAGGTAAATAATGGTGTGTGGAGGTTTTGTGCTTGGTCCTTGTTTTGTGGCGTGGTTCTTAAGTGTCCCTTATAGTTTAGCAATCATCTTGCTGAGGAAGAGAGAGCCGGTTGCTTTAATTTAATTGGGTTGTGGCTGTCTGTTCTCTGTGTCTCTTCCTCATGGTGCCGAGGTTGGTCTGCAGAGTCAGTGATTGTGGCATTTCCTGGTCATACTCATTTGCTTTTTCATAATGTTTGATAGAAAAATCTGTCCCTCGGGACCATCATTTGTTATCACTCGGCAAGCCTTGTGACGCCAAATTATGGTCCTGGAGACAGATGTTTTCCATTCCATCACACTCATGCCCTCCTATTTGGAGTGGTACAGATGCATTCAGAAAAAGTAAATGTTTTGAAATTTTGAATGCAAATTGCTTGACAAAAGGCAAAGACAAACAATGAAGACACTGATCAGAAAGCTTCTGAAGCTGTCTGATCAGTGTTTTTCACTGTTTGCAATTTTGACAAGTGTTTTGGGATTATCACCAACATTTTAATTCATAACAGTATTAAAGATGAAAATGAGTGTTCAAAATTTTAGATCAGTTCCTGTTCACATCTTCACAAGTAACTGGCAGTCCCTGAAACTTACCTATAGCGAAACTTTTTTATACAATGATTGCCCAGGTCGGCCACGTAAACATGGTGGTCTTTAGTTACACATAACCCACTAGGCCGCTTCAGTTTGTCGTCGAAACTGTCTATGTTGAACATGAGTTTGCCACTCGAGTTAAATACTTGCACAAATCCCTTGCCTTTTTCAATTCTTGTTGCTAGGATATGACCCGCAGCATCAACTACCAGGCCACCATATTCTCCTTTAGACTGACTAGGAACCACTCGCGAAAACTTCCCATCTTTACTGAAAATCTGAATCCGGTGATCAGCGACTAGGATTTCATCACATTTGCCAATAGTTACCGCAGTTATATTTTTAAACTGTCCCTCTTTATCACCCTTGTTGCCAAAGGTTGTCATCAACTTTCCTGATGCGTCAAACATAAATATTTTACTAGCTCCTATATCAGCAACAATTATCTCCCCTTTACTATTCACGGCTACATCAATAGGTTCTACAAGACAGTCATTGGTAAAGCTCTTCACCATATCGCCATCGTCTGACAGGAAAGATATCATTTTTGTTCTCCAGTTAACAATGACTAGGTGATTGTCAGGTGTAAAGGAAACCCCTGTCCCGCTCTGGTTCTCGAATCCTTCCGGACCAACATGGCGTATAAAGTCGCCAACATCATCAATCACTTTCAGTCTACTATTGCCAGTGTCTAACACAAACACATTCTCCTCCGTAGATTCTGTTATAATACGTAATGGTTGCATAAATCCATCCTCGTCATTTCCTCGACTCCCAAATTTCCATATAGGGTTGTTGTGGTCTGTTACGTTAAGTGTGAATGGGCTTCCTTTTATTGACCGGTTAAATATACTAACACACATTTTATAAGTGCCCGATTTGGGAGCAACATACTGGATCTCGTAAGTCCCGTCATCTTTATCTCGTATTTTTGTATCGACAAATTCTCCTTTGTCATTTCTCAAATCTGCAAAAATTGGATCACCTCCATTTGTTCTTGGGTTGCCATAGTAATCAACAGTTGTCACAGTAACTGAAGATTTTAAATGGGTGACTGCTTTACCGATTTTTGCAGCACACAAAGCAGGAAATGTTGTGCTCACTTTAATTCTCCCAAAAGTGTTGAGTATTTGTGCAATTTCTTTGTAAGAATTGTTATGTTTGAATTCAAATTTCAAGAAGGAGTTCTCGCGTGGCTCTGACAGTGTACTGGTGGTGTCAAGTTTTTCATTGAGATCGCTTATTTTCTTTGTTATTTTCCTAACTTCAACTTGATGTTGTAAACCATCACATTCACTCTGAACTTTTTGTTTCTCGGACTGAATCAAGTCTAACTGTTCTTTCAAGTTATTCTTCTTTTCCTCTCGGATTTTTCTTACCAGCTGCAGGCACTCTTGTCTGCGTTTATCCACAAGTGAGATTAAATCCTGGAAAGATCTATTGATATTTTCAACAGTTCTTTCAACTGTTGTTTCAAGTTGTTGCACTTCAGCAGAAACTGTATCAAAAGCATTGTTTAAGTTTTTAATACAAAGGTGAGCTTTGTAAAGAAGGATTTCAGACATGCGTTTGATTGCTATAGAGAAAGGAATGACAGTGTGTTCGCTTGCGCCTCGTCCATTATGCTCCCCACCAGTACATTGTGAACAGAAAACCGAATCACAGCTTTCGCAAAAAAGTAGTTCCTCTGCGGAATGCACAGAGCATTTTGGAATCACATCGCGCCTCTGTCGAGACATCAGATCTAACAATTGATTCACAATAAAACTGGGCGGAAATGCGATAACGCCACCTCTAGGTATTCCAATATTCTCCCGACAAATTGGACATCGAAATGTTCCGGTATCGTGAATTTGAACATCTACAATCCTCTCCAAGCAGTTTTTACATACTGTGTGAGAGCATGGCAACAGTTTTGGGGAGTGTTCGACACTGTCATATATACACAAGCAGGTTCCACATGTCAAGAAACTGTCATTGAAGTCTTCATAGTTGATAGACACAGTCTCCACAAGGGTTGAGCTCATCATAGCTGCAATGAAAAAAAGAAAATTGATTAGACAGCTATATTAAATAAACTGTATTAGGTTTATATATACTAGCCAAAAGTTCTAACCGGCCACCTGCATTTTATTAGTTTTCTTCAAAACATAAAATGACGTGACTACTCTTTTTGCATCATGAAATTGACAGTGAAGATATTGACAAAATGTCCAACAGTACATGCAGGATGCTAACTTGAATAGTGGTACCCCCATTTTCAAAATTAGCATTTTGGCACAATTTGTGAGTCATGACTTTTTGAAATCACAGGCAAATTGTTTTCATTTCAATAGCCAAACACACATATCGAACACTAAAGTGCTGAAATGAACACTCCATCTGCATGAAACTCGTTGCTATTGACTAAGGTGTCAAAAATTACCCCACCATCCAATGCAAAATTTTGTGAATTCTGAAATTGAGGATAAGTGTATTCGGCAAAGCCTCCTGGATGCAACTTACGGAGGTATGCTTAGCCGTTTTCTGTAATGGATGACTGATAGGCTGGCATATTCGAGAATACAAATGAAATTGATATAGTCCTTATAGCTTTTCCAAAAATCGGTAAAAACACACGTGGCCAGTTAGAACTTTTGACTTGTATATATGGGCCATCACATGAGATATTGGCACTTATCGCATATGCATGCCGAGTCTGCACATGTGCTAAATCACTTAGAGCCAAATTGCTGAATGACATGGGCCTGGACACGACAAAACCGGTCTTTGGGGTTTCTGACAACTTGAGACTCAAACTGAAACAGTCTCCTCAGCTGCAGGGACTAGCTAGAAAATTTAAATTTGGCTAGTGGCAATTACTCGCTTAACAAAGGAGCTCATCAGTCTGCTCGGAAATGCAGCTCATCAGTCTGCTCGGAAGTTCAGGTTGGTCTGCACCTTTGTTGTTCTCAAACCCTGAAGACAGGTTTTCTCGCGTCGAGGCTTGCAGTCCGAATGGGCCTTGAGGCAAGAAAACTTGTATCCTATGTAATTCACTTTTTTGAAAGTGTCATATCTTAACTTGATACAAGCAGAATTTCAGATTTCTAGCTAGTCTCTGTAGTTGAAGAGTCTGGTTTGAGTCTCACTTTGTGGGAAACCCCAAAGATAGGGTTTTGCCCCATTGTCAGCATGGGCATTTATCAGACGCATGTTGGTAAGTTTTCCTGTCTTCCTAGGTTGTACCTGGATACTAAGCAGAGAATAAAGTGTTTTGCTCAAGAACACAACACAGTGCCTCCCGTATTAAAGTCTTGAAATGGTGGCCCTTCAATCACCAGTCTAACAATCTACCACTCAGCTCCTTACACTTCTGATTGTTCAGAGTGAACGCTGTTTCCAATTAGATTAATTCTGAGGAAGTGCATGACTCCTATTTACTGCAAAAAGTTTTTTTTTTTTCAAAAATGAAAGTTGTTGGGCTTGATTTTGGTCCAATATTTTTGTGATAGTTATCAATGTCTGACCTTATCTGGATCCCAACTTTATGACATTAAAGGTAATCCTGAAAGAATTTAATTTTTAAAATATTTTTTGAAATTCAACAGACGACAAAAAAAGCATGCAAAGTTTCCCAGCATTCAAAGACTTAATAAATCCTAACAGTTCTGCAGCCGTAGCTGTACTGTATCATCCTGGTTGGGCACTATATAGAATTGACATCCTACAGCTAGGGGACACAACAAATAAATGGGTCAAGCAAGGTCTCCTGACACTGAACAGATGGTGTATAAACAAGAACTAATTTCAAGATTATTGCTTTAACTTGTTTTATCTATTAATTAAATGGACAATATTGATCAGGAACATTATTTACTCAAGCCCTGCAGCCAATAAGCTGGCAGTGCCATGTTTTGTTGCCATCGATAAAAACTTGATACAAACATGAGCCAGCAATTAATTGCTGAGCCTGCTACTTAATAAAACTTTGTCCGAGTTACAAGTATAAGCCTTCATAAAAAGCCTGCCTCACCTTTACGTTATTTCAATGAACAACATGTATACTTGTACACCCTTTCTGGGTTGTCTAGATGTTGAAACAAAGTTCTGAAAATGAATAATGCACAAAGGTTTTGCTTGGAACAGAAAATACATTCTGATAGGGGCAAAGTGGCCAGGGTTCATGGTTTCAGTATTTAGTGATACCTCAAAGGGGTATGTACATTAAGAGGCCATTTTGGCCCCCCATGAGGTCAAAAAATAAAAGTTGCTCTTCACAAGTTTCTTCTTATTAGCTTATTAGAACAATAGCCAAAGTGTAAAAGTCTGGCGTTGTTTCTACTTTCACGGTTGCTATGGTAACAAAAATGGCTGCCAAAATAGGCTGAAAATAGGAAAATGACCATTTTGGAGCAAATTTATGACATGTAACAGAGGAAATAATATAGAGCACAAACAAATACCAAAAAAAAAATATTTGATGATGAGAATTATCACGACACACAATATATTAAAAGGTTTTTTAGGTATTTGCTTGTGTTGATATCTAATCCTTAAAAAATCGGTCTCCAAAAGCCTCAAATTTGGCCTAAAATGGCAATTTCTCTATTTTAAGCCTATTTTGTCAGCCATTTTGGTTACCATAGCAACCGGTAAAAGTAAATAAATGCCAGAATTTTACACTTGGGCTATTCTTCTAATAAACCAATTAGATCAAATTGGTGACAAGCAACTTTCAATTTTGGCTCTAGAAGAGGCCAATTTAGCCCCTTAATACACATACCCCTTTGTGTGCCAATCTTGTTCTGCCACTTGCGGACAATTTCTAACTGGTGCATGTAATTGTTGATCATCATAGGGGTACTTGTTGAACGGATTCTTAGAATAACTGACCACCTGGGTGGTAAGGAATATTAAAGAGGGACAGTCCATTAATAAAGCTACATGTACTTCTTATAACACAGTTGTCCAGGGATCCTCAACTTGAAAAAGTTTCCAAACAAATTCTAAGAAATACACAAGAGTAAAAGTAGTAGAGTTGCATGCAGTTACTAGCAAAAGCATAATGGATATTGAGTTTTGGCATTATATGCAGTGGTGGATCCAGAGGAAGTTTGGGGGGTTAATCGCTTGAACCCCCCTCCCTCAGCTCCCCCATTTTTAAATATCCTATGAAAACGAAATAATTTGGTCTCAGTGAGACCAAATTATTTCATTTTCATGGGATATTTAAACAAAATGAGTTAAAATCAGCAAAGCGAACCAGTCCCACACATTTATATATGGACCCCCTTTCCAGAAATCTTGGATCGGCCCCTGATATAGGTCAGTCAAAAGAGTCCAACTGTGGCCATCTTGACATCAGACAATATATATATATATAGCTGCTGAATTGATAGGATGTAAAACATTGCAACAAACAAATCAAAACAAACCTACACTTATTTCATAAAAACTTTTTAAAAAAATGCACATTGTTTTAATGCAATCCAACTTTTTATTCCAATTTTGATGGCAAATGAATCTGAACCGCATTGTCCAACAGGATTCACTGAAGCACCCATTTATTAATTTTGCTGATCAGTGCAATTCAACTACAGTCAGTCCAGGATCAGCTTTGCGTTATTATTTATTTTTAGACTGCTGATAGTTTTTCTGATATTTTAAAATTAAAGCATTAAAATATTGAAAAGAAAATTACTATCAGTGGAAATAAAATCGAGAAATTAAAATTTAAAGTTCATTTCGAAATTTTCTTTAATTCTTTTATTTTGTTTGTTTTTCATAAAAATGGACATTTTTAACCTCACCCTGCTGTTTTTTTGTTGCTGTTTTGATGTTAAGAAAAATATTGAACTGGAACTGAAATAGTTATATCCATCCATTGCGAAATGACAGTGCTTTTAAGATGTGTCTACATGTATGTTTATTAAGGTATGCCTGGGTGAAGACAATTTGCAGGCTCATCTGGGCTTTCACTGGTCATATGATTCAGTTGCTGCAGGCCTATGTGACAAATACCAACGCAACAAACCAGTCTTCCACGTTTTTGACCAGGTCATCCCAAAACAAGCCTGCTCAGCTACAGAGACTAGCTAGAATAGTGAAATTTTGCTTGTTGCAAGTTTTAATATGATACTTTCCAATAAGTGAATAACAAAAGCGCTGACCAGACTGTGCGAATGCACAGGGTGGTCTGCACCTTTGTTGTTTGCAAAGTTTAAGCAAACACCTGAAGATAGGTTTTCTCACAAGTTGAGGTGTGACAATCAAACCTAAAGCTTAAATCAGACTGACTATACTCTGCACTAGGACGGAATCAGAAAGATGTTTCATGTAAGGTTGCTTCATGATTACATAGTTTTATTAATCTATTACTTTATTGTGGACAAATATTTCAGTTTAAGTGTAATTCATTCATAAACAATGGGATTTGGATGTTTGATCCATGATATGTTAGATGGACAGATATAATGTTATTAGCTTAGTCAATGAGATGAGCTGATTATAATCTGTTACAAAACCTTGCTGTCAAAAATCTTCCCATTTATAAATCAACATGACATATATACCTATAACCCTACATGAATCCTGGAGACATGGATGACCCTGCTATGCAAAAATTGCATATTCTCACAAGCAAAGCCAAAAATGGCATTTTTTTTTATAAAGAAGGGCCACAACTCTTGCAGCCTTGGGATGATAATAATCATTTTTGGATCTTGAGTAAGACATTTCGGTGTTAGGCATTTATGTACTTGTTTTGTAAAATTCCATTTGAGATTACTTAACGAGTTAGAAATACTACATCTAAGAAATGGCAAAATTTCATGAACAAAGGGCAATTACTCTTGAAGGAATAAATAAATATATACCATTTTAGAACTGGAGAAAGACATTTTGGTACTTAATATTGTGGCTAAGATTGGTAAAATTCTGATCAAAATAACTCGATTTAGACACTGAACATTATAAAGAAGACTTTTTCATGAACAAAGAGCAATAATTCATGATGGCATATGGGGATATGGACCATTATAAGACTCGAGAAAGCTTTTTTGTATTAAACATTTGTTACCAAGTTTCATAAAGTTGTGATAAAAATTACAAAAACTTAGGGATGTGACATCCTCAATTTTTTTTTTCACAAACAAAGGGCAATAACTCCTGAAGGTATACTGCTATATGGACCCTTATCAGGCTTCAATATTATCAAACTCAAGAACAGCATTTTAAGGATTAAACATTGTGAGACTTAAAGAATCAGACACTTTCAAAAATGGTGTGTTTTTTTTTTTATAAAAAATGGTGTTTTTTTCACGAACAAAGGGGAATAACTCCTGAAGGCATGGTGCCAAATGGACCATTATCAAACTTGAAGAAGACATGATGGTAACAATTAGTTTCGTAAAACACTGAGCAATACTCAACTTACAGAGGGGATGCAATTTTAGGTTCACAAACTATCCTTATCTGGACCTATAATAATTCTGAATTTTTGTTGACACTCACTGATTTTTTCAATCCAGATCATGATCAGGCATAACATTTTAAGTATCCACTTCGAGTTGGGGAGCACAGTGGCTCAGTGGTAGAGTGCTTGACTCCAGACCGAGGGGCAGTGGGTCCGAGTCTCACAGGTGTCACTGTGTATGGAGGGGCTGTGGGGTTTGATCCTCACCGGCGTCACTGTGTTGCATCCTTCAGCAAGACACATTTGTCCTTTGTTTATAAGTACTGATTCAACCCAGGAAGAACCGTCCCAACATAACTAAAAGATTGTTGACTGGGACGTAAAGAATCAAATCAAACAAAAATCAAACCACTTAGAGTTGAACTCAAAAACTCAGCTAATAAAAAAGCATGCAATATTACCTCATCAAAAAAAAACGCCCACAGCAGGACAAGGGTTAGGATCAAAGAGAACACCTAGTTTGATAAACTGCCTAATAAAACAAGGTAAAATAATTTCATAGCCAACAAAATGTCATAATACTAGGTCATTAACCTAATTAAATATGTAAATGAGCCTATGGATACCATCTGGGATTTCTCTAAACTTATCTTCCGCCCACCCGCTCTATTTTCAAAATTAAGTTATAAGCCTATGTCACTGGTCACATGATTTTGGTGATATGGGACAAGGAAACTATTTCCTCAGCTTTATACAAAGTTTTATATAATTTCAATACCTTAACCCTCCCCACTCTCACCCCATTTTGACTTATCCACCCTTACACCTTACATATGCGGATCCAGAGGAGGGGGACAGGGGGTCCGGACCCCCCCAACCTGGAAAATTACAAAAATATAGGGTTCCTTAGCAATACTGATCTGGATCCCCTTTAAATCACAATTGTGAAGCTACCAATCCGGCATTCAATGTTGGGCCACCATAGATCGGCCCGCCAGCAAAACGCCATTTAAATGGCATTTTGCTGGCGGGTCGATGATGGCCCGCTTATGATGGTATTTGTTTGGATCCTCTCTCCACTCTGAAAAAAAAAGTTGGACCCCCTCTGACAAAACAATCTGGATCTGCACATGCCTAAGTCAGCTGAAGAAGTAAACAGAAATAAATTGCTAGCAAAAAAAAAAAATACCGAAAAATGTTGCCTGCTTGTTAATGACTTATTTCAGTATTCAAACAGTGTGGACCCAATCAGACTGCTCTTCGATTGGGCCCACACTGTTTGGAACATATTCATTTTGAATGAAATGGACTTGTAGACAATACAGCAAACAATATTTAGTCAATTAAGTGAATTAAAGTCTCTGATCAGACTGCTCCTCATGAGGAGTAGAAACAGATCTGGGACTATCTTTAGTTTGCACATGCTTTTCCTGTGGTTAAATCGAAACCCTCTGATATCTGTTCTGTGACGTAGGTTGTTACACCAGTCAACATGCCATGTTTCATGACAACAGGCCCTTAAAGCCATACCTCAGTGGTGAAAATATTACCATCTTGTGTCATAGAAAAAGCAACTACAGTTAGTACATCTGGTTAAAACAAGCAAAATCATGTTCAAGCTCTTTTTACATGTAATTAAGTTCAATGATCCCTTCCTCCACTTCAAGCTTTGGCAGTGTGACACTGACTACCAGTTCAAATCCCAATGGCAACTAACTGCTGACAGGACTTAAAATAGTTGACTGTGAGGTGGTGAAGCATAAACTCAAACAACAAGGCACAAATCAACTGGCTGCAGACACTTTTTGTGATATTGCTCTTAATTTAGTGAAAGATTAGGGCTTGAATGTGATACAGGGTTCATACAGGCAAGTTTGAGTAAAATCCAAGGACTTTTCAAGGACTTCTAAAAGACTTTCCTACAGTTTTCAAGGACAACAAGTTTATGAAAAATACAGATTTAAGTGTTCAATGTCAACTTCAGAAATGTTAGACTGAGATAATGGGAGAAATTAGTATTAAACAATTAGTATAAAATTGTTGTGCCTTGATTTGGTGCAGCAAATGCTGCACCAAATAAAGGCACAACAATTTTATAATGATTTAGGTCTATATCAACTGTGCTACGTCCTACAGAAAAGAGCAGAATTCATGGACTTTTCAAGACTTTTTAGTGATTTTCAAGTACTTTTCAAGGTAGATTTAATTTTCAAGGACTTTTCAAGAAAGCCCTCTAAATTCAAGTACTTTTCAAGCCTGTGCAAACCCTCTGATAGCAAACATAGACAATCCACATAAAATGTCAAGCTTTAGAGTATATTAAAGTTTTGAAAAGTTGTCTGCTTAAAACAACTTGTTTTTCTAGCTGGGAAATGTTTTTGCGGTCTACAGATTTTTTTCAACACAAACTTTTTCAAAATATTTCTTCAGAAATAAACCATTAGAGCATCAAATAGTTTCGGCCAAGATCAGGCCAAAGGTTTAAACCCTCTGACACACTGATGGTCAAATAATGTACCTGTAGAAATTTTTGGAAAAATGTTAATTTTGAAAATGAGTCTGCATGTAACAAATGCATGAGAATTAATTACCCAGCATGCAAAGAGTTAATCACTAGCGCACATGCTCTCTTATAAGTTCACACAGTGTGACTCCTAGTCCCTAAAAACCAGCGTGGATCCTGATGAGCTGGTCTGGGTCTGGATCTACACTGTTTTCAAAAGAGAAAAAATAGATTTTGAAATGAAAAAAAAAAGTTTATTTACACTGAGTGCACTTATTAGGTTGGATATGGTAAATAAACAAGAGGGCCTTCAGGACCTGGGTCGCTCATCTGAGAATGACTGTTGATAAAGGTATAGAAAAGCATAGCTCCTCTTGGGGTTATGTTGACAAAATTAACAAGATGTAGACCCTCAACAAGTAAAACATGTCACCTCTGCGCAGGGCATTTTTGGCCCCCAGAGGCATAATTTGAGCAAACTTGGCTGGCATAGGTTCACTAGATGATGCTACAAACATAATATCAATTTGGCTCTAGGCCTAGTGGTTTCGGACAAGAATTTTTTTTTATCTTTTACCTACATAAGCATAAAAACATGTGACCTATAGGACGGGCCACTTTTAGTCCCAGGGGTATAACTTGATTAAACTTAACTGATAATGGGGAGTTAATCCTTTGATTACTGGAAACCCCTAAAAAGGTAGTTTGGCAATGCTACATTTCATCAGTGACCGAAGTACATATGAGCCGTGACATTTGATTTCCAACAATGTGGCATTTTGACAAGTGTAGACTCAGACCAGCCTGTGCAGCCTCCTTTTAAGCTTAGAAACACCAAATGCTGTTCAGTCAGTAGCTTAACAGTCATAGAATATACAAGCCCGAACATGTGACCCCTTAAAACATTTAATGAACAATACCATCCTTATTGTAGCTATTTGTATAAAGAATCCATAAGAACACAAAAGACTTCCCAGACTCAGGGGAAAAGATTCTCTACAAACAAGAAAACCACATTTGCAAGATTTGTATCCCTTACAAGATTTCTATAATAACAAAGGAAAAATAGGCCACTCCCCCTGGTGGCCATGTTTTTCAACAGACCAAAATCATTTTTACAACTTTGGTAGAGGGTCACCAATGGGCCATTTGTACAAAGTTGTTTTGAAATCTGACCAGCAGTTTTTGACAAGAAGTGTTTTTAAGTTTTTCCTTTTGGTTGCCATAGCAAACAGAATTCTGCATGGAATGGCATTCTTTGAACAACATTAAAAAGGGGACCTTCCAAGGATCTTTCCTGTGAAGTTTGGTAACAATCGACTGATAGGTTTAGGAAAAGATGTTGTTTGAAGGGAATTGTTGACAGACATAGGATGGACAGACTTATAGACGGACATCATAGGATCACAATAGCTCACCTTGAGCCTATGGCTCGGGTGAGCTGAAAAAGACAAACAAAAAACACAACACCTGGTTAAAATCAAACATAAATAAATAAGGTTAATGAAAGTTGGCAAAACCCAAACAAACATAAACAAGAAATATCATACCAAGTTTAGCAGGCATCCATAGAGACAAAGTTGCTGAAAAAGCAATTAAGCAGTTATGAATATAATGCAAAAATAATACAAATCAGCTAGCAAAACTCCATGCACGCAAGACACTAATATCAATACGTAATGTACTCACATAACAGTTTAGAATAGTCTCAATTCAACATCAAGCTACACTTTACCAACTTTGACCTAATTAGCTTACCATGCAATGTCAAGTAAATTTGGAAATTTTTGCGAGGGTTTAATTTTCACAAAACTTAGCACATGCGAAGTTTCGTGAAGATAAAACATTCGCCATATGGCGAGTCCACTCTACATTTATAGGTAAATCATGCCCTAATTGTGAAATTTTAATGTCATAAATATGTCAATCTTTAAACAATATTCCTGAAAATAAAATTCTCGCAAAAAAATCTGAATTTACAGTAACATTTTGTCTTTTGAAAGCAGTGTAATCATGATAACTGGCTTCATGCTGGGTAATTTTGCATGCTTTTTTGTTGTCTGTTGTCTGCTGGTGTTTTTTTTTTTGCTTTTTTTTGCTTTTTGCTTTTTTTCTTAAAAAAATAGTTCATCCATTTACAGTAATAGCAGTCTAATAATACCATCAGTCTAAAATTGTTTTTATTCAGAATATGCCTGACATATTTTGTCAGTCCTGATCTGGGTCCAAACTGCGTATGACTGTAAAGAACAGTTCCAATAGAACTCTTACAAACACGGAAAGAGTCAATGCCACAACAAAATGTTTATATCCAAAACTTGAACATTATTTGTCACAGCGTAAAGCTGACCAATTAATCTGTATCTACACTGTTCGTATAATTTTGGGATTATGTTTACAGAGCACTAATTAGGCTGAATTATGTTGTGACTCGATTTTTTTTTCTTTCAAAAATCAACATCTTTGTCCTATATACTGAACTTTCCGATGAAGCCAGCTGATCAGGATCCACACTGTTTTCCACTCTGACTGAAAATTAAATGCTTTCAACTTGATTACTGCGACCATGGTTAACAGTATAAAATTCAGAATGGTTGAAATTGGCTTGTAGAGCTAATTCCAATGAGTATCCGGCATGTTTTTTTACAGTCTAACTGCCTCAGCTATAATCCTCACAATTAACCACCTCTTGTTTAAAACTCTTTGCCTACTAAGTAATTGTGCATGCTGTTTAATGTTGCTTGCTTTTTTTAAATCAACTTTTTAGAAAAATTCTTTCAGGAATACCATCAGAGTGTCAAACAGCTTGGATCCAGATCAGGCCGGACATTTTGTCCGGCCTGATCTGTGTCCAAACTGTTTGCAAACGATTTTCAGCAGATTACACTAGTAGGTAGAGAGTTAAATCTACAAGGAATACCTGGCAAGAAGAATATGATAAAACAATTGATTTACATCCTGAAACACACTCTGCTAGATCAAAGTCAATAAAATATGAATGAAACATAGATCCATGCATAATTACCCTATCTATTCAGACAGAAAAGAGTAAAATACTCAAACCAAATCATTAAACAAAAGCTTTCTGATTCTGACAGTGCCCACTACGTACAGTGGGGCATTTCTTACACCATTGTAGTCATTTACTAGCATGATCCCAGTTAAGGTCCTCTTCTCTACCATTCTGGCAATCAAGCATGGTGACATCCTCAGTAATATTTTTTCTGCTAATGGGGAAAGAAATTCTCCGATGTAAACAAGACCAAACTCTGCTCTGGACCTGCGTCGGGGGTGCATATCGGTGTGTGAACAGTCGATATGCAAAGTTCAAATATACAGGAATGAAATCAGATTACAACAAATTACACAATGTAATCTAAAGTAGGTGACTTAACAATTTCTAAGTTAAACACTCAAAAATATATTATCAAATGTGCATGAATATAGGGTGTACATGTTCAATGTGTGAACAATCATAATACAAAGTTTGAATATAAAGGAATGAAAACTGCTTGAGTTACAGATTACACAAACAAGACACCCACTAAGCATTTCCGATGGAAAAAATGTCTAAGTTCAACAGCCCTAAAAATAAGAAATTATTTATTAAATGAGCACAAAGTGGAAGGTGCACATCTTCAATGTGTGAACAATCATTATGCAAAGTTTGAATATAAAGTAATGAATACTGTTGGTGTTACAGATTACACAAACTAGGCACCTCCTAAGCATTACAGATGGAAAAAATGTCTAAGTTCAACACCCGTCAAAAAGTGAAAAAAATTATGAAACATGCACAAAATAAGAGGTGCACATCTTCAATGTGTAAACAATCATTATGCAAAGTTTGAATATAAAGGATTGAATACTGTTGGAGTTTCAGATTACACAAACTAGGCACCCCCTTAGCATTTCTGATGGAAAAAATGTCTAAGTAATAAGGTTGCAAAGATCAGGAATCGATACAATCAAGTACCACACCTGACCCAGGATACCAATGGGAAAGTGACAAACTCACAGAAGACACCACAAACGAGAGCCAAGAGGTCAGCCCTTTCCCAGCAGGTGACCACAAAGCACATATAAACAGACGCGCACAAAACATAGCAAACACAAGACAGAACAAAAACATAAAAGATCCACAAAAGAAGTACCGCCTTGGAACGGTCAGTAAAATATTTTACTGGAGGGCTTAAACCTGTTTAACGGCGCCAACCTCACCCTTAATTCAGATGTGGATCAAGACACATAAATATTTGGTTTGCATGAAAGACCCCTAACTTATCAATGCATCATCTCCTAAAACATATAAATCAAGATAAACAAGGAGATAAAGCAAGGATAAGGACTCAACAGTAAATTAAACTGAATACCGGAGCAAAAGAAATCCAACAGGTAAACCCCGGTGGACCCGACAAAAAGCCAAAGCATCAGGCCCCTACCATCTCATCAATAGATAAGTCTTTAAGTCTGAACCATCATAGAGTCTGATGTCCGACCCACCGGCATGCAATTAAAGAGGAAAGCAAAGTTGCCAACCGTGATTGGGTTGACTACCAAGCATGCAGTCTGTTGCAATACATTAATGTTATAGCCAATCTTTTTATAATGGGAAATTATTTTAATGAACTGCGCTGAAAAATTATTAGAGCCAACAATCTTCTTCAACTTATACACCAAGTCACCATAGAAATCAGGTTCCGAAAGTCCTTGGCGCAAGAGAGATTTAAGTCCAACTTGGAATTTAGAAATCAAATCATAGTATCGTCTATAAAATTTTGAAAATGTTTTGCATAAGTTCAACACCCGTCAAAAAAGTGAAAAAAATTATGAAACGTGCACAAAATAGGAGGTGCACATCTTCAATGTGTGAACAATCATTATGTAAAGTATGAATATAAAAGAATGGATACTGTTGGAGTTACAGATTACACAAACTACGCACCACCTAAGCATTTTAGATGAAAAAATTGTCTAAGTCCAACACCCCTCAAAAATGAAAAAAAATATTATGAAACGTGCACAAAATAGGAGGTGCACATCTTCAATATGTGTACAATCATTAGGCAAAGTTTGAATCAAAAGGAATGAAAACTTTTGGAGTTACAGATTACACAAACTTGGTACTCCTAAAGTGTTGCGGACGGACGGACAGACGGACGGACGGCCGGACGGACGGAGTGGACCCACTACTAGACCTGCTTTCGCTAAAGCGACGCAGGTAAAAATCACACTATAAGGTGATTTAATCATGTCAGAACTATGTTGTACTAGTAACTTAATGGTATCATCACTATGGAGCCTGTTGACTATGGATGCTAGCACTATGTGGTCATGTTATTGCTAGCAGTGGGTCCAACCTGCCAAATACCCATCTTGAATCTACTCTATGAATACTCTTCAGTTTACTAATCATAGTTGCCACATTGAGGCAGTTCTAACAAGTATCCACATTCATTATGGTTGTAAACTCAATTTTATATGTTTTTCACATTGATTTTCGGTGATAACTTTTTTCTTCTTAATTTTATCAAACCGTGTTCACGATGAAAGTTGTAGAGAAAAATTAGCGCCAATTTCTCCAAAAGGTCCCAAGTTTGTGGCGCAAACAGATTTTTGTGCACATAGATGAAGATTTTGCAAAACATTGAATTCAGCCAAAATTTCAAAGTCGTTTATTGACAGATAAATTTCGTAGAGGCGTGACAAAAAGGGTTCATCTCAAAAGAAAATTCACAAGGGGTATATATACTGTTATTCAATGGCTGTGTATAGTTAAATCTTGCTGTATGCACACTAAGAATGTACCGCGCATATTCAGAATCTACTTTGAGCATGTAGGCCACTGGCTGGATATGGTTTACCTCCCCCCCCCAGGGGGAATTTTGTAGACCATATTTTTCGTGTAGCCCAATGTCTTGCGAGGATTTTGCAACATGTTAGCCCTCTGACAATGGCAGCGTTAAGCTGTAACAGCCTGTTACATACGTTACCCTACAAAATATTTGATAATAAAAATTCTTTTTAAGACTTCAGAAAAGTGCATCAGAAAAGGTAAGATTTCCAAATTGGTTATATATTCTAAGTAAGCTATTACTGGGCTACAAATATATACCATTAAAAGCAAATATAGTCACCTCCAATGTAGTCTATGTTACATTTTAACATTGAACCCCCTTTTAAATGACAAATGAGTCTAATATAGTTTGTCTTCAATTTTATTGAAACTAGTTGTGTTCAATAACTTGGTATTATATCAAAGAATTTTTATTTACCTTTCCAAAACTGCAAACATTACGTTTCTATCTTATATACTTTTTGAGTTATTAGATGATGAACATGGTACCCCCAATATCACAGAAAAATGTAAAATGTAATTCTCCAGGCCTCGCGCTGGCTATAGACTCCACTTCCCCCTAAGGGGAATTTCGTACACTATGATTTCCAGATACTACATTATATAAGCCACAAAATGAAATATGTAAGCCCTCTGAGAGTGGCAGCGTTAGCGGGTAACATCATGCTATGTACGTTACCCGCAAAATAAAAATAAATTTTCCTGATAATGTCTCCAACATGACATATTCGCACATTTTTTTTGAAGTCTGGCACAGGTTTAAGAACTTCTAATAGCACAGTTACATAGTTTTAGCATTTATTATATAAATTTCTTGAGTTTTTGCCGTTGTATATGTTACTTTGTGTTTCATATGTTATTTCCAAGTATCAGTATGGCAGTTATAGGATATACATGTATTAAATCCGTCAGTGAATATAGTAAATCGATAAGGCTGCTATTCAAATGAATTAAAGTTCCTTATTATGGTGTCTTACACTATTTTACAGACCAGGTTACATACGTTACTCTCTGAATACCATTAAACATTCAATATATGGTCTCCAACACAACCTGCTTGTACTTATTTGCATGCTGGCACATGTCCATGTACTTCTTTTTACTTTGGCCCTTTTGCTGAGGAAGTAACTCAAAACATAAACTACCATAAACCCTCTTTTCTTTTATAGAGACATCAAATATAGTTGACATAATACTCCTGGAAAGTTAATAACATTCAGTGCAATGTGCGAGTAACAACTTAAAAGATCAAAGAAAACCCATCAGGTAGAAGTTAAAGAGCAAATCTTCATATATTATCCAAGGGTTTTAAAGAATTTTCCTATACAACTTATTACTCCTCTATCAGATTTATCTTGCAAGGATTTTGCAATATGCTAGCACTCTGGTAATGGCATCATTACCCTGTAACAGCCAATTATATATATTACCCATCAACATCTTTGATTATTTTAGTAAATGACATGACTTCTGAAAAGTGCAAACCATAAGGTAAGATTTCAAAATTGGCTATATCATCCAAGTAAGCTATTTTTGCATCACAGATATGGACCCTTGAAAACAAATATGCACCCCAAAGTGTTACGTAATACTATGTTATTTTTTTCATTATTCCTATATAAATGATTTATGAAACTAATATAGTTTGATATTTTTTTTAATGTGAATGTGCTTACTAACTCATTTTGTATTAAAGAATGTTTATGTACCCTTTGGAAACTGCAAATATTATGTTTCTATCTTTTATAAGGTTTGAGTTGTTGAGTTTTAAACATGGTAACCCCATATCACACAAAATGTGAAATACAAATCTGTGGCTCTTTTGTTAAGGTACAATCAAGTTTTCTTTCACCCAGAGGGACTCGATTTCCTTTCCATTTATTTTCCACGCATTTTGTCCATATCTGGAAAGCCTCACTTGTTTTCATGGGAAAGACTTGATAGTTCAATCTTTGTATGTACATCTTAAGGACAGAAAAGCAGGGTGGAGGTAGGCTCATGGTCATGCCATTTGAAATAGTCAGTATATGTGTATGGCTTTGGTACTTTTTTCACAAACATGTCGTACTGCAGCTTATTCACAATTACATAAATAGCACATGTTAGGGCTTCATATCACTGATGAGTGCCTAGAGCAATTCTTTATTTGTTTTCCTACCCTTCTTAGAATGTTGATGTACTAGTGGGGGAGGGGTTCTCTATCAGTTTGATAGGAATAACCTTTCTGTGGTACTAACACATCGGCACATTGGTAGTGTCACAATCTGTTAAACAATGTATTACTGTAGATCTCTTCCCCCATATTCTGGCCAATGCTGTTGACATTCAGAAGGTGCACCTTTTGTTGCATACACCATTGTTGAACAAAACACCCAGGTTATCCTCTAGAAGAATGTTTGTAAGACTTCATAGACTGCTGCTTATACATTGTATATATGTATCAGTGACAAAACCAACATGCCCTGCCTTTAGTGCCTGGTTGAATACTGGTGCCATCAGATCCATGAATGTGACAGGAAAAGCTATTATGCTCTGTAGTTACGGCATTAACATCAACGTTATGTGCAGCACTACATGGCCAATCTAATGTTGGTTCAATGTGTGATTGCAAGCCATGCTGAAGTTTGGACTTGTCAGTTTTGGTGGAAATTATAGCAGGAGTTGAGACAGTGACCATGGTACAGGTCCTAGAAGGTAGGCAGTGTCAACTCATGGTCAACATTATGTCCAGTAGAAAGAAGGTCATGCTTACCAAAGACGCTCCCCTTTAAGCTCTCATCTGGCTGTTAACGTTTTGTAAATTGGACAATTTCTTTTTGTTTGACCTCGCGAGCATCAAAACTTTATTAGCTTGTAGCATTTTATGGGGGATGTGAAAGACAGATTTTTTAAACTAAAAGTGAGTCAATGAAGTCTGCAACAGCCTTCCTGCGAATGTCATCAGCCTCAGTAAGATCCTTAGCTATGCCAGGCTTAGCAGGCACACCGAAAGACAAAACGTACAGTTCATTGTCTTCAAAATTAGAACTAAAAGGATTGGTGAAGCCTGAAACTGCCTCTAGTACTCATTCTACTTTGCATCTCAGCAGATTGAATATTTCATTTCAGTGCATTGAAGGGTTGTTTTAATATATTGAGCTCTGATGTGATGAGTAATACACCATTCCATCTGTAGTACGAAGAGTAGTTCTAGTTGCTGAAGCCTATAATACCTCTTTATTGTTTGCCTGATAGTTATGTCAAAAGCATTTCTCAAGCAAAGAACCAATGCTTGTGACACACTAAACCCATTTTGTTCGAGAAGTTCTTGGCATCTACGATGTGTATCAGACAAATTTATGAGTGTAATCAGTTACACAGGTACATATTGTGCGCAGTTGTTGTGATCGTTGCGATGAACATTGGGAACAAGGCATACAGATAGAGATGACATGCAATTCAAAGTTGTTTTCCTTGTAGCCCTAATCAGTGTCAACACCATCTGAATCATATCCATATACTTTGCCCAGAACTGAGCTGTTTCACAGTGTCTGTCTTTCAGAACTTCCAATTTGAATGCATGGTATCTATACTGCAAACAGCGAAGGTTGATAGATCACATTATATTATTAGTTTAAGTCACCATAAATTAATAAGGAACTTCAATTTATTTCAGCCTTATAATTTTTCTAAATTCTCTGACAGACTTTATACATGTATAGTCAACAACTTCTATACAGATACTCAGAATAACTTATGTAACATTTGGTAACACACATAACAGTTAAAGCTCAAGGCATTTATTACATGAATACTTAAAATAGGTAAAGCTTGTTAAAAGAAGTACATAAACCTGTGCAAGCATGCAAATAAGTATAAACAGGGCTTGTTAGAGACATTAACTTAAATGTTTAATGCTATTTTGAAGGTAACATACATAACATGGACCTGAAAAATAGTGTAAGCGACCATAATAAAGAACTTTAAATCATTTATGTAGCAGCCTTATAGGTTTACTATATTCTGTGACAGATGTGATACACGTAGTCAATAAATACAATACTGATACTCGGAAATAACGCAGGAAACACTAAGTAACGTATACAACGGTAATAACTCAAGACATTTATAAAATTAAATTAATACTAAAAATATGTAACTGTGTTATAAGAAGTTCATAAACCTGTGTCAGCATGCAAATATGTAAGAACATGTCATGGTTGAGACATTATCAGGGACGTTTAATGCTATTTTTGGGGGTAACGTATATAACGTGCTGTTACACGTTAACGCTGCCACTCTCAGAGGGCTAACATCTTTTATTTTGTGTCTTATATAATGTAGTTTTAGAAAATCATAGTGTACAAAATTCCCCCTGGGGGGGGAGGGGGGTCTATAGCCAGCTCAAGGCCTAATGATCATCATTCTGTAAGTACAGAAGCTGGGATATTGCATGACGTGTCATTTTTATCTTATGCACGGGCTCCTAAACAGACAGCTTCAAATGACCCCAATAGCTTAGCGCACGAGCGAATGAGGCGCGATTACCAATATATTTGAACAAGCCATCCATCGCCTTAATAAGTGAATCGGGGCGGTGCAATGCAACTTTATGACTGACATGTTTGACTTAGTTTATTTGCGCTTTGCTTAAAATGCTCAAAGAGTGCATCTATGGGCAGAGTTAACTGCAGCATTTTGGACGTAAGAACCGTTTGGAGAAATTGGCGCTAATTTTTCTCTACAACTTTCATCGCGAACACGGTTTGATAAAATTAATAAGAAAAAAGTTATCGCCGAAAATCAATGTGAAAAACATAAAAAATCGAGTTTAGCATAGAATATCCAGGAGTTATTAATCTTCACCCTTTTTGGTCCAAAACCAACATCACAAACAGATTTAAAAGATTCCAGAACATTAAACATCAACAGTTAATAATGGAATGTATTAAAACAATGACTAGACTCTTTAAATATTTATAGGCTCTTTGACAGTTTGCCATAAAGACTCAAATTTATGAGGCCAATTGAAAATAAAACCTCAATTAACCAAATACACTGATTTTATTAATAAACTAGATAATTAAGTCAATTGAAACTTATACTATAGTTAATTGGCACAGGTGATCTGAGGACATTGAGCAAGATATCTACAGTGAGAATATCAGTGAACACATGAGATACAGTGAAGAGATTAGAGGACACATGAGATATACAGTGAGGGGATCTGAGGACAGTGGAGATGTACAGTGAGATGATCTAAGTGCGGAGATTGGAAGACACATGAGATATACAGTGAGGAGATCTGATGTTGAATTGAGACTATTCTATATATAAATTGAGGAGATTAGAGGACACACTAAATATGCAGTGAGGAGATCTGAGGACAGTGGAGGTAAACAATGAGAGATTAGAGGACACATGAGATATACAGTGAGGAGATCTGAGGATAGTGGAGATATATGGTGAGGAGATTAGAGGACACATGAGATATACAGTGAGGAGATCTGAGGACAGTTGAGATATATGGTTAGGAGATTAGAGGACACATGAGATATAAAGTGAGGAGATCTGAGGACAGTTGAGATATATGGTGAGGAGATTAGAGGACACATGAGGTATAAAGTGATGAGATCTGAGGACAGTTGAGATATATGGTGAGGAGATTAGAGGTTACATTAGATATACAGTGAGGAGATCTGAGGACAGTGGAGATATACAGTGAGGAGATTAATGGACACATGAGATGGACAGTGAGGAGATCTGAGGATAGTGGAGGTAAACAATGAGAGATTAGAGGACACATGAGATATACAGTGAGGAGATCTGAGGATAGTGGAGATATATGGTGAGGAGATTAGAGGACACATGAGATATACAGTGAGGAGATCTGAGGACAGTTGAGATATATGGTGAGGAGATTAGAGGACATATGAGATATAAAGTGAGGAGATCTGAGGACAGTTGAGATATATGGTGAGGAGATTAGAGGACACATTAGATATACAGTTAGGAGATCTGAGGACAGTTGAGATATATGGTGAGGAGATTAGAGGACACATTAGATATACAGTGAGGAGATCTGAGGACAGTGGAGATATACAGTGAGGAGATTAATGGACACATGAGATGTACAGTGAGGAGATCTGAGGATAGTGGATGTAAACAATGAGAGATTAGAGGACACATGAGATATACAGTGAGGAGATCTGAGGATAGTGGAGATATATGGTGAGGTGATTAGAGGACACATGAGATATACAGTGAGGAGATCTGAGGACAGTTGAGATATATGGTTAGGAGATTAGAGGACACATGAGATATAAAGTGAGGAGATCTGAGGACAGTTGAGATATATGGTGAGGAGATTAGAGGACACATGAGATATAAAGTGAGGAGATCTGAGGATAGTTGAGATATATGGTGAGGAGATTAGAGGACACATGAGATATAAAGTGAGGAGATCTGAGGACAGTTGAGATATATGGTGAGGAGATTAGAGGACACATTAGATATACAGTGAGGAGATCTGAGGACAGTGGAGATATACAGTGAGGAGATTAATTGACACATGAGATGTACAGTGAGGAGATCTGACGATAGTGGAGATATATGGTGAGGAGATTAGAGGACACATTAGGTGTACAGTGAGGAGATCTGAGGACAGTGAAGATATATGGTGAGGAGATTAGAGGACACATGAGATATACAGTGAGGAGATCTGAGGACAGTGGAGATATATGGTGAGGAGATTAGAGGACACATTAAATATACAGTGAGGAGATCTGAGGACACACGAGATATATGTGAAAGGTAATGATTCTAATGAATGCCCATGCCTCTAATAGAATTTTTACGGTATACACTGATCTGAGGACAGATATGATCTGCAGTGGGGTGATCTGGATTGAGTGAGGTGATCTGAGGAGAATAAAGATCTACAGTTAGGTGATCTCAGGACAGCAAAGGAAACTGGTAGCTTAACTATGTTTTGCATTAGTTGCATAGGTAAGCCTATATCAACTTGCGTTCATGCCAAAAGAGTATCTCTTAAAAGTTCAAAGTGAAGCCAGCCAATTCCCTTTATGGCTGATCAGCAGTTTACTTATTGCCCATCTGTCCAATAGAAGCCATCCAATCAACCAACAAAGACAGGAACTTGGCAGAAACAGCAGTCAATTAAAGCAATTAACTTACTTCTGACTTTGTTTTTCCAATTAGTTTCACACCAACTGGCAAATTTCATATAAGTTCAATGCTCATTGGTCATTTCTTTATAGGAGAATTGGTAGACTGGCTCCAGTCCTTAAATCAATTTTTCATCAATGTGTCATATCATATACTTGTAGCCAGTCTAACTCTGATGGCTCTGTTTTTAAAACAGAGCCATCAGAGTTAGACTGGCTACAAGTACACTGACCCAAAATGAAAACTTTACACTTTATTTATTTGAATAACTGTTTTGTTAGTAAACATGTCGTTGTAAGATTTACGCATGCTTATGGAGACTTCGTCGCAGATAACGATTATGCGGTTTTTATTCAAATCCCAGGTCTATTCAAGCGTCAACGCCTGAAAAACGTGATCCTTACCTTGCACGTGCCGAGGAACAGGCTGTTCATTAACAGCTTTAAAACCGACAAGAAAACATTTGCAGCTGAGTACTGGTAATAAAAAACAATTTATTGTTACAAAACGCTTCAATTTAGTGACGGTACGTCTTTCAAAAGATCAAAGAAACCACGTTTTTGGCGTGCTCAAGGCGGGGTCTACGGTAGATGATATCGCGCATCATTTTGGCTGCTCTAGACAGACTATTAATTATCTTATGAACCTGTGCAATAAAACTGGGCATGTCAGAGTTCGTGCAAGACCTGGTCGCGCACGTGTGACGACGTTACGTACTTATCGCGTTAACGCGTTAACTCATCCACGTAATCGTTTCAAACGGCAACCATTATTGCCCGTCTTTACGGGGTTCATGCACAAAAGATAATTAGTCATTTCGTGCAAAATAATGGACCTGGAATTTTCCAGCGTGACAATACAAGGCCCCACACAACACGTAAATAACCACACAATTCCATGCTAAAAATAACGCCAACCTCTTGCATTGGCCTGGTTCATCCACGGTCATGGACCCCATAGAACACGTATAGGATGAAATGGGTCCGATGGTCAGGTCCAATCATCAAATGGATGCGCTAAATGACTCCAATATGCACCTCTGTTAGCATTACATACGTATCCCTAACGTGCTCATACAACGTTACGTAAATTCAATGAGGTGACGTATTCTGCTAAGCATTCGTAAAAATGTAGGTCACACTGGTTACTGATGATCTTTTTAACATCACTTTAAGCACACAGTCAGTAATTTCTTGCTTCCAAAATCTAGTGACTGGAATAATTGTTTTTAGAAATTTTCATTTTGACCCATCTGAACTGAATTATTCATAAAAATTATGCAATTTTTGATTTTCATCCAATATTTTTTTCAGAGACATCAAAAAGACATTGAAAATTCGATGGCTGAAAAAATTAATCCCAAAACTTAATTTATCATCAAAATATAAACTTTTGAATACTATGTAAAGTTTTCATTTTGGGTCAGTGTATATATGACACATTGATGAAAAATTGTTTTAAGGACTGAAGCCAGTCTAGAGAATTGGTTACACCTTCTCCTTCAATCTTGCTAGATACAGCACTTACAAGGCCATCTTCGCAAGCCAGGGGTACAAAGTCCACTTCGTTCCTTACGCTTACGCACAGTGCGTAAGGAACGAAGTGGACTTAATACCCTTGGCTTGGAAAGATGCTTCAAGGCATAATGTGCCAGAAACTGTGAAGGTCAAGGTCACAAAAACACAAACTCCTTCAGAATCAGTGAAGATGATATAAATAATCTGTGTCTCAAATATGACAAAAGTGTGTATGGTAAATGTTCTATATCTCTTTCTCTTCTCAAATAAAATGTTGGGTTGCAGAGTTGGAATTGGCAAATTGCTTGCAGGGAAAACCCTGATCAGACTGCTTCAACAGAAGCAGTCTGATCTGGGTCTGCACTGTTTGTCTCTGTCTTTTTGTAAGGGAACTTGAGTTTAAAATTTTAGCACATTTACTTTTATTTGCAAGTAATTAATTTAACTTAAAAATAGTAAGTGAGTATGATCAGGAAATACCACAATCACAAGCCCTGAAAACACCTAAAATGGGTACTTTGGCAAACAGTGAAGACCTTGATGCCTAGGCTTTTTGAGGACTTTGCTGGTCAGCTAGGCGATAACAACCAAAATCTCATGAGTTGGCTCAAATCATAATCTAGAGCCAAGCTGTGATAGAATGCCACTCTGTGTGCAACAGTGTTATTATCTACAGTGGCAATTAAACAGTGAAAACCTTGATGCCTAGGCTTGTTGGGGACTTTGCTAGTTTGCTAGGCGATAACAACCGTATTTTCACGAGTTGGCTTGAATCATAATCTAGAGCCAAGCTGTGATAGAATGCCACTATGTGTGCAACAGTGTTATTTTCAGGAGTTGGCTTATGAATCATAAATTCTTAGAGCCGTAATAGACTGTCACTCTGAGTGCCAAAGAGTTATTATCTACAGTGTCTGGTTATGCTATACAAATCCCTCATATTTTTCACTGAAAGTCTCACTGTACAGTGAAACCTGTCTTAAGCGGCCACTCAAAAATAGACAAAACGAAGGCCTGAAAGCCATTTGGTATCTTAATGCAGGTCAAAAGTACTGCAGAATGCTCCACGGGAGCATTCTGCAATAATTTTGACCTGCATTAAGCGATTATCGAGCGATTATCGGTCTTGACAGAACACATATTTTTGGTCTTCTTTTGAGTGGCCGCTTAAGACAGGTTTTACTGTAATTGGGAACCAAGACTGCTGATCTTGCAGAAAAAATTTGGTGCCAGTGGCTGATCAATTATTAAAGCAAGAAAAACAAGCCTGTGCACAGATCAATTTTCCACTGCTTCTACTCAACCAAGCACACAGAGTTCAGCATTTTGGTATCAAAACCAGTCTCTACGGACCCTCAAAATCATGAAGTGTATGGAGAGACTGACAACCTACCTCACTCAGGAAAGGATTTGATAGTTCTAGTAAAATAAATATGGTTGATGATAATGATGATGAGCGTTGGCATTGGCACTTCTAGGTTTACCAGTATTGATTCTTTGCCTACTCAATGTATTTTTGCATGGCTTTTTGTTGTCTGCTGATTTTTTTCAAAATCACCTTTTCTGAAATTCAATTATAGAGCCAAACAGCTTGGATCCAGATCAAGCCCGACCTCCTGTCAGACCTGACCAAATTGTTTGCAAATGTTATCAGCAGTCAACACTAGTAGGCAAAGTGTTAAGTCTGCTAGAAGCAGAAAAAAAGACATTTCCAGGAGTTGGCTGTTTGCCTAGAAACACTATCAAAACTGACAGACAATTATCCTTAGTCAATAGATGGGATAATTTCTGCATATTGATCAGTCAAGATTAGGTAAAAATACAGATATCATTTCAATTAATCTTAAAGTGCCATCAAAATTTGCAGCAGTTCTTTCCCTGCTTTAATTGAGAAAGCAAATAAGACTTAGGGCTGTTTCACATATACACCGAATCCGAACCGAAACCGAACCGAAACCGTAATGGCCACGGAATTGCATCATTTCGTTTTCGGCAGACCTTTCACATATGAACCGAATCCGTGGACGAAATCTAAGAAAATGCCTGCATAATTTGGACTAATTTCCCTCTCAGATAGCAGAAATACATTTAAAATACAAATTGTTCCATGCCACTGCATTAAGATCGTGGTCTTAATAGTCGGCATGGGTATTGTCCCACAAAAGTCTATAGTCAACAGTATTGTGCTTGTAAAATAATCGCAATATTGTCTAGCTGGACAACCCATCAATGGCTTCATGATTACTAAGTTTATACAACACACGTGGTTTGTGTATGTGCAGGTTTTATTAAAATTACCTGTCGTGTTTGCTGAAATTCAGCCACCGAAACCGAAAAAAATAAAATCAAAATCGTGCACGTTTTTGGTTCGGCGTTCGGTTTCGGTTCGGTTTCGGTTTCGGCGCATATGTGAAAGCTCTCATTGGGTTTATTTTTTCGGTTCGGTTTCGGTTCGGTTTCGGTTCGGTTTCGGTGTATATGTGAAATGGCCTTTAATATTTCATGCCCGGATCAGGAATTTTTTGCCAGAGGGGGTCCAACTCTGACGTTTTATTTTTTTCTTCAGATAATGAGGGAGGGAGGATCTATATACCACTAAAAGTGGGCACTCATCGGCCCGCTAGCAAAACGCCATTTACGTTATAAATGGCGTTTCGCTGGCAGGTCGATGATGGCCCGACATTGAATGCTGGCTTGGTTTTTCAGGGGTTCTGGTCCAGTATTGCTAAGTGTGATTTTTCTGGGGTGGTCCGGACCCCATCCCCCCCTCTGGATCCGCCCATGATATTTTGTGTGAATGGTCTGCCAGCAGATGATACACATGAACTGTCATTCTCAACACAAACCAAGAAATGTTCGACAGTGACTGAGAAATCTAGCCAGGGCTGCATGCCACCACTATGGACTCCTGGGCTTTGTCCATGGCTTGAACACATGTTCAAGCCATGGACAAAGCCCAGGAGTCGATAGTGGTGGCAGCCCTGGCTAGATTTCTCAGTCACTGTCAAGTACATTTACCACATCAGTCTGGTCAGGACATGCCACACAGTTGTCAAAAACGAGAAACCCCATACATTAGCATGCACTTTTCCAGTACAGCAGGCATTGTCAACAGTAGTTTCAGTCCCCTATACTATCGCGGTCAATAACCAACATGAGCTAGAAGAGACTGCTTAGCAACCATTATGTCAACAGACGTAAAATGCCAAATGTACTAAGCAGCTACAATCGCTTAAATGGGTCAAGATGAGTTTGGATCAAGATGACCACCCCGCAGTCACTAAATTCTTCTTATAAACCAAGAAATGCATCACAAAATGCTTCAGAAAAATAAATGGTGAAATCATTTGGTACAATCTGATAATTCTAATAAGTTAACAGACTTTTTGATGCTTTAACACCCCAGTTTTGTTTGTTTGTTTGATTTGTTTCTTTACGTCCAATGAACAATCTTTCAGTTATAAAGGGACGGGTCTTCCTGGGTTGAACCAGTACTAAGCTAGGATTAATGTTCTTGCTCAAGGACACAACGCAGTGATGCCGGTGAGGCTCAAACCCGCGGCCCTTCGGTCTCGAGTTAGCACTCTACCACTGAGCCACTGCGCTCCCTCTTTACACCCCAGTCAACAGCTTTTCAGTCTTGTTGGATGAGACCTTTTCTTGCAATTGGTTGAACTACAGTATTAAGCATGACACAAAAACAAAAAAAAACTTGTTAAATAAAATTACTTGATCAGAAAGCTTCAAGAACCACCTGACTGAAAAATTTCTCCAACTTCAAAAAGTTGCCATAACCTTTGATATATAGACTGATTATGGTCTCATCTTTGATGGGCAGATCTAGTATTTGTTGATTTGTTTATCAGATCATGACTATCTTAACTGCTTCAGAAGATTAAGTTTATCACAAACATATTTGATAAGAATCATAACAATTTAAACTCATATGCACATGAAAAGGATGGGGGAATATCATAAGCATGAAAAGTGCAGTTAAATAATCCTTAATTTAAAGTGTGGGAGCGCAGTGGCTCAGTGGTAGAGTGCTTGACTCGAGACTGAGGGGCCGCGGGTTTGAGCCTCACTGGCATCACTGCGTTGTGGTCTTTGAGCAAGACACATTTATCCTAGCTTAGTACTGGTTCAACCCAAGAAGACCCCTACATAACTGAAAGATTGTTGATCGGATGTAAAAAAAATCAAATCAAATTAATTTAAATTGTCATGCGGAATAAATTAATGTTGCACATCAAATTCACTTCTGTTCAATAAAATACAATGAATTCTGAAGCTGTATGGAAAACAGTGCAGATCCTGATCAGATGGCTTCACCAGAAGCCATCTGATCTGGATCTACACTGCTTTCCTAAGAGGAAATAGTACAGGTTCAACAGGTTCATCCCCTCAACCCTAAATCTGAAAAAAAATCCCCGTAAAGAAACTAATAAAAAGATTCTGGCCTACTGCTTTTCGATACTAAATGAAATGCAATACACTTACAATCTTTGTATAATCCAGCTTCAATATTGCATTGAACACCAACTTGCTCTTGCAAATATTAAATGAACTCTTTGACGCTCTAAAGTCCCGTACATGAAAGAATTATTGAAATCGCTCAGTTAAATTCGCATACAGGAAGATGGCTGGTTTGTATTCATGACTCAGAAGAATTTTGAGTCACATAAAACAATACATTGAAACTTAAGTTTCACTTCAAACAATGATAAGGGCAAGGTCAATAGGTGTACTCACTTCCTGTATTTGTAAAATCTTAAAAATAATTTTGTAACTATTTGTAGAGACTGTTGTAACTCTCTCCGTGCAAGCAGCCACTTTCATCATCTGCTGATAACATTTGCAAACAGTAAGAACGCAATGTCGGTCTTGACCGAGAACCAGAACTGTTTGACATTCTAGATAGTGTTCCTGAAAGAATTTTTTGAAAAAGTTAACCTTGTAAAGTCAGCAGACGACAACAAGAGCGTGAAAAATTACTCAGTATGCAAAGTGTTACAATGTTATGCACTTTTGATTACAGTAATACTGGTTATGGTATATTAATCCCATGGAATTTCCACTGGACTTCAGCAGCTTAATTTATGCAGTATTCCAGCAAAAATTCCACAGAAATCCAGTTGAAATTATATATCAATGGAATTCAGTGGTGAAATTAAGTGGTATTCTAGTGGGAGTTCCACTGCTGGAATACCACATATTAAATCCAGTGGAAATTCCTTTGGATTACTGCAGTGAAATTAAGTGGTATTCTAGTGGGAGTTCCACTGCTGGAATACCACAGAAATCCAGTGGAAATTCCTTTGGATTACTGCAGTGAAATTAAGTAGTATTCTAGTGGGAGTTCCACTGCTGGAATACCACAGAAATCCAGTGGAAATTCCTTTGGATTACTGCAGTGAAATTAAGTGGTATTCTAGTGGGAGTTCCACTGCTGGAATACCACAGAAATCCAGTGGAAATTCCTTTGGATTTCTGCAGTGAAATTAAGTGGTATTCTAGTGGGAGTTCCACTGCTGGAATACCACAGAAATCCAGTGGAAATTCCTTTGGGTTCCTGCAGTGAAATTAAGTGGTATTCTAGTGGGAGTTCCACTGCAGGAATACCACATAAATCCATTGGAAATTCCTTTGGATTCCCACAGTGAAATTAAGTGGTATTCTATTGGGAGTTCCACAGCAGGAATACCACAGAATACAGTGGAAATTCCTTTGGATTCCTGCAGTGAAATTAAGTGGTATTCTGGTGGGAGTTCCACTGCAGAAATACCACAGAAATCAAGTGGAAATTCCTTTGGATTCCCACTGTGAAATACCACAGAAATCTATTGGAATTTCGTTTAGATGCAAGCTTTGAAATTAAGTGGTATTCTAGTGGGTGTTCAAAATATTTGTTCTTGGTCTGATATATATGTATACCAAATATCATCAAAATATCTCATATGGTATAAGAGTTATTGAGCGCACAAGCTTTCTCATACAAAGTTCATAAATTATGCCATTATGCTCACAAGCTTTCCCCTATAAAGTTCATTCAAGGGAGATAACTCAAAAGGTCAGCAAGGGAGGGCAACCATTCTTGCATGTGGCACACCGTTTTGACCTGATATACATGCCTATCAAATATAATCAAAATATAGCAAGAAGTGAGCAAAGCTCACATACCCCCGGCGGTAGCCATCAGAGATTTTAACTCTTTCAGAGAAAAGACAAAATTGTCAAAGATTTCATAATCCTAACTTAGAAAATTTTGATGAAAAATGTCCATATGTGTTATATAAGAGTGATAGAAGGAAAAATTAAAAATTTGAAAATAGAAGGCAAAACGAGGGTTAGCACTTTAATTTCCATTTACACAATACACTTGGTACACAAAATTTCATAATCCTAAATCAAGTAGTTGCTGAGAAAACTCTGACAAAAAACGTCTGTATGTGTTATATATAGGAGTGACAGAAGGAAAAATTGAAAAAGAAGGCTAAATGAGCTTTAGCATCTTTATTTTCATTTACACAATACACTAATCCTACCTGAAGGTGTACACAAAATTTGAAAACACTGGCTCTAATAGGAACCTAGAAATCTGTGACGGAAATTTTCATTGGAGAGAAAGAAAAATGAATAAATAAAGGGACTGATAAGCAATATAAGGCTGTTCTTTTGTTACACAATACAACTAATCACTATCAAGCTTTATACCAAATTTCATAATCCTAACTCAAGTAGTTGCTGAGAAATCTTTGACAGAAAAAAAAATGTCCATATGTATTACATAAGAGTGAAAGAAGGAAAAAATGAAAAATTGAAAAAAGAAGGCAAAATGAGGATTACCATCTTAATTCCCATTTACACAGTACACTTTGCCTTCCTGAAGGTGTACACAAAATTTGAAAACACTGGCTCCAATAGGAGCTGAGAAATCTGTGACAGAAATTTCCATCGGAGAGAAAGAAAAATGAACAAATAAAGGGACTGATAAGCAATATGTGGCTGTTTGTTTGTTACACAATACAACTCATCACTCTCAAGCTTTGTACCAAATTTCAGAATCCTACCCAAAGTAGTTGCTGAGAAATCTTTGACGAAAAAAAAAGTTTACAGACAAACAGACAGACAAACAGACAGACAGACAAACATAATTACAGAAAAGGCAAAAACTATATACCCCCTATATACTTCGTACCGGGGGTATAAATATCTCCAAGGGTATTAAAGTGAACAAATAAAGGGACTGATAAGCAATATGTGGCTGTTTGTTTGTTACACAATACATCTCATCACTCTCAAGCTTTGTACCAAATTTCAGAATCCTACCCCAAGTAGTTGCTGAGAAATCTTTGACGAAAAAAAAAGTTTACAGACAAACAGACAGACAAACAGACAGACAGACAAACATAATTACAGAAAAGGCAAAAACTATATACCCCCTATATACTTCGTACCGGGGGTATAAATATCTCCAAGGGTATTAAAGTTATTGAGCACACAAGCTTTCCCTTATAAAGTTCATTCAAGGATGATAACTCAAAAGGACAGCAAGGGAGAGCAAATTTCTTTGGTTAACCCCACAAGATTAACCCCATAACACCATTTTAACCCAATTAACACCAAGCTACCCTTACCTCACTAAAAAGTAAACATGGCTTTACAGAATTGAACCTCATAATGTATCATGGGCATGTATGGACAGACAGCGGGACGGATGCCAGGCTGATCGTTCTATCGCCTTTTGTCAGTCCCAGGACATGATGACATCATTTCAACATAACAATGATGTCACTTAACGACCATGTGCGTGAATACAACCAATGTACAGCCCTCACATGACGTCCTGGGTAAGATAACATGGGTAAGATAATAATTTTTATCCCAGGGTAAAATCTCAGATATCCTTATCCAGTGTGCAAGAAATTACTAATGCCTGGGTGCATAAAAATTTTGCCTATATCAGGCTGGACATAATGTCAGGCCTGTTCTGGATCCAAACTATATGACATTCTGATGGTATTCCTGACCAGTTGATTTTGAAAAAAAAAGATCAGATTACAAAAAGCATGTTACCCAGTAGGCAAAGAGTTAAGATGAGCCGCGACATGAGATTTCCAACAATGTGGTATGTGTGACTAGCAAAGCCTCAGATCAGCCTGCGCATAGGCGCAGTCTGATCAGAGCCTTTGCTAGTTGCTTGAATATTCAATGACTGTTAAGCTACTGACTGACCATCATTTGGAGTTTCTAAGCTTAACAGGAGGCTGCACAGGCTCGTCTGAATCTACACTTGTCAAAATGCCACATTGTTGGAAATCACATGTCACCGCTCAGATATTGTTGCACCAATGAAGATGGCTCCCAGCCAAGGAGTTCATGAATCATCTGTTAAATCTATACAAAGCATGATCAATATTTAGCATTTACAGCAGACAACTGGGAGCCAGAAAAACATCTTTAATAAATAAATGTCATGATAACCTATAGCTTAGCATTTTTTGTCAAAGACATACAAAATCATTTTTTAACCTACATCCTAGTCCAATCCATTGCATTCAAGTTCTGTAAATGTGCAAGATCTGTCAGTGGTTGATCACTTTTTATGCTAGTTTTTTATGCTTTAATTAGTCCACACCAATTGCCGGGTAGTTAATGAATGCTCGCACTAATTCCCACAACCCAGGACCAAATTTCAAGGCAAAATTTGTTGAAAGTATGCATGTTGCCAAGCAGCTGATGAGACTGTTCTTGATGTTGCATGTATCAAGCATTCAAGCTGAAATCTGAAAGTTACAGACTTGACAAATACTGTAGATTCGAAAATTTTCGAGAGAATTTTATTTTCGCGAATAGCATTAAAAGACATATTAGTGATGTGAAAAATTCACAACTAAGGCAAGATTTACCTTTTATCAATAAACGACAAGAGTGATTTTGCCAATTTGCAAGGGTTTTATTTTCACAAAACTTCACATATGCGAAGTTTCGCGAAAATAAAGTTCTCGCTAAAATTACCGTATTTACAGTAATTCAAATAGAATGTCAAGACTTTTTTCTTCTTTTTTTTAAAAGCAAAAAAAAAAATTGAAAATGTTCATTGCTGCAAATTTAATCCTACATACTTTGGTAAATGGAAACTAGAGGACCTGAAGGTCCTGAGGCGCTCACCTGATCTCCTTAATAATGTTAAAATAGGTCAAGGTCAACTACAGCTTATAATGGAACAAATTTTGTTATACCATATATGGGGGCTGCAGACATTTTGGTGAAGTGACTTAAACAATCTAATGAATAATCCATCAAACAGCCCAGTGATTTTTGAGAAACAGATGCTTAGATAGGTGTGTGGCAGTCCAAATGAGTGGCCTTGGATAAAAGGTCACAGGTCAGCTTGGCTTTTGGTACTTAATACAAGATTTTTCCCAAATAAATGCATTAGGAATCAAATTTGACCTTGCCATAAAGTAGATCAAGGTCAACCAAGATTAATCATTTGTGCAAATCTGGTAGGGCCCACATCCCCAATGCTACATACCAAGTCCCAAGGCCATTGGCCTTTTGGTTCCAGAGATGAAGAAATTCAAAGAGTTTTTACCATATATGGGCGTGGTGGCCATCTTGGTCATGTGACCAGTACACTTGGTATAAATTTTGGCTAACCTATCATAAGGAGTCTTCATGTGAAATTTGAGTTCAAATGGCCTAGTGGTTTTTGAGGAAACTATGTTTTGATGTGTTGATGGGACTCCAATATGAGCGCCCTTGGCTGAAAAGTTAAAGGTCAACCTTGACCTTTGAAACTTATTTATAGCCATTGTCTCATTTTGGTTCAACATATCAAGTGAGAATAATGACTTTGGCCTCAACAATTTTCAAAAAATGAAATTTTCAAAAAAAAATCCCATTTAAATGCATTAGGAAGCAAATATGACCTTGACGTTAAGTAGGTCAAGGTCAACTGAGGTTCATCATTTGAACAAACTTGGTAGGCCCCACATCCCAAATGCTACATACCAAGTTCCAAGGTCATCGGCCTTCTGGTTCTGGAGAAGAAGATTTTTAAATGGTTTTTACCATATATGGGTGTGGCAGCCATCTTGATCATGTGACCAAAATATTTTGCATAAATTTTGGCTTACTTATCATAAGGAGTCCTCACATGAAATTTGAGTTCAGTTGGGCCAATGGTTTGTGAGAAAACTATGTTTTAATATATTGATGGGACTCCAATATGAGCGACCTAAGCTGAAAGGTCAAAGGTCAACCTTGACTTTTTGAACTTATTTATAGCCATTGTCTCATTAGGTTAAACATATCAAGTGAGAATAATGACTAAAGCTTCCACAGTTTTCAAAAAAATCAACTTTTCAGAAATTTTCCCATTTAAATGCAGTAGGAAGCAAATTTGACCTTGACTTTAAGTAGGTCAAGGTCAACCTAGGATCATCATTTGAACAAACTTGGTAGGCCCCACAACCCCAATGCTACATACCAAGTCCCGAGATCATCGGCCTTCTGGTTCTGGAGAAGAAGATTTTTTAAGGGTTTTTACCATATATGGGCGTGGCGGCCATCTTGGTCATGTGACCAAGACCATTTGAACAAACTTTCGTTCCCCCATCCTAAGGAGTCTCCATATGAAATATGAGTTCAATTGGCCCAGTAGTTTCAGAGGAGAAGATGTTTGAAAATATTGACGGACGACGGATGGACGGACGGACGACAGATGCCGGAGTCACTGGTATACTACTATTAGCTCACCAATGAGCCTTCGGCTCAGGTGAGCTAAAAAATAGTAATTAAAGACTCAAATAAAATTCCCCATTCTGATACATTTCAACTGGGTCTACGGGGCGCAGTGGCTCAGTTGGTAGACAATTAGATTGGGGATCAAAGGGTTGCTAGTTCGAGAATCGCCACTAGCACTGTCACTGTGTTGTGTCCTTGAGCAAGACACTTTATCCTAGTTCAACGGCTGAGGAATTCGGAGACAGGAATTGTCCCAACATGACTGAAAAATGGTTGACTTTGATGTAAAGCATCAAAACATATCAAATCAACTGGGTCTACACTAGTAATGTTTCCTAAGATAAAAGATCAGGCCCTATATACATCAGGGGACAAAAATATTCCAATATTGTACTTCAATGTCCTGCAGGACAAGTGCCCTACAATTTTCACTCGTCCTGCAAACACGTGCACTTGTCCTTAAAAGTGTATGTAATAAAGAACATAAGGGAGTAATATGTAATACGACTTCCTACAGGATGAATGCTTTGGGAAGAATTACTTGTCCTTTCTAGATTTCACTCATTTTACGAGCGGACAAGAAGAGCTTTTGTCTCCTGTACATTTTGTTGAACTTGATGTGGGTCCAAATTGGTTGAAAGTTGCCACCAGTGGTGAACGAATGAAAGTCATGTCAATCCATTCCGATGAAGAACACCTGTTTACTGATTACGTATGGGTACCTGTTAAAGGTATTGATGAACGGCTGTAACAAAAATACATCTTTTCTCAGATCAAAGAAATTCAGAATACATAATCTAAGGGAATGGATAAACTGTTACATTTACGTCATCCTCTACAATAATTAATTTAAAAAGAAAAGAAAAATGGAAATATGGACAGCCTGCGTGCATAATATAAAATCATTAAAGATAATTAAAGCCTCTAAAATGCCAATCACAAACAAAGAGCAACGAACAAAGAAAACCTAATTTTGCTTTAAAAATTATCATCCAAATTAGTTATTATAATTTGAGTGATGAATGATTGTTCTATATATAAATACATATACAACAGCCTCATCATAAACATTATAACTTTTGACAAAATAAAAACATGTAAATTTAAATCGATCAGAGATTCAATTGATACCATTGTATTTTCTTTTTGCAAAAATTGATAATGTTGTAACCAATAAAATTTGTCTCAATGACAAAATCTATGCCCCAGGGAATTTCAACTGGGTCTGATCTTGGCTGTCCACCTAAAGGTACTCACAGTGGTGGCTGATCTTAGTCTTTACTGGACACACATGCAACTTTGTTGGTGTTGTTTTGTTTGTTTGTTTGGTTTGATTCTTTACGTCCCAGTCAACAGCAGCTGCTATGGTCATGTCAGGACGGTCAGTTCACCTAACTACACTTTTTTCCTGGGCAAGCTTCGTACCTGACAACAGCCCTTCTTGAATTGAATGGCCGTAGAAATTATTTCATGATCAATCTCCACGAAAGATCAATCTCCACAAAAGCATGGTACCAGGCCGGGATCAAACTGGGCTAGAAGAAATAAATGACAAAATCTAAGAATTATTTTTGTGGGCAACTATTATTGTGTGGCCTGCAAGTTTTCACATTCTTCAGGCAAAAGCATAATTCATAACACAGTTCTATATATAAATAGGTCTTAAAATCTATGTCAAATTGATAATAAAAACAGCTGTTTGAAGGTGTGCTCAGAATTTTCTTTTAATACATTGATGTTTGTTCCTTTTGAGTTTAACCAGATCATAACACTTCATGGCTACAGTCAATATGGAGGTAATAACAATCCACATTTTATTTTGTTTGTTAGTTTGTTTTGTTTGATATGATTTTCACGTCCCATCAACAATCTTTCAGTTATGTAGGGACTGGTGGGTCTTCCTGGGTTGTACCAGTACTAAGCTAGGATTAATGTATCTTGCTCAAGGACACAACGCAGTGAGGCCGGTGAGGCTCGAACCCACGGCCCCTCAGTCTTGAGTCAAGCACTCTACCACTGAGCCACTACGCTCCCCTACACACATTTTATTATGATTTTAATATCAAGTGCTAATCAGCTGATCATGTTTGTATCGGTACTTTTAGGCTTATTTAAACTATATGAGTTTCTGATTACCAATCAAACTTTAAAAGGGGTCCATTTTCATTCTAAAAGTAAATTGTTGACAGACAGCTTGGGGGACTGATCGACACCCCGACCCATCAACCAATTTAACAGACATGGATAAAATTTGAACTCCTAAAATATTTGTAGATGATGTAACAAAAATCACAGGCATAATATTTACATTTTCTGATCTAACAGCTTGCTTATTATGTCTTAAACTCTTTATGCACAAGTCATTTGTATCCACTGCTCCCCTGCCTACGGGGATGGGCTGGGATAGTGACCCTTCACTTTTCAGAGCCCTGATATAAGCTCCGCCCTGTGGGGACAAGCTGATGGTAACTACCCTACTCTTAGCCCCGCCCTACAAAACAGAAAATCTTAGCAGGGCAGATGTCCCAATGTTATAGCCCCCGCACTTCCCTGGCACTGCGGGGACAATCAAAAAATACTTGCCCTGCACCATAGCCCAGCTATTCCACCGCTATCCCCGTAGGTGGGGGGGCGTGGATACAAATGATTGGTGCATTATACCGGATACTTTGGCAAAAAGTAAACACCCAGATAAAATGCAGCATAATGCTGCATTTCATTAGGGTCTACACTGCTTGCTAAGATTAAAACAACCTTCAGGGACAGTAATATATCATAATTTAGAAAATTCTATTATTGACCCCTTTCAGTACACAATGGGCAGTCCCATACTAATTGTATCAATATGTATGGAAAATCTATCAGATTAACAAAGGGTTATTTTTCAAGATTCCGGCTAGTGTCTGTAGCAGAGCAGGTTGCTTTGAATCAAACCTAGACCCTATGGTGAAGATAGGATTCTTCTTGACATGGCTCAAATATTAACCTTTTTAATCCTTAGCACAGATAAGACATGTTCAGTCAGTTACCTTGGCAAGGAAAAGAATCTCTTGGGAAGACTAAACGATAGAAAATTAATGAAGAAATTGTAGATGGGTTGGATTCATGCTATCAAAATCTATATTTTTTTCCTTTTCACAGCTCCAGATAAAACCATTTTTGCCTGCAAAATGGCAACACTCCTCCACTTTTTAATGGTCTTCATGCAAGTCTGAACAGTGAGTACTGAAAATTCTGAAATTTTCGCCAGATTTTTATTTTCGTGAAAAGCGTTAAATGCCATATTTGCCACCTTTCAAATTCGCGCCTCGGACATGATTTACCTACATCAGTAAACAACAGAGTGATTTGGCTATTTCGCGAGGGTTTTATTTTCGCGAAACTCCGCATCTGCGAAGTTTTGCGAAAATAAAACCCTTGCAAAAATTTCCTAATTTACAGTACCCTATTTACCTGGACGCAGTAACTGCTATGAGCATGTTAACCCTAAAACCTAAACAAGTAAATTGGACTACCTGTTGGACTGTCAAACTCCTTCAGATCAACAAGGACAGCAGACAGTGTACTGATTCAACCAACCATTTAAAAATTCGCTTTCTTGAAAGGTTATGGCACCCAGCTTTAGCAAGCACTAGGATAGCTGTAATCAAGTGTTGCATCAGATTACTTCAACCAGGTAACCCTAGGATTGCTGCAAACAGGCGTTGTATCAGAATACAGTCAACCATCTTTATAACGACACTGTTTAACCAAGCTATCTTTGACGTTAAAGTGAATTTGCTGTTATAAAGAAATTCTGACCATTACCAGATTTCAACATAATAATCATTTGGTAATAGAAAATATTGTACTTCAACCACTGGTAACACTAGGATTGCTGCAATCAGGTGTTGTTTCAGTATACTTCAGCCAGGTAACGCTAGGATTGCTGCAATCAGGTGTTGTATCAGAATACTTCAGCCAGATAACACTTGGATCATGCATTCAGGTGTTGTATCAGAATACTTTAACCAGGTAACACTAGGATTGCTGCAATCAGATGTTGTATCAGAATACCTCAGTCAGGTAACACTAGGATTGCTGCAATCAGGTGTTGTATCAGAATACTTCAACCAGGTAACACTAGGATTGCTGCAATCAAGTGTTGCATCAGAATACTTCATCCAGGTAACACTAGGATTGCTGCAATCAGGTGCTGTATCAGAATACTTCAACCAGGTAGCACTAGGATTGCTGCAATCAGGTTTTGTATCAGAATACTTCAACCAGGTAACACTAGGATTGCTGCAATCAGGTGTAGTATCAGGCTACTTCAACCAGGTAACACTAGGATTGCTGCAATCAGGTGTTGTATCAGAATACTTTAACCAGGTAACACTAGGATTGCTGCAATCAGGTGTTGTATCAGAATATTTAAACAAGGTAACACTAGGCTTGCTGCAATCAGATGTTGTATCAGAATACTTCAACCAGTTAACACTAGAATTGCTGCAATCAAGTGTTATATCAGAATACTTCAACCAGGCAGATAACAATACAAAATGAATGCCTCAATCAGGTGTTATATCAGAATACTTCAACCAGGTAACACTAGGGTGTTCTATCGGAATACTTCAACCAGGTACCACTTGGGTGTTGTATCAGAATACTTCAACCAGGTAACACTAGGATTGCTGCAATCAGGTGTTGTATCAGAATACTTGAACCAGGTAACACTAGGATTGCTGCAATCAGGTGTTGTATCAGAATACTTCAACCAGGTAACACTAGGATTGCTGCAATCAGGTGTTGTATCAGAACACTTCAACCAGGTAACAATACAAAATGACTGCCCAAATCAGGTGTTATATCAGAATACTTCAACCAGGTAACACTAGGATTGCTGCAATCAGATGTTATATCAAAATACTTCAACAAGGTAACACTAGGATTGTTGCAATCAGGTGTTGTATCAGAATACTTTAGCCAGGTAACACTAGGAATGCTGCAATCAGGTGTTGTATCAGAATACTTCAGCCAGGTACCACTAGGATTGCTGCAATCAGGTGTTGGCTGCAATTAGGTGTTGTATCAGAATACTTCAACCAGGTAACACTAGGATTGCTGCAATCAAGTGTTGTATCAGAACACTTTAACCAGGTAACAATACAAAATGACTGCCGCAATCAGGTGTTATATCAGAATACTTCAACCAGGTAACACTAGGATAGGTGCAATCAAGTGTTGTATCAGAACACTTTAACCAGGTAACAATACAAAATGACTGCCGCAATCAGGTGTTATATCAGAATACTTCAACCAGGTAACACTAGGATTGCTGCAATCAGGTGTTATATCAGAATATTTCAACCAGGTAACACTAGGATTGCTGCAATACCACTAGGATTGCTGCAATCAGGTGTTGTATCAGAACACTTCAACCAGTTGACACTAAAAATGATGAAATCAGGTGTTGTATCAGAATACTTCAGCCAGGAACCACTAGGATTGCTGCAATTAGGTGTTGTATCTGAATACTTCAACCAGGTAACACTAGGATTGTTGTAATCAGCTGTTGTATCAGAACACTTCAACCAGGTAACACTAGGGTGTTGTATCATAATACTTGAACCAGGTTAGACTAGGGTGTTGTTTGTAAGAATATTTCAACCAGGGAACACAAGGATTGCTGCTATCAAGTGTTGTATCAGAATACTTCAACCAGGTAACACTAGGATTGCTGCAATCAGGTGTTGCATCAGAATACTTCAACCAGGTAACACTAGGGTGTTGTATCATAATACTTCAACAAGGTTACGCAAGGATTGCTGCAATCAAGTGTTGTATCAGAATACTTCAACCAGGTAACACTGGGATTGCTGCAATTAGGTGATATCAGAATACTTCAACCAGGTAACACTAGTAGGGTGTTGTATCATAATACTTCAACCAGGTACCACTAGGGTGTTGTATGTAAGGATATTTCAACCAGGTAACACAAGGATTGCAGCAATCAGGTGTTGTATCAGCATACTTCAACCAGGTAACACTAGGATTGCTGCAATCAGGTGCTGTATCAGAATACTTCAGCCAGGTAACACTAGGATTGCTGCAATCAGGTGCTGTATCAGAATACTTCAGCCAGGTAAGACTAGGATTACACTAGGAGTGCTGCAATCAGGTGTTGTATCAGAATACTTCAGCCAGGTAACACTAGGATTGCTGCAATCAGGTGTTGTATCAGAATATTTCAGCCAGGTAACACTTAAACTGCACCAATCAGGTGTTGTATCAGAATACTTCAACCAGGTAACACTAGGATTGCTGCAATCAGGTGTTGTATCAGAATATTTCAGCCAGGTAACACTAAAACTGCACCAATCAGGTGTTGTATCAGAATACTTCAACCAGGTAACACTAGGATTGCTGCAATCAGGTGTTGTATCAGAATACTTCAACCAGGTAACACTAGGATTGCTGCAATCAGGTGTTGTATCAGAATATTTCAGCCAGGTAACACTAGGACTGCTGCAATCAGGTGTTGTATATAAGAATACTTCAACCAGGTAACACTAGGATTTCTGCAATCAGGTGATGTATCGAATACTTCAACCAGGTAACACTAGGATTGCTGCAATCAGGTGCCGTATCAGAATGCTTCAGCCAGGTAACACTAGGATTGCTGCAATCAGGTGATGTATCAGAATACTTCAGCCACCTAACACTAGGATTGCTGCAATCAGGTGTTGTATCAGAATACTTCAACCAGGTAACAATAGGATTGCTGCATTCAGGTGTTGTATCAGAATACTTCAGCCTGGTAACACTAGGATTGCTGCATTCAGGTGTTGTATCAGAATACTTCAACCAGGTAACACTAGGATTGCTGCAATCAGGTGCTGTATCAGAATACTTCAACTAGGTAACACTAGGATTGCTGCAATCAGAAGTTGTATCAGAATACTTCAACCAGGTAACACTAGGATTGCTGCAATCAGGTGTTGTATCAGAATACTTCAGCCAGGTAACACTAGGATTGCTGCAATCAGGTGCTGTATCAGAATACTTCAGCCAGGTAAGACTAAGATTACACTAGGAGTGCTGCAATCAGGTGTTGTATCAGAATACTTCAGCCAGGTAACACTAGGATTGCTGCAATCAGGTGTTGTATCAGAATATTTCAGCCAGGTAACACTAAAACTGCACCAATCAGGTGTTGTATCAGAATACTTCAACCAGGTAACACTAGGATTGCTGCAATCAGGTGTTGTATCAGAATATTTCAGCCAGGTAACACTAAAACTGCACCAATCAGGTGTTGTATCAGAATACTTCAACCAGGTAACACTAGGATTGCTGCAATCAGGTGTTGTATCAGAATATTTCAGCCAGGTAACACTAGGACTGCTGCAATCAGGTGTTGTATCAGAATACTTCAACCAGGTAACACTAGGATTGCTGCAATCAGGTGATGTATCAGAATACTTCAACCAGGTAACACTAGGATTGCTGCAATCAGGTGACGTATCAGAATGCTTCAGCCAGGTAACACTAGGATTGCTGCAATCAGGTGATGTATCAGAATACTTCAGCCACGTAACACTAGGATTGCTGCAATCAGGTGTTGTATCAGAATACTTCAACCAGGTAACAATAGGATTGCTGCATTCAGGTGTTGTATCAGAATACTTCAGCCTGGTAACACTAGGATTGCTGCAATCAGGTGCTGTATCAGAATGCTTCAGCCTGGTAACACTAGGATTGCTGCAATGAATACTTCAGCCAGGTAACACTAGGAACACTGTAATCAGGTGCTGTAGCTTAAAGAACTGGAGAACTTGTCTATGCATCACTAGCTCTGAGAACAAATGAGATACAGCACTGTCTTTGGTGGTTGCATTAGGATAAGTCTTGAACAGTCTGCTCACAGTACTGAGCTACAGAGACTACAAGTAGCTTGAAAATTATCAGGAATGACAATTATCAGATTTTTGTAAAGGAAAATCTTTACATTCCTAGTTCACATATGCCATCATGAAATGTCAAACTCCTCTTTTGCAAAAAAATGTAAACATGTTGAAATTGTATGCTATTAATTAAATGGAATAAAAGGCTGTTGTTTAGCAGCAAAAACACAGTCTTAGTTTTCTAATTCCTTAAGGAGAGTCATATAACAGAGTATTGAATATATACTTGATGAAAATTCTTGCTTATCATGTTAACTGCTTTCAGGTTAAATTGCATGGAAGTCATACTCCTGATATTGGCAATTTCTCGAAATGTCAAAAGGCTCAAATGTTCCTATTGTTGTATTATTCCACCTGCTTACAGCAATCCTAATGTTACCTGGTTGAAGTATTCTGATAGAACAATTGGTTGCAGCAATCCAGGTTTAACCCTTTTACAAAAATATCATAATACACTTAAAGTACTCTATCATGCAACATGAAAATGCTGCAATCCTAATTGAAGTATTCTGATACAAAACCTAATTGCAGCAATCCTAGTGTTACCTGGATACAACACCTGATTGCAGCGATCCTAGTGTTACCTCTGAATACTTGATCAAACAGCATATATTTTTAATCTGTGGAGCAGAGTGTACTCAGTGTAGTGACTTAAAGAAAACAGAATGTATCTGTAACTTCAGGATATCAGAATGTTGTTACACACTGGTAAATGTATACGTCGATTTGCTGGTATTTACGCGTATTGCCGGTACTTCATAGACCGGAAGTGGTAGATATTGGTGTTAATAGTATATATAAAAACATGCGATATGCCTAAAGGACTATAGACTTCAATCATGTTTAAGTATTCAGTATGTGCATGACGATTTATGTAAGCATTTAGGAATAGATTCAAGTATCGATCATCCAGTTCGGTACTCGAATCTATTCCTAAATGCTTACATAAATTGCCATGTGCATGCCAAATACTTAAATATGATCTAATTCTATAGTCCTTTAGGCATATGGCATATATATATATATATATATATATATATATATATATATATATATATATATATATATATATATATATATATATATATATATATATATATATATATATATATATATATATATATATATATAGTATTAACACCAATGTCTACCACTTCCTGTCTATGAAGTACCGGCAATACGCGTAAATACCAGCAAATCTACGTATACATTTACCAGTGCGGTTACTTCTGTGGACCACACTGTGTGATTAGAAATTTATTTCTTGAGAGGCATCAAGACCAGTATTTGAAAGGATTCCTTAGCCACTTGTGATTTAACAGTCACCATCTCTGGATCCGCACATGCATACTTCTGGTTCACACAAACAAGCCAGAGCATTCTCTAAATGAGCACATTAATTAACAAACCCCCTTGAAAACCACCATTTTTTGGTTGCTAGGTCATTGACAGGTATATGGAGGTAACCTCATTGCCAAGGAATGACATAACGAATTAGACAAACTTGTTACAAATCTTATTCAAAACCAAGCCAACAAGATAAGCTTTCTAAACAAGAAAAGATATGGCATTAAGTGCCATATCAATGAACTCGGCTTTAGCAGATAAAGAGTTCGTTCTTTCATTACATCACAAGCTACATGTGAGTACATGTATCAACAAACCGAATGATGTACACAAACACAATCAATCAATTATTCACTCAATCAATCAATCATTTTTACATAAACAACAATGAAACCTCCCTCCGTGATGAAACTATCTCCAGGTATTTATTCAAAGAAGGAGTCTTATAAGACAGAATCGCATAAGGCAAATCTTACCGTTTAAGTTGAGGCCTTTAACTGCTCATATACGCATGTAAGGAACTTATAGAGCATGGTTTTTGGCTCTGTATTTGAAAACAGAATAGACCTTGAGATTATCGAAATTTGCTTTATTTACCAGACGCCTATATAATGTTTAAAGCCGCGAGAACCCCGACTTTGTTAATAGCAGGGACCACCCTGAGCGCCCGCGCAGTCCCATCGGCGCCTTTGTTTTTTACATGTAGATTCAAATGTATGATAAAAGAAGTCAGGAAAACCGTCAGGTTTGATCAGTCGGACCAGATCTGGGAGAAAAGTTTCGGCTTATGTTATCAGAAGCCGCTATGTGTTCTGTTGCACGACGTGGTAGCAATGACCAGTGACCTATATATCGGTCACTGCCTTGACGCTGGAAAGTGGATGTAGCACATTTATTAAACATAGGCTTCCGGCCGTGGGTAGTTTCGGCTGGGTCGTTTTCGGCTTGGTTTTAGGGTCTGTCGTTTCGGCAGATTGTTTTATAAACTTGCCAAAGTTCCGACTGCATTGATTTTTCCACGAAACCGTACATGCGCGCATTCTCGCAAGAGCGTTCACTAGTACAAAATAACCTAACAAAACTGGGCTCTTTTCTGAAATAATTATTGTGTGCACAAATATGGTGCTGACTTTCTTTTATTTATTTATTTTTTATATAAATTTCCAAGGATCTGTCTGCATTAAACACTACCTAGGCCGAGTACCGAAAGCTCAAGAACAGACTGCACATGCGTGCATACTAGCAAGAACACTTACAGGGAAATAACTAACAACAATCGGGCAAATAATGTTTGTGGACAAAAATATGTACTGAAAAGAGAGCATTCCAGATCCGACTCTATTAAACACTTAAACACTTTGAGTTTGCCTCTGTACTAACATAAGCAAATAAAGTTATCAACTATGTGCAGCAGACGACTTAAGCAGGCACCATTTGGACGAACATATGGGCCGAAAATAAGGTGCATAGACCCACTTGATGGCTGTGCATGCATGATTACTTCACGCATGTTAAATGCATTACGGTATCTGCCGCATTTATGGTTATATGAACAGCGTACACGCAGGAAGAATACAGAGACCGAAATATAGTGGATGGCTCCGCTTTCATGTTTAAAGGGTGTGATAAATTAAATGAGCTGGCCCAAATACTATTACATTTACAAGAAATCTAATCAAGGAACGATGTGAAAGCGCCAGGTCATTCAGTTTATGACATGTATGCGTGACTGAGATATATCCTTGTGCAATGACCAGCACGTGCACACTGCTGTTGGTTATACATGTAAGATATGATAGCTCAACTTGCGACATCAAATTTCTGAGACTTAACTATAGCCCCTGTATTAAACAGAGTAGTCTTTTAAAATTATGAAAGGCAGGTTTTATCATGAAACGGCTTATTACCATTCATTGGAATACACTACGAGGCGTGGTTGACCTGATAAACAGCGATATTCATACGCGCATCACGCTGGTATACTATAACACTACGTCCATTCATAGAAAACAATTAAATAAGAGTTACTGTTCCTGAAATGACCGAATAACCGTTAAAAGGTGACATGGGAGCTTCCCAGTTCGCAAAAACACCATTAACTCAGTAAAAGTTCAACTTTCGAATGAAAATCGGCAACAAAAGACATATTTTTGAATAACTGCACTGTGGTTTATGTTTCACTCACTATCATTTCAAAGCAAACAGCCATTTTAACACGAACTATTTCTTCAAAGTGTAGAAATTTCGAAAACAATTATAACTCTCTAGAATAGCTGATGTTGAACAGATCCCGAGTTCCAAAAAAGAGTGGAATAAGTCAGCAGTTTGTAATACAAATCTCTTGATAAGATTTACACAGGTAGAAAGATAACTAATTATATAACATTTTGGCAGGAAACTCTTTGGCACAACAAGTTATGTCAGAAATTATAAAATAATTGCTTCTGATAGTAATTGTAAGCAGGAATTTTCAAATTGGTATTCGGACCACAGTTCCTCTCGCTTTAAAGCAGTTTCCTGCCAGTCAGGACTTTTGATGTCTGCTTGACAAAACATTGTACCTATCATCTGAATCCAAAATGTTTGTCACTCTGATGATTAGCAATAGTATGGGAAAGATTTTTTTAAAAACAGTTTCAAAATTAATCGACAGATAACAAAAAATATGCAAATTCATTTACCAACCATAAATAGCTGAACAAGACATTACCCAGAGAGATGACCAGTGAGGTATTCCAGCACATACAATATTTCGCTTACTTATAGCATATTACTTATAGGAACAAGGTGTCAGAACCTCCTCATCGTGAGGATCTATTTTTATACAGAGAAACAGTTTGAATGACCCCTGTACTGTTACAGCAAGTTTTTAAAATTATTCCTGTTGGGTCTAGCGGTAGTGATCTCTGATGAAGCTTATGCATGCTTGTAAGAGTTTTGTTTTTGATAAAACCTAGGCACAAAAGGGCATTTAAATACTCTACGAGTATGCCATAAACCCCCATTTCTAGATTAGATTTACAATATTACCCGAGAATAATATATGGTTTGGTTCATTAAGGAAACATTTCTTTTTGAAATTAGTCAAGCAATATTGCAAGTAAGTTTAACTTTTAGACAAGTATAAATTTTCAATAGACAATTTATTGCTCTGACCACACTTCTACCAGATTCCAAAGCTGCTATTTGTTGTCATATGTCATTTAGCCATGACCTGAGTAAATAACCAGGAAATCTCTATCAGCTGATCCAGTGGCCTTGATTTTTCAGATTTCTACCTTATTCCCTAAAGTAATATGTATTTAAAATAAGACTAGTCTAAATATTCAAATAGGTCAGTGCAGCAAAACAGTGGGGCAACAGCTCTACAGAGTCTTCATCATCCACCATACTTAGCAAAAGGTGAAGACGCTGATGAGAAAGTACAGGCTCGTCTGAAACTTAAATAGCTGCTTGCTCATATGCGATAAGTACCAAAATCGCATATGCCAGCCCATTATGGATTTGAACATATTATAATAAAGTCCATGCAGAATGCAGAATGGCCAAAACTATGTTTGGACCATTCGAAGAAAAAACAATAAACATCACTATAAAATAATCAAAAACAAACAGATCCTTGATCATCCTAAGTTTACTTACAATTCACTGCCAGTATAATTCCACAATTTAATCACTTTGATAAATTTTTAAGAGTTTTTATTAACACAACAAAACAGAAGTTTGCCATTGGCACATGCAAATAGTTTTCACTCAGATCAGCCTGTTCTATAACACTATCTGTACACTGAGCTAACTGTTCATAGACAAATTCAAAAAATGAAACTCCATATATTTGTTGGGTAATGTTCATTTTCTGGATAAATTATTAAATGTTATTGTCTGAAACTGACTTCGTTAAGTAGAATGCAAATCCACCCAAAATGACAAAAATTCAAAAATCTTACGTTAAATTTAAACTTTAAGAGTAACATCCGTTATTAAGGTTTCCACACCGTACAACCGGCTGCTTTGATGACAGGTTACTAACAAGGATGACAGATACGGGATTTTTGGTCGCATGAAGGGTAGGTTATAATTTTCGATTGGTAAAATTCGAAGAGAAGCCCTCTGGTACTCTATGGTAGATAAGTACACTTGCTGGTGTTGAGAGATCCTACAGAAACAAGCTGACGTTATATCTCTCACAAATAAAGCCACACTTGATCATCATTTCAGAGCTTTCCTGAAAAAAGTCGCAAAAAACGGTTATCTGTTCAGGTTGTGCGTCTCTCCGTCAAAGTCTGCTGTCTGCACTAGTATACAATAAAACTACTATCATTCAGCTACATTTCTGCCAAATTTGAAGCCGCAGTTTGATTTTATGAAATTACTGGACCCCATCAAAGACGACAGGTAGAGGAAAAATGGCTGCCTTTGTCCACAGGTCGATTTTTAAGAGGCTGTCTTGGATGACAGGTCATGAATTTTAGTGGCTAACATTGATGACAGGTCATTATTTTAGAAAGATACTTTAAATCAACATATTTCTTCAGCCTTTGCTCTCAACTGAGAGCATAAATCATAGCTCATGTTTCTTTAGACTCATATATAAGCGATTTGTTTTTACTTATAAAGGACATACCCTGGTATTTTCGTTTGAATGAGCCCAATTCTGTCAAGTTTCTTCACCTGAACTGCCTCCGACTTCATTTGTTTTAATTCAACATATAAATTTAATTGCAGATCAGATCATATAGCAATATAATTCTTTTTGAGCCTTCAATGTATACTGCACAGAAAAAGAAAAATCACATTATGGTTTAATGCTTGTTTTTCTCTGGACTGATATAAATTTTCACAATTTTGCTTTTATGACTCATTAAAGACATGTATTGAAAACATCGAAAATGAATATCACAAGAAACGTTTCAAACGGAGAGTGAACTTAGGCGGAGTCCACATTTGAAATCAAAGCTATTTTTAGATAAAATTTCTTGGCCTTAACGTTGCACTTCTCACTCATAAGACATTGATTGTGATTAAGACATTTAAAAGACCGCTTCAAATGCAAAGGCCTCTATAGGCCTTAGTTTGGAATAGTGCACTCAAGTCCATTACAGACATTCTTTGTCATCATGCAATATGGATTTCATTAAAAAAGAAAAAAATGCCCTGTAGACAATGGATCAATTTGATAAACCGATTGGTAGAGAGAGAACATTGTTTGAAATTTTGATATGACACAGTTCACTGGGATGAATAATATCCATTGTTTAAAGTTGAAAATGTGGTAGAAATGTGCAGACAATTCTGAGGTAATACAATGCTATATACTTAGTTGCAAAAGAGACAATTGTGACAATATTGTCCAGACTTTAAATTTCTTAAAACCGAGTAATGCAGGATATATTGTTTATACAGATTTTGATTGCTGACTTAAGCCTATAAATGAAATCAAATTGATGTGCCTACAAATGCGCATTGCACATTTTAAACTGCTTGGTGCATTTTCAGTCGCTGTTTGATCAATCTGCTATTAATGATGGAACATGAAATCCACTGAGCGTATGGCTGTCTGCTGTCTGTCAAGCAATAAAAATACATAACAGTGTTTTAAGATATTTGTCTGGAGCTAAAATCATAGGGACATTGTATGTGACGCTTCAGTATATGAATTAAGCTGACACAGTGTTAACCATTTACTTTCAGATATCACAAGCCATGTAGAGACATACAGATGTTCTATAGATCTCCTTGCTTCTTATGTAAATTGACACAATGAAACAATACTTGTGTTATTACTGTGATGTAAAGTCTGATACTTTCCAGTGCATAATTGAGCATTTGACTTCATTTCACAAGCAAGAGTGTTTAAGATATCGTGAATTAGAGTTGAATGAGGTAACTGGCTCAGCATCATACAGAACTAAGGCCCATTCAAACATCATCCCAGCTGATGGAGATATTGTTGTGGCCCTGAATCGCTCACCTGTACTATGTGCACCAGTTTTGACCAGTGGAAGGTAATGATTTAAACCATTTGTTGGAGAGCAATCAAGTTGGTATCTTCCGTACATGTAGTATAGTCTTTGAGCGCTTAATAAGACCCTACACCCTCCCACCACACAAAAAAACTTGTTTACATACCAAATATAAAGGCTCTAGCCCTTGTGGTTTCAAATAAGAAGGTTTTTTTCATATTTTCCCTAGATGGGCCTCTGCAAAACATGTGACCTGAAAGTGGGCCCATTTTGTGCCCCAGGGTCATAATTCGAACAAACTTGGTAGAGGTTTACTAGGTGATGCTACAAACCAAATATCAAGGCTCTAGAAGATTATTTCACACTTTCCCTATATAAGCCTATGTAAAACATGTGGCCTCATGGATATAATTTGAACAAACTTGGTAGAGGTCCACTAGGTGATGCTAAATACCAAATATCAATAGTCTAGGCCTTCTGGTTTCGGGCAAGAATATTTTTTTCACATTTTCCCTATATAAGCCAATGTCAAACATGTGACTCCCAGGGCGGGGTCAATTTTGGCCCAAGGGCTATAATTTGAACAATTTGGTAAAGGTCTAATAGGTGATGCTGCATACCAAATATCAGTTCAGGTGAAGAAACTTGACAGAATTGTGCTCATTCAAATGAGAATACCAGGGTATGTCCTTTATAAGTAAAAACAAATCGCTTATATATGAGTCTAAAGAAACATGAGCTATGATTTATGCTCTCAGTTGAGAGCAAAGGCTGAAGAAATATGTTGATTCAAAGTATCTTTCTAAAATAATGACCTGTCATCAATGTTAGCCACTAAAATTCATGACCTGTCATCCAAGACAGCCTCTTAAAAATCGACCTGTGGACAAAGGCAGCCATTTTTCCTCTACCTGTCGTCTTTGATGGGGTCCAGTAACTTTATAAAATCAAACTGCAGCTTCAAATTTGGCAGAAATGTAGCTGAATGATAGTAGTTTTATTGTATACTAGTGCAGACAGCAGACTTTGACGGAGAGACGCACAACCTGAACAGATAACCGTTTTTTGCGACTTTTTTCAGGAAAGCTCTGAAATGATGATCAAGTGTGGCTTTATTTGTGAGAGATATAACGTCAGCTTGTTTCTGTAGGATCTCTCAACACCAGCAAGTGTACTTATCCACCATAGAGTACCAGAGGGCTTCTCTTCAAATTTTACCAATCGAAAATTATAACCTACCCTTCATGCGACCAAAAATCCCGTATTTGTCATCCTTGTTAGTAACCTGTCATCAAAGCAGCCGGTTGTACGGTGTGGTTTCGGATTGCTACGAAATTCCATGATTAACTCTAAAACACTATTCCTTAAATCTTACAGGTATAAAACAAACAAAATTTATTTCAAATTTTACTCCAATACTGAGTGTCACGAGCCCAGGCACGCAAAAAAAGAGCTTTCGACATTATAAACCAAGGTCAGTAAACAATCGTTTCACTTAATCTCACATCATGATCAGTGAGGTTTGAGCACTCTGATCAGACAAGCCCACATGGGCAAGCTTATGCAGGTTTTTGTAATCCACCTTTTTCCCAAAGTTCCTCCTATATACCACTAATGATCAATATCCTAATTTTCTGCAAAAATGTACATGCCCTCTGGCCTTTGATAAAGAGTGTGTACCAAAAAAATATTTTATTTCTCAACCAAAACATATGTTGTGGGTACTCAAAAGAACCGTCTCAATGAGACGGTTCTTTTGAGCACCCAAAACATATGTTAAAACTGATTGGTAAGGAAATATTTATGATTTTACGCTCAAACATTCCTGTGCATGCCCTTACAAGAGATTTCTGTACTTATCTCATCCATGAGCAGCAAAGGTTCAGAAGAGCATGTGCATATGCAGTCGCAGACGCGCCAGGGTATACACAAAGTATGGAAGTAGGGGAAGGTTCAGACCAAAAATCAAACTTCAGGGGACAAAAATTCCACTCGTCCGCTCGTAATTATGAGCGATATCTAGAAAGGACTGGTATTTCTTCCCAAAGCACTCGTCCTGTAGGACGAGTACTTCTACAGGACGAGTGCTTTTACAGGACTAGTGCTTTGGGAAGAATAACTCGAGGGAGTCATATTACATATTTCTCCCGTTTAAAGGACAAGTGCATGTGTTTGCAGGACGAGTGAAAAATTGTAATACACTCGCCCTGCAGGACAAGTGCAGTATTGAAATATTTTTGTCCCCTGAACTTCTAGCCTCCTCTGGGTACATCCAATGATTATCACCACAACATACGATTCCATCTATAGATATGATTTTCATTTTTTTGAGCGTCTACACCCATAGGTTTAGATAAACAAAATTTTTGAATGTAAAAATGTAAATATTTTGTTATCCATCAATTTTAACATATGTTTTTAGTGCTCAAAAGAGTACACACCACATATATTTTGGTTGAGAAATACGAAAAAGTTTTTTTTTTATACACGCTCTTAACTAACTTAACAAAAGGCCCGGTCTTACCGTAAAGTTTTTGTATATTGGGAAAGGGGTTTTAACGCCTAGCTAGCCTGGCTTTCAGGCCCTGAGTTCAAGGTAAACTACTCCTACTGAACCAAACTTTTCTCTGATATAATCTCCCTTCTGAGCTGTAACTCAGCCCTATCAGAGAGGTAGACACTATTAGAATATTTGCAGTTTTTTTGTAACAAAATTATCAGTTAGACTGGGGCCAGTCTAACGCCTAGCATGCATGCTGTGTAATTTTTCATGCTTTTGTTGTCGTATGCTGACTTTTTACGAAAATTAACTTTTTTAAAAAACTCTTTCTGGAACACTATCAGAGTGACTCAAACAGATTGGTTCCAGATCCGGACCACTATTTTGTCGGTCCTGTGTTTGCAAAGCTTCATCAGCAGACAACAAAGTCGCCGCTAGCAAGGAACGATCAATCCAGTTGTGATTGGAGTTGTTTCCTGTGACGTGACACTGAGTATCATTTTACTTCTGCATTATTCATATGCAGAAGTGTTTTAGTGTTACATTTCATGCATGCAGGGAATTTTGCGAGTTTTAAATGCTAAGGCCAGAATTTTTTTATTAGTTGATTTACCGGAAATTTTTTTCAGATTTAGGGTCGTGGGGACGAAAAAAAATAAAAAATAAAAAAGCTCTGAAAATGACCAGTTAACTGGTCATTTTCAGAGCTTTTTTTTTTTTTTTTTTTTTTTAAATTTTCAGAGCTTTTTTTTTTTATATCTCCAGATAATAGGTAAACCAACAGTCTGTGTTAAATCTTTAAATAAAATGGACAGGGCAATGACTTTTAACAGTGTCACTCTCAAAAATACACAGACAGAACCTCAAATTTTTTTTTTTTTTCAACGAAACAAATAATATTTAGAGTAGGCCGATAAAATAAAAAAAAATTTTAGAAATTAAATTTAATTTTTTTCTTACTTTCCGGAAAATTACAGTAGGAGGGTTTGTAAATCAACTAATAAAAAAATTCTGGCCTAAACAACTATCAAGTTTTTTAAACAAATTGTTTCAAATTCTTCAGATTGTAATTTCAGCTATAAAGAAAATACCACATATTACTTGACTTTTCGCTTACTGTAAACACGGCACCTCATGAATGCGTAATTAGGTCTGGTCAACCTTAGACATAGGTGAAAGCTGAAAATGAGGCGTGGTTTTATTCAAAAGTAACTGTATCATCTTGCGTCATTACCTCAATATAGACGCAAAATACATTATTTAGTCCTTAAAACGCCAGCAAAATAACTGCATCTGAAAATGTCTATGTAACATAGGCAAAGAGGCAAACATTGTGGACCTAGATCAGACTGCTCCTTCAGGAGCAGTCTGATCTGGGTCCACACTGTTTGTCTATGAGGCTTCAAATATTATAGTGGACGACAAAAACATGCATTTTGTGATAATGTGCTTTAAGGGTTAATAAATGCGAGTTCAGTGTGTATACGGTTAGAATTTTCATGAAATGCACGCATGTTGCTCGGCACAAAAAGCTTATTAACTCTTTACCAAATTATAAATAAAACCTGATTGTCCTTACTTAGCAGATGAAATAGCCGAACCACGCCCAGATATGAATATTACAGTTGCCGCCTTTACAGTAAGCGAAAATACTAATAATAGAAGACAATTATGAATCTCATGATAATGTCAACCCATATTTATGGTCATCTACGTCAGATTAATGTGCTCATGTATCATAGTTATTTTTAATTTTTCATAGAAAATTGAAAGAAAGTGATTTCCTGGTACATAAGAGAATTGTATTATTTTCCTCTTTAAAATATTAACTTGATAATGAAGAACACATTAGAGTTAAGACAAACTGCATACCAAAAATCAATTTTCTTATTTCTCAACCAAAACATATGTTGTGTGTACTCAAAGAACCATCTCAATGAAACAATAAGAACCATCTCATTGAGACAGTTCTTTTGAGCACCCAAAACATATGTTAAAACTGATGGGTAAGAAAGCATTTACAATTTTATGCTCAAAAATTTTGTTTATCTAAACCTATCCACAGCAAACACTGACGCAACCAAGTAAGAGCTTTTTTGAGCTAGTGCCACCAGTCGTGAATGATCACTGACAACATAAAAGTAGCAAATATTTAGCATGTACAGATCAAATCTAACCCTTTTCATTCTTAGATCGATCATATACATATTGATACACAATAAGCATGGATCTGTCCATTTTGGGTTTAAAGGGGTCACAGGTCAAAATCTCTAAATTCTAATAATAAATTTCTTCCCTGAAGATTGTCCTTATCTTCACAAACAGTGCAGAAACTAATGAAATGCTGCATTCATCGTGGTCTTCAATGTGTGCAAAAGTACCTATTTACAGGTTCTAGAATGAAACCTGTTAAACTTGACCATTCTGCCAATTTTTTTTAATCATGAGAATCTGATGGTTCTTTTGAGCACCCAAAACATATGATGAGAAAAACAACCCCACTATTTGCACACCTGCGATGTGTGCTTATTAGCACATGTGAGGTAATTACTGGCATAAAATAGTAATCAGCTCAGGATTTTTATCTACATGTTGATCTGACACTTTTCTAACGAGTCAGCAGATTTACAACTGATCTGCTACTGTTCTTTGTTTAGGGTGAAATTTAATTCTTCTTGCAACATTAATTTTCTAGTTGTTTTTTTTTCTTTGAAACAATAGAGCTTCAACTTGAGAAAAGGTCCTTAACTATTTCCTTGCTAGCGGTGACTTGATAACCAGGCCCCCAGATAAGAGTGCTTAACTGAAAATCATTTTCAAAGCATATGTTGTGGGTACTCAAAACACATGATTAGACTGTTGGATAAGAAAATTATCGCAATTTTATACCAAAAAATTGCTTAACTGGTACTATGGATAACCTTTGCAAACAGTTTGGACCCAGATCAGGACCAGTAGGCAGATTTAAAACCCTTAAGACACCGACAAAAATTAAATACATTTTCTCTTTTCATTGTTTATTTTAGAAACTAAATAAGGGTTTATATTACATATGAAAAGCAGTCTAATCAGGTAAAATTCCAAGCCTTATTTTTCTTGAAAAAAAAATGAAAAAAAAGGCGTAAAAAATGCTGTTTGTTTCAGTAGTTTTTGGCATTTTAAGGGTTGACCATTTTAATTTCGACAATAAAAATATTCTCAATTGAAAGATTTAAAAGCAATAAAAAAGCAAAATAAAAGTCATTTAATTTTCACCAAGCAGGTGTCGCATGTGTCTTGTTTTACTTTTTTCTCTCACCATCAAAACCACAATTTAATTAAAGAATCAACTTATGGAGCAAGCATCTTGGAAAAAAAAACTGGAACAATTTTTCTCAGAAATGTTGTCTGATATTTTCATTGTTTTTATATCACTTGTGAAAATTTCTACCAATGCCTGGGAATCAAAAGAACATTTTTAATCTTATATACATATGTTTAGATAAACAATATTTGAGCCTAAAATTGTTAATATATTCTTACCCATCAGTTTTTACATATGTTTTGGGTGCTCAAAAGAACCATCTCATTGAGACGGTTCTTTTGAGTACCCACAACATATGTTTTGGTTGAGAAATAAGAAAATAAGTTTTTCGATATAACTCCTGTATCTTATAGAAATACATACACTGTAACAATTAATAAATCCCCATATCCTATCTGTTAAAGTACTAGTACTCCTACTATTTAACATGTAAAAGTCAACCACACTGTGATAACATTGACCAGTTCCTGTGAAAATCGACAATATTGACTCTGAAGCAAGTTAATCATACCCTATTTTCCCTCACACCTTAATCAAACAATGATTATCCAATTACCCAAGTCTCTCGAAAAGAAACTGTTCTGATTGGCCATTTACATATGTGCCGCGACTTGAGAATACCTGACTTTACCTGTTTTCTTAGCCTGTCTTCAGGCCCTGTATTAAGACATCTAGCTGAAAGTTCTATAACTGCTACAGAGATAAATTTATGATACTTTATTACTTCCCCATTGCTCAGAATACAGGGCCTGTTGAATTACGTTTTAGAAGCATCCTGTTTTCAGACCGGCTATTATCTGTGATTATTACCTGACCTCTCTAGCAGAAGGTCACAAACAGTTATAATGGGTACTGTCTAAGAGATTAATTATTTTACAACTGGCTCTGCTGATTCCTATTTTATTGCAGAAGCATAACTTATGTTGTGGTCAGACTTTATTCTGGGCAGTTAATCCTTTAAGCGCCAATCATGACTGCAACAGATGACAAAGTATGTTACACCTTTCTTAATTTTCGAAAAAAACACACACAAGAAATGATATTTCATGAGAATCGTCTACCGGCAAAGGATTCTCATGAAATAAACCTTAAGTGACAAAATTTGAAAGTGTCGACTGTTGCAAATTATGGGTGGCGTTTTATGGGTTAATTCCTTGCTTGCTGGGTAATTTCTCATGTAGTGTAGGCCCCTGTGTCGAAATTTGGGCTCCCGTGTGCATTTTTTGGTAAAAGTGATTCTTGTCGATTTTCAACTAGAGAAATATGTGCTATGTAAGGAAAAAGATGTTTACAATTTTTTCTTGCAGTATTAACGTCACAGTGACGTCACAAAATGGGGTACCGTCTTTTCACTTGCACCAAAGAGCTTATATGTGGATGGGTTATTTACACACCTAAAATAATCTTATTTTATGTTTGTTGCATTGAAATGGTTAAAAGCGTCTAGAGAAACACTAAAATGACAGTTTGATTCAATATGAACGTCAATTTTACGTGAAATTGACATCAATTTGACGTCAAAGTGCTGGAAAAAACACATTGCGGACTTAAAAAGAAATTCTGAAAATTCGTGTGTGCCATGCGACTAAAATCAGATCTTAGCATAACTGTTTGTTCCTGGCTAAGCTTTTGAAAAAAGTTAGCTCTCTGATGGTTGGGGCGTTTAACTGCTGCAGCGTGTTGACTACGTTACCCTACATTTGTTAAACAAAATAAATGTAATCAAGGTTGTTATGGTAATACTTGAAATATTCAAATTGGACAAACATTCATGTTATAAACAAGAACATTTCATTCCTTACATATATTTATATTTATACACGTTATATGGGCCCATTGTAATGTCATGTATGTTACATTTTCAGCTACTCCCTTTAAAATCACTGAAATTATGTTAAATACTTTTCTTTGATAAGCTTCCCAGTTAACTTTCAGGTTTTAAATACATCTTCTAAAAGACGAGTAATAGGCCATTATATAGCTGCAAACAGTTTGTTTGTATCACAAAAAACATTTAGAGTTATAAAATGTTAACTATGATGACCCTGAACAAAAAGGTCATTCTTTAATTCAGCATGAAATTCAATTTGAAAACCTTTAAATACCAATACCATATATGAGCCTTCTTTTGATATGCAAGAGTGAAAAGCCATGTTTAACTTCGTTTCTGGTGTAAAATATTAGTTTTGTTTTTGTTTGTACTGCATCATGTAACGTATATTACACATTTCAAGACTGTGTATACATTGCTTTATTCCGTATATTATACGTCATAGGATATTTTATTTCATCTCAAAACTGACTGTGCTTGTTAATTAGGTATCATGATACCAGTCTGTCTGAAAAAATGATTTATCAGTTTGTATTAAGTTCCTACTAATTATCCATGCACATTTACATTTGCAAAATAGTATATTTGAACTTTTTACATCTACAAAGAAATGATTTGCCCAAAATTATAGGTTTTAAAATTCATAAACAAAGGAAATAATAGCACACAAGTAACAACACTTAGAAGGATACATTTTAATTTTCTGTCAAATTAGTAAAAATAGCATTATATTACTGAACAAATTATATTATATTGCCACATGTTTATCCAAAATGTTAACAAAGACGATATATAATGGAGCCAGAAAAGCTAATATATTATGTTAAGTTTAGAGTTTTGTAATATTTTTCTGACGAATTCTGTTCAATTATTTAAAGTAACTGTAATTAGTTATTGTTTATTTGTATACTGGCTTTTAGCTGTGTATGCATATGATGACGCATTACAGACACATTGAAATTAATTTTAGTTTATATACAGCATAGCTTTCGTTGTGCAATCAACAAAACTGTCCATCACATTAAGTAAGTACCTTGTATCACTTGCTCATTCAATAATATCTAAAGAACTGCTTTATTGATGAGAAACATTATTCTGGAAATAGAGAAAGTTGGGTATAGTGGTGAGTTTTACTTAAAGGCCACATTAGATATGGTCATATACAAGGAGATAAGTCAGCTGTTACAGAGATACCAATTTAAATAAAGACTTTTTGGCTAAAATTGTAGCTGGCCAAATTTTAATAGGTGACATTTAAGTTATCGTAAAGTAGATTTTACAACGGCTTTTCGAATGCTGGATAGAAATGTGAGATATTAAAAAAATGCAGTCAAGAGATTAGATCCGATTTAGTTTTAGCAGTAAATGTTTATATACGTGATGTTAATTTCTACTAAACAGAACGTCGGCAAAATATTACAGGAACATCGCAAACATGATAAATGTAATTATTAAAAACACTGTTTAACATGTATATACGTACTTAAGATAATAATGAGTTGTTAACTTGCCAGGACATAGATTGAAAAGGAGCATGCACAATACTAACTGTTCTGCATTCAGATGGCATTCTTCTCAGTATCAACATTGTCACCAATGATAGTCGCACAAAAATGTGCATGAACTTATGCATATCTAATTTGCCATGTATTCTTTTATTCAATTATCTCTTAAAGAAATCATTTCATTTAAATGTACAGGATATCATTATAAATCTCAGAGGTTGATTTAGCAGTGCCTCATTGTTAATTGTGTAATATGTGTGTATGGTTTAGTTTACGAAATGTTCAAGGCTATATTTCAGATTTGTTCTTTGACAGTAGTGCAAACATAAATCACGTTGCTTTTAGATAAAAAATATTTTTGGACTCTTTTACTGTAATTCATAAATAAATATTTGGACTAGCAAATGCATTGTTTAATCACTCATGATGATGCAGAGGGGCTAGCGTTCTAAAATTTGGTCTTCAACTACATACTACTTTCTGTAAACGAGCAGCGGAGGCTCTGGCAAGCCTACCTACACATATGCACAGGCTCATCTGAGCCTTCATTGCTCAACACTGCGACAAGTACCAAAATCAAATGGGCTTATTCCTTTGATCTGTTCTTTCGTCACTAGTAAATCTATTTAGTTTGATTTGAATTATGCAAAGAATTATTAAGCTGCAATTTTTTATTAACGATAATATTCACATTTGACATGCTAAATATCAATTTGATATCATCTGCAACAAAATTCCACTGTAAGACCAATGGGGTCTACTTGATAGGATAATGCAAAATAAATAATCTATCGAAAGCAAATATTTATTTTGAGTCAGCTATTTTAGTAATGGCTACGATATACATGTAATACTAACATTGCCTGTGGGCTTTTCTAAGTGATAAACATATCTCTATCAAATGTTTGACTAAAATGCACCATTAGAACACATGTTATTCTGTTTGAATGGCTCACATGAGTTTAGAAACAGATAGAACAGATGATAAGAAAGTGCAATATATCCTTAAAATTCTCTTGTTATGCAATTTAGTATGATTTAACAATCTTAAAAAAGGTATTCTTTTATCACCAAACTGGACATCGTTCAGATATAAAGCAGTATTAACCATAGGGATAGGCTTGGCGTGTGTCATGCCTTTGGGCAAAAATCGTTAGATTTTCAAATCATTTCAGTTTATTAATTCAAAAGACAAGGATAGATGACTGTTTTAAATTCTCAATTCTTGATTTTGACATATGCTTGAATTGACCAACAATTTCAAATTCTGAATAAGTTTTTATATCAGCATAGTAGTTGTAATTAATAGCTGGTTTCAACAACATGTGATAAATCTTACTTTGCTAGTATATGATTAATATAATTGTGTTATCTAAAATACAATACAATATAATACAATATATTTTATTCAGCATTGAACATATAACAATGTTTATAACCTACACAATAAGTTAACACATCAATGTAGTGAAACAACAACAATAATTTACCTGAGGAGCATCTAGCATTTCTTCTGATATTTTAGGTGCCATAATATGCGTCTTTTATATATCATTTCACAAATAAAAGAGGGAACTATATCATTGTCAGTGAGATAAAAGATATCCTTTAATAAGTATTTAAGAAAATAAAATGCTGTTTACATATTCGATAAAACGCACAGACTTAATAATTTCGTTGTATGTAAATACGGTTCAAATTCCATTCTTTTATTCATCCATGCGTTGTTGGTATTTTCCTTTAATGACAATTATTGACAGTTAAATGGCAATAAATAGCACACTAGCAGTGTAAACTTAAATAGTGTTTCTTTGTATACAATTTAAAATGTATTTAAAAGAAAGTAACGTGTATCACAGTAAAAACAGATCCTTCTACTTTGATAACATCAAATTGCTAGCCATTTGCTTACAATTAAAAGGTTATATTGGCAATATTGGCATGTAAGAATAAGGAATACTTAGATAAGATTTCCAATTATTTCACAGTAACGTAAAATATTTTGCTATTTCGTGGTATCGTCCCAACCGCTAAAGATTTACCATTCATTATTGTGTGGCTTGCAGAATGTGGTTTAGAAAAGTATAGTGTACAAAACTCCCCTAGGAGCTATTTGGGTAGTCCAATGTCTAGTGACAGTAATGCATTAAATAGTTATTAATTTAAAGTAACATATATAACTGTAACATCATAGTAATGTATTGTTTAAATTCATACCGGTTGTTCCCTTTCTTTAAAATGTTTTAAGGCAAACAGCATGTCGATAAATAATAAATAGGTATAACTTGGTAATTGCAAAATAACGTAGTGTACATGCCTGTTTAAATATATGTCAAAGAGTTAACGTATGTCATTTTGCATATTATATAATGTAGCTTAAGGAAATTATAGTGAACTATATCTTCCCTGCTGTGTGGAGAGGAGGTTCTAGCTATTTGAGCTTTCACTATCACAGAATTTTCATTTTGGTACTGGCGTCACTTTTCCATGTACAGATATCATTTTGAAGTTAATGTAACCTCTTTAAAATCCAGAGTCAAGGTATATGCTCCAAAATCAACATGTCACCAATAAGATTACCACAATTGATCAAACAGTTCATGTGTATGCCTGCTGGAATTCATAACACTCCACTTTCAAGCCTAAATTAAGCTAAAAATGGGTACGTCACTTTGTGACGTCACTGTGACGTTAAAACGCCAAGGAAAAATTGTAAACATATTTTTTCTTAGTCAGGATACATTTTTCTACAAGAAAATGTATGTTTGACACTTTTACCAAAAAATGCACACGGAATTACACAGCGGCCTACACTAATGCTTTTGATGTAGTCTGCTGACATTTTTATTCAAAAAAATCATTCCAAAAACACTAACAAAGTGTCAAATAGTTTAGATCCAGATCAAGGCCTATGTTCTCTCGATTCTGATCTGGATCCAAACTGTTTGCAAAGGTTATCAGCAGACAAATGGTTTCGATCCACATCAGGACCAATGCTCTGTCGGTTTTGATCTGGATCCAAACTGTTTGCAAAGGTTATCAACAGACAAATGGTTTCGATACACATCAGGATCAATGCTCTGTCGGTTCTGATCTGGATCCAAACAGTTTTGCAAAGGTTATCAGCAGACAAATAGTTTAGATCCACGTCAGGACACATGCTGTGTTGGTTCTGATCTGGATCCAAACTGTTTTGCAAAGGTTATCAGCAGACAAATAGTTTAGATCCACATCGGGACCAATGCTCTGTCGGTTTTGATCTGGATCCAAACTGTTTATAAAGATTATCAGCAGACAAATGGTTTCTATACACATAAGGACCAATGCTCTGTCGGTTCTGATCTGGATCCAAACTGTTTTGCAAAGGTTATCAGCAGACAAATAGTTTAGATCCACGTCAGGACACATGCTGTGTTGGTTCTGATCTGGATCCAAACTGTTTTGCAAAGGTTAGCAGCAGACAAATGGTTTTGATCCACATCGGGACCAATGCTCTGTCGGTTCTGATCTGGATCCAAACTGTTTGCAAAGGTTATCAGCAGACAAATGGTTTTGATCTACATCAGGACCAATGCTCTGTCGGTTCTGATCTGAATCCAAACTGTTTGCAAAGGTTATCAGCAGACAAATGGTTTTGAGCCACATCAGGACCAATGCTCTGTCGGTTCTGATCTGGATCCAAACTGTTTGCAAATTTAAGGTTATCAGAAGACAAATGGTTTCTATCCACATCAGGACACATGCTCTGTCGGTTCTGATCTGGATCCAAACTGTTTGCAAAGGTTATCAGTAGACAAATGGTTTCGATCCACACCAGGAGTCTCAGGACCAATGCTCTGTCGGTTCTGATCTGGATCCAAACTGTTCACAAAGGTTATCAGCAGACAACAAAGTAGTCACCAGAACAATATCTTGAGCTAAATATGCAAATGCTTTGTTTATTTGAATAAACGCCCCCTCTCCAGTCATTGCATCCCCTATATCCTAGTGATGTAAATATATTTACATTTTCAAAGCAAGCCTTTAATGAATCTTTAGATTTTTGCAACCGTTCATAACCTCATGAACAACACAAAATTTGACTGACAGCTGCCAAGCTCACTTGCCCATGCAATTCGCTTTAAGCATCGAATTCATTGCCAAATGTGACACTGGTGTTGTGATTGACAGCGAGCCACATCTGAGTTGCATGTGCAAAACAAGCTCCTTGTTTGCTCCATTGGCTGTCCGTGTCCACACTGGCCGTTCCCCTTTTCCGTTCTACACTCCAACAAAACCGTTAATACGATGGAATATTAAATACAAAATTGTTTTATCTCCTAAATTATAAATAAGTTCTATATATTAGTTATTTATAATAAGCAATTAATTCAATTTTTGGAAGGTTCATGGAATCATGAATACCTCGGGTCTCTTGCAAAGTTAACGTGAAACCCGAACATGGAATCATGAATACTTCGGGTCTCTTGCAAAGTTAGCGTGAAACCCGAAGTTTCACGTTAACTTTGCAAGAGACCCGAAGTATTCATGATTCAATGAACCTTCCAAAAATCGAATTCATTTCTTAAATACATTTGGAAAATAAAATGAGATTTAAACTGACCTGGCAAAACCATTTTTTTTAAATTTTATTTCCATGTAAAAAGAAAATATATCATATTAATCCATGCTTCTTTTTACGTTATTCCAATGAATATAGTCAAATTAAGGAAAAACATGCTTATTTATGTTTCTGTTCCTAAACGCCCGAAATATCATTATTCAAGTTAACCGACCAGTATTGTGCGAAAAGGGTGTGAAATAGTTTTGACTGTTTTGCACAAACAGTGCAAAATCTGATCAAATGCTGCGTTATCTGGGTTTTCACTGTTAGCTGATGTCCCATAAAAAGGAAGCTAGGCTGAAATAGGTTAAATCAAGTATATCATACTGCACAAAGTGCTAATGCATGTTGGTGCAATAAGAAAGTTATTGTATGTTTTTTTGCGTCTGTGCGGGAGATAATCCACTGGCTAAAGCTTGTGGATTATCGTCCTGTATAGATGCACAAACAATACATTGTATCATGACTTTGGCGCATTTCCTATGATCTATGTTGTTCATTAATTTCGACAAGACCCTGCCTTTTTGAGGGGAGAAGCTTCAAACTGTATTCTTTTTTTCTCTCTAAATTTGGAAGCTATTGAAGATATATCCCCAAAAAAACTGTTTCAAAATTTCTTTCCACGGCAGGTGGTGATCACAAATGCACTTAATATTTATATCAAAGTTTGTTTGGATTGCCAAAACCGCCAAAACGATGCTTGCAGAATACAAATATATTGCCATCGCCAAAATGTGTAATTTTAGATCAAAAATATAGTTTTGGGCGATTGTAAATGCAAAATTGCAATCTGTTTAATCTCACTGTTGCTAGTAATAGCAGCAGCAGCAACAGCAGCATCAATGTTTCAGACTGGAGCCAGTCTAGAGCAATTCTAACAATATCTGTTCAAATACATACACGAAGATTTTTCTGGCATATCAATGTTTCAGACTGGAGCCAGTCTAGAGCATTTCTAACAATATCTGTTCAACAAATTTCAAACCCCAAAAGCCTAGAAAATCTTGACTGATAGTCAAACCAACTGACCACAGAGCCATAAACCTTGAAACATTCTACTGCTACTGTATTTCTGATTAGTCAAGGCTTATTAACAATGACCTCACTGAATGAGATGAAAATTTCCAGCTTTTAAGACCGTTAGACAATTTCATGCTCCAGCGTAATTCCCCAGACCAGTAAATAAGACAGTCAGTGATTTTTTTTTCAGAGATATAAATGCTTGTATATGATGTGCACATATTTTACTATTTTTCTATTTACTGGTCTGATACCAGTCTACTGTTTTCTCTGTTTCTGACAAAGCGAGACTCAAACCAGTCAACCCAGCTACAGAGACTAGTTAGAAAATTGAAATTTCGCATGAAGCAAGCTTAGATAGGATACTTTCCAAAAAGCGAATAACAAAGGCGCTGATCAGTCTGTGCCGTCATGCACAGGCTGGTCTGCGCCTTTGCTGTTTGCATACCCCCGAAGACAGGTTTTCTTGTGTTGAGATTATGGGCCTGGTTGCGAGAAAGCCTACCTTCAGGGTTCCTGACCTGGTAACCCTCAAACCATGCAGTCTGCTCGGCTACAGTGACTAGTAAGAGAAGTCAAATAATTCATATAGCAAGCTTAGTCATTATACTTTCGAGAGTGCTAATCAGATTGTGCAGACTGTGTGTATGCGCAGGATGGCCTGCTACTATATTGTTTGCATGTAATAGTCAGGTTTTCTCGCGTCAAGGCCACATACACAACATACTGTCATTGATAACATAGGGCCAGTTAAGCAAAAAAAAACACCCACAACATATGTTTTGGTTGAGAAATAAGAAAAATAATTTTCAGCTCGCACTCTTATCTGGGGGCCTGGTTCATTAGAATTAACTGCAGCTGATTCATATGGAAAACATACAAGTTTTGGAGCAGAAATATCTTTAATTGAAAATTTCAGTTAAATGCTAAGCGGCATCTACATGTATAAGCTGCAGCATGTCGTGTGCTATGTACAACATGAAATCTAAGCCTAATTTCGCTAAAAATTTAAAATGACTTTTGCAAATGTGTGCATCAGTCATGGTTCATTCTATCTTAACTTAATTTTGCATGTTACCGTATACACCGTCTGCATATTTTCTTTACAATTTTTTTTCTTTAATTCTTCAAAAAATCTTCCAGGAACTTTAATACCCCCCAAAAAGATTAATGATCAAACAGTTTGGATCCAGATCATGTCCATACTGTTTGTAAAGGTTTATTCAGTAGACCACAAAAGTTGCCACTCACAAAAGTTGCCGCTCACGGTTAAAAGAGTCCACAATTGGGTATGTAAGCTTGGGTTTCACTCCTATTTCCTACTTGTAACACTGGCGTGAAAGTAAATAACAAGGTTCAATAAAATCTTGGTTAAAATTGACCTGTCCACTAATTTATCAAAGGTAATTTCAGGGTACAGCCCATAAACATTTCATTTATCCACACTCAATTACTTATTTATGGACTGTGTCTAATGCCAATTTCATCCCTCCTTTCTAAGATGGCTATTCATTGTTCAGAGAAAAAGCAAAGAAATTTTACTGCCTTTGAACAGTTATTTTTTCACACCATGAATAAGTTAAGCAGAAAGTTGCACCCATCTACCCCAATTATTTCAATAAATTGAGAAATTTCAGGTAAGTTTCCAGTGCACAAATGGCACAGCATGGCAAAAGATTATCTATACCCAGCCAGGTATAAACATGTTACACTTGTATATGAAGCATATTACTATTGCTTGCAGCGACTTTTGTCGTTTGATTATAACCGTTGCAAACAGTTTGGATCCAAACCTTTTGCCACTCTGAATAGTTACTATTTAAAAAAAGTCAGCAGACGAAAACAAAGCATGAAAAAAAATCACAACATGCAAAGATCAAACATGTGACCAAACAGGTAAAGTTAAATGCAATTTATAATATTTCGAACATATTATGCAAATTATTAATACATCTAACAATAACTTAACTTTGCTCACCACACAAACGCAAGCGGTGGTGACAATCTACTAAACTCAAGCTGAAATGTTTTTCAACCTATTTTTTCGCGATAACTTTATGCCGCGTCATTTTTCAAAAATCTTATCCCAATGAACAACATCCAAGATGCTGCAAATTATAACCTCTGTGCATAGATGCACCCTTTGAATATTTTAAGAAAGGCACAATAACCCAAGTCAAAGAAGTCAGTCAAAAAGGTACATTGCACTGCCCCAATGCACTTATTAAAGCGATGTATGGCTTGTTCAAATATAATGGAAATTGCGCCCGATTCATTCATTCGTGCGTTAAGCTAGTGGGATAATCTCAAAACCGTCAATTTTGGAGCACACAGAAAATTGGCATCGTGAGAAAACACAATCTTTGTTCCAACAAATGAGCCTGCTTGAAGTTGATTCTGCATATGCACGGTCAATTCTGAGCACGCAAACACCCTTGAACAACGGGATATTTGCCGTTAACAACTATTTTTTTGAGATTACCCCTTTCTGTCATGCCTATACAAATTGTACCTGTCAGTAAAAGACTTAGAAATTTTGGATAGATTCAATTTATTGCAAAATTTTCATCTAAATACTCAAAATTCTATTTGTGCAACAAGGAGAAGTTGGCGGACAGTCTCCTGTACAACTTTCATCGCGAACACATTTTGCTGAAATTAAAGATAAAAATGTTATTGTGAAAAATTAGTTCTAAAAACATAACATATTTTAATGGCAATAGTATGTGTAATGGCTAATTTGCTTCTAAACTGACAGAAAATGCTGAAATTTTGCGCTATAACTTCTCCCTATCTGACAGTCACTTCTCCCTAATTATCCTGGAGGGAGGGAGTAGTCACTCTTCTCCCTACTGTCAGGGCCCAGCTTGAACCCTGAAACTGTCTGATGTTATTCCTAAAAGATTTTTTGGAAACATTAAGTGAAAACATTAATTTGAAAAACCAACATTCTTTCAATGTTACAGTTAGAAGTTCTTTCCACAATTTGCAAGAAATAACCCAATCAATTGCTCTCAAAATAGCCAAAACTCAAAAGAGTTTTGGCTATTTTGAGTGCAATGCAATAGAGTTAATTAATAATGTTAACGCATGATGCTACATTAGATCTATTACTGTCCTGTCAGCCAAGAGTGACAGTGACATCATGTTTTGTTTACAAACTTATTAGGGACTAAGAATCGATGGATCACTTGTGTATTAATCCTATCCACAGGATAGGATTAATACACAAGTGATCTATCGATTCACATAAGCTCAAGTGGAGTGTACAATTTAATGTTTTACTTAACAATTGTAAACAAAACAGTATGTTACTGTAACTCTTGGTTGGCACGACAGTAGTTAGAGAACTTTTAATACATACCTGAAAGCCTTGTAGTAATCTCCCCTTAACCTTGTTGTTACCTCCCCTTATCATCTCAAGTGCCACCAGATGTCCCTGTCATCATTATCAGGACAATGCACTCGCACCAGATTCAGGTTGTTTACTGCGCATTTTTCTTCTACTTAAAACATTCTCAGCTCTTTTCAGGATGCCTCTTTTTTTGTTTTACGAACAATTGCAGCAAAAAGGGAAGATCATTCATTAAATAAGAGTCACATAATTTACGAGTAATTTTTTTCACAGCAGCTTAAATATTTTCACTAATCATGTTAATGTATTTGATAGAAAATCTGGCAAGACGAACAAGTTCACTCACACATCAGCTGCCTGACGAACCAAGAATGTTAATTTGGTTTTTCTTTTAACTAAGATCTCAACATTAAACAAAACCACCAGGAAAAAATCAATTCCAATTCATTCTTGTCTCATGACCCAAACTGCCAAACAATGAGACAGGGCCTTTTCTAATCTTCTTTTGACGGAGCAGTAGCGTTTTACTGAGTTTGCGATGTCACACACCGGACATGGAACTGACCCAGGATCCAATCCAATCTTCGTAAATTGAATTCTGTCGCCGACGTCTTGACAGGTTAGTGCCTGCAATATATAAAAAACATTTGTATTAACCCATTTCTGCCAAATAAGCTTGTTTTTAATTCCTTGCCTGCCAGTGATACAGACCTTCGCAATGAGTTTAAACCCAAATCAAGCAAAAAACAACCCAGCCTGATCTGAGCTCAAACAATAGAACTTCATTATAGGTTTTAACAGGATACCACCTATACTGTCCTGCCAGCCAAGAGTGACAGTGATGTCATGTTTTGTTTACCAAGTTATCAGGGACTTGGAATCGATAGATCATTTGTGTATTAATCCTATCCGCAGGATAGGTTTAATACACAAGTGATCTATCGATTCACGTTATCAAGGAGTGTACATGACAGTAGTTGCCTTTCAGATTTTCATGATCCTAAATGTATTCAAGTCATTGAAGTTTGGTTGTACACAGTAACCAGGTTTTAACTTATCTGCACTTTCATAATATTCTTTGGAAATCTCTGTCACCATAATGTTTGGCAACGCTGTCCAGTGTAAGAAGGAGTTAAGCTTCAAACTCACTTCCTGGTGAATGTTTTCATTGGTCCTCAGATCTGGGTCCAAACTACTTGCAAAAATATTAGCAGATGCCAGCAGACAATTCTCATGAAATATCATGCCTTACTTGTTTTTTTTAATAAGTGGCAAAATTTGAAATTGTCGTCTGCTGCAAAATGTAGGTGGCGCTTTGCTCAGAGTCCTCTGCTGCAAATTTTTGGCGAGATTTTTTATGATTGAAGCCTGCAAATATCCTCATATGGCCAATACAGGATTCAATTTAATTAAGTAGGTTAGCAGGTTTAAGATCGGAGCTGAACGGAATGAGTGCCTGTGACACAGATTATCGATATTGTCAATTTGCACTACAGCGCACCGTTTATATTAAGCAAAATGCATTCTGAACAGTTATAACCGTATTGATTTTGACCATGAATTACGCAATATTACTAACTCTTAAAGCGCCAAATACGACTGCAGCAGACGATTGATTTGGCGACATGTTCCCCATTTTTCGACAAAATTAAGGTATGATATTTCATAAGAATTGTCTGCCAGCAGACGATTCTCATGAAATATCATGCCTTATTTGTTATTTTTGAAAAAGCAGCAAAATTTGAAAGTGTCATCTGCTGCAAATTATAAGTGGCACTTTAAGGGTTAAGCCCTAGATAATTTGATTTTTTAGATTGATTTCGTATGCAATGTTCCATAGACCAAGACAACATTATTGAACTTCATCTTTTGTACCTGCTTGACTCTCTGCATGCTGGGAAATTTTGTATGCTTTTTGACGTCTGCTGACTTTTTTCAAAATCTTTGTTTCAGCGGCAAACAGACAGCTTGCAAACTAAAGTCCAAACTGCAAACTTTATCCGAGAGTAGACAGCCCTATACTGGGTTACGAGAATTTCTGCTTATTTTTTTCAAAATCAACTTATTCAAAACATTCTTTCAGGAACAGTTCAATTATGTTGGTCCTGATCTGGGTTCAAACTAATTGAAAAGGCTAACAGCAAACGACAACAGTCACTGCTAGCAAGGAAAGATTTATACCCTGTTAAGATGTGATCAAAGTAAGTATGGGTGCAAAGATCAGGAATCGGTGCAATCAAGTACCACACCTGACCCAGGATACCTATGAGAAAGTGACAAACTCACAGTTATACAACACAAACGAGAGCCAAGAGGTCAGCCCTTTCCCACCAGGTGACCACAAGGCACAAATAAACAGACTCGCACATAGGCATAACAAATACAAGACAGAAAAAACATTTAAGATCCACAAAAGAAGTACTGCCTTGGAACGGTCAGTAAAATATTTTACTGAAGGGAACTAAAACGGGAAATATACACATGGCTGCATCATGTGTTCCTTCGTTTCCTGCAAAATTACCTAGGACCGATACAAACTGTTCAGATGGAGAAATATACCACATCAGAATCGGAACAAGACTTGGATTGGTCCTGGTCCTAGGTTTTGGGGTGGTCCAAGTTGTACCGGTTCTGGATCGTTCCAAGTGTTTAGACGAATAAATTTGTTTAACTCCAAGCCTTTTTGAAAGGTCATGGTTCGGAACGAACTCTTCGTCTAAACATGGTACAAGTCATCGTCTAAACAAGGTATAAATTAGACTGGCTCCATGAGTCCTTAAAGCAATTTTTCATCAATGTGTCATATCATATACTTGCAGTCAGTCTAACTCTGATGCTCTAAGAGCCATCAGAGTTAGACTGGCTACAAGTATCATATATGATATGACACCTTGATGAAAAATTGTTTTAAGGACTGGAGCCAGTCTAGGTATAAATCTGACCCAATTCTCATTCGTCTATCTGGTCCAAAATTCTTCTGTTATGAAACGTTTATAACATTTAAGGTCCAAATAGTTGAATTGTAACCAAATACTGGATTCAATGAAACTTAATTGTAAACAGATAAATTTAATGAAAACTGATAAACTTTAATCTAGTTGCTGGGCAGACATTTAATAAATCAAGAAGAAAATTGACAAACTCAGTCATTGTGATCTAGCTATTCACTAAACAAACTACAATAATTCTGTCACAGAATTCATGTTTAATAAAATTTGGTCATTTGGTTTGTGGTTTAACATGTCAAGGGTTCATACAGGCAAGATTGTGTAAATTCAAGGACTTTCCAAGGACTTCTAAAAGACTTTCCTACTGTTTTCAAGGACTGAATACTTAAGACACATTAAAATTCTACTTCAGAAATGCGCTAGAGTCCATTACTAAAGATTTTAGTTCAAGGAAATTAGCTATTTGGTGCAGCATATGCTGCACCAAATAAAGGCATCACAATTTTGTACTGATTTAGGTCTCCAAAGACCATGCTGAACCCCCTGTAAATGGTTAAAATTCAAAGACGTTTCAAATACAGTCCTGTATATTCAAGTACTTTTCAAGCCTGTGCCAACCCCGATGTCAGTCAACAGAGATGGTCAGTTAACCTAGCAACAATTTTGCTGTTGAAGCTGATACTAAGGAACCAGTATTTTACTTATTACTGCCAACAGATCTTCTTGAATCGACACTGACCATCTCGACATGACCATAGCTGTTGACTGGGACGCAAAGCAACAAACCAAAACCAAATCTTGATTCAGCAGAAGGAGAGGAATGACCCTGGAAAATATTTCATGATCTATCTCCACGAAAGTATGGCGACAGAATGGGATCAAACTCAGGACCCTTGGATCAGCAATCAGACTCACTACTGATCATCATTGCTCCTTAAACCTTCAATTATCTTTCACAGATTAAACTACAAAGTATTTAAAGGGACAGGCATTCTTTGCAAGTGATCTGTTTTCTGAATCCTCCCTACCAAAAGATGCAGCATGCATTAATAAAACCCAAAGCATTGCTCAGTAGGCTGACAGCTGTTTTGCATGCAGGTCATCTCTTTTTTACTTGGTAACATATCAAAAATTTCCTTCCTTAAAAACCCTTTCTATTTCTAAATTGCCTTTGTATCACTGAAATACTGTTGAAACTGACCGTAACTCTACAATGGAAATATTTGTCATTTTTTAGCATTTTAGGATTGGAACTATAATGTCATTTTCTGTCTTTCCAGGAATGGAATTAGTAATCATTTTTGTCATTTAAGGAATGGAATTATTTGTCATTTCCTGACATTTCCAAATATTATGTCAGAAAATTCCATTGCATCATTTGTATTTGGAATTTAGTCTCATCTTTTGGGACCAAGTGCCAAATATTGATAAAAAATGCTTTTCCATTTAACATTCCATATATTGACAGAAATTTCCAAAATCAGATTCCAGAAAATTTTTTGTCAAATAATTCTGCCAGAAATTTCCACAAAAATTCCAATCAAATTTTGAAAGGTAGTAACAGGACCCGGCAGACAAAAATAAAGAAAATGCATAATCTATATATTCCCCTTTATCTATATGTCTACGCGACTGATAGATTGGCAGACAGAGACGTAAACATATAATCCCCCACCAACCCAATTTAACTGGTTGGAGACTATTAAAAAACCCTGGTAAGGCCAGAATTTTTGTATTAGTTGATTTACAGGATTTTTTTTCCGATTTAGGCTGGGGGGACGAAAAAAAAAATAAAATAAAAAAGCTCTGAAAATGACCAGTTAACTGGTCATTTTCAGAGCATTTTTTTTATTTAATATTTTCAATTTTTTTTTTTTAAATTAAATAGATATAGGTAAACCAACAGTCTGTATTAAATCTTTAAATATTTTATCATTTACCTAAAAATCTGGACAGGACAATCACTTTTTACAGTGTCACTCTCAAAAATACATAGACAGAACCTCAAAAATATATTATTTTTTTCAACAAAACAAATAATATTTAGAGTCGGCGGATAAAATAAAAAATTTTTTTTAGAAATTAAATTTTATTTTTTTCCTACTTTCGGGAAAATTACAGTTCGTAAATCAACTAATATAAAAATTCTGGCCAGCTGACCTGTTAGCAAACCCAAGAACATGTCAATGTGCCTAGCAATTCAAAAGTTGGTGATAAGATGATAACATAAAAGTAACATTCTGATTAGTCAACTTTCATCAAACAATACCCAAGATGATAGCCCATAGATAGCCCTTAAGTGTGTTTGTTTTCACAGCCGCCCAAGAAAGGCAAGAGAAACTAACTTCTTAGGTTTTGATTTTTTATGTCCCAGTCAACAATTTTTCAGTCATGTCCAGGTGGATCTTCCTGGGTTGAATCAGTACTAAGCAGAGGATCAAGTGTCTTGCTCAAGGACATAACACAGCGTCTCCAGGGAGGCTCGAGCCCGCAACCCCTCTATCTCGAGTCAAGTACTCGAACTACCACTGAGCCTAATAAGGTTTTTATGTTAGCAGCGGCTTTTGATATCTGCTGATAACCTTTGCAAACAGTTTGGCAAACAATTTTGGGATGCAATAAATTCAATAATACATATGTTAAGAGCATGAGTGTTCTATTCTAAATATCAAATGACATTAAAATTACAGTGAAATCGTGTTTTGGGGGTGAAAACAGTCATTAAATCGCAACGTTGCTATATTGATGTCATTACATAATGCTACATGGCGTTTGAACGCTCCTCCCATGCAGAATAAATCAATTATGCGATAAAGGATAGGAAAATGTCTGTTTTTTTGTGTTTCACACAATTACAGCAGCATGATCAATGGATCCTCATTTCTGAAGGTCTTATCAACTAAAAGCAATTCCAGGGAAATGGAGAATGCTTTCTCAGGTAACAAGTTTGTAGCTCCAGCAGAGATAGTTTGGCATCAGTATCTGGAAAATGTCATAAATCACGTCAGAATAATTGTTGACTCCCTCCAATTATCTCTAATAATTATGACATAACCCTCAGTCTCCTTCATGAATATTCATGCTAGGCTCCACCCACTATGAATAATTATATAAATAAACTTTCAAATTGCTACATAGAACAAAGTTATTACTTGCCAGTTCCACTGGTGTAGGATACCATATTTCAATAAGCAAACACTGAGTAGACCCTGAGCTGTCTGATCTTGGTCTGCTCTGTTTGCAAAAGTGTTTAAAGATAAAGGGATAATGTTCTTCATCACTTGAGCACTCTGATCCAGACCCCCTCCGTCTCTTTCCCCACTTTTTGTATATTGCTGAATCGTGGTCTGCTGATTACGTTCCCCTGATCTGCACCCAAACTGCTTGACACTTAAAGTATTCCTGAGTTTTGTGGGGTTATTTTTCATTTTAATAAAAGCATGCACAATATCCAGTTTGCAAAGATCTGAGCACCACTTTGCCTATCAGTGAGCAATATGATGAAGGCAGTTGATCTGGGTCTTCACTTTATCCCAAACAAAAGTGTTTTGTTTCAATATTCTTATGTTCCAGCCTGTACCTGGCCGTATAGTGTCTAACTGCAGATACGTGTCTGACTGCAGATCTTGATCCCTGCCCGGTCCCATACTTTCGTGCAGATTGATACTGAAATAATTTCTACAGACAATCTCTTCCCTTTGGCTGATTAAAGAAGGGTTGTTGTCAGTAACAAGCAAAAGTATGCGCATGAAGTGCTGGTAAACCACTTTGTCAAGCTTGCCCAGGAAACGGTGTGGTTAGGTGAACTGACCATCCAAACATGACCATAGCTCTTGACTGGGACATAAAGAATCAAACCAAACAGATAACACCCCAGTCAACAATTTTTCAGTAATGTTGGGATGGGTCTTCCTGGGTTGAACCAGTACTAAGCAGAGGATAATGTGTCTTGCTCAAGGACACAATGCAGTGCCTGCAGTGAGGCTTGAAGATTTCTACCACTGACCCACTAGGCTCCTCTACTACTGGCAGGGTTCCCACAGAAATTCAAAAACAAAATTCCATGATTTTTCCATGATTTTCCATGATCAACATTGTAATTTCCATAACTTTTTAATGCACAGCCTCTAACCTCTCGTTTTAGCAGCATCTTCACCACGCTGAGCATAAATGTGGAATGCAGCAACAACAGGATGCTTATTCTACATGCATACCTTTTGAAATAATTGAAACTTGAAACCACCAGTAGCCAGAAAACTAGCTGTCGGACAGCTAGTTTTCTTGCTACTGGTGGCTTAGTTAAATTATTTTAAAAAAAATCCATGATTTTTCCATGATTATTCAGGTTTTTTCAAATTCCATGATTTTTCCATGCATGGAACTTTTTTTGGTGAATTTCCAGGTTTTCCATGATTTCCAGAGCTTGTGGGAACCCTGTACTGGAGAGAAACTGCAGCTGCTTTTTCCTTCAAAATACTGTCTGTGACGACAGGAATTGGCCAGAATTAATAATACTACCATGTGAATATTACCAATATGATGGATGCACTAAAAAAAAAAGTTAAAAGCCACTAAAAGGCCAGACCCAATAGAATTTACAAAGTGATTTAGAGCCTTGTAATTATAAGCATTTCTCATCAATTATCCAATTAAGATTCCAGAAGGCACTCTTAGAATCCTTCTGTCCATTAATAAATCAATGCTGACAGACAATTCTAGAAAACAGAGTCAACATTAGAAGTGCTGCTTCTGCAGATTTTTAAGAGCTTTCAAGAGCTATAACTGAAGGTCCTGAGGCGCTCACCTGATCTCCTTAATAATGTTAAAATAGGTCAAGGTCAACTACAGTTTTTAATGGAACAAATTTTGTTTTTACCATATACATTTTGGCCAAGTGACCTAAACAATCTAATGAATAATCCATCAAACAGCCCAGTGATTTCTGAGAAAAAATGTTTAGATAGGTATGTGGCAGTCCAAATGAGTGGCCTTGGATAAAATGTCACAGGTCAGCTTGACATTTGGTACTTACTAGTAATAAACCATTGTCGCAATAGGTTTAACTAATATGAATTTGGCTGGCTCAGTTATAGAAATGAACATTTTAAGATTTTCTCCATGTAAATGCATAAGGAATCAAATTTGACCTTGCCATAAAGTAGGTCAAGGTCGACCTAGATTCATCATTTGTGCTAACTTGGTAGGGCCCACATCCCCAATCCTACATACCAAGTCCCAAAGCCAATGGGCTTTTGGTTCCAGAGAAGAAGAGATTTAAAGAGTTTTTACCATATATGGGAATGGTGGCCATGTTAGCCATGTGACCATAACAATTTGTATAAGTTTTGGCTAACCAGTCATAAAGAGATGTCAAATGAAATTTGCCTTCAATTGGCCAAGAATTATCTGAGAAAACTATGTTTTAATATGTTGATGGGACTCCAATATAAGCGACCTTGGCTGAAAGGTCAAAGATCAACCTTGACCTTTAAACTTATTTATAGACACTAGATTGAACATATCAAGTAAGAATAATGACTTTGGCTTCCACAGTATTCAAAAAATCAACTTTTCAAAACATTTCCCATTCAAATGCATTAGGAAGCAAACTTGACCTTGATGTTAAGTAGGTCAAGGTCACCCTAGGATCATCATTTGAACAAACTTGGTAGGCCCCACATCCCCAACACTACATACCAAGTCTCAAGGTCACTGGCCTTCTGGTTCTGGAGAAGATTTTCAAAAGGTTTTTACCATATATGGGCGTGGCGGCCATCGTTGTCATGTGACCAAAATATTTTGTATACATTTTGGCTGACTTATCATAAGGAGTCTTCAAATAAAATTCGAGCTCAATTGGGCCAATGGTTTGTGAGAAAACTATGTTTTAATATATTGATTGGACCACAATATGAGCGACCTTGGCTGAAAGGGCAAAGGTCAACCTTGACCTTTGAAACTTATCTATAGCCATTGTCTCATTAGTTTCAACATATCAAGTGCGAATAATCACTTTGGCTCTAACAGTATTCAAAAAATCAACTTTTCAAAAAAAATCCCATTTAAATCTATTAGGAAGCAAATTTGACCTTGACCTTAAGCAGGTCAAGGTCAACCTAGGATCATTATTTGAACAAACTTGGTAGGCCTCACATCCCCAATGCTACATACCAAGTCCCAAGGTCATCGGCCTTCTGGTTCTGGAGAAGAAGATTTTTAAAGGGTTTTTACCTTATATGGGCATGGCGGCCATCTTGGTCACGTGACCAGGAACATTTGAACAAACTTTCGTTCCCCCATCCTAAGGAGTCTCCATATGAAATTTGAGTTCAATTGGCCCAGTGGTTTCAGAGAAGAAGATGTTTGAAAATCTTGATGGACGGACGACAGATGGTATACTAATAGCTCACCTCAGAGCCTTCGGCTCAGGTGAGCTAAAAAATATCCCTTATCTAAGGTCTTTTATTTTCTATGCTCTTCTGTTCACCAACCCCAAAAGGGTTCACAAGTTCATATCACAGTATAGAGGATGTAGCTGCCTATATGAGGCAGTAGCTGCCTATATGAGGCAGTAAGTGGGCGGAGCTTAGTTACTTTGCAGATTATTATTTTTTGTTTGCAAATCAAATGACAGTCCAACTGCTTGTCTGAATAGCAAACAGGGGAGACCCTGATCTGACAGCTTAACCAGAAGCAGTCAGATCTGGGTCTGCACTGTTTGTATATGCCTTATTGGCAGGCAATTAGACTTTGAAACTTTAGAACATAATATTTACCATAGGTTAGCTAATAAGCTGATATAAGAGCTGTCAATCATTTTACAGGTAAAGTTCTTAGCAAAGCAACAGCCAATCAAACTAACTTAGATGATAAGAGCTGTCAATCATTTCAAAGGTAAGGTCCTTTGCAAAGAAACAGCCAATCAAATTCACTAAGCTGATATCATAAGAGCTGTCAATCATTTCATAGGTAAAGTTCTTAGCAATGCAACAGCCAATCAAATTAGAGGTAATAGCTACAGGAGCTGCTGAAGGTGTTAACTTTTTGGTGGGTACTGGGTTTATGAGGCTATGTTTTATAGCCCACTCTTGCCTTTAAACAAATATTTTGTAATGCAATTATAAATATTCTTTTTTCAATGACGATTAATTTATCTTCTGTTGCAGTTCTTTAGTAATTGGGTTAAAATATTAATTGTGGAGAAAATTTAGGGCTTGATCTTTTTGCAAATCACCTGCCAGAAGATCCCAGTGAATAATGAAAGCCTAAAATGTCAAACTGTCTTAAGCTGCTGTTAATAAATCAATGGCGGCAGACAACTATAGACATAACAGTCAACAATAGAGAAATGCAGTTTCTGCAGTTTTCAAGATTTCTTTTGAAAGAATGGATTATATCCATAAGAAAATTACCTTACATAAAAATAGAAGCTGATAAAATAAGTTGACTATTTGGAAACGTCTTAACCATTCTAGACACTTTCTCAATACCAGTAAACTGTGAAATACTTTGGCAAACAGTTTCAGGCGACATTTCATCAGGGTCTGCACTGAATGTTAAGAAAACAAGACTAAATTCTGCTCTGGACCTGTGTCAGCGGTGCACATCTTCAACCTTTATTCTTTTAGGCGCGTTGCTGAAATTCAAATTTTCGAAAAAACTTACCTCATCGTCATAAAGGATAAAACAGGTCTTAAATTTAAGATGAATGACTCTACTTTATTTCTGATTGGGTCGTACGCTCAAAAATTGGTAGCATCATATTAAAGAATGGGGAGATAACTCAATGTTTGCAAAAAACGGAAACGTAAAGTACGGTTTTTAAACTGATTTTGTATTGACAAAAAGACGTTCTTTTTCGCAAATTATTTTATTTTCTAAAAGTAAGTTTACTGCCATTTATATTTGTATGAGTTTTATTGATTTTTATAAATTTAAACATAGTTTTTCGGGGGGATAACTCTTACTACCCTATAAAATTTAATATTTTCGTCTATATTATTTCTTGTAATACCGTTATATTTAATCAGAACCCGCAAAACTTCATAATTTCTAAAACAATTGTCTTTTCGCTTTTCAAAAACATGATTTGCCGCATCCTGATATGCCTGACGGCTCAGAAATTTGCTTCTTAAGTTACCACCCCTGTGTGGAAAAACAGCGTTTTAATGCATTTTTCCAATACACTTGATACGAGCATAAGAGATTCGCTGATTTACTTTTGGAGAAAACTTACATTAGCGTCCTGAATGATGATACATGGCTCAATTAAAGGTAAATATATCTGTACTATCAGTTTGTGAGGATTGTACGTTAAAATCGAGTATCGTCATTCATAAAATGGGGAAGTAACTCTGGTACTAGAAATAATGTAAAACCAGCATAGATGAGCGTCGTCAAGTACCTCCTTGAAATATTGCTTCTCTGCTTTTTTTTTTTACTTTTACTCACACAAAAGTATATCTGTTTGAAATGTCTAGTCTTTCTTTCTTAGATAGATAGAATAGAATTTCAGAAACTGCAATATGACGCTCTTATTAAATATTAATATTATCTAATTTGCATATTCAAGAATATTAATGAAAACGTAAGTAATGAGAAAAAATGTAAGAAAACGTAAGTAATGAGAAAAAATGTAGAATAAATTAAGGGGTGTCACCTACAAAATTACGTATATCATTCAAGACTAAGAATCGTGGTACCAATTTAAAGTTGAGACATTAGCAAAATGACCAACTGAATAGATATACGAATTATCTAATTTGCATACTCATGAATATTAATGAAAACATACGAAATGAGAGAAAATTGGCCGAAAGATTAAGGGGTATATCTACAAAATTACAACTACACAAGCTGCTAAATATCTTATCCTACAAGATTTGGTACCCAATAAAAGTTGAGACAAAACCATTTGACTAAATTGATTAAATATACGAATTATCTCATTTAAATATTCATGAATATTAATGTAAACGTAAGAAATAAGAAAAAAAATGGTAGAAAAATTAAGGGGGTATACCTACAAAATGTCCTATATGTCTGCTGCGTACTAGCCTAGACTACAAAACTTGGTACCAAATAAAAGTTGAGACATTGCCATTTGACTAAAATGATTAAATATGCGACTTATCTAATTTAAATATTCAGGAATATTAATGTAAACATAAGACTTAAAACAAAATTTGTAGAAAAATAAAGGTGGTATACTTTAAAAATTACCAGTACGCTAGCTGCTAACTATCCTATCTTACAAAACCTGGTACCAAATAAAAGATGAGACATAGCCATTTGATCAAAATGATGAAATATACGAATTATCTAATTTGAATATTCATGAATATTAATGAAAGCATAAGAGACAAGAGAAAATTGGTAGAAAAATTAAGGTGGTTTACTTTCAAAATTACCTATATATCTACTGCTAAATATCGCAGACTACAAAACTTGGTACCAAATTAAAGCTGAGGCATTGTATTTTGACCAAAATGATTAAAATATACGAAGAATCTAATTTGAATATTCATATTCATTAATGTAAAAAGTATAAATAAGGGAAAATTGGTAGAAAAATGAAGGTGGTATACCTACAAAATGTCCTATATGTCTGCTGTTTATTAGACTAGACTATAAAATTTGGTACCAAATAAAAGTTGAGACTTTGCCATTTAACCAAAATTATTAAATATGCGAATTATCTAATTTAAATATTCATGAATATTAATGTAAACATTAGAAATAAGGCTAAATTGGTAGAATATTAAGGGGGTATACCTACAAAATTACATGTACTCCAGCTGAAAACTATCCTAGACTATAAAAATTTGTACCCAATAATAAATTAGACATAATCATTTCACTAAAATGTTTAAATATACGAATTATTTAATCTAAATATTCATGAATATTAATGTAAACATAAGGAACAAGACAAAATTTGTAAAAAAAATAAGGTGGTATACCTACAAAATTAACATGACGCTAGCTGATAACTATCCTATCTTACAAAACTTGCTATCAAATAAAAGTTGAGACATAGCCATTTGGTCAAAATGATGAAATATACGTTTTTTATCATTTAAATATTAATAAATATGAATGAAAGCATAAGAAATAAGACAAAAGAGATAGAAAAAATAAGGGGGTATAGCTACAAAATTACTTATATTTCTACTGCCAACTATCGTAGACTGCAAAACTTAGTACCAAATTCAAGTTGAGACATTGCATTTTGACCAAAATAATTAAATTTACAAATTATCTAATTGGAATATATTCATGAATATTAATGAATACGTAAGAAATAAGAGGAAATTCGTAGAAAAATTAGGTGATTTACGTTCAAAATAACCACTGAGTCAGCCGCTAACTATGATTAACTTCAAAACTAAGTACTAAATAAAATTTGAGACATTTTCATTTGATGAAAATGATTAAATATACAAATGATCTAATTCGAATACCCATAGATATTAATTTAAACATAAGAAATAAGACAAAATTGGTAGATTAATTAAGGTGGTATCCCTACCAAATAACCTCTTCACCAGCTGCTTACTATCCTAGACTACAAAACTTGGTACCAAATACTAGTTGAGATACAGGTATGTGACCCTATGACTATAGGTATTCGAAATATCGAATTTTTATATTCACGAATATTAATGAACACATAAAAAGAATAAGTCAAAACAGTAGAAAACTAAAGTGGTTTGACCTACACAATAACCTATATTTCAGCTGCCATATATCCTGGACTACCAACCATGGTACCAAATAAAAGTTGAGGCCTATGATGAATATACAAATTATCTCATTTGCTTGTCTCATGAATGTATAAGGAAACATTAAAAAGAAAGAAGAACACAGAATGATAAAATTTAGTTCTAGTCTTTAATTTGAGAATAGGAAAACTAGCAACTGACATATGCGTAATTTTGTAAGTACACCCCTTTCATTTTTCCAAAATTTTCTCTTATTTCTTATATTTTGATTAATATTTATGAGTGAGAATGTTAGAAAATTTGTTAAATGGACAATTTGGTAAAAGTGCAGTGATTTGGCATTATTTGGTACCAAGAGTGGTTGCCTAAAATAATTCGCAGCTGAGTTATAAGTATCTTTGTGGGTACACCTTTTTATTTTTTGTTTATGATTTCCTAATGTATTCCTTAATTTTAATGAATATGCAAATTTGCTCACTAGCATACTTTACCGCTGAATGAAGCTGCTATGTCTTACTATTGTTTTTTATCGAGTTAGTACTTAAGGATGAGTTTCTGCTGAGATATAAGTAATTTGTAGGGACATACCCAACTGTTTTGAAGCACATTGTTTGTTGCCATGGAAACCACACAATTTCACATAGCTCAAATGGGGTTATTTTGAGGGCAATACTTTAACCTATTGAAGGCGGTCCCACAAAACAATTTGACGCCCATTAGAAGTTGTCCTGAGGACGCAAGGCTGGTCTAATTCGACCATTGGGTACTAAGGAATTTAAATGCTTTTACTTTTGATATATAGATAGTATTACACATTTTGTGGGTATTGCTAGGAAGAATGGACATTATGACGACAGTTAAATCAAAGCTACTTGTTGATTCTCAAAACTCATTTCTCGTTTATCACTTTAAAAGCTTGAACATAGTCCAAAGTAGTGCTATGAATGAAACATTCATTACAATAGCTGGACACTAGATACGCAAAAAGTAAGTGAGTATAAACAGAAAAACACAATCACTACTGCAGATCAACCCACAGCATCGCGAGGAAGAGGAGCAGAACACTTACAGTCACAAGACACCAGGAAGACAGTTAAAGCAAAGCAACTATCATTCTCTTCCTCATCCAGGTGTTAACAAAAATAGAAAGAACACAAATAGATGCATTATAAATCAAAGACCAACAAAGAACCCCCACAAATATTCCGAGGTACATTAAACAATGAATCAACAACAATGTAAGATTCTGTATGATTTTAGCGGCCATCTTGAAAACATTCAAATAAGCTCAATAATACGCCATTTCTCAGCTTGCAAACATTGGTTTTCGGCTTTAGCATACCAAATTACCTTGAAGAAATGTGTCAGACCCTTTGTCTTCAGAAATAAGTCCATACTTGAAACTTTTAAAATTCGTATCTCGTGATTCTGTTTTCTGATAGTATAAAGTTATCTCCCCTTTTTTTCAATATGGCGCTACCAATTTCTGAGTGTGCGACCCCCCAAAAAATAAGTGTAGACATTTATCTTCAATTGAAGACTAGTTTCATCCTTTAGGACGATGAGGTAAATTCTCTCAAAAGCATTCAGAGTCTGCGCCTAATAGTATATCAAGTGTAATGGTGAAATGCACAAAAACTGAGTATTTTTCACACGGGGGTAGCAACTTTGCAAGCGATTTTCCGAACCGTCAAGCATGTCAGAATGCTGTTAATCATGTTTTTGAATAGCAAATTTATATGTTTCGTCGAATTGATAAAGTTTTACGCATTTTTACCAAAAATAACGGTATTATCAGAAACGATATCGAGGGAAATGTTCTATTTTATAGGGTAGTAAGAGTTATCCCTCATTAGCTATATCTGCAAATGAAGAAAATAAGCCAAATTTGATTTAAAAATAAATAAAAGTTAAATTGATTTTAGAAAATAAAATAATTTACCAAAAACTAATGTTTTAACACTGCAAAAAATCGATTCGAAATTCGTACTTCACAATTCCCTTTTTTGCAAGGATAGAGTTATCTCCCCCTTTTTAGATATGACGCTACCAATTTTCGAGCGTACGACCCAATCAAAATTAAAGTAGAGGCATTTAGTTTTGATTTGAGATCGGTTTCATCCTTTATGACGATGAGGTAAGTTTTCTCAAAAAGTAAGCCTCATATGAAATTCAGCAACGCGCCTATTTATGCAAAGCTCTAATATAAAGGAATGAAATCTGTTTGAATTACAGATTGCACACAAATAAACAATGTAAGCACTCCAAAGGTGGTGTAGATGTAATAATGTCTAAGGTCAACACTCCCAAAAATATTATCCAATGTGCACAAAATATAGGGTGCACATGTTCAATGTGTGAGCAATCATAACATACAAAATTTGAATATGAAGGAATGAAAACTGATTACACAAACCAGACACCCCCTAAGCATTTTGATTGGATAAAATATCTAAGTCCAACAGACCTAAAAAAAAATAAGAAAATATTTTTGCACAAAATAAGAGGTGCACATGTTCAATGTATGAATAATCATCATCCAAAGTTTGAAAACTGTTGGAGTTAAAGTGACGCAGGCAAAAACAATATTCAGGGATATAAATACATCATTTCATTGAAATTTTGACCATGAGCTAAGTACACCTTACCAATAAAAACCCATCCCCACACAATTATCATGCAGGGCTATGATATTTGTGAAGTTGTCCCCATTCACTCCCTTAAATTGGGGGGAGGGGGTGTAGCTGCCACAAATGACTGGTGCCTCATTAACAGGTCTGAGGAATCTCGGAAACACAGGATCAAAATTATCGTTCAAATGCGCGACCACACTTGAGATTGGCAGACTTGCTAACAGAGGTAGTTATCCTACAACTGCGTCACAGTTCTGAGCGATAGAAATTCGATTATTGGTTTATCATTTTGGCCCGTTTCCGCTGATTCGATCGATCTTTTTTCAGATGCATTCGGACCAAGGGGTGAGAAGCTAAACTGTAAACAAACAAAATTTTCAGGAAAAAATCACCAAATTGAATCATTTTCTGACAGAAACCCGTAATTTTTTTTCTTACCATTTTCACATCAATTTTATCATTGATTTGCAGCCTGGGCTCTGATGGTTAAATATTTATTTGTAATCTTTTATTTGTGTGTTGTAATGTTTCTGAATCTAGGGCACCAACTCGCAGAAGGCGAGACATGTGGTGATGGTCGTCGTGGGATTGCGCGATATATGAATGACAACAATGATTAACAAAATGGAAGTTGACCATCAAACTTATTTCCCCAGATGATGTTTAGATTTATTTCCCTTTACATGGGCATGCAGTCCGCTATCGCGCATTTACGCGATAATTTACGATCACATGTTTCCAAGATTCCCCAGACCTGATAAATGACCAGAAGGTGTCAACAACGCAATTATGTGTCAAGAATCTTGAGCAGCTTACAGCGGATCTTAGTGAGTGCCAACCTTACCTTTAGATTTTGTTTACACATATTTGATAAAAAGTAAACATCAAACAGCTGAGTTTCTTTTTCTTTGGTTGTTCAAGTACCTAAGCCCTCCAAGTATTAACTCGTAAATCTCTATTAACCTAATATCATTGAACTTGTTGTCTATAAATATATCGGTTTACTGACTATTATTTGCTTTTCTTGTTTACTGAACCTAAAACTATAGACAATAATATATGGGCCTTAATTCATGCAATAAAGATAGGGTAATTGTCTAGATCACTTTCATTAGGTCCTCGACACAAGAAAACCTGACTTCAGGGTTTGTGAACAACATAGGTGCAGACCAGCCTGCACATCCGCCCAGACTGATCAGCACCTTTGTTATTCACTTTTTGAAGAGAATCAGGTCTAAACTTGCAACAGGTGAAATTTCAATTCTCTAGCTGATCTCTGTAGCTGAGGAGACTGGTTTGAGTCTCGCTTTGTCGAAAACCCCAAAGACAGGCTTTGTCGCGTCGAGGCCCAATTAAATTAAACTCTTTGCACACTGGGAAAATTTGTATGTTTTTCATCATCTGCAGATTTTTCAAAAATAATGTTTTCAAAATATTCTTTCTATCAGTGTTCAAAAATTTAGATCCTGATAAGGCTTGATAAGACATTGCTGGGCTTGATCTGGGTCCAAACTGCTTGCAAACCATTTGCAAATGTTATAAGCAGACTGCATTGGCAGGTTGTGATCCAGTAAATTAATGCAAGGAAAGGACATATTTACAAACGTAGTTTATTTACTTCCCCATATATAGGTATTAACTTCAGCGATTTGCATATTTTCTTAATAAGTCATATATAGCTGTGATTGTGATGGCATTTATAGAAAAATTAAATACACCTTTTCATGTCCTACATCAAATATCAGTGCAAATGCATGCTGGTGCAATAAGAAAGTAAATATTGCATGGTTTGTGCATCTGTATAGAAGATAATCCACTCGCTAAAGCTTGTGGATTATCTACCCGTACAGATGCACAAACCAACCATATGCAGACTTATTTATCTCCCAGACTGTTATAGACAGTCCATCCACAAATTCTAAGGACAGAGGGTTGCTAGAAAGAAACCACTGCTGGGGCGTTAATGCTTCCGGACATGCATATATAGTTATATCTGGCTGGCATAGACTGATCAGGCAATCATTTGCGCCAATCTGACCTGCATTTGCTGTGGTTTCTGCCTTACTCACACACTCAGCCCAGGAAAACTAGCAAGGTTCATACAGGCAAGGCTGTGTAAAATTCAAGGACTTTTCAAGAACTTCTAAAAGACTCTTTTACTGTTTTCAAGGACTGAAAACTAATGGAAAATACTGATTTACACGTTAAAATTCTACTTCGGAAATACTAGAGTACATTTCTAAAGATATTAGTTTTAGAAAATTACAAACATGTATAGTATAAAATTGTGGTGCCTTTGTTTGGTGCAGCAATAAATTATGCTGCACAAAGTAAAGGCAACACAATATTATACTTATTTATGTCTCCAAAGACTGTGTTGAATCCTCCTGTAAATGGTAAAATAAAAGGACTTTTCAAGGCGTTTGAGTGTTTTCAAGTACTTTTCAGGGCAAATTTAATTTTCAAGGACTTTTCAAGACAGTCCTGTATATTCAAGTACTTTTCAAGCCTGACTGTGAACCCTGACTAAGCAAGTCCTTCAAGATTAGAATTACCAGTAACAGCTTTTGGGAGACAGGCTCCTCTTCTTTTTTATGCTTCACATCCCAGTCATCAATTTTTCAGACATGTTGGGACGATTTCTCGTCTTCCTAGGTTGAACCAGTCCTGAGCAGCGGATAAAGTGTCTTGTTCAAGGACACAACTACAAAGTGACTCCACTGGAGGGTAGTCCCAATTTAGAATTAACCCTTGAATCCCAGCACTGCTTACCATATGTAATAGGAACCAAAATGTCATGTTGTGTTTTTCACCTGATTCTAAACAGACAATTTTCTTTAGTGCTTTGTTAGTGTTAACAGGCTGTTATTGAGCAACACTCTATAATGGGAATGTGTTTGTTTTAATTTAACAGCCAGCTTCCTACCGCAAGCCAGAAAATAGACTTTTGCTGATTAACAGAGGGACGGCATGCTGAACATAGTGCGAACAGAAATTCAATCCAAGGGAGATACCCGTTCGCTGATGAGCATCTGCTATAGATTTTTCAGGCAATCTCCATCAAAATGAGGTTCAGTAAAACCTGTCTTAAGCGGCCACTCAAAAATAGACAAAACAAAGGTCTTAAAGACAAATGGTAGGTTAATAAAAAGCATTGCAGAATACTTTTGACCTGTATTAAGCGATAATCGGTCTTGAAAACCAATTTTTAGTCTTTTTTGAGTGGCTGCTTGAGACAGGTTTTACTGTTTGTTTGTTTGATTTGATTCTTAACGTCCCATCAACAATCTTTCAGTTAAACAGGGACAGGTCTTCCTGGGTTGAACCAGTACTAAGCTAGGATAAATGTGTCTTGCTCAAGGACCACAACGCTGTGACGCCGGTGAGGCTTGAACCCGCGACCCCTCTGTCCCCAGTCAAGCACTCTACCACTGACCCTATGCACTCCCAGGTTTTACTGTACTGCTCTAGATTTGGGTCATGCAATTTCTAAACTTTCAAACAAGCTACCTAACACAATGAGCCAAGACAAACAGAACAGACCCAGATCAGACTGCTTCTGAAGAAGCAGTCTGATCGGAGTCTTCCCTGTTTGCTATTCTGACTAGCATTTTGTTAATTCCAGCCCTCACAGATAACCAACATTTAATTTGAGAAGAGAAAGATTCAAAATTTTGGAGCTCAAAAGAGCCATTACAACATGGACTGTTTTCATTATCCAATGTCTGCTTTGTTTCTGGCCTTCTCAGAGAGCCTAAAGATAAGGCTGTGCTAGACTTTCCTAGTCTTAAAAAATCAATCCCATAAAACATGGGCTATCAGAATAGAACTGAAGCGGCCAGAGGTCCAGATAAGCAAACTTTTTGGAATAATATCTTATCCAATGAAGGTTCTTTTGAGTTACAACAACATGTTGGTTGAGAAATAATAAAGACTAAATTTTTTAATTTTGCCTCCTTAATAATCTGGAGGCCTCTGTTCCAGAAAATGCAAAAATTATGTCACATTCAGGAAAAAAATCATGAAAATAATGCTGACATGCATAATTTTGCAAAACAAGGCTGCTTAGCATTGTAATCAAGCTCAGACCATCTCTGTTTGCTTAAACTGTATTGTATATTAACTTGTGTAAATAATTGCCTAAAATATGGTCATAACTGAGTAATCAGCCATATTTGTATTTGGTTAACTTCCTTAAGCTAGATTAACAATGTTGGGTAATTTTGCATGTATGGTTGTTGGCTTTAAATTTCAAATTAACACTTTGTCGGGCCTGATCTTGCAAAGGCTAACAAATGTAGTTAAAGGCGAACACAACAGATGATAATCTAGGCTTGATAATTTATCATACATAAGAATGGCATGCTAGAGAACTGTACTCAAAAAGCTGAGTCATTGCGGGTTGGTTGCAGTTGACAAGGGCATAAAATATACCATTTTAATGTACCTGGCAATATTTTTGTCAATATTTTACTTCTGAAAATATTCTTTGTTGATTATTGTCTGTATATCTGCTTAGTTTAGCAAGATTTATGTGAGTCGAGAGATAGTTGATACAGCGCTTGAGTTATGTCAAAAAGGTGTTGTTTTCCCTGAAAAAAGGATGATAGGTTTTTGTTTAATTTCTGGAATTTATGCAAAAATATCTGTACTATAATGTGCAAAAGTTTGAAATCTGAGGGCAGAGCATTTTGAAAGTTATTCAAGCTTTCATACTGTACACATAGTACTGTACTGGTGGCCCAGTGATCAGGTCATAGACTGCATACATTTTGATTTTATTTAGACCCTCGACTACTGATACAATGCCCTTGACTACTAAAATTTTCCATGCAGCTAACAGAATGAAGTGCAACTTCACAAACAATAATCTGAAATGCAAAACTTTCTATGTAATTAATTTTTTCGAATTTCCACCAAATTTGGTGTGTGAGTTACTCACATGAATGGGGCATCCAACAGCATTTTTTTTGGCCCCCCAATGGGGCCCTGGGGAGGGGTCAAATATAATTAAATTTCAATTACAAAGTCAATTTCAAAGATTTTTAAACCAAAATTTGTGTGTCTTCTCAAAAATTAAAGATACAGAACATATGAAACAGGATTTTTATTCGGTCACCTGGGTTATGCCCCAGGGGTTTGACTTGGGGGTGCTGGGGGGATCAAAAATTTGATTTTCTGAACATGGTCATGTGTCATATCAAATTAAACGGGATGATTAGAAGAACAGGATACAAGTATGAAAAAAAAATTTCCCTAGGATCAAACTGGTGACCTTGGGATGGGGTCAAAAGGTCAAATATCCTAAAAATTCTGGTCAAGTTCCTGCGTTAACTAGACAATAGTCCAGTCCCTATAGTTGGACCATAGAGCGATAAAACTCTCTGGTTTTGTGCATGTCTGGTTTCACTAGACAAACCAGACCAAATCTATGGTCGGACCCCCGTCCTCCAATGCAAACTTGGAATTGCCCGAAACCTGTGTGTTTTGTATCGATGGCTGTGACTGGTTGACTGTTTTATATGGGGAGGAACTCTGATAGTCGAAAGAGCAACTGTAATGTCTATGGTTAACGACGAACTCCAACTCTATTTGAGGCCCGTCCCCAGTTTGGATGCCAAAAATGTCAATTTTTCAAACAAATTTCCCAAAAATTGAGCCTCTCATAGATGCCCACCCACGAATATTGGGAAAAAATCGGTCCTACCTTATGCAGAAAAGTCACTAATTTGTTATTAGCAGTGAATATCAACGAAAGTCCCCCTCTAAGGTACATTGTTTTTTTACTCCACTTTCATTTTGGCTGGAAATACAGACCATCGCTAGCAAGTTGTGAACCTGTACCATGTTAAAGCTGTTCCTTTATCGATACATATCACCCAAACAAACATTTAACGTGTCACTAGTATTTTATGGACTTCGTGACACTAGTAGCTTTTTCAAGATGGCGACCCTTACAGAGAAATTGGAACAACTTGATGTTTTAATGACTTTTTTGCACTTGTAGCCTCTAATTAATGCCCATCCCCTCTCTTTGAAAGGTAATGATTCTTGTAAATGCTCGGGCCTCCAATAGAATTTTTACAGATTTTTCAAGAGCATGGGGATTTGAGATGGCGCCACTGTTCCAAATGAATTAATAGTTGTAAAGAACTTGCTCATAGAATGGATCACAGTAAACCAAAAAAGTATATATCTATTTGTGCCCTCGTCGACTGCAACCAACCCACCATGACTGCACTGTCCAAGTACAGTGGTTCTCTAGCGTGAATTTGGTCATCATCATCATCATAATCAGATTTTTGATTAACGTGCAGGTGCAGGGGCATCATCCACATCAGTGGGCCCCTTTCCAGGTAACTGGCTAGCTGCACGCATAGCAGATCTCACACCTGATCTCCAGGTGCTCCTTTCTTGAGGGTCAACTGTGGTGAGCTTCCACTCACGGCAGTCTTTCTCTGTCAGTTTCTTCCATGTTTGCTTGGGCCTCCCTGCCCCCCGCTTGCCGTCAATCTGCATATCATATGCTGTTCTGATTGCACCACTGGAACGCGCCACATGCCCAAACCAGCGAAGCCTTCTCTCTCTCAAAATGAGGTTGAGGTCCTCAAGCTGAAGCTTTGCCAGTAGCTCGCTTGACCTTACCCTGGCCACATCCTCTGGCTTGATACTGCAGATCTGTCTGATCATGGCCCTATCATTGCGTTGCAAGCGCTGAAGGTTCGTCTTGGTAAGTGGCCAAGTTTCACTGGCATGGAGCATGGCGCTCCGCACGCAAGAGCTGTACACATGGCCACGGGTCTTGTAAGAGAGGTGGCGGGATGTGAGAACTGGTAGTAGCTCCCTGAACTTCTTCCAGGCAGTTTTCACACGAGTAGTGACCGCCATTTCACAGCCTCCACCAGCAGAAAGCATGTCACCTAGGTAGCAGAAGGAAGCTACCACCTCAAGCTTATCAGGTCCAACCTGGACTTCACTCTGTGGTCTGCCGTCAATAGGGCGAGCATTTCCCATGCACCGTGCACACCTATAATCAGGATTTGGTGTCAGTCTTTGAAGCCCACTGCATTTCTTATGCACCCAAAGTTTGCAGCCATTGCAGTAGATGCTGTTGTTGCCTACTCCTGTACGACAGACAGCGCATGGGTATTCGCCTGAACTCTGCAAGAGGTCCAGGCCTGTTCCACAGATCATGACTTTTGTCTTTCCTGCATTCACCCTCAATCCCTTCTTCTCCATGGCTTCTTTCCATATCAAGAGCCTCCTGACACATTCCTCTAGGGAGTCAGCAATGATGACAAGATCATCTGCATATAGGTCCTCCCAGGGAACACCAGCCCGAAACTCACTTGACAAGGCCTCCAGCACAATGATGAAGAGCAAGGGACTGAGTACGGATCCCTGATGGACCCCGACCTTCACCTCAAACTCTTTGCTGAAACCCTCGCCAACACGAACCCGGCTTCGTGCATTAGCGTACATTCCCTGGACTAACCGAACAATCCATTCCTCAACGCCTAGCTTTTTCAGGCTAGGTCAACAGAATATATTTCCAAAATAATGTTTCTATATTATGCAGCCTATAAATTTCTATTGCAGATCATCCCTGCAGATGATTAACACCAAATATCGTATTTCTGGGATAAAAATGGAAAAAGATTATGGTACATTGGTTGCCAAGATCCTTTAAACGTCAATGCACCAATCACAATTAACAAAAGACATCTGCTTTTGTTGTCAGCTGAAATGCTTTAAAAGCCTTGCTCAATTGGTCAATGTTTACAAATATATGCAGCAGATGACTTAAGCAGATGAAATTTTAGATGCATTTTTTTTGTTTTTGTTTTTTTTTCTTGCTTTTTTTTGCTTTTCCTTTAGACAAAAAAAATCCAAAAGGACTCTTTCCCCACATAAAGGCTAGTGTAATACTAGCATTGTATTAGGTTTAATCTTTTAGTCAAAGTTAAATTTCCCTTATTTAATCTAAATTAAACAACAATGAATGAAACGAGGTGAAAAGTTATTTTCTTAGGACAGTAGATAAACACAATCTCAGTCGATCTTCAAGTAGATAAACCATAAGAGGACATAATAACCGCTGGCCTGAATCATTTCTATTGAGTGGTGGTGTGACCAAGACCATACGATTTTGGACATGCCCAAACCATATTTTGATTAATCCATAACTCGGTGACTTTTGTCCTCTGCTGATAATCTTTGCAAACAGTTTGGACCAGGACCAATATGTCATCAAGCCTGATCTGGATCCAAACTGAATCTCCACTGGTATTCCTGAAAGATCTTACTGATTTAAAAAAAAAACGCACAAAAACCAGGACATAACCAAAAATGCAAAGTACCACCTATGATTTTTTAGCAGAAAACATTTTGTATTGTTTCATGAATTGTTTCTCTGTAGACAATTCACCCGAAATATCAAACCTTATTTCAAGAAAATGACGAAGGACATTGACACAATTGGAGCCTGGTGCTTAAATGTTTTTGCAAGTTCATGAGATTTTGGTATAAATTTTTTAATAACTGCATATTGGGTAATTAAATTTGCATGCTTTTTGGTCGCCTAACAATCTTTTTTCACAAACTTTCAAAAATCATTTTGCAATATAAAAAGAGTGTCAAACAGTTGGGATCCAGATCAGGTTGAAAAACAATTCTTTCTTCTCTTTGGCCTTAGCAGATGACACTGTGAGACTCAGTCCAGTCTGATGAAAAAGGTGAGCAGCTTTTGATAATAAAAATGTATTCATATTTTCACATGAAATATTCTATTTTTTGGTAGATGTATTAAATATTCAAATCTTATTCTAATATTTGACAAAAGGAATCACTAACCCCAGATATGCTTGATGGACTGACTCAGTATACCGTAGACAAGAGTTTCATTTCAATTCATTCGATTGTATGAAACTGGGAGTGTAAAAAATTGCACTGGTCAACAAGTTTTAAATTTAGAACTACTAAACTGTAAGCTGCCTACATACATGCTTAGTGTAGACCATGCTTTTTGTGAAAGCTTACACTTGTTATAGAGGAGCGCAGTGGCTCAGTGGTAGAGTGCTTCACTCGAGACCGAAGGGCCGCGGGTTCTAGCCTCACCGGCGTCACTGCGTTGTAGTCCTTGAGCAAGACACATTTATCCAAGCTTAGTACTGGTTCAACCCAGGAAGACCTGTCCCTATATAACTGAAAGACTGTTGATGGGACGTAAAGAATCAAATCAAAGAAACAAACAAACTCTTGTTATAAACATACTGCTGTTGCATTTATACTTGTATTTAATCAGAGTTCTCTCTCTTGGAGGAATGGTTAGGCTAGCATTGTTGAGTCTGTTAAAATGAAAACAGTTTTAATGAGGCCAAACAAAAAATAAGTGAGTTTCGGGTAGCAGGTCTGAAAATTTTAGGTAGGGTTACTAAGGCACATCTTATTTTTTTTTTAAATTTTCCTCGACAAAAATGCTTTTCAAAATGCATTAAATTAATATTATATGTTTTCCAGAAAACCTTGGTTTCACCAGTAAATTTAGGTAGGGTTGGGCTACCCTAAACACATGTATTATTTTATTCGGCAATAAGTGCATTTAAGTCACGAAAAAATTTAAACATTTTTCTGCTGATTTAAATCTTAACCCTTGTCATGATGAGCACTACACTCTCTCCCAATTTTATCCTGCTATTCTAACCACAGCATTCCAGTTCCAAACAATTATTCAATCAGAGTGGAAAACAGTGTGGATCCTGATCAGTTGGCTTCTTCAGAAGCCAGCTGATATGGATCTACAGTGTTTTCAACAAAGGGTAAAATTTATGCAGGTTCAGTAGAACAAGGATTAAAACTGCCCGATCACTCTATATAAATGTCAGCTTGAACCCTAGTAAATAACAGTAAAATGTACCATCCTTATTTATACCACCTTTACCAACTTGAGCATGAAATATCTCGCGATGTGCAAGATCTACACTGATGTAGGTGGTATAAAATAGTTATACCATGTTTGTTCACCTGTACGTAAGATAATCCACTCGCTAAAGCTCGTGGATTATCTCCACGTACAGGCGGACATCCCATGGTATTACTATTATTTAGAAATCTGTTCAAGTTATTAATCTTGACCTATTTCTGACAAACTGACTCATTCACTGCAGGTAGACCTGAGATTTTGAAGAAAAAAAACTTGCTATTTACTGGTTTGCTATTGATCATAAATGTCATCAACATAAAATGACAGGAATTATAATTGCATCAAGTGATACCTAGACAGCTAATATATAAACTGAACAGCGGGAATACACACACAATACCTGCCCTTCATTTAGTTTGGTATTCAATTTCTTCAAGTTTTCATATTTCCAAATATGGCAATAAATACGTATGAGCATGCGCGGATCAAGACAGTTTTGCCAGAGGGGTCCAACTTTGACAAGGTTATTTCTTAGAGGGGAGAGACGATCCAAGCAAATACGACTATAAGCGGACCATCATTAGCCCGCCAGCAAAACACCATTTAAATGGTGTTTCTCTGGCGTGCCGATAATGGCCCAAAATTTAATGCTGTCTTGGTAGCTTTGTTATTTTTCAGGGGATCTGGACAAGTATTGCTAAGAAACCCTATATTTTTGTAATTTTTCAGGGGGGGGGGGGGCACCCCTGCCCCCTCTGGATCCGCCCATGATGAGTATGGTCGGAGTTTTTATTTTTTTAATTATCTAGAAGCATCCTTACCATACATGCACATACATTGCAGCAATAAATGAAGGTTGTAATTTTTGCACAGAAATAGATGTCAAACATGTTCATATTGGTTTGATGGATGGGGTGCATCACAGTTTAACACTGACAAAATTAAGGTCAAAAGTGATCACTTGCAGTCAAATTTGGCTTGAGCTAAATAATCAACATACCAAACTTCTTCAAATCAAAACAAAGAAAATATCTACAGATTAATGAGGCCCTCCTAGGGTTTTGGGGAACAGGGGAAAAGGGGCATACATCAGGGGAACAGGGCAACAAATGCCAAATTTCGAGGGTAACAGGGGAACAAAGACAATATTGGGGAACAGGGAGCACAAGAAAACAATTTTTGATTTTGGGCAACAGGGGAACAATCCAATTTATTTCAGGGGAACAAGGGAACAGGTACCCCCCTGGGAGGGCCTCATTAATACAGACCCAATGTAAATAGTACACAGAGTGAAAAAACTCTTGATTTTTTACCATTCTGAGTGCAATAGGCAGAAATAGTGTTAGCTGAATTTGTAACTGCTCTTATCATTTTTACAGAGGAGCATAGTGGCTATTAGACTGGGGATAGAAGATTTACTAGTTCGAGACACAGACTCATCAGAGTCACTGAGTTGTGTCCTTGAGCAAGACACTTTATCCACTGCTTTGTACTGGTTCAACCCAGGAAGACAAAAAACGTCATGTGCGGATCCAGAAAATTTTGTCAGAGGGGGTCCAACACTGACAAGGTTTTTTTGTTGTTTTTTTTTAACTTGATGGTATGGAGAGAGGATCAAAATGCCACTAAAAGTGGGCCAGCGAAACACCATAGAAATGGTGTTTCGCTGGCGTGCCGATAATTTAATGCTGGCTTGGTAGCTTTGTAGTTTTTAGACGATCCATATCTATATTAGTGTTTCCCCTAGCCAGTTATAGCATGGTGTCGCGCCATGCCCTTTTTCTCTGGCGCCATGCCCTTTTTCCCAGCGCCATGCCCCTTTTCTAAAACTACATAAAATGGCCTACATTTTGGTAAAAAAAATCATGAAAATCTGACAAAAACTAAGGAAGTTACAGTTATTTTCAGTTTGACGTCTGAAGTGGCAGGGAAGACACCTACCTTTTACAATGGTCACTAATTACCTGAGGCAATTTTGACACATCACTTTGATGACAATACCCCAATTAGCAAGTATTTAAAATGAAATGTGAATCTGAACCAGGTACAAGTAAGATTGTCAAAACAAGCACTGGAAAGAAAGGCAGTCTGGTTAAAAACTTAGGAAGTGATCTTGGCAATGGAAAAAATAATGTGATTGTGATCAATTTTAAAAATTAAAAAAAAAAATAACATAATGAGTGCGTGCTCAAATAGGAGTCCCAAAACTGGTTAGAAAATTCTTAAACAATAATTGAATAAGTAGTATATTTTGCATTTAAAGGGGACATATTAAAGTTCTAAATCCAATAAAATATGGAAGAAAATGTTACTAAGAGCAAAACATATAATTTTTTATGGTAAAAAATAATAATATCTTCGTTAATTAGACCGTTGATTAATTGTTGCTGATAATTTATTATCCTGCTTATCTCCCTTGATTTCTGTAGCGGCGAGTCACTTCCCTTGGATTTGTGACGTCATAAGGGCAGTTCGTCCGATGACTGTGTATTGACTCTGTATTGTCGCAGTGAATAATACAGTACGGTTGTCGAGCTTGATAGCGATTTAAATGATGTTTCGGGGTAGACATTGACGAGACTGGACCAATTCACACTAATCAATATTCAATCGAGTTCCTAAGCATGCATTTCGAAAGTTGAAGACCCGTTGAAAACATAGTGTAGGCTCACATCAGCAGTAGGCCTATTGAGCCTATTAAAATTGTATGTCCCCATTTATTTGTCTACACGACAATATGCTCATTACACAAGTTTATAAATAAACAAAAACGGGTGACTTTGTCATATCACACCGGGCATGCGACAATAGCGAACGCTTTGGTTAAAACTTGTTTTTGATCGGCGACAACAACGTTTTTGATTTTCAAATGGTGATATTCCGCGGATCGCAAAAATTGTATTTTGCTAATGAAACAATTTTTTTTGGCTGTCGGATTGCATTTTTGCGTTTTCTAAGAATTTGAAATCAGGATCGCTGGGCCTACCCGTTGAGTCTGTACGAGCCTACTCAGTCAGTTCACTGACTTGAACATCGATAAGTTTTTTGAATTTATAATGCACATTGAGTTTTTTCTTTCTATTTTTGATTACTTGCTAATTGGGATCATTTTACGCATTTCTTGAGACAAGACGCTTTCTATGAGCACATTGACAAATTATAGCCAACTCATTCAATTTTCATTCTTGCACCGAAGGATCGGACGAGCTTGCGCACATACAGTCTCGAAAGGGCATTCAACAACTATAGACATAAAGTAGAGACTCAGCCAGCACCCAATATCGGGCCACATTCGGCCCAATTTTATATGTTTACTGGGGACGTCAAAGACGGCTCATGCCACTAGCCCCACTGTAGATGGCCGCGCAACCATGTATGAAGGACTCCTTTACGAAAAGGCCTAAATACCAAAACTTCGTGGCTCATGCGCGGATCCAGAGGGGGGACAGGGGATCCGGACCCCCCCCCTGAAAAATCACAAAAATAAAGGGTTTCTACTGGTCCGGATCCGCTAAAAACGCTAAAAATCGAAAAACTACCAAGCCAGCATTCAATGTTTGGCCAACATCGGCCCGCTCCCATCAGCGAAACGCCATTTGAATGGCGTTTCGCTGGCGGGCCAATGATAGCCCGCTTCAAGTGCTATTGGGATAGCCTTTCCCCTCATAAAAACGTTGTCAGAGTTTGACTAAACTTTCTGGATCCGCGAATGGTGGTGGCTTATATAGATGATGCGCATGAGGGCCCGAGGATTGTACATGAATATTGACAACCTATTGATTTTTTTATTCAATCTCAGTTGTTGCTGTTTCTGCACGTGGCCTGGGAATTCTACATGGCAAAATGATGTCATATCAGGAAGGGTAGATAGACTCGCCATTTAGTTTGCGATGCGAAATTACGAGCCGGCTTAGAACGCTCTCTCTCTCTCTCTCTCTCATTAAACTCGGATGCCGTACTGAACATTCACCTCGACGAGATAGCCAGCATTATCTTGATGCGTTCGGTAATCAACATTATCTTGATGCGTTCGGTAATCAAAGACTGAGCAAGTCAAGAGCCCTATGTACAGACTGATATAAATCCCCACTGGAGATCGATAGGGAGCGCAGTGACATAGTGGTATCTAGAGTGCTTGGTTCGAGATCGAAGGGCTACGGGCTCGAGCCTCACCGGCGGCACTGCGGTGTGCCCTTGAGCGTGACACACTGATGAATCCCTGCTAGGTACTGTTTCAACCCAGGAAGACCAACCTAACATGACTTAAAGAATGTTGACTGCGGCGCAAAGAATCAGTTCAAATAAACAAATATACGCAACGGACGGTCAGATACATAGACTGAAATAATATTTATAACTCATTTCGTTGCGGAATTAAAATGCAGATTTTATTGCTTGAATTGAAGATAACTCGATGTTCAGGTTTACAAATCCTTTCACAACTGTTTCGTGCGCATAAACGCGTATTCGCTTGAATTTCAATTGTCTCCGAGATTTTCAATTTCTCATTAGGTTATTGTAGGGCATTCAATTCACTAAAACACAAAAAATCTATCCACAATTTCATTGAGAGCGGACCCACTGGTCAGAATGCGTATTGCAGTGATATTTGCAACACATAAACCCTTCTTTATCCGAGAATATTAAAAAAAATATCGGAATCCAACACGATTCTATACTAACAGTCCTTCATAAACTGCCTCTGTGACGTCATCAGGACACTCCGATAGCAAAGGGAAGTAACAAATTCAAGGGAAGTAAGCGAGTCGATATTTTTTTGACAACGCACACAAGCTTAAAGAAAATGATGATTATACACATTTTATCACTGAACATTGTGGAAAATGATCTGGGTTCTTAATAAAAACATAAAATCCGACATATAAAAGGAATTTGCAATAAAAAATGAAAAACCTTGATATGTCCCCTTTAAGAAGAACAGATAACAGCTGCATTATGCTAAGGGATAAGTAGTATATTTTGCATTTAAAAAGTACAGATAACAGCTGCATTATGCTAAGGGACATACATTTATATATGACAATACCACATTCAATTTCGAACTTGGACTTTAAAGTGCCCTCTTAGCCTGTCGCCGCGCATTCAAAAGTGCCCTCTTAGCCTGATGTCGCGCGCTTAAAGTGCCCTTTTCCTGGAAACATTACCATGCCCTTTTTGGGGGCTGGGGGAAACACTATATATAGATAGGGAACCCTATATTTTTGTGATTTTTCAGGGGGGTCCGGACCCCCCCCCCCCCACCCCCCCCCCCCCACCCCCCACCCTCTGATTCTGCCCATGAACTTCATGACATGACCAAAAAATTGTTCAATGGGATGAAAAGCATAAATGTATACAGAGTAATAATCAATTCTTCACCTACCTTGCCGAGTTGATTCACCATTTAACAGGGGGAACGGATAATCCATTATCAGTGTACATGTACTACAGTGTCTGTTCCGACTGTGCATGTATCAGCCACTAACCCCTAAAATGCCATTAACATGCTAATCTCTGTGCCAAGAAGTCTGGTACATCCAAACTATAAATAGCGGCAAGGCATACCTGCAAATCTCGGGATAAGATTCTCTATATCTGTACAAGAAATAACATTTCTTCTCATTTTCCATTGAAACATTTGTAGTGGGTGCTCAGCAGAAGCGTCTCCTTGAGACGCTTCTGTTGAGCATCCACAACAAATGTTTTTGTTGAGGAAAACTTAATATAATAACATTTAGGTAATTCTCTCGTCTAGGGCTCTGATACACCTGTAGATAGATCAGATGATGGCCTTGTAACAAACTTCACTTCCATTCACAAATCATAACTCCGCCAAACCAAAAGAAAATAGTTCCTGGTACTTACTCTTTCCTCGCTAGCGGCAACTTTTGTCATCGGTTGATAACCTTTGCAAACAGTTTGGACTCAAATCACTGGCGTCCTGATCTCATTCCAAACCATTTGACACTCTGATAGTATTCCTGAAAGAATTTTTTGAAAAAAAAAAAGTTAATTTTGAAAAAAGTCAGCAGAATTTAAGACAACAAAAGCATGAAAAATTACCCAGCATGCAAAGAGTTAAAATGTCTGAGACTGACAGACTTTGGCTGCTGTATCAATCAGGACTACCTACACCAGATGACTTATTTCCTTCATTTAGGAGAAAATTAAGAATTGACATTTTTTGTGAATTATCCATCATTTTTCTGAATCTTAAAGAGGTAGCAAACTACACTGCTTGTCATAATATGGATGGATGCCTTGCAAAATTTCACATTTGAGTCATGACATGTGATTTCTAACAATGTGGCACTTTGACAAGTGTAGACTCTGACAAGCCTCTGCAGCCTCCTATTAAGCTTAGAAACTCCAAATGATATTCAGTAAGTAGCTTAACACTCGTAAAATGTTCAAGCGACCAGCAAAGGCTCTGATCAGACTGCGCATATGGGCAGGCCGGTCTGAGCCTTTGCTGGTCGCACATACCACATTGTTGGAAATCTCATGTCGCAGCTCATTTTACAAAGGAAATCAAAGGCAAAATTATGCTTTGCGGATTAATTTAAGTCTCACTGGAGCTACTGCGTTGTGTCCTTGGGCAAGACACTTTGTCCTCTGCTTAATACTGTTTAAACCCAGGAAGACCAGTCCAGACATGACTGTAAAACTGTTGACTGAACGTAAAGAATCAAATGAAACTAAGGCAAGCACCCATCTTTGCAATATTTTCATTTTATGACATGCACAGGTCATACCTATGAACACAAAGCATTATGAGTGTTATGACACAGGGCATCATGTAGTATAGTACCATCTTTTTAACTTATGTCTTAACAAAGACAGAAGTCCAGATAAACTAAATAGTTGGGGTACAGTTGGCAATATTTTCTTATCCATCAATTTAAACATTTGTTTGGGGTGGCCACTGAGACGGTTCTATTGAGTACCCACATATGTTTTGATTGAGAAATAAGAAAAAAATTATTTCCAATTATGCCCTCTAATCTAATGATAATGATCATGTTTAAATTGCTAGCTTTCTAATTTCTCTGACAAACCTGTCTCCCAGGTTCAGACAAAGCAAGACTCAATTCAGTCTCTTCAGCTTCAGAGACTAGCTAGAAATTTCACCTGTAGCAGGTTTATATATGATACTTTCCAAAAAGCGAATAACAAAGGCACGGATCAGTCTGCCTGTATGCACAGACTGGTCTGCGGCTTTGTTATTTGCGAACCCAAAGACAGCTTTTTTAACATCAAGGCCCATATGTTGTGGGTGTTCATTAGAAGAGTATCAATGAGATACTTACATGGGTGAAAGTTCAAAATTTCCAAAATCCTGAACTTTAGAAATTCAAATTTTTAAACCTGCTAGATGCCTATAAAAATGAGTAATTTCATGTTTAAATGGTTAATTGTGTTTAGATAATCTAAAAATTAATCAGAGAAGCTACTATAATCTCCCTAATTCAGCAATTTTAGGCTGACTTTCTATGGAAAGTCAGCCTCAAAATCCTGAATTCAGGATTAATCCTGAAAACTTTCACCCATGTTCTTCACATGAATACCTCGGCATACATTTTTGATCAAGATAAAGGAAATAGTCACAATTTTTTTGCAAAAAGCATCTTATTCAGGGTAAATTTTATACTAATGACTTTACCTGTAGTTACGTAGGTGGATTAAGACAGAAGGAAGATGGCATCAAAGATTCTTAACTCTTGTTTTGTTTGTTTAATTCTTTACGTCCCATTCAACATTTTTTCAGTCATATCGTTGGTTGGTTGGTTTTGTTGCTTCACGTCCCAAGTCAACAGCTATGGTCATTGCGGGACGGTCAGTTCACCTAACCACACGTTTTCCTGGGCAGGCTTGAACAAGCGGTTTACCAGTAATTTGTGCACATACTTTTGCTTGTAACTGACAACAACCCTTCTTGAATGAATCAGCGGAAGGGAGGAGAATGACCGTAGAAATTATTTCATGATCAATCTCCACGAAAGTATGGGACCGGGCCGGGATCGAACTCGTGACCCCTGAATCTGCAGTCAGACACGCATCTGTAACCAGACATGTTACCGACTGCGCTACGCAGCCCGGTCAGTCATATCGGGACAGGTCTTCCAAGGGTTGAACCAATACTAAGCAGGGATTAATCTGTCTTGCTCAAGGACACAACACAGCTTCCCCAGTGAGACTCAAACCCGCAACCCCTCGGTCTCGAGTCAAGCACTGAAGCACTTTGCCACTGCGCTCCCTGTCTTAACTCTTGTGCTACTTTCACAGACTTTTCCTTTTTTTAAAATACTTAAGATGTAGATCCAGATCAGCTAGCTTCTGATTCAGCCATCTGATCAGGAGCCACACTGTTTTTCGACTCTGATTGAAAATGCATGCTTACTACAATGCTGTAGGTTAGCAGGATAAAAATTGGAGGTGTGTGGCACATAAATTATTCAGCATTACAAGGGTTAACTTAACAAACCAACAAAAGCAAAGATGATGAAGTTATAAGGGATGAAAGACGAAATAAAGAGAAAGGGGATATGGAGAGAAAGAAAAAGCAAACACAGATTTAACTCTTTGCATGCTGGGTAATTTTTCATCTGTTAACTTTTTCAAAATTATCATTTTTAGAAAATTCTTTCAGTGTCAATCGGTTTGGATCCAGATCAGAACCCACATTCTGTTTGCAAAGGTTTAAATTATCAGCAGACAACTGTCGTTGCTAGCAAGGAACGTGTTCTTAATTTATAAGATTTTTTTATTATTATGTGTGAATGTCAGTAGCCTCAGAAGGCTATGATGAGCCTGTGCGACTTTCTGCTCAGCAAAATGCCAGGGCCTTGCCCAGCCTACACACACACAGAATCTGATGAAGACTTGTGCTTGGCACCCATTGTTTCTCATGCGCGGGTCCAGGAATTTTCGTCAGGTTATTTTACCGAAGTCAAATGGTCAATTTCAAAGAAATCTATCATTTTTCAAGGTCCGAGAGGGGGTCCAACATTTTCCAGGGTGGGTCCAACTTTTTCCAGGGTGGGTCCAATTGCTTATTCCCTATAGAAACCCATATAACTTGTCATATTCCAGGGGGGGTCCGGACCCCCTGTCCCCCCCTCTGGATCCGCACTTGTTTCTAGATTTGAAATTACAGTGAAACCTGCCTTAAGCGGCCACTCAAAAATAGGCAAAACAAAGATCTTAAAGACAAATGGTAGCTTAATGAAGGTCGAAAGTATTGCAGAATGCTCCCCTTGGAGCATTCTGCAATACTTTTGACCTGCATTAAGCGATTATTGGTCTTGAAAACCGATTTTGAGCTTTTTTCGAGTGGCCGCTTAAGACAGGTTTAACTGTACTTCTGTATCTCTCCTTATTATTCAACAGCCAATCATATTTTTCTTTACTTACCTAAGAAAATGTCATCAAGCACCACTGGACTTGTCCAAAGGAGTTATCTTCCCATTGTCAATCTTTTAAAAGCAAATGTTTCTGGAATACAAACATAATGGTATCGATCAGGATGATGTTGTGTCTGGGAGTGATAAATATGTAATGGCATGTATTGAAATTGATAAAACATTTACATTTAATGAAGTCCTAATAATGACAAAACTTTTTCACATGGAAAAATGTGATTTCAAAGTAATATATACTTATTAAATTTATTAATCTTACTTGTTGCAAAAAAGCAATAAAATGCTCTGCAGACCTCTCATTTTATCTCTTTCCCCCAACTTGTTTATGATGATTTCAATAATACAGAATCACTCATGAAAGATCCTCTAAAGACTATGTTTATTTCAGATCACATTTAAAATCAAATCGAGCCATACTGATTTGTGTGTATGCCACCTGATGCAGTGTCAGGTGAGTGAAGAATTGTGATGATTAGACAAGCAGTCTGGTCAGTGCCTTCACAATTCACAGACAAACTGCTTTAGTTACTATGCATCCTCGGTAACCCAGGCATGACCCATTCCGTTCCAACTGCATTCATCATGATGAATGCAGTGGGAACGGAATGGGTCACGCACATGATGAATGCAACTGGAACGGAATGGGTCACGCACATGATGAATGCAGTGGGAACGGAATGGGTCACGCACATGATGAATGCAGTTGGAACGGAATGGGTCACGCGCATGATGAATGCAGTGGGAACTGAATGGGTCACTCCTGGGTTACCAAAGATGGTTACTATGGTAAATGTTCTAAAATTCAAACACTTTTCATTTTCTGTTCTCAAAGAAAGTGGAGACCCTGATCAGACTGCTTCTTCATCTGATCTGGGATTACACTGTTTGTCTAAGCCATTTTCGCAGGCAAATAGTGTCGGATTTACAAAATTCACGAACATTTATTGTAAATCAGCAAAGGCTCAGCAAATCAAATGGATAGCTGTTTTTCAGATTGAACCACATCAAAATTAATGTTTAGTGAAAACTAGAAAAAGTGCCCGGAGAAACATGTACTACCCTACTCCCATTCATCAGAGTTCTGTGTTCATACTTCACATTTGTAAGTTGTCATTGGCATTTTTTATTATTATTCGGAACACAAATTCAACATCTAGAAATGAGTGCATGCGTATGTCGAGCCTGTTGGACTAGTACTACCTTGGGGCATTGAAACCTAAGGGAGAAAGTCAACCCAATACAAATGATAACATAATTAAAAGAAACACCTTAAGATATTTTGTTTGATTTGTTTGTTTGATTTGATTCTTTACATCCCATCAACAATCTTTCAGTTATATAGGGACGGGTCTTCCAGGGTTGAACCAGTACTAAGCTAGGATTAATGTTCTTGCTCAAGGACACAACACAGTGACGCCGGTGAGGCTCGAACCCGCGGCCCTTCGGTCTCGAGTCAAGCACTCTACCACTGAGCCACTGGGCTCCCTCCTTAAGATGTCCAAGTTTTGTTTAATTAGTTACGTGCCAATCAACAATTTTTCAATTATGTCGGGACGGGTCTTCCTGGGTTGAACCAGTTCTAAGCAAGGATCAATGTGTCTTGCTCAAGGACACAACGCAGTGCCGACAGTGAGGCTAGAACCCACAGACCTTCCGTCTCGAGTCAAGTGCTCTACCACTCAGCCATTAGGCTACCAAAAATGAATGATTTACATGTAGCCTGAAATGGCAGAATGATTTTGAGGGGCTTGATACGATGAATGCCTTTCCCCCCTTTGAATCTGCCATTACTCCCCTTGACCAAAATACCTCTCTTGAAAACAAGCAATGGCTTCTAATAAATCCAATGTCAACATCCATACAGTCATGTACATGTTTTCAACAGCAAAACCCCACAAACAGGCACCTTTAACTTAGAGTATGTAATCAAAAATAATTTTCTTGTTTTTCAACCAAAATATATGTTGTAGGTGCTCAAAAGAAATGCCTCAATGAGACGGTTCTTTTGAGCACCCAATACATATGTTACAACTGATGGGTAAGAGAATATTCACAATCTTAAATTAAGATCTATGCCTTATCATGACTCAACATGAAAAAGGCTAACAAGGTCAGTGTTATCAAGACCTAGATCTTCTTCCTGGGGGCACTTTGATGTGCTGTTTGTTTTAATTTCCACAACTAAATATCCACATTGACATCTATACTTGAGCCCTAGCTAGTGAAAAAAGTACTTTCGATCTACTGCATTAATTACAAAACCTCCTGAGCATGCCAGTGATTTATAATATGCAACAGATAATCTCCTCTGGTATCCATCAATGCCCCAGCCAAGTTCTTTTAAATCAATCCAATACTGAGTTCTGTTGAACACCAGGCGACCTAAGACATCCGAAATGAGCTTACTTGGGTATAAATCGGTAGGTTGGGCTGGTCACAGCAGTGTCTCTTACACATAACTGCCTCTGAAAAGCAAACGGTAACACAGACTCACTATGAGCTTGTGTTGTCTTCCTGGTACTTAAAGAGTCCAACAATAATGCTCTGGGCAGATGGAACAACCACTGGATGTAAACGTTTGCCCACCAAGTTAGCTTGTATGTTAATTCATTCCGCCCTTTGATTGTATGTGATGCCACAGGCAATTATAGTACAAACCACCTAGCCCCTATTTTAATGGAGCTGCCTGTGTTGCCATCGACTTTCAGAAATGACAAGGTGTGAAAGCACTGCTGAAGCCAGCCGAATCCCCAGAGTATATACCAAATTGAAATCATTAGGTTGCCAACTGCACAACAGAGTAGCATTGCAACAATTTACAACAGCTTGGGATGGCAATTAAGAGGAATGGCTACCAAGGGAGATAATCCATTGCATAATCTAGCATGCCCAGATTAAAGGTCTGATCCCATTTGCATATATCAACATTCCTTGTGTCATTGAAGTTTTGCTTCTTTCTACTTGAATTTGGGGGTTCCCTTAAATATTGTTCCTCGTATATTTCAAGTAAATACAGTGCAATATAATGTCATACGCCCACATGTCGTAAATTTTATATAAAAAATTTAACAACAACAACATATTGAAAATTTTCATCTCTGATAAGCAACAGCTTATAATCATACAATCTTAGTGTGTCACATGATCTGAAGCTAAAAGTACATCCCAATGAGGCATACCTTATATGTATTATCATTATGTAAATCAAGCATAGATTAATATGCATCTGCAGATATGGAGCTTTCATGGCCTTATATGGAAAATATTCAAGTCTAGAAAGGTTAATTTTCTTATTTCTCGATTAAAACACATTTTTCTGGCACTCATTAACTCTTAAAGGGCTGAATCACGACTGCAGCAGATGACAAATTTTGAGAATTGTAATATCATGCCTTATTTTTGTGATTTTTGAAAAAGCGGCAAAATTTGAAATTGTCGTCTGCTGCAAACTATAGGTGGTGATTTATGGGTTAATATGCACTGGAAGCATCTCATTGAGCACACAACAAATGTTTTATGAAAAATTTAGAAATAAAAATACTATTTGTGACTGAAAAAGATCCCATAATATCTTCTCGCTGCTGATAAAAATGCAAATCATTTGAACCCAGATCAGGCCTGACAGATGATTGACTTTCAATTAGAATTTCTGAATATTTTTTTGAAAATTATAAATATGAATATGTAAGCAGACAACAAGAATGCATGAATAATTACCCAGCATGCAACAATTTAGAGGAATGAAAAAAGGAACAAAAGAAGCGTGTCTGCTATCTATTTATCACACCACTTCATCACCCCACTGTGAGTCGGCCCAGTAAATCTCAGGTAACGGCTGTTCACCAAAAACCATTAACAAAAAAATTCACAATAGTACTTAATTACTGCCACATTATAAATAGAACATGGCATGAGAAAATGGCAACTTAAATACGTATGTGCCATTTCAGGAGTCAAATCATTCAATTATTATTAGCAACATGTACTCAAGGTGGCCTCGGACTCAGTATACCCGGACTGGACACTGATGGAAATACAAAATATGTCGTGGCTTCATTTTAGCGCTATTTCAAAGTACTACAGCATTTAAAATTGGTTTTAAATGATAGCAGAGATTATAATAGGTTATTTCTGTTATATGATGTTGAAATATTACAAGAAATAGTAAAGATAAATGACGTTGTATTATCATTTTAGGCGGATTTCTGACGATTTTCGGCTAAAAGTGCCAAAAATAGCAGAAATGGGCACCTTGGTTTCTCGCTGATACTCTTAAAAACCGATAAACATTTAATGAATATTACCATAGTCTTCAAGATGATATACTGGACTATTGCTTTTTGAAGAAAAATCACAGATATACGGAGAAATAATGGAGATATGAGCATTTAAACTTCAACATACACAGTTTTGAAAGCTCAGCCACAGCAACATATTTCCATTATTTACCTATACCTGTATGTCCGAGACTAGTCCGGATATACTGGGTCTGAGATTTTGGCAGAACTTTGTAGATGCATACAACTTTTATAATCTGCAATTCCATCTCATAGTATTTTCCATTTGCATAAAGATTAACGAAAATATCCTAAACAGTTTTTCAGTTATCGCATGGACAGGAAAACTAAAGCACCAATTTAACAAAAAAATTAGACATCAAGAGACACAACTGCACAGATATCGCTAGTCACCAAGAAACTCAAGAGCTGGGGAATTTCGCATGCAATAACAATAAATGTTGTCTGTTTTGCCGTCTGCTGAAATGATTTTGAAGCCTTTTCAGCAGTGTAGACCCAGATCTAGGTTCACACTGTTTATGTCTACAGCTACATTAGTCAATACTGTTAAGCAAATAAGTACAGCAGATGGCTTTAGCAGACAACATTTTCAGATGCATTTTTGCAGGCACTTTAAGGGTTAATATAGAAACAAAAGAACTTCACTATAATAAAAATACATGTAGCAACAAGATCAAAGTGACTGTGTCACCCTACTGCCCTGGCCTGGTACAATACAACAAAACTATTATCGGAGATCTAATCTATGATTAGGCATGAAATGGATAAACTACTTACTAACAAATAATTTGTAAATAACAAATGTAAATATTATGAAAAACTACTTCAACAATACAAAATCTCAACCTACTTAAGGACACAGCAGGCGACTCAAAATACCTCAGTGCAGACAAGTTAGACCTAAAAAATAAAGCTACGGTAAATCTTGTATTAGTCCGTACACTTGAATAGTTCGTTCACCATAAACTAAACTATTCACGATGATTGGCCCAAAATATCGTGTATTAGTTTGTACAGTGGTCAGTTTTCTGATTTATAATTTTTCTTAGTTCATGTACAAGGTTTTTCCCCTTATTCATTGGTACCTGCATGGTTTTTAATCAGTGTGGCTGTCTACGATATTTTCGTTTTCCTTCTGACAAGCATGCCAGTTAACAAACAGATAGGCGGAACAGGAGTGTTTCGCCTGTCAATGCAAACGGCAATGCCGCTTACGTACATCCAGCAGTGATGCATGTCAACTATATTAAGCCTTTTATTCTCTATAAAACCCTGGGTTCAATGAACATCAAACTCGCCTTTGTCGCCCATGCGACCAAATCATTGGAGTAATGATTAAAATCAAATACATGTACACTACCACCCGCGTGTGCACGCAGTGTCCTAAATTGATTGTGAACGTGTCTATGATCATGAGCCTTTCTGTGTCATAAATATTCTCAAAACAATAATCTATAAGCATGTTAATCCTTACTAACCCCATCTAAACCCACAGCTTATTTTTAGTTTTGTTTCTATCTGGCGGCTACTAAATCAAGAGAACGAACCACATGTGGGTGCGACATGGAGCACCTCTACGCAATGCTTGTGCTCTTTTTTTAATCACTGGGTCCGAGCATGAAGCCTACATTTTTTGTAATTCAGCGCATATGAACTGGTACAAATATCACAAATGTGATCAGCAAAGGCTCAGGAGAGCCTGTGTATTTGTGCAATCTTGTCAGGGTCTCGCTGCTCACAAACTCAAAGTTTTTATGTTGATGAAGACTAAGGCCCCCTTAATTCTAGACATCTACATACTCCCACTGATTAGCTGTGTAAATAGTATAGCGAACAAATTTCATCACTGATAACATGATCAGTGGCGAAATTTGTTCGCTGTGCTATTTATCATTGAAAGATGGATGCGGTTGGACATTTTATCTTCAAAACCCTAGCCCAGTGTTATTCCAGGGTTCGTTGCGTATCTAATAAAAGACAATGCATTGAACTATTTGTGTGGTAAGATGCTAGGTATATTTAGCTTCTAGTCTGCCACAAAAAAGGTAATATCTTATGTGACAGACATTATGACATGGATGATTAAAAGAATGTGATTTTAGCACCATTGATTGACTGCCATGATACAGGCAGAACTGTTTCAAGGGAACCAAATATACAGTGGTTCTTTCAAGAATACTGAACAATTTTCCATCAATGTCTCTTTTAATAGAATCAATACATTCTACAGTATAGCAAAAGTAAATAAAATTAACTCACTTTGACTTGTTTATGTCGCGTGCATTTTCGCGGAAATCTAAATGACTGTTGTATTTTTTATCATACCGCTGGACTTTTATCGCCTTGCATAGTGTGGAATATGAAAAGAAAATCAAGCTGAACGACTTAGATTTACAAATGGAAAAAGAAACATAATCAGGAAAACTACGCAAGATAACATTATGGTCTTTCATTCAAGTAACTGGCATTGCCCGCCACACAGGTCTGACAGATGAATGAAAAATGTAATTATTACCTGTTTGGGTGAGAAAAATTACTCGCCAATTTGAAAGCTTAAGAAAAATAATGACTTAAAAAGAATGAGATATAAAATAGAAAAGCACTTAACTCCATTAAGAAATATGAAACGACATTACAAGTAAAAGTTAGTGGTTGACACTTATTACACATTTTCAGTCATTATCATGGATTCATCGTCTGGAGTGAAAAGTGTGGATCCTGATCAGTTGGCTTCACCAGCAAAAAGTCTCACCAGAGTGTTCTCTTCTCACATAAACCAAGTATGGATGTACATGTCAAGAAATGGTCAGACCAAATTTGAGACTTACATTTGTAAGCCCCCTTCACACTCAGACGAAGACCATGAAGTTCGCACTATGTCCTGTAAAATTCTTTAAATTTGATGAGCGTAGTGCAGACATGGTCAAAGTTGGTGCAATATGTAATTTTCACATTCATACTATGTTGTTACTACCTCGCTGCCAGGTTCTCACTGCGTCAAACACGTTCATGCTAGGTTCTTACTACGCACCCATCATGCGCGCACCAAGTCCAACAAGTTCTTACCACGTTCTTGCTACGTCAAAGAAGATCGCATCAAACGCTTACCACGTTCTCACTGGGTCCATCCAGTCCTTTCAAATACTATAGACTTCGAGCTAAAAAAGGTCCTGCTCCCCCCCCCTAGGGAATTTTGCAGACATATCCTATCTTGAAGACAATTTCAAGCCGCATCTTTTAAGAGATGTTTGCACTCTGTGCTCCGGGGCGTTAGTCTCTGACAGCATGTTACATATGTTACTGTAACAAACTAAGGAAAAAAATCAAAATGAAAGTTTGAGCTACAGATAGAAGACATTAAACCATCTAATTATTCAAATTTCTTATGTAGTTTTCAAGCTGGATGCCTAAGCTACATAAAAGCAGCATTTTAAACAAAATTTCAGCCTTCAATGGTGTTATATGCGTTACATAGATTAAATTTCCCTTTGAAAGTTGAAATTGTGACTAACATCATTCAATTTACAGAAAATTTGTGCATTTTTACAAGTGTTTTTAATCTTAGTTTACTAAATTACTCATTTGACTAATAGAAAAAACAAAGTTTGCATTTCTATCTCAAATACATTGTTTTATATGAGCTATTAAACAACCCTACCCCCAATTTTAAGTATCCAATTTTGGTATCTATTATTGAAGAATAATATATGAAAATATTTGACGCTCGTGGATATCTTACATTTTTGGCACTGTTTTGCTAATGCAATAAAGAATCATAGATTTGCAAGTTTGACATCAGGATCAGAGCACTTATTAAAGTATGTAACGTATGTTACATGTCATATTGAATGAGCTAGGAAATTTTCTTGGAAGTAAGAGATGATATTTCAGAAAAATACCGTTGTTCACATGTTTTCCTATTAATCTCTAGCCTCTGGTGCCTTAGTCTTAGTAATTACAGTCATTGCTGATAACAAGCCTATGCAATTGTGTTACCTATGTTATATATAACCTTTAAAATCACATATTTCCTTATGCCTATAATATTAAAATATATAGACATATAGATAGAAAATAATAGTTCTCATTTAAATGACACAATTTAATAAATATTCCTATTAAATAAAATTATTCAAAAACAATCTTTATTCAAGTCACCCTCACAATGTCTATCATTGTGTCTGCTTCTATGGCAAACTAATCACCCATTTCATCACAAGCAGTAGAATCATGGCATTGTATTAGGACTGCAAACTGAGTACAATCCTGTTCCTCTCTACCCCTTTGGGAATTGTGCAGACATTTCCTACCTTAAAGAACATTCAAGCTGCATCAAATAAGAGATATTTGCACTCTATTAACTAGGGGTTTAGCCTGTAATGGTATGATACGTATGTTACCATATCAATTTAAGAATAATTGAATTGAAAGTCTGAGAAACAGAAAGAAAACATAAAACTATCTATTTATTTGAATTATTCATGTAGTTTGCATGCTGAATACCTTAAATATGGGTTTAATGCCATTTCACATATATGCATACAATGGAGTATGACTCTGGTTTTTTCTCTTCCTGTGAAGTGGCAAGAGCAATCTAACTGCAGCTGCAACTGCATCAGTGCTAGTCAAATGATAAATTTCACTCGGATTTTGCAAAATCTATGTCTCTACCGTGTACCTCTAAGAATACTTTAAGATTTCTGACATTCATTTGCCATGGAATCTATCCGGTCTTTTGGTGCTTAAGTCCTCAGGTCCTAGATCAATAGCATTTTGCTGCGCACAAAAAACTTTATAAGTTTTCTTTAGTTACAATGTTGACTCTTGATGGTTTTGGCAGACCGTCTGAAACAATTTCTGTTACACCTTGAAAGTTATCTGGTATAAGAGAAAGAATATGAAGTTGGACATTGCCATCAATTATGTTTGCAGAAGGTTGTTTTTGGTGTCAGTACATTGAAGCATGTCTTAAAATAATATAAAACCTATGATTTCTCAGTTTTTACAGCCATATCATTAGCTGTTGCATTCAAAAGAAGGAAAGTGGACTATAGGTAGAATGGGATAACCAGTAGTTCTGTATTATGCTCTATGGAAGATTTATACAGAGTAAACAAGTTGATAAGGTGCCTCATTTCATGATCCATTGAAAACACTGAAATTGAAAACACTTGCCTCTGACTGTGTAATCAAAAAAGATGTCACGACAATGCCCTTGCTCATTTATTATGACGAGTTATATATGTTACATCCTTTAATAAGCGTTCTTATCTTAGAAACTTAGTGAATCATTGAATTGAAAGGGTCTATTTGCGCTCTGTTCATCCTGCATTTCATTGCTTTACCTGCTGTGATACATCTAGTTCGTTTATCTGAAGGGAAAGAGTTACCTCGGTTTCAGCACTTCAGAAGTACTAAGACTTCAAATAAGTTTTTGAATGCTTGGGGAAATATAATAAGTGCAGAGACATTATTAGATGAAAATATGTGGGTTGCATGTATGGAAAGGCTACATTTATAAAAGTTAACCAGCTAAGATATGATTCTTTATCACAGAAATATCAAGGTACATCAGTCCAGGTACTCATTGCTCTTAATGGCATAGTTTTCCTCCTTGTAAAGCTTTAGTCTTTCTCCTACTTGCAGAGTATCACTTGAAACACATACTCAAAGCGCCAACTATTAGGAATTCATATCAGTTTCCGAATGTTCCAAGCCATAAATGGCAAAATTGGAAAGTTGATAATGGCTCATCAATTTTGAGTGGACTGGTGGTAAAATTGAATAATAGTAAATGATTGAAATATTGTGTGATGATTTTACTAGTTGCAAGGAGGCGTGTGATAATAATGATTACCACAGAAGCAGACAACGACAAGCGTTTAACATGAGTGTTAAATTGAAGAGAAATAGTTTGGACCATTTCATTTATTGTATTTTCTTGTAAAAATGAAAAACTATCTTTTCTATTTGTGGCTCTATATTTAGCATTATATGCACCTTACTAGGAAATGTGTCCAAAAGGTCATTGATAACATCTGTAAAAACAGTCCATGGGCTTGATAATCAGAAATAAAATATAATTTCTAATGTTTTGGCACCAAAAACTTATAAGTACACATAAAGTTTCCTGATCTTAAACTTAATGACATCTTGCAGATATATGAGCAAGACAGACTAAGAAAATGAAAAGTATCCACATGCTGTAATCGCTTTCATGTGGTTTACTTAAACGGTAATAACAAATTCTCTTCTCTGTAAAACTGGGAGTAGGGCTGTGTATCAGCTCCTATAAGACAATATATTTAAGATAGAAAAGCAAACTTGGTTTTTCCTATTCATCAATTGAGTATATGTTTGTAAAATCTAATAAAACAGTTTGAAACCAAGTCATAGAAGTTGTTTAACTAAATGACGATAGCCACAATTATAGCTTTTAAATTATAATTAGGTTCGTGTAACGCACATAACACCACAGTTAGCTGTATTAATGTTAAACAGCTTCCATATGTAGTAAAGACATCCAGTATAAAGACTATAAGAATGTCAATTTATTAGATAATTTTAATGTCTTCTTTTAGTAGCTCAAACATTCAAATTTCTTATTCTCAAATTGATAAAGTAACATATGTAACAAGCTGTTACAGGCTAACGCCCCGACTTACAGAGTGCAAACATTTCTTATTAAATGCACCTTGAATGGTTACATAAGATGTAATTTGTCTGCAGAATTCCAAAGGGGATTAGGATGGAGCAGGCCCTTACTCAGCTTGATGTCAAAATACTGTTTGATGATTTTACTTATCACGCTAACATATGTAACGCTCTCTGATCTTTAAAACTTGATGACAACTAGCAGATATAGAAGTCTTTATCATAGGAGCCAGTTTAAAATCCCTTAACAATGTAAGATATCAATGTAACAGCTGCAAGTTTTTTCACAATTTTAGCTCACACTTTCAAACTACATTTACTTTATTTGATATAGTAACACATGTAACACGCTGTTTCCGACTAACGCCCCAACATAGAGAGTGCAAACATTCCTTATTCAATGCAGCTTGAGTTGTACTATAAGAAGGAATATGTCTGCAAAATTCCCTCGAGGAGATTAAAACATTTTTAGGCATATCTTACGTAAAGACAATGAGCTTGCCCATTTATTACATCAGGTAACATATGTTACAGCCTCTGATATTAAAAAATTCACAACAAACTTGCAGATTTATGAGTCTTTTCATATTAGCAAATAAATCCCAAACAATGAAACACATTCATCAACTGCAAATATTTTTGAACTATTTTTACTTGAGTTTTAATAACAAACATTTCACCTTAAAACTGGGTAGGGGTAGGGTTGTTTAATTGCTTATTCCAGAAAAAATATTCAAGCTAGGGAAACAAACTTTAATTTTTCTGTTAGCCAATTGCATAAGCTAGTCAGACATGGTAAAAAATATTTTGCAAAACACACAGAGAGATTGTGAATGTAAATGATGTTAGCCACACTTGCAAATTTTAATGGGTTATCTGATTTATGTAACGCATATAACACCTTAGGAAGCGGCAATTTTGTTCAAATGGCTGTCATATGTAGTTAAGATATCCAGTATGCAGACTATATGAATGATTTTTAAAAATAAATATTTTAATGTCTTGAATTTGTAGCCCAAACTTTCAATTTACTTTTTCTTAGTTTGATTAAGTAACGTATGTTACAGGCTCTTACAGACTAACGCCCCGGAGCACAAATTGCAAACATCTCTTAAAAGACTCGGCTTTCAATTCTCTACAAGATAGGATATGTCTGCAAAATTCCCTAGGGGGGGGGAGCAAACCCATTCTCAGCCATCCGTCTACTATGACAAAGGCTGCTCTACCTAATTCAATCTTGAAAATTTAACTTGTGCACGTCACCTTTAAAATATGCCAACGAAGAGAGGGGTGGACTAGGTAGAGCATCCAAAGGCATCCTGAGGAAATTGAAGAACAGTTGATCTTCCAATCTCAATTCTGCCAGCAGCCGGTCATAACGGCCAAATTGAAGCCTTCTTTCTTCTGAACAGAAGGATGTGGATGCACCCAGCAAAATCTGCGTCTTCTTCTATTCCGTATACATCGTCTTCTTCTCATCATCAAAATAGAGACCTGTTCATCAAGCAGAGCCTGACGCCCTTGATGGAGACAAAGTGGCAATTAAGAAATTTGTACAGAATTCATGTTCACTGTATTGTTATTGAAACAGAAGTAAGTGTCTGAGAAATTGTATCAAATATTTATACTAAAATCCCTGGACGTGACAAAGACGCAGTGAGAACCTACTTCGAACATGCGTGGATGTTGTATTTAGGCACGGACAGAACCGGTTAAGAGTGCAGTGCAATCTCACGCTTAGGGATGTCAGTTACAACGCAAGGTGGTTCTGGACGACAATTCGTTACGGGCCGATGACAACTGCTTACCTGTGCTGGACGACAGGTAACAGGTTTTAGATGACAGGTTTAGGGTTTTGGACGACAGTGGAAAGGGGCAACACACACAGACATCGCAGAAAATGATAATATAGTGTGTTAGGCTATTTTAAATAATTCCTGTCATATTAGTGTTTGTAAGTTTGACATTGGAAGTACAAACACCATAGGTATTTGTAGTTAAATTGTAAAACTCTGGTCTGGAAAAGAAACTTCAGAAATGAGTAATTTGTGATTAATTACTTGCGTTCTCATCACGAAATAAGCATAAATGGTCAGACAATAGATCTCACATTATTTTCAGTCAATTTTAACATGTCCTTCTTAAAAGAAAACTGAAAACCTCAAAATTTCATTTTTCTAATGTTACTGGTTAGAGACGACTGTGTAACAGGCAAAAGACGACGTCAGTTTTTCTGTAACAGATGAGAGACAACATTTTTCTTTCGTTCATGAACACTTGAGTAGATGTCAATACTGCTCTGAAGCCTATTCATTGCCTGAAGAAGTAGTTCAGCATTGCGCGACCTCCCATTGAATGTGCATACCAAGCCCCAGGTAATCAGAAGAATTTAAAGGTTAATACCATATTTGGGATTGGCGGCTTTTATAGTCTTCTGGTTTCAGAGAATATTTAAAAGGGGTTTTACCTTATTTGAGCATGGCGGCATCTTGGTCACAAGACCAAGAAGTTAGTGAGTATGATCAGGAAATACAACAATCATAAACTCCAGTTCAACCCACCACATCATGAGGAAAAGTCACTGAACATTTACAGTAACAAGATATCCGCAAGCCAATAAAAGCAAAGCTACTAGCTTTCTCTTCCTCTTCAAGAAGATTGCAAAACTAGGAAGGGCGCAAAGTAATGCATACCAAAACAGAGACAAACACAGAACCCCCATAATGAGAAGTACATTAAACAATAGATCAACAACAAAGGAATCACCACCCCAGAACGGACAGCAGCTAAGCAACTGGGGTGGGGGCTTAAATGCATTTGAATAACTTTCGTTCCTCTATCCTAAAGAGTCTCCATATGAAATTCGATTGACATTGTGGTTTCAAAGAAGATGTTTGAAAATGTTGACGAACAGACAGACGGATGGAGGCTGGAGTCATTTGTATACTATTAGCTCACCTCAGAGCCTTCAGCTTTGGTACACTTAAAACATTATTTTATTCGAGCATGTGTGATATGTGACTTACACTTTGTCAGACCTGGAGCTTATTATAGGCAATTGCAGGTAATACTTCCCACATAAAAATATTTTTCATTGTTTGCATACAGTTTGTTTTATGTATGGACTATCAATTTATGAAATAAAAAGGATATGTCACCGCAGTCAATTTTCCATAATCTCACATGGAAGTTTTCAGCATTTAACAAATTTTCTGAAAAAAAATCCTTTATATTAAGCTAAAATATTTGTAATCGCCATCCAGCTTCGTTATTTTAATTTTAATTATTGCTCATGACCTCAAGCTTTCTAGCAAATGTAAAATGTATTTGCTCCCAATCCATGTCAAGATACTGCATGATATATTTTGCTTATTCCCCCATAAAAGGATTTTGTTTTTTAGAGCAAATTATATCTAAAAAATCTGATATTAAAAATCTTATTTATTGTTATTATTTCATGGACTATCATTTGACATTTTAGAAAAAAGAAAAAAATGGGGTCACCAGAATAATTATCTTACAGGAGGACGAAAGTTATCCCCACCCCCACAAATTTCGAGGATAATTCAATTAAAAAAATTAAGGACGGTGTAATTTTTGTCATTTATATAATTCCATATTTTTTTGTATGAAGTAATTTTGCATTACAAGAGGAAAAAAACACACACACACACACACACACACACACACACACACACACACACAATTTGTTGTAAGCGCCCACCCTGGAATCGACCCTGGTCCTCTGGTTCCAAAGTCTGACACGCTAAGCACAAGGCCAAGATGTCAAGTCGTGCGCATCTCGAAATAACAGTACATAATCCGAGTATTGGCCATATTCATATTCTCATACAGGGTAAATGACATTTCACTCTCGGTCAAAACAGAAGATTCTCCAGTGTAAGATATATTTAATAAATCCTTAACTGTCGTCTCCACCTGCTACGCTGTCGACAATAACCTGTAACAAAATATCTGCAGTCGTTACACATCTGTAACATGGAAAAATGACTGCAGTACATTCGTTTCTGTTTTAAAAACGCGTTCGTCTAAAGTAAGCAGATTTTGAAGAAAAATCTTTCTTGGTCTATGTGATGGACAATGCAATGTCTAATCACATCAAGTCAAAAAATGTTCAAAGAAAACGAAAATGAAAATACTAAATAAGGATATGAGGACATGTGTAGTAGTAAAATACACTTAATTACAGTTTCAAGAATAATAATGTATCATATACGCGTTAACTGGATACAGTTGCCATGCTCTACAGGATTGATTAAGCTTAGATAAGTGTCGTGGACAAAAATACAAAGACAAAATAAGATGCTTGCGTTTTATTGTGTCTTAAGTCTCCCGAAAACGATACACATTCAATAGCACAAACCTATATTTTGAAATATTTCGTCTGGGACCCGTAACGCACTGTAGTCCAGAACCACCTTGCGTTGTAACAGACATCCCTAAGCGTGAATCTTCTCCAATGTGGCAAGGACGTACCACGATCGTGGTATAAGCGTGGTAATGTCGCAGAAAGAACTCCATGGACGTAGCAACTTAGCAAGGACCCAGTGAGAGCGTAGAGAAACCTTTCTCGTCCTTGCCACACCTGCACCACGTCAATGAAGTTCCTTCTACGACTTGCCTATGTTGCCACTAGGTCCATGCCGTTCTTACCACGCACTTACTACCTTCTTCTCATTGCGTCCATCCAATTTTTCAAGGATGTAGTAAGAACGTGGCTGAGAGTGAAGGGGGTATTAAAGGGGTCTTTTGCGCATATGTGATAACACACCTTCAGGTAACAAAACAATAGTTTTCTTATTTTTCAACCAAAACATATGTTGTGGGTACTCAAAAGAACCATCTCAATGAGATGGTTCTTTTGAGCACCCAAAACATATGTTAAAACTGATGGGTAAGAAAATATTACAATTTTTCACTCAAAAATTTTGTTTATCTATAAACATGTGTGATAAGTACCAAACTTTTAAGAACATATTTGACTTCACTACAGCTGGTGACTGGGACTGTGTGACGGCGGTAGAACGTCTCCCTGCCCTTCACTATAGTGTAGATTTTATTTTCTTGTCCTTTGGGATCATGGGTTTCATTTTGGAACTTTGAAACTATTAGAGGGTCACTGATGAAGCCTAAATGGCAGAAACTAGCTAGTCCGGCCCAGGAAATATGCACACTCTAGTTTCATTTCTTCGGTGCAGTCTTTGCTTCCAAAGGATACCCTTTTAAGAACATATTTCAATGCTGGCCCATACTGTATACATATAGTCATTGCTCTACATAGTCATTGCTCTTCTTTTCAAATTATCATAAATGTCTTACCATATTATTTGAATACAGTACTTTAGCGATTTAAAAGTAGACAGTTTTCTTAAATCCTTATAAGTGTCTATGAGAGTTAAACGGTGTGAAATAACTTGTTATTATGTATTGGTGAATTACTTGGTTGGGTTGAAAAAACTAATGAGCTCATTTCGTGACCCAAATAAGCCTAACGATTAAAGTTGAAATTATTCACTCAGTCCCAGATTTGTCTTAAGCCTCACCTTATAAAAGAATAACAAAAAATGTTTGCAAACAGCGAGATTCATGCATAGTTGAGAGCAGCACATACAAGATGGATGCAGAATAATATGAGCCATGACACGTGATTTCCAGCAATCAGGCATTTTGAAAAGTGTAGACTCAGACCAGCCTGTGCAGCCTCCTTTTAAGCTTATAAACTCCAAATTATGTTTGGTCAGTAGCCTAAGAGTCATAGAATATTCAAGCAACGAGCAAAGGCTCTGATCAGACTGTGCGTATGTGCAGGCTGATCTGAGGCTTTGCTGGTCGCACATACCACATCGTTGGATTTCTCATGTCACGGCTCATAGATTTGTACAAATAATGTTAGACAAGATAATCTTTTGTAAACTCATATCTGTGCTGTATCATCCTAATGCTGCCAGCGGGCTACCCAACCATAACTCTACACGGGAGGGGGAGGTAGGATTACTCCATGCTCTGGCCAGCAGGATGTTCACACAGAGGCATGTTCACAAGCTAGAATTTATATGTACATAAAAGTCCCCCTGACTTTTCTGCACATTCAAAAAACTTTTTTATGGAACTTCTTCATGGTACCCCGTCCCAGGATTGTTTTCTTACAGGTACTCTTTAAGTTGTGTTTACTCTAAATGTTTTGCAAAATTTAACTTTAACCACTGAGGAAAACTGAAGCACTCTATTCTGAATCTCGCGAAGAACTGATTCTCTCATATCTTAAAATGCCCACCCCCAATATTTGCACATGCACAAAATACTCACAGCCCTCAAATTCAAGATATACCGCTTCAGCTAAGACATAAATTTCCCGCTATACATTGTAACGCGGGAAATTAGTAACTCTTTCCATGCTAGTGGTGACTTTTATCGTCTGCTGATAAACCTTCACAAACAATGGACCAAGGGAACAGTCTGATCTGGGTCCATATTGTTTGCAATGTAGGCTACATAAGAACACATAAGCAGATTAAAGGGCAGAAGAAAAAAGTTGTGACTGGCATGCTAAGGTATAATCTAAAATTGGGTCATTTTTTACCAAAACTTATTATTACGTCCTAACAAAGGTATTTCAAACCAACATTAAGCTGTTTTGTAGTTGAAACAGATTCTATTTCATGTGATGAATTTACACAAAAAATATGATATCAAAAGATTGGTAAATGAATAAAAACTTTAAACATATGTATATATAGTTCTTCTTCTAATTAATGTCTTGTCATGACTGTGTCATCCCCCTTTTAAAGCATTACATTATTGTTTAAGTTGATGCTGTATGTTCCTGTCAATAATTTTTCAGTCATGTCGGGATGATTTTCTCTAATAAAAAATAAAATGATTAAGCAGCTGATAATTAAGTGTCTAGCAAAGTGACTCTACTCTGGTGAGTCTCAAACCAGCAATCCTTCGATCCCCAGTTTAACCCTCTACCAACTCCACTTGAAACTTTGTCAGTTCTTCGAGTTAATGTCTTGCCATGATGCTTAGTAGATGCTTAGTAGATCTCTTTTGAAACATTAAATTATTAATAATATCTAGTATGAATTTTGGGCTGGTGTTCCCTGGGAGGACCTATATGCGGATGAATTGTCATCATTGCTGACTCTCTAGAGGAAAGTGTAAGGAGGCTCTTGATATGGAAAGAAGCCATGGAGAAGAAGGGGTTGAGGGTAAATGGAGGAAAGACAAAGGTCATGATCTGTGGTACAGGCCTGGACCTCTTGCAGAGTTCAGGCGAATACCCATGCGCTGTCTGTCGTACAGGAGTAGGCAACAACAGCATCTACTGCAATGGCTGCAAACTTTGGGTGCATAAGAAATGCAGTGGGCTACAACGACTGACACCAAATCCTGATTATAGATGTGCACGATGCATGGGAAACCCTCGCCCTATTGATGGTAGGCCACAGAATGAAGTCCAGGTCGGACCTGATAAGCTGGAGGTGGTAGCTTCTTTCTGCTACCTGGGTGACATGCTTTCTGCTGGCGGAGGCTGTGAAATAGCGGTCACTACTCGTGTGAAAACAGCCTGGAAGTAGTTCAGGGAGCTACTACCAGTTCTCACATCCCCTCTCTTACAAGACACGTGGCAATGTATACAGCTCTTGCGTGTGGAGCGCCATGCTCCATGCCAGTGAAACTTGGCCACTGACCAAGACGAATCTGCAGCGCAATGATAGGGCCATGATCAGACAGATCTGCAGTATCAAGCCAGAGGACGTGGCCACGGTAAGGTCAAGCGAATTACTGGCAAAGCTTGAGCTTGAGGACCTCGAACTCATTTTGAGAGAGAGAAGGCTTCTCTGGTTTGGGCATGTGGAGCGTTCTAGTGGTGCGATCAGAACAGCATGTGATATACAGATTGATGGCAGGCGGGGGCCAGGGAGGCCCAAGCTAACAGGGAAGAAACTGACAGAGAGAGACAGCCGTGAGTGGAAGCTCACGACAGTTGACCCTCAAGAAAGGAGCACCTGGAGATCAGGTGTGAGATCTGCTATGCGTGCAGCTAGCCAGTTACCTGGAAAGGGGCCCACTGATGTGGATGATGCCCCTGCACCTGCATGTTAATCAAAAATCCTATTATGATATGATATGATATAAATTCATAATTTACTAATCCAAGTTTTACTGGGCAAAACAAATTTGGCTTATCTGGAGCCAAGTGCATACATGTACAATTTTTTTTTCTTATTTCTCAACCAAAACATGTGTTGTGGGTACTCAAAAGAACCGTCTCAATGAGACAGTTCTTTTGAGCACCCAAAACATATGTCAAAACTTATAGGTAAGAAAATAATCACAATTTTACGCTCAATTTTTTAATTTATCTAAACCTATGCTGGAGCTCATGGGCACATTAAAATGGGCAAAGGGTTCTAACTCTTTGCTCTGGGGTATCATTAGTGGCTCTGTAAGCTATCATTATCAATACAGTAAAATGACAGCTTTAGAATTGACAGTTTTTCACCTGAAAAATAATGATATCTTACTTTTCTTAACCCATCCTTTAAAGACCTCACATATCATGGCCTGCAATGCTAAAGCTTAACCAAAGCACTTTTCTGCTTTAGAGGCTATTTTAGCTCATTTTTGAAAGTCCAGTTACTGTACGACTACATATGTACTCAAAAATATGTGATACTTCAAGTTTCAATCTGCAGAATCTCTTCAGACCCATTCTATAATTTCATTTCAACAGTTTGGGTCAGTTCATGCAACTTGGATGAGGGTATTGTGGCTCAGTATGTAAAGTGCTGGACTCCTACTTAGAGGTTGTGGGTTTAAATCATATACCCACGGCATTACTTCATCCTTATTCAATAATGCACTTCCTTTTGTAACACGACATCTGATTGTATAAAGTCTAACATTTGCTGTAATAAAGTCAAACATTTGTGTTCTGTTGGAAATAGTTTTACGTCATTAATTACATCACATTTCATTGGATGACATGTGGCTTTATCGCAGCTTGCAGCGCTCTAATTTGAGAAAAGACTGCAGAAGTGCATTAGAATGGGAATAGCCATATTCAAAATTTCATTTGGGGAGGTATATCGTTTGATATATGGATGCAAATCAAGGTTTACATGTGATAAAATTCAAATTTCCTGCCAGTTCTTGACCGTCTTCTCATCTGTCTAAGCACTTTGGTAGGCTACTGTAAACAAGACTCAGACCAGACTGCATAATATGCTCCCTTAAAACATTGGCAAGATACAACTTAAGTGTTTAGGATCCTTGGGCCCAAAAAATGTTTATAAGTTCGAAAAAAAAAATTGCATGATTCTAAGGGCTGATCATTATTTTAAGCAAGCATTAACTGAGTTTCGGCTTGGCACCTGTAACTGATGCTAGCTCAGCTATTTTTGGTGTGATAATTTGATATTTTAACCGCAATGAAGACATTTCTGTTATACCAAATTATTCAATCTAATCACAACAGGTAGGTATTTGACAAAATTGTACCTCTTTACTCTGAAACCTGGTGTGAAACCTACTTTGAATTGAGAAAATTGAAGTTTTATTGCCATACTCCAGTTAAGTTTTAACCCATTAAACTGCATCCTTCTTCAACTAGGGCTTGATATTTCATTGACTTCACAGGTTTAGATAAACAAAATTTTGAGCGTAAAATTGTTGATATTTTCTTAACCATCAGTTCTAACATATGTTTTGGGTACCCACAACATATGTTTTGGGTGAGAAATAAGAAAATTAGTTTTTCGATACACACTCTTAACTAAAGTCCTGGACTTACATGTACATTTGTGTGTTTTTTAATCTTTATCTATACTAAACCTCTCCATCTTATCTAGAGGACACTAACAAATAGATAGAATTATTTGTGGTGTTTTAAGAATAAAATGGGATGAGGTGTAACATGTCATTTTGATCTTATCAATAATTATAGATCTGATCACAATGAAACTTGGTGTGAACTTGTTGTGTTGTTATCCAAAAGTGTTACCCGTATGTATTACATTAACTCGAACTGCTAGTGGCGACGTTTGTCATCTGCTGACAACCTTTGCAAACAGTTTGGACCTAGATCAGGGCAGACAAAATGTCGGTCCTGATCTGGATCCAAACCATTTGATAGTGTTCCTGAAATAATTTGTTTAAAAAAATAATTTTGACAAAGTCAGCAGATGACAACAAATTGAACAATGCTCAGCATGCAAAGAGTTAATGGCATACGTTGTAGCCCAGCAAAAGGGTCAAATCTGTGTAAAACAGGGCAGCTTCCATCAAACACTTGAGCTACATTTTGACAAAAGCATATGAAAAAGTTTAATGAGCAAATGCTGCATTGCTAATTATATGTTACCCCACCCTCTACATAGTACTGGTTAATAAAGAGAAATTGAAGTACATGTACTATCAAAGTATCAAGCAAACACCAAAATCTGTATATGTGACAGTTGACCTCTCGCTATGAATGTGACTTTGAAACCTTTTTCTTTGATGCATGGTATTTCCAACAATGTGGTATGTGCAACCAGCAAAGCCTCAGATCAGCCTGCGCATACGAGCAGTCTGATCAGAGCCTTTGCTAATTGCTTAAATATATATATTCCATGACTGTTAAGCTACTGACTGAACATATTTTGGAGGTCTAAGCTTAAAAGGAGGCTGCACAGGCTTGTCTGAGTCTACACCTGTCAAAATGCCACATTGTTGGAAATCACATGTTGCGGCTCATGTGTAAAATATTTTCTGGATTTTTGGAGCAGGAGTTCATAAGATATAGAGCAGTCACAAAATCTGTGCATGTGACATCTGACCTCTTGCTAAGACCTTGACCAGGGAATAAGCTAGGGGGTGACTAGGGCAAAATGTCACCCTAGGGGCCAAAATTTCACCCAAAATGGGACCCTTGGAGAAGTGGGAGGTTTGTATTTTTAGGGAAACTCATTTTCATTCTGTCATCACACAAACACAAGCTGTGGTGACAATCTACCATCACTGAATCGCAAGCTGTGATGACAATCATCATAGTTCTCCTTTCACTTAATGGCAATAGTACGTGCTTTTAAACTAACAGAAAATGACGTAATTTTGTGCTATAACTTCTCCCTATCGGACTGTCACTTCTCCCTAATTTTCCTGGAGGGAGAAGTCACTTCTCCCTACTGTCAGCGCCCAGCTTGAATCCTGTTTGACCTTGAAGCAGGGACTGCCAGGGAGTCTGAATCCTTCACTGAGCACATCATCTCATCAAGTAGGACACCCGTGTGAAATGTTTTAAAAACCTGACAAGATCCAAATATACATGTACATATGGGCCTCATTGCGACAAAACCTGTCTTCGGGGTTTTCCACAAAATGTGACTCAAAACAGTCTACCAAGCTACAGAGACTAGCTAGAAATGTGAGAAAATTTCGCTTGTAGCAAATCTAGATATGATACTTTCCAATAAGAGAAAAATAAAGGCGCAGATCAGACTGTGCGGATGCACAGGCTGGTCTGCGCCTGTCTTGTTCGCAACCCTCCAAAGACAGGTTTTCTCGCGACGAGGCCCATATGATGCATGGTCAAATGGTTATGAATATGATTGACAGACTCTATAGGTCAATTTGAGAAGTATGAAAGATTTAAATCAGATTGAGTTTTGTTGTTTTGTTTAGCAGAAAGGGTGTGACCTCAATTGATGGATATACCGCAGAGAAAAAAGCAGCCAGCCATTTTATATCCAAGGACACTGACTGCCTTTTTGAATAGAATGAGTCACAAAAATTCATTTTGGCAGCTGTTTAATTTTAAAAGAATTTCCATATGAATATTTTATTTCATATGGTAATTTCTTGAATGTACCAAATAAACTAACTACATAAGTCTTTTTAAATTGATATTAAAGAAAGCGTAAAATCCATATTTTACTAGACGATCACTTATTTGTTTGGGTGCTTTTTATCAGGTGCTTTTTTATCAGACACAATCTTCTAAATTTATCTGTCTACATATAATTTCCTTGAAGACCTTCATTTAAAAGTTTTATATCCCTTTCATAAATCTTTCAGTCATATTGGAATGAGGTACTCGCTGTACTGGAATATGAATTTTACTTAAAACTGCATGAATTTACTTAACTATTTGCCTACTTGGTAATTTTTTATGCTTGTTCTGTCACCCACTTTAAAAAAAAACTCTGACAAATTATTTCTGGAATACATGTACCATTAGAGTGTATAACAATTTGTTTCCAGATCAGGCCCAACAAAATGTCTTTGTCCAAACTGTATGCAGAAGTTGTCAGCAGATGACACATACTAGAACATAAAGGGCCTAAAGAGTTAAATGTGTGTACTAATAATGACTTATATGCCTGTTATTGGGCTAAATTTAGGCCCTCAAACTCAGTTTGAGCACTAAGTTAACCTTATGCAGATTCAGTAAAATTCATACATTCATACCACAGTACAGTCCGACAGTATTGGGGGGGGAGGGGGGGAGGGGAGAGGAGAGAGAGAGTTTTTGTTTTTGTTTGATTTGATTTTTTACGTCCCATCAACAATCTTTCAGTTAAACAGGGACGGGTCTTCCTGGGTTGAACCAGTACTAAGCTAGGATAAATGTGTCTTGCTTAAGGACCACAACGCAGTGACGCCGGTGAGGCTTGAACTCGCAGCCTCTCGGTCTCGAGTCAAGCACTCTACCACTGCGCTCCCAGAGAGAGTTAAAGAGTACTTGCTTCTTTTCTCTATTTCTGGTACCCAATCAGTAAACCTGCACAGAGTTTTGTCCATTCTAGGAATATTATAAAGGAGTTATCTCTTTGCTTCTAGGCATATTTCATGCTTTATTAAAATGTTATGCAGGATGCCCAAGTCAGATCAAGAATGGCACTCACAACAATCTGACACCACACTCGCTCCGTTCAAACTATAAAGAACCCAGTACTCCAACAGGTTGGAAACTAGCCAACTGCAGCATATACCATTGGTCCCGTCCTTTCTCCTTTGCTGCTGTTAAACCATTTATGAACTTCTGGTTTGTCAAATCGATACAATAACCGTGAGATGGTCCATTGTATATTTAAAAGGGTCACAGTTTACGATTTCCCAATAAATTATACATATTTCTTTCAATAAAGACCATTTTTGTCTTCGCAACAGGTGCAGACCCTGAAGAAAGGTCGTACTCTAGTATACAAATTAGGTGTTAATATGTAACAGTATTTATAATTGAATTGCTGTATTGATGCTTAAATTTTTCAGTCATGTCAGGATGAATGATTGTCAGTTTTTGGCGTTTTATCGGTAAACTATCTTGATCTTGGTTGATTTCATGTCTTCCTAGCTGAGCTAAACCAGTTTGAAGAGAATATGTGCCTTGTATAGGCCGGCCGGAGCAATCTCAAAATGTGGTGCCTCCTGCGAGTCTCGAATCAACAACTTTTTAGATATAAAGTCTTACAGTTTACCACTGAGCTACCATGCTCTTCAAAGGGTTAAGTAAATAAATGTGAGTGTGTGTGGTGGGGGGTAGTTGCAGAACTGCGACTTTAGATTTTTTTTTCGATCTGGCTGAATCTAAAGTCGCAGTGTTTATGTGCTCTATCTTGACCAGTGATGGAATCCCCTTTTGTTTTGGGAAAAACTCGTTTCTTTGACAATCCAACCATTCAGACTTCTTCATGTGTTTTACATACACAACCAAAGTTATAAAAATGTTACCATTTGCTTCGTTTTTGTGACACGACCAATGCAATCTGTAATGTTATGTTCTTGTTGTTGTTTTTCGGCACATCGCAGCCATTTTGCATGCTTTTCACGAGTTAGGGGTGATGACGTTTTTGCGATAAATTTCGGATGTTAAATTGATGAGACGAACTTATTAAAACGTTGAGAATATATTATAAAAAAACCCGTACTGGTCATACTCCCCATGACTAGGTAAGGGATGTCAGCACTTTTTCAAAAACTCAGTACGTTATAAGAATAACATTAACAGTGGATTTTGCACAATATAAGAAACAAGTAGGTGTTTGAATTTTGAAAATCAGCGCAAAATTGTTAGTTATCGATTCTGTTAACTTACTCAATGTTGGTACGCTCGCAACAGTCTCGTTTCTGTATTATTGTGCATTGTAGCGCCCCCTATTTTCTATTATTTTATAACGAGTAGTGACCTTTTTCAGAAAATGAAAGTCGATTTCCAAGAATGGTATGATTTCAATTTAATATAGCATGCCAAAGAAAATGAGATACTTACTTGACAGAAATCCTTAACAATCACATACCCCACCCATATTACACTATATAAATCCAATTTTCGGAAAGGAAGCTTTGTCATGTCCCAAAATGTCATAATCAGACTGAAAATGGACTTTTCCAACATGGCGGACAATTGTTATTCTGATCATGTGCTCACGTGACAAGTTTCCCGCCAAAAGAAGCAAGCTAACGCAAGAGTACATTGACCTCTGAACCGAGAGGGGGTCAGCTTGTTTACGACAAGAAGCGATGGATTGGAAAGATCAGAATCAAATTACTTTTGCACAGTGATCAATAAGATATTAGTGAAGGAAAATATTTTTTATATCATGGCTAAACTTGCTGCAAGCTGAATAGCTTTACTAGCACATGCTTATTTTCAATTAGGCTATCAGTCAATACACACAATTGGTGCCCATCGTTTTTAAGGCGCCACGTGAATCTTATATAGAGACATTGGGTGTTTTGACCTTCGTTTTGAACATGTGCGCAATGGTTTAAGATTAGAATTGTAGAATGATGTCATTATTTGAATATGCAAAATCATTTGGCATTTTTTTTTCTATGTATTTCCTGTTAGTGGAAGTGGGGGAATTCCTTATCTGAAAATAGTCAATTTTCTATCCAGTCACATCCGTCGGAATACAGAACCAGGGTGAAAAATTTGCATACTAGGTTGAAGATTGACCTTTATTCGTTGACATTCATCAGATATTAAAAGAAAACCTATTACAAATGGTGAGAGAGGTCACCATAAAAATCAACCTGTATGCACAAAAAAGGATCCCATCCATTGCCATTAAGAACTCCTCGGACACAGTTTGTACATATCCAACTGGGTAGTTCTCGATGTCAACAAATTGGTAAAAAGCGGCTCCAGTTAGATTGGTAATTGGTCATCTTTTTTGCAAATATCTATATGTAACAAATGTATGGTGAGATGGTATTGGATTATTTTAATCTCAACAGACCAGGTATGATCAATTTTTGGCCAATTATGATAATAAGGAAGGTAAAAGAAAACATTATATAAGTCTGATTTTGGTATTTAATGTTGTTAAAACATCTGTGTATTCAGAAAACGGAGGTGAACGGGTCATTGTCGGAACATAAAATACCAAAACAAATTCGTGCGTGACTTTAGTTTCCCACAGAAAAAGCATGCTCTTCAGCTCAGAAGACAAAAATGACGCCATGTTTTGAAAACAAATAGTGTAAACATTCTGTGTGGACAGGAGTATTTTATCTTTTTAGAACTAATCAGGTATGCATCAGCGGCAAACAAAATAGCAACATATAGATAAACCTATAAACATACAAAATGGAGTAGTGTTTGAGGAAGACACTGTTTGGAAATGTGTTTTCAACTTGGTTTACGTCCACGCAAACAGTAAGGGAAAAGATAGAGGCTTAAAAAATCAGGGCTATATGATAACATAAAATAAAAATCCATCATATGGCCCTGAATTCAGTGCTAGGTGGGGGGGGGGGGGGGGGGGTATGTGATCCCAGATACCGGATTCAAACAAGAAACTCCCAACTTGCAAGTCAGTTCTTCCTCCGGTTCAATAAGTTGCTTGAAGTACTTAGTATTAATCAGGGCACCAGTCCTCATAAAAACCACAGTAATAATTGTAGTGAACCCACAACCGCAGGTTGGGGAACCAGCAGCAACCCCTTTGCCCACCCCTTGGTTGCTCAAAAATAGGTTAGCCTATGATGTAAGGAACAAGCACAAACCTGTTTGTGACCTTATAATTTAGCTGCTTTACCAACCAAAACCACCACAGTTGCTAAAGCAATTAACTAAACAGTTGCTGATACCAATTATCGAAAAAACATATGAAAATCCAAAAATAAACACAATCACCTGATTTTCCTGTCTGCCAATCGACGACCGAGAGTCCGAATCTGTCAAAAATACAGACCATAAATTGTCATAAAATACAAGGTCAAGCATTTATTTCTTACCTTTAAACAATTCAATCCACTTTATATTGGATAAATTTGCTTTTAAACCCAAAATTTCACTAAATGAATTCACCCTTGTCCTGAAAGTGGCCTCAAATGATTAATTGGGCAAGGGACTTAACTCGCATAATGACTACAAAATGGAACGAATATATCACAACCGAAAGTAGAACAAATTGTTATTATTATTATTATTATTATTATTATTATTATTATTATTATTATAATTATTGCTTAATCAATAAAGAAAACTTATTACATGGTGCAAGTCAAAACGTCCCCAAGTCAAAACGTCTCCATAAAGTTTTAAAAAAACAAAACATGTACAATATAATTGCAACCGAGAAAAGTTTTGCTAAAGTGTCTGGTATTAATGTACGAGAGTCAGAAAATATGTTTTATTTGTACTTTTTTTTAAAGTTGACTATATATTAAATCGACTGACTGTGATGTGCACGACCCGTGGTGAACGCGGATTAATCAGTGTCCAGTGTCAGAAGGAATGTGTGGAAACCAAATTGGACAGACAGACGGACTCACACAGTGATTATAGTGCACGCTTGCGGCTGGGGTAAAATTTCAATACCAAATCTTAAAAATATTGTTGTTATTGATAATTTCGTTTTGCATATTTTTCAATTTAAAATAGATTTTGTGATTTTGGGCAGATTTCTATGTTTTAAATTCTCCGGGGAACCTCGTCACCATTTTGCATACCAGTGGCTTGACAATTTTAAAATAAATAAGTATGCAATTTGATCCAAATATACCATGTGGTTCAATAGTTATGTGCATTTCCACTAACTGACCATGATTGGTCGGACTGATGCTCAGCAAAGCCTTGAACATAAAAAAAAGCTGCTACGCATGTCAGTGATTAAACAATCCTGACGTGCACCGGTATGCGAAATTTGATCCAAATATACCATGTGGTTCAAGAGCTATGAGTATCTTCACTAACTGATAACAGACGGACACACAAACTCACCCATTGCATGTGGTGTATTTTATGTCTAAAGTGACGATTTCACCCACCTACAAGCAAACCAGTGTCCATACAATATTTACAATTTTTTGTGGCTGTTCCTTGACTGTAACCAATACTGGGCCAGGTTGGTTTATGTTTTGTGTGATTTTATGGCTGAGAGCACTGAGAAGGCTCAGCCATCAGTGGTTCTGGTTTAAAACGTCTCAGAAGACGGGCCACAGCTTACAGTCTCATCCAACAAACTGGTGGTGTTCTAGTTTAAGAGCTGACTCAGATGACTGACTGTTTTCGGTTCTATGGCGGCATAGTGGGCCGCCCCCACCCCCCCCTACAGCATATAGAGCTTGCACATAACGCCAAGTTTTATGCACCAGAAAGGGGTTTTGGCACCATAATCCATGACTGTCCAGGTTTAGTAAAATGTGGGGCAATTCTGAGGGTGTCCAAAATCAGACCCAACCTTGCAAGGATTGACCTTACAATTCCGTCTGCACGATGCCGCCCCTGAATTGCTGACCCAGATGAAGTGACTCTAGGTATACATGTCTCACCAATTTTAATAATTGCAGCTTGCTCAAGACATATAAATTTGTTAATTCCAACATCCCACATACCAATCCCTCTATCAGGAAATAATGCTTAATATGAAATATCTATTAATACATACACTTATTAACGAACACTTTTTTTACTAACTTATTTTATACTGACTAAGGTACCAATAATTTTGAATGAATTTTAACATAATCATGAGCATTTCAATGAAGCTAAGTTTAGAGTTGTTTTGGGATAATATTCATTCATTTTACATTTTTGGGGTTCAAAAATGTAAAAATCGACGTTTTTGGTAAAAAAACAAATTTGGGTGCATTTTTATCAACATGAAGCGCATGTGTTTACGAACTGGTCCAGGTAACTTAAAAAACCACCAAATATTTGAAAATTTATACACAGCAGATTTTTTACGTATCTTTAAACAAATGAAAAAACAAGATTTCTGAAATTTGTCAGTAAAACACTTTAAAATTGTTGAACTGTGTTTTATTTTATCTGAACCGTGGTAGACAAAAAACAACTGAATGTGATCAGTCTATTCTGCAGCAGGAAATTGTTCATGACTATTCCACACTTCCGTCTTCATTGTGAAATTTTAACAATTAATTTGACATAAAAAATACAATGTGTTCGTTTATAAGTTTGCTTCAGTGTACTAGCGATCTTGAAATATAGTGCCTTATCACATGTAGCCACAAAGTAGCATATTCGCTAACGTTGTGCATTGTTTAGCACAAGGAAGCTAAATCACTAATGTCAAGACAAGATACAAGTTTGTGCATTTTTTGCTATGGCATCAGGGGATAGTTTCGGATTTGGGAGTTTATGTTATTTCTGTCTTGCTTTTGTTATCTATCGTGCAGGTCTGTTTATTGATGCCTTGTGGTCACCTGCTGGGAAAGGGCTGACCTTTTGGGTCTCTTTTGTGATGTCTAGTTGTGATGTTGTCACTTTCCCATTGGAATCCTGGGTCAGGTGTGGTGGTTGATTGCATCGAATCATGAAATTTGCCCTTTTTCTTACTTTAAAAAGTGTCATCTTGCTCGACTGATGTTCAGCAAACCCTTGCCTATCGTCAGAAAGGCTGACATACTTGTCAGTGGTTAGACAATGTTGACATGCATATATATGCAAAATTTTATCAAAATATACAATTTGTTTGAAGAATTATGAGCATTTTCACTAACTGAACACGGACAGAAGGACAGACTCACACAGTGATTATAGTGCACACCTGCGGGTCATGCAATAAAACCGTTTTGCATACCAGTGGCTGGACAATCTTAAAATAAATAAGTATGCAAAATTTGATCCAAATATACTATGTGGTTCATGAGTTATGTGCATTTTCACTAACTGACCACAACCCACTTGACTGATGTTCAGCAAACACTCGCCCATCAAAAAAGGCTGTCACACATGCCAGTGGTTAGACAATGGTGACATGCATAAAAAAATTATCCAAATATACCATGTGGTTCAAGAGTTATTAGCATTTTCAATAAAAAAAAAGTCAATAAGCTATGCTTATTAGATACCCACCGCACAGTAAGGAAAAGTGAAAAACTTACGTTTTGGCAAGTGATAGTTCAATCCAGCAGACCTTAGTTTTGAAAACAAGATTTCAGTAGAATCTGTGCAATTGATCTTAAAGCTTGCAATCTGGAACATTTGTTAAGATCAAATACACAAAATTATTCACACCTGCAAACTCTTATATATCAAAGCTTATATCGGAAAAATAGTCTAAGTCTCATAGATGTCATTTTATCTAAAATTATTTTTTTGAACCAAACTCCTTCATGCATAATGTTGAATGGGTCTACATTGTATAGGCAATTTATCAAATTGCTCCATCAAAAGCTGTGGTAGGAGTTGATCGGCCCATGATGGCACTATCCATGCATATGCAAAAGCCATATAAGGGAAAAATTGTCTAAGTTCTCATAGCTGTCATTTTGTCAAAAAAATTTTTTTTTCAACAAGACTCCTTCATGCATATGTTCAATGTGTCTATATTATATAGGAAAGTATCAAATTGTTCCTTTAAAAGCTGTGGTAGGAGTTGATCGGCCTGTGTATGGACTATAATAGCATAAGCATAAAGCCATTTAGAACTACAAAGGGAAATAACTCTTATTGAATTGGCCCCTAGCCCTTACTTTTTTTTTTAAAGTATTTGTCATGCATATATGAACATGTTTGTAAGATTTGATGAAAATCCAGCAATGACTCTTCAACATATTCAGGAAACAAAAAGTTACGGACGGACAACGTGAAAACAGTATACCCACCACAAACAAAGTTTGCGGGGGTTATAATAACTGACCACAGACGGACAGACTAGCACTGCAGCTATTACATAAACTCAATTATTATGGGATAAGAGGATCCACCCATAAGTGGATCAGCTCCTGGCTCTCTGGGAGCAGTCAACAAGTAGTCTTCTAGATGGTCAAGCCTCAGATCCAATCCCCGTTTTATCCAGTGTACCCCAAGGGCCGGTCTTGGGTCCGATTCTCTTTTTAATCTTCATAAATGACTTACTGGACACTACCAAGTCTTTGGTTCGCAGATGATTGTGTCCTGTTCTTTGCAAGCAGGAAGATTTTGACAGTCTTGCCCTTTGGAAGGTCGATTGGAAAATGAAGTTTAATCTGGTTTACCGATTTTATCGCATGGCACTATTTCACTCAAAGAGGCATCGTCATATGACAATTTGTGTTCTTGTTAGTATTCTGTGTCTCTTCATTGTGGTGCCTTGGGTTGATCGGAGATTGTGGCATTTCCTGGTCATACTCACTTGCTTTTTGGTATTTCTAAGCTCAAAATAGATATGGTTTGACAGGACCTGTTATCCTGGCCTTCACATCCCTAGTTTACATTCCAATTTTATCAGGGTTTATCAGACAAAGTTTAACGTTACCACGTTTTGTATATCACCCTTTATCAGCTTAGTTGCTAGCTGTGAGTGACCTTTTTTTCCTCAACCTATATTTAAACATGCAGCTTTTTTTTTATAGCTTTTATGCTTATCTTTAATGCTCAACTTTATAGATATATTTCACTGGTATCCATTGTATGATCTTGATATTAGTAACCTGGATGACGCTGTGAACTCTGGACAGAGACAGATATATGATCCTCATGGATTTCCCTATACAAGGTCTTTGAAGCTGGAGCAGAAGCTTGGTAAGTTCCTCTTTCCTCCTCCCCACCACCTAGTCTTGACCAAGGCTATACAAAAACGTCTCCACTAAAGTGTATCCGCAAATGATTCTATGGCAGACTAAAGCAGTCAAATATTAGAACATGGTCAGGTCTGATCCAGTCCCAGTCTTATCCAGAGAATCCAGAGAACCCAGATTGAAAATTATTTTCTCATTTGAAGTTATTTCTCAACAAAAACATATGTTGGGGTACTCAATGAGACGGTTCTTTTGAGCACCCAAAACACATTGATAAGATGGATAAGAAATTAATCCCAATTTTACGCTGACATTTTTTGCTTAACTGGCGCTATGCCGGACACAGCATCACAAGAACATAGATGACCTTAATCACAGGGGCTTGAAAGTATGCTTTTGAGTGATTTTAGGCCTAGGGAAGAGTACCATGTAATTAAAATTACATTACGAAAGTTCGACTATTTAAAGATTTAGAAAAAATGCTCATGATTTCTTTTGCTTCGGTATTCAGTTTTATTTACTATTGAGTCCTCATCTTTGCTTTATCTCCTTTTTATATCTTGATTTATGTTCTAGGAGATGATGCATTGATAAGTAAGGGGTCTTTCATACAAACCAAATATCTATGTGTCTTGATCCACATCTGAACTAAGGGTGAGGTTGGCGCCGTGGAACTGGTTTAAATATTTTTACTGACAGCGTGACCGTTCCAAGGCGGTACTTCTTTTGTGGATCATTCATGTTATTTCTGTCGTGTGTTTGTTATGCTTTTGTGCGCGTCTGTTTATTGTTGCCTTCTGGTCACCTGTTGGGAAAGGGCTGACCGCTTGGCTATCGTTTGTGATGTCTAATTGTGAGTTTGTTACTTTCCCATTGGTATCCTGGGTCAGGTGTGGTACTTGATTGTATTGATTCCTGATCTTTGCCTTCTTTCTTACTTTCAAATCGAGTATAAGAATATACTGTGTCGGACCTTTGCTTTTTCTATGAATCAGTTTGGTCAAAATTTTCATTTTCCATTTTTTTCGCGATTTTTTGGATGGAATTAAAGAGATGGCCCCTAGGCATCAGAAAAAGTAGCAAATATTCATAAATTCAAGCTCCTGTGACCTTAATGAAAGATTTTACAATGTCAAGATAAACTTTTAATTAAACTCTGTATGGCTTTTACAAGCAAACTTGGCTTGAAGGTCAAATTTACAATCAACCGTCACCATTTCTAGTAAGTACAAGGGTCATCCAATAAATAGGGAATTTCTTTATGATGCAAGAGTTTGTACCATTAGAACATGGCAAATGTAATCATTAGATGGCATAGCCTGTTGGGCATGCAGCAGCATATCAAAAATGCTGTTGGAAGGTGAGGTCGCTTGTTGCCTAGCAACGAAAAAGTGATACTAAAGCTAGCCTGGCCAGATTTTCCACATACAAAAACCTAATGCTAAAGAAACAGAGCTTGACATTTAATTATCATCATTTATCTGAACATAGATTGTCCTTAAATCTGTTATAGTTTAATTGTTCTCAACGTTTCATATAAAATATGGTCATTTACATGTACCAGTTAGTACTGGTTGCCTAGCAACCAGGCAATTAAGAAAAAATGGACTGTTAAGTCTATATTTTTCTGTTGCTAGGCAACAATGGACACATGGAATACATGTTTGTAAACGATACTGTTTTAAAATATAGAATATATTTAATAATTTTAGGGTGATTTAAAACTTATATGCCAACCAACAATAATTCAAGGGCAAATTCATGACCCATACCCCAATTCTGATTTCACAATTTTGCATTTTTGTCGCTTTTTTATGCTACATGTACCTGTCAATTTGACATTTTTCATAAGAAGTCAATAAATTTTACAGAGTAATTGTCTTATGTTGTAGTTTATAGAATATATGCTTTTTGGAACTGATCTGCACATGCCAGTAACCATGGCAACCAATTTAAGGCATCCGGCCAGTTAAGCTTTAAGTACGCGTTTGTGTTGCTAAGCAACAAGCGCCATCACATTCTGTCAAACTTTTAGATATGTTGTTGTATACACAACAAGTTATGCCACCTTATGGTTATATTTGTGATGTTAAAGTGGTACAAACTCTTATATTAAAAGGAAATTCTCTCTATTTATTGGATGACCCTCGTATAATGACTTATTGTAAAATCAACTTTTCAAGATTATATCCATTATAATGCATTAAGAAACAAATTTGACATTGATATAAAGTAGATCAAGGTCAACCTAGGATCATCATTTGAACACACTTGTAAGGATCATTATTCCAATTGCTACATACCAAGCCCCAAGGTCATCAGCCTTTTGGCTGGGTGAAAAGATTTTAAAGGGGTTTTCACCCAGCCATTTAGGTCATGTGACAAGAATTTGTAAAATGCCTTTAAGCCCCTCCCCCCAGTGGCTTAGGCTGATGTCAGGTCTAAGGGGTAGTTCTGTTGTTGTTGATTTGTAATTAATTGTTGCTCCCAGTCCCATTGTGGGGTTCTGTGTTTGTTTCATATTTTGTTGTGCAATGCTTTTTGTCCTTTCTAGTTTTGCAAACATCTTGATGGTGAAAAGAGTGTTAGTTGTTTACTTTGTTTGTCTTCTTGGAATCTTGTCATTGTTATTGTTCTCCGTTGTTAACATGCAACAAAAAAAATTCTTGTGATAAGGCCAAAGTACTGGTAAAAACAGCACAAATAGATAAAATTGGTATTTTATTTATTTAGATTTAATCAGAACATAGCATATCACAGTTGCAACAAGAACATAAAAGCAAAGACCAACAGTCTTGGGAAACAGATTGAACTTAGATCAAAATGAAGTAGTGTTGCTTCTGCTAGGGCATAAAACAAAAAATAAAGCGGTCAAAGTCTACATACTTTTGTCACATATAACTTCAAAGGTAATGGACAGTGCAGGACCAAATTAATCAGCAAACAGAATTGACAGATCATCTAGATTTTCAGTCCATTAGGCCAGAATTTTTTCATTAGTTGATTTACTGGATTTTTTGTTCAGATTTAAGGTCGTGGAGAGGAGAAAAAAAGCCTTTAAAATGACCAGTTGACTTTGTTTTTTAATATCTCTAGAACAAACCATTAAATGAGTAAAGTAAACCAACAGTCTGTAATTCTGTATTCAATGTTTAAATATATCATAAATTTCCTAAAATCTGGACAGGAAAATCACTTTTAACAGTGTCAGTCTCAGAAATACACAGAAAAATCCTCAAAAATGTATTACTTTTTCAACAAAACAAATAATATTTAGAGTCTGCGGATAAAATAAAAAAAATAATTTCATTTTTTTTTCTTCTACTTTCCTGAAAACTACAGTAGGAGGGTTTGTAAATCAACTAATAAAAAAACTTCTGGCCTTAGAATCAACTGAGTACCATGACCATATCTTTTAGATCATTTAATATATAATGAATTAATCCTTTACCCCATATGTTATATTTAGAACATTGCATCATTTTCTATAAATAATTTGAATTTTCAAACATTTTCCCAAAAAATATTTTTCACATTTCAATAGTTTTGAAAATATTATGGAAAATGTAACAGTTTCATTTTTCATAATGATTTCAAAAATCTTACATTTCAAAGGCGTCCAAAGGGGCTTGTGTGGTGTAGTGTGGTGTAAAGGGTTAACAGATAATCTAGATTTTCTGTACATTAGTATCAACTGAGTCCCATGACAATTGTCTTAACCCGAACTATACTGATGTGTTCCTCCACCTCATATGATACAGGCCTCGTCGCCACAAAACCTGTCTTCGGGGTTTCTGACAAAGCAAGTTTCAAACCAGTTTCCTAAGCTACAGAGACTAGCTAGAAAATTGAAATTTCACTTGTAGTAAGTTAATAGATGATAATTTTCAAAATGCAAATAACAAAATTGCTGATCAGACTGCGCAGATGCGCAGGCTGCTCTGTGCCTATGTTGTTTGCAAACCCCACAAAGACAGGTTTTCTCATACAATAAACATGGGATGGGTCATTGTAGATATCATATATTTTCAAAATAAAATTGTGTTTCTTTCTCTGAAGATCTTTTTTTAGTCTTAGCAAGCAGTGTCGACTCTGATAAAATGCTGCATTATGCTGCATTTCATCTGGGTCTTCACTGTTTGCTTAAGTACCTGTTTTAGGGGTTCAAGTATACAAAGGGTAAATGCAAGACCCCAGGCTCTGTTATCATCTTGTTGAGAAAGAATGAACTGGCTGCTTTAGTATCACCTGATGTCTCTCTCACAGTGCCATGGGGTTCTACCTATCTATGACTACTGACTCACTCCATTTGGAACATTATGCCAGTGAGTGTGAAATGAAATTTTTCTTGGGAAAAATCTGGTCTGGTTGGGTTGGTCTGTAATCTGTGATTGTGGGTTTTCCTGGTCATACTCACTTTATTTTCTACTGTTAAAACATCTTAACCCTTTACCTCATAGAGACGCCTTTCAACATTTTGCAAACAGAGCAGACCCAGATCAGGCAGCTCTTATGAGCTGCCTGTTCTGTGTCTACTCAATTTGCTTATGAAAATATGATTAAATATGATCCTACAGTAGTGGAACTGACAAGTAATTTCTTTGTTCTATGTACAAGCCCGAAAGTTTATTTATTCATAGTGGGTGGAGCTTAGCTTGAATATTCATGAAGGAAAGGGTTAATAGGGAGCATTGTACATGAAATGTATAAAAATATTCAGCATGATAAGGGTTTAAGCACCATCTAAATTTTTCAAGCAAGTAATATTTAAATATACTTGTTTTGTTGATATCTCTTCTTAACCCTCTGCCAGCAGGCCTTCTACATGAAATACCATACCATAATGGCCCTAAAATCAAAGCTTTAGATAAACGTTTTGGGCTATACTTACCCATTAGAAATAACATATGTTTTGGATGCTCAAAACAACTGTCTCATTGAGACGGTTCTTTTGAGTACATATGGTTCCAAGTTTTGGTCATTTATAATTGTGATTGCCGTTTTAACTCTTTGAATACTGGGTAATCTTAAATAGAAAAGTTGTCTGCTGATTTTTTCAAATTCAAGCTTTTCTTTAATTTTTTTCAGGAATAGCATCAGAGTGTCAAACAGTTTAGATCGAGATCTGTCTGAGGCTTTGTTTGGGTCTGACTTTTCAGTGCAAGTACTCGTTCCCAAAAATCTGAAATGAAGCTAAATACATTTACAACATATGGACCTGCACATGAGATTTAGTACTTATCACATGGCTGAGTGAGTGAGTGAATCTATGTTTAATGTCCCATCAACAACAAAGTCATATGGAGACAGGGCCATGGCTTAGAGTCTCGTCTGACAGATTGAAGGAACAATAGCACATGGCTAAAGTATTCAGCTAAGCCAGAGCACTAAATTTTGGTCAGACCCTTCATCTATATCCATACTTAGTGTATGCACGCAGCGAAGGCTCTGGCTAGTCCAAGCCTTCACTGCTCCGCCAGGACAAGAACTGAAATCTTTTGCACTGTTCCATATCTTTGTTTTCATAAAGTACCGTTTTCGTATCCAGGCCTTTAGTTAAGAGTGCATAACGAAAAAATAATTTTCTCATTTCTGAACTAATACATATGTTGTTGGTACTCAAAAGAACCATCTCATTGAGATGGTTCTTTTGAGCATCCAAAACATGTGTCCAAACTGACGGGTAAGAAAATATTTACAATTTTACGCTAAAATATTTTGTTTATCTAAACCTGTGCATATCAATGTAACCTCATGAGAGCCTGTGGCAAATCCATGGGCCAAAAACACAATCTCTTGCAAGTATTACATATACAATGTATAAAAAATATTATACTTTCTAGCACATGTATGATATTATCATATTTTCTGTCATCTGATCAAAATGTTTTAACCCATAGCCCGCCAGTCACGACTTATGTCATCTGCTCCTCTCGTCTGCTAATGTTCTTACGTAGCCTATATTGCAAGCAATATGGACCCAAATGAGGCAGCTCCCTTGGGAGCAGTCTAATCAGGGTTCATATTGTTTGCTTCTATGAGAAAATCTAGTCCGAAGCGCACTTGAATACATGCAGCAGAAGTAAAAAAGCAGACAACATTTTCAGGACAAAAAATAATGGCAGGATATGGTTATTATTCACACATTTGTGTCTGACCATTCAGATCGGTCAAAGTTTGATACACTATATCAGTCACCTCCCGACCGTGTTCTAGAATCTTCTTTGGTATCAAAGACATAAATAACTTCACCTGCAATGAGAATAATTATTTGAGCTGAAACCTGATGTTTTTCTTGCACACCAGATAAGGTTTTCTTGCACACCGGACTAGGATATATGAGAATTCACCCTGGGATAGAAAATCTTATCTTACCCATGTTATCTTACCCAGGCTGTCACGTGAATGTTATATACATTGGTTGCATTGGAACGCACGCACATAGCTGTCAAGTGACCTCATTATTATGTTAAGGTGGCGTCATCATATCATGTCACATCTCAGTGTATTCGGGTACTTCTGGGAGCCTTTTTAAACATAAAATCCGATATTTAATGGTGAGCAAGAAAAAGAATCCATTATTCATGTGAGGGTAGGATAGAAAAATCCGTCCCTCGGGATCACCGTTTATCATCACTTGGCAAGCCTCGTGATGCCAAACGGCGATCCTCGCGGGTTCGAGCCTCACCGGCGTCACTGCGTTGTGGTCCTTGAGCAAGACACATTTATCCTAGCTTAGTACTGGTTCAACCCAGGAAGACCGTCCCGCATAACTGAAAGATTGTTGAGTGGACGTAAAGAATCAAATCAAACAAACAAAACAAAATACTGGTTAAAGAATAAAATTTAGGACAATGCTTTAATCATTATTTCATTATTTTTTTACAATTCTATAAGCTACTTTTAGCTTCATTATAAACAACACAGGTATTTGTAATTGTAAATATTTTCTCATGAACTGATAAAGTACTCATGTATACACATTTTCAAAGCGAAATTTGTTCTTTCCCTCAAAATTTGCACTTCTTATAAAATTTTATGTGAAAATATCCCCCTGGATTTTCACTGTGTAGAGGAAAAAGTTTTTCTAATTTAAATAATAAGCGTGATTTTTTGTTAAAATTGTTTTTAGATAACAAGTAGGGTATATGGAAAACAGTAAAAAAATTCCATTTGAATAATGTAAGATATAAAACATATTAAACACAAACACATATGTTGGTAATAGAATGTGTTATACTTGTGACAAAATCAGAAGAGGGAGTTGCACCTTTGAATTTTTGATCTCTTATAGATTTTATATAGGATGAAGTCAATTGGCTTTATGGAAATTGATTAAAATGTACCAAAACAGAAGACAGTTCCAACTTTTAGCACAAAACTTTAAAAAAAAAAACTATTCAGATTTGTTTATTAAACATAGTAAGTAGTCATAAAATGTTAATGATCAGAAAACAGTTGACAGCACTCGTTCTGGGATAAGTTATCAATTGAATGATTAGAATGATGCCATTTCTTGCAATTCTATAAATAATCTGTAACAAATTTAAGGCTTAAATAGAAAGAAATTATTGTGTTACACTTGTGACAAAAAAGCAAGATAACTGATAATGTCACTTTTGTCTTTTCTTATCACTTATACTTTATATAATCTACTATAATATGTACTACTGAGCAACAGTGAGTGTCTATTTTGGTTTACTTCATTATATTCCTGTAAATATTTTTGAAGTGTGAAAAAATACCTTTCCCTCTCTGTGAGTGCATAATTTTATCCCATTTGTTTACAGCATTTTGTGTTTTCTTTGCATCGAAAGATTGAATAACTATACCCTAAAATGCCAAAAAGTAACAAACTAATTGTTGAATAGATCATCCTTTGACCAAACACTAGAAAAATAGAGATGAAGTCAATCCATAATATATGTTACACTTGTGACACAAATCACATTTTTAGTCTACCTGTCTTAATCAAGCTATAGTCTGGGTTTAGACTGTCTGATTTCTTCAGTGTTGAATTTAGCATGATTCGTTTCCAAAATGTAGCTCAAGGATGGTCAGCTTCATAATTAAATTAGTATATGGGTTTAAGGAAGTGTCATTCCTGCTGGACCATAACTAGTATTGACTACACATTTGGTTAAGATGTTGACTTCTTGCTATGTTTAAATTGTATTTATGCATTCAAAAATATTAAAAATACCAAAGAAGTAATATATCATTTAAAATTTGCCATGTATATGCATTTATCACATATTCCTAAATATGTTACACTTCTGACATCAGTTAAAATCATGCCACAAAGTCAGCAGCTTAAGGATTTCACCATAATTCCTTCTAATGCTTTTTTGGGGCTCCCTTGACCAGAAAAACAGCAAAGAAGCTATGAAATGCAAAACAAATTAAAATGCTGATGATAGAAATCTTAAATGTTACACTTGTGACATATCTGGGTGGTTTTATTCAGTACTGGCTACATAAAATCATACTTGTTGTTTTTATAGGCAAGTTGGTTCCTTTAAATAGCTAATAGACTGCTAGTCATAAAAACAACATTCCTTATGAATAAAGCTTTGTATATTTTAAGAGGCAATTCACTTAACTTCAATCATATGAAATTCTGTATGATAAAAACTTGAAAGGGTGTGTTTATAAAAGTGCATAAATTTCCGAATTATCAGGTTTAAAATAGATGAAAAGATTATTTTCCTACAGCTTTTATGCTATATTTCAACTGCAATTCACCATTTGACAATACATGAATAGTGTTTAATGCAATTTACAGTTGAATCGAAGGTAGGGGAAAAAATGTCACAAAAAAGTGTTACCCTAGTGACAATTTTGACGACCTTTTTCCATGTAATTTTGAAACAGAATATTCTAAAGCCATGAAACTTGGCATGATGCAAGAAAAACATTAATTACATATCTTAAAATTAATTTTAACTAAAAATCTGCTTTAGATAGTCTATAAACATTGATTAAAGAAATGGCTGCATTATTTTTTAAATCACCCATTTTTTCAAGATTTGAGGGCTGACGTTACCCATGAAGCAAAAAATGGTGGGTCATTTTCTGAAATTATGGGCCCAAGCATATCAAACTAACCACAGTTGACATTTGGGTAATATACTTTACCTACACACTGACACAGACAGTTGTATGCATGTATGTATATTGACTGCTGATTACACAGGAAAACCTGTCTTAAATGGCCACTCAAAAAAGAAAACAAATTATCGATTAGTGCTGGTCAAAAGTATTGCAGACCTTCATTAAGCTACTACGTATCTGTTATTAAGATCTTTGTTTTGTCTTTTTTGAGTGGCTGCTTAAGACATGTTTTATTGTATTGCCCACCTACATGTTTTTTTTTCTGTTTTTTTGGAGTTCCTAGACTCGCAGTAAGATGAATATTTTTTTTATTAAAGTGAGATTTTTTAACAACTAAAAAGGATGGATCCACTGCCTTGGAAAGTGATGGGCCATATTTTGAAATCATGGAATAATGACCCGGGCCCACCATAAATCTAAAGGCATGCATTGTTCTGTGAATAATACATCATGTTTTTTCACATCTCACTGTATTCAAGAACTTCTATTATGCAAGGAATTAGTATGCAAGGTTTGAATGAAAACTGTTAAGAGTTACAGATTACACAATGTAAGCACCCCAAGGGTGGAATAGAGGTAATAATGTCTTAAGTTCAACACTCCCAAAAATATAATAAAATATTATCAAATTGCATAAAATAGGAGGAGCACATCTTCAATGTGAGAAAAATCATTATGCAAAGTTTGAATATAAAGGAGTGAAAACTGTTGGAGACCAGGAGTTACAGATTACCCACAGATTACTGAAGGTGGTGTGGACATAATAATGTCTAAGTTCCTCACTCCCAAGAAATATAATAAAATATTATCAAATGTGCACAATATAGGAGGTGCACATCCCTATTGTGCAAACAATCATTATGCAAAGTTTGCATATAAAGGAATGAAAACTGTTGGAGTTAGAGATTACACAAACCAGACGCCCCCGAAGCATTTTGGATGGAAAAAATGTCAATGTTCAACACCCCCAAAAATGAGAAAATAGTCATGAAATGTTGCACAAAATAGACGGTGCACATCTTCAATGTGCGAACAATCATTGTACAAGTTTTTAATATAAAAGAATGAAAACTTGGGGATACAGATTACACAAACTGGGCACTCCAAAAGTGTTGCAGATAGAAGGAGTGCACCCACTACTAGATCTGCATTTTGTCAAGGCAAGGCAGGTAAAAATGCAGATTTTAATGGTGAACAAGAAAAAGAATCCATTATTTGTGTGTGAATGGGGTAGAAAAATCTGCCCTTGGTACTAGCATTTGCCATTACTCGGCAAGCCTGGTAATGTCAAATGGTGATCATCGGGATAGATTTTTCTATCCCACTCTCAAACTCCTGCTAGATTCAGATTATAATCCCATTAATGCAAAATTACTCTGCATGCAAGGAATTACTGTAAATTCCGAAATTTTCGTGAGAATTAATTTTTAAAATAGCTTTCAGACATATTTGCCAAGTTAAAAATTCGAGACTATGGAATGATTTATCTACATCAGTAAATGAAAGTGATTTTGCCATTAACCCTTAAAGCGCCAAGAAAAAAATGCATCTGAAAATGTCTTCTGCTGAAGCCGTCTGCTGCAAATAATTGCCTAACATTACTGACGATTTAAGTATAGAAGCAAACAGGGTGGACCCAGAACAGCAGTCTGATCTGGGTCCATACCGTTTGCAACAGAGGCTTCTTAAACATTTCGGCAGACATGAAAAGCAGATGACTTTTGTTGCGATTGGCGCATTAAGGGATAAAAAAAAGATTTTGTTTTCACGAAATTCCTCCCCCACCCCCCCCCCCCCCCCAAAAAAAACCTCGCGAAAATTTCGGAATTTACAGTAAACAAGTTCAACAACTACAGTAATAGAAGCCCCCCATCCCCCTAACATTTTTTATCAATAAAAATACAAACCTGATCTGGTGGCAACAAAGTACTGAAGTGTGGTGGCAGCTTCTTACGATTTAAATTTTTCCCTTTGAGGATTTCTTCTAATACTACCATAAAATTGTTTCTGTTCATCAGCTGGGTGGATATGGATAACGTTTCCTCTGCATTGAAGGCCTGAAAAATTAAATACTGCATTACATCTCAGGCCTTTAGTTAAGAGTGCATAACGAAAAATTAATTTTCTCATTTCTCAACCAAAACATATGTTGTGAGTGCTTTTGAGCACCCAAAACACATGTTTAAAGTGATGGGTAAGATTTTTTTTTTGACTTGATTCTTTATGTCCCATCAACAATCTTTCTGTTAAACAGGGGCGGGTCTTCCTGAGTTGAACCATTACTAAGCTAGGATAAATGGGTCTTCCTCAAAGACCACAACGCAGTGAGGCTCAAACCTGCAGCCCCTCGGTCTCGAGTCAAGCACTCTACCACTGCTCTCCCTAATGATGGGTAAGAAAATACTTACAATTTTACACCCAAACATTTTGTCTATCTAAACCTGTTTATCTAATAAGTGCACTGTACGCATTACTGTTTCAAAATACTGTACCCTCTTGTGATAACAGTGTAGATCAAGATCAGCTGGCTTCCGATCAGGATCCACACTGTTTATATCCACAATAATGATTATGAATCCGTAATCAGGACTCTAGATAAGAATGTGAAATAAAAAATAATTATAATTTCTCTCAACCAAAACATATGTTGCTGGTACTCAAAAGAAATGTCTCAATGAGACGGTTCTTTTTCTTAGCACCCATAACAAATGTTAGAACTGATGGACAAGAAAATATTCACAATTTTAAACCCCAATTATTTGTTTATCTTGACCTATGTGTAAAAATAACAAGAGAGTTAAGATGATCTTTAATCACTCACCTGAGATTTCACTGTGGTGGTAAAAAGGCCAATATGTTGTAGACTTCTAGCAATGTTTAAAATGAGCAAATGCATGAGATTTCCAACAATGTGGTATGTGCGACCAGCAAAGCCTCAGATCAGCCTGCGCATATGCGCAGTCTGATCAGAGCCTTTGCTAGTCGCTTGAGCATTCTATGACTGTTAAGCTACTGACTGAACACCATTTGGAGTTTCTAAGCTTAAAAGGAGACTGCAGAGGCTCATCATAGTCTACACATGTCAAAATTTCACATTGTTGGAAATCGCATGCACTGGCTCAAACTATTGTAGAGGAGCAGATAAAATACATAAAAGGTGTGTGTTTGATGGGAAATTGTGAGATCCATGATAAGCCTGGTGGCCATGTTTTTTTTTCTGATGAGGGGTTTCAGAGGAGAGTTATTGCAATAAGCCCCGACCCCTAGCAGCCATGTTTTTAACCGATAAAATTTGCTTTTAGCTATTTTCATAGAGGGCCACTTTATAATGACTATTTGCTAAACTGTTTCAATTCTGAACATTGCTTTCAGAGGAGAAAATGTTTAAAATTTCTTATATAGGTACATAAGGGCACTGGCCACATCTTCTGACGGCCTTGTTTTTGATGGATCAAATTCGTTATAGTTATTTTTGCAGAGGGTCACCCAGTGACTATTTCTGCCAAATTATTTTCGATTCTGATGATCAATTTCAGAGAGGATTTTTAAAGTTTGCCATACTACATAAGCCACACTCACTGATAGCCATGTTTTTTATGGATCAATCCTGACGAGGGGTTTCAGAAGATTTTTTAAGTTTTTGTTACTGCGATAAGCCACATCCCCTGGTAGCCATGTTTTCTTGACTGAACAAATTTGTATAGCTATTTTTGTAGAGGGCCACATAGCGACTATTTCTGCCAAATTGTATTCAATTCTGAACATTGGTTTCAGAGAAGATGATCATTCCTGTGAAGTTTGATTCAAATTGACCCAGTGGTATAGGAGTTGTCATTTTAAGCAAATTGTTGACGATCGATGACACATGGGGGATGACAACAGACTATGGATATTGGCTGATCACAATAGCTCACTTTGTGCTCAGGTGAACAAATAAAGTACTCAGTGCATAACTGTGTAGAACATTTATTCTCCAACCTTTGCCCATGTAAGAAAGGCTGTCAGCTCATGTAAGACTATAACAATCCACCATGTGTGTCCATGTAGGATAGAGATATCTCACCCGAGGGGTCGGAAATTTAACCAGGGACGCGGAAATTTAACCAGGGACGAGGCTTGCCGAGTCCCTGATTAAATTCCGACCCCGAGGGTGAGATTTCTCTGTCCTACATGGACAGGCTCATTATGGATTGTTTTTCTCCCACTTTTCGAAGGTTTTTTGGCAGAACACGAAAAACTCTGTACAAAACGGAAATTTTTAACTTTTTACTCGTTGGTTTTACATTATTTCTGAGTTCACGAGTGTTTTTATCGGGCATTGAAATGGGTGTAAACATAGTTTGCACCTTGTTATTGACAGGAACACACGATTGGAGCTTTAGTTAAGTTGCAAAATGCAAAATAAATTCCTGCTATGCTCCTCATGCCATAAGTGTCACTTGCCTTTATTGTCACGCAGTGCACGTTTGGTGACGTCATCAACGTTATGTGACGTCATTAAGTAAAGCTTATCCTTCCTTGGTGCCTTTTAGTTACTTATGCGCAATATAATGGTCCTTTGAGTGTCCTTTTTCTGTATAAAAGAATATTTTACTCTGCCCATGTAAGAAAGCTGTCACGTGGTCATGTAAGATAGAATTTTCTAACATGAGCTGACAGCCTATCTTACATGGGCAAAGGTGGGAGAAATTTCTATCTTACATGACCATGTGACTGCTTTCTTACATAGGCAGAGTAAAATATTCTTTTTTTCCAAAAAAAGATATTCAAAGGACAAATATATTGCGCCTAAGTAACTCAAAGGCACCAAGCAAGGGTAAGCATTACTTACTGACATCATGTAACATTGATGACGTCACCGAATGTGCACCACGTGATGATAATGGCAATGTTACGCTAATGGCACAGGGAGCCAAGCGAATTTTATTTTGCATTTCGCAACTTAACTAATGCTCCAATCGTGTTTTCCAGTCAATAACGAGGTGAAGACTAACCTTTACACCCATTTAATACCCAATAAAACACTCGTTAACTCAGAAATAATGTAAATCCAACGAGTAAAATGTTCAATTTTTCACGTTTTTGGACTTTTTATGTTCCGACAAAAAACCTTGGAAAAGTGAAAGAAGAACAATCAATCAGGAGTGTGTCCATGTAGGATAGAGAAATCTCACCCTCAGGGTCTGAATTTAAGCATGGGGTCAGAATGTTAACCAGGGACAAGGCTTGCAGAGTCCCTGGTTAAATTCCGACCCCGAGGGTAAGATTTCTCTATCCAACATGGACACTCATGGTGGATAATCAGGATTGCTATAATCTATTTATGGCAAATTAGGTCATCTGTCCCACTTTTTTTTATATTAGAATAGTCAATTATTCATTGCAAAAGGATTCAGGTTGAAATGAACATACAGTGCAGTCCCTTTATAGCACACCTCCTTATAACAAGGCTTTTGGTATAACAGTCATGCTTATCAAATGGGACTTTATATATATTCAAAAAGGAGATAGAAGGACAAAATTGGTGTTCCAGTCTGACCAGAATAAAAACCACAACCTACCTGGTGGAACCAGCCTGTTGGTATAATCAACAACTCCCCACTGTTTTGTTCCACTTCTAAATACTTTGCTTTACCAAACTTTGGGTATTTCCAGTAGTCAGGGTTGAATGCATCAACAAAACTGTGGTAAACATAAGAGAGAGTAAATAATTGATCTTACCATGGCTGTCGGTGAATAAATTTTTTAACTCTGGAGTGCCAGACCCAAATTACTAGGAAACCTTGTGCTAACAAAATAGTCCGAGATCACACTGCTCCTAGGAGCAGTCTAATCAGGGACCATTTTTGTTTCCTTTCTTCAGCAATTGTAATCTATTGTTAACAAGAATAGATTAGTTCATATCATCATCTGGAATATTCCAATTTAGAAATCCCTTTATTTAAAAATTCTTAAATGACGGAGGAGCATGGTGGCTCACTGGTAGAGTGTTTGAGCCTCACAGGAGGCACTGTGTTGCGCAAGAAAGACACTCTATCCTACTTATATATCCTACAATAAGTACTGGTTCAACCTAGAAAGTGTCCGGGCATGGCTGATAAATTGTTGACTGGTAAATTAAGAACGAACACTAACAAAATGAGCAGGGTATTTCTGGATTGCAAACTATCAAATAAATACTTGTTAATTATAAATAAAACCCGAAGTTAGAGTATCAATGGCATAAAGAAAAATCAGAAATCACTTTTTCACATGAAACAAAAAAATAATTTATGCATTTTTGTTAAGTTATGTTGGCATTTATAAATACAGCGAAGTTAATGAAACTTTATCCCCCAAAAATAAGCATTTTTCTGCCAACTCAAATAAAAAAATATCTTATCAAATGACGTCGCATCTGGGAGTGATATAAGGCCATGCAATAAAATCGATTAACCACTTACAGATTGTATTTATGTTATGTAATGATGTCCATTAAAAGATGCCAAAATCTTGATGTTTTCATGGCAAAAATATGATTTTTAATTAATTCTAATGTCATGTGATAAATAGAATCTAACATTTGTGCTCCTGCATTATTGAATTTATTAATGTCGTTGCGAAAGAGATAAAAAGCTAGGCAAGCCTCGCATTTTATCCCTTTTCCTCAACTCATTTAATAAATTCAATAAAACATGAGCACACATGTAATATCCTCTATATAAACCCCCTGATATCACAATTGATAATTAGAACACTGATGGTACTTAACAAGAAATGTCACAAACATGTGACGAATGCCCCCAAAGGAATAGGTCTAGCATAAGACACATTCGAGGAAAGTTAGCTGTAATATAGGAGATATGCTCCAGACAAGAAACACCTAGAAATGAGGCCAGACGTCAATGTCAAGGTAAAAGTGACCCAAAATGGTATGCACTACTCCGCCATCCCAAGAGGAAACAACACATCAAATTTGGGATTCCTCCATCAAATAATATAGGAGATATGCTCCAGACATGATTATTCTAGAAACTAGGTCATGGGTCAAGATCACAGTGACCTAAAAATGTTATGGAACACATCAGCATCCAAAGATGTATCCATACAGCAAATTTGGGATTCCCATGAGATATGTTCTGGACCAATTATTCTACAAACTAGGTCAAAGGTCAAGGTCAAAGTGACCCAAAAATGGTACTTGACATTCCGCCATCAAAAGTTGCATCCATACACCAAATTTGGGATTCCTACCTTTAATAATATAAGAGATATGCTCCGGACACGATTTTTTCCTAAAAACTAGGTCAGAGGTCAAGGTCACAGTGACACATAGAGGGTATAAGACACTCCACCATCCCAAGATGCATTCACACACCAAAATTGGGATTCCTATCTAAAATAATAGAAGAGATATGCTCCTGACACAATTATTATTAAAGGTAGGTCAGAGGTCAAGATCACAGTGACCCTAAAATGGTAAGTGACACTCTGCCATCCCATGATGCATTCACACAATAACTTGGAATTCCTACCTCAAAGAATATAAGAGATATGCTCCGTACACAATAATTCTTAAAATTAGGTCAGAGGTCAAGGTCACAGTGACTCAAAATGGTATGTGACACTCCATCATCTCAAGATACATTTAAACAGCCAAATTTGAAATGCCTATCTCAAAGAAAATAGGAGATATGCACCAGACTCAACGCAGTTTCTAGAAACTAGGTCAGAGGTCAAGTTCAAGGTCATAGTGAACCAATTGTGATATGCCACACTTCGTCATCCAAAGATGCCTTCACACACCAAATTTGAGATTCCTACCTCAAATACTATAAGAGATTTGCTCTGGATACGATTATTCTAAAAACTAGGTCATAGGTCAAGGTCACAGTGACCCAATTATGGTTGCTACACTTCCTCATCCCAAGATGCATCATCACACCAAATTTGAGACTCATAGCTCAAATAATATTAGAGATATGCTCCAGACATGATAATTCTAGAAACAAGGTCAGAGGTCAAGGTCACAGTGACCCGAAAATGGTTTGTAACACTCTGCCATTCCAAGATGCATTTACACACGAAATTTGGAATTCCATTCTCAAAGAATATAGGTGATATGCACAAGACTCAATGCAATTTCTAGAAACTAGGTCAGAGGTCATGTTCAAGGTCACAGTGACCCAATTATGGTACAGAACACTTTGTCATTCTTAGATGCATCCACACACCAAATTTGAGATTCTTACCTTAAATAATATAAGAGATATCTTCCGGGCATGATTATTCTTAAAACTAGGTCAGAGGTCAAGATCAAGGTCACAGTGACCTTGATATGGTATGTGACACTCTGCCATCCCATGATGCATTCACACAATAACTTGGAATTCCTACCTCAAAGAATATAAGAGATATGCTCCGTACACAATAATTCTTAAAATTAGGTCAGAGGTCAAGGTCAAAGTGACCCAAAATGGTATGTGACACTACGTCATCTCAAGATAAATTTAAACACCAAATTTGGAATGCCTATCTCAAAGAAAATAGGAGATATGCACCAGACTCAACACAGTTTCTAGAAACTAGGTCAGAGGTCAAGTTCAAGGTCATAGTGAACCAACTGTGGTATGCCACACTTTGTCATCCAAAGATGCATTCACACACCAAATTTGAGATTCCTACCTCAAATACTATAAGAGATTTGCTCTGGATACGATTATTCTAAAAACTAGGTCATAGGTCAAGTTCAAGGTCATAGTGACCCAATTATGACTGCTACACTTCCTCATCCCAAGATGCATCATCACACCAAATTTGAGACTCATAGCTCAAATAATATTAGAGATATGCTCCAGACATGATAATTCTAAAAACTAGGTCAGAGGTCAAGGTCACAGTGACCCGAAAATGATTTGTAACACTCTGCCATTCCAAGATGCATTTACACACGAAATTTGGAATTCCATTCTCAAAGAATATAGGTGATATGCACAAGACTCAATGCAATTTCTAGAAACTAGGTCAGAGGTCATGTTCAAGGTCACAGTGACCCAATTATGGTACAGAACACTTTGTCATTCTTAGATGCATCCACACACCAAATTTGAGATTCTTACCTTAAATAATATAAGAGATATCTTCCGGGCATGATTATTCTTAAAACTAGGTCAGAGGTCAAGATCAAGGTCACAGTGACCTGAAAATGGTATGTTAAACAGGTTTAAGCCCTCCAGTAAAATATTTTATTGACCGTTCCAAGGCGGTACTTCTTTTGTGGATCTTTTATGTTTTTGTTCTGTCTTGTGTTTGCTATGTTTTGTGTGCGTCTGTTTATATGTGCTTTGTGGTCACCTGCTGGGAAAGGGCTGACCTCTTGGCTCTCGTTTGTGGTGTCTTCTGTGAGTTTGTCACTTTCCCATTGGTATCCTGGGTCAGGTGTGGTACTTGATTGTATCGATTCCTGATCTTTGCAACCTTATTAATGTGACACTCTGCCATCCCATGATGCATTCACACAATAACTTGGAATTCCTACCTCAAAGACTATAAGAGATATGCTCCGTACACAATAATTCTTAAAATTAGGTCAGAGGTCAAGGTCACAATGACCCGAAAATGATATTTGACACTATTTCATCCCAATATGCATTTACACACCAAAATTGGAATTCCTATCTTAAAGAATATAGGAATATGATCCAGACGCAATGCAGTTTCTAGAAACCAGGTCAGAGGTCAAGTTCAAGGTCACAGTGATCCAATTATGGTACGGGACACTTCCTCATCTCAAGATGCATCCACACACCAAATTTGAAATTCCTACCTGGAATAATATAAGAGCTATGCTCCGGACACGATTATTCTAAAAACTAGGTCAGAGGTCAAGGTCAAGGTCACAGTGACTCGAAAATGGTATGCGACACTCCCCTATCCCAAGATGCATCCACACATCAAATTTGGAAGTCCTGCCTCAAAGAAGAGATATGCACCGGACATGAAGAGGGACAGACGGACATACGCCCAATATTGAATATCGGGCCAGTTTATAAAGGGCCATTAATAAGGGGCAAAGTGTCCGAAATAACGGGCCAGTTTAGCTCCGAATTGGCCTGTTAATATCAGACTGACAAATTGCTATGGGTCATTTCCAGTTTGGACGTCCATCACCATAGACATAAAATGGCCCTTTTTTAGAAGTTTATTTTATAACCTTCCCTGAGGTCCCCTGAATCATTTGAGGCAATTTACAGAGGGCCATGGCCCCTTGTTAAGAAATTGCCCCTTGTTTATCTCCAGACGACTAAAAAGGCCCCCAAATCCATATCAGTAGCATGGAAAGATGGACGGCCGGACGGACATTGTGATTACTATAAAAACTAAGTCAGAAGTCAAGGTCAAGGTCACAGTGACCCAAAAATGGTAATCGACATTCCGCCATCCCAAGATGCATCCTTACACCAAATTTTGAATTCCTACCTCAAAGAATATAGGAGATATGCACCGGACACGAAGCGGGACAGACAGACGGACAGTGCGATTACTATATGCCTCCCAAAGTTCCTTTGGGGCATAAAAATCGAAAATCTGTTAAGCATAAAAACAACATTTAGTCAAACTTTGTTAAAACCTGCCAAATTTTAACTAAAATGGTATTAATCACAAGGGTAGTAAAACTAGATTCTAATGCACTTGCTTTTGTTAAGAGACATCTGATTGCATAACGTCAATAATTTGCGACAGTATATCCTGCAATTTACTGTCCGAAATAATTTGATGTCATTACATTTCAGGCCTCTGGACAAGAGTGTCTAAATAACAAGAGCTGTTACATGACAGCATAGCTCGACTGCAACCTTTAATTGAGAGAAGTGTGACAACCTTAGATTATGTATGTATATGAAGCTTATGGATAAATATTGTACAGTTGAAACATATTTGATGGTCAACAAACATACATGATAAATAAGGGTCCGATGTTGTGGAATGAAAGCTAACCCTACAAGGTATCTATGGTACAAGTATGAATGCTTTACGACATGTGGTAATAAAAATATGGAATTCTAGAAAACTTTTAAGCAAAAATCCTTTCTATTGGACATGTACTAGATTTTGACCTCAAGCCCCACCCCCAGCATGGACACTGGGGTCTGATATCGTGGAACGAAAGCTAACCCTACAAGAAATTTATGGTGCAAGTATGAATGCTTTCTGACATATAGTTGTCAAAATATGGACTTCTAGAAAACTTCAACCAGAAAATCCTATCTTTTGGATATGTACTAGATTTTGACCTCTAGCCCACCCCCTGGCATGGATCCTGGGGTCCGGTGTTGTGGATGAAAGCTGATCCTACAAGATATCTATGGTGCAAGTATGAACTCTTTCTGACAAGTGGTTGTCAAACTTTGGCCTTCTAGAAAACTTTAACGCAAACTCCTATCTTTTGGATATGTTCTAGATTTTGACCTCTAGCCCCACCCCCCAGCATGAACCCTGGGGTCTGATGTGGTGGAATGAAAGCTCACCCTACAAGGAATCTATGGTGAAAGTATGAATGCTTTCTGGCAAGCGGTTGTCAAAATATAGACTTCTAGAAAACTTTAATGCAAAAATCCTATCTTTTCGATATGTACTAGATTTTGACCTCGAGCCCCACCCCCAAGCATGGACCCTTGGGTCCTATGTTGTGGAATATCCCTACAAGGTATCTATGGTGCAAGTATGAATGCTTCTGACAAGTGGTTGTCAAGATATGGACTTGGACTGCTAAAAACTTTAACGCAGTGTGACGGGAACGGAACGCCACATACCGGAACGGGAACTCATATGACTAGCTCTTTGCACTTCGTGCAATCGTGTTAAAAATGATCTTTTCTTATTTCAAAACATATTTTCAAAACATATGCACTCCAGTCAAAGGGTTGACAATCTCATGGTATTCAGTTGAAGATAGGAATTATCATTATCAAGTTGGGATAGACCTTTTCTGAAAACAATGTGAAACTCTAATGTTCTGAATATTTCATGTGTCTAAGCAAACTATTTCTATCTTTAGTCTCTACGTACTTTGGAGACACAACATCAATTATCACAAAATGACACATCTAAGAGAGAACTAAAGCAATAAAACACAAAACTACATGAAAGTCATGCAATCTCAAGGCCCTGTCACACTACAATGTATAGCACCAACGTATGCCGACGTATGAGAAATTAAGCAAGTACATTTGTGCACGCTGAATATGTTAGACATACGTTTTAAACATGTTATGAACATGCAATGATACTTTGGTATACGTTGACATACGATAAAGAGGACCAAAAGTTTGTGCTTGGATAAACATCGTCAGCATATGTGAACGTTTTGCTTCTATACGTTAGACATACGTTAGATGTACTCAACCGGTAAGTTATGCATACGTCAAGGTACGTTAACTACAACATATGCGGATGTATGAGAAACTCAGCAAGTGTGTTGATGTACGCTGAATACGTTAGACGTAAGTTTTAAACACGTTACGAACACGCTACAGTATGCTGGTATACGTTGTCATAAGGCAAAGAGATCCAAAAATTTTGTGCTTGCATAAAAAATCACCAGTGTACGCTGACGTATTGCTTATACGTTAGGCATAAGTTAGATGTATGCAACAGGTAAATTATGCATACGTTTTGGTACGTTAGCACCAACGTATACGGACGTATGAAAAATCAGCAAGTATGTTGGTGTACGCTGAATAAGTATGAGATAAGTTTTCAATATGTTACGAACACGCTACAGTATGGTGGTATACGTTGTCATACGGCGAAGAGGTCCCACAATTTTGTACATTCTTATATGTTAGACATAAGTTAGACATACGTTGGATGTACGCTACATGTAAGTTATGCATACGTTAAAGAACGTTATATGCATAATTCAGCATAACTTATTCGATCATTATGCATAAGTTTCTTATAAGTCAAGAGCGCTAATGATGCGCTGGGCATACGCTGTTACACAATAGTACAAGTATAAGTTATGTTGTGCCAGAAATAAGTTATGAATAAGTTACTCATATTTTAGACACACATTCTATGTTTGTTTAGCATACGCTTTGTATAAGTTTAGAGAGAGGCTTTCTCTGATTTTTTAATTTGATTTCAGCGTATGCAAGGGTACTGGATATATTTTTCATACGTCGGCATACCTTGGCTAAAACGTTATAGTGTGACAGGGCCTTTAAATGAATGCCAATGCAATATGTTATAGCTTTACACTGATATTTTGTTATGTTTTTTTTATAATTATAATGGAGATCCTGTTCTTTTAGACAGCAATTTCATCTTCATCAAGTTTTCCATATTTTGATGGTTAAAATGCCTTTTCCCATATGTGAAAGTTCTAAAATTTCCAAAATCCTGAACTTCAGAAATCCAAACGTTAAAACTTGCTGTTTGCCTATAAAATATCAACAATTTTAGGTTTAAGTGGTTAACTTTCCTTAGATAAGCAGATAATAAATCAGAGAACAACTATAATCTGCCTAATTCAGTAATTTTAGGCGGACTTTCTATGGAAATTCAGCCTCAAGAATAATCCTGAAAACTTTCACCCATGTTTTCCCCAAATGCACCAGGCCCCTGGCCTTGACTTTGGTAAGGTAAGTAAATCTCTGAAAGTTGTATTTTTATGTCTAAAAAGTTCATATGTACTACTCCAGCTATAGTATTATAGAAAAAGACAACACAGAGTACAACAAATGGAGAATGTCTGTGGGACCCAGCATAATTTGTCCCATTTACATGTACAATTGCCTGATTTGGGAACCAGCTGATCATGTGACATAGACTGGACCCAATTGTAGTAGAATACCTATTGTATTTTTGACAGTTAAGAGGAAAGCCACATTCTAACTTAGGTTGAACATATAGATACTGATCCTGTCCTGGTGGGTAAAGCTTGCAGGAAATAAAACATACAATAGGTGAGGATATTTCACAGTTTTAGAGTCACTTACAAAACAACATCTCATAAAATCTAAAATGCTGAAAATTAAAGAATTTTTTTACTTTCAGATTCTCAGATGTTGTATTTATTATGCTACGAATATGGTAATATCTATGGAAGGGATTTTCCGACAAAATTCTATGCATACATGTTAGACTTTTTAAGTCAGTAGTCTAGTTTTATTTTGTTAATTGTGTCATTATATCATACCAATTTTTATTGACTAGTAGTTTTATTCAGAACATGTCATTTCTCGGTTTTCAAAAGGCATAACTAGATTGTGAAAAGACAATACTAAGTTGTAAAAAGACAGAACTAGGTTGTCATAATACGAATGTGAATGTGCTAAAAATTTTGACGCCAGAGTGCGCACATATTTTATCGGAAATAATAGTTTCTCCCGTGCAAGTAGCACTCGCTACAAACGGTGTTCAGGATGATTTTTCCTACCAAGAAATTCTCCCTATGAATAATCTCTGAAATCTTTGACCCTTCCTGCCTCACATCCTCAGGCATGTGCGGATTCAGAGGGGGGAAAGGGGGTCGGGATCCCCTGGAAAATCACAAGTTATATGGGTTTCTTTAGAAATTAACGTAAAGACAAAGTTAGAACCCCTCCCCCTGGAAAATTCTGGACCCCCTCTGGATCCGTAGAAAAGTATAATTTTCTCTGTAATAAAACCATTGGTCCCCCTCTGTTAACTGTAAAATAAGTTCAGGACTATAAAAATAAAAATAAAAAGTTGTCCAGACTGTTTTCCGGCCGTCGGACCTGGAGCCCCCCCACCCCCCCCCCCCCCCCCTGAATAAAATTCCTGATTGGGCGCATGGGCTCCTACCAAGCATGGACACATCAATATATGAGCTGCAACACGTGATTTCCAACAATGTGGCATTTTGACATGAATAGACTCAGATGAGCCTGACTTTTAAGCTTAGGCAGTTCTAGTGATGTTTGATCAGTAGCTTAACAGACATAGAATATTCAAGCAACTAGCAAAGGCTCTGACCAGGCTGTCCATATGCGCTTGCTGGTCTGAGCCTTGCTGATTGCATATACCACATTGTTGGAAATTTCATTGCACGGCTCGATGTATTTACTGGGTCAGTGGTAGAACGAAATGATACCACATATTTATATATATCCATACTTGTCTTGACTAACTTTACCTCCCTTAAATTTTCAAGCTGACATATAAATAATCATCTATTTTTTCATTAATCTATATGAAAGAAAAGACATTTCAACGAAATGAGAAAATAATGCGTCATCTCAGTCAACTCATATTATTTGAAAAATCATATTTATTTAACTGATATAGTAATTGCCATAATATTAAATGTAGCCCCCCAGGTATTGTGCATTTTTTTTGGCATATGAATAAGCAAATGGACCACCACCCCCTGGAAAAATGGACCGGCCCATATAATTTTTCTTAGCTTCTTTTAAAATAGACAAATCGGAACCCGCCCCCCTCTGTAAAATAAGCTAGACATAATAAATAAAAGAAACAATACCAACAAATGAATGGGCATGGAAACGAAAATTCTCTTAAAGATATACGGTGATGCTGTGTCTTTGGTGCTCGTAAATGCGACACCTACAAAATGAATCCAAAATCTTACGTGCTGGCTCATTAGGCTCCAAAAACAGGTCAATTCTCCGTAGTTTGAGGGGGGGGGGGGGGTAGGGGGTAAGGGACAGGGGTCTAGACCCCCTGTAAAATCAGACAGTTATATGGTTCCTTAGCAATACTGGTCACCCCTGGATATCACAAAACTTCCAAGTTAGCATCCTTGATGTTTGGCCACCATTGGTCCACCAGCGAAACGCTATTTAAATGGCGTTTTGCTGACAATTTAAACAGCGTTTCGTTGGAGGGCCAATTATGAAACACTTTTAATGGTATTTGGCTCCTCTCTCTCTCTCCTCATCAACTATAAAAAAAGTTGTCAAAGTTGGACCCCTCTGAAAAAATCTTAATCTGCGCATGCTGGACTTTTTTCTTCAAATTGTCAATAGTTTGAATTAAAGTCATTGCATGTAAATAGTATATGACCATCTTCATCTTAAGGATGAACCATCTGCAATATTTAGTTTGTCTAAAAGCCAAATATCTGAACTTCCATCGGCGTCCAACCTCTGAGAAGGCTCTATCGAGATTCCACATGTTCACTGACTCGTCTGAGCCTTCTTCGCTCGCTATTGTGCTAAGTTCCGAATTTCATGAATAAAGATGGTGTCGGGATGTAATTAAATGCTAAGTGCATTTTGTGACGAAGGTGTTCCCTTTTAGTACATATTGAAAGATTTGGCTTTATTGTTTGAAGACATATATGCGTTTATCAAACGAATGACATACAAGCCGTCTTCTAAATATACTGAGGGAACCTCCTCCATGCGCATCCAGAAAGGGGGTCAAACGGCTCCAAAGTAAGTAAGGGTGCAAAGGTCAGGAATCGATACAATCAAGTACAACACCTGACTAGGACCTGACCAACTCTGGCAATTTTTTTCAGTTGATGATCCCAATACCATTTCAAGTGGGCCATCATCGGCCTGTCAGTGAAGCACCATTTAAATGGCGTTATGGCCTTTTGCTGGCGGATTGAGCATGGTCCAACATTGAATGCTTTGTGATTCTCCAGGGGTTCCGGACCAGTATTGCTAATGAATCGTATAGCTTAGTATTTTTTCAGGGGGCAGGGTAAGGACCCCCTGGCACCCTCTCTGGATCCGCACATGTCTTCAATGGGATTATGACTGTTAAAATATGTTTAATGGAGAAATACACATTGTTCTGTAGATTGAATACGTTTTGCGAAATATACTTTTGCTTCACACGCTTCTATGTGTGGGCCATATCACCTACAATGTAAAATGGAATTCATTGCAATCTTACAGAATTATAACCTTAGCATGAAAGTGTGTGGCGAACAACACCTAGCCAAACGCTTACCTAAGCTGAACGCTAGAAAAACCTGTCGTCGTGTTGCGCATACAACAAAGGTGCGGACCAGCCTACGCATCCCGCAGTCTGATCCGCCCCTTTGATATTCTCTCATATACTTAAGGAAAAAAGAAACGCAACATACGCTTTGATTCATTGCTAGTATACTTGTTTGTTTTTGTTTGTTTGATTTGATTCTTTACGTCCAATATACAATCTTTCAGTTATAAAGGGACGGGTCTTCCTTGGTTGAACCAGTACTAAGCTAGGATTAATGTTCTTGCTCATGGACACAACGAAGTGACGCCGGTGAGGCTTGCACCCGCAGCCTCTCGATCTCAAGTCAAGCACTCTACCACTGAACCACTGCGCTCCCCATTGCTAGCATACAATGTGATGTCAGTTTTTTGTGCAAATGATGTAAATTCATAGGAGTGGTATGTAACCGTCAAATTACGACAGTTCAGCATAAATATCAATCATGCATGCACGTAGCGTCATGTCATTAACATCAACTCTGAATATTGCGTTAGACGCGTAAAATTTATTTTCTGTTTGACTTTTTTTTCCAATATAAGCATGTTTCTTCAATAATTATGATTTAAGATCTTCAGACGTCAAAAAAAGTCAATTATGGCATCAAAATCTGTTATCCTACATTTTAATGGTTTCCATAAGGTCTATGCGCTTTTCCAATGAGAGAATAGTCCAGTGACAGAAATTTGGTTACAGCTAAAGCAAGTTTAGTGTTTACTTCCAACATGTACTCAAGTGTTTTCATTTGCATTATGTCGTGCTTAGTTTGGCTAACGTAAATATAAACACCCTGCTAGGATATTTCGAGGGTATCTGAAAAGTCATTTTTTTCCGTGAATGCATGTTCTGATGCCTCTAGGTTTGTTTTACACTGTATATACAACAATGACACAAACTTGACGGCTCTAAGTGACGTCAATTGCTTATTCTCTGTCGTTGTGTATCTTGGCATTCAAGTAGACGGTTTTGACGCAATATTTGACTGCATTACAAATATGATTAAACTTTTTTTATTTGCAAATTGTCATGTCGACGCCATGTAACCGAGCATGCAAAGGACTTAATGGGAAAGAGAGAGCTGGTTGCTTTGCTTAATTTGTCTTCCTGGTGTCTTGTGACGGTTGAGCAGCTCTTCCTCGTGGTGCCACGGGGTTGTCTGCAGTTTGTGATTGTGGTATTTCCTGATCATACTCATTTTTTTTGGTGATCTTAATTCTGATGATCACGTCGCATGTTATGTTTTCATATGTTTTCACCGTGTAGCGTAAATTCAAAGTTGAAATGACGTTTTGTAATTTCATCACATGCTACAAAAAATCAATTAGACAATTCCAAAAGAGATTTCATCAAACCGTCATTTAACCATGCAAAAATTATATTTCCACCTGTTGCCTTTCTTTTTTCCTTAAGTATATGTTAGCTTGCCATAACCGAAATTTCAATCTGTAGAACACAGGTTTTCTCGCGAGGATGCATGCACAAACCTGCCTGCTCAGCTACAGAGGCTAGCTAGAAGATTGTAATTTTGTTTCTTGCATATCAGCGCCGTTGTTATTCCCTTATTTGAAAGTATCATATCGTAGCCTGCAACAAGCGAAATTCCAGTCAATATGCTTGTCTCTGTATCTGAGCAGACTGTTGTAAGCAAGTCTTTACCCAAAAGACAGCTTGTAGAGATGCAAAACATGTACACCACACGTTTTTACTAGGCAATCTTGACAAAGTAGTAAACCAGAACTTCGTGCATATACTAAAAACCCTTCTTGACTCAGCGGAAGAGAGAAGAATTGCCAGAGAACTTATTTCATGATCAATCTCCCCAATAGTATGGGGCTGGGCTGGGGTTAAACTCGCGACCCCTGGATGAAAAAGTTCAATCATTTAAGAAATGAATTCAATTTTTGGAAGGTTCATGTAATCATGAATACTTTGGGTCTTAACTCTTGCAAAGTAAATTTGTGCTAAAGTTGGTACTAATCTTTTCTCAAAATTTTAACTTGTATTTCCACTATGTTGCTTCCCTTTGAACTTAAGACTTTTTCATCTTTGTAATGTTTTCGTTGATATTCATTTTTTTAAGGTTTAAATGAGTTTATATTTATGGCATTCCACATGGATGTTTTTGTAAGAAAATATCTTGCATCCTATAAAAACGTTTTACAAAAGGATGAAAGTTGAAACGCTTGAATTTTTCATATATTTATTTAAAAATAAGCAGACCTAATTTCGGATAAACCATTCAGTCAAAACGTCTCCTGACACCGTTTTCCGATATTAATCGATGGGATCCGAAAATGGGATACTCTATAAATTATAAATGAAAGCGCGCCCTCTGGCGTCAAAATATATAGCATAGAAAGAAGCGCGGTATTACCGACAATATTCAATGCTTGTTTCGTGTCACTTTATTAGGTTGTTGATGCTATTTACAGTTTACTTTGTATTATTTTTTAATTCTTCAGCAACACCCGTTGATCAAAGCTGTTATCATTAGGCAATTCACATGCTACAATGACATATTTTACGAAACTAAATTGCAAACTTAAAAAAACAAAACATAAATTGGACACATAGAATTTCCGCGGAAAATCCCTTCAATAAATAAGAGCATGATAAATTTCATGATCAATTGAGTTGAGCTTGAAAAAGTTTAATCCTTAGAGCCGTATGTTATTCTTCTATTTTATTATCAAAAACATCAGAAATATGAAGAACATGCATGTACATTAAATGAACAAAGATAAAATATCAAGGCTTCAAACAGGTGATGAAAAACAAGAAATGATCACTCTGATATCACTCAATACAAGTATCTACAAGCTTTCTTCTTATGATTTCACATTTTGTCATTGTATGATGTTGCTTTAGATGATGTAATAAAGCCAGTGGCATGGCAAAACTGTCTCAATATTGTGTGTTAAACTGACTTGTACTTAAAGGAAAATGGCAGAAAATGTATATGATATATGTCACATCAGTGAGCAGCAAATGAGAGACTTTGCTGCTCGCATACACAAAGTATGGGTGTAGATGACAGCTCTGACCAAAATTTATACTGCTAGCTTTACTGGATACATCAGCTTGGGGCTATATTAGAGGTAATTATGCATATGTGATATTTACCGAAATCTCATGTACTGGTCAATATAGCTATATAATAAAATGGTTATAGCACTGATTGATTTTAGTCAAAAGTTTTAGTTGATTATCGGATAATGAAGGGGACTAGGTAGGGGTCCTTAAATATTCTGTCAAGAGACAATACTTATATCTTTGTTATAACCTTAAACTGCCATATTCATAGGGCCCCTAGAAAAGAGTGCATAATCAAGCTTTGATTTTCTTATTTCTCAACTAAAACATATGTTGTGGATACTCAAAAGAGTCCTATCAATGAGACGGTTCTTTTGAGCACCCAAAACTTATGTTAAAACTGATGGATAAGAAAAAGTGACTCAATTTTACGCTAAAAAATTTAGTTTATCTTAACCTATATCTATTATGTGAGAGATGGAAACTGCAGCCCTATGATGTAAACCTACCTTCCAGAGTTTTCTGCCCCAAATCACAGCACTCAGAGCTGTCCAATTATAGGGGTCTATATGTAGAGTTGACCTTGAATACTTGGAGCCCCATAGCATCATACAGTCCCAAGGTCGTATCTCTTCAGGGAACAAGTCAAAGAAATTCTCATCCACAAGATGCTGATAGAAAATCAACAATAAGGGATCAAAATTTACTGTAAAATTCGGAACTTTTCGCGAGGGTTTTATTTTTGCATATGCGCAGTTTCATGAAAGTAAAACCCTCACGAAATAGCCAATTCACTCCGTCATTTACTGATACATGTAAATCATCCCTTAGTCGGGAACCTAAAGGGTCGCAAATATGTCTTTTAATGCTATTAGCGAAAATTCTCGCAAAAATTTCCGAATTTACAGTAGCATTTGCTAACTTGCTGAATGCTAGTGCAGCAAATTCGATGGCTTGAACATCTTTGGGGCCATAAAATTTGTTTGAGATAGAATTAATGTAAACCCAATGTGTAAAAATAAGAAAATTTCCTGTTTTAGGGATTTTGTATGTTTTGGAAAAGTGGGAGAAAAATTATCCATCATAAGCCTGTCCATGTAGGATAGGGAAATCTCACCCAAGACGTAGGAAATTAACAAGGGATGAGGCTTGCAGATAACCAGGTCCTTAAATTCCGATCCCTTGGGTGAGATTTCTCTATCCGGATGGATTCTTATTTTTTGCACGACAAATAAGAATATCTGAAATTTTAGTCAAAGATAGAAATTCTTATCTTATCCATGTTATCTTACACGTGTGTGCTGTTTATTAGTTGAATTTGAAGTCACATGCATGGTTGTTGAGTGACATCATTCTTATGTTAAAGTGACATCATCATGTCATGTTGCATCATAGGGATTCAGGAACTTCTGGGAGCCTTTTTAGATATGAAAATGCGGTATGAATTGGTGAGCAAGAAAAATAATCCATAATTCGTGTGAGGATAGGATAGAAAAATCTGTTTCTCGTGATGTCAATTGGTGATTCCCGGACAGATTTTTCTATCCCACCCTCACACTAATGATAGATTTTACTATCTTGTAATTCCACATGTACTTCCCCTGATGCATAACTGCTCAATTCTGTACCATAGAATCTTGTTAGTCCAATGTCTTAAGAACTGGAGGATTTGTTTTTAATTATCAGTAGTTTACATAAATGGAGGTAGACATTATACATTTATTTCATGCCTGTTTGTAGTATAGTCAATACTATTACCCCGAGGTGCCGTGGACGACCTGATGCACTATTGCACGAGGCCAAAGAGTTTAAAGTTGCCAAACCATGCCTCATTTTCACCATTGTTGCATAGTGTCTCCTTTCATAAACCAACCGTACGCGCTTCGTTGTTGCGCATGATAATAAGCACCTGTGTGTTAATCATCAACTTTTTACCTATCAAACATGTGTTTAGGTGTGTAAAAGAAACATTTTGGGGAGGCATTTCTTTTACGCATCCAAAAAACATGTTTTGATAGAGAGTTAATAAAAGTTCATAAACAGGTTTTATTCTCTGACTCCATTGTGTGCGAAATTGGAAACAGCCAGTACTTTGAGCAATCAGAGTTCAAATTTAGCCGTGACATGTAATTTCCAACAATGTGGCATTTTGACAAGTGTAGACTCAGACGAGCCTGTGCAGTCTCCTGTTAAGTGACTAGCAAAGGCTCTGATCAGACTGCGCTTATGCGCAGGCTGATCTGAGGCTTTGCTGGTCTCACATACAACATTGTTGGAAATCTCATGCACTGGCTCAAATTTCAAGGTTTTACTGTACCTACATTAGGTTTGAGATCGTCTTTGAGTTCAGGGTGTTGCATTAAAAACAACTCATCCTCCATGTACGTCCATGCTGTGGGATAACTTGGCTGATCTAGAAGCTCCAAAAACTTCCTCATTTCTCTGACATAGGCAACTCCCTCCTTTAATTCTCCCTGAATATACACAAAAATGATTAACTTTATGTAAAACTTTTTTTTTCTAACAAAAAATTGAATAATATATGGGCCTCAGGCTTTTAGTTAAAGAGTGTGTAAAAAAAATCTTATTTCTAAACCGGAACACATGTGGGCACTCAAAAGAATCGTCTCAATGAGACAGTTCTTTTGAGCACCCAAAACATATGTTAAAAACTAGAAATGTGTCCATAGGACACGGATGCCCCCGCTATTATCAAATTCCTATAAATAGGGAATTGTCATTAACAAAGGGCAATAACTCCTGAAGGCATGATGCGATATGGGCAATTCTGAAACTTGAAGATATTATCATGGTACTTAATAATGAGACCAAGTTTCATAGTATTATAACCAAAACTATTCATCTTAGATCACAGACGTTGTTTCAACCGACAATTTTTAATAAAACTGAGGGCAATAACTCCTTAAAGCATGGTGCCATATAGACCATTATCAAACTTGAAGAAGACATCCTGGTACTAAACAATGTGACCAAGTTTCATAAAATTCTGATCAAAACTATTCAACTTAGAGAGCGCCCTTACGGAAAAGCTGTCTTTGTGCAAATATCTGACGAATATGCTGCGAATATTCTGCGAACTGCAATGTTAACAGTAATTGTTCTCTATATATTCACTTCTTGTCGCTAATACCTAGCGAACAAAGTTGGTCTGACAAAAAAGTGATCGCTGAATGTTTGCAGTTTGTCATATAATCGCTGCATATTCGCAGCAAAAACTTAAACTTTTTTCAAGCACAAGGTACTATTCGCCTGGTATTCGCAATAAGAACTTAGTTCTGGATACTGTTCGCTGTATATTCGTTACAGTGACTTTAACTTTTTATGTATTCGCGGAGTGTTCATCTAAGGAACCTCAACTCATATAGCTCTCAGTCTAAAGATCTTATCTTTTTTACTGGGGAGATAGATTCAAAATTATCTCCCCTTAAAACTCTTCAATTAAATGGCTGTCATAATTGCCATGATGCAAAAATGACAACATGTTGAGAAGTCTTTTTACCGTTTTTCTGTTCCTATGATGTTTGAGTTGATACCTTTTGATTGTTCTCGAATGGTGTTGCTTGCTGAGGTCAGTGCAAAATGGATAAATTTTGACTATTTGAGTTTAACAAGCTTTGACTTTTGTTAATCATTGATTGCTGCTTGTTCGCAGGATCGTCGCAATTATTGTTCGCCACATATTTGCTGCATATTTAATTTACATATTTAAATGCATGTTCGTCGCATATTCGCAGAATGTTTGCAGGATATTCGCTGCAAATTTAATTTGCTGTTTTGAATCATGTTCGCCACATATTCGCTGAATATTCGCAGGCTGTTAACTCAAAGTATTCGCCGCAGACCTTATTTGCATGTGAAAAGTGAACATCTCGCGAACATTCCACGAATACTGGTCAGCCATATAAGATTATGTTAACCAAACAATCGCAGAGTATTCGCCAGCTGTTCGCGAAAATTGTTCGCGGCAGTGCATTTTTTTCAGTAAGGGCGGACATCATTTAAAACGGTGAATTTTAATAAACAAAGGGCCATAACTGCTGTAAGCATGGTGCGATATGGACCATTATCTCACTTGAAGAAGACATCCTGGTACTAAACAATGTGGCCAAGTTTCATAAAATTCTGATCAAAAGTATTCAACTTAAAGAGCGGACATAGTTTCAAATGGTGAATTTCCATAAACAAGGGGCCATACTAATGTAAGCATTGTGTGATATGGACCATTATCGAACTTGAAGAAGACATCATGGTACTAAACAATGTGACCAAGTTTCATAAAATTCTGATCAAAAATATTTGACTAAGAGCAGATATTGTTTCAAAGGGTGAATTTCCATAAACAAAGGGCCATAACTACTAAAAGCATGGTGCCATATGGACCATTATCGAACTTGAAGAAGACATCATGGTACTTAACAATGTGACCAAGTTTCATAAAATTCTGATCAAAAGTATATGAGTTAGAGAGCGGACGTCGTTTGGACAGACGTACGTACGTATGTATGTAAGTACATATGTAAGTACGGACGGACAGACAGGGGTAACACTTAATGCCCCGGCCATTGTCATGGCGGGGGCATAATGATGGGTAAGAACATATTTACAATTGTACGCTGAAAATTTTGTTTATCTAAACCTTTGGAGCTTGTTTTCAGAAAACCTGTCTTCATTGTTTGGGTCTAGGTAAGGCTCTAACCAGTCTGTTCAGCTACAATGAAAAAGGTTTCGCCAGTCCATCTTTTGTCATCTGCTTCTCATCTGCATATGTCCCTAGATAGCTAATATTGCAAACAGTAAAGAACCAAGTAAGACTGCTCCCTTAGATACCCTGCTCTGTATGTCATCTCATTGTTTAAAATATTTTCAGAATCAGAGTAGGCCATAGGGGCACATGAAATAAATAGCAGACATAAAATACAATTACATATATTGCATAGATGAGGCCCTGGAAGGGTTTTTAGGGATACAGGGATATTGGCCAAATGCTTAGAGATATAGGATACTTTTGTGTAAATTCAAAGCATTTTAGGGATATGGTGATACAAAGCTTTCTGAAAATGGGTGTAATTTTGGTCATATTTGCTCATTTATTTTCAGGGATATGGGATACTTTTCAAATATATAAAAGGATACTGGATACTAGGGACCCCCTTCCAGGGCCTCATAGATTGGGTGTCAAAAAATGTTTCGTCTTTCTTTCTGAACTGACGTTTAGGTTACCTTGCAAAGCAGATCTAGACCAGTCAGCTTTGAGGCTCAGCTCCCATCAACCAAATCATGTAGCAAAGCATAAACTGAATGACAAATAGTGTACAGTTTTGTTCTTTGGCTCTTTACATCCCAGTTGGGACGGTCAGTTCACCTAACGACACTTTTTTCATGGGCAAGCTTGACTAAGCAGTTAACCAGTTCTTTGTGCACATACTTTCGCTTGTAACTGACACCAACCTTTCTTGAATCAGCGAAAGAGGGGAGGGGGGGGGGGGGGGGGGGGGGGGGGCGGGGGAATAGCCGTTGAAATTATTTCATGATCAATCTCCACGGGAGTATGGTATACTGGGCTTGGGATCGAACACCTGACCCCTGGATCTGCAGTCAGACACGTAACTGCAGTCAGACACATTACCGACTGTGCCACGCGGCCCGGTAAATAGTGTACAGCAAAACCTGTCTTAAACGGCCACTGAAAAATAGACAAAGACAGATGATAGCTTAATGCAAGTCAAAAGTATTGCAGACTGCTGCAATACTTTTGACCTGCATTAAGCAATAAGCAATAATCAGTCTTTAAAACCGAGTTTTGGTCTTCTTTTGAGTGGCGGCTTATGACACGTTTTACTGTATGTCCAGTTTATGCTTTGCTACATGATTTGGTTGATGTGAGCAACTCTTATTCACTTGCTAAAAATAAAACATATATTCACCTGCTAAAATGAATATATGGTAATTTCTACTAGCTTTTTTGAAAATGTGCTAGCATTTAGCAAGTGCTAAATTTTATCCCTGCAACTTGATTATTTCATAGAAACTGTAGAAAGAGTTCGCTGCTACATATTTAATGAAAAGTGAAACATTTTAAAACAGGGTTTTGATATGAACTCAAAAAGAATATCTAATACATTGGAGCTTTGTCAATAAATATTAACTGGAATTTAATTTGTTTTGTCATAAATAGCTATTAAAGTTTCATACATTATGAATGGCCTAAAATTCTGATAAGGCAATTTAGCTTCGAAACATTGCAAGTTTCATACATTTTTAATGTCCCAGACAGTCTCATATTGCATTTCAATAACAAAACGTTTCAAGTTACATGAGTTCTAAGCCCAGCTGCCTAGTGCTTCTGTAGCTTAACAAACTCGTGAGGACTACCATAACCTTTTTTTGTTTGATAGTGACATGCATGAGTCTATGTCAGGGGTGCTAATAAAAACTAAAATGCTGAAAATAAAATAATTTTCTTGCTTTAAAACTTTCTGCTGTTGCATTTATCCTGCTCATAAATATGAAAATGCCAACAATTATTTATCCTGCTATAAAATGTTTAAATGCCAACAACTGTTGGCATTTAAACATTTATGAGCAGGATAAAATTCATGCTCAATTGAGTATGAAGAAAAGTTTTATAACCGCAAGGCCAAGTCTTTTTTGTGTTACCTGAACTACTTTCAGTAGAACCCTGTTGTCTCCGAATTTCTGTAGGAATCCATGTTTACTCCAGGTCTTGTAGGCGTTCCATGCAGGCACACTATCTGTAATCACTACAGGCCTATGGACACAATACAAATCTTTGTTATAGATAAGATAGCTTTATGTAAATGACTTGAGACTTGCAGGCATTCCATACAGGCACATTATTTGCTAACACTACAGGCTTATGGATACAAGATAAAAAAATCATTGTTATAGATAAGACGGCCTTTGTATGAACTTTTTGGACTTGTAGGCAATCCATGCAGGCAAAATATCTGCTATCACTACAGGCCTATGTAGAGTAGACAAATCATTGTTGTAGATAAGATGACCTTTGTGTAAACTATTTGTGACGGATGGCTAAAAACCTGTTTTCCGAGTTTGCAACCTAGCTTGAGGATATATTTTTTATGCTCAACTTAACTGGGCATGAAATTTATTATATACCTATAACTGATACGGCTTTAGAACTGTCTGTTTTCTGGCCATCTGATACAGAAAGCCGGATCAACGAACTGAGGATTTCTGAATCCATTTCACTATCCTATAAAACGAGGCTAACGTCGGTTACCTGCTTTTGCGGCGACGTTACGTAAAATTAATTGCAAGCATGGAACCGGAGATGGAAAACATGTTGATGTGACGTCAAGAAACGTAACGTTATGGCAAACGTTCCCGCAATTTTTCGGGATTAAAGACCAAACAGGTTTTAAAATCAGAAAGAATGTCAGAAAAAGGCATATAATAAACATATTATCATAATAGTAACTTTATCTGGCGTACAGTATCACATCTCGTGGATGAGGCCATATAATTGGATAACCCTCGACGCTGCGCGTCTCGGTTGATCCGATGGTATGACCTCATCCACTCGACGTGATACAGTACGCCAGATCAAGTTATTATTATGATAATGTGTATTTATCATGCTCATAAATGTTAAAATGCCAACAATTGTTAACTTTTTAGTATTTATGACTGTGATAAATACAACATCTGACAGTTTTAAAGCAAGAAAAGTCTATTAGTGTGTAATGAGCAATTGAAATTTCATGATCAGTTGAGCTGAGCCTGAAAAAAGTTTTATAACCTAGGGGCCAGGTAATACTAATACCAGGTTCACCCTGATTGCTCAGCTACAGAAACTACAAATGTTGACAGAATCTTGAAATTCTGTGTATTTCAGAATGTGAACAAGAAAGGGGTTTCACAGACTGTTAACTCTGCCTGCTGGGTACTTTTTCATGTTTTTTTTTTGGCGGCTGCTGATTTTTTTACAAAATTAACTTTTTCCAAAAATTCCTTCAGGAATATCCTCAAAGTGTCCACAGGAGCTTGAAGATTGTTCCTTATCACTTCTATAGCCTCAAAAGCAAAAGCTCACAATGTCATTACGTAGTGACATTATGAGATTTTCTGATTTAGAAGTGATATAAGGATAGAACTTCAAGCTCCAGTGGAGTGTCTAACAGTTTGGATCCAGATCAGGCCCGACATTATGTCGGGCCTGTTCAGGATCCAAACTGTTTGCAAAAGTTATCAGCAGGCGATACTAGTAGGTAAAATTGTGTCATTGACTGTTATTTGTTTTTTATACATGAAGATTTGTTTCCTCGGGATGAAGCCATCTTTTTTTAAATTTCTGATTCAGTATATCTTTTTTTGTAGGTTCTCACTTCTGTCTGCTAGTGTCCTCTGCTGATAGCCTTTATAAAAAATTTGATTTGATTGATTTGATTCTTTACGCCCAAGTCAACATTTTTTCAGTCATGTCGGGACAGGCTTCCTGGGATGAACCAGTACTAAGCTTGGATTAAAAGTATCCATCATATGTATTCTTGTGGGACAAGGAAATCCCACCCGCGGACCAGAATAATTTGTCAGAAACGAGGCCCTGCCAAGTTTCTGACAAAATTATTCAGGTCCGAGGGTGAGATTTCCTTGTCCCACATAATACATCATGATAGATACTTTTTCTCGCCTGCTTTGTGAATTTTTAAGGTTTTTAATAATATATGACTTCTGTCAGTTCCGCCTAATTTTTTTTAAAAAAATTTATGTTTGTTCCAATCTAAAAAAAAGTTCACCAACGAATTTTTCAGATGCAGAAATGGGTGTAAACATAGTTTAGCACCTAAAAACGGATGCGTAGGTTTTGTTTTTATTGTGGTTTGAAACTAACATTGGTATCAGTGTCTATTGACAAAGACGTCGTGGCGCCAAAAAGTGTCAACAACGTGCGTGACATTGTTGTTGCATTTTAGTGACGTCAGAAATGTATTTTTTATGTCATTTAACAATGTTTAAATGGCGGACACACTAAATATTGCCGTTTTGATATTTCTACCCAATATTTAGGCGTAAATTGCTCTGAAAACAGCCTAAATTGTTATAATTTGAAGTCACATGGATGGGATAAGCAGGTCATGTGGATGGGATAAATAGAATCCATCATTGGTGTTCAGTGGGGACAGAAAAATCCCAACCCGAGGGCCCACCGTTCCAGTGGGAAACGAGGCTTGCCGAGTTTCCCACTGAACGGTGGACCCGAGGGTTGGGATTTTTCTGGAACCACTGAACACCAATGATCGATTCTTTTTCTCATATACCACGACCGTACGGTACAGTACGGTGTAATATTTGTTGGTGACGTCACTGAGATCGATGTTTACAGTCAATGACGCGCGCTGTACAATTCAACTTGAAAGAGCGAATAAACAGCGCTATGAACAATGAACAAATGGTTATTTCATCAAAATGGATTTACAAGAACTAGCTTATCAGCCACAGTAACTCGAGTAAGTAATTTTGTTGAGGAAAAAGTGTGTGTGTGGTGTGTTTTTACATCGTCAACGTCTCGGTGGATTCAGTCACTCAATGCCCAACACAACAGGTTAAATATGTCAATCCCAATGCACTCAGCATGTTCAAAGCATTGAATAAAGGTTGTAAGTAAAAATGCGCCGTTTTATTCTTAAACCAAGTTGAACGTCGACTTAAATCGCTGAAAATTCAACATAGATTTTTTTCCTGACTGACAACAATTCGACTTTCGTTTTCGAAAGAATACAGGCATACGCCAAAAATGTTATCTCACATTAGCAACCGGCCGCGTGTGGCTTATCTCGTATTAGTTACGCTTATCTCACATGGGTAGCGATGTGGGACAGATTTTTCCGACAGCGAGCTTACATACGGATCACTCGATCTCGTATGCTTTGGTATGTGAGAAAAGCAGGTCATGTGGATGGGATAAGGAAATCCCGCTCGGCGTTTTGCCAATGGAACAGCTTGACTTGAAGGATAAGTGGGCGAGAATAATGTGTCTTGCTCAAGGACACAAGACAGGACCCAGACAACTTCCCCTGTTTCCAGACACAGGAATTGTGCACATGAGCACTTAGGCACAAGTTTCCAGTCAACAAATATCATGGACAGAGAGAGACAGAGGACTCTTAACCCTTAATGCGTCAATCGCAACAAAAGTCGTCTGCTTTTCTCGTCTGCTGAAATATTTAAGAAGCCCCTATGGCAAACAGTGTGGACCCAGATCAGACTGCTCCAAAAAGGAGCAGTCTGTTCTGAGTCCACTCTGTTTGCCTCTATACTTAATTCATCAGTAAGGTTAGGCAATTATTTTTGTTTGTTTTGTTTGTTTGATTTGATTCTTTACGTCCCATCAACAATCTTTCAGTTAAAAGGGACAGGTCTTCCTGGGTTGAACCAGTACTAAGCTAGGATATAGGCAATTATTTGCAGCGGACGACATTTTCAGATGCATTTTTTCTTGGCGCTTTAATGGTTAAAGGCCACAAGGGTGTACATGTGAGCCCTTTGTCGGGTAGGCCTTAGGTCGTTTGACATCCTGGCACAATTTTCAACTTGTATGCAAGGGCCCCCTGTTCAGGTGACTACCATAAAAGGGTTACCTACCATTTGGCATCGTAAAGATCCCAAAACTCGTTCACAGACAGGTTTGATCTCTTTTCAACCTTCCCGAACTCAGGATAGTAACCATAGAGATCCATAGCTTCCTCCCGCTTCCTCAACATAGCGTCATGATCAAAAACGTATGGTACTTCGGACAAATTCACTGTCGGACAGTTGAGTAAAATTCCAAAGGAAAACGATTCTCTGCCTACACTCATTGAGATAAACAATATGATCAGTATACAACCTGTGAATGAAAAATACAGAACCAAACTCATCAGTCTTAACTCCTGAGTATAAAAATATGAAAGGAAAAAAGTGTGCGTTTTGGATAACAGGTCTGAAAATTTTAGGTATGGTAAGTACACATTATCGTTTTTAATTTTTTTATTCAACAGAAATGTCTTTCAAAATGCATAAAATCATATTTTTTCGTCAGAAAACCTGAAAAAATCCTAGGTTTCACCAGTAAATTTAGGTAGGGTCGGGTTACCCTTAACACAGGTATTTTTTTTATTTGGCCTAAGTTTAAAAATTTGTTTCATGTGCTCAAAAGAACCGTCTTCTTGAGAAGGCTCTTTTGAGACCCCATAACATATATTTTGGTTGAGAAATAAGAAAATTTTTAATCACATACTCTTTATCTAGAGGCCTGCCAACATAAGTTCGTACAGGCAAAGCTGTTCAGAATTAAAGGACTTTCCAAGGACCACTGAGCGACTCTCAGATTTCAAGGATAACAAGTTTAACCCTTTATGAACTAATAGATTTTTCCATCTGGTTTGACCCAATGAACTTGGGATGGTCAATTGTATATATGGAGGGGTCACAGGTTATAATTTCTGAATATAATTGCATTTCTTTTTCTTAAGATTGTTTTTGTCTTCACTGTTTGCCAAAGTACTCATTTAGCCCTTTGTATGCTAGCTAGAAACCCCTTATAAGGTACTCTGACAAACAGTAAAGACCCAGATGAAATGTCGCATAATGCCACATTTCATCAGGGTCTGCACAGTAACTTAGGGTACGTCAGGGACAGAAATACATTATAATTACAAAATGATGACCTTTAACCCCTTAAAATATATACATGTAACAGATAATCTGTATGGGAAAATCCATTATGCCAAACCGTTTTTTGTTTTATTTATCTACGTAAAAAACAATTTTTACTTTGTTTCCTACTTACCAGCTAAGACCATAAGCAGACGGCATGGTGTAATCAACTCTCCTGCAAGTAGGTACTGAAGTTCTCGCTCTCTTTGTGCTTTCAGTTTGAATGGATTTCTGTCCTTGGGACCTTTGACCTTGAAATGGTACTTGTTAACCATTTTGTTTACGTGTATTTAACAAACTAAAATAGACAAAATACAAAATTTTTAAACATTTTCCTGCAAATATTTTTGGCCCTAAAAATGTTGTCTGCTGATTACACCCACTCCTGAAACTTTCTATAAAAATTCTGGATACATCATGCAGAGCGTCAAACAGCTTACATCCAGGTCAGGACACTGATATGGGTCCAAACTGTATGCACAGATTATCTGCAGCCTGATGACAAAAGTTGCCACTAGCAAGGAAAGGGTGTATTCCTGTTTCTCCCACTTTTTGATTTTTAGGTAAATTTGGGGTGGGAAGAACAGGAATTGTGGATAAGGTGAAAAGGTGTTAATCCATAACCTGAGGACATATAGTTTATTTCAGTAAAGGTAAACATAAAACAGGTATCAAGCGCATACAGGTGATAATAATTGAGCACATCAGATTAAATGTATACACTTAGGTTTTGCTATAATAATCAAATTTAGACAAACATTGAAGACCAAGATAAAATGTTGCAATATTAAACATACTTAACATTGTATCAAACCAGACTTTATTTTTTTAAATTTCATGCGGGTGCAAACTTGTAGCACGTGAGACTGGTATTTATCGCATATGCATATTTAACATGTAGATCTATATATCTACAATCAGATCTATATATCTGCAACCTTATTTTATAACTTTCTAATCTAACCCTCTGTATAATGGAAACTCTAAATCCTATGTTTATGCGGACAGAGACGGCTATGATGAGTGCATGCGCGCATGCTCGCTTAAGACTTCCTTGCCCGCCAGATTGTACATCTATATGTATTGTATATCTACAACCTTATTCATAATATTTTTCTAATTTATGAGCGTAGGTATGTCTAAGACTCACATGCTTGATAAATTTTGTATGTGCATTAGCCTGACTTTCAGGCCCTGATAAAATTACCAGTTAGACTGGAGCCAGTCTACATGTGCATAAGTGAGCAGCGCTTGCTACAAACTTATTGATAATAAATTTCTAATTCAACCCTCTGAAAAGTGGAATCTGCAATGTTTGTATATGAGAGCATAGACGACTCTGACGAGTCTGTGCATGTGTACAGGCTTGCCTAAGACTTCATTGCTCGATAATGCGATATAATACCAAAAACCATGATGCGCTGAGATATAAATTCTTCAATCATTCAAATATGCAGAAGATAGGATTCAGCATCAGCGAACTGTACTACGGTGATCTCTCCAGTTTCAGAGTTTTGAGTCTCTTTTCAGCTTTATACTGTTCGATGCCTCAACTAGATAGCTGTGTCCCCGCATGCAATCATGAGTTGGAAGCACTTGTATTGCTAAGTTACTGTTTAGGAGTTTACAGGAACCTTTTAGAGCATGCAAATTTTCCTATATTTTTCTCATAGATGCGAGCAGCGAAAGCTCAGGTGAGTCTGTGCATTGGCAAAAACTCGACCGAGCCTTCGTTGTTTTAAAATGCAACAAATACCAAATTTCCCGATTTTTTCTCTCGTTAAAAGCAAGCAGCGAAAGCTCAGGCCGGGTTGTGCATTGGCATAAGCTCGACTGAGCCTTCTTTGCTTGAAATGCGATAACCGTGCATTGTGAGATATTTCAGATAAAACATTCGAATATCAATAAAAGGTAATATGAACTTATTTTCTGAAAAAGGTTGTTACTGGAAGCACAAAAATCAGAACACCTATTCAGGGTCTGCACTGCTTGTCCCCGATACAAAAATAAAGATTTTAAATCACGGACCCAGAGTGTCAAACGGTTTTGGATACTGATCGCAACTGGCTTTCTGTTGGGCCTGATCTGGGTCCAAACTGTTTGCAAACGTTAACAGTTGACAAAATTCGCCTAGATAATTAATGTACTTACCATATACCTGTAGCCCCATAGCACCAGACTCTGACCCCCGTGCTTGTTCCTCACAAAGTACATTTGCCATTTTTTAGAATTTTGGAAGATACATAAAATCCTTCAGATTATATATATATATATATATATATGCCCTATGTGATATGTTTTCACTTTAATGAATTGTTCTATTGATTGCATTAATGACGGGGTTTAATTGTGCAATTAATCATAATTTTTTAATTAAAAGGCTTTAATTAGGGTAGTTATGTTTTTATAAATAAAGATTCATAAATTAAAACAGATGAAAGTTTCATTATGTGTATCAATTACATGTAGTTTAAAGAGCTGATCCCAAGATTAATGGATTAACTGAAAAGAAGCAGAATATGTCTGAAACAGACTATACTATACAGGTAAGTTGTCCTAAATTTTACATAGTGGGAATAACAGGAAAATGAATTTCTAAAAGTGGGAGAAACAGGAATAAACCAAGGAAAGAGTTACATTGTAATAATGAGTATCAGACCGTAACCTGAATCTTTCCCAAAGATATTAACCCATAAAGCACCATCTATAATTTGCAGCGGACGACAATTTCAAATTTTGCCGCTTTTTCAAAAATAACAAATAAGGCATATTTCATGAGAATCGTCTGCTGGCAGACGATTCTCATGAAATATCATTCCTTATTTCTTTCGAAAATGAGGAAAGATGTCACAAAATTTGTTGTCTGCTGCAGTCATGATTGGCACTTTAATAGTTAATATTGTGTTATTAAAATAAATAATTTCTAATAAATTTTACTAAAAAAGACATAGAAGGAAAATATTTACAATCTCTATATATGGGATCCAGATAAACTACATTGCACACAATCTATATTATAAGTACATGAATCTTATTATATATAATATATGTGCGTGCAATTGAAAATACCACTATCTACATGTAGTGTAAATGTGAGATTATCTCAATCTTTATAGAAAAATGGTAAATTTTACAGCCATGATTATATCAATGTATCTCAAATTGATGATTAGAATTTCACATCAATGAGATAACCGCAAGTACTATCTCACAAGCAACCAAGGCAATCATGTAAATATCGCAAAATCAAGCATGATTATGTCTGAGATTAGTCCTGACTCCTAAGTTAAGTCTTTTAAACTAAATATTCAAAATTTCAAAATGTATAAACATTTATCTCAAATTGTAGATTTCACATACAATGTATAATTCATTATGAGATAATCTTAAATATGACATCTCAAAAGCAAACCTCAGAATTCTTTGTGTGTTTAAGAACATTCTTAAGTTTTGTTTATATACAGTGCACTCCCTTTATAACAACCTCCTAATAACAGATTGGATGTAACATGGCCATGTTGTGGCTTCCAAAACTTTTTTATCATAAAATTTTATAAAGGAATTATAGGAAAATGACCAAGAAATGGTCATTTTCCTATAATTCCTTTGTAAAATAATTATTGTCCCTTTGTAACATGGTTCATTTATAACACAGACCATTCCTATGGTCCCCAAACTTAGCAACTATAAAGGGACTGTACTGAGTATCCATTACTATTCATATGCAACATGTATACCAGCCAAACCATACTTTCACTGAATTTCCCTTGATGGAAGCAGTTTATAAATTTCCCATAACTGGATACAGTTTTTGAACTTCAGCTGAATCATAAAATATTCACTGTATCTCTAATGCATCAGCTGTTCATCTCAATACAACAACCATAGTAACATTATATTGATCCAGCTGAGCCGGTGTCTTTAACCCTTTTCAGAACAATGGAATTTTCCATAAAGTTACCAATGACGTAGCCAGAACGCTGATAAAGTTACGCACAGCAAATGGAGACTACTGGATCAAGCAGTGGTTCTCTTCCATTGCGTCCCTTTTCAAAATGGGAACTACTCTTAAAGGATAGAATTTGCTCCCAGAGGGAGCGAATTCTTTCCTTTAAGAGCAGTTCCTTATGGTATGGCAAATCACTGTTACCACATTAGGTGACCTCCCTTGAATGTTACTATTTTTATTAAGCATGTGCATAACTGCGAAATGGGAGCTACGGCAATGGTTACATACAATTGGGTCAGTATTTTGGTGACCGTTAATTTGATCTCTTGGCTCTTCTGAAACAGCATCTTTTTAAAAGGGGCAATACGATATATGGCTCTGTTAAATTGTTAATGCAGGGCTCACTGTGTGAATCTTGTTCAAGATACTGATGGTACACTGTCTTTTTATAACCTCTGGCATCCATAATTAAAGAATGACCCACCATCATTATGGGTGGATACAGAGTGGACAGGACCCCCCACTGGAAAATCACAAATGGTTTCCTCATAATTCTGGTATGGACGCCCCTCGAAAAGCAATCGGACCCATCATGCATACGGCCCTCTGTGAAATATGTTGAGGACTAAAATAATTAAAAGATGGACCCCCCCCCCTAACAGAATTGTCTGTATCAGTCCCTGATCAATGATAATGCTCTTGGATGTGGGATTGTAGAGTCATAGGTCCAGATTAGGAAATTGTATGAGCGTAAAATTGTAATTATTTTCTTACCCACCAATTTAAACATGTGTTGTGGGTGTTCAAAAGAACCGTCTCATTGAGACGGTTCTTTTGAGTACCCACAACATATATTTTGGATGAGAAATAAGGAAAATATTTTTCGAATACACACTCCTATCTGGAGCCTTGAGAGTTCTTCAACAGTTCTTAACATGTCTCTTTTATTCCTTTGGTATTTGCCTTACTAAGCATACCCCAAAAACAAGTATGTTTCAGTTCTGCACTTCATCTTAGAAACATAGAAATGATCCCAAAAATAGAACAGTTTAGTAGTGACCCTCAAAAACTATCCACAAAAAATGTAACCTCCAAAAAGCCTTTCATTTCTTTGAAAACCGCAAAAACTGCAGAAATTCAAAATTATGAAGCCCAAAATATTAGTCAAGCCAATATACATGTATTACTAATAATACTTCATTCAGATGCTTTATACTTGCTATATATTTTCAATATGTGATATGCATATTAAAACTGAAATGGTCAAAGTTGTTGTTGTTTAACTGTTTCTATTTGGAGCAGCCCAAATTCATGTAACTTGACTGCATTGTCAACATTTCTAAGTGTCTGTCACTATTATTTGGGAAAGTAAAAACAAATGTTATGTCTTCAATAGGTAATGATACATTTTATTGCAAGCTACTGTATGATTTTGTCATTTTTGAAAGGTATCTCGAGCGCAACACATATACTCAAAATAAATTATTGGCAGTCCCTAGGATGCCATACATGCATCTTCAGCTGACCCTTGACATCCATACTAAACCAGAAGTGCAGTCATATGATGTAGAGAACAAATGTGGCTCATTGTGTGTGCATGCGTCCATGTATAAAAGATTGACCTGTCTGCTATGGCACAACACTGCTGAAAAATGGGTTTTGTGTTAATACGCTGTATGCATTACTTAATTTTGAAAAACACTAACACGCCTTCAAAACGGTCGGATGCTCAACCGCTGGTTGAGCGAGAAAAACATTTTGAGTGTCGTCCGGTTGAGATTTCGAGGAGCTAAAAAGGTAAAGAAATGTTGCATGTTCTGTATATTATAATTAATATTTCATGTCCTAGGAAGAGCATAAAAAATCAGGGAATGTCATGCAACCTCTTACGGGTCCCTACTTGTATGGTGTAAATAGGAGGTCAGAGAATTTTCTCCTTTTGTCAGATTAACTTTTTGCATAAGGAAGGTGTTCCAGAAGCAGATATAAACTTCACTTTACGTGTAAAAATTTGTGTTGTTTTGGGCTGTGTATTCAATTTTATGATGTGCTCGAAGGTGATATATACAAGCCTGAGATCGGCAACTGGAATTCAGATGGTTATTTTCATCGAGCTTGTGCAATACGCGAAAAATATTGGTGGAAAGTCCCGGAAAAATCTGGTTGAGCATCAGATAATAAAAAATGATAAGAAAATTTAATAGCATCATTTGTCGTTTTTTCGCACCCCATAGTCAAAATAACGCATCCAGTCTGTTACATGTCAATGACATTGATTCCCCCCCCCCCCCCCCCTACACTCATTTAAAAAACAAAAAACGCCAGGATTCTGGGATTAGGATGCTGTTTTGGAAAGCGTATAAAGCACAATCGGGACTGTGGTAAATAAAAAGCATGTTTGTTTTGTCTTAAAATTACCAAAGGAATAAGACTAAGAGAACAAGTTTTCCAAAAAAATCTGATATGGAAACATTTTTTTTTTTCTTGCGGCGCTCTCGCCACAAGCATTTGTGTTGGAATAGTGATACCCTCTAGCTGGTTGTCTATTTATATAAACTAACTTCACTGGACTTATGGGAAGAAAACATTTAAAGAACCAATATCACTGTAGTCATACCACTACGGCAGTTTGGGTCTCGTCACTCATTCCGGTGTTAAGGTTACTTTCTCATTATGCTCAATTTCTTCATTTAATCACAGATCAATGCCCGAAAATGCTTGGTTTCCGATTAATTTTTGTTCATCAAAGTCTCATTGTATCTTTTAGCTTTAAAATTATATGAAAACTTTAACGTTTGATGTCTAGGCATGAAATAACTAATTACGGTTTCGTCATCGTGGACAATTAATCAATGACGAAACCGTATAATTTTGACGAAACCGTAATTGACAATTTTTTAATATTACTGTACAAAAACACATTTAAAATCTGATTTTATCTTAGTCCAACAGGTTAGACGTACACATGCACTCATTTATTGATTTGACTTTTTCTAGATGTGCAATGTGCGTTCCGAATGATAACAAAAAATGAAAATGACAATATATAAATGTGAAATATGAACAACTGGAACGCAGAACTCTCATGAATGGGAGTAATTTTATCTCCGATTTGGCAAAACAACACAGAGGTTGTTAACTAGACTATACAATCTCGAAGCAAGCATATTCGAAAGTTCTCAATTTTGTCAGCCTTTATTTGAAGGTAATTTTACTATAACACCGGAGTGGGTGACGAAACCCAAATTGCCGTAGTGGAATGACTACAGTGAATATTAAAACTGCAAATAAAGATAACTATCGAAAACGGAAGTACTGTTAGTATAACGTTGGGCGTAGACTTTTAAGAGTTAAAAATTGTCCCTAAGTAAACACACATTTGTTTTGGAATAGTGATACCCTCTAGCCGGTTGTCTATTTATTGCTCGCGTCGCTCTTGCCACAAGCATTTGTTTCGGAATAGTGATACCATCTACCTGGTTGTCTATTTATTGGTTGTCTGTTAGCATAAGGGTCGTGTGTAAGCAACAAATCAATTCACCGACAAGATAACTCACTGACAGCAAGCAAAATATAGTGTTAAGGGCATGTCTCATATTATATGACATATTAACCCTCAAATTCAATTTGTGGATATATGTTGGGGTCATGGAATGTCGCTCACTGTTTTCAGCCACTGTGACCTTGATCTCAGGAGTCAGTTCTTGAAAAAAAGCACCCACAGCAGATCACCTATGTAGATACATCTTGGGCCTTGGCGAGTCACCAACTGTTTCCAGGTCACTGTGACCTTGACCTCTGGTTTCAGTTCAGGCAAGGTCCAGCCTTGAGCATATCTGTATATATTATGAGGTAGGAATCCCAAATATGGTGTGAGGATATATTTTGGGGTCATGGCGTGTTGCATACACTTCTGCATGTGTGGATCCAGGATTTTATTTCCGTGTGTGTGTGTGTGTGTGTGGGGGGGGGGGGGGGGGGTCCAGGCCCAACAGCCAGAAGAGAGTCTGGACCTTTTTTTACTGTTTTTTTAGTCCTCAACTTATTTTACAGTTTACAGAGGGCAGCCTATGGTTTTATAACAGAAAAAACTATACTTTCGAAGGATCCAGAGGGGGTCCAACATTTTCCAAGGGGGGTCCAACTTTTTCCATCTGGGACCAAATGCTAATTTCTATAGAAACCCATATAACTTGTGATTTTACATGGGGGGTCCAGACCCCCTATCCCCCCTCTGGATCCGCACTTGCTTCTGGGTCTCTTAGACATGTAGCTTGTACATAAACATGTATAAAAACACTGTAGCTTTAGTTTTATAACTTTATTAATCATGCCACGATTGTTCGAGGCATAATTGGAATGATATTGGCCCATTTCGAATCCTACTTAAGTTTTTACGTAATAGATACACGCGCACGTTTACACCTGAATGGCTACAGTTGAAACCTTTTAATTAGTTGTCAAGTAAACAAAGTGAATAGCCCTGTATGCCCCACTTCAATTCTTTATCCTAGACGAAAAGGATGTGCATAAACTGCACAGCCTACTCTAATAACAAATATAACAATCACTTATAAGAGGAACCACAAATAGAACACACCAAGAATTTATTTTGCAAAAATAAAAACATTTTGAGGCTATTGATAGATCTTGAACCCATCTTGCTACAAATGTCTAGAGGAGGGAACCAGACAAGCTACTAGAGTAACGGTGCTCTGACCTACAGTTGATCTTTAGTAGGTTCATGACGTCACTATAGTAGCGACTATCGATGTTCGAATCAAACTTTAGTTACTATAGTAGGAACTAAAGTTCCATTCAGAGTGGGCCATTCTAATTACCATCAGTCAACTATATAGAATAGCTACCAGTCTGAGTCTGACAATAAAAGTGGTCATTCATACACGTAATATAATTTTTTCTTTTCCAAATGGTTATGTTCATAGCTAGTCTATAGTGTAATTGTCTTCAGTGGAGTTGTATGATTATCAGAACTTAGCACCAGCCTATAGACTAGCAACAAAGTAGGAATGGAAAAAAATTAGATGGAAAAAAATAAATGACAATTTGAAAAGTTCTAGGCCTTTGGGAAAGGCTATCAACTATACAGCGCCTCAGAGATCGTTATCAGGCTACAGGGACAGTTAAATATTGACGCAGGTCTTGTTAACCAAAATTGATGACTCGACGTTAAGACAGCAACTTACGTCAAGAGTATCAATGATATTTGCATCGACGATATACATTCTGGCTGGCTTTTAATCACGTCTGGTTTCTAGAAAAATTTCAAATAGCAACTTTCAAGGTTGGCAAAATGCCGGCAAATAAGCATATTTGCCATGCCAGTGGCATTTACTGGGAAATACCGGGAAATAAGGGAAAATATGATTTACAACCTTCCACATTTAGATTGGTAATTTCAATAATAGAGGTTATATGTCTTAATATTTCATTTCTTTAGTTTATCAGGTTACCTTAGTTCAGGGTATAAGTCTCATTCTTTAAACATTCATATTTAAAAAGTGAATTTTAGAAGAAGAAAAAAAACCTGTTTCTTACCTGCCAAAGTACTCATCACTCAGTTGGCTTGTGCAAGGTTTCAGATAAGGTTGGGTGAGTGACCCTTATCTGTACTATAAATCAATTAAAGACACTCCTGTTTGTGGTCACCTGGACTTTAATTGTCTTAAGTTAGAATATGAAGTAGTAAAGTTGGGTGTTTGGATGAGTGACCCTTATCTGTACTATAACTCAATTAAAGACACCCATGTTTGTGGTCACCTGGACTTTAATTGTCTTAAGTTAAAATATGGAGTCAATCATGATATCCTATTGTTCATCCTTGCCCCTGGCTATACAGTATCCACTTGGGGATGTGTTGTTTTAACATTTTATGACAGGCACAGGTGTCAAACAATTGCCAGATACACAGGTAAATTTCTCCCCATTTAAAGAATTTACCCTTGTCCTGCTAGACCCAGAATTAACCCTTGTCCTGTTGATTCCATTTTTGAAAACACTAGATCCTGATCAGCTGGCTTCTTTCAGAGGCCATCTAATCAGGATCTACACTGTTTTTCATACTAATTGAAAATACAGATTATTAAAAATTATTTCATAATTTCAGTCTAAGATTCATTTTTGGCATTTTTAACATGTTTAATGAATTTATGGGTTTTGATATTGTGGCCTCATATTCAATATTTACATTTTCACTCTATTTAAATTATACTATTTTGAGTCAACTTCCTGAAGATATCTGCTGCATTTCACAGCTAAAAATCATATTTGCCAGTATTTCGCGGCAAAAAAAGTTATATTTGCCATTATTTGCCACTTGAGCCTTATTTGCCATGCCGGGAAATACCGGTAAATTCCACCGGTAAATACCGGGGTGGAATTTTCCGCCCAACCTTGGCAACTTTAGAATCTAAGGGTATTGCTATTCGATAGACCGTTGTTCTAACATAATTTATTATTTTGGCATGAAATTAAAAACATGCTTTGCTGACATGTTGATGTTCATTGTTGCCAAACTTAATAAAATGATACATTAAAAATAAGTAAATTTTATCAATTTCATTTTTTGCGTTTTTAAAGTCCTTCAGCGAATAGCGCTAAGTGCCACTTTAGATAACTGTATGTGTTTTTCTTTTGCCAGAAGAGTATCTTGCCGACTAGCACTGAATTCAGGGCCCTTTGATTGATTTTTATTTTATCTTATTCACCATCGCATCAGCGATGGTGATATACGTTGGTAGGCTTCCCTGGATACCCGCTTGCTTCTGAAAATGAAACGTCGTTAAGAGATCTACTCGGGCGGACTTGATTTAGGAATTTTAGAGTACTCGGCGTACGCCAGAACAGTCTTCTAAAACAAGCAAAACTGGGCACTTTGGAGTACTCCAGAGTAAATCAAGCGATTGTTGTTTGAATTGTGAAAATATAACACAATCCGATTGCTAAGAAGGAGAAAAAAGAATGACAAAATCTATGTGCTTTCAAACCCTTTTAATAATTACCATATTTTTTCAATATGAATAAATATCAGAACTTATCGGAAACGACAGAAAAATATCTCAGTACAGTGTAGGCAGTGCTCCGCCATCTTATTTTGGAACAGGTCATGTGACTGTTCTGTCTACACCACCTTGGAAGAGGGAGTAGCCGGAGTACGCCGGTACAGATGTTCCAGCACCACTTGATTACTGTTCGGAGTAAAAGGAGTAAAGGGAACAGCTAAATCAAGTCTGCCCCTCCTCTGAGCCGGAAGTGGGAGCAAATTCGGATATTCTTGGCGTGACGAAATCAAACTCCCCACATAGGTGTACTTCTGGTTCTGCCTCCAATCCGTGTGTACTTCAAAAACACCCCCAAGTCAGTTGAAAATGCAAAATTAAAACTATTAAAAGCGTTGTCCAGTTACAATAATGCACTATGTGATAGTTCTAAGCTTTTTTATAACAATTAACCCTGGAGACATGGGGCCTTTGGATATTCTCCGCAAAGTGCGACGTAATTCTCAAATTTAGACGGATCAGTTTTAGTATGCCCTAAGGTTTTATGCGCATGCCTCGTTAATTAGATTTAGATTTAGGAAAAGGGATACATACATGTACTGCTAAATATCTGCTTGGGGAGGCTGTGGTGACCTCTACCACTATTCAGTGTTTGCACTATTAGAGTTTTATTTGAATGTGCGCATTTCGTTTTTTAATTGCATCCAATGGATTACCTTTTCTTGGATTCTTGGATTCTTTGTCGAAATGACAGTAGTGTCTCGCCAGTAATGATATCTCACGGTAATTTCAGCAGTAATTGTCTCCCGGTAATTAATACTGTTTTGTGGTGGGCGCGCATGGAACTTAAAATCGCGATGTCTGGGTGATAAAATCACCCAGAGCCAGCGTTATTGTCATGCCATATTCTTTCTTGGAATCACTGTTGTTGCATCCGAGTAGGAGGTCAATTGTCAATTCTGAGATGCCTACTTGTTTAAATAGTATAGTTCTCATGGCCTCTCTTTCATTGAAATAGTGTTCACAATGTAACAAATAGTGCTCAACTGTCTCTATTCCTCCACATTTGCACTGCCTTGATTCTGACACACCTATGTTGTACAAATAGTCATTCAGTTTTGCTATTTGGCTGTAAATTTGTCTGGTTGGGAAGTCGAAATTTGAGGTCAAGTTCACATTCGGTTTGAGATCGTATAAAAATTTCCCTCTTTCTGATATATCCCACTGACATTGCCATACTGTTAACCCATGGGACTTTGCTGCTTGTTTAAGCTCTGATTGGGAAATGCATGCTCCTACGTCTGTCATGGTTTCAGCTTCTTTAGATGCTTCTTTCGCGAGTTTGTCTGCCTCCTCATTACCTTGAATTTCTGCATATCCTGGTGTCCATTGAATGTCTATGTCAATTCCTCTCCTTTTTATGAGTTCCATTTTAGTAAGTATGTCTTTTGCTGTGATTTTGTGTTGAGTAGGATCCCAACCAAGGGTTAAAATCCCAATTGAAGACTGGCTGTCTGATAAAATTAGAACTTTATTTAGCTGTAATTTCTGATGTAGTTTTTCTAATATAAAGTCTAAGACCATCTTTATAGCCACCAATTCACCCAGAAGGATTGATCCATGTTTGCTCGCTGGCTGCTTCAAGTTAACCGAGTTAGTCTGGAATGGGGGGTAGACAGATGCTCCAGCCCCACATGGTCCAGGATTGGGATGACAAGAACCATCAGTGAAAGCAATCACAGTGTCCGGGGTACAAGTTTCCAGAATACTATTTATCAGTGTTCGGGATTCATCTTCTTGTTCTTTTGTCCTACTTTTGGATGATCCTAGACGATTCCAATATTCAGGGTTTGTCAGGGTAGGGTGTAGTCCCTCACGAAATGTAAAGTCTGGCTAAATGTTTAATGTGTCTGTGTCAGTTTCCGCTTTAATATCTTCTAGATACAGCAACATTCTGCCAAACGGCGACATATGTTTCTCTGTTTTTTTCTGATTCTCGCCAGTTTTCCCACGAAGCCTTGATTGGTATGTCCACATCTTTGCTGAGGATTCTTCCTGCTTCTCTGATGGAAAGCTCCATACGTCTGATCTCCAAGGGGTGAATATTCAACTCCACCTCTAAAGATTCTCTTCCACTTGTTCTGATAGCATCCAGGCATAGTGCTAACCCTTCCTCTGAACCTCCTCCAGCTTAGATGTGTCTGCACCCTGCCAGACAGGACTGGCATATTCAAGAATTGGTAGAACTAGTGCCTTATAGAGTTTTACTAATTTCTGTGTATTAATGTTTTCAACATATTTAACTTGTCTTAGGGAGCTAATGGCTTTGTTCGCTTTCTGTTCTACTTTAGATATGTGCGGCTGGAAACTTAATGATTCATCCAGAGTCACACCAAGAATTTTTGGAGTACTGTTATATTTGATTTTTTGCTGATTGAGAGAAATTTCTAGTTCATTTTTATCTGTGGTTTCTGACTCTTTTGTGAAAAGACAAATTTCTGTTTTTTCAACATTTATTTTCATTCTCCATTTGGCAGTCCAAGAGTATATGTTCCGAAGATCTTCCTCAAGTGCCCTCAAGAGATCTTTTATGTCATTCCCTGTCACCCAGATGGTCCCATCATCTGCATATTTGACACCATTGACAGATATTTCTTTGAAGATGTCTTGGAGAAAGATAATGAAAAGGATCGGAGATATCACTGAGCCTTGAGGAAGACCAACAGTTGTAAAGAAAATTGTCCCATACTGACCCTTCGAATGGCACCTGGCTTTTTTGTTACTTAGAAATCCCTCTATCCATTTCCATAATCTCCCCCTAATCCCAAATCAGAACTTAGTTCACTAAAACAAAAAAACTCAGAGTTTGAAATGCATGTAAAAATGAAAAGAGTGGTCTCAGCCAATGCAAAACTAAGATACTAAAGTGTTTTCTAGTCTTGTAACTTTTATACGCTATGCGATGGTTCTAAGCTTTTTTAAAAGCTAACCTTGTCATTAAATAAAGTCAAAGATGAAAAAAATTTAAAGTCGCAGTTCTGCAACTTAGTTCTGCAACTGACTATCATATGAGTCCCTGTTTCAGTGACAGACCTGTTTCAGTGACCTTTTGAAAATGAGCTGCCATTTCCAAATGCAATGTTTCATACAAGTCAACATAATTTAGATGTGATAAATAGCCGTTTGACTTCCTATGGGACTGAATATCAGTAGTGTACAAACACGTGTAGTTTGACAGACTTGTAATTTCTATGGCAACCCCATTTTTTTTGGCATTTTTCTTATTACTTTTTTACCCTTTCCATTACAGGCCAACAACTTTTGTTAAAAGCAACATCTAAATGTATTTTCTGCTGTGATATGATTTTCATCTTGTTTTCTATCACTTCACATGCAAAAAGGACTGATCATCTAGATAGTTTGTGAAAGAGACCAGTTTGAAATATGTGGTGTTCTTATATCTTTTAAATAGATATTTTAGTCAATTGGAAAAATGACTATCAACTTTTTACTTCTGAAAAACTTGCAATAAGATTGCCAATGTCTCCACAATTTAATAAGTAGACATTCAGCATCTTCTTGCATCATTAAGCACAATTTCATGAAATCAATTCGATTCTTCACTTATTTTTGCACGTTTTATTAACCCTACCCTCTTATGCTTTACAGTATGTTTGTGCTATATAACAAGTATCTTAAATGTGAACTTTATTTCATTATAAAGAAAGACCTTAATTGCTTTAACATGGTTTTGTCTTAATTTGGTGATAGTTAACAAGGAACACATACTTTTGACTGACTGATGTTAATATTTTAAAAATTAAGTGGTGTCACTGAAACAGGTCCCAACCCAATTGGGGAAGGTCAAGATAAACGGTGTCAAATGTTTTGTTTTAATTTTACTGAACACTATTCTATGTCAAACATATTGCATAAAGATATATCTTAAGTGAGCTATACACAAAATTAATTGTTTCCAAGAAGTTTGATAATGTTGCCAAAATAACCCTTAGGGTCACTGAAACTGGTCGTTCGAGGATACTTACCTTTTGTCTACCTTTTGTCTTCTGGGAAACTTCTTAAGCCCGTACGGCTTATAATTCCCCTCAATTTATGATTAACTCCTCGTCGCTTCCGGTTAATTGAGAAATGCTTAATATATGTTCACAGTATGTAAACTGAAATAAACATCCTGTACCTTTTCCTCCTAGCTCAGGCTGTATAAACATGAATTTCAGCGCTCATGCGTAACCAGTAGTCGGAAAATTTGTGTATTTATAGCGCTGTACACGTATCGATTTCCATTGTTATGGTTACAGATAGGACACAATCGAACAAGGTAAGTAATGCTTGTTTTACTTAATTCTTACGTTTGATTCCATAATTTTAGCGGTTTACTCCTACGCATTTCTCTTTTTATATATCGAACCTGCTTGGAAATAGTGCCGTTTTGTCCTGAAAATGAACTTAAATGTCAGTTTGCATTGTTTTGATGTAATAGGGAGTCACATGTTTACATGATTGTATGGTTCTAATTGTTAAAGTTTTTTAGATCTGTGAAAAAAATCAACCTAAATAGATGGCCCCTCACAATTGCAGCTATACCACCAACTCAAACATCTGAGCCAATCGCTATACCACTAACTTGTGCGTAACTTTACCACTAAGTCGATTGACTGACTATTTTAAAACGACTAAAAGTCACGAACAAAATGTTTAGTCCTTCGTAAATGGTTTGTATATGTTCCAAAATATTTTTGACAGAAAGCATGCCTCTTTTTTTCAGCAATATTAATGAGTTGACTGCACTATCATGGTTTATGGACTACCAGAGGAAGAAATTCTGGACAGCCAGTTTGACATAGCCTTCGCCTGTGGCTCTGGCCATCCAGACTCTGATTTTCAACGTAATGACCTAGGTGTTATTCCAAACATTGTTACATACGTATACGTGATAATATACACTAATATAGGGACGAAACATTTCTTTGCATGAATTAAAGTTAGTCATGGCCTGAGAGACGTTACATACGGAGGACAAAGCCTGACGTTTGGGACGTCTCACGGGGGACCCGAGGGACGCAAAGTCCACTGAAACATCGTTATTATCGTTATAATTGCGTTGATTTAATAATATATTCAACCAGATTTACCAAACTATAATTTGGCACTATTAATTGTCACAGTTTGTGGTTGGACGTTTTTATTAATATTCATGTTTCATGACCAAAAGGTAAGTTTGTATGACAAAAATGCCACAATCACATACTCTGCAGACCAACCCACGGCTTCGTTCATAGGTGTCGGCTAGGAAACAGTGGATTAACAGCACGTGAATGGCCTCGTTAAACATTAGATTGTGCTGGTTGAACCATGACTGTTAAATATATATGCAGCACGGATTTTATAACGCAGAGTAAAATGTATTATGCCATTTCATGAGTCACTGAACTACTGCTAAATTTCGATCTTTGACTATTCAAATGTTAGAAGAGTCCAGATGTAGTACGAGACATGTAAATCTAGAGGAAATAACGGTTAAACCTTACCTGTTTTCAATTCAGCATCGATAGCATGGACAGTAGATATTTGGTTTAGAAATAACTGTTACAGTCTGAATGACCTTGACGTGCTACTGCTTAAACTCGCCCAATCTTTGATCCGTCTGTGGTCGAAATTGAACAAATATCTTTTCCTGGTGGAAGCGTTTAGGATATAGACCTGGACTAATCAATTTTTTTGTTTTATAGTTTCCATTTTTGCTGCTAATTACACTTCCACAAAACGCTTTGAGGCGTGACTGTAACAGTAAATGCATTGAATGAATCGAGGGTCATTACATACACGAAGGCGGTTATTATCATGAGCCTGTAACAATGGCGGATTTGAGACTTTATCAAACTTCAAACAACTTCGTTGTAAAGTCATACAAATAAATGTCTTAAAACATTGCTATGCATTTTTAATACATTTACTAGCAAATATTTTCATTTTGCGCATGTAATACTAACAATGCTTTCAAGCACGTATCACTTTTGGGGGGGTGCATAATTTGTATCAAGCTAAATCGGCCAAACTCAATATTGGAGAGCAAAGTAAAGTTGGTTTGTTTTTCTTTTTTCGCTTTTTGTTTGTATGTCTGTCCATTTGTCCATATGTGCTATGCTCCTAAACCACGGAACCGAATTCAGTCAAATTGCATGTGTAATCAACTGCCTGTAATGTGCACGGCCCATGGTGAAAGTAAAATAATCACTGTCAGGTACCAGACGGAATATGTGGAACACAAATTGGACCAGCAAACGGACTCACACAGTGGTTATAGTGCCCATCTGCGAGTTGTGCGAAAGTCTTTGAATAAATAATTGTTATTGATTAAAATGTATTGCGATTTACATTTGTTTTCAATCTAACATATACTTTGTGTTTTCCGGCAGTTTTCTAAGTTTTTGATTCCAAATGGTTCAAGAGTTATGAGCATTTTAACTAACAGGCCACGACCGGTCAGTCTGATTATATTATTATATTATATTATACCTCTTGACATAAATTTTGACATTTAAACCCCAGTGTTGGCAGGGGGAGTCTGTTGGCAAAATATTTCCTACCATGTTGCTGCATTTGTGATTCTTCTTTAATTTGATATGCAACAGGACCATGTTCTGAACAAGTTGAATTTTGACCTATTGACCCCAAGGGTTGGGTGGGGGGGTCTGCCGGCAAAATATTTGCTACCATTTTGCTGCATTGGTGATATACTTAAATTTAATATGCAATATGTTTATGTTTTGAAAAAGTTGTATTTTGACATGTAGACCCCCAGTGTTGGCGGGGGGGGGGGGGGGGGGGGGGGGGGGGGGGGGGGGGGGGGGGGGGGGGAGGTCTGCTGGCAAAATATTCCCTATTATGTTGCTGCATGTGTGATTCCTTTTAATTTGATATGCAACATGACCATATTCTGAAGAAGTTGAATTTTGAGCTTTAGACCCCACCACCTAAGTCCACCCAGGGGATCCGATCGATGCCTTTGATCTAAAATCACATCTGATATGTTTCATAATTATTTTACCTCTGTCTACATGCGACAATTCAGTAAAAAATGTTGACAACTGACTGAGTTATTGTAAAATTTAAATATTTTACATTTGACCCCACCTAAGGGGTCTAGGGGTGGGGTAAATTTTTAATCACTGTCATGTTTATCTACAGGCACTGGGTATCCATGGCCTATAGTGAGAAGTTGTCAGATATAATAGTTTTGGAGAAATGTGGATTTTATTCCACAAAAAAAAACAATATAGCTTTGGCATTTGCCTAATCCTAAGTCAAAACAGGGCCATAACTCAGTAAACAAATTGTGATTGATCTCCAAATTCGAACTTGACCTGTATTCTATGATGCTTTAGCCTTCAGTAAAAATTGAATGAAATAGTTGCATCCCTTCAAAAATTTTTTGATCAAAACCCACAATTTAGCCGCAATCTAAGTATAAAAGGGGTCATAACTAAGTCAAAATTTTGCGGATTATCAACCTTTCAAACTTGATCTGTCTTTAATGATGGTTGACATTTCTGTAAAGTTTGAATGGAATTGATGGATCCCTTCAAAAGTTATCGATCAAAAACCAAAAGTGTTACAACGTGGACAACTCCGAAGACGACGATGACGACCTAGACATGATCCATATGTGACCACCATGATTTGCAGGCGACACAAAAAATGTACATTTTGTGATGAAACTAGGAATTTTATTGGATTTAAAAAATTATAGGAAGTTAATTAAAATTTTATAAATAGCAGCCTCTATTGACTTATGATTGTGACCTTGTCCTTTATGGGGTGCCCTTTCAGTATTTATTCCTTATTTATGGATATCCAAATTCATTTAAGGATATCCATAAATAAATTTTGGATATCCATAAATCATTTTTGGATATCCATAAACATTTTTGGATATCCATAAATCATTTTGGGATATATATAAATCATTTTTTGATATCCATAAATCAGTTGAATATTGGATAGCCATAAATCGATTTATGGATATCCAAAAATGAATTATGGATATCCATAAATACAAACTGATTTTAGGATATCCATAATTCATTCATGGATATCCTAAAATGAATTTTTGGATATCCTTAAATGAATTAAGGATATCCATAAATGATTTATATCCAATATTCAACTGATTAATGGATATCCAAAAATGATTTATGGATATCAAAAATGATTTATGGATATCCACAAATGATTTATGGATATCCATTATTATTTATGGATATCCATAAATGAATTATGGATATCCATTAATGATTTTTGGATATCCATAATAGAATTATGGATATTCATTTAAGGATATCCATAATTCATTTAAGGATATTCATAAATTAACTTTGGATATCCTTAGATCATTTTGGATATCCATAAATCATTTTTGGATATCCATAAATCATTTTTGGATATCCATAAATCATTTTTGGATATCCATTAATCAGATGAATATTGGATATCCATAAATCGATGTATGGATATCCAAAAATGAATTATGGATATCCATAAATACAAACTAATTTTAGGATTTCCATAATTCATTTTTGGATATCCGTAAATGATTTTTGGATATCCTAAAATGAATTTAGGATATCCATAGATGATTTATGGATATCATAATTATTTATGGATATCAAAAATGAATTATGGATATCCATAAATGATTTTGGGATATCCATTAATGAATTATGGATACCCATAAATGAATTATGGATATCCATGAATAAGGAATACAAAAACGGCGCCCCATAGACCTTGAGCCTGCATAGTTATGCTATTGGTTTTGCATACCATTTTAGTAGGATCAACATTTCACCAAGTTTGATAAAGATCTTTCAAATAGTTCAGGAGAGCTGGAAAGGACAAGGACGTATTATGGACAAATGGGTGGATGAATTAATAGATAGATGGGCACATGATGTCCATTTTCATAATCCACTCTCCAAATTGCGGTTGGAATTAGAAAGACACTCTACAGCTGTTCGAACGTATTTAATATTCTGTATCAGCAAACAATATCATTATACAATTCTTAATTTGTTTCATGAAAAAAATCACCAATGGGTATCATCAAAGAACAGGCCAGCTCATGAGATTTTGACACTATCACATATATGTAAATGCATTATCTGAGTGTAAATCTGTAGCTATCTTCAGGGGGTTGGCAGCCTTTGTCTAATATACACCCTTCCTTTGTGATTATTTGTCCTTCAGCAAAGGCTTTATCCACTAATAAGTACTGGTTCAACAGGGGAAGACAGGAAATCGTTCAGACATGACTGATTTGTTAATTGATACCTCAAGCACCAAAACAAACTTTACTTGTGAGTGTAAAAGATGAATATCATTGGCGAGACTGTGGGAATGGAAGGCTTGTCTCAATCATCGCTACTTAGATGCATGAAAATAATAAACTCTTTTGAAATTTTTGAAATTATAATTAGATGAAAGCTTTTAATTCGTTTGTGAGAGCTAAATGATGTACATGGGCCTGTTATTTTATTTTCTAAATCAATGAAAACACTGGAATGCGTCTTGAGATTATAAAGATGGAATTTATAACTGTATGAGCATGAAATCAGATTTAGCTTCATCCAGTTAGTGGTACAGTAACTTCATCATGCATCCAAGTTAGTGGTGCAGTGTGAGCGCAGTTGATGGTATAGTATTTGTATCGTCAGTTGACACCATTTTAAACATTTTTAAGCATAATGTGTAAAGATCTCATAATAATCCTTTGGGTGGAGGGCGAAACTATTCATTTACGGACTCTTGATGAAAAGGATTGACAGCAACCTGCGTTTTCTTTGACGATAACGCCTGATTTAATAAGCTGGGTTGAATGCAAACTCAAAACACAGCACGGAGGATTTCGTTATACAAGGTTAAATGGGGATAAAAACAAGAGAATACACAATTAACTTACCACACGTATGCTACAGTCGCTAAATCATGATAGCTGGTCCAAAAAAATCGACATAAAACCTCAAATCGGCACGATTACCGACTACTGGTTACGCACGAGCGCTGTAATTCATGTTTATACGGCCTGAGCTAGGAGGAAAGTGGTCCGTAGAATTACCGAAAACCACACATTTACCGAAAACCACCAAAAACCACCGAAAACCACTTAAAAATCAAGTTTTTAGAGGACTTATGCAATCCTAGTATTTGTTTTTTATTAGTTTAGGTTTAAATATATATTATTTGTGATATTTTGTTACAAGGTATATGTAGAGGCCACTTTATCATGGTATAGTTGTTTTTTGATTTTCGGCCTGCCGCTGTACGTTTTAAAGCATTAAATTAGGTAGAAGAAGGGTTCAAATTTGATTTATTTTATCCATCTTATTCAACATACTGCTATAAACATCTGTATTATCAAAAACAAATACTTCAAGAACAAAGTAACTTATTATATCAGCTATTCGGATTGGTTTTCTGTGATTGCTTTTGGTTTTTGGTAGATGCGATACATTTTAAACGATCAAAATCGGTATATTAAAGATGGCTTCATTATTATTTTTTCTATCCATCCTACTAAATTTACTTATATATAAACATAAACTACTAAAAACAAATACTAGGAGGGTATAATTCCCCTATAAATATGATTTTTTAAGTGGTTTTCGGTGGTTTTCGGTTTATGCGTGGTTTTCGGTAATTCTACGGACCCGGAGGAAAGGTACAGGATGTTTATTTCAGTTTACATAATGTGATGTTGGTCTGATCGAACTGTTTTTTTTAACCAGGCAAGCCCTCCTTTAATTTAAAAGGGAAAATTTATCCGTATTTTGGTTCAGCAACCGGAAGTCGGGTTGTGAACCGGAAAGGTTACCATAAAACGGTCAGTCTTAACCCCAGGACACCCTAGGACACCCAAGGATACCCCAAGACGTCCTTTGCATTATTAACATGCTCTTTTGGTAAAACTATGTACGTTTATGCAAAAAAAAATATTATTGATCCCAAACATTATACAAATTATCATTTATATGATATCATTAAAGTCTGAATCGAGCAGTATAAGTGGTATGTATACCGCTGAAAAGACACCCCAGGCCCGACCCCAGGACTCTCTCAAATTTGCCTCAAGATACCTAGATGGAGATTCAAACTTTAAGATAGAAGCAATTAATCATCAAACATTTGATCAAACAAGCAAATATAAATATATAATATGGTGTTGTTGGGGGTACTGAAGTGTCTAGGTACAGGGCCGTAGGAATAGGGGGGGGGGGGCACGGGGGGGGCCGTGCCCCCCCCCCCCCCCAATAATTTGCACAAATATGCCCCCCCCCCCCCCGTACTTCAAGGCATAGTGCTTGGGCCTGTACTGTTTTGACTATACAAAAACGAAGAAATTAAATCAGAAATCCGCCTATTTGCAGTTGACTGTGTCTGTCCTAGGGCAATTCATAGTGAAATTGACAGGAAAACTCTACAAAATGATATAGATACTAGGCAAATGGGCTCATATGGGGTATGAGATTCAAAATTACATATGCCAGAACCGAATGCTATAAAACAGTTTTATTCCTAACACAATCGGGGATTGGAACAACCTTCCTGCTCTCGAATCAGCTAAGGACAAGGTCAACACATTCGTATTAAAGGTTAAATCAGATTGATTTCCCCTATAAACAACTGTGCGGTGCATTATTGTCTTTGATGTTGCACCTTACTCAATCTGAATCTGTAATGCAGGTAAGGCAGCACCACCAATAGCTGATTTTTTTTAAATTTGTCCCGCCACCAAATCACCATCTGAAACTGTTTCATACAGTCATGGTTAAACCAAACTAGTTAACTCTATGATGTAGATCCTGATTAGGTGCCGCTTTGAAAATGTGCATATAATCAGGGTTTACCATTAGTCACTCATTAGAGCTTACTCTATGTTATAGATAATCATGTCAAATTTGAAACAGTGTAGACCGTGAACAGATGTCATGTATTCAAACAGGACTAAGGGGGCTGATCTGGCTGTACACTGTTTACAATGTCTTGAAGTTGGTTTTCTCAGCGGAGTTCAGTTATCATCTGTTTATTACCGCGTACCGTGGTACCTGGTTATTGTAATAGACAAAAATCTAAACTTGCAAGCAAAACATCACTTTTCATGATAGATCTTACTAATACAGTTGATATATTCTTAACACATTCGAAAATACATTATTACCCAGCTTGCATTTTTGAAAGCTAATACTACTATCTACTGTCAGTAAACTATGCAAACTTTCCACTGCCAGTATCATACTGCCATCCTAGCCACATAAGGTAGAGATCACTGTAGCATGCGGGTGCATATAAATGATACAGCTTGTCATTAGTTTAAAATCTTCAGTTAAAGTTATTTGAGTAATAGAAACCAGTTTGAAATTTGAAAAATAAGTACATGATTTCTGTCAAGCAATTGACACATTTTTAATTCACCATATTGTTTTAATCTGTCATTTGTCAGTTGTTTTTACTCCTTCTTGGCCAATATGTCATCTGAGCCAGAGGAAGAAAGAAAGAACTTTTTTGGAAAACTTTCCACAGAATTGGCTAATGTTGCCAAAAGAGGGTTCGCAGCGTTGAGTTTTCTTGTGTCTTTGAAAAGGCAAAGCTTGCAAAACTACGCTTTCCCAATCAGTAATGCAAACACATTTGTAAATAACCAAGTTGATCCCATTTCTGAACAATTATATCCAAATGACGCCCCCAAAAATCCTAAGCCCATTCAAGTTTTTGGTGATGGGAATTGCTTTTATAGGTCATTGTCTATTCTTGTCTGCGGACATGATCAGTTCTACAAAGAAATGCGTGCCAGAACTATTTGTGAAATGGTTTCAAATGTGAAACTTTACACAGAATCTGACACATTTTCAAAAATGTCAGAGGCGCCAATTTCAATCCAGTATCTATATCAAACATCAATACAGACAGAATGCATTGTCAATGGTGACAATTTAAAGACTTTGAAAAATGATATTATTATGTCATGTAAAGATGGGCAGTATGCTAGTCTGTTGCACGTGTTTGTGGCAGCCAATTTATTGGGGAGACCAATCGTCTCTATTTTCCCAAATACTCCCAATCCTTGTATCAATAGAGGCATACACAATCAAAGAATTGCTCCTCTATCCCACGATACAGACAGAGAGGCAATACATGTCATGTGGACTCATATTAGCAACACTGATATGGCGGGTTGGGCACCTAATCATTTTGTTGCCTGCATCCCAAACATAGAACCAGATTCACAGCCTTCACCAAAACGAGCAAAACATGATGATGGTACATTTGAAAGAGATGATCGGCAGAGCTCCGGTGAACCAGATCCTGACCTGAACCGTGAAGTACCTCCTGGAACTAGCACATACTCACAACAACCTAAATGGGCTGGTGGAGATAGATGGCAAACGCCTGAGACAGGTGATGCACCAAACCAGCCAAGAAAATATTCATTTCCAAAGACGTTTTTTCGGAGAAAAGAGAAGAGGTTTGAACTCTTCATGGTTTGACCGATGGAACTGGTTGCACTATGTAGAATGTTCAGATAGTGTTTTCTGTTTTGTGTGCATTACATCTTACAACAAAGGATCTCTAGCTTGTCACAAAAAAGAAAGTGCCTTTATATCAAAAGGTTTTAGAAACTGGAAAAAGGCCACTGAATATTTTTCCCAGCATGAGAAAAGTGATTGTCATCGTGAGGCTTTTGAGAGAGAGTTTAAGTTGAAGAGTGAAGTTAAGGATATTGGTGAATCTATTTCCACACAACACAAGGAGTTAAAAGATAGAAATAGGAAAAATCTTTTGAAAATTATAGATGCAATACAATATCTTAGTCGCCAGGGAATTGCACTCAGAGGCGATGGGGATGAAAAGGACTCAAATTTTAATCAGCTTCTTGCAGTTGGAGCAAAACATGATCCTGAATTCAAAGATTGGCTGAAGCAAAAAACAAACAAATACGTTGCTCCAGACATACAAAATGAACTCCTCCAAATTATGGCCAAACTGGTGCTAAGTCAATTAATTTCAGAGATCAAATCAGCAGATTTTGTCTCAATTATGGCTGACGAGACAACCGATGCATCAAATACAGAGCAACTTGTGATCTGTATGCGCTGGGTTGATGGCAATTTTGAGACCCACGAGGACTTCCTAGGCTTATATGCCCTAGCAGTTTTAAAAGCAAACACAATCACCAAATCCATCAAAGATATTTTCCTGAGATATGATTTGCCCATGTCAAAACTTAGGGGACAATGTTATGACATGGCAGCTACAATGGCTGGAAAGAAAACGGGCGTTGCAACGCAAATTCAAAAACTTGAACCAAGGGCTGTATATACTCACTGTTATGGCCATGCCCTAAACCTAGCTTGTAATGACTCAATTAAGACATGTAAACTACTTAGGGACACACTTGATGTAACCCGGGAAGTTGCGAACCTTATCAAGGAATCCCCACGTAGAGAGGCAATATTTAAGAGGCTCAAAGGAGCAAAAGAGCTAGAGAAGGGATCACCAGGAATAAGAGTGCTCTGTCCAACCCGATGGACTGTCAAAGCTGATACATTGAAAAGTGTACTGGACAATTATGAAACTTTGATAGAGGTGTGGGAGGAAAGCCTGGGATATGTTCGAGATGTTGAGATGAGAAGTCGAATCAGGGGTGTTGCAACTTATATGATGAAGTTCGATTTCTATTTTGGTTGTGTTCTGAGCGAGAGGATCCTACGGTTTAGTGATAATTTGGCAAGGGCCCTCCAAGCAAGTAGACTGTCAGCAAGTGATGGACAAGGAATGGCATCAGCAACTATTAAAGCTCTAGAAGGTATCAGAAATGAAAAAGAATTTGAAATTTTTTACACAGAGGTTGAGACCTCAGCAAAAGGTGTGAATGTTGAGGAGCCGGTTTTGCCAAGGCAGCGTAAGCCACCGAAACGTTTAGATTCAGGAGCCCTTCCACACAAATATCAATCCTGTCAAGAAATGTACCGGGCAACCTATTTTGAAGCTATTGATCTGATCACCACAGGTATTAAATCTCGTTTTGACCAACCGGGATACAAACTGTACACAAACCTTGAAAATCTTCTGACCAAGAGTTGTAAAGGGGAACCATTTGACGCAGAATTTAAAGCAGTCACAGAGTTCTATGGGTCAGATTTCAAACCAGCTGACTTGCGTTGCCAACTCATATTGCTACGGTCCATATTGCCAGACAAATTTGTCCCAAAAGTGAGCGAAGTGATTCAGTTCATACAAGACAAGGTTGGCCTTTTCAGCAAGGTTGCGACACTTCTGAAATTGATTCTAGTTCTACCAGCTACAAACGCAACTAGTGAGCGGTCATTCAGTGCCCTAAAAAGGATAAAAAGTGCACTTAGGTCTACAATGTCGCAGACAAGAATCAATAACTTAATGATACTGCATGTGCACAAAGATAAAACTGACGAATTGAGTGCAAACAAGATTGGAAATGAGTTTGTTAGCAACAGTGACCACAGACAGTCAATTTTGGGGAAATTTTAATGATGTTCACACAAGAAAAACAAAAAGTTGGGAAAAAATAGAACAAAAATAACAAAAAAAACCCTAAAAAAACTAAAAAAGAAAAAGAAAAAAATAACAAAAATAACAAAAAAAAACTATAAAACTAAACCTGCCTGAGAAGAGCAATATTCTTAGTCGGTCTCAAGCCCGAAAAAAGGTGAGGGATTTTATAGTGCAAATACTGTATTGCTCATTACAAAGGTCTGTCATTTTAAAAAAAAATTATGTGTGCCCCCCCCCCCCCTAATCTGTAATTGCTTCCTACGGGCCTGTAAGGTGGTGTTCCGGTATATACCAGGAGCTAAAGGGTGTTAGATGGAATAAAAGCATAGAAAAAGTGGGTGAAATGAGTTTGTACAGTGCGATGGAGAGTGTTAGTAAAGTTAAAAGATAAAACAGATGCTGGTATCTAAGGAGTGGAGTGGGCTACCTGGCAAACAGCTGTACTGAACTGTGCCAAGGTAGGCAGGGTGGGTATGTGGTGTGGTGTTATCTATATGCATTTAATGCTTGTTACTTTTTAACGTAGGTGTTTTGAGTAATGCGCACCGCGTAACAGCACAAACCCGACTTTTCAGTCGTGATGTCCCATAGCAGACAGGTCGATCCTTTAGTATCGCACATACGCAGACAATGGATACAAAACACAACGTCACGTGCGAGGATGGACTGGGGTAAGTTGACGATGTTTTGATGTTTACAGGCAATACCAGGAGGAGTTGTGAGCCGAGACTTTGCGGAGAAATAAAGTGTACCTACCTCTATTTTTCGCCATAAGTAGTCTTTTATAAAGTGTCCCTTTGCGATAGATATTCTGTATTTATCGACGGAGTTTTCCACCACAGACACGAAAATTGATTACACTCGCTAATTGCTCGAATACTTCTTCACCAATTGCCCGTCCCAAACGTTCAGGATAAACCAGAAGCATTCTTTGTTAAATATCAGCAGAAGAAAATAATGAAATCCAACTGCATTCTACAAAAAATGGTGCTAAACACACCACACAGGGTTGTTCGATTAGGATACTTTCTACATCGATGAGTCTATGTCCGTGATACAATACACTTCGAAGAGTTTTTGAAAAATGGTACAACAGACATCGAAGAGTTCGACCAAAAATGATATTTGTTACTTCGGATACTTCTGAATATTAATAAGCGTATGGAATAGCGAGCAAAAACGAGTCAGACCAGATATTTTTGGCATTTGTCCACGGACTCTTGAAGTTTGACTCAATGTGAGCTTAATTGCAAACAATTCCGTCAAACGCTCAGGCTACAGTCTGGATGTATTTCCATTAGAGAATGGACGGACGAAAACAACCGTTATTTATTCTAGACAAGGATGGCATGTTTAGCATATTACCTTGAAATAGCCAGATTTAAGTGAAATTTACTAGAAGAGTCTGATATGGATCCACGCCGTTTGCTTAAAGGGGACAGCAACCCTAATGATAAGTACCTTTTATCAGAGAGAGCTGTATGAACCATGAATTTTGATACAATTATCATCAAAATCGGTTGGAAAATGGGGAAGTTATGGGCATTTAAAGAATTCAATAAGGCCAACATTTAGCCGCCAATTTGAATATTTAATTAGTTTTCAGATTTTTTTACAACTGCTTAATTTTTAGTTATCAATTCTATCACAGCATCTGTGTCTCAGCAGATATGCAGCTTTATACACAAGGAAAATGTTTTAGTCAAGATAATTGCAAGTAATCAATTGGTTTGTCTTTTATTTTGATTACGCATATTTAATTAGGCTGTGTGACGTCACTAAGCCTACAATATGGCCGCTTCTATTACAGTCCATTTGCAAATATTCAAACGCCCACAACTTCTACGTTTTCCAACCGATTTAGATGAAACTGATATTAAAATGCATGGTTTATTAAGATCTTTCATATAAAACATAATAATCATCAGGATTGCCGCCCCCTTTAAGAGACATTATAAATGGTTCTACATGTATGTTTGTTGCAAAACTCGTGCACGTGCATATACATACATCTTAAATAACATCTATTGAACATGTTATAGTCAGCTGTTACGTCAATGGCTAATTTTAGCAGACAGACACACATTAATGACCCGGATCAGACTGCTCTAAGAGGACTGCTCTGAGGTAATATGCCAAACGTGCCATCCTTGTCTAGAATAAATAACGGTTGTTTTCGTCAGTCCAACGTTAATATATTCTGGCAGGGCGTCTGATTATCTATGCATTCTCTAATGGAAATGCATCCAGACTGTAACCTGAGCGTGTGACGGAATTGTTTCCAATTTAAGCTCACATTGAGTCAAACTTCAAGAGTCCGTGGACAAATGCCAAATATATCTGGTCTGACTCGTTTTTGCTCACTATTCCATATGCTTTTTAATATTCAGAAGTATCCGAAGTAACAAATATCATTTTTGGTCGAACTCTTCGATGTCTGTTGTACCATTTTTCAAAAATACCTCTTCGAAGTGTGTTGTATCACGGACATAGACTCATCGATGTAGAAAGAATCCTAATCAAACAACCATGTGTTTGTTTAGCACCATTTTTGTAGAATGCAGTTGGATTTCATTATTTTCTTCTGCTGATATTTAACAAAGAATGCTTCTGGTTTATCCAGAACGTTTGGGACGGGCAATTGATGAAGAAGTATTCGAGCAATTAGCGAGTGTAATCAATTTTCGTGTATGTGGTGGAAAATTCCGTCGATAAATACAGAATATCTATCGCAAGGGGACACTTTATAAAAGACTACTTATGGAGAAAAATAGAGGTAGGTACACTTTATTTCTCCGCAAAGTCTCGGCTCACAACTCCTCCTGGTATTGCCTGTAAACATCAAAACATCGTCAACTTACCCCAGTCCATCCTCGCACGTGACGTTGTGTTTTGTATCAGCTCTTCGATGTAAAAATTCGGTTGTATCATCGGGTATAGGGGGTGATATAGGCGAGGTGTGTTAGAATGATAGGGGAGACCGGGGCAAAATGATCCACTTTTTTAAAATAATTTTTTCCTGCTTTTATGACTGGATATATCTTATTGCTCTTAAATGTATAATACACTGTCAAGTATTAGCTACAACTTGAGAGAAAGAAAAACAGGCATAAAGTGACATATGTGCATGAAATCAAGCATTCAAAATGTGTGGTCAGCTGTATCATTTTGCCCCGTGCACAGGGCAAAATGATACAGTACACGGGGCAAAATGATACAGTAAGACTTTTCTCATCTCAGATTCAAATATTCAAGACGTAGCACAGAAATAACTATAAACACAATTAAACAATTTATAATGCTATATATCGCCACGGAAATATGATTGAACACGAACAGTTTTCTGAAATTTCTGAGTCACATTTGTTACCATTCATGTTTAATGTTTTGCCACGGGGCAAAATGATACAGTTGACCACCCATTTTTAACATTCTGAAAAATAAAATGCTACTTTTCTGACATGGCAGTATCATTTAATTTTCTTGTGATAGGAATAGACAGTTTCGATAAAAAATATCTTGAAAATGCTTTAAAACAGAGTCGAATTAGTTAATTTCAGACTGTATCATTTTGTCCCCTCCACGCTGTATCGTTTTATCCCAGTGACCTCTTGTTTACTGTTTTCGTAACAATTAAAAAAATACGACACCCCACAATAGTTCTGATTATTTGGAGACATATCAGTATCTATATAGTTCAATTTACACGATACAATTAAAATATATATCTACCACATTTTTCACATTCATAAAATAACTGATACCTTCGAAATTTACTCAGGGTGCCTCAAAAGTCAATTGTTTATATAAAAAGCTTAACTTTGCTCTGTTTTGGCTGAGCCTTTCTTATAATATGGCAGATTTCAAAATGCGCGTTCAGTTTGAGTAAGAAACGTCATATATGGCTTCATCGTTTGAAAAATCGCGCTGTTTCATTTTGCCCCGTGTATCATTTTGCCCCAGTCTCCCCTACTCACAATTTATGTTTATTCAGAATAATGCCATAGTGTACGTCAGCGTAGATGAACACGCAAACATATTCTGTCCTTGCACACATCTTTGACCCATTGAGATTTTAGGGAAGTTGTTCACTTGGTTTCCTTTATATTGGTACTCGCCTGAGAAAATTAGACCACTCTCTACTCTAGGAATGCATGATTAAAATGTTTTAGTTTTTCATTTAAAACACGTTGTGGGTACTCAAAAGAACCATCTCAATGAGAAGGTTCTTTTGAGCACCCCAAAAACATATAAACGTAAGCCTTAATTCTCCCCATATCTGTGCTCTTTATTGGTTATCGCCATTTTATGATGTAATAAAATTAATTCTGTTTTCATATGTGTATATTTCCTTTATCTTTCTTTTGCACTTGGTAAGAATACTGGGCAAATATGTAACGCTTGTCAAACACAAGAATCTAATACACTGACGGGCTTTAAAAACACTACACTAGGATAGCAGCTTTATGTATGCCTAAAAAGAATGCAAAGCAATCACTTTGATTGTATATACTAGGCCAAAAAAGAAACGCCGCATATTGAACATACATTGTATATGGGTGATTCTTCACCAATCTTTCGCAAACGCTTTGTCACAGTTTGAGCGCTGATTCTAGGATTATGAGTTCCTGGGGTTGTCCTAGCTAACATTGTCACAGGACAAAATTGATTCAGCAGTTTAAACCTACGTTTTTATCGATCTTGACGTCGCGTCATTTGACGATGACGTCATGAATGCGCACGGTCTGACATTGTTCCAAATTGTCAGAAACGTTTCCTAAGACGTTCGATCATCTTTGCATGGCATCGACATTGTTGGGCTATCACCGATGGCGTCACGTTAGCTTGTAATATTCTTTTCGTCTTTTCGCGTTCAACATGTGTCCGTTTTGGCAGCATAAATTATGAATGTGTAATCTTTAAATTTAAAATTTTTAAATGTTTTCACGCAAATTGGACATTAGACTAGTGATTTCAGTAGTTATTACATGTGTAAATCTAAATAAAATGAATGTGCACGTGAAAAACTTGAAAATAAAAAGACAGTTAGTACACTAGTTTGGGTTGACTGAGCTCAATAAAACAATGGGAATAATGCGTGGCAGGAATAGTAGCGAAACATAGATAGCAAATGAAATTTTGTAACTCTCATTTAACACGCAATATTTTTAATCTTTATATGCGGCGTTTCTTTTTTGGCCTAGTATATTAAAAAGTGAAAAACTTGTCCACTACAAATTGATTTGAAGCATTGAAAATGTAAACTCTTTGAGATAGGGGTCAACTCTTTCATTTGACAAAATATTATCAGTGAAAGATCCCCTACTTCTTTAATTCAAGTTACAGGAGAAGCAGCATGAATTAACTTTGTTATAGCCATCCAGGAATGGCTTTCATTTTGATTGGCAGGTCTGCGATACAGCAGGTCTGCTTTTTGACGTAGCAGTAACTAAAACTTTACGAAGCAATCACGTCGTCGAGTTTAGTTGTACAATTAAAACTTCAGCCTCACCCAGGGGGCAGGGATCCCAGAATCTGGAGAAGCCACTTCATGATGCCATCATCGAAGCAAAAAATGCTAACATTCAACTGACTTTTTTAAGATATAACAGGAAATTAGTGTTGCGTTTTAAAGCCCGTCAGTATACTTTTTGCCCTTTAAACTTCCGTTAGTGGAACAGGTACTCTCAAATGCATATTTGCCCAATTTTACCACACTTTGTCATTGGCCCAATTTTACCACACTTTCCCATTATCATGTACAGTATTTTATCAAGTAATTGGGGGAAGGAATTCTATAAGCGTGTTGCATCGTTCCAATCCTTGTAACTCTATTATTGTTACCCATGTTTGATAATGTCAACTGTTTATATAATAAAATAATGCTTAAAGCTGCATACTCTGTAACTATGAACATTTTTCGAAAAAAAAATATTTTCTTTTTAAATCATTTGTAAAAGCTGAATTAAGTTATGTTTTCACAATAAATCTGTTCACTAGAGCGGAAAACTGCACGGAAAAGTGAATTATCTTATAAAACAGGTGTGTTTTACTCGTGTCGATAATTATTTGCGTCCCTCCAATAATTATAGACAGTTAATTTTAATATAAATGCTGTTGTTTCGATACTGATAATTTGTTAAGATTTACGAAATTGGTAAAATGTATACCTGAATTTTAGTTTTTTTACTGTGTTCTTGAAAAATAGAAACATTAGTTCTAAAATTAAAAGATCAAAAGTTACAGACTATGCAGCTTTAAAGAACTGTACCGCACGGGGAAATTAGTACTTTGCTACAGTTGGAAACAAATGAGCCAGCACACGATGGTTTGTTACTTAAGGCATATGCGCAAACCCCTAATTCAGGTTAGGCCTTTTTGATGTATCCAGCTGGTCAAGAGTATCACATTCTATACTTGTGTAAGTAGAATATGCTCAAGCGATTCTGTGGGGGCTCGCCAGAGTCTTCGTTCGTTGCTGGAAAATGTAATAAGTATGAAAAATCTCATGTGCTGACTCAAATGCAGTGGAGAAAATATGAGCAAATTATATATGATAACCGATGTGATAATATATTATATAAGGGGCGGATCCAGGATTTCTAAAAGGGGGTTCGGTTGTATAAAGGTGTGTGGGTTCGCTTTGCTGATTTTATCTAAAAATTTAATATCCCATGAAAATGAAATAATTTTGTCTCAGTGAGGCCACATAGAATTATAAAAACCGGGGGCATGGAGGGGGTTCGAGCGAACACCCTGGGCCCCCTCTGGATCCGCCACTGAACATGTTTTTATTTTGATATTGTACTGTAAACCTATAAATATTCTTCTGTTACACTATTTGTATGAAATAAAGTTTAAAAACCTGTTCAATTTGTCATTCCTCGTATACACAAAACATTTCGTCGATATGACTTTCAGCCCCATATAAATCTATCAGATATTGAAATGTTGCAGAACAGAGAAATAGTTTCAGTATTATAAGATTTATGTATTTAGAATCGCATCGGCGACCAACGAAGTCTCAGACCTAATTTTTCGTCAAAGCCTTCGCTGCTCGCCTTAACAAACAAAAATATTGTAGCAAATGAGATGAAGGCTCAGACCGAATGTAAGCAGAGTTCCACCCCTATTTATAAAAATTAAATAATGCCTGATACAATGGTTCAGGGCCTGTGAATTATCCTTGGGGAAAAAAAGTTAACGTACTCTAGACGTGTGAATTCCGATCTACGTCAGTCTCGCTTTATTTATAGCGTTATTCAAAGTAAAGAAAAAAGTTCCAATTTATTGTGCATTATCAAACTGTTTTCCCCCTTATCAATGTTGCTTTTTAGTTAATGCGGCTTTAAGACCCTTGAAAGCATTATTTTATTTTGCTTATTGACTTTGCAGAGTCCGCCAGTTATCGATTTTATCCGTTACTTTCCGATACTCGTCGGCTAGCACGGTACTGTATTTTACCCTGTCGGGTACAGTACAGTACAGACATTAAGTCACAGCCTAAAGTAAGTAAGGGTGCAAAGATCATCTTCATCTTCCAAAAAAGTGCTGGGCCCAATCTTGAGCATAATCGCACTGTGTTAAACTATATATACAGTCAGGTACCAAATTAAAGTTCACAAAGTGAATTTCAAGGCAAAAGAAAAAAAAATGCTTATTTTCAACACTTATGATACTTTTAATTTAAAAGAAAACATTATAACAGCATTAAAAGGCTTATCTTTGGATACATTATTATCCTCCCTATCATTACAAATGTTCAGAAAATTTAACTCCATATTGGAGGGTGGTTGCCTAGCAACAAGAGAAAAATGGCCAAATTTGCCCTATCTAGTTCATTAAAACAGTTGGCATGGCAACCAGACATTCAATAATTATTTGAGTTTATGTTATATAATGTAGGACTAATTATGTCTTTATGTGTGATTTTATTTCAATTTTTATCAATAACAAAGTAAAAAGTCAACATTTCTTTATAAATTTGATCACGAAAAGAGCGATTATTAAAGTGAATATCAAAAATACTGCGTTTTTTTCCATGACAACACCCTTTTGAATGCATTATTCTAACTTTTTAAAGACATTTCATTGACAGATTATAATTGTTTAGAAGTCTTAGGTATAATTTGAAGTACATATGACTTTCAAACTTGTGTATTTATTAATATTTGTCTTCCACACCCCCCATTTTAGGAACTTTGAATTTTGACAGATTTTATTAACATTTTTGCATTCTATATTGTTTAGCTATAAAAGAAAGACTAGCAAATAACTTTTTGATGGTCAATATAAAGAAAAATATGTTGTCTTGGAGTAGCATTAAAAATAACATCAGAAATTTATTTTTTGTAACCATGGCAACCACCAAAAAGAGCCTACTAGTCGATTTTTATCTTTTTTAATCGGCTGCTTAGCAACAATATGCAAAACAGTGAACAACCTTATTATATTTTGAATATTTGAAGGCTTGCTTATATCTTCCCATTCATGTATTTGTCAAGTCCATATTATGAATAAAATTGAAATGCAGAAGAAATGAATGTCTAAATCTCACATAAATTTATGCATTTTTTTTATGTTTGTGAACTTTAATTTGGCACATAAGTGTACACATTGTGTGAAGGAAGGTTCTTCATACATGTTAAAAACAGGTTAAAAACATCTTGTCATGTTTAGAGGGCTGGTCCAGCGCCGACGCAGCCCTTGAAGGCATCAAGCGACGGTGCTGTAACTGCGGAGACAGGCAGGGAGTTCCAGAGACGTATTGTTGAGGGAAAGAAGGAGCTCTTGTAGGCATTCACGGAGCAGTGGTACCAGGAATCGGGTCCCGTGGCCTCTGGTTGTTGTGCCGGAATGAGTTCTCAGCAGGAATGTCGATGAGGTCATTGATGATTCGGTACACCATGATTGTTTTACGCTCATGTCGAACTTTGGAGGACATCGAGTGTTGGTATCTCATTCTGCCAGGACACTACCTGTATTTTAATCCCTTAGCAGGTGGCAGAGTCACCATAGTAACCATGCATAGCTAAAGGCGTTTGATCCACTGGACTGTTAGAATGTTTTTATAGTGAAACAGATTATCGAAAATTTGTAGCAGAATAGAATGCCAAAATTTTCTGCGCGTGTGCATCGCACATTGATCAGAGTGTACATCAGATATGCATCAAATGAAACAAGCATAATTTAAGTATAGCTTTGATACATTTCATAACAAATTGGATCAAGATAAAAGATAAATATTTTTTTCTTGTACGCGTTGCTTAGTCTACACAACACGTACACAGACACAGTCTGATCATTGCTTGACCAATGTTAATGTAGATAGATCTGCTGTATTTTCGCCAGATTTAAGCCGAACGTTTCCATTTATCAATCGGACGGGTTCATTCCAAATTTTACAGCTGTTGGTGTCGGTTTTTAAATTTTATTGAACTTTAAGAGGAACCATCTGAAAGCGAACAGTGAAGACCCTGATTAAACGGTGATAAAATAAAATAATAAACAATCTACGATAGCCAATTCGATCCAGACCATGATGCGTCTCTCGGTGAAGGGTGGAGTTACTGCTTGTATTGCAAAACAGCGTTGACCTAGATCAGGCCCGACAAAATCTTGATCCTGATCTGCACATGCGCAAATGCCCCTGATAAACGCCATGTTGGAACTTATCGCACATGCACAACTGCCCCTGATAAATGCCCATGCTAGCGTAGCCAAAGCCAGAATATCAATTTTCCCCGAAGAAATGGACCCAGATCAGACACGGCAAAATACGCGATTTTTATTAGATTTCAACAGATGGTATATCGTATATCCAAAAACATTTTTTTCAAAAAGTAAAATTAAAAAGAAAGAAAGTAAAAAAGACATGCAATAAAAATCAACTGTATGGGGTCCATACGGCGTGTTGATCTGGTAATCTTTGTTTATCGGCTTATCCACTATAAACAAATGGATTTATATGCGATCAGTGAAGACCCGAATTAGGTGCCTGCGTTCTGTGGCATTTCATTTAGGTCTGCAATGTTTGCATTCTTAAAAGTCAAAATTATTTCAAGACTCTGATATAACATACTTGTAAATAATGGTGCCAGCTGAATTATTATCATTTGAGCCGCGGCAGGACATTTCCAACAATAATGTATGTGCGACCAGCAAGGCCTCAGATCAGCCTGCGCACACACGCAGTCTGATCAGAGCCTCTGCTAGTGGCCTGAACATTCTATGAGTGTTAAGCTTCTGACTGAACATCATTTAGAGTTTCTAAGCTTAAAAGGATGCTACACAGGCTTGTCTGAGTCTACAGTTGTCAAAATGTCACATTGTTGGAAATCACATGTCCTGGCTCATTTATATTATACAATTAACGCTGTACTTTCATAATTTATAATAAAGGAAATAGAAATATTACCCATTTGAGCCATATGGAATTTCCCACTCTTATCAGTTGGTGCAGTCCATTTCTGAAGCAAGGGTTATATGATGGTATTTATAATTTTATTCAGATTTTAATAGAACATTTTATAAGAAACCGTGTAGACCCTGATCAGACGCCGAAGAACAAAGTTTAACTGAGCTAATGTTTGAGCAGTAATTATATTCTGGAGGTAATTGACTAGTTCACAGTTTTTACATCAGTAATAGACCCCGTCAAGCGGCGCCAATTTTAGCATTCAATAATTGGTAGTAATTTAACTCTTTGCATGCTGGATAATTTTGCCGGCTATCTTGTTAACTGCTGTTCCTTTTTAAATGGGCATTTGAAACAATATTTCAAAATCTTGTTTGCCTTTTTTTCATTAATACCAACACAGTGTCAAAATTTCTCTACTCAAACAGTATGTATTCAGATCAGTTCGACGCTTTTCGGGCCTGATCTAGATCGACACTATATGTACCAAAATTATCGCTATTAGCTCAGGTCCGAGCCATTAGCAAGTGAAGAATTTTAACCAATTTAGGTTTAGAATTTCCCGCTCTTGTCATTTGGGCCAGTCCATTCTGTATTAAGTTGGGTGGTATTTTTTTTTATTTGCCATTAGCAAGTGAAGAATTTTACCCAATTTAGGTTAATAGAATTTCGCGCTCTTGTCATTTGGGCCAGTCCATTCTGTATTAAGTTGGGTGGTATTTTTTTTAATGGAATATTCTTAATGCAAACAGTACCATGATGGGACGCATTTTTATAGAATAAATAAATAAATAAATAAATAAATAAATACTTTAAAAAAGCTAAGATATAGACGCGCGATAACTAAAGTGTATGTGTGGTCAATACCTGTTGTTACCTTGGATACTGTTTCTAAAAATAGATTATACCTCCGTAATGCGTGGATAGCTTGTGGAAAAGTCAAAGGGGTTGTACCAGGAAAATTTCAAAAGGCTACATCAAATTTTATTTTAATTGTATGAAAATTATACCAATTTGTTCGCAATTGATCTGAGCACAGTGCACCGCTTGCACAGAGAAAATATATTGAATACTTTAAAAACTATGACCGAATATCTACCAATGAGCAGATCTTAAAAAGCCTGTTTTACTATATAATTTAATCATTCTTAGGGTTCTATCAAAAAACATCAAAAAGGACGAAGAGTTTGCAGAGGAAAATTCATAAAAAATATACCAGAATAATCGTGAGATATTTAGGTAAAACATTTGTTTGCACAGGAATTCTGCTTTTATAATTTCAAAAGATATAGTATAAAAACTAACACCTTCCATTGTAATTCCCTATTACCGCTTCAGCGCATCGCAGCTACCTGGATGTCCGTTAAAGTCCCGTATGGCTCACGGCGATGTTGTAGCTCTTCCCATCCCAGATTCTGAATCATGGAAGTGACACTGCTTGTTCGGCGATAGTCATTGTGGCAGAATCTTGCTGCGCGTCTCTGGACAGCTTCGACCTTGTTGATGCCGGTCTTTGTAGATGGGTCCCAGACTGTAGCCGCATACTCTACCTGAGGTCTTACAAGGGTCTTATAGCTGGCTTCTTTTATATCCTTTGGACATGATGACAGGTTTGTAGAAAGATGATAGTCTGGTTGGCCCTTTTTGTCACCATATCAATGTGGCTATTCCAGGATAGTGTTTTGTCAATGGTGACTCCAAGGTACTTTGCTTTGGTTGTTTCATTGAGTACTTGACAGTGGATCTTGTATGTAGTCTGGATGATCTTCCTTTCATTGGTAATTCTGATGTGCTCACACTTGTCCTGGTTAAAGTTCATCTGCCAGTCCCTCTCCCACTCCTGAAGGTAGTCAAGATCTTCTTGTAGTGACGCTGCGTCTTCCTGGTTTGTTATCACTCTGTAGAGCAGGCAATTGTCAGCAAAGAGCCGTGCTGTAGAGGAAACTCTTGATGGCAGGTTGTTGATGTATATCAGGAATAAGAGAGGGCCTAGTACCGTCTCCTGTGGAACACCAGAAGTAACAGAAGAGGGGGATGTTTTACCGTCTAACACCACTTTCTGGTACCTTTCAGCTAGGAAACTCTGAATCCAAGCAAGTGTCTTGTTACGGATCAGGAATCAATACAATCAAGTACCACACCTGACCCAGGATACCAATGGGCAAGTAAGAAACTCACGGTTAGACAACACAAACGAGAGCAAAGAGGTCAGCCCTTTCCCAACAGGTGACCACAAGGCACATATAAACAGACGCGTACAAGGGCATAGCAAACACAAGACAGAAAAGAAATCCACAAAAGAAGTACGGCCTTGGAAGCGTCAGTAAAATATTTTACTGGAGGGCTTAAACCAGTTTGACGGTGCACCAACCTCACCCCCAGCCCAGATGTGGATCAAGACACAAACACAAAACATAAATAACACAAATGATCCACAAAAGAAGAACTGCTCAGAATGGCCAGTAAAAAATACTCCACCAGAGGGCCCAAACCGGCCCAACAGCGCACAAACCCCATCCCCAGCCCAGACGCGGACCAAGATGCTTTGCCCGCATGAAAGACCGCCAACCCATCAACGTATCATCCCCCAGAACACACAAACCAAGACATAAAAAGGAGACAAAGCAAAGACAAGGACCCAACAGCAAACAAAACCGAACCAACAGAGCAAAAGAAACCCAACAGGCAAACTCGGTTGGCCCGACAAACAGCCAAAGCACCAGGTCCCCACCATCCCACCAACAGAAAAGTCTTTAAGTTGGAACTGCCATAGAGCCCGAAGTCCGACCCGCTGGCGTGCAACCAAAGAAGGTAATTAGGGCTGGGAAAAGTCACTGGAAGTCTTCAAGGGATTCAGGGAACAGTTCCAGACCGGTACTTAGAGCTGGAAAGAGTCACTGGAAGTCTTCAAGGGATTCAGGGAACAGTTCAAGACCGGTACTCAGAGCTGGGAAGAGTCACTGGAAGTCTTCAAAGGATTCAGGGAACAGTTCCAGACCGGTACTTAGGGCTGGGAAGAGTCACTGGAAGTCTTCAAGGGATTCAGGGACCAGTTCCAGATCGGTACTTAGGGCTGGGAAGAGTCACTGGAAGTCTTCAAGGGATTCAGGGAACAGTTCCAGACCGGTACTTAGTGCTGGGAAGAGTCACTGGAAGTCTTCAAGGGATTCAGGGAACAGTTCCAGACCGGTACTTAGAGCTGAAAAGAGTCACTGGAAGTCTTCAAGGGATTCAGGGAACAGTTCCAGACAGGTACTTAGAGCTGGGAAGAGTCACTGGAAGTCTTCAAGGGATTCAGGGAACAGATCCAGACCGGTACTTAGAGCTGGGAAGAGTCACTGGAAGTCTTCAAGGGATTCAGGGAACAGTTCCAGACCGGTACTTTGAGCTGGGAAGAGTCACTGGAAGTCTTCAAGGGATTCAGGGAACAGTTCCAGACCAGTACTTAGGGCTGGGAAGAGTCACTGGAAGTCTTCAAGTGATTCAGGGAACAGTTCCAGACCGGTACTTAGAGCTGGGAAGAGTCACTGGAAGTCTTCAAGGGATTCAGGGAACAGTTCCAGACCGGTAATTAGAGCTGGGAAGAGTCACTTGAAGTCTTCAAGGGATTCAGGGAACAGTTCCAGACCGGTACTTAGAGCTGGGAAGAGTCACTGGAAGTCTTCAAGGGATTCAGGGAACAGTTCCAGACAGTACTTAGAGCTGGGATTAGTCACTGGAAGTCTTTAAGGAATTCAGGGAACTGTTCCAGACCGGTACTTACGGCTGGGAAGAGTCACAGGATTCAGGGAACAGATCATGACCGGTACTTAGAGCTGGGAAGAGTCACTGGAAGTCTTCAAGGGATTCAGGGAAGAGTTCCATACCGGTACTTAGGGCTGGGAAGAGTCAAGGGATTCAGGGAACAGTTCCAGACCGGTACTTAGGGCTGTGAAGAGTCACTGGAAGTCTTCAAGGGATTCAGGGAACAGTTCCAGATCTGTACTTAGGGCTGGGAAGAGTCACTGGAAGTCTTCAAGGGATTCAGGGCATAGTTCCAGACCAGTACTTAGGGCTGGGAAGAGTCACTGGAAGTCTTCAAGGGATTCAGGGAACAGTTCCAGACCGGTACTTAGAGCTGGGAAGAGTCACTGGAAGTCTTCAAGGGATTCAGGGAAGAGTTCCATACCGGTACTTAGGGCTGGGAAGAGTCAAGGGATTCAGGGAACAGTTCCAGACCGGTACTTAGGGCTGTGAAGAGTCACTGGAAGTCTTCAAGGGATTCAGGGAACAGTTCCAGATCTGTACTTAGGGCTGGGAAGAGTCACTGGAAGTCTTCAAGGGATTCAGGGCATAGTTCCAGACCAGTACTTAGGGCTGGGAAGAGTCACTGGAAGTCTTCAAGGGATTCAGGGAACAGTTCCAGACCGTTACTTAGAGCTGGGAAGAGTCACTGGAAGTCTTCATGGGATTCAGGGAACAGTTCCAGACCGGTACTTAGGGCTGGGAAGAGTCACTGGAAGTCTTCAAGGGATTCAGGGAACAGTTCCAGACCGGTACGTAGGGCTGGGAAGAGTCACTGGAAGTCTTCAAGGGATTCAGGGAACAGTTCCAGACCGGTACTTAGAGCTTGGAAGAGTCACTGGAAGTATTCAAGGGATTCAGGGAACAGTTCCAGACCGGTGCTTAGGGCTGGGAAGAGTCACTGGAAGTCTTCAAGGGATTCAGGGAACAGTTCCAGACCGGTACTTAGGGCTGGGAAGAGTCACTGGAAGTCTTCAAGGGATTCAGGGAACAGTTCCAGACCGTTTTTTAGAGCTGGGAAGAGTCACTGGAAGTCTTCAAGGGATTCAGGGAACAGTTCCAGACCGGTACTTAGAGCTGGGAAGAGTCACTGGAAGTCTTTAAGGGATTCAGGGAACAGTTCCAGACCGGTACTTAGGGCTGGGAAGAGTCACTGGAAGTCTTCATGGGATTCAGGGAACAGTTCCAGACCGGTACTTAGGGCTTGGAAGAGTCACTGGAAGTCTTCAAGGGATTCAGGGAACAGTTTCAGACCGGTACTTAGGGCTCGGAAGAGTCACTGGAAGTCTACAAGGGATTCAGGAAAAAGTTCCAGACCGGTACTTAGGGCTCGGAAGAGTCACTGGAAGTCTTCAAGGGATTCAGGGAACAGTTCCAGACCGGTACTTAGGGCTGGGAAGAGTCACTGGAAGTGTTCAAGGGATTCAGGGAACAGTTCCAGACCGGTACTTAGGGCTGGGAAGAGTCACTGTGAGTCTTCAAGAAATTCAGGGAACAGTTCCAGACCAGTACTAAGGGCTGGGGAAGAGTCACTGGAAGTCTTCAAGGGATTTAGGGAACAGTTCCAGACCGGTACTTAGAGCTGGGAAGAGTCACTGGAAGACTTCAAGGGATTCAGGGAACTGTTCCAGACCGGTACTTAGGGCTGGGAAGAGTCACTGAAAGTCTTCAAGGGATTCAGGGAACAGTTCCAGACCGGTACTTAGTGCTGGGAAGAGTCACTGGAAGTCTTCAAGGGATTCAGGGAACAGTTCCAGACCGGTACTTAGAGCTGGGAAGAGTCACTGGAAGTCTTCAAGGGATTCAGGGAACAGTTCCAGACCGGTACTTAGAGCTGGGAAGAGTCACTGGAAGTCTTCAAGGGATTCAGGGAACAGTTCCAGACCGGTACTTAGAGCTGGGAAGAGTCACTGGAAGTCTTCAAGGGATTCAGGGAACAGTTCAAGACCGGTACTTAGGGCTGGGAAGAGTCACTGGAAGTCTTCAAGGGATTCAGGGAACAGTTCCAGACCAGTACTTAGGGCTGGGAAGAGTCACTGGAAGTCTTCAAGGGATTCAGGGAACAGTTCCAGACCGGTACCTAGGGCTGGGAAGAGTCAATGGAAGTCTTCAAGGGATTCAGGGAACAGTTCCAGACCGGTACTTAGAGCTGGGAAGAGTCACTGGAAGTCATCAAGGGATTAAGGGAACAGTTCCAGACCGCTACTTAGAGCTGGGAAGAGTCACTGGAAGTCTTCAAGGGATTCAGGGAACAGTACCAGACTGGTACTTAGAGCTGGGAAGAGTCACTGGAAGTCTTCAAGGGATTCAGGGAACAGTTCCAGACCGGTACATAGTGCTGGGAAGAGTCACTGGAAGTCTTCAACGGATTCAGGGAACAGTTCCAGACCGGTACTTAGGGCTGGGAAGAGTCACTGGAAGTCTTCAAGTGATTCAGGGAACAGTTCCAGACGGGTAATTAGGGCTGGAAAGAGTCACTGGAAGTCTTCAAGTGATTCAGGGAACAGTTCCAGACCGGTACTTAGGGCTGGGAAGAGTCACTGGAAGTCTTCATGGGATTCAGGGAACAGTTCCAGACCGGTACTTAGGGCTGGGAAGAGTCACTGGAAGTCTTCAAGGGATTCAGGGAACAGTTCCAGACCGGTACTTAGGGCTGGGAAGAGTCACTGGAAGTCTTCATGGGATTCAGGGAACAGTTCCAGACCGGTACTTAGGGCTGGGAAGAGTCACTGGAAGTCTTCAAGGGATTCAGGGAACAGTTCCAGACCGGTACTTAGGGCTGGGAAGAGTCACTGGAAGTCTTCAAGGGATTCAGGGAACAGTTCCAGACCGGTACTTAGGGCTGGGAAGAGTCACTGGAAGTCTTCAAGGGATTCAGGAAACAGTTCCAGACCGATGCTTAGGGCTGGGAAGAGTCACTGGAAGTCTTCAAGGGATTCAAGGAACAGTTCCAGACCGGTACTTAGGGCTCGGAAGAGTCACTGGAAGTCTTCAAGGGATTCAGGAAACAGTTCCAGACCGGTACTTAGGGCTGGGAAGAGTCACTGGAAGTGTTCAAGGGATTCAGGGAACAGTTCCAGACCGGTACTTAGGGCTGGGAAGAGTCACTGGAAGTCTTCAAGGAATTCAGGGAACAGTTCCAGACCGGTACTTAGGGCTTGGAAGAGTCACTGGAAGTCTTCAAGGTATTCAGGGAACAGTTCCAGACCGGTACTTAGAGCTTGGAAGAGTCACTGGAAGTCTTCAAGGAATTCAGGGAACAGTTCCAGACCGATGCTTAGGGCTGGGAAGAGTCACTGGAAGTCTTCAAGGGATTCAGGGAACAGTTCCAGACCGGTACTTAGGGCTCGGAAGAGTCACTGGAAGTCTTCAAGGGATTCAGGAAACAGTCCAGACCGGTACTTAGGGCTGGGGAGAGTCACTGGAATTGTTCAAGGGATTCAGGGAACAGTTCCAGACCGGTACTTAGGGCTGGGAAGAGTCACTGGAAGTCTTCAAGGGATTCAGGGAACAGTTCCAGACCGGTACTTAGAGCTGGGAAGAGTGACTGGAAGTCTTCAAGGGATTCAGGGAACAGTTCCAGACCGGTATTTAGGGCTGGGAAGAAACACTGTGAGTCTTCAAGGGATTCAGGGAACAGTTCCAGACCAGTACTTAGGGCTGGGGAAGAGTCACTGGAAGTCTTCAAGGGATTCAGGGAACAGTTCCAGACCGGTACTTAGAGCTGGGAAGAGTCACTGGAAGACTTCAAGGGATTCAGGGAACAGTTCCAGACCGGTACTTAGAGCTGGGAAGAGTCACTGGAAGTCTTCAAGGGATTCAGGGAACAGTTCCAGACCGGTACTTAGGGCTGGGAAGAGTCACTGGAAGTCTTCAAGGGATTCAGGGAATAGTTCCAGACCGGTACATAGTGCTGGGAAGAGTCACTGGAAGTCTTCAAGGGATTCAGGGAACAGTTCCAGACCGGTACTTAGGGCTGGGAAGAGTCACTGGAAGTGTTCAAGTGATTCAGGGAACAGTTCCAGACGGGTAATTAGGGCTGGAAAGAGTCACTGGAAGTCTTCAAGTGATTCAGGGAACAGTTCCAGACCGGTACTTAGGGCTGGGAAGAGTCACTGGAAGTCTTCATGGGATTCAGGGAACAGTTCCAGACCGGTACTTAGGGCTGGGAAGAGTCACTGGAAGTCTTCAAGGGATTCAGGGAACAGTTACAGACCGGTACTTAGGGCTGGGAAGAGTCACTGGAAGTCTTCATGGGATTCAGGGAACAGTTCCAGACCGGTACTTAGGGCTGGGAAGAGTCACTGGAAGTCTTCAAGGGATTCAGGGAACAGTTTCAGACCGGTACTTAGGGCTGGGAAGAGTCACTGGAAGTCTTCAAGGGATTCAGGGAACAGTTCCAGACCGATGCTTAGGGCTGGGAAGAGTCACTGGAAGTCTTCAAGGGATTCAGGGAACAGTTCCAGACCGGTACTTAGGGCTCGGAAGAGTCACTGGAAGTCTTCAAGGGATTCAGGAAACAGTTCCAGACCGGTACTTAGGGCTGGGAAGAGTCACTGGAAGTGTTCAAGGGATTCAGGGAACAGTTCCAGACCGGTACTTAGGGCTGGGAATAGTCACTGGAAGTCTTCAAGGGATTCAGGGAACAGTTCCAGACCGGTACTTAGGGCTGGGAAGAGTCACTGGAAGTCTTCAAGGGATTCAGGGAACAGTTCCAGACCGGTACTTAGAGCTTGGAAGAGTCACTGGAAGTCTTCAAGGGATTCAGGGAACAGTTCCAGACCGATGCTTAGGGCTGGGAAGAGTCACTGGAAGTCTTCAAGGGATTCAGGGAACAGTTCCAGACCGGTACTTAGGGCTCGGAAGAGTCACTGGAAGTCTTCAAGGGATTCAGGAAACAGTCCAGACCGGTACTTAGAGCTGGGAAGAGTCACTGGAAGTGTTCAAGGGATTCAGGGAACAGTTCCAGACCGGTACTTAGGGCTGGGAAGAGTCACTGGAAGTCTTCAAGGGATTCAGGGAACAGTTCCAGACCGGTATTTAGAGCTGGGAAGAGTGACTGGAAGTCTTCAAGGGATTCAGGGAACAGTTCCAGACCGGTATTTAGGGCTGGGAAGAAACACTGTGAGTCTTCAAGGGATTCAGGGAACAGTTCCAGACCAGTACTTAGAGCTGGGAAGAGTCACTGGAAGTCTTCAAGGGATTCAGGGAACAGTTCCAGACCGATGCTTAGGGCTGGGAAGAGTCACTGGAAGTCTTCAAGGGATTCAGGGAACAGTTCCAGACCGGTACTTAGAGCTGGGAAGAGTCACTGGAAGACTTCAAGGGATTCAGGGAACAGTTACAGACCGGTACTTAGAGCTGGGAAGAGTCACTGGAAGTCTTCAAGGGATTCAGGGAACAGTTCCAGACCGATGCTTAGGGCTGGGAAGAGTCACTGGAAGTCTTCAAGGGATTCAGGGAACAGTTCCAGACCGGTACTTAGGGCTCGGAAGAGTCACTGGAAGTCTTCAAGGGATTCAGGAAACAGTTCCAGACCGGTACTTAGGGCTGGGAAGAGTCACTGGAAGTGTTCAAGGGATTCAAGGAACAGTTCCAGACCGGTACTTAGGGCTGGGAAGAGTCACTGGAAGTCTTCAAGGGATTCAGGGAACAGTTCCAGACCGGTACTTAGGGCTGGGAAGAGTCACTGGAAGTCTTCAAGGGATTCAGGGAACAGTTCCAGACCGGTACTTAGAGCTTGGAAGAGTCACTGGAAGTCTTCAAGGGATTCAGGGAACAGTTCCAGACCGATGCTTAGGGCTGGGAAGAGTCACTGGAAGTCTTCAAGGGATTCAGGGAACAGTTCCAGACCGGTACTTAGGGCTCGGAAGAGTCACTGGAAGTCTTCAAGGGATTCAGGAAACAGTCCAAACCGGTACTTAGGGCTGGGAAGAGTCACTGGAAGTGTTCAAGGGATTCAGGGAACAGTTCCAGACCGGTACTTAGGGCTGGGAAGAGTCACTGGAAGTCTTCAAGGGATTCAGGGAACAGTTCCAGACCGGTACTTAGAGCTGGGAAGAGTGACTGGAAGTCTTCAAGGGATTCAGGGAACAGTTCCAGACCGGTATTTAGGGCTGGGAAGAAACACTGTGAGTCTTCAAGGGATTCAGGGAACAGTTCCAGACCAGTACTTAGGGCTGGGGAAGAGTCACTGGAAGTCTTCAAGGGATTCAGGGAACAGTTCCAGAGGGATTCAGGGAACAGTTCCAGACCGGTACTTAGAGCTGGGAAGAGTCACTGGAAGTCTTCAAGGGATTCAGGGAACAGTTCCAGACCGGTACTTAGGGCTGGGAAGAGTCACTGGAAGTCTTCAAGGGATTCAGGGAATAGTTCCAGACCGGTACATAGTGCTGGGAAGAGTCACTGGAAGTCTTCAAGGGATTCAGGGAACAGTTCCAGACCGGTACTTAGAGCTGGGAAGAGTCACTGGTAGTCTTCAAGGGATTCAGGGACAGTTCCAGACCGGTACTTAATGCTGGGAAGAGTCACTGGAAGTCTTCGAGGGATTCAGGGAAAAGTTCCAGACCGGTACTTAGGGCTGGGAAGAGTCACTGGAAGTCTTCAAGGGAATTAGGGAACAGTTCCAGACCGGAACTTAGGTCTGGGAAGAGTCACTGGAAGTCTTCAAGGGATTCAGGGAACAGTTCCAGACCGATGCTTAGGGCTGGGAAGAGTCACTGGAAGTCTTCAAGGGATTCAGGGAACAGTTCCAGACCGGTACTTAGGGCTCGGAAGAGTCACTGGAAGTCTTCAAGGGATTCAGGAAACAGTCCAGACCGGTACTTAGGGCTGGGAAGAGTCACTGGAAGTCTTCAAGGGATTCAGGGAACAGTTCCAGACCGGTACTTAGGGCTGGGAAGAGTCACTGGAAGTCTTCAAGGGATTCAGGGAACAGTTCCAGACCGGTACTTAGAGCTGGGAAGAGTGACTGGAAGTCTTCAAGGGATTCAGGGAACAGTTCCAGACCGGTATTTAGGGCTGGGAAGAAACACTGTGAGTCTTCAAGGGATTCAGGGAACAGTTCCAGACCAGTACTTAGGGCTGGGGAAGAGTCACTGGAAGTCTTCAAGGGATTCAGGGAACAGTTCCAGACCGGTACTTAGAGCTGGGAAGAGTCACTGGAAGACTTCAAGGGATTCAGGGAACAGTTCCAGACCGGTACTTAGAGCTGGGAAGAGTCACTGGAAGTCTTCAAGGGATTCAGGGAACAGTTCCAGACCGGTACTTAGGGCTGGGAAGAGTCACTGGAAGTCTTCAAGGGATTCAGGGAATAGTTCCAGACCGGTACATAGTGCTGGGAAGAGTCACTGGAAGTCTTCAAGGGATTCAGGGAACAGTTCCAGACCGGTACTTAGAGCTGGGAAGAGTCACTGGTAGTCTTCAAGGGATTCAGGGACAGTTCCAGACCGGTACTTAGAGCTGGGAAGAGTCACTGGAAGTCTTCGAGGGATTCAGGGAAAAGTTCCAGACCGGTACTTAGGGCTGGGAAGAGTCACTGGAAGTCTTCAAGGAATTCAGGGAACAGTTCCAGACTGGTACTTAGGTCTGGGAAGAGTCACTGGAAGTCTTCAAGGAATTCAGGGAACAGTTCCAGACTGGTACTTAGAGCTGGGAAGAGTCACTGGAAGTATTCAAGGGATTCAGGGAACAGTTCCAGACCGATGCTTAGGGCTGGGAAGAGTCACTGGAAGTCTTCAAGGGATTCAGGGAACAGTTCCAGACCGGTACTTAGGGCTCGGAAGAGTCACTGGAAGTCTTCAAGGGATTCAGGAAACAGTTCCAGACCGGTACTTAGGGCTGGGAAGAGTCACTGGAAGTGTTCAAGGGATTCAGGGAACAGTTCCAGACCGGTACTTAGGGCTGGGAAGAGTCACTGGAAGTCTTCAAGGGATTCAGGGAACAGTTCCAGACCGGTACTTAGGGCTGGGAAGAGTCACTGTAAGTCTTCAAGGGATTCAGGGAACAGTTCCAGACCGGTACTTAGGGCTGGGAAGAGTCACTGGAAGTCTTCAAGGGGTTCAGGGAACAGTTCCAGACCGGTACTTAGAGCTGGGAAGAGTGACTGGAAGTCTTCAAGGGATTCAGGGAACAGTTCCAGACCGGTATTTAGGGCTGGGAAGAAACACTGTGAGTCTTCAAAGGATTCAGGGAACAGTTCCAGACCAGTACTTAGGGCTGGGGAAGAGTCACTGGAAGTCTTCAAGGGATTCAGGGAACAGTTCCAGACCGGTACTTAGAGCTGGGAAGAGTCACTGGAAGACATCAAGGGATTCAGGGAACAGTTCCAGACCGGTACTTAGAGCTGGGAAGAGTCACTGGAAGTCTTCAAGGGATTCAGGGAACAGTTCCAGACCGGTACTTAGGGCTGGGAAGAGTCACTGGAAGTCTTCAAGGGATTCAGGGAATAGTTCCAGACCGGTACTTAGAGCTGGAAAGAGTCACTGGAAGTCTTCAATGGATTCAGGGAACAGTTCCAGACTGGTACTTAGAGCTGGGAAGAGTCACTGGAAGTCTTCAAGGGATTCAGGGAACAGTTCCAGACCGGTACTTAGAGCTGGGAAGAGTCACTGGAAGTCTTCAAGGGATTCAGGGAACAGTTCCAGACCTGTACTTAGAGCTGGGAAGAGTCACTGCAAGTCTTCGAGGGATTCAGGGAACAATTCCAGACCGGTACTTAGAGCTGGGAAGAGTCACTGGAAGTCTTCAAGGGATTCAGGGAACAGTTCCAGACCGGTACTTAGAGCTGGGAAGAGTCACTGGAAGTCTTCAAGGGATTCAGGGAACAGTTCCAGACCGGTACTTAGAGCTGGGAAGAGTCACTGGAAGTCTTCAAGGGATTCAGGGAACAGTTCCAGACCGGTACTTAGGGCTGGGAAGAGTCACTGGAAGTCTTCAAGGGATTCAGGGAACAGTTCCAAACCGGTACTTAGAGCTGGGAAGAGTCACTGGAAGTCTTCAAGGGATTCAGGGAACAGTTCCAGACTGGTACTTAGAGCTGGAAAGAGTCACTGGAAGTCTTCAAGGGATTCAGGGAACAGTTCCAGACCGGTACTTAGGGTTCGGAAGAGTCACTGGAAGTCTTCAAGGGATTCAGGAAACAGTTCCAGACCGGTACTTAGGGCTGGGAAGAGTCACTGGAAGTGTTCAAGGGATTCAGGGAACAGTTCCAGACCGGTACTTAGGGCTGGGAAGAGTCACTGGAAGTCTTCAAGGGATTCAGGGAGCAGTTCCAGACCGGTACTTAGAGCTGGGAAGAGTCACTGGAAGTCTTCAAGGGATTCAGGGAACAGTTCCAGACCGGTATTTAGGGCTGGGAAGAAACACTGTGAGTCTTCAAGGGATTCAGGGAACAGTTACAGACCAGTACTTAGGGCTGGGGAAGAGTCACTGGAAGTCTTCAAGGGATTCAGGGAACAGTTCCAGACCGGTACTTAGGGCTGGGAAGAGTCACTGGAAGTCTTCAAGGAATTCAGGGAACAGTTCCAGACTGGTACTTAGAGCTGAGAAGAGTCACTGGAAGTATTCAAGGGATTCAGGGAACAGTTCCAGACCGGTACTTAGAGCTTGGAAGAGTCAATGGAAGTCATCAAGGGATCTAGGGAACAGTTCCTGACCGGTACTTAGGGCTGGGAAGAGTCACCTGAAGTCTTCAAGGGATTCAGGGAACAGTTCCAGACCGGTACTTAGAGCTGGGAATAGTCACTGGAAGTCTTCAAGGGGTTCTGGGAATAGTTCCAGACCGGTACATAGAGCTGGGAAGAGTTACTGGAAGTCTTCAAGGGATTCAGGGAACAGTTCCAGACCGTTACTTAGAGCTGGGAAGAGTCACTGGAAGTCTTCAAGGGATTCAGGGAACAGTTTCAGACCGGTACTTAGAGCTGGGAAGAGTCACTGGCAGTTCCAGACCGGTACTTAGGGCTGGGAAGAGTCACATGAAGTCTTCAAGGGATTCAGGGAACAGTTCCAAACCGGTACTTAGGGCTGGGAAGAGTCACTGGAAGTCTTCAAGGGATTCAGGGAACATTTCCAGACCGGTACTTAGAGCTGGGAAGAGTCACTGGAAGTCTTCAAGGGATTCAAGGAACAGTTCCAGACCGGTACTTAGGGCTGGGAAGAGTCACTGGAAGTCTTCAAGGGATTCAGGGAACAGTTCCAGACCGGTACTTAGGGCAGGGAAGAGTCACTGGAAGTCTTCAAGGGATTCAGGGAACAGTTCCAGACCGGTACTTAGGGCTGGAAATAGTCACTGGAAGTCTTCAAGGGATTCAGGGAACAGTTCCAGACCGGTACTTAGGGCTGGGAAGAGTCACTGGAAGTCTTCAAGGGATTCAGGGAACAGTTCCAGACCGGAACTTAGGGCTGGAAATAGTCACTGGTTGTCTTCAAGGGATTCAGGGAACAGTTCCAGACCGGTATTTAGGGCTGGGAAGAGTCACTGGAAGTCTTCAAGGGATTCAGGAAACAGTTCCAGACCGGTACTTAGAGCTGGGAAGAGTCACTGGAAGTCTTCAAGGGATTTAGGGAACAGTTTCAGACCTGTACTTAGAGCTGGGAAGAGTCACTGGAAGACTTCAAGGGATTCAGGGAACAGTTCCAGACCGGTACTTAGGGCTGGGAAGTCACTGGAAGTCTTCAAGGGATTCAGGGAACAGTTCCAGACCGGTACTTAGGGCTGGGAAGAGTCACTGTAAGTCTTCAAGGGATTCAGGGAACAGTTCCAGACCGGTACTTAGGGCTGGGAAGAGTCACTGGAAGTCTTCAAGGGATTCAGGGAACAGTTCCAGACCGGTACTTAGAGCTGGGAAGAGTGACTGGAAGTCTTCAAGGGATTCAGGGAACAGTTCCAGACCGGTATTTAGGGCTGGGAAGAAACACTGTGAGTCTTCAAGGGATTCAGGGAACAGTTCCAGACCAATCTTAGGGCTGGGGAAGAGTCACTGGAAGTCTTCAAGGGATTCAGGGAACAGTTCCAGACCGGTACTTAGAGCTGGGAAGAGTCACTGGAAGACTTCAAGGGATTCAGGGAACAGTTCCAGACCGGTACTTAGAGCTGGGAAGAGTCACTGGAAGTCTTCAAGGGATTCAGGGAACAGTTCCAGACAGGTACTTAGGGCTGGGAAGAGTCACTGGAAGTCTTCAAGGGATTCAGGGAATAGTTCCAGACCGGTACATAGTGCTGGGAAGAGTCACTGGAAGTCTTCAAGGGATTCAGGGAACAGTTCCAGACCGGTACTTAGAGCTGGGAAGAGTCACTGGAAGTCTTCAAGGGATTCAGGGACAGTTCCAGACCGGTACTTAGAGCTGGGAAGAGTCACTGGAAGTCTTCGAGGGATTCAGGGAAAAGTTCCAGACCGGTACTTAGGGCTGGAAAGAGTCACTGGAAGTCTTCAAGGGATTCAGGGAACAGTTCCAGACCGGTACTTAGGTCTGGGAAGAGTCACTGGAAGTCTTCAAGGAATTCAGGGAACAGTTCCAGACTGGTACTTAGAGCTGGGAAGAGTCACTGGAAGTATTCAAGGGATTCAGGGAACAGTTCCAGACCGGTACTTAGAGCTTGGAAGAGTCATTGGAAGTCATCAAGGGATCTAGGGAACAGATCCTGACCAGTACTTAGGGCTGGGAAGAGTCACCTGAAGTCTTCAAGGGATTCAGGGAACAGTTCCAGACCGGTACTTAGAGCTGGGAAGAGTCACTGGAAGTCTTCAAGGGATTCAGGGAACAGTTCCAGACCGGTACTTAGGGCTGGGAAGAGTCACTGGAAGTCTTCAAGGGATTCAGGGAACAGTTCCAGACCGGTACTAAGAGCTGGGAAGAGTCACTGGAAGTCTTCAAGGGATTCAGGGAACAGTTCAAGACCGGTACTTAGGGCTGGGAAGAGTCACTGGAAGTCTTCAATGGATTCAGGGAACAGTTCCAGACCGGTACTTAGGGCTGGGAAGAGTCACTGGAAGTCTTCAAGGGATTCAGGGAACAGTTCCAGACCGGTACTTAGGGCTGGGAAGAGTCACTGGAAGTCTTCAAGGGATTCAGGAAACAGTTCCAGACCGGTACTTAGGGCTGGGAAGAGTCACTGGAAGTCTTCAAGGGATTCAGGGAACAGTTCCAGACCGGTACTTAGAGCTTGGAAGAGTCACTGGAAGTCTTCAAGGGATTCAGGGAACAGTTCCAGACCGATGCTTAGGGCTGGGAAGAGTCACTGGAAGTCTTCAAGGGATTCAGGGAACAGTTCCAGACCGGTACTTAGGTCTGGGAAGAGTCACTGGAAGTCTTCAAGGGATTCAGGAAACAGTTCCAGACCGGTACTTAGGGCTGGGAAGAGTCACTGGAAGTGTTCAAGGGATTCAGGGAACAGTTCCAGACCGGTACTTAGGGCTGGGAAGAGTAACTGGAAGTCTTCAAGGGATTCAGGGAGCAGTTCCAGACCGGTACTTAGAGCTGGGAAGAGTCACTGGAAGTCTTCAAGGGATTCAGGGAACAGTTCCAGACCGGTATTTAGGGCTTGGAAGAAACACTGTGAGTCTTCAAGGGATTCAGGGAACAGTTACAGACCAGTACTTAGGGCTGGGGAAGAGTCACTGGAAGTCTTCAAGGGATTCAGGGAACAGTTCCAGACCGGTACTTAGGGCTGGGAAGAGTCACTGGAAGTCTTCAAGGAATTCAGGGAACAGTTCCAGACTGGTACTTAGAGCTGAGAAGAGTCACTGGAAGTATTCAAGGGATTCAGGGAACAGTTCCAGACCGGTACTTAGAGCTTGGAAGAGTCATTGGAAGTCATCAAGGGATCTAGGGAACAGTTCCTGACCGGTACTTAGGGCTTGGAAGAGTCACCTGAAGTCTTCAAGGGATTCAGGGAACAGTTCCAGACCGGTACTTAGAGCTGGGAATAGTCACTGGAAGTCTTCAAGGGGTTCTGGGAATAGTTCCAGACCGGTACATAGAGCTGGGAAGAGTCACTGGAAGTCTTCAAGGGATTCAGGGAACAGTTCCAGACCGTTACTTAGAGCTGGGAAGAGTCACTGGAAGTCTTCAAGGGATTCAGGGAACAGTTTCAGACCGGTACTTAGAGCTGGGAAGAGTCACTGGCAGTTCCAGACCGGTACTTAGGGCTGGGAAGAGTCACTGGAAGTCTTCAAGGGATTCAGGGAACAGTTCCATACCGGTACTTAGGGCTGGGAAGAGTCACTGGAAGTCTTCAAGGGATTCAGGGAACAGTTCCAGACCGGTACTTAGAGCTGGGAAGAGTCACTGGAAGTCTTCAAGGGATTCAAGGAACAGTTCCAGACCGGTACTTAGGGCTGGGAAGAGTCACTGGAAGTCTTCAAGGGATTCAGGGAACAGTTCCAGACCGGTACTTAGGGCAGGGAAGAGTCACTGGAAGTCTTCAAGGGATTCAGGGAACAGTTCCAGACCGGTACTTAGGGCTGGAAATAGTCACTGGAAGTCTTCAAGGGATTCAGGGAACAGTTCCAGACCGGTACTTAGGGCTGGGAAGAGTCACTGGAAGTCTTCAAGGGATTCAGGGAACAGTTCCAGACCGGTACTTAGGGCTGGAAATAGTCACTGGTTGTCTTCAAGGGATTCAGGGAACAGTTCCAGACCGGTATTTAGGGCTGGGAAGAGTCACTGGAAGTCTTCAAGGGATTCAGGAAACAGTTCCAGACCGGTACTTAGAGCTGGGAAGAGTCACTGGAAGTCTTCAAGGGATTTAGGGAACAGTTTCAGACCTGTACTTAGAGCTGGGAAGAGTCACTGGAAGTCTTCAAGGGATTCAGGGAACATTTCCAGACCGGTACTTAGGGCTGGGAAGAGTCACTGGAAGTCTTCAAGGGATTCAGGGAACAGTTCCAGACCGGTACTTAGGGCTGGGAAGAGTAACTGGAAGTCTTCAAGGAATTCAGGGAACAGTTCCAGACTGGTACTTAGAGCTGGGAAGAGTCACTGGAAGTCTTCAAGGGATTCAGGGAACAGTTCCAGACCGGTACTAAGAGCTTGGAAGAGTCATTGGAAGTCATCAAGGGATCTAGGGAACAGTTCCTGACCGGTACTTAGGGCTGGGAAGAGTCACCTGAAGTCTTCAAGGGATTCAGGGAATAGTTCCAGACCGGTACTTAGAGCTGGGTATAGTCACTGGAAGTCTTCAAGGGGTTCTGGGAATAGTTCCAGACCGGTACTTAGAGCTGGGAAGAGTCACTGGAAGTCTTCAAGGGATTCAGGGAACAGTTCCAGACCGTTACTTAGAGCTGGGAAGAGTCACTGGAAGTCTTCAAGGGATTCAGGGAACAGTTTCAGACCGGTACTTAGAGCTGGGAAGAGTCACTGGCAGTTCCAGACCGGTACTTTTGGCTGGGAAGAGTCACTGGAAGTCTTCAAGGGATTCAGGGAACAGTTCCATACCGGTACTTAGGGCTGGGAAGAGTCACTGGAAGTCTTCAAGGGATTCAGGGAACAGTTCCAGACCGGTACTTAGGGCTGGGAAGAGTCACTGGAAGTCTTCAAGGGATTCAGGGAACAGTTCCAGACCGGTACTTAGGGCTGGGAAGAGTCACTGTAAGTCTTCAAGGGATTCAGGGAACAGTTCCAGATCGGTACTTAGGGCTGGGAAGAGTCACTGGAAGTCTTCAAGGGATTCAGGGAACAGTTCCAGACCGGTACTTAGAGCTGGGAAGAGTGACTGGAAGTCTTCAAGGGATTCAGGGAACAGTTCCAGACCGGTATTTAGGGCTGGGAAGAAACACTGTGAGTCTTCAAGGGATTCAGGGAACAGTTCCAGACCAATCTTAGGGCTGGGGAAGAGTCACTGGAAGTCTTCAAGGGATTCAGGGAACAGTTCCAGACCGGTACTTAGAGCTGGGAAGAGTCACTGGAAGAATTCAAGGGATTCAGGGAACAGTTCCAGACAGGTACTTAGGGCTGGGAAGAGTCACTGGAAGTCTTCAAGGGATTCAGGGAATAGTTCCAGACCGGTACATAGTGCTGGGAAGAGTCACTGGAAGTCTTCAAGGGATTCAGGGAACAGTTCCAGACCGGTACTTAGAGCTGGGAAGAGTCACTGGAAGTCTTCAAGGGATTCAGGGAACAGTTCCAGACCGGTACTTAGGGCTGGGAAGAGTCACTGGAAGTCTTCAAGGGATTCAGGGAACAGTTCCAGACCGGTACTTAGAGCTGGGAAGAGTCACTGGAAGTCTTCAAGGGATTCAGGGAACAGTTCCAGACCGGTACTTAGAGCTGGGAAGAGTCACTGGAAGTCTTCGAGGGATTTAGGGAAAAGTTCCAGACCGGTACTTAGGGCTGGGAAGAGTCACTGGAAGTCTTCAAGGGATTCAGGGAACAGTTCCAGACCGGTACTTAGGTCTGGGAAGAGTCACTGGAAGTCTTCAAGGAATTCAGGGAACAGTTCCAGACTGGTACTTAGAGCTGGGAAGAGTCACTGGAAGTATTCAAGGGATTCAGGGAACAGTTCCAGACCGGTACTTAGAGCTTGGAAGAGTCATTGGAAGTCATCAAGGGATCTAGGGAACAGATCCTGACCAGTACTTAGGGCTGGGAAGAGTCACCTGAAGTCTTCAAGGGATTCAGGGAACAGTTCCAGACCGGTACTTAGAGCTGGGAAGAGTCACTGGAAGTCTTCAAGGGATTCAGGGAACAGTTCCAGACCGGTACTTAGGGCTGGGAAGAGTCACTGGAAGTCTTCAAGGGATTCAGGGAACAGTTCCAAACCGGTACTTAGAGCTGGGAAGAGTCACTGGAAGTCTTCAAGGGATTCAGGGAACAGTTCAAGACCGGTACTTAGAGCTGGGAAGAGTCACTGGAAGTCTTCAAGGGATTCAGGGAACAGTTCCAGACCAGTACTTAGGGCTGGGAAGAGTCACTGGAAGTCTTCAAGGGATTCAGGGAACAGTTCCAGACCGGTACCTAGGGCTGGGAAGAGTCACTGGAAGTCTTCAAGGGATTCAGGGAACAGTTCCATACCGGTACTTAGGGCTGGGAAGAGTCACTGGAAGTCTTAAAGGGATTCAGGGAACAGTTCCAGACCGGTACTTAGAGCTTGGAAGAGTCACTGTAAGTCTTCAAGGGATTCAGGGAACAGTTCCAGACCGGTACTTAGGGCAGGGAAGAGTCACTGGAAGTCTTCAAGGGATTCAGGGAACAGTTCCAGACCGGTACTTAGGGCTGGGAAGAGTCACTGGAAGTCTTCAAGGGATTCAGGGAACAGTTCCAGACCGGTACTTAGGGCTGGGAAGAGTCACTGGAAGTCTTCAAGGGATTCAGGGAACAGTTCCAGACCGGTACTTAGGGCTGGGAAGAGTCACTGGAAGTCTTCAAGGGATTCAGGGAACAGTTCCAGACCGGTACTTAGAGCTTGGAAGAGTCACTGGAAGTCTTCAAGGGATTCAGGGAACAGTTCCAGACCGATGCTTAGGGCTGGGAAGAGTCACTGGAAGTCTTCAAGGGATTCAGGGAACAGTTCCAGACCGGTACTTAGGGCTGGGAAGAGTCACTGGAAGTCTTCAAGGGATTCAGGGAACAGTTCCAGACCGGTACTTAGGGCTGGGAAGAGTCACTGTAAGTCTTCAAGGGATTCAGGGAACAGTTCCAGACCGGTACTTAGGGCTGGGAAGAGTCACTGGAAGTCTTCAAGGGATTCAGGGAACAGTTCCAGACCGGTACTTAGAGCTGGGAAGAGTGACTGGAAGTCTTCAAGGGATTCAGGGAACAGTTCCAGACCGGTATTTAGGGCTGGGAAGAAACACTGTGAGTCTTCAAGGGATTCAGGGAACAGTTCCAGACCAATCTTAGGGCTGGGGAAGAGTCACTGGAAGTCTTCAAGGGATTCAGGGAACAGTTCCAGACCGGTACTTAGAGCTGGGAAGAGTCACTGGAAGACTTCAAGGGATTCAGGGAACAGTTCCAGACAGGTACTTAGGGCTGGGAAGAGTCACTGGAAGTCTTCAAGGGATTCAGGGAATAGTTCCAGACCGGTACATAGTGCTGGGAAGAGTCACTGGAAGTCTTCAAGGGATTCAGGGAACAGTTCCAGACCGGTACTTAGAGCTGGGAAGAGTCACTGGAAGTCTTCAAGGGATTCAGGGAACAGTTCCAGACCGGTACTTAGGGCTGGGAAGAGTCACTGGAAGTCTTCAAGGGATTCAGGGAACAGTTCCAGACCGGTACTTAGAGCTGGGAAGAGTCACTGGAAGTCTTCAAGGGATTCAGGGACAGTTCCAGACCGGTACTTAGAGCTGGGAAGAGTCACTGGAAGTCTTCGAGGGATTTAGGGAAAAGTTCCAGACCGGTACTTAGGGCTGGGAAGAGTCACTGGAAGTCTTCAAGGGATTCAGGGAACAGTTCCAGACCGGTACTTAGGTCTGGGAAGAGTCACTGGAAGTCTTCAAGGAATTCAGGGAACAGTTCCAGACTGGTACTTAGAGCTGGGAAGAGTCACTGGAAGTATTCAAGGGATTCAGGGAACAGTTCCAGACCGGTACTTAGAGCTTGGAAGAGTCATTGGAAGTCATCAAGGGATCTAGGGAACAGATCCTGACCAGTACTTAGGGCTGGGAAGAGTCACCTGAAGTCTTCAAGGGATTCAGGGAACAGTTCCAGACCGGTACTTAGAGCTGGGAAGAGTCACTGGAAGTCTTCAAGGGATTCAGGGAACAGTTCCAGACCGGTACTTAGGGCTGGGAAGAGTCACTGGAAGTCTTCAAGGGATTCAGGGAACAGTTCCAGACCGGTACTTAGAGCTGGGAAGAGTCACTGGAAGTCTTCAAGGGATTCAGGGAACAGTTCAAGACCGGTACTTAGAGCTGGGAAGAGTCACTGGAAGTCTTCAAGGGATTCAGGGAACAGTTCCAGACCAGTACTTAGGGCTGGGAAGAGTCACTGGAAGTCTTCAAGGGATTCAGGGAACAGTTCCAGACCGGTACCTAGGGCTGGGAAGAGTCACTGGAAGTCTTCAAGGGATTCAGGGAACAGTTCCATACCGGTACTTAGGGCTGGGAAGAGTCACTGGAAGTCTTAAAGGGATTCAGGGAACAGTTCCAGACCGGTACTTAGAGCTTGGAAGAGTCACTGTAAGTCTTCAAGGGATTCAGGGAACAGTTCCAGACCGGTACTTAGGGCAGGGAAGAGTCACTGGAAGTCTTCAAGGGATTCAGGGAACAGTTCCAGACCGGTACTTAGGGCTGGGAAGAGTCACTGGAAGTCTTCAAGGGATTCAGGGAACAGTTCCAGACCGGTACTTAGGGCTGGGAAGAGTCACTGGAAGTCTTCAAGGGATTCAGGGAACAGTTCCAGACCGGTACTTAGGGCTGGGAAGAGTCACTGGAAGTCTTCAAGGGATTCAGGGAACAGTTCCAGACCGGTACTTAGAGCTTGGAAGAGTCACTGGAAGTCTTCAAGGGATTCAGGGAACAGTTCCAGACCGATGCTTAGGGCTGGGAAGAGTCACTGGAAGTCTTCAAGGGATTCAGGGAACAGTTCCAGACCGGTACTTAGGTCTGGGAAGAGTCACTGGAAGTCTTCAAGGGATTCAGGAAACAGTTCCAGACCGGTACTTAGGGCTGGGAAGAGTCACTGGAAGTGTTCAAGGGATTCAGGGAACAGTTCCAGACCGGTACTTAGGGCTGGGAAGAGTCACTGGAAGTCTTCAAGGGATTCAGGGAGCAGTTCCAGACCGGTACTTAGAGCTGGGAAGAGTCACTGGAAGTCTTCAAGGGATTCAGGGAACAGTTCCAGACCGGTATTTAGGGCTGGGAAGAAACACTGTGAGTCTTCAAGGGATTCAGGGAACAGTTACAGACCAGTACTTAGGGCTGGGGAAGAGTCACTGGAAGTCTTCAAGGGATTCAGGGAACAGTTCCAGACCGGTACTTAGGGCTGGGAAGAGTCACTGGAAGTCTTCAAGGAATTCAGGGAACAGTTCCAGACTGGTACTTAAAGCTGAGAAGAGTCACTGGAAGTATTCAAGGGATTCAGGGAACAGTTCCAGACCGGTACTTAGAGCTTGGAAGAGTCATTGGAAGTCATCAAGGGATCTAGGGAACAGTTCCTGACCGGTACTTAGGGCTGGGAAGAGTCACCTGAAGTCTTCAAGGGATTCAGGGAACAGTTCCAGACCGGTACTTAGAGCTGGGAATAGTCACTGGAAGTCTTCAAGGGGTTCTGGGAATAGTTCCAGATCGGTACATAGAGCTGGGAAGAGTCACTGGAAGTCTTCAAGGGATTCAGGGAACAGTTCCAGACCGTTACTTAGAGCTGGGAAGAGTCACTGGAAGTCTTCAAGGGATTCAGGGAACAGTTTCAGACCGGTACTTAGAGCTGGGAAGAGTCACTGGCAGTTCCAGACCGGTACTTAGGGCTGGGAAGAGTCACTGGAAGTCTTCAAGGGATTCAGGGAACAGTTCCATACCGGTACTTAGGGCTGGGAAGAGTCACTGGAAGTCTTCAAGGGATTCAGGGAACAGTTCCAGACCGGTACTTAGAGCTGGGAAGAGTCACTGGAAGTCTTCAAGGGATTCAAGGAACAGTTCCAGACCGGTACTTAGGGCTGGGAAGAGTCACTGGAAGTCTTCAAGGGATTCAGGGAACAGTTCCAGACCGGTACTTAGGGCAGGGAAGAGTCACTGGAAGTCTTCAAGGGATTCAGGGAACAGTTCCAGACCGGTACTTAGGGCTGGAAATAGTCACTGGAAGTCTTCAAGGGATTCAGGGAACAGTTCCAGACCGGTACTTAGGGCTGGGAAGAGTCACTGGAAGTCTTCAAGGGATTCAGGGAACAGTTCCAGACCGGTACTTAGGGCTGGAAATAGTCACTGGTTGTCTTCAAGGGATTCAGGGAACAGTTCCAGACCGGTATTTAGGGCTGGGAAGAGTCACTGGAAGTCTTCAAGGGATTCAGGAACCAGTTCCAGACCGGTACTTAGAGCTGGGAAGAGTCACTGGAAGTCTTCAAGGGATTTAGGGAACAGTTTCAGACCTGTACTTAGAGCTGGGAAGAGTCACTGGAAGTCTTCAAGGGATTCAGGGAACAGTTCCAGACCGGTACTTAGGGCTGGGAAGAGTCACTGGAAGTCTTCAAGGGATTCAGGGAACAGTTCCAGACCGGTACTTAGGGCTGGGAAGAGTAACTGGAAGTCTTCAAGGAATTCAGGGAACAGTTCCAGACTGGTACTTAGAGCTGGGAAGAGTCACTGGAAGTCTTCAAGGGATTCAGGGAACAGTTCCAGACCGGAACTAAGAGCTTGGAAGAGTAATTGGAAGTCATCAAGGGATCTTGGGAACAGTTCCTGACCGGTACTTAGGGCTGGGAAGAGTCACCTGAAGTCTTCAAGGGATTCAGGGAACAGTTCCAGACCGGTACTTAGAGCTGGGTATAGTCACTGGAAGTCTTCAAGGGGTTCTGGGAATAGTTCCAGACCGGTACTTAGAGCTGGGAAGAGTCACTGGAAGTCTTCAAGGGATTCAGGGAACAGTTCCAGACCGTTACTTAGAGCTGGGAAGAGTCACTGGAAGTCTTCAAGGGATTCAGGGAACAGTTTCAGACCGGTACTTAGAGCTGGGAAGAGTCACTGGCAGTTCCAGACCGGTACTTTTGGCTGGGAAGAGTCACTGGAAGTCTTCAAGGGATTCAGGGAACAGTTCCATACCGGTACTTAGGGCTGGGAAGAGTCACTGGAAGTCTTCAAGGGATTCAGGGAACAGTTCCAGACCGGTACTTAGAGCTGGGAAGAGTCACTGGAAGTCTTCAAGGGATTCAGGGAACAGTTCCAGACCGGTACTTAGGGCTGGGAAGAGTCACTGGAAGTCTTCAAGGGATTCAGGGAACTGTTCCAGACCGGTACTTAGAGCTGGGAAGAGTCACTGGAAGTCTTCAAGGGATTCAGGGAACAGTTCCAGACCGGTACTTAGAGCTGGGAAGAGTCACTGGAAGTCTTCAAGGGATTCAGGGAACAGTTCCAGACTGGTACTTTGAGCTGGGAAGAGTCACTGAAAGTCTTCAAGGGAATCAGGGAACAGTTCCAGACCGGTACTTAGGGCTAGGAAGAGTCACTGGAAGTCTTCAAGGGATTCAGGGAACAGTTCCAGACCGGTACTTAGAGCTGGGAAGAGTCACTGGAAGTCTTCAAGGGATTTAGGGAACAGTTTCAGACCTGTACTTAGGGCTGGGAAGAGTCACTGGAAGTCTTCAAGGGATTCAGGGAACAGTTCCAGACCGGTACTTAGGGCTGGGAAGAGTCACTGGAAGTCTTCAACGGATTCAGGGAACAGTTCCAGACCGGTACTTAGGGCTGGGAAGAGTAACTGGAAGTCTTCAAGGAATTCAGGGAATAGTTCCAGACTGGTACTTAGAGCTGGGAAGAGTCACTGGAAGTCTTCAAGGGATTCAGGGAACAGTTCCAGACCGGCACTAAGAGCTTGGAAGAGTCATTGGAAGTCATCAAGGGATCTAGGGAACAGTTCCTGACCGGTACTTAGGGCTGGGAAGAGTCACCTGAAGTCTTCAAGGGATTCAGGGAACAGTTCCAGACCGGTACTTAGAGCTGGGTATAGTCACTGGAAGTCTTCAAGGGGTTCTGGGAATAGTTCCAGACCGGTACTTAGGGCTGGGAAGAGTCACTGGAAGTCTTCAAGGGATTCAGGGAACTGTTCCAGACCGGTACTTAGAGCTGGGAAGAGTCACTGGAAGTCTTCAAGGGATTCAGGGAACAGTTCCAGACCGGTACTTAGAGCTGGGAAGAGTCACTGGAAGTCTTCAAGGGATTCAGGGAACAGTTCCAGACTGGTACTTTGAGCTGGGAAGAGTCACTGAAAGTCTTCAAGGGAATCAGGGAACAGTTCCAGACCGGTACTTAGGGCTAGGAAGAGTCACTGGAAGTCTTCAAGGGATTCAGGGAACAGTTCCAGACCGGTACTTAGAGCTGGGAAGAGTCACTGGAAGTCTTCAAGGGATTTAGGGAACAGTTTCAGACCTGTACTTAGGGCTGGGAAGAGTCACTGGAAGTCTTCAAGGGATTCAGGGAACAGTTCCAGACCGGTACTTAGGGCTGGGAAGAGTCACTGGAAGTCTTCAACGGATTCAGGGAACAGTTCCAGACCGGTACTTAGGGCTGGGAAGAGTAACTGGAAGTCTTCAAGGAATTCAGGGAATAGTTCCAGACTGGTACTTAGAGCTGGGAAGAGTCACTGGAAGTCTTCAAGGGATTCAGGGAACAGTTCCAGACCGGCACTAAGAGCTTGGAAGAGTCATTGGAAGTCATCAAGGGATCTAGGGAACAGTTCCTGACCGGTACTTAGGGCTGGGAAGAGTCACCTGAAGTCTTCAAGGGATTCAGGGAACAGTTCCAGACCGGTACTTAGAGCTGGGTATAGTCACTGGAAGTCTTCAAGGGGTTCTGGGAATAGTTCCAGACCGGTACTTAGAGCTGGGAAGAGTCACTGGAAGTCTTCAAGGGATTCAGGGAACAGTTCCAGACCGTTACTTAGAGCTGGGAAGAGTCACTGGAAGTCTTCAAGGGATTCAGGGAACAGTTTCAGACCGGTACTTAGAGCTGGGAAGAGTCACTGGCAGTTCCAGACCGGTACTTAGGGCTGGGAAGAGTCACTGGAAGTCTTCAAGGGATTCAGGGAACAGTTCAAGACCGGTACTTAGAGCTGGGAAGAGTCACTGAAAGTCTTCAAGGGATTCAAGGAACAGTTCCAGACCGGTACTTAGGGCTGGGAAGAGTCACTGGAAGTCTTCAAGGGATTCAGGGAACATTTCCAGACCGGTACTTAGGGCTGGGAAGAGTCACTGGAAGTCTTCAAGGGATTCAGGGAACAGTTCCAGACCGGTACTTAGGGCTGGAAATAGTCACTGGAAGTCTTCAAGGGATTCAGGGAACAGTTCCAGACCGGTAATCAGGGCTGGGAAGAGTCACTGGAAGTCTTCAAGGGATTCAGGGAACAGTTCCAGACCGGTACTTAGAGCTGGGAAGAGTCACTGGAAGTCTTCAAGGGATTCAGGGAACAGTTTCAGACCGGTACTTAGGGCTGGGAAGAGTCACTGGAAGTCTTCAAGGGATTCAGGGAACAGTTCCAGACTGGTACTTAGAGCTGGGAAGAGTCACTGGAAGTCTTCAAGGGATTCAGGGAACAGTTCCAGACCGGTACTTAGAGCTGGGAAGAGTCACTGGAAGTCTTCAAGGGATTCAGGGAACAGTTCCAGACCTGTACTTAGAGCTGGGAAGAGTCACTGCAAGTCTTCAAGGGATTCAGGGAACAATTCCAGACCGGTACTTAGAGCTGGGAAGAGTCACTGGAAGTCTTCAAGGGATTCAGGGAACAGTTCCAGACCGGTACTTAGAGCTGGGAAGAGTCACTGGAAGTCTTCAAGGGATTCAGGGAACAGTTCCAGACCGGTACTTAGAGCTGGGAAGAGTCACTGGAAGTCTTCAAGGGATTCAGGGAACAGTTCCAGACCGGTACTTAGGGCTGGGAAGAGTCACTGGAAGTCTTCAAGGGATTCAGCGAACAGTTCCAAACCGGTACTTAGAGCTGGGAAGAGTCACTGGTAGTCTTCAAGGGATTCAGGGAACAGTTCCAGACCGGTACTTAGAGCTGGAAAGAGTCACTGGAAGTCTTCAAGGGATTCAGGGAACAGTTCCAGACCGGTACTTAGAGCTTGGTAGAGTCACTGGAAGTCTTCAAGGGATTCAGGGAACAGTTCCAGACCGGTACTTAGGGCTGGGAAGATTCACTGGAAGTCTTCAAGGGATTCAGGGAACAGTTCCAGACCGGTACTTAGAGCTGGGAAGAGTCACTGGAAGTCTTCAAGGGATACAGGGAACAGTTCCAGACCGGTACTTAGAGCTGGGAAGAGTCACTGGAAGTCTTCAAGGGATTCAGGGAACAGTTCCAGACCGGTACTTAGAGCTGGGAAGAGTCACTGGAAGTCTTCAAGGGTTTCAGGGAACAGTTCCAGACCAGTACTTAGAGCTGGGAAGAGTCACTGGAAGTCTTCAAGGGGTTCAGAGGACAGTTCCAGACTGGTAGTTAGGGCTGGGAAGAGTCACTGGAAGTCTTCAAGGGATTCAGGGAACAGTTCCAGACCGGTACTTAGGGCTGGGAAGAGTCACTGGAAGTCTTCAAGGGATTCAGGGAACAGTTCCAGACCGGTACTTAGTGCTGGGAAGAGTCACTGGAAGTCTTCAAGGGATTCAGGGAACAGTTCCTGACCAGTACTTAGAGCTGGGAAGAGTCACTGGAAGTCTTCAATGGATTCAGGGAACTGTTCCAGACCGGTACTTAGAGCTGGGAAGAGTCACTGGAAGTCTTCAAAGGATTCAGGGAACAGTTCCAGACCTGTACTTAGAGCTCGGAAGAGTCACTGGAAGTCTTCAAGGGATTCAGGGAACAATTTCAGACCGGTACTTAGGGCTGGGAAGAGTCACTGGAAGTCTTCAAGGGATTCAGGGAACAGTTCCAGACCGGTAATTAGAGCTGGGAAGAGTCACTTGAAGTCTTCTAGGGATTCAGGGTACAGTTCCAGACCGGTAATTAAAGCTGGGAAGAGTCACTGGAATTTTTCAAGGGATTCAGGGAACAGTTCCAGACCGGTACTTAGAGCTGGGAAGAGTCACTAGTAGTCTTCAAGGGATTCAGTGAACAGTTCCAGACCTGTACTTAGAGCTGGGAAGAGTCACTGAAAGTCTTCAAGGGATTCAGGGAACAGTTCCAGACCGGTACTTAGAGCTGGGAAGTGTCACTGGAAGTCTTCAAGGGATTCAGGGAACAGTTCCAGACCGGTACTTAGAGCTGGGAAGAGTCACTGGAAGTCTTCAAGGGGTTCTGGGAATAGTTCCAGACCGGTACTTAGAGCTGGGAAGAGTCACTGGAAGTCTTCAAGGGATTCAGGGAACAGTTCCAGACCGGTACTTAGAGCTGGGAAGAGTCACTGGAAGTCTTCAAGGGATTCAGGGAACAGTTCCAGACCGGTATTTAGGGCTGGGAAGAGTCACCTGAAGTCTTCAAGGGATTCAGGGAACAGTTCCAGACCGGTACTTAGAGCTGGAATAGTCACTGGAAGTCTTCAAGGGGTTCCGGGAATAGTTCAATACCGGTACTTAGAGCTGGGAAGAGTCACATGAAGTCTTCAAGGGATTCAGGGAACAGTTCCAGACCGGTACTTATAGCTGGGAAGAGTCACTGGAAGTCTTAAAGGGATTCAGGGAACAATTCCAGACCGGTACTTAGAGCTGGAAAGAGTCACTGGAAGTCTTCAAGGGATTCAGGGTACAGTTCCAGACCGGTACTTAGGGCTGGGAGAGTCACTGGAAGTCTTCAAGGGATTCAGGGAACAGTTCCAGACCGGTACTTAGAGCTGGGAAGAGTCACTGGAAGTCTTCAAGGGATTCAGGGAACAGTTCCAGACCGGTACTTAGGGCTGGGAAGAGTCAACTGAAGTCTTCAAGGGATTCAGAGAACAGTTCCAGACCGGTACTTAGGGCTGGGAAGAGTCACTGGAAGTCTTCAAGGGATTCAGGGAACAGTTCCAGACCGGTACTTAGGGCTGGGAAGAGTCACAGATCTGTATCTGGACTTTTGCACCAGATTGACACCTGATTTCTGCAGATCTGCGAGAGGTCAGATGGTGTCCCTGACTTGTGCTTTGTATCTGGGAGGAGCACAAGGAGGTAGAAACGACGCGTAACCCTTAATGTGCCAATCGCAACAAAAGTCGTCTGCTTTTCTCGTCTGCTGAAATGTTTAAGGAGCCTCTATTGCAAACAGTGTGGACCCAGATCAGACTGCTCCTATAGGAGTCTGTTCTGGGTCCACACTGTTTTCTTCTACACTGAATTCGTCAGAAATGTTAGGCAAGAACTTCTAGCGGTAAGGCGTATATTTTCCCTAGTTGACATGATTACAAACACCAAATTTTCTAATTGCCCTAATGTTTTTAAAATTGGTGAAGTTCAGCAGTAAAACATGCATAGTAAGCAACAAAATACGTTTCAAAGCGATTCACCATTTACAATACCGTGTAAACGTACACTTTCTACTCCCACCCCTCATTTTACGTCTTTAAACTGGGTGCCGTTAGTGCGCAGTAGGAATACGGGAAGGTTTTGGAAATGAAGAGCACTCATTTCCTTAACATTTTAGCACTTTAACTTTTTTAAAAATAGCAATGCATTTACTCAAAGTTTGGCCTAAACGACACCCAGGATAAAGACGTAAAATGAGGGGTGGGAGTAGAAAGTGCACGTTTTCGCGGTATTGTAAATGATGAATCGCTTTGAAACGTTTTTTGTTGCCTGCTATGCATATTTTACTACCAAACTACACCAATTTTAAAAACATTAGGGCAATTTGAAAATTTGGTGCTTGTAATCATGTCAACTAGGGAAAATATACGCCTTATCGCTAGAAGTTCTTATTTGCAGCAGACGACTTCAGCAGACGACATTTCAGATGCATTTTTGTCTTGGCGCTTTAAGGATTAACTTAATTGGCTTAGCGCTAAAGTCCTGGAAGTATGTGAGAGGCCGGCTTAGAGGTTTGAACCTCATGATTATAGGTCTGTTCTGGTTATACTTGTTTAAAGGTGCGAGAAAATCAGTCACTTTTAATGTTCTGGGGAACTTAGCGAATGGTGAGCTGTGAGAGGTATGGTGAGCGGTATATCCAGGTTCAAAATATACTTAATAAATAACAACACTGGAGACAGATATCAAGTTCCAATTTTCTTCTTCTATTTACGTTACTCAAAACTTAATCTTCATTACACATGTACTTAAACCGTTCAAATAATATATATTTACTGGTATATCCAAATATAACAATAAGTTCTTCTTACTGTCGTATAATTCAAAAATATGATTATGCTGGAACATTCCAAGCGTAAGTTTCTAATTATTGTATCTCTAACTTCAAAATTGGTAAATTACCAAAACAGATTAAATGTTAAGTTTTCGGTTGGTAAATCCAAACAATATTACAATTTAACCGCTGAGTTGGTAGATCCAAACTATCTTAAATTATCACGTCTTAACCGTTTAGTTGGTAAATCCTAACTGATTTTCATAAATCAAAATTACTAAAATTTCTAAAAAAAATTAGACACGCCCATATTCTAACATTTACAGCATTCGCCAATCATCTTGGCAGAGCCATAAGGCGGTCCTAAAACATTTAGATTAACATTTCATTAAGCAAATCTCTTTGACGGACAATAGCGCCGCCGCCAAACGGACGTGGTTAACAGATGTTGTGATCTCAACTCCCGTGAGCATGTTTGCACAACTGAATCATGTGTGAACAGCGCTATTGTTCGTCAAATGTAAGACGCTAAAATCTGATCACCTTAATTGATGTCAACACCTGCGAGAAGCTTGGATTCGACTCAGTAATTAAGGAGACACATTTTGGTCTAAAAATGCAAAATAACTTAAAATCTTCAAATTTTGAATTAAATATTTCCTGGTCAAACTATCATTTCCAAATTCAGAATCTGCTTAAAACGACAATTAATTTGATACCCAACATGACTGTATTACACTTGAAAATTCAAAGTTGATTTCTTTATTTATTTAGAAAAATAAATAAATAAAATAAATAAATGTTTATTTATTTTATTATTTATTTGGAATCCAAAGTACCAAAAATTCCCATCATAATAACTCCCCTGACCTTGTAAAACTTTGGTCCCCAAAGTTGATTTTTTTATATTGATTAACAGTAACGGAAGGTATATTACATACAAGAAAATATACATACAAATCATTAGTGCTCCCTGACACATTCTGCAACTTATAAACATTTAACAACTAATAATTAAGGATTTTGTTGTTGCTTGATTAAAACTTCCCCAACAACAATAACCTTAATAAAGATTTGGACTTTGATTGTCTGTGCATAAAAATAGCTTCTCGACAAACAGTTATCCTGTGATATAAACAAACCAAATATAGGCATGATGAATGTACGATGGCCAGGCGTAATTCACCAGCATATTGAATTATTTACAACATGTAATACTTTGGTTGCAATAAAATATAAAATATTTCCTGTGGCAACAAAGTATATTAAATGGACTTTGATTACCTGTGTAATTTGGCAACAACTGTCCTTTAGCAAAACATATAATCCTGTACAACCACGCTATCATTGCAATCGGCAATCAATCAGCATGACTGTACAAAATTAAATAAGGGTACCCTAGTAGTGTGCACATTACAGTGTAAAACCCATACCATGGAGAACCTTCCATTCCATGTATGTTGAATCATAGCTATCTATTTTTTAAAACAAATGCCTGTTGCCTAGTGATAAAATCTATACAACATTATGTGCAGTAAAACATCGACTAAAATAAATTGATGTTTTACTGTTTCGACTTCCAAAGTCTTTTTGCACTATTGTTGCTTTGCCTATCTCTACAGACCAACAGCCGCATTCGAACTCCAACTATCTTACCACAGATAGTGAGCATATGTCTAGACAAAATAACAGAGTAATTCCCCACTGTACGGAACATGTACCTATACGTTGCATGTTGACATTCTCGTCATTTTAGCACCGAAAAGTTTTCGCTCATTCATACAGACGAGAATCTACTCAAAACTCACAAAAAACAACAAGATTCTCAGATTCTATAGAAATATAAAGTCTATCATAAAAATAGATAAACTAAGCTTGCGACAAAAATAACAAAAGCATTGTGCTATAGCAAATTACAAAAACTATAAGCTAAGCGTGTCGCTAACATGACAATAGTATTTTACTAAAACAAATTACAAAGATTATAAATCTAAGCTTAGCTTGTCGCTAACTTGACAATATTTGCTATCTAAACAATTTATAAAAACACTACAGTCTAAGCTAAGCGCATCGCTAACTTGACAATATTTGTTCTAAAACAAATTACAAAAACTATAGTCTAAGCTAGGCGCATCGCTAACTTGACAAATTTAATTGTGCTAACACAGTTTACAAAAATACAACTATATCTAAGCTGAGCTTGTCACTAACTTGACATAGGATTGTGCTTAAACAAATTACGAAAAACATACATTTTTATCTATTAAACATGCACTTAACAAATGTACTGTTTGGTACAGACTCACGTCTACCAATGTGCGTAACGTGTGCATTTCAACCTTCCCTGACGTCGCAGATAATGCAACTGACGACATGTACATTCGCACCGTACCAATGTGGCTTTTTTCTGCTGTATTTGAAAATTCATTTACAGTTGTTACATATGTTAAACAAAGTTTGTTAAGTTTAAGACTGTTCCCATTCACGAAATACTTCTATCATCTTGAAGAAGTGGTTTGTTTATGGAAACAGCAATTACATTACTATTGCATTTACTTGGCATCGGGTAACACAGGTAGCTAGAAGGAACAGAAAAAAGAAAGAAGAAATGGGCTGGGCTTATCTTTGGACCAAGGGGCGCATGCGCATGGGGATAAGTTGGACATACTACCCGTTGCCATAGCAAACATCAATATTGTAAATGTCACAAATATAGTGAAAAATTATATTGTATTTTCAAATGCAAAGCAGAGCCATCAAATTGACACTGTTGTATCGTAAAATGAGCGATAACGTTTGGGAAGCTTGAAATTCAGTCACTTTAAAAAAAACTAAAATAGAGTTATACCGTTGTATTATTGAACCACCTTATAACTGTGCTTGCTTCAGAAGCATTTTTGTGTTTTAGGTAAAGAGGCTTATGTGTATCACCTTCACATTCTACATGAAAAATATACTTTGCATGTGGTCGAAGGCAAACACGCACAATAAATACAAATAGCCTAATATATACCTGACAGTAAATAAGCTGTCCAGAAAATCAACATCCGGTCATACACAGTGCCGGGTAATGCACCGTGTTTATGAAAACGAACGACGAAAGATGAATAACAAAGACTCCAACCATTCTCCGCTTTCGCATCGTCTGGCTGGGGTATTCGTTATCCGCTAAACAGTCACTTAAGATGTCAGAATGTGATAAGAACGGCAGTTATTAATGACCAGAACCAGTCTGCACTGAGTTGAGTCGTTCATTTATCATGACAGTGTGAACCAAAGCAACCAAGCGTTTGATCAGCTTGTGTTTACTAACACTCTTCATTGTAATAATATTATACAGCCAAAGCCTGCCAAGAAACCAAACTTAATCTGTCAAGAATCTGATCAGTCTGTGTCCATGTTAATTACACTATAGGGTCAAATACGATTAATCTGACACTAGCATGTGTAGGTACACAATCTATATTGCAGATTAAGCGTAACCAACAAAACCTACAGTGTATTTATATGCCTGCTAAGACCCAGATCAGGCTGTAGCTAACTGCATAAACCTTACTGCAACACTCTTTCTATAACATTTATTTAGTTGCGATGATTCCGATAGGCTTGTGTAGCTCAAATATAATTATAATCAATCTGAAACCAGCATGCGCATGAGCGCAGTCTAGCGCCCAGGCCAACCATAATTATAATTGGTACAATAACTACTGCTTATTCTTGGGTCAAACGTACATGTATCAGCTGTCAACCTTCATATCACATCAAATCATCTGTTACGAACAAACCTATCAGAATAATCAACAAAGACCCAGATTAGCATGTAACTCATCCAGCTATATTTTAGTTCCCTGATATTTTTATGCCCACACAGCGCATATCTCGAGCAACACTTATAATTATAAGAAGCCTTGAGTTAAACCTCGCTACTTTAGAATCCATGCGAATATAATGCCAAACAGGGAAATAGTGATCAAACTGCATATAAACATAGTTTGACCCGAATTTCCTCCGTTCAACATATATTGCGACCAACGTTTTAGCTGTGAACCTGCGTAGAATATGATATTCTCGCGCATTATAAATCAATTTTCACATTTCTCCTTTGAACACATCTTTTTCAAAAATCTAAATCTAGTTCGGAAATGCAAATACATGCTTAAACATAAAAATTGAAATAGGTAAAAAAAAACATTTCTAAATCATAAAATATTACCAATGCAAAAACAACTTACGAGTATAAACTTTAACCATGATTTTTTTTTCTTAATGTGAACAAAAACTACTTGAAAAATGTCCTATGTGCAAAAGTATACATGTGCACATGGCATATTTCTTAAAAATCACAAAATATGGTGCGCTTTAAGACTGATATGAGTCTGTGCCAAATCACAGGCTCATATGGGCCTTATCTTTGCAAGGCGCGCGCAAAGGACAAGTTTCAAAAAGTTTTGTACACTTACCAACCCCTCAAAAGACAATTATGAACCAACGATTATTGGACCCTTTCCGTTTATGAGCGGATCTCCGTCTTCCTTCTCTGATGATGACACTCTATGTTTACGTTTAACTTTGTCTTCTAGCGTTCTTCTCATATTTACTTCTTGGGTATGGAGATCAATTAATTTCGCGAGCTCTGTTTTCAGTCTAACGATTTCACGTTGACGCTCAACGTTCTGAGCGACAAACTTATGCACTGTCTTTTTCTCGGTTTCCAGTTCATTTTTCAGTTTGGACACATTCTCAAACTGGGACTGCATCAGATATCGAACGAGATCGCCAGCTTGTTCATTTTCCTCATGGAGTAGATTATTTGATGTGCGCAAACAGTGCAAACTTGTCTTTAGTTTCTTAATTTCCTTCGCAGCACTTTGTAACTTACACTCCAAGTTGAAATTTGGCTGAATTTCCCAATGTACATTTGCAATCTCCTTCATTTGCGCGTCATCCAGCTGGAAAAACGGCAACGCAGAACACGCATCCTTATCTTCACGGAACTTCTGCATTCTTATCCTGTCTCTTGCTAGGGTAGCTTTGCTCTTAGGTTTCTTGAATGATGTCCGCTCAGGCAGTGTAAAGTTCCTCACATCGTGTTGTGCCTCAAAAGGCTCTCGAGCAAAGTACACTGGTCTTGTCTGGAACCGCGAACGCCAGTATGGTCTAAAATGACTATGACAGCCATGATATCTGTTGTTATATCCAGTGCTGTGCCTCCAGGAAACGTCCATAGTTCTTCTCTGAAGATCGGGATTCGATGTAACAAGCTGAAGAGTTGTTACTCCGGACTCAACACCAGTTTTAAAGGTGGAGTAAATCAGTCACTTTAGATGTTCTGGGGAACTTAGCGAATGGAGAGCTGTGAGAGGTATGGTGAGCGGTATGTCCTGGCTCACAATATACTTAATAAATAACAACACTGGAGACAGATATCAAGTTCCAATTTTCTTCTTCTATTTACGTTACTCAAAACTTAATCTTCATTACACATGTACTTAAACCGTTCAAATAATATATATTTACTGGTATATCCAAATATAACAATAAGTTCTTCTTACTGTCGTATAATTCAAAAATATGATTATGCTGGAACATTCCAAGCGTAAGTTTCTAATTATTGTATCTCTAACTTCAAAATTGGTAAATTACCAAAACAGATTAAATGTTAAGTTTTCGGTTGGTAAATCCAAACAATATTACAATTTAACCGCTGAGTTGGTAGATCCAAACTATCTTAAATTATCACGTCTTAACCGTTTAGTTGGTAAATCCTAACTGATTTTCATAAATCAAAATTACTAAAATTTCTAAAAAAAATTAGACACGCCCATATTCTAACATTTACAGCATTCGCCAATCATCTTGGCAGAGCCATAAGGCGGTCCTAAAACATTTAGATTAACATTTCATTAAGCAAATCTCTTTGACGGACAATAGCGCCGCCGCCAAACGGACGTGGTTAACAGATGTTGTGATCTCAACTCCCGTGAGCATGTTTGCACAACTGAATCATGTGTGAACAGCGCTATTGTTCGTCAAATGTAAGACGCTAAAATCTGATCACCTTAATTGATGTCAACACCTGCGAGAAGCTTGGATTCGACTCAGTAATTAAGGAGACACATTTTGGTCTAAAAATGCAAAATAACTTAAAATCTTCAAATTTTGAATTAAATATTTCCTGGTCAAACTATCATTTCCAAATTCAGAATCTGCTTAAAACGACAATTAATTTGATACCCAACATGACTGTATTACACTTGAAAATTCAATGTTGATTTCTTTATTTATTTAGAAAAATAAATAAATAAAATAAATAAATGTTTATTTATTTTATTATTTATTTGGAATCCAAAGTACCAAAAATTCCCATCATAATACTCGTATAAAGGTGTCGTTATGAGGCAGTCTAATGCACGTGGATGATTAACTCTTTGACACAGAATACATCAATTTTATCAACATTTTCCATTAGACTATAAAACAAAATGACTGAAGAATTGAATAGGTCGTATCAGATTAAAGGAGACCTGTCAAAAGTGAGTATGATCAGGAAATACCACAATCACGCACTGCAGACCAACCCATGGCACCGTGAGGAATAGCCACGGAACCTTAACTGTCACAAGACACCAGGAAGACATTTAAATAAAGCAACCAGCTCTCTTCCCCATCAAGATAATTACAAAACTAGAAGGACGCAAAACACTGACTAACAAACAAAGACCAAACACAGATCCACCACAAACAATGAGAGCAACTTTTAACAATGAATCAACAAAAACAGAACCACCGCCTTAAAACAGACAGCAGTCTAAGCATTAAATCCATGATAATACATTGCAATAGTTAGAAGGTCTCCATGCGAGCTGAGCATTTCTTGTACTTCAACAACAGCAAAATCTAGGGCGAAGATTTGGAACCAGTAAAATGCATTCAAGCTCCCCCCCCCCCCCCCCCCCCGGTGGCTTAGGCTGCTGTCCGTTCTAAGGCGGTGGATTCCTTGTTTATTCTTAAAAATGTACTCACATAGTGGAATTGAGCAATGTATATAAAAACTAGAATTGATGTTTATTAAACATTATGCCCCCAACCCTTTGCTTGTCAAGGCGGGTTCATACGTTTTCAATGCCCAAAGGGGTACGTGCATTAAGAGGCTATTTTGCCCCCCCCCCCCCTATGAGGTCAAAAAATGAAAGTTGCTCTTCACAAGATTCTTCTTATAAGATTATTAGAACAATAGCCAAAGTGTAAAGGTCTGGTATTAAATCGACTTTTACGGTTGCTATGGTAACAAAAATGGCTGCCAAAATAGGCTGAAAAAAGGAAAACAGCCATTTTGGAGCAAATTCGAGACACGTAACAGAGGAATTAATAGATCACAAGCAAATACCAAAAACATATTTCAACAGATGATGAGAATTATCACGGCACACAATGTATTAAAAGGTTTTTTTTTTTTTGGTATTTGCTTGTGCTGATATCTAATTCTTAAAAAAACGGTCTCCAAAAGCCTCAAATTTGGCCTATAATGGCAATTTCTCTATTTTAAGCCTATTTTGTCGACCATTTTGGTAACAATAGCAACCGGTTAAAGTAAAATAAATGCCAGAATTTTACACTTGGGCATTTTACACTTCTAATTGACCAATAAGATGAAGTTGGTGAAAAGCAACTTTCAGTTTTTGGCTCTAGAGGGGGCCAAAATAGCCCCTTAATGCACGTACCCCTTTACAAAGGGCTTAAACAAATAAAATATATATAATCTCCTCACCATCTTCTACCAACTGACCATGTTTGAAGCTCCTAGCTACAATAATATTCGAGATATCTTGATGACAAGTTTTCATTGACCAAATTTGCAAAGGACAATAGCTCGAAAAAAATAAAATAACTTTTTTTTAAATTTTCACCAGGTTATCTACTCATTATCGCACGGACGGATGGACGCACGCACGGACAAGCCGAAAGCAATATGTCCCTTCAACTTTTCCAAAGTTAGGGGCATAAAAAAGTAAATAAGTATGATCAGGAAATACACAATCACAAGCTGCATACCTACCTACGGCACCGTGAGGAAGATCCACATGACATTAACAGTAACAATACATAGATCTGTAAGACAATAAAAGCTAAGCAACAAGCTCTCTCTTCCTCGGCAAGATGATTGCATAGCTAGAATAAAGTAATGCATATCAAACCAAAGACGAACATAGAACCCCCACAAACAATGGGGGGTACAGAAAACAATAAATCAACAACAACAGAGCCACCGCCTTAGAACGGACAGCAGCTTAAGCTACGGGGGGGGGGGGGGGGGGCTTAAATCCATTTTACTGACGCCAAATCTTCGCCCTAGATTCTGCTGTTAAAACACAAAAAATGTTTAGCTCGCGTGGAGGCTTCCTAAGTAATGCAATGCATCATCACAGAGAAACAATCTCATCAAATTAACACACTATGATGACACAAAGAAAATGGCTCATGAACCACAGATAGTCAGAGCTAAAGAAAAACCTCAAGTTGAGTTACGGTGGAAAGTCTTGAAACTTGTAATATACTTTACATATTGCCATACAAGCAACAAAGCGATATTTACACCAGAAACGATTTTACGTTTGCTTATTAATAGAATGCTCATATACGGTGTTGTTGGGGGGGGGGGGGGGGGGGGTTGTGGGGGGGGGGGGGGGAGGGTATTCATATAGAATTACAAGTTAAAAAGACTGAAAAGATAACACTTTATTCTGGGTCGTCATATTTAAGCTTATAACTCTTAAAGTATTGTGATAAAACAGGCTGTTTGCAGTTAAAAATGTTCAGTTACTTGTTTTATAACGTGTGTGTGTGTGTGTGTGTGTGTGTGTGTGCGTGCGTGCGTGCGTGCGTGTGTGTGTGTGTTCATTATTTTGACATTATATCGACGCCAATATGACGTATAATTGAAGTCCACATTAAATCAATTTTTCAGTTTGGTCCTCCTTTAGACGTTTTCAACCTGTTCAACACAATAAACAATACAACGATGCAATTACGTAATGTGTAGACAACACTCTAAGACGGTACATCATTTTATGATGCCACCGTGGTGTTAATACTGGAAGAAAAACGGAAACATCTTTTTTCTTAAATGGAATAGATTTTCTACCTGAAAATCGATAGGAATCACTTTTACTAAAAATGTACACGGGAGCTAAAATGTCTACCACAGCGGCTTACACTATATATACGAGGGGCGTTTGGAGAGTTCTTAGCATGGTCTTATATCTCAGTAACCGATTTACAAACCCTATCATGTGTGGTATCATTTTGAAGAGCCATCTTTCCTCCATGTTATGGCACACATTTAATGAGTATATTATAATGCAGACACGAAAAATGTTATTGTGAATACATGTAATGTTTGTATACTGGAAAACGCAAAATTTCAGTGGAAAATATAACATATTACCTTTTGAAAAGTGTGCAGAACATTAACAATAGTTCATGAAATTAGATACTTTTGTACCATTTGGTAGGCCACAATCTGGTACAGTTATTATACAATTGATGACCGAGTTGGATGTTTCTAAAATCTAAATACCGGAACAGCAATACAAAAACCGTCTAGAAATAAAAAAAAATGTGCTATTTTTTCGACTGAAAATCGCATGTCATAATGCACATATTTTGAAAATATATAACCGACAGCCTTGCGTTGGTATTTTTGTCAAGCACACTTTATGCTCTTTGTATTGGAACCAAGATAAATTTTGTAAACTAGAACATAGGGAAGATAACTCTATAATCTTGCCAGGGAACAGTTCCAGACCGGTACTTATAGCTGGGATGAGTCACTGGAAGTCTTCAAGGGATTCAGGGAACGGTTCCAGACCGGTACTTAGAGCTGGGAAGAGTCACTGGAAGTCTTCAAGGGATTCAGGGAACAGTTCCAGACCGGTACGTAGAGCTGGGAAGAGTCACTGGAAGTCTTCAAAGCAAAGTCTAAGCAGGAAGGCAAAGATCATCAATCGATAGGGTTCTGTATCTGTATAACTCAGTTAACTCAGCGACGGGTCAGACGATTAACAGAAATCACTGAAATCACCGAAACCACGATGAAATCACCGTAATCACCAGAAATATAATTAGGAAATCACCATATCGATTGCTGATCTTTGCCTTCCTTCTAAGACTAAGCAATTTAGGGTAACCTTTCCGGTTCACAACCCGATTTTGGTTAATCGTCTCCCCGCTCGGCGACAGAACAATTCGACGACACGAAAAAGTACAAAATACAGGTTACCTATGCACATTTTTTTCTTAGGTGTGGACTTGATAGTTTTTCCAGCATTTTTGGTGCCTGATGCTTATATGTAGCTGGACCCGCCGTGACTTTACTTGAGGTTTTCTTTAGCTCTGAATCTCTGTGAGTCATGAGCCCTTTTCTTTGTTTCATCATGGTGTGTTAATTTGATTATAGTGTTTCTCGATGATGGTACCTTGCATTAGTTAGAAGGCTTCCATGCGAGCTGAACATTTCTTGTACTTCAGCAACAGCAGATTCTAGGGCGAAGATTTGGTGCCAGTAAAATGCATTTAGCCCCCCCCCCCCTTCCCCCTGGTAGCTTAGGCTGCTGTCCATTCTAAGGCGGTGGTTTTGTTGTTGTTGACGTTTTGTTTATTGTTACTCCCACTGTGGGAGTCTGTGGTTGTTCTATGCTTTGTGTCCGTTCTAGTGTTGCAGTCATCTTGGTGGGGAAGAGGGGCTGATTTCTTTGCTTGGTTTGTCTTCCTGGTGTCTCGTGGTGGTCAGAAGGCTCTTCCTCGTGGTGCCATGGGGTTGTCTGCAGTTTGTGATTGTGTTATTTCCTGATCATACTTACTTACTATTTTGTCATCTGCATAATTATAAAGGTTTGATTTTTCAACAAAATAAAAGATATCATTTAAAAATATGTTAAAAAGTAGTGGACCCCGGATGGATCCCTGGGGAACACCTTTATGATTTTTAGAAAAGTTCATTAACAATGTCCCAGCTTTACCATCTGCTTCCTATTTGAGAGGTAACTTGTCAGCAGGGAACATGCTGAGTCAGAAAGGCCATAGGCTGCATTACTGTTCTCGTTCTGATATGAGAAAGCAGACAAAGCCACAGAAATGCAAGAGACATTTTAAATGTTTTTTAATGTAGTAGACGTCATTCCAGGCCGGAAGACCTCTTTAGACACAGTCTGGTAATTTCTCCATCTGGTTATTTCGTCCTGGGTGTAAAACAATGGTTCGAATTAATATGGGTGCCCTTTCCAACAGTTATTTAGTCTGGACTTAAATGAATTCAGAGAGGGTGCAGTGACTACTTCTGTTGGCAAACCATCGACTCTGTTGCTAAAGAAATGTCCTCTAACACGGAGACGGTACCGTTTCTTAAAAAATTTAGAGGGTGTCCTCTAGTTGGGTTGTTGGACATTGTGAACAATAAGTCTTTATCCACCTTATCTATCCCATTTAGAATCCTGTATACTTGAATCATGCAAGCTGTATTGCGTCGATATTCCAATGAGGGAAGACCTAGAGGTTTTAAACGTCCTGTGTATTATAGGGTTTTCAAGTCTAATACAAGTCTGGTAGCACGCCGCTGAACATTTTCTATTTGGATGGCATCTTTCATATATATTGGTGCCCAAATTGTCGTCGCATATTCCAGATGTGGACGGACAAGGGACTTGAATAGATTCAGAAACCTTTCTCTGTCAATAAATGTGATTGTTTTGGATATAAGCCCAACTATACCTAAATGCTAAAAAAACTGACACTTTTTATTTGCTTCAAACTTGTAAATAACAAATTATAGAGCTAAGCCGTTATGCTTATCTTAATAACAAGACATTAGAAAGTATTTTTCGAAAAAAAATATTTATCAAATATAGAACATGACGTTACGACATCAAAAATACCGTTTTTATCACTTTTTCCTTGGGAGAGTATGTCTAGATATTTTTTTAAAACTTTTTTCATGATGCACGGCCAATACCACTACAGACAAAAGTGCATTTTAAAAATTTGCAATTTCTTGCTGTGACGTATGATTTTGGGGTTTCAAGTTGTGCTTTCGACGTTTTCTAAACGACAGTGTTTTTTTCCTTTGTTTAAGCATTTTCTAGAAACTGATATGACTTGGATTCAATCAATCATTGTAAGAGAATGCATTTTCAAGAGTCAGAACTTATTTTTCGCGTCACACTAAAGGGTAAAAGCGGAATGAACCAAATTTAACGTCAATTAAGAAACAAGGTCAACTATGGATACTATTCTTTGTCAACGTATGCCGCCGTTTAGTGTGTGCCGTCTACTTTGTTATAGTGCCAATTGGCTACACTTTACTTTAATCCCGTATGTATTTCAAGCTTTGCAGTATACACATATAATCATGTAATTGTAACATTTGGTGTCGCTAAATGGACGTAAGTGGCATCTATGGAGTTCAAACGGACTGAAACATTGTCAAAATGCATTCCAAATATCATACAAAGAGAAAAAAAATGATAAAAGTGGCAGTACTTTTTAAAGTAAGTAAGGGCGCAAAGATCAGGAATCGATACAATCAAGTACCACACCTGACCCAGGATACCAATGGGAAAGTGACAAACTCACAGTTGGACACCACAAACGAGAGCCAAAAGGTCAGCCCTTTCCCAGCAGGTGACCACAAGGCACATATAAACAGACACTCACAAAAGCATAGCAAACACAAGACAGAAAAAACATAAAAGATCCACAAAAGAAGTACCACCTTGGAACGGTCAGTAAAATATTTTACTGGAGGGCTTAAACCTGTTAAACGGCGCCAACCTCACCCTTAATGCAGATGTGGATCAAGACACATAGATATTTGGTTAGAATGAAAGAACCCTAACTTATCAATGCATCATCTCCCAGAACATATAAATCAATATATATTAAGGAGATGAAGCATAGATAAGGACTCAACAGTAAATAAAACTGAATACCGGAGCAAAAGAAATCCAACAGGTAAACGCCGGCGGGCCTGACAAACAGCCAAAGTATCAGACCCCTACCATCTCATCAATAGATAAGTCTTTAAGTCGGAACCATCATAGAGTCTGAAGTCCGACACAACGGCGTGCAATTAAATAGGAAAGCAAAGTTGCCAACCGTAATTGGGTTGACCACCAAGCATGCAGTCTGTTGCAATACATTAATGTTATAGCCAATCTTTTTATAATGGGAGATTATTTTAATGAACTGCGCTGAAAAATTAATAGAGCCAACAATCTTCTTCAACTCACACACCAAGTCACCATAGAATTCAGGTTCTGAAAGTCTTTGACCCAAGAGAGATTTAAGTCCAACTTGGAATTTAGATATCAAACCACAGCATCGTCTATAAAACTTAGAAAAGGACCCGCGAAGTTTCTGATACCAATAGCCTTGTTTAAGACGTTTCTGAGTTAACAACCCACCGCCAGCGTTGAAGTCAGCAACACAGCCAGATGCTCTAGCAAAACAAATGAGTTGAGAGATATGGACTCCATAGGATGCAGAGCGAGGAACACCACCATCTAAAAATGGAAAATTGACAATTTCAAAGTCAAAGACGTCACATTTATCATAAATTTTGGTAGAAACAATATCATTAGAAATTGACAAATGCAAGTCCAAAAATGCGGCTTTGGTATCAGAGGCATTGGCTTTATTAAGTTGGAGCTCTGAAGGGTATACTTGGCCTACCATATTGTAAAAACAAACATTATTAATGCCCAGAACATCGTCCAAATATCTAGGAGTAGTGTTAAACGCATCAATAACATCAGCCTGCTTATCATCAGAAAGAGACATCATAAAGTCCCTCCCACAACAAAACAGGAATAAATCGGCAACCAGGGGAGCACAATTAGTGCTCATAAAACGCTGGTAACGTACAATTGACGCTAAAAAAGTAAAAATAGACTTTTGGGTTGAACAATGCATGCATGCTTTATTTGAATACCCAGTAGATGTCAATGAAATAACAAAGACTCACACTTAAGCGGTTTCTGGTGAATTTTGTGTGATTTCTTTGTTCTCGCAAAAATTGATTTCAGGGGTTACGTGACGTTTTTATAGCTGACGTATGAAATTAGTGCATCTTTCAAATAATCTCAGTGCATCTTTGTCTACCTTTGTTCAACTTTACGCATAGGAAAAGCAAGTGTGCATCGCATTCATTTACTACCCAAACATTGACACATAGTATGTGTCAGGTTTCTTTAGTAGTTAAGTATACTTGGTTTGCCTTTTTCACTTTGCTGCTAATATGTTCTGTAAAGTTTAATTTACTGTCAAAAGTTACACCTAGGTCTTTCTCGCTTTGGAATTTCTCGATGGGGACTCTTTCATTGGTTGTTTCCATGGTATATGCTTTATCTTCCATATCATTTCCTATGTGTAGGTGGTGACATTTTTGTAATAATAAAACATTTGCAAAACGCTTTAGATTGACACTTGCTTGCACTTGATTGACATGATCAGGTGTTTTTAAGCGCCTTTGTATTTTGGAGTCATCTGCAAACATTCTCATCATTACTTGAATTACATCAGGGAGGTCGTTTATCAATATGATGGACAAAATCGGTCCCAATACAGATCCCCGAGGGATACCAGAAGTAACATTTTCATAGCTTGAAAAGCACCAATTGACAGCTACTAGTTGGATTCTATTATTCAGGAAGTCTTTTATCCATGAATCAATTTTCCCTCGTATTCCGTATCCCCAGAGTTTTTTTTCAAGAAGGTGCTTATGCGGAAAAGTCTTTGTATAGTCCAGATAAATTTTATCAACATCATATCCCTGATCCATGGCATCTGTTATTTCTTCCAGAGTCTCCAGTACTTGTGTTATGCATGACTTGCCGGGTATAAACCATGTTGAAATGGGCTGAAAGGTTTATTTTGAGTCATATGATCTACTATTTTGTCACGTATCAGTCTTTCCATGAGATGCATGCTACTGAGGTTAGACTTATTGTTTTGTAATTTTCCGGAACATCATGTATACACAAGCTAGCCAAGAGGTCAGCGGATCACAAGGCTGCAAGGAACAGACAAACTATGCCATAAACCATAAAATAGGTACATGTACTTATAGACTGTATTCCGTTCCTTGATTAACATCAATATTGTTGTATTTTCATACCGCGTCTTTGTAAGAGATTGATGTACTTTTCTTTCTTTCTTTATGTACTGGCTCGATCGGTGCCGATCATTACGCCAGAAGTAGTAATTTTAATTTTTAATATTTTGAAGAAAAAAATCTTTCGGCTTACTTTATTTAGATAAAAGTCTATGTACATTGGGTTAGCCGTTGTGGACAGCCATTTTCACCGACCCTTCAATATTTTCCAATTGAAGTTTTCTGACGTGAATTTTTTGAAAAAGTTTCTTGATTATCGCTCTATTTCATCTTCTGTTCCTTGAAGAGCATGCAACGCTTCAGAATACACTTGGACTTTAAGGATAACTGACCAGTCTTTTGCGTACCTATACCAGGTTTTCAAGTTTGTTTTTCTGGCAACAATGTTTTTTAATAACTGTAATGTGTATTTTCTAATATGTTCTTAAAAGGGTATCCTTTGGAAGCAAAGACTGCACCAAAGAACTGAAACTAGAGTGTGCATATTTCCTGGGCCAGACTAGCTGGTTTCTGCCATTTAGGCTTCTCCGGTGACTCTCTAATAGTTTCAAAGTTCCACAATGAAACCCAAGATGCCAAAGGACAAGAAAATAAAATCTACACTATAGTGAAGGACAGGGAGACGTTCTACCGCCGCCACACAGTCCTAGTTACCAGCTGTAGTGAAGTCAAATATGTTCTTAAAAGGGTATCCTTTGGAAGCAAAGACTGCACCAAAGAACTGAAACTAGAGTGTGCATATTTCCTGGGCCATACTAGCTAGTTTCTGCCATTTAGGCTTCATCAGTGACCCTCCAATAGTTTCAAAGTTCCACAATGAAACCCAAGAACGCAAAGGACAAGAAAATAAAATCTACACTATAGTGAAGGGCAGGGAGACGTTCTACTGCCGCCACACAGTCCCAGTCACCAGCTGCAGTGATGTCAAATATGTTCTTAAAAGGGTATCCTTTGGAAGCAAAGACTGCACCAAAGAACTGAAACTAGAGTGTGCATATTTCCTGGGCCAGACTAGCTAGTTTCTGCCATTTAGGCTTCATCAGTGAAGTAGGCTGGGCATCGCGCCAATACATGCAGCAGGTCCTCATCCTCCAATTGACAATGGTGGCACACCGGATCTACGGCTCCACCACTGGATGAATTTCTGGGTTTTTTTTGTAGTAAGATGGTCCATGTTAGAATTCTGGCCTTTGTGATCCCCTTTCTCACGTCTGATACTGTCGAGTCAAGACTACACCACACTAGATGTATTGTTTGTATCCTTAAACTATCAACTGGGAGATATTTTAGAGTTTTTTGCTTTTACTTCACTTACAAACTGCTTCGACCAAAAATTTGTTAACTGCTTTCACATATGTGTGTTTTCATTGTAGTTTACTAAATGAGCTACATTGGAGCTGACTTAAGGATGACAGTTCATATTTTTCCGGAATGACTGTTACTTGTAATGAAGAAGAAGCTGCTTTTAACATTAAATGAACATGCAAGTTGTCTCTGAACTAGACCCTTGAGACACTCGTTATCACTGGTTATAACACTGTTCAGTAAACATAAATGTATCTTATGTAGTTCTGTCTCAAAAGGTAGGGCTCCGAGGAGCATATACACTGCAGCACATGCTGTACGTTATGACAAAGACTGAATATTACGTAATGTCTGTATGTAGTATAAGGAAAATTGGTCCACCCGACCTTGTGTGAGCCTTAATACGTCAAGACCGAAAATAGATGCGGTAACATGTATGCTTTATAGATGACATAGGTTGTCTCCGGACTAAGGCCTTTCGCACCATGTAATCAGGTGTTCATAAAGGAATATGATGTTCTTCTAGCCAATTTCACTCTGTCCTTAACATTTATTGAGGACTCCTTTTGGTCTGTTAAAAAATTACTGCCACTTACGCAACGGGCACGGAATGGCGCGGCAGGGGCTATCACACCAGTGACACATATCAAATCATCATTAAAATCATTATTTCGGAAAAACTACTGTATTTTTATTGGCAATTGTTGATAATACTAATTGCAGATGATAGAGCAAAAAAATGGAATTACACCTCTCTGTGAATCGGGAAAGGGAACATTTATTTCTGGCACGGTAGATTTCAGCGTGGCAGCGGGGAATCGATACAACTCGTTGACAGAACTGTCGACACATGTTTTGAGACAACTCGTCGACGGATCGTGGGACAACTCGTCGAGACTTTATGAGACAACTCGTCGAAAATTTTAATGAAGTTAATTGACCTGTGACTGATATTTATAATTGGTAATCAGGTGCAATTAGGGATAATAATATACTGTATATTGAATGCAGCCAATGAGCAACATTTCTGCATATGACTGCTTCTGTATATTGTAGGGTGATGAAATGTGTCATATTTATACGTACGAAAATAGGAGTGTGTTGTTGACAGGATAAAAAATGCTTCGCTTTAAGCAAGTTTGAGTGGGGATTGGATCTAGGGAGGAGGTTTAGTTAACCCCATTCTTCTTCTTCTTCTTCTTCTTCTTCTTCTCTCTCTCTCTCTCTCTCTCTCTCTATCGATCTCTCTCTCTCTCTCTCTTTTTTTCTCTCTCTCTATGAGGAGTCCAGGCATGACTGAAAATGTTGACTGGGACTTTAAGCGTTGACGCAATCAAGACATTAAAAAGAAGCCATATAAGTATTCATAAATTTTTTCACAGAAGCAATAAAGAAAATGATCAAATTCAAAACAAAAAATTAAATTGACTTAGAGTAAAATTGTCAACGTGTTGTCTCATAAGGCGTCCATGGGTTGTCTCATGATATGTCGACGAGTTGTCTCTAAAATGTGTCCACAAATTGTTCTGTCGAAGAGTTGTCTTGTTCCAGGAAGCCCAACCCGGCGGGGCACTTGATTGTATCGATTCCTGATCTTTGCACCCTTACTTACTTTGGAAAACTAAAAATAGAGTCTATCCCACAATGCATCATTCTGTGACATCATATGAGTATTTAAAAGGCGCTTTAACTTCAAATATCTATAACTATGTATTTGAAATTTAAATCTTCATTTTGAAAAAATCAATGGTTTATTGCCTAAATTACACTTTTTCAAATTAAACTTTTTTGTAAGTTTGAGTAAAAAGCGAGAAAATTGAATTTTAAATTTTTGGTTTGAAATTTTACATTTTATTTTTTCCATAAGAAACCAATAATTTTGGATTATTTTTTTTAATGTTGCGAATTTGTATTAAATTAAATTTAAATACACAAAACCATTTATGCGAGATCAGTCTTCATTTTTTCGTAGAAAAACATACCAAAGCTTGACAACTTCTTTGCATTTACAAACAATTAAATGTATCAAATAAATTTAAACCTCATATGACATCACAAAATGATGCATGTGGGATAGAATCTATTTTAGTTTTTCAAGTTTGTTTTGGGGAAAAATTTTCTGTCCGAAATTCAAATAGGCATAACTTTTGAATGGATGGATTTTTTGATACGGTTTTTAGCTATCTGTTTCTCACTACAATTGCTATTATCTGAAATGTTTTGCTAAAAAAAACCTTTTATTACCTTCTCAGTTGATCTTTAATATGCCGAAAAAGGAGAGAACCAGTCTAGGGAGGACCGATCCCTACGGGCCTCAAGAGACGGCCACTCAAGCTCACCAAGCATCTCGCGGACACCTTTTGTGTTTCGCCGACTAGACTGGTTCTCTCCCTTTAATAGCTTGTCAGCATAATAAGACAGGTAAAGTGTATTCGCCATTGCGCCTACGTATAGCATACACACTGACGTCATGAGTGACGTGATATTGGAAAATACCCTTGACATAAAGTGCATTTTTTAAACAAGCCGCTTTATTAAGTTTATTTTGGTCTCGCGGTGCCACAGGGTTATCTGCAGTTTGTGATTGTGGTATTTCCTGATCATACTCACTTACTATTTTTGGAGTATATATATTTTGTTCTTTTATTTAATTATCAAAATTCTAGCAACTAAAAAAATAAGTTTGTGTTGAAGATTCTTTTCTGGAGCATGCGCAGTCGCATGAGAAGGATTCTCTACTTGAAATAATATAGTGGATATCTGACCCTAGATAGGTGAGGAACATAAAGTGGGGAAAATAATAGATAAATTGCAAGTAAAAAAGGCCACTGGTGTTGACAAAATTTCTTGTAAAATCCTCAAACTAGCCAAGACTGCGCTCCAGAGCCCTCTGACAGGCCTGATAAATCTGTCTGTTCGAACTAGTACCTTTCCTGATAGCATTAAGCGGGCACAAGTGACCCCCCTTCATAAGAAAAATGATCCTATGGATAAGACCAATTATAGACCAGTAAGCATCCTTACGGTCACATCAAAAATTTATGAAAAGATTTTATCACAGCAACTAAGTGCGTATTTTGAAAACATTTTTGATAAATATCTCTGTGCTTTCAGGAAGGGACAAGGCTGTCAGACGGTTTTGTTGAGACTGTTGGAGGACTGGAGGGCAGCCTTGGACAATAATGAATATGTTGCGGCTGTCTTGATGGATCTGTCCAAGGCATTTGACTGCTTACCGCATAAAATCCTCTTATCCAAGCTGTCTGCATATGGTTTATCCGATGAAGCAGTGCTACTTTTAAAAAGTTACTTGTCTGATCGAAAGCAACTAATTAAACTAAATAATATTGTCAGCAGTTGGTCGGAAATAAAAAAAGGAGTTCCACAGGGTTCAATTTTAGGTCCGTTACTTTTTAATGTTTTTATCAATGATATTTTTTACTTTATAGAACATGGAACTCTATATCATTATGCAGATAACAATACAATATCATTTAGCTCGCCAGATTTTAATAGATTAATTCAGGTTTTACAGAAAGAAAGTTCTACTCTTATAAACTGGTTCCGTATAAACTGTATGCAGGCAAACCCTGAAAAATTCCAGGCCATTGGAGTTGGGAAATGGACCCATGACATGAATCTAACTATAAAAGTTTCTGATACTCAAATAAATTGTGAGGATGTAGTGAAATTGCTTGGTGTAGATATAGATTACCAACTAAATTTTGATCATCATATCAGTAATCTTTGTAGAAAAGCAGGTCAGCAGTTGAATGTCTTGAAGAGGTTGAGTTCTTTTTTATCTAGACTAAATAAACTTACAATTTTTCATACTTTTATATTATCTAATTTTAATTACTGCCCGCTTGCCTGGCATTTTTGTTCTGAAAGTAACTCCAAAAAATTGGAAAAAATTCAAGAGCGTGCATTGAGATTTGTCTACGATGATTTTAAATCAACTTATGAAGAGTTACTAAACAGAGCAAACATTCCTTGCTTGCATATTAAGAGAATAAGAACAATGGCAGTGGAGACATTTCGCATCTTAAACGATATGTCTCCCCCTGTATTGTCTGATCTGGTTAGGATAAGAGACTGTTCTTCTTATAACTTTAGATACCAAAATGTTTTGCAGGTGCCGCAAGTTCGCACTACAAAATACGGTAAGAAAAGTTTCAGATTTGCAGCTGCCGTCCTGTGGAACAGCTTCCCAGATAATTTTAGACAAGTAAGCAGCTTCAATCAATTCAAAGCTCTAATTTCCAATTGGAGTGGTAAAGACTGCAAATGTAGTTTATGTAGGTAGCTGTTCTGCAGGATGCCCAGCAGCCTGTCTGAGTTCAATCGCATGTGTGTTGTTGCGCTTTCTGTGTTGTTTAAGCTTTGTTTGTTTCATTTTAAGTTAATGTTAATACATGATGGGGCAGTATTGGCACCAGCATGGATTGCTGGTCTCAATGCTGCAACATGATGTATTCTTGTGCTATAATATATATGTGCTTTTGTTTATTTTAGCTTGAATGCCCTAGTTTTATCATTATTTGCTATTTGCTCTTATGTGCTGCATATACTCTCTTAATTGTAAAGTACTCATTTGCTTTTTTAATCTTTTAGCTAATGCTTAGTATGTATGAAGTCTTAATGCCTTCAGATTGCTAAAATTTTATATGTTTATGTTTCAGATATACATTAATTTAGTTCAATATTTTTTTTTAGGTTATCCCTTGTAATAATTGTCGAAACATTATCTTATTTTATAATTGTATGTTAACTTATAGACGGTCAAAAGCTCATTAGAGCTTATGTTTCTCTGTTTTACTGTCATGCCGTCTTAAAATAAATTTTCTTATTTATCTTATCTTATCTTATCTAGGTAGATCTAGGGGAGACATCAAACCCCACAAAGCGACCGGACCTGATAACATCCCTAGAAGATTGCTGAAAGAAGCCGCAGAAGAGTTAGCTCCTGGACTGGCCCATATCTTCCAGATCTCAATAGACAATGGCAAGATCCCATTGGATTGGAAATCAGCCCTCGTCACCCGGGTCTTCAAGAAGGGAAATCGTTCGACTCCATCCAACTACAGGCCAATCTCCCTTACGTCAATCGTATGTAAAATCCTGGAACATGTCATCCACTCAAGCGTCATTTCCCACTTTAAGAAAAACAGCATCCTCACCGACTGCCAGCACGGCTTTCGTAAGCGCAGGTCGTGCGAGACCCAACTCATCCTCACCATTGATGACCTGGCCAGAGGACTAAATGATAAGCAGCAGATTGACGCCATACTCCTGGACTTCTCCAAAGCCTTTGACAAAGTGCCCCACCAACGCCTACTACTCAAGCTGAATCACTATGGGGTACGCGGCAACATCCTCAGCTGGATAGAAGACTTCCTATCTACCAGAACACAAGAGGTTGTCATCGAAGGCTCGAAATCAACACCTTCTCCAGTCTCATCAGGTGTCCCTCAAGGCACAGTCTTGGGTCCTCTCTTGTTCCTAGCCTATATTAACGACATGCCAGAATGCGTCAGATCAGAAATCAAACTCTTTGCTGATGACAGCCTGTTATATAGGAGGATACAGAACAATGCCGACTGTTGTCAACTTCAAGAAGACTTGGATAAACTCCAAGAGTGGGAACAGAAGTGGCAGATGGCCTTCAACGCAGAGAAGTGCGAAGTTATCCGTATAACCAACAAAAAGAGGCCCCTTTGTTCTGACTACTTCATCCATAACCAGAAGTTGACCCTACGGACAGAGGCAAAGTACCTGGGAGTGACCATAGGCAGCGACTTATCTTGGAGCAGACATGCAGACAATATCACAAAGAAGGCAAATTCCACCATGGGTTTCCTCAAGAGGAATATAAGATCTGCGCCACAAGCTGCAAAGGAAACTGCCTACAAGACCTTCGTCCGACCAATCGTGGAGTATGCCGCTACAACCTGGGCACCATTCACAGATACTGAAACCAGCAAGATTGAGATGGTCCAGCGAAGGGCAGCGCGATTTGTGTCAAATAACTACCGACGCACCAGCAGTGTCACAGAGATGATATCAACCCTTGGCTGGGACACTCAGCAGAAGCGTAGGGATCTTGCCAGGCTCAGCATGATGTACAGTATTGTACACCACCTAGTTGATATTCCAGTAGAGCCATACCTGACTCCATCAACAAGTATGACTAGAGGCCATGACTCTCGCTTCTTCCAGATCCGGACATCAAACACAACTTACCAACAGAGCTTCTTCCCAAGAACCATCATCTTGTGGAACCAACTCCCTCAGACTGCAGTAAGCCAGACAACGCTGGAGGCCTTCCAGAACCAGCTGGCCACCCATACCCCTAATCCGAGCCTTCTCTGATGTTTAAGTGGCTTTTCCATATTTTGATATTTGCCACTAACATCAGAGTAACTCCTATTACGAAAATCCAGAATTTTCTTCACCTATCAAAAATTGGGTATTTTTACCAAAACTTTGACAGAGGAATGATGTGTTCATTTGATAACTGCTTAAAATGATAAAACTGATGAACATACAACTGAAAAATACAAATTGTTTCACTTTTTAAGTGATTAATGGGAAATGATGGGTAATGAATATAGCTTAATCACCAACTATATGTGCACAGAGGGTAGGTTACTAAAGGTGTGGATAATCTCCATCTATGTAAGATTTAAATGAAAAATTTCATTTTATTTTAGAGATAAATCATAACTCGACCCAACTTTAACTCTTTATGTCGCCGATCTTTCATTCAATTACCATATTTTTCATTGAAAGTGCCCAGCCACGACTGGCTGGGAGAATTCTGGGTTTTCGATAGCTAAGTTGCTCTGACGGTAGTGGCAAATATCAAAATAAAGAAAAGCCACTAAAACGTCAGAGAACTCGGACTACCAGGGTGCAGGACAACTCGGCCCATAACCAACTCGGCCCATGCCAACTCGGCCCACATAAAACTCGGCCCATGCCAACTCGGCCCAAGATGCAAAACTGGGCCCATGCCAACTCGGCCCAAGATGCAAAACTGGGCCCATGCCAACTCGACCCAATTTAAGTTTTATAAATAGACAAATCGTCCCACATTATAGAGGGATTGAAATATGTGTGTTTTATCAAATATTATTAGCAAGATTCGCCCCAAGAATCAAGTATCCTTACCCGTTTGTGCATATTGAATTTTATCATGGTTAACAGCGCAGACACATACGACAAATCGCAAATTGCCATATCTCGTTCGAGGCCACGCTGTTATAGTCAATATACCGCACGTTCAAATGAGCATACGCGTAAATTCGCAACATAGGCCTAATTGGTCTGGGCATACTAATTTCTTTTTTCTCAGAAGATCGTCTTGGTACTTACAGTAGCAAGCAGTGTGGACCCCCATGAAATGATGCACCATGCGGTATTTCTACTGGGTCTTCACTGTTTGCCAAATTACATAATTAAATGTGAAAAATGGTGCGAGGCTATAGAAGCATGAATCCATAATTCCATACTCTATGCTTGATAGCAGCGACGGCTCTGACGAGACTGTGCGTATGCGCAGGCTCATCTGATCATTCTCTGCTCGTCGATGGGATAAGTACCAACATTTCAGACATTATGCGTAAACGAGTTTCAAAGATAAGGGATAGTCTCTGGCCTCTGAAAGAATTTAATGAAATTTTGAATGCCTCTGTTAGGACAAAATGCCGTCACCCGACAAAGTTATGCCGCATGATCAAATGCACTGGTTAAAGACACTGATTTTCACACATTTGCGATTCATTAAGGCTGTTGCCAGTGATCAACATAGTAACGCCAATAATATTAAAATTATTAAAGGTGCACATCAATTGACACTTCGTCCAAACACGCTTATCTCCTTAATTGATCACTATACAATTTTCAATGGATGGATGGCCAGCCGGGCAGATCCATGAGCGGATTATTGTCAGGGGAAGGGGGTCCCCAGGCCCGACGGCTCGAATACAGGATCCGCGCATGGGACCAATGCATACGCACGTACGTACGCAAGCTCACACACACACACACACACACGATGTACGTACGTGCGTGCATGCATGCATGCATGCATGCATGCATACATACATACATACATACATATGCATTTAAAAAAAGACAGACAGACAGACAGACAGGCAGGCATGTATGTGCTAGTAAGCGTCCATACACACACACACACACACACACACACACACACACACACACACACACATAGGCAGACGGATAGACATACATGTACATGTATAGTCGACACACTAAAATACATACAGATTAATAATCATGTACAGAGATAATGTCTGAAACATACATGCGCGTGCATGTCGAGGCACACATGCGCGTGTCATTATTTTTGAATTTCCCATGAAAATGAAATAATTTGGTCTCACTGAGATCAAATTATTTCATTTTCATAGGATATATAAAAAACGGGTGGCAATGAGGGGGTTCGAGCGATCCTCTCTGCACCCAAACTGGATCCGCCACTGCTTAGTGCTAATGCACAGGCATTCTGGTTGCATCATACATGAGCATGCAACTCGTATGTACTTCAAATATATATGGGCCGAGTTGTCTTATGAAAGTTGGGCCGAGTTGGCATGGGCCGAGTTTTATGTGGGCCGAGTTGGCATGGGCCGAGTTGGTTTTGGGCCGAGTTGTCCGTAATTCGACTACCATACCCCCTAAACGCCACGCCTTGTTTTTAACCGGTTTTAACCATTTTAACTACTGTACATACCTCTTTTATCCGTGGCGCGTGGGCATCCTCCACCACATTGCGAGAATACTCAAGTACTGAGGGAGGCAATTACTGAAGATGATGATGATGATGAGGGAACCAGAATATTCGCCGACGTGGTTGTTGTCAGTAAATAGGAAGACCGAATTGATTGTTTCCGGTTGCGCAGTTTTTCTCGGTCACGTGACGTCACAGATTACAGCCATTTTGGTTTTGAGATTCGTGTTTGGATAGGGCTCATTTATTTTACATAGTTTACAGTTAATCTTTCTCGGGTACACAATTACAGCTCATTAGTTAATCAATAAACCCTATCGTTCAGCCTAACACACCTTTTGTTAGCAAAATATGTCATTAAATAACGATTAACTTGCTCGAAAACATAACAAGCTGGTTGTTGACGTTTTCAACATCAAAAGAAAGATCCGTTGTGAAAGTTCACGAAAAGTTCAGCAGCAACAACAAATATCCAGTTTTGATCTTGATCCATGCATGTAAAATCAGTTGACTCCTTGTGATTTTCATTTGATTTGACCTGTCACTAACATTTGCATTTAGCATTTTGGTTGATTCTTTACATCAGTCTACACTTTTTTCAGTCATGTCTTTACAACAACAACTAGTTTGAGGAGAAATTGTCCCCAGGGTTTTAATGGCATGGGTTTGCAGGAAGCTAGTTGCAGAACTGCGACTTTAGATTTTTTTTTCGATCTGGCTGAATGTAAAGTCGCAGTGTTTTTGTGCTCTATCTTGACCAGTGATGGAATCCCCTTTTGTTTTGGGAAAAACTCGTTTCTTTGACAATCCAACCATTCAGACTTCTTCATGTGTTTTACATACACAACCAAAGTTATAAAAATGTTACCATTTGCTTCGTTTTTGTGACACGATCAATGCAATCTGTAATATTATGTTCTTGTTGTTGTTTTTCGGCACATCGCAGCCATTTTGCATGCTTTTCACGAGTTAGGGGTGATGACGTTTTTGCGATATATTTCGGATGTTAAATTGATGAGACGAACTTATTAAAACGTTGAGAATATATTATAAAAAAATACCGTACTGGTCATACTCCCCATGACTAGGTAAGGGATGTCAGCGCTTTTTCAAAAACTCAGTTCATTATAAGAATAACATTAACAGTGGATTTTGCACAATATAAGAAACAAGTAGGTGTTTGAATTTTGAAAATCAGCGCAAAATTGTTAGTTATCGATTCTGTTAACTTACTCAATGTTGGTACGCTCGCAGCAGTCTCGTTTCTGTATTATTGTGCACTGTAGGGCCCCCTATTCTCTATTAATTTATAACGAGTAGTGACCTATTTCAGAAAATGAAAGTCGATTTCCAAGAATGGTTTGATTTCAATTTAATATAGCATGCCAAAGAAAATGAGATACTTACTTGACAGAAATCCTTAACAATCACATACCCCACCCATATTACACTATATAAATCCAATCTTCGGAAAGGAAGCTTTGTCATGTCCCAAAATGTCATAATCAGACTGAAAATGGACTTTTCCAACATGGCGGACAATTGTTATTCTGATCATGTGCTCACGTGACAAGTTTCCCGCCAAAAGAAGCAAGCTAACGCAAGAGTACATTGACCTCTGAACCGAGAGGGGGTCAGCTTGTTTACGACAAGAAGCGATGGATTGGAAAGATCAGAATCAAATTACTTTTGCACAGTGATCAATAAGATATTAGTGAAGGAAAATATTTTTATATCATGGCTAACCTTGCTGCAAGCTGAATAGCTTTACTAGCACACGCTTATGTTCAATTAGGCTATCAGTCAATACACACAATTGGTGCCCATCGTTTTTAAGGCGCCACGTGAATCTTATATAGAGACATTGGGTGTTTTGACCTTCTTTTTGAACATGTGCGCAATGGTTTAAGATTAGAATTGTAGAATGATGTCATTATTTGAATATGCAAAATCATTTGGCATTTTTTTCTATGTATTTCCTGTTAGTGGAAGTGGGGGAATTCCTGATCTGAAAATAGTCAATTTTCTATCCAGTGACATCCGTCGGAATACAGAACCAGGGTGAAAAATTTGCACACTAGGTTGAAGATTGACCTTTATTCGTTGACATTCATCAGATATTAAAAGAAAACCTATTACAAATGGTGAGAGAGGTCACCATAAAAATCAACCTGTATGCACAAAAAAGGATCCCATCCATTGCCATTAAGAACTCCTCGGACACAGTTTGTACATATCCAACTGGGTAGTTCTCGATGTCAACAAATTGGTAAAAAGCGGCTCCAGTTAGATTGGTAATTGGCCATCTTTTTTGCAAATATCTATATGTAACAAATGTATGGTGAGATGGTATTGGATTATTTTAATCTCAACAGACCAGGTATGATCAATTTTTGGCCAATTATGATAATAAGGAAGGTAAAAGAAAACATTATATAAGTCTGATTTTGGTATTTAATGTTGTTAAAACATCTGTGTATTCAGAAAACGGAAAGTGAACGGGTCATTGTCGGTACATAAAATACCAAAACAAATTCGTGCATGACTTTAGTTTCCCACAGAAAAAGCATGCTCTTCAGCTCAGAAGACAAAAATGACGCCATGTTTTGAAAACAAATAGTGTAAACATTCTGTGTGGACAGGAGTATTTTATCTTTTTAGAACTAATCAGGTATGCATCAGCGGCAAACCAAATAGCAACATATAGATAAACCTATAAACATACAAAATGGAGTAGTGTTTGAGGAAGACACTGTTTGGAAATGTGTTTTCAACTTGGTTTACGTCCACGCTAACAGTAAGGGAAAAGATAGAGGCTTAAAAAATCAGGGCTATATGATAACATAAAATAAAAATCCATCATATGGCCCTGAATTCAGTGCTAGCAGGAAGCAGTTTATAGTAGCCGTTTATGATGTAGTGTTTCCCCCAGCCCAAAAAAGGGGCATGGTAAAGTTTCCAGGAAATGGGCACTTCATGCGCGCGACAACAGGCTAAGGGGGGCACTTTTGAACGCGCGCCAACAGGCCAAGAGGGCATTTTAAAGTCTAAGTTCGAAATTGAATGTGGTATTGCCATATATGAATTTATGTCCCTTAGCATAATGCAGCTGTGGGAGCTCAGCGGTAGAGTGCTTGACTCGAGACTGAAGGGCCGCAGGTCCGAGCCTCACCGGCGTCACTGCGTTGTGGTCTTTGAGCAAGACACATTTATCCTAGCTTAGTACTGGTTCAACCCAGGAAGACCCGTCCCGCATAACTGAAAGATTGTTGAGTGGACGTAACGAATCAAATCAAACAAACAAATAATGCAGCTGTTATCTGTCCTTTTTAATGCAAAATATACTACTTATTTAATTATTATCTTAGAATTTTCAAACCACTTTTGGGACTTAAATTTGAGCACACACTCAGTTAATATATATTTTTTTTAATTCTTAAAATTTATCAGAATCACATTATTTATATGGGAATCATTTTTTTTTCAATTGCCAAGATCACTTCCTAAGTTTTTAACAAGACTGCATTTCTTTCCAGTACTTGTTTTGACAATCTTACTTGTACCTGGTTCAGATTCCCACTTCATTTTAAACAATTGCTAATTGGGGTATTGTCATCAAAGTGATGTGTCAAAATTGCCTCAGGTAATTAGTGACCATTGTAAAAGGATTAACACCCAGTAGAATATTGTAACAGCAGGTGTCTTCCCTGCTACTTCAGGCTTCAAACTGAAAAAACTGTAACTTCCTTAGTTTTTGTCAGATTTTCATGATTTTTACCAAAATGTAGGGCATTTTATTTAGTTTTAGAAAAAGGGCATGGCGCTAGAGAAAAGGGGCATGGCACAACGCCATGTTAAAACTGGCGAGGGGAAACATGATGTTAACCTATAAATCTTGAATCTTAACATTCTGTTTGTTGAATAATGGGGGCTGTGTCAGTAACTGGTCAACTCGTACCTAAGTCAAATGAGAACTTGTACCCATTTCAGGGATTCAGTTTGGTATCAGCCCTCGTACATAGTCCGAAAATAGCTCCAGATGTCCCAGAGTTTGCTGTTCATTTTGGTCAGTTGTCTGAAACGATTTTCGGAAGCGCACACTGTACGGTAATGCACAGTGATGCAATAGTATTTTTGTTTTATTTGGCCAAATATCTGTAAGCGCCAGACTGGTTCGCTTAATTTTATCCCTTAAATACTTATTCTCTAAAGAAAACCAGTCATAATGTTTGTCATGCTGCCCCTGATTGGTAAATTGCATCCTCTCAACTTCTTACCTTGATTTCATCTTTAGGCGGACAGTATATTTGCGTTGGCATTCTCTGATAAAATGACTATAAAACTTAATTGCCGCCAAGAAACAACAGGAACTCCAGTTTTTTATACCCCAAAACAGTTTGTCCCCTCCATCAGTACCCGAACAGCCACTTTCCGTGACTAGCAAGTCGTGCGGCGGTCGCAAATAGCAGCAAAAAACAGTACCCCATCCACTTCCACCGATCAACAAGCTCCAGTCCCCTCATTAAATAAAAAGCCAGCCAATCAATCAGGCAGCACTTACTGGCAGAAATTGTAGCAAAACTACCCCTGGTTTCATTATGAGAAGGGCAGATAGCAGTTTCCATTTATGGTGGTAAAAATGAGTGTCTGAAAAAATTTCCTAAAAATATCCAATATTTGGGGATGCTTGGACTAAATGTCCAAAGTAAATTTCAGTCCAGCTGATACCCTGAATTTTTGGTCAAGTGTACCTTAGACAACTTGTGCCTAAGTCAACTCGTACCTTAGTTTATTTATACCTATATGGTTGTCTACGTGTGGTTATTATGACAAAACCAAAATGGTAAGTTTTGTTTAGACTTAAGCAAAGTCTGCACTTAAATAACTACAGAATAGTAAAATCCAATATAATTTAATATTGCGTATTGCCCAGGCGATGCACACGCTTACAAATTATAGGCTCTAAACTGTAAAAGAAATAAATGTAACTTAACACCTATTTACGTGGCAGCTGGATTGCCACTTGTCTTGACGTATTAAACCGTTGAAATGTATTGTTATAACAGAGATAACTGTAAACCCTTATCACTGGTGAACCGTTGGCCTCATGTAGCATTGGGCCACCAGGGGTTTTTGGGGATCATCCCTTAGCCCTGTCTTTACATGTATAACACAAAATATTAAGTCATGCGCTCTTATATTGCTTCATATATTTTAAGTATGTGAATTTAATCATACGGAAAGAAAAAATACATTTTAGGGAGAATTGGCTTTTGGGGAGAAGCTGTATTTATTTCAAGGATTTGGGGAGCAAGCGAAATACTTTCAGGGAGCTGAGGAATTTTATTTCTGGGATTTCGGGAGATCACTGCATTATTTTAAGGCAGCAAGGGAACACAGACCCCCCAACTGGGGAGCCTCATTGTTGTTTTAGCATTAAAGTGTGTCTAAATGTACACCTAAAATGGATGACAACTCAGCTGCCACCTTTTTTGTGTTAACTTACAGGCATAACACATTACAAACTTATTATCGCATATACATGTAAGACTGGCCTCATCTCCAAACAAACTACATGTATTTGATTCTGTTACATGCAACAAGAAATGTACAGACTCGAGGTTACAGACCTGTCTGAGCATCCAAGCAGTCTGATCAACACTTTTGTTTTTTGCTCTCTATTAAGTATAATAGCTAAACTTGCTATATACACATAATTCAAATTGAAAGCTAGTCTTTGTAATTGAGCCTGCTGGATTAGTCCTTATAGGGTAGCAATTTAGCAAACCCCAGAAGATATGTTTTCTCGTGATGAGGATTGTGTACATCTCATCTGACCCTTCACTATCTATCTATCTATCTATCTATCTATCTATCTATCTATCTATCTATCTATCTATCTATCCATCCATCCATCCATCCATCCATCCATCCATCCATCCATCCATCCATCCATCCATCTATCTATCTATCTATCTTGCCCACTCCATATTTGTGTGTACGAGCAGCGAAGACCCTGCTGAGCAGTCATATACTAGGGTCTAGGAAACTCGCCTAATCACCAGGTAAGGATCACACGGAATTCCGCGGCTAGCCTTTGTCGCGGATTTCCGTGACATTGAATTTTTTTGGAAGGTAGCGGTTTTCCGTGACTTTAAAAAACGCTAAATATATCTCATTGGGGAGCAGCTACGGTAAATCTTGTATTAGTTCGTACAGTAAAAAATAATTATTTTTCGCTGTGTACGAACTAATAAAAAATATTTTTTCTGAGAAACTGGACTGTACGAACTAATAAAATGAAATTCTGAAGATCGAAAAACGGGACCAAAAACATGCGAAAATTGCCAAAGAGGGAGGAATTTCTGTTTATCCTTTTAGCCTAATTACAGGCTGAATGTCTGATCAGTATTTTCAATTAAACTAACATTCTTAATAGCATGGTGAAAGATTGAAAATAAACAACCAAACATAAAAGTCCGGATTGCCGTTTCAACCGACTCACATGCAATATGCGATATACCCGGCGATATCATCCGGTTACAGGCCAACTTTACATAGGCCTGCTTTACGGAAGAGGTGTCACGTCGGACTTGTTCTATGACGATGACGATGGAATCCTACTCGGACCCACTGGGTCCGAGGAATCATAACAAAAATACAACTTCTGTTCACTACCGACGGCTAGCTCTAGCAATGTATATCGCAGCTTTCGTTTTTGGTCATGATGTAGATTCTTATTTTCTTAGAACCCTCGAAATGCAGCATAGAAGTAGACAAGACAATACATGTACGTACACTCAGTCCTACAGGTTAGACGTACGCGTACACTCATTGATTTGGAATGAAAACTGAAAATGAAAAAGGCGACTTCTAAATATGAAATATGAACAACTGACATGCAGAACTCTCAATCAGAGTAGTACATTTCTCTGCCTTCATATTGTAAAAAGACCCACAACTTACGTTTTTGCGAATGCTTACTCCATTTAAAGGCTTTGTATGAACACCTATATTTCTGCATAGGCTGGTTGGTTCGAGTCTTCATCATACGTCGTATTCCTTGTGGTGACATAACATGCTCAGCTTGTTCGCACACCCCTTACGTGTTAGCTCGGACCCAATATAGCTCGGTGTTAGGCTGTTAGCATTCTAAGATTATGATAATGGCAATCAATGTAGAACCAGATTCCCGTACTTTGTCATCTTCGGTCGCTTGACCATGGAAAAGCCATTACATGAGAAAATCTGTCTTTCGTGATTTGAGGCTGACTGACTCTTTTACAGCCAGAAACAGGGCTGGATGCACATGCTAGTCTTTGCACTGCTATTTGAACACCATGCTATCCCGTGTACACCTTGCTTTCCATGCGCGGATCCAGGATTTTTTGTCAGGGGGGGGGGGTCCGGGTCAATCTGACAAAAAAAGCCCGACAACGTTTTTTTAGTCCTCAGCTTATTTAACTGAAGTCAAATGGTTAATTTCGAAGAAATCTATCATTTTTCAAGGTTCCAGAGGGGGTCCAACATTTTCAAGGGGGGTCCAACTTTTTCCAGGGGGGTCCAATTGCTTATACCCTATAGAAACCCATATAACTTGTGATTTTCCAGGGGGGTCCGGACCCCCTGACCCCCCTTCTGGATCTGCACTTGCTATCTCGACCAGCAGGAGATAGCTTTTTTCCGTTTAGTCGTCGTTGGTTGGAATTTTTCAGTTTTATTTTGATAGACCATGATTCTGTAAGGAAACAGTGGCGTCAGGCGACCCCACGTGCGGATCCAGAGGGGTGTTAGTGGGTCCGGAGCCCCCCCCCCCCCTGGAAAATCACAAGTTATATGGGTTTCTTTGGACACCCCCACCCCCTGGAAGAAGTTGGACCCCCTCCTCCCCTCTGTAATAAAACCATTGGATCCACTCTGTAAACTGTAAAATAAGTTGATGACTAAAAAAAAAACATTGTCCAGACTGTTTTCTGGCCGTCGGGCTTCGACCCCCCCCCCCCCCCCCCCTGACAAAAATTCCTGGATCCGCGCATGAACCTGTTCGACTTGTTCATAATTCCCGAGCCACTGTTTAATGTGTAATGTACATTTCCTTGCGTCAAGGCCATCATCACGTGCGACCCCAAACTTTAAAACAACACGTGGCCGGAATTGGTGTGCGCGGTCTCTTTGATCTTAAAAGGATCATGCTGTCTTTGCCCTTGGCGCCAGCTGATATAATTAGCAGACGTTTTGTGAATTGACCAGGCCCAGCAAAAAAAAATGTGAATTCAAACTGTTTGAGACTCTGATATGGGCGGGTACAGAGGGGGCAGGGGGGTCCGGACCTCCCCATGAAAATCATAAGTTGCAATTTGTTTCCTAGAAGAAAAACTGGTACGAACCTCCCTCGAGAAGCAATTCGACCCTCCCCCCCCCACCCCGTTGGAATTGTCTGGATCCGCGCACGCATGTCTGACAGGAATTTTATTTTTTGCATGTAGCAGGTTTAGCTATCATACTTTCTAGAGATAATTGGTAGAACTGCGCAGGTGCTGGCTGATCTGCGCCTTTGTTAAGGTAAGGTAAACGAGAGGTTTTTCGACCATTTTTTCTTATCTGAAAGCAAGCAATTGTTGCGGTGTTAGTGGGACTATAAGCCTAACTTTAGACACATTCCTTGTATGTGAGCATTTATGCCCCTGGCAAGACTGTGCGGATGTGCAGGCTCGTCTGAGCCTTCGCTGGTTGCATGTGCGAGAGGTACCATAATCATGATAATCTCATGAACTGGCTCGTTTCATAGACAGCCCAATGTAAAGCATGATGCAGAAGCATGCATAAATCACTTTTCATCTTGGTTTGTGCGTCTGTGCGTACATGTGATGATCCACAGGAATCATTTAATGTGTAAGACCCATTATACAATTTCATGAGGACGCCGCGCTAGGCTCATCAGTGTCGTCTTTGTTTGATAAACAGTTCCATCGGATAAACAATATATATAGTTATTTTATTACGCTTATTGCGTGCGCGTTTTTGGTGAAACTTAGAAATGAAATTGATGCATGCACATTTAAAGCACAGCTAATTAGTGGGAGTACGTAGGTGTCTAGATTCTTCATCCACTCCAAAACTTTGAGTTACCCGACGAGCTTGCACAAAAGCGCAGGCTCCCCTGAGCCTTCGCTGATAACATTTGTGATAAACACCAGCCGATATGGTTTCATCATGCTCGGATCCAGTGATTAAAAAAAAGACGCTTGGGCATATTTATGACATAGAAAGACCAGAAAGGCTCAATGATCACAGACACGTAGGACACTGTGTGCACGCGCGCGTGGTTGTGTACATGTATTTGATTTTTGTCATGACTGGACAAAATATCTCCGCGATTTGCATCAGTCCGACGTTCATTGAACCTAGCGTTTATCATTGAATAAAAGTTTGGCATGCATCAATGCTGGATGCACGCGCATAAGCGACACTGACGATCGCACTGACAGGCGGAACGCTCCTGTTCCGCTGATATGTTTTTTAACTGACGTGCTCGACGAAAAACGAAAGCATCGTAGACAGACACACTGATTGACCAAATTAACGGGGAAAAAAAACGTTGTGTACGAACTATTAAAAATTACAAATAAGAAAAATGACCACTGTACGAACTAATACATGACATTTTGAGCTGACCGGTCATGAATAATTTATGGTGTACGAACTATTCGAGTGTACGAACTAATACAAGATTTACCGTATTGTTTGTACTTTATAAGGGTCACGGAATTTCATGACATCCTTTGTAAATATCTACCATTTTAAGTTTGTGCACGCATGATATTTGTTGTATCGTCGTCAACCTTAGCTCACCTTGAGGTTTGCTTTAGCTCTTACATCTGTGAGAAATGAGCCCTTTTCTTTGGTTATTATGCCCCCCTTGATGGGTCTGGTGATATATTGTTTTTCCCTTTGCGTCTGTCTGTCTGTCAAAGTCAAAACCCTGTCCGCTCTATAACTTGATTACCGTTAAAGATATTTCAACGACATTTCATACATTTGTAAAGCACATTCAGACGACGTGTCATGCGCAAGAATCATAACTCTTGCACGTTTATTTATCAAATTATTCCCCTTGTAACATAAATAAGGGCATTTTGTCCACTATGTAAGTTGAACACTGTAAAAACTATTTGGTTAAAACTTCATACACTTCTAGAGCACAATGAGACAATGCGTCATGTACAAGAACAATAACTCTGCTTTGGGTGTTTTGGAGTTATTTCCCTTTGATCATTTGCAATGCTATTTCGTGTCCCATCTATAACTTGGTAACCGTTGGTTGGAGATATTTCAACGAAACGTCATATATTTGTAAAGCACATTCAGACAACGTGTCATGCACAAAACCATAACTCTTGCATGTTTATTCTTCAAATTATTCCCCTTGTAACATAACTAATTGCAATTTTTGTCCGCTCTGTAAGTTGAACACTGCTAAAGCTATTTGATTGAAACTTCATACATTTCTAGAGTACAATAAGACAATGTGTCATGCACAAGAACCGTAACTCTGTTTTAGATATTTTTGGAGTTATTTCCCTTTGATCTTTTGTAATGCTGTATCGTGTCCGCTCTATAACTTGATAACCGTTAGAGGTGTTTCAAGGAAACTTCATACATTTGCAATGTGCATTCAGATGATGTGTAATTCACAAGAACCATAACTCTTACATGTATATTTTCAAATTATTCCTCTTGTAACACATTTTTGTGATTTTTTGAGTCCTAAAAGGGGGAGACATTTTTTTCGTAGAAAAACAATCTTAGTTTCTCTGTGGTGATATATTGCATTAGTTGGGAAGCCTAAGTGCGAGCTAAACAGTTTTGCGTTTTAACAACAAAAAAAATCTAGGGTGAAGAATTGGCGGCTATTAAGTGCATTTAAGTCCCCCATAGCTTAGGCTGAAATCCGTTCTTAAACAAAAACAGTAAGTGAGTATCATTAGGAAATACAACAATCACAAACTGCAGTTAAACTCGTGGCATCATGAGAAAGAGCCACACAACAAACACGAGACACCAGGAAGACGAACAAAGCAAAGCAACCAGCTTTCTCTTCCCCATCGAGATGATTGCAAAACTGGAATGTACACAAAGTAACGCACAACAAAACATAGAACAATTACAGAATCTCACAATGGCAGTAACAATCAACAATGGATCAACTACAACAGAACCACCGCCTTAGAACGGACATCAGCCAAAGCCACTGGTTTGGGCTTAAATGCATTTTACTGGCACAAAATCGTCGCCCTAGATTCTGCTGTTGTTGAAGCACAAAAATGTTAAACTCGCATGGAGGATACTTAACTAATACAGTGCATCATCGAAGAGACAAGCACTCAAATTAACGCACTATCACGAAAATGAGAAAAGGGCTCACGACTTTCAGATAGTCAGAGCTAAAGAAAACCTCAAGTTGAGCCACGGTGGGCCCAGCTACAGCCAAGCATCAGGCACCAACCCACCGATTAAAGCTTTACGTCAGAGACGTCATTGAGTCTGAGGCCTGACCCACCGTCGTGCAATTGAAGAGGAAGCCACGGCTAAAACCCGTGATTGGGTTTGCAACCAGGCATGCAGACTGTCGCATGATATCCAAGTTATATCCATCTTTTTTTTATAACGTTTGATTATCTTTTTGAATTGGTAACGAAAATTAGGGTTTCTAACAATTATTTTGAATTTATAAACTAAATCCCCATAAAATATAGGTACTGATATGCCTGTTGCAGAAGAGCTTTTAACCCAATGTTGTATTTAACCATTAACTCTGAGTGTCTGTGGTAGAGTTTAGAAAATGCTTTTCGAATTTTATGATATCTTGTTTTAATAACTTAGCAGTCATAAATAGGGCTCTGTTGTTGAAATCATCAATATTAGAACACACTCTCGCAAAACGAATAAGTTGCGAAATATATACACCATAGGAAGGTGAGCGAAGAACATCTCCATCAAGAAATGGGAAATTAACTATTTCAAAATCAGAATCATTAGACTTCAAGCTAAATCCTATCTTGAAGAAAATATACTAGAGGACTTTGAAAACGCATCACCATATTTTTGCACTTTTCTTGTAAACCGTATATGCAATTGAAAAGTTACTCGCAGGTTTTAAATTGTGCAACCCAGAATTGGTATGAATCAGTCATTAATTTGACCGCACTATCACGCGACGCTGCTGATGACGTCACATGGGTACATACAGCATCCAGCTCCTTTCTGCACAAATAAATGAAGCTTTTTGATTATTTTTATGTTTAAACTGTGGCGTATATGATGTCATGTTACCAAAAGAGTTTATAGACTTTTTCTATTTAAAAGTAATTGATAATTTCATAATTTCGAAAATAAACGTCAAATTTGAACATTAATTTATAGCTCCTTTTTAGAAACATCTCCATTAGTTACCTTTATGGACGCTTTCAATACTGATATTGATTTCATACACTGACAAGCATGTGGGGAAGACCTCTTGATGTAAATCGTTGCAGGAGATCTGCTGCCAAGTGATCGAGAACGTCTTAAAAATTTACGTTAACGTCACTTGCAGAATACTAAAGAAACGTGATACAACTGTAATTTATGAATAATCTGTCATTTGTGTATGCCTTTAGCCTCTCCCAATAAAACTGGACGTAAGAAATCGAAAATTTGAAAGGCCCAAGACGTAGATTTTATTACTAGACTATAGTAATCAGGGTGGGTGGGGTATGTCGGTAATTTTAAAGGGGTGTAATTTTGAGCATACCAAACTGTCAATTCATTTCTAATCCTTTAATGATGAATGTGCAATCGTGAAAGAAGCAAAGAACGCAAATTCGTTGAGTCAGGAATCAAAACTAACGCGTGTTAAATTGCAGCTGAATTTGTGTCTTTCAAAATCGACCACCCCTGTCTTAAAACGAATACTTTTTCAATACCTTTAAGTAAATTTACAACCATGAAATTTCTAGGACACACTACCAGATGGTCAGACTATGATATGCGATGATAATTATCTCGCTGACATTCTCAGGGTTTGTGAAATAAAGGATTTAATCTGGGTGATGCGTTTTCAAAGTCCTTTAGTATATCAATCCGCATCTTTTACGAGATGTTTGCACTCTGTGCGCCAGGGCGTTAGTCTCTGACAGCCTGTTACATATGTTACTGTAACAAACTAAGGAAATAAGCAAAATGAAAGTTTGAGCTACAGAAAGAATGCATTAAGCTATCTATTTATTCTAATTTCTTATGTAGTTTGCAAGCTGGATGCCTAAGCTACATAAAAGCAGCATTTCAAACAAAATAACAGCTTCAAATGGTGCTATATGCGTTACATAGATTAAATTTTCCTTTGAAAATTAAAATCGTGACTAACATCATTTAATTTTATAATCGATTTGTACATTTCTTCAAGTGTTTTAATCTTAGTTAGCTAAATACTCATTCGACTAATAGAAAGAAACAAATGTTTGCTTTTCTATCTCAAATGAATTGTTTTAAATGAGCTATTAAACAACTCTACCCCAAACTTTAAGTATCCGATTTTGATATCTATTATTGAAGAAAATTATATGAAAATATTTGACACTGGTGGATATCTTACATTTTTGGGACTGTCATGCTAATGCAATTAAGAATCTTAGATTTGCAAGTTTGACATTAGGATCAGAGTACTTATCAAAGCATGTAACTTATGTTACATGGCATAATGAATGAGCAAGGAAATTGTCTGATGATAAACGTGACGACTTTGATTTTGAAATTGTCAATTTCCCATTTTTAGATGGTGATGTTCCTCGTTCTACATCCTATGGAGTCTATATCTCTCAACTCATTCGTTTTGCTAGAGCATCCAGCTATGTTACTGACTTCAACACTCGCAATAAATTGTTAACTCAGAAACTTCTTAAACAGGGCTATCGGTATCATAAACTTCGCAAAACATTTTCAAAATTTTATAGACGATACTATGATTTGATTTCTAAATTCCAAGTTGGACTTAAATCTCTCTTGCGCCAAGGACTTTCGGAACCTGATTTCTATGGTGACTTGGTGTATAAGTTGAAGAGGATTGTTGGCTCTAATAATTTTTCAGCGCAGTTCATTAAAATAATTTCCCATTATAAAAAGATTGGCTATAACATTAATGTATTGCAACAGACTGCATGCTTGGTAGTCAACCCAATCATGGTTGGCAACTTTGCTTTCCTCTTTAATTGCACGCCGGTGGGTCGGACTTCAGACTCTATGATGGTTCCGACTTAAAGACTTATCTATTGATGAGATGGTAGGGGCCTGATGCTTTGGCTGTTTGTCGGGCCCACCGGGGTTTACCTGTTGGATTTCTTTTGCTCCGGTATTCAGTTTAATTTACTGTTGAGTCCTTATCCTTGCTTTATCTCCTTGTTATATCTTGATTTATATGTTTTAGGAGATGATGCATTGATATGTTAGGGGTCTATCATGCAAACCAAATATTTATGTGTCTTGATCCACATCTGAATTAAGGGTGAGGTTGGCGCCGTTAAACCAGTTTAAGCCCTCCAGTTAAATATTTTACTGACCGTTCCAAGGCGGTACTTCTTTTGTGGATCTTTTATGTTTTTGTTCTGTCTTGTGTTTGCTAGGTTTTGTGCGCGTCTGTTTATATGTGCTTTGTGGTCACCTGCTGGGAAAGGGCTGACCTCTTGGCTCTCGTTTGTGGTGTCTTCTGTGAGTTTGTCACTTTCCCATTGGTATCCTGGGTCAGGTGTGGTACTTGATTGTATCGATTCCTGATCTTTGCAACCTTATTACTTTGATAATAAGAGATGATATTCAAGAAAAAATACTATTCTTCGCGTGTTTTCCTATTAATCTATAGCCTCTGGTGCCGTAGCTTTAGTTATTATTGTCATTGCTGATTACAAACCCATGGACTTGTGTTACAGATGTTACATGTATTTATAATCTTTTATATCACATATTTCCTTATGTCTATAATACTAAAATATATAGACATAAAAATAGAAAATAATAGTTCACATTTAAATGACACTATTTAACAAATATTCCTATTAAATATAAATATTCAAAAACAATCTTTATTCAAGTCAACCTCACAATGTCTATCATTGTGTCTGCTTCTATGGCAAAATAATCACCCATTTCGTCACAACCAGTAGAATCATGGCATTGTATTAGGACTGCAAACTGAGTACAATCCTTATCCACTTCACCCCTTTGGGAATTGTGCAGATATACTTACCTTAAAGAACAATTCAAGCTAAATCAAATAAGAGATGTTTGCACTCTATTAACCAGGGGGTTAACCTGGAACAGTATGTTAGGTATGTTACCATATTAATTTTAGAATAAATGAATTGAAAGTCTGAGAAACAGAAAGAAGACATAAAACTATCTATTTGTTTGAATTATTCGTGTAGTATGCATGCTGAATACCTTTGATACACATGAAGGTTTTTTTAACAAATATACAGCTTCCTATGGTGTTATATGTGTTACATTAATTAAGATTATCGTTTAAAATTGGTAATTGTGACAAACATCACTTATAAGCATTTCGTGTAATACTCATCTTTTGCCATCAAAGGAATTAATTTTCTTTGTATGTGTGGCCTGTCAAATAAATTGACTCAGCTATAACTTGAATCCTTAGCATTCTTCAAAAGCAGAAACAGCATGTCAGTGTCATGGGATCAAACACCTGATTAAATATGGGTTTAATGCCATTTCACATATATGCATACAATGAAGTAAGACTCTGGTATATGTCTCTTCCTGTGAAGTGGCAATAGCAATCTTACTGCAACTGCCTCTGCATCCGTGCTAGTCAAATGATAACCTTGCTCTTATTTTGCAAAAGCTATGTCTCTACCGTGTACCTCTAAGAATACTTCAAGATTTCTGACATTGGTCAAACAGAAATTTGATTGGCTGCTTTTTCTTTGCATCATTTGCCATGGAACCTTTCCAGTCCTTTGGTGCTTAAGTCATCAGGTCTTAGATCAAAAGTACTTTGCTGCGCCTAAAGAACTTAAAACGTTTTCTTTAGTTACAATGTTGACTCTTGATGGTTTTGGCAGACAGTCAGAAACAATTTCTGTTACACCTTGAAAATTATCTGGTATATTAGAAATAACATGAAGTTGGACTTTGCTATCAATTATGCTTGCTACTGGTTGTTGTTTGTTGTCAGTACATTGAAGCAAGCCTTAAAAGAATGTAAAACCTTTGATTTCTCAGTTTTTGCAGCCATATCATCAGCTGTTGCATTCAAAGAAGGAAAGTGGACTATGTGTAGAATGAAAAACCAGTAGTTCTATATTTTGCCTTATGGAAGATTTATACAGAGTAAACAAGTTGATAAGGTTACCCCATTGCATGATCCATTGAAAACACTGAAATTGAAAACACTTGCCTCTGACTGTATTATCAAAAAGGATGTCACGACAATGCCTTGCTCATTTATTACGACGAGTTATATATGTTACATCCTTTAATAAGCGCTCTAATCTTAGAAACTTAGTGAATCCTTGAGGTGAAAGGGTCTAATTTACGCCCTGTTCATCCTGCATTTCATTGCTTTACCTGCTGTGATACATCTAGCTCGTTTATCTGAAGGGAAAGAGTTACCTCCTTTTCAGCACCTTAGAAATACTAAGGCTTTAAATAAGTTTTTGAATGCTTGGGGAAAGATAATAAGTGCAGAGACATTATTAGATGAAAATATGTTTGTTGCATGTATGGAAAGGCTACATTTATAAGAGTTAACCAGTTAAGATATGATTCTTTTTTCTCAGAAATATCAAGGTAAATCATTCCAGGTACTCATTGCTTTTAAAGGCATAGTTTCCTCCTTGTAAAGCTTTAGTCTTTCTCCTACTTGCAGAGTGTCACTTGAAACACATATTCAAAAAGAGCCAACTAGTAGGAATTCATATCAGTTTCCGAATGTTCCAAGCCATGAATGGCAACATTGGAAAGTTGATAATGAATCATCAATTTTGAGTGGACTTGTGGTAAAATTGCAATACAGTAAATGATTGAAATATTGTGTGATGATTCTACTAGTTGCAAGGAGGCGGGTGATAATAATTATTACCACAGACCCGGACAACGACAAACGTTTAACATGAGTGTTAAATCGATGAGAATTAGTTTGGACCATTTCATTTATTGTACTCGCTTGTATAAGTGTAAAACTATCTTTTCTATTTGTGGCTCTATATTTAGCATTATATACACAGTATTAAGAAATGTGTCCAAAACGTCATTGATAGCATCTGTAACAAAAGTCCATGGGCTTGATAATCTGAAAGGATTATAATTTCTAGTGTTTTGGCACCAAAGACTTACAAGTACACATTAAATGTCCTGATCTTAGAAACTTGATGACAGCTTGCAGATATATGAGCAAGACAGACTAAGAAAATGTAAAATATCCACACGCTGGTTTAAGCCCTCGAGTAAAATATTTTTACTGACCGTTCCAAGGTGGTACTTCTTTTGTGGATCATTCATGTTATTTCTGTCATGTGTTTGTTATGCTTTCGTGCGCGTCTATTTATTGATGCCTTGTGGTTACCTACGAGGAAAGGGCTGACCTCTTGGCTCTCGTTTGTGATGTCTTATTGTGAGATTGTTACTTTCTTATTGGTATGCTGGGCCAGGTGTGGTATTTGATTGTATCGATTCCAGATCTTTGCCTTCTTTCATGTGTTTTACTTAAACGGTAATAACACAATTTGCTTCTCGGTAAAACCGGGAGTAGGGCTGTGTATAAGACAATATATTTAAAATAGAAAAGCAAACTTGGTTTTTCCTATTCATCAATTGAGTATATGTTTGTAAAAATCTAATAAAACAGTTTTAAACCAAGATATAGTAGTTGTTTAACTAAATGACGATAGCCACATTTATGTCTTTTAAATTATAATTAGGTTCATGTAACGCACATAACACCACAGTTAGTCGTATTAATGCTAAGCAGCTTCCATATGTAGTAAAGACATCCAGTATGCAGACTATAAAAATGTCAATTTATTAGATAATTTGAATGTCTTTTTTCTGTAGCTCAAACATTCAAATGGATACGTCCATTAAGAGGCTATTTGCCCCCCCCCTATGAAGTCAAAAAATAGAAGTTGCTTTTCACAAGTTTCTTCTAATTAGTTTATTAGAACAATAGCCAAAGTGTAAAAGTCTGGTATTGATTCGACAAGTATGGTTGCTATGGTAACAAGAATGGTCCGCAAAAATAGGCTAATGGCCATTTTGGAGCAAATATAAGACATGTAACAGAGGAATTAATATAGAGCACAAGCAAATACCAAATAGATATTTTATTTACAGCACACAATGTATTAAAAGGTTTGTTTGGTATTCGCTTGTGCTGATACCTATTTCTTAAAAAATCGGTCTCCAAAAGCCTTAAATTTGGTACAAAATGGCAATTTCTCTATTTTTAGCCTAATTCGTCCGCCTTTTTTGTTACCATAGCAACGGTAAAAGTAAAATAAAAGCCTGGATATTACACTTTGGTTATTCTTCTAACAAACCAATATCATGAAATTAATGAAACACAACTTTCAGTTTTTGGCTCCAGAGGAGGCCAAATTTGCCCTTTAATGCACGTAGCTCTTTCTTATTCTCAAATTGATATAGTAACAATTGTAACAAGCTGTTAGAGGTTAACGGCCTAACTTACAGAGTGAAAACAGTTTTTATTCAATGCACCTTGAATGGTTATATAAGATGTAATATGTCTGCACAACTCCAAAGAGGATTGGGATGGAGCAGGCCCTTACTTAGCTTTAAAGTCAAAATACTGTTTGATGATTTTACTTATTACGATGATAATGATGACACTGAAGCAGTCACAATGATGGATGTTGTGTATGAAGTAGGCTCAGATGATGATTGATTTTGAATATTTATAAACTGCCCTGTTCAAATGTGAAACAGTTTTCTCTGTTTGTGTCCCTATATGTTTTAGCATTTTACATATTAAGAAATATATGAAAGTAAGTTTATTTATAACATGTGTAACAAATATCTATAGGTTTGATAACATGCACTGAATATAATTTCTTAGGTTCAGGCACCGATGATAATAGATTTATAGGGGAACAGGTAAAATATATTCATTCTTTCAGAAATAGTATCTCTTAAGTAAAGACACTTGCTCACTCGTTATGCCATGTATCATATGTAACGCTCTCTGATCTTTAAAACTTGGTGACAGCTTGCAGATCGATAAGTCTTTATCATACGAGCCAGCCTAAAGTCCGTAAACATGCAAGTATTTTCACAATTTTAGCCCAAACTTTCAAATTACATTTTCTTTATTTGATATAGTAACGCATGTAACAGGCTGTTTCAGACTAACGCCCAAACTAATAGAGAACAAACATTCTTTATTCAATGCAGCTTGAGTTGTACTTCTAGCAGGAATGTGTCTGCAAAATTTCCTCAAGGAGATTAAAACATTTTTAGGCATATCTTACGTAAAGACAATGAGCTTGCCCATTTATTACATCAGGTAACATATGTTACAGCCTCTGATATTAGACATTTTGCAACAAACCTGCAGATTTATGAGTCTTTTCAAAAAGCAAATAAATTCCAAACAATGATAATCATCGACTGCAAATATTTTTAACTATTTTTACTCTAGTTTTAATACCAAATTTTCACATTAAAACTGGGTAGGGTTGTTTAATTGCTAATTCAAAAAAAAAATATTTAAGATAGGGAAAAATACTTTAATTTTCTGTTAGCTAATTGCATAAGCTAGCCTGACATTTTTAAAACATTTTGCAAAACACACAGAGAGATTGTGAATGTAAATGATGTTAGCCACACTTGCAAATTTTAATGGGTTATCTGATTTATGTAACGCAAATGACACCTTAGGAAGCCGCAATTTTGTTCAAATGCCTGTCATACGTAGTTAAGATATCCACTATGCAGACTATATGAATGACTTTTAAAAATAAATATTTAATTCTTTAATTTGTAGCCCAAACTTACAATTTACATTTTCTTAATTTGATAAAGTAACGTATGTTACAGGCTCTTACAGACTAACGCCCAATGCATAGAGTACAAACATTTCTTAAAAGACTCGGCTTTTAATTCTCTACAAGACAGGATATGTCTGCAAAACTCCAAAGAGGGGGAAGCAAACCCATTCTCAGCCATCCGTCTACTGTGCTATTCGTTATGGACAAGTCCAAGATGGTTATGTTGTTGTTGATCAATTGTTTATGTACTCCCCACTGTTTGTGTGTGTGTTTGGTCCTCTGTGTTTGTCTTTGTTTTGGTATGCATTACTGTGTGTCCTTTCCCGTGTTCCAATCATCTTGAAGAGAAAGACTTTGTTTTTATTGTCTCATCCATGTCTTGCCATTTTATATGTTCTGTGGCTCTTCCTCACGGTGCCATGGGTTAGTCTGCAGTGTGTGATAGTGGTATTTCCTGGTCATAATCGATTTTTTTTTACACTTCATCAATAACAAACACATCAAGATAAATTTCATATAATGTATTAGGAAAGAAATTTGACATGATCACAAAGAAGGCCAAATTCAACCAAGCTATATTCATCATTATTTTGAACAATTTTTTGGACCCATATCCCAAATACAATATACACAGTCCCATCCGGTTCTGAAGAATATCTTTATAGGGTTTTTACGCTATGTTAGCACGACGGCCAACTAGGTCATGTGATTTTAAGGTTCTCAATAAAATGTTGATCTCTTATATCATAGGCCTTCAACTTTTTATAGCCAAAATCCAGGGTACACAGCAGTTCAGTGATTTGCAAGTCGGTTGCGTTGAGGGAATTTAAAATGGTCTAATTTGTCGAGTATATAAAAGGCATTCGATCATGCATGTCTGTTTAACAGACATCATACATTGAGCTTAAACTTATTCTGATATTCGCAGTAGCATAAGTTTTCATGCTTGACTATGCCCATTTTCCCTTAGACTGCTTAATAAACTGGGTCGTTTAACTTCAGCTTTGCCATCTAATGTAATCAGTGTGGACAACGCAGTGGAAATTGTCTTCTTAGTGCAGACAATCATATAGAAAAATATACATGTGTACAGCTTTTAAACCCATACTTTTGTTTGTTTTTTGTTTGATTTGATTCTTTACATCCCATCAACAATATTTCAGTTATGAAGGGACGGGTCTTCCTGGGTTGAACCAGTACTAAGCTAGGATTAATGTTCTTGCTTAAGGACACAAGACAGTGACGCTGGTGAGGCTCGAACCCTCGGTCTCGAGTCAAGCACTCTACTGACTGAGCCACTGCACTCCCTTTAAACCCATACTGTAAAATACATTTCCAGTTCAAGATTCCATCAACCAAGAGTAGAAAATTTCAAAAACAGAGCCGTCCCCAGGGGGTTCTTTGATATTTTCATATACACGTAGTCTCGGGTCATTTTTTGCGTCTGAAGTTTTGAATTTCATTATTTTTGTGATTTTCAGAAAAATGATTTTTGGGTATGAAGATTTGTTGGATATTTTGAGGAGTCATCACAAAATTGGACTATATTTAGGGGTCAGTTCTATGCATATCAGGGTCTTTACTTAAGATCAATGTACAGCATGGGGGATATTTATTTTATTTTTCAAATATTATTTTGGGTGCCTGAAATTCGTGATATCTTTGGGGTGAACGGTAGATGCTGGGGCCGGGCCTAAGTATGAAGAAAACATGAGAGTACCCCCCCCCCCCCCTCGGAAACCAAGCTTTTGTTGTGTTTGTTCCGTGTCTGTGCCAGTACATTGCCGTTTTGTACAAGGCGAGCGACTAAATCACAACAACACGGAAGTTTTTCTTATGGCTGCTCCGTAGCTGTACCGGTATAGTACTTAGCTGAGAGTGTTTATTGTTGTGTGTTACTTTAGTATGACCAGAAGCGCAGCGCCACAGCTTAAAGTCTCATCCGATACTGTAACACTCACGTGGAGAAGAGGATCAAACTCGGGACCCCTTGGTATAAGTCGAATACACCACGCCGATTGTTTGTTTGTTGTTGTTGTTGTTGTTTAATGGTTGTGGTCGTGTTCCTTGGCTATAACCAGTTCTGGCCGAGTGGGTTTATGTTTTGTGTTGTTTTATGTCCAGGAGCATCCGAAGGCTCACCGGCAGTTTATTGCGAAAGACTATACTTGTAACACACATTCGCACTGTGTTTAGAACTTATTCGAGAAAAGTATTAATTGAGCCGTGACACGTGATTTCCAACAATGTGGCCTTTTTGACAAGGGTAGACTCAGGCAAGCCTGTGCAGCCTTTTTTTAACCTTAGAAACTCCAAATGATGTTCAGTCAGCAGCTTAACACTCATAGAATATTCAAGCGACAAGCAAAGGCTCTGATCAGACTGTGCGTATGCGCAGGCTGATTTGAGGCTTTGCTGGTTGCACATACCACATTGTTGGAAATCTCATGCACTGGCTCAATTCTTATATCTACGGGTTCAGGGTGGGGAGAAAGACGCCTAGATATCGGTCTGAACCTGCATCATCAGGCTTTGCTCTTGCTGTGTGTATGTAAATGCGAGAAGCGAAGGCTCAGACGAAATGCTTTTTAATAATACATGTATGCTCCTTCGCTGCTCGCATATGCAATTGGTACGATTGTTTAAGTATGGGTCTGATCACCATTGGAAGTTGATAAGTCTCTATGCATGTGCATAATTTGAAACGCAGACCCGAATAAGAAACTTAGTCCGAGTTGTATATGTAACCTATGCTCGAGTATTCGATTATTGTAAGTTGTAAGATCATGTACCTGTACACATCCTGAACTCAACAACCGCTCCCTGCCAAAAATCAAAGTCACGGATATCCGTAGCCTTTACAAAAATGTTCAAGGTGACGGGAAGCCGCTACAATCGAAAACTTCAAGGTCACGGATATCCGTGACTCTCATTTCAAAACTAAGAAAATCGCAAGTTTTTGATACCGAGTAACTCCATATAAATGCCGAGTAACCTGAACAACTCGAAGTTAAGTTGAAGCTAAAGGCAGTATTTTATGCAATCGTTATTGTCCTGTTAGAAAAAATTGAATTTTAACAGCAATATATTGTCATCTTTACCAGCGTCTCCAGCTCCTTCTGACCACATGTTTTCCTTCTCTTCGCTTCAAAATCACCCGGCTATAAACTTTATCTTACGTCATCAGAAGATTGGTTACCGGCACACATTCCAGGAAACTTTTGGTTTTCAAGCACTTAAGATAAGTTGGGAAAACGGAAAAGTAGGTACTCGTTGCAAAGTCGCGGACTTCCGCAACAAAGGCTAGCCGCGGAATTCCGTGTGATCCCTACCTGATCACAGGTAGTAAGTAGTGCTTTTGGATATTTGAACAGGCAAGCCCGACCTTTGTCTTATTGCAAATAGCAAAATGTGATATTTTGAGTGTTCAAGCGGGCTGGTCCGAACACCGTCGCATAGAGAAAAGGTGAGGGAACTTGCCACAAGCTGGCCTGAACCACACAGCATGGCAAATCAGAGTTGGGGTCGATTACATGCAAATGTAATCGATTACAATTACAATTACTTTGAAATTTCATGATTACAGATTACAATTACAATTACTTTTTTTTCAAATGTAATCGATTACAATTACAGATTACATTGCAAAGTAATCATGATTACTTTATGATTACTTATGATTACATTTGAGCAATAAATTAACTGTATTATATTTTAAGACTTAATAGAATGTTATCCTGAAGAAAGGAAAACTTAGCTATGGTTCTCAATTCTACTTACAGAGCTACAAGTTTTACAATACAAAATAAAGAACAAAACAACAGTATTCAAAATTCCCTTATTACTCTAAATATAAGAAGCATGGATACACATTTGATCATCTCATTTATCTTATATGTATTTGCAAGATATCCCTGGTACAGTCAAAATAGCCATATTTGGCTGATTTAAGTTCAGTAAGGGATACTAGCCTTTGTTGGTATTGCATTTGTTTTACTGATACTAAGCTAGATAATAGTCAGTGAAGATCCTGATCAGACTGAACAATTGCACTTTCTGATCAAAGTTTCTAAACTAGACCTACGTCCCATAATATAACATTAAGTCATACCATTAAAGCATATACTGAATGAGGTATGGGCTATTTTAATTTGATGCATACTTTAAAAAGAATTTTGGATTTTATCCCTATTTTATCATATTCAGAGAATATGTCCTCCTGATGTAAATTAGTCCAGCTTCCATTATTACCTAACATTTTGGATATTCTTTAATTTCATTTAAATTAATCCTGATAATTGGAACACATTTATTATGTTTCATGTAGGTCTATAAAAAGAATGACAAAATATGTAGAATCGGATCTTCTGCAGACATAACCAAAAATACAAAATGAATAATTCCATACTTATTGTATTCATATGTATGGGATGATCCATCTAAATGGAAAGGGTTACTAACTGTTGGACACTCTGATAGCATTAATGAAAGAATTTCTTGAAAAAACCAGCAGACCACTAAAAGTGTTAGAGGAGATGAAAAATATTATGTACTTATACTGTTGGGATATCAGTCAATTCATGACAAATATGAGCCAGCTCATGAGATGTTTATACTTATAGCATATACATAAAGTCATCCTTTATACATGCATGCACAGCTTTCCAGTGGGGTTAGAAGTAAATTTTGGCTGAATCCTTAATCTATGCTGCTTCTTCATGTGTGTAAGCAGTGATGGCTTTGATGAGATTGCACTTTTGTGCAGGCTTAACTAAGCATTCAATGCTCTGCAGATGAGGGCTCATATAGTTATTATGGATCAGTCTAGAGGTAAACTCGGCAGCAGATCTATTTTTGGTAGCATATTCACATTCCTTGTTTCAAACATCCATTATTTGATCTATTGCTGGTATCTGTCAATGTAGAACTTACAAATTTTTTTAACCAGTTTCAATTTTTTTTGTAAAAAAGCAAAAGTAATCATAAAGTAATCGTAAAGTAATCATGATTACAGGCTATTTTGCAATGTAATCGATTACATTTAGATTACTTGTAATCATAAAAATCCACGATTACAGATTACTTTATGATTACTGAAAAAAGTAATCGATTACAAGTAATCATGATTACAGATTACGATTACCCCATGTGGCAAATACTATATTGTGATGTTGATCATGATGTATGATTGAACAATGAACAGGGACTATAGAAAGGTAGGGATCTTTGAACAGGCTGGCTAGATCCTCACCTCATTGCAGATAGTAAAATGTGATGTTTTAATGTGTTTGCAAAGGCTTGGAAGAACCTAAACTAACTACCCACCTGTCAATCATACTCTACCTTACCAGTTTTTTGACTTGGGTACGAGTTGACAAAAGGTCAGATTCGAGATGACTAAAAATGGATACGAGTTAACTAAGGTACACGGTGACTAGAAACCGCTGCGTCCCCACACCCGTTTCCTTTTCGTGTAAAGGCTATTAAATCATTTGAACATCATTCTGTTACGGTCGTTCCGGAGCAACCTCAGGGTTTGACATAAGCAGATGCTAAATTCCGGTTGTAATTGATGCGGGTAAGCCGTGTCTACCAGCAGTGAGCTCGCTTGGCAAGTAAAATTTTCGGTCTGATATCAGTGAATTCTGTAGTTTTAGGTCTTTACCAGGGCTTTTTTAAGCGCTGGTCCATTGATTCGCAGCCCACCGTGAAATGTAATGCTTTCTATCAAGTCACTCTGCTAAATGAGGGTGTCAATGGGGTTTACTGATTAGGAATTACGGCCCTAAAATTTAACGGTTAGCAATTTTTTAGGGTTAATTTTACCGAAAAGCAGAATGAGAGCAGTGATTTTTTACCTTGGCATCCTGCATCTTTTGCGCATAATGTTGTCTTTGTGATGCAAAGTTTAAATTTCAGTGAGTCCCAGGATGCAATGGTATTGCAGACTTGTCATGAAAAATAGTGTTCTGGACTCATAAGTTTGCAGTTGGACTCATTGATATGGGAAACAGGGAGTCCCAGGACCCTTAAGCCCAAAATTGTAAATTAATCACTGTGATGGGTGCTATTGATTAGCGAATACGGCCTAAAATATAATGATGAGCGATTTTGGCGCGAAAAAATTAACAAATGGCATAATGACACGTTTTAACAGTTAGCGAATAGGATGGAAAAAGTTATTCCACTTAGTTTTTACAGTAAACCTTTACTGATTACTGACTTTTGGGGCTAATTTTACCGAATACTGTTTTAGAATAAGATCGGAAAATATTAGGTGCAATTATTTTCTCTCACTCCAAGAATTTAAATGCGTTTTTGAGTGAAAAAATGCGAGAATATTGCAGAATCCCACCAGATTATGATCCCTGTTTCCTAATAGCAAGGATTCAGGCCTCTGAACGGATTCCACGACTGTGGTGGTGTTATCGGTCAGTGGAGGGGTAAAAGCTGGTATGCACGGCTATTTATTTGTGTTACTTATTAGGAAATTCTCTTGCGTTTTGCTATGCTAACGTATCAATTTTAATTGCCTTTTTTATATTTCAATTAGGTAAATACTGAAATACGCTAACTAATTAACTTAAAGTACTGTGGAAACACCGAGTTTAAGCTATGGGGTTCCAAAACGACCATGATCTCCATGCAAATGTTTAAACTGAAGTCAATAAAGTAATAACAATAATTTGCTTATCAATATCTGTTAATAGGATTGTGTCCTGCTACAGTTTGCTTATCAGGATCTATGCTTATCTCTAAGATAACTAACTTTGTTATAATTTCAGGTAATAAGGCGTGATGGCAGATACACTTAAGTTTGGTCCGGAATGGTAAGTTTTATTCTCAAGTGATTAAACCTTTCAAGTTAGGAAATCAGAAACCCCTTAGCGGGTACCGTCAAACCTGCTGTTATGGTCACCTCTGTTAAGCGTGACCCTTCTTTAAATGCCTTACCGTAAACAGTAGGTGGGTATAAATTGCTGTAGCGAAGTAATAAAAATGCTGTACTCTACAGGCTAACTCAACAATTGATTGTTAGAAAGAACTTCTCTGTTTAAAGTACAAAATTATAAAATATTCGTCAGACAAACAATAAGTATGCAAGGTTTTTTCTTCACTGTAAATTCAGTTATAGAAGCTTTAAATTTTACTGACAATTTATAATGGGCTTTATTTTACACAAATGTGTTCTTGTCATGCATACTTGACTTCCTTGACTTCCTTATTGTATGATGTCACACAACATGACAACAAAAATTGCCGACTTTACCAATAAGCAAGTCAATTTTCTTCTAACATAGTGGATGAAGACGTTTTGAGCAAAGTTGCCAACTTTTAATAGAAACCTATTGTTTTGAATATATAACACTCACTACTTAGTGTTGTGTAGCGTATTGATGGGGGAAATCAGTGCCATTGACCATGTAAAAGTTTCGGAGACCTTCTTTTAAGTTTGAGGGATTACTAATAGGTTATAAATCGAAATTCAAGGGCGGATTATCGATAAGCATTTTGGCGTCGATTAGCCAGCCCTATTAATTACTCTTTGCCGTAGTTACTACACAAGAAAGGAAAAATGGATGGAAACAAACAATAGCTTTTGATAAACGGTAAATCTTTTATTAGTTCGTACACTCGAATAGTTCGTACACCATAAATTATTCCATGGTGGTCGGACCAAAATGTCATGTATTAGTTCGTACAGTGGTTATTTTTCCGATTTGTAATTTTAATAGTTCGTACACAATGGGTTTTTCCTTCATTTTGGTACCTACATGGCTTTTAACCAGTGTGCCTGTCTTTCCTACCGTCGAACACGCCAGTTTACAAATATATCAGCAGAGCCTGTCAGTGCGAAACGTGCATTCAGCATTGATGCATACCAAACTTTTATTCCCTGGTAAACGCTCTTGGTTCAATGAACGTCGGACTGATGCAAATTTGCACACCTTTGTCGCCATCATTGCAGATATTTCGTCCAGTCATGACAAAAATCAAATACATGTTACACAACAACGCGCGTGTGCACATTGATTGTGAACGTGTCTGACTGTGATCAATGATCATTGAGCCTTTCCATCAATATTCTCGAAAAGGGAATCTAAGCACGTTAATCCTTTTATTTTAGTGTTATTTCCTCCTGGCAACTTTTAAATCAAGAGAACGCACGCGTGTTTGTGACATGGAGAACGTCTACGCAATGCCCATGTAACTATTTTTTAATCACATGATCCGAGCATGATGAAACCATACGGGCTGGTGCTTATCACTAATGCGATCAGCGAAGGCTTAGTAGAACCTGCGCTTTTTTGCAATCTTGTCAGGGTCACGATGCTCACTAACTTAAAGGTTTTAGATGGATGAAGACTAAGGCCCAAACAATCTAGACATCTACGTACTCCCACTAATAAGCTGTGCTTTAAATATGCGAACATCAATTTTATACAAGTTTGACGGTTTTCTAAGTTCACCAGAACGCGCACACAATAAGGGAAATAAAATAAGTCTAAACTGGCAAAGACCGACACTGCATAATGAGCCTTGCGCGGCGTCCTCATGAAACTGTATTATGGGACTAAAAGATTGAACACATTAAATGATTCCAGTGGATCATCACACATACACACAAACCAAGATGTAAATTGATTTTTGCATGCTTCTGCATCATGCTTTACATTGGGCCGTCAACGAAACGATTCTGTTCACGAGATTATGTTTTACCTCTCGCACATGCGGCCAGCGAAGGCTCAGAGGAGTCTGCACATCCGCTCAGTCTTGCCAGGGGCATAACCTCTCACATACACAATGAAGGTGCTTGTCTTAGTCCCACTAGGTGGCTGTGTATAATACACCAATGAACATCGCAACAATTGTTTGCTTTGAGATAAAAAAAATGTTCAAAAAAGCGTCTTGTTTTATGACTAAATATATACTTAAATTTACGTTATAATTTAAAACTTAATTCCACACAATTTGGCATTTGAACAGCTTTGAGGTGATCGCGACGACTTATCAGGTTTAGCTTTATTTACCCCATTCCGTATGTACCTTATTGCTGTTGCATGCAAACAACAAAGGTGCAGATCAAACTGCGCATCCGCGCAGTCAGTTAGCTCTAGAAAGTATGATAGCTAAGCCTGCTACTCTAACGGGGGCGGGGGAGGGGGGATTGCTTCTCGAGGGAAGTTCGTACCAGTTTTTTCTTCTTGGAAATAAATGATAAATTGTAATTTTCCAGGGGCTGGTCCGCGGTCCCTCCCCCCCCCCCCCCCCCCCCCCCCCCCCCATCAAAGTTTCAAACAGTTTGAATTTACACAAGTACGACATGCCAGGGACTTTCTATACCAGAGAGTCCTTGGACATATGTATTGCCGGGTCTGGTCAATATTCACAAACCGTCTGCTAATTACATCAGCTGACGTCAAAGGCTAAGACAGCATGATCCTTTTTAAGATCAAAGAGACCGCTCACTTCAATTCCGGCCACGTGTTGTTTTAAGATTTGGGGTCGCACGTGGTGGCCTTGACACAAGAAAGTGTATGTGACACATTTAGCTAAGCCGTGTGCCTGTTTGTAGGACATGATAACAGTGACCTAGATCGGAATTCGGCAGCGTATGAACACATGGGCGGATCCAGAGGGGGGACAGGGGGTCTGGACCCCCCTGAAAAATCACAAAAATATAGTTTTATAGCAATACTGGGCCGATTCCCCTAAAAAGTACAAGGCTACCAAGCCAGCATTCAATGTTGGGCCATCATCGGCACGCCAGCGAAATGCCGCATATTGTGGTATTTGGATCCTCTCTCCTCTCATTAACTAAATAAAAAAAAAAGGTTGTCAAAGTTAGGCCCCTTCTGGCAAAACTTTCTGGATCCGCCCATGGAACAGGGTCGCCACTGTTTTTCTTACAGAATCATGGTCTATCAAAATTTAAATAAAAATGAAAAATGCCACCCAACGAAATAAGCTGTCAGATCTCTGCTGTTTACGGCCAGCTACACGAGAGTATGGCAAAGCCAAGTGCACATTAATTCTTTAAACCTAAGTTTGAACTTCAAACCTAGGTTTGAAAATCTTAAACCTAGGTTTAAAAACTTTAAACCTTGGTTTGAAAGAAAAAGTGCACATTAATTCTTTAAACCAGGGTTTGAAGTTTCAAACAGGGGTTTTACCTAGCCAAATGCACATTAATTCTTTAAACCTACGTTTAAACTTTAAATCTAGGTTTGAAAATCTTAAACCTAGGTTTGAAAGAAAAAGTGCACATTTAATTCTTCAAACCCTGGTTTGAAGTTTCAAACAGGGGTTTCCGCCAGCCAAATGCACATTAATTCTTTAAACCCTAGTTTGAACTTCAAACCTAGGTTTGAAATTCTTAAACCCCAGTTTAAAGAATAAACCAATTAAAACCTTCAAATTCGATGATAGGTTTTCATTGGTTCTGCCAATAAGCCCCGCCCCTTTGACACGCCTTCTTACCGCGGATTAATTGCTATTACTCCGCAACAGAGGCAACGAATAGGCTAACAGGGTCGAAATTTACCAAACTGGGCCAAAATGAACCACGAATAAAACCACTACTGTGTTTCCAGGTTTAAAGTGATAGTGACCCACGTTTTTTTGCCAGTTATTTTTAATGGTGATTTTAATTGAAACATAACTAGAGAAATGAATTAAGATATAGACCATGTAATTAAAATTTATTTTTCTTACATAAATAGGCTGAGATTAGATGGAATTTTTGCGTGTATTTCCTGCTCCTCTTCTCGGACCCAATAAACACGGACTGGTTACTTACATACAGGTAAATGTATATATTGGAAATACGTTGTCGTGGCTCAACGGTGGCTTAGCTTTCAAAATTGACGTATGTTGAAGATGAAATAATCATATCTCCGTTATTTCTCTGCATATCCTTGAATTTTCTTCAAAAAGCAATGGTTCAATAAATTATCTTTAAAACTGTATTGTTATATTTATTGAAAGTTTATCCGTCTTTATGAACATCAGCAAGAAATCTAGATACCCTTTAGCTATTTTCGGCACTTTTAGCTGAAAATCGTCAGAAATCAACATAAAAAGATGAGAAAACTTCAAATCTTTTTACTGTAACTCGTAATATTTCAGCTTCGCATACCGGGAGTAACCTCTTATAATCTTGTGTATGTTCAGAATTAATTTTATTGGCTGTAGTATTTCGAAATAGAGCCAGAATAAAGCCTCGACAACATAACTTTGTATTTCCGTCAGTGACCAGTCCGTTTATACTGGGTCCGAGTCCTCTTTGAATTAGTCCCCAAGTGAACCTAACGATATAAATATGGCTTATAAGTTCAGCTCAGTGGAGGTATTTCGTAGGCGCACAGATAAGAGTGCGTAACAGAAAAATGTTTTTTTTCCTATTTCTCAACCATATGTTGTGGGTACTCGAAGCAACTGTCTCGATGAGACGTTTCTTTTGAGCACACATAACATATGTTTAAACTGATGAACACAATCGCAATTTTCACGCTAAAATGGCCTAACTGACCCAAGCTTCGTGCATTAAGCTATGATTCACCGCTTATACCGACTTATAACTTACACGAACATTCAAATTTTTTTATGTCAAATCTATAAATAAATCCAATATTCAGAATTTGAATGTCGAAAATAGAATATCAAACTAAATCTGACGTTCGAATTTGAAATATCAAATATAAAAGTCAATCAACATTTTATTTTTGAATCTCTAATAGCAAACTCATTCCAGCGTTCGAATTTTTAATGTCAAATAGCTTTTATCAAATTCTATCCAAAATTCTATAAAAACGTTGCTTGTTTGTTGTTGTTTTTTTTAAGTTTTTACACGAACTTTTATTTTATAAATTTCGTATAATTTCTATTTCCCGTATGAAAACTTCAATGTTCAGACGAACGGACAGACAGCTGAAAACAATATTTTTCCGAACATTATTTTGTCCAATGATTGCAGTCAAATACGCAATTTGAGGAGAACAGTTTTTTTTTTCATTTCTGTATAATTTCTATTTCCTGTATAACAAATATTTTGTCAAATTCGCGTCAAGGGCCGCGCCCACGAGACGCAAAAGACATACCAATTGTGAATTGATTAAAAAGGATTTTCAGTAACCAATGAAATTGCACTGTCGAACAGGATTACTTTAATAGCTCCGCCCAACTAAATGTAATACCATGAATAATAACAAACCGAAAAAACTATTAAAGAAGAGGCAATAAAAAAGTAGTGACACATTGACGTTATACCGCTAATGTGAACAATGTAGACCAAGATCAGAGCCCGCATCATCTAGTCAAAAATTATTATAAATGCTCACCTGCTACAAAACTAATGCATCTTAAAAGGTCATCTGCTGAATCTGTCTGCTCACGGACCCTGCTGCATACATTTGCTTTCAGCAGGCAGACTAGCAGTGCAAATTCTGATCAGACTGTTCCTTAGCAATTAGAAATTTGAGTTGATATAAAATATTCGATATTAAAATACAAATGTTGGATTAAGTTCGAGAAAATAAAATTTAAATGTTTGATTGAACATGATAGTTGTTATTCGTGGTTTATTAAATTTGAATATTGGCTTCAGTTTGATTTTCGATATATATGAGATTGAAAATTTGAATGTTGGATTGAGTTCAAAATTCGAACCCGGGAAGGAGTTTGATATTAGAGATTCAAAAATAAAATGTTGATTGACTTTTATATTCGGTATTTTAAATTCGAACGTCAGATTTAATTTGATATTTTATTTTGCGAGATTCAAAATTTGAATATAGATTTATTTTTATATTAGACATAAAAATTTGAATGTTCGTGTAAGTTTATAAGTCGGTATAAGCGGTGAATCATAGCTTAATGCATCTCACCGGCGTCACTGCGTTGTTGTCCTTGAGCAAGACACATTTATCCTAGCTTAGTACTGGTTCAACCCAGGAAGACCAGTCCCGCATAACTGAAAGATTGTTGAGTGGATGTAAAGAATCAAATCAAACAAACAAACAATAGCTTAATGCACGAAGGTTGGGTCAGTTAAGCAATTTTTAGCGTGAAATTGGGATTGTGTTTATCAGTTTAACATATGCTGTGTGTGCTCAAAAGAAACGTCTCATCGAGACGGTTGCTTTGAGTACCCACAACATTATGTTTGAGAAATAGGAAAAAAACATTTTTCTGCTACACACCTGACGAATTACCTCCACTGAGCTGAACTTATAAGCCATATTTATATCGTAAGGTTCACTTGGGGCTAATTCAAAGAGGAGCAGCAAATACACGCCAAAATTCCATCTAATCTCAGCTTATTTATGTGAGAAAAATAAATTGTAATTACGTGGTCTATATCTTAATTCCCGCGGTAAGAAGGTGTGTCAAAGGGGCGGGGCTTATTTGCAGAACCAATGAAAACCTATCGTCGAATTTGAAGGTTTTTATTGGTTTATTCTTTAATCTGGGATTAGAGATTTTCAAACCTAGGTTTGAAGTTCAAACTAGGGTTTAAAGAATTAATGTGCATTTGGCTGGCTGAAACCCCTGTTTGAAACACCAAACCAGGGTTTGAAGAATTAATGTGCACTTTTTCTTTCAAACCTAGGTTTAAGATTTTCAAACCTTGGTTTAAAGTTTAAACGTAGGTTTAAAGAATTAATGTGCATTTGGCCAGCTAAAACCCCTGTTTGAAACTTCAAACCCTGGTTTAAAGAATTAATGTGCACTTTTTCTTTCAAACCAAGGTTTAAAGTTTTTAAAACCAAGGTTTAAGATTTTCAAACCTAGGTTTGAAGTTCAAACTTAGGTTTAAAGAATTAATGTGCATTTGGCCAGCTAAAACCCCTGTTTGAAACTTCAAACCCTGGTTTAAAGAATTAATGTGCATTTTTTCTTTCTTTAAACCTAAGTTAAAGATTTTCAAACCTAGGTTTGAAGTTTAAACTTAGGTTTAAAGAATTAATGTGCACTTGGCTTGCCATACGAGAGTGCAAAGACTAGCATGTGCTCAACGAGAATTTTCAGCGTAAAGTTGTAAATATTTTCTTATCCATATTTTTAGCATATGTTTTGGGTGCTCAAAAGAACCGTCTCAATGAGACGGTTCTTTTGAGTACCCACAACATATGTTTTGGTTGAGAAATAGGAAAATTATTTTTCTGTTACACTCTCTTACCTAAAGGCCTGGTGCATCCAACACTGTTTTTGGCTGTTAAAAAGTCAGTATGATAGATCCCCTGCAAAATCCAATTTTCACTGTAACCGAGCCTCAAAACACGAAAGACAGGTTTTCTCCCTGGTCAAGCGACCATAGATGACGAAGTGCGAGAATCATGTTCAACATTGATTGCCATTATCATAATCTTAGAATGCTAACGCGAGCAAGCTGGTCGCCACAAGAATACATGAATATGTATAAATGGAATACTGCGTCACGATGAAGACTCGAACCAACCTATACTGAAATATAGGTGTTCATACAAAGCCTTTAAATGGAGTAAGCATTCGCAAAAACGTAAGTTGTGGGTCTTTTTACAATACAGAGACAGGGAAATGTACTACTCTCATGAATTTTCACATTTTTAGAAGTTATTTTTACATTCAGAACGCGCACTGCACATCAAGAAAAAATCAAACCAAGATGAGTGCATACGTACGTCTAACCTGCCGGACTTAATGTACGCACACATCATTAAATATAGTCTTGTCTACTTCTGGGTGACTTTTTCGAGGGTTCTAAGAATAATGACCCAAAACAAAAGCTGCGATAAACGTCAGCTTTACGTTGTAATGCTAGCCGTCGGTAGTGAACAGATGTTATGAATTGTCATCTCGGACCAGTACTGGGTCGGAGTTGTCGTAGAACGAGTTTAACCATAAAGTTTAGCCGGGAATATCGCACGTTGTATGTGAGTCTAATATAGAGGAAAACAAGTTGGTTGAAACGGCACAGTAGGTGATTATTGCGACTTTATGTTTGGTTGTTTATTTTCAAATTAAGAATATTAGTTTCATTGAAAATACTAATCAGACATTCAATCAAAAGGATAAACCAAAATTCCTCCCTCTTGGGCAATTTTCGCCCGTTTTATCAATCTTCAGAATTCCATTTTATTAATTCGTACAGTGCCGTTTTTCAGGAAAATAATTTTTATTAGTTCGTACACAGAGAGAAATAATTATTTTTTGCTGTACGAACTAATACAAGATTTACCGTAAGAATGTTTTTTTGAAGTAACAAACTAATCATTTTTGGATTGTCATACTCCTGAATAAATCCATTCTCTTCATACTTAGTAGCACAGACATTTGAATACAGCATATTAAAGAAACATTTGCTTATTGAAAAATCAAGTTTGCAGGGACCAAGCTGACCCAGAATTTTAGGGAGAAGTGACTTCTCCCTGCAGGAAAATTAGGGAGAAGTGACAGTCAGATAGGGAGAAGTTATTGCGCAAAATTACGGCATTTTCTGTCAATTTAGAAGCAAATTCGCCATTACAAATACTATTGCCATTTAATAGAAAGAGAAACACTATGCAGTGGTAGTAGATTGTCTGAAAATGTCACCACAGCTTGCATTTGTGTGGTGACAGAATGAAAATGAGTCTCCCTAAAAAAAAAAAAAAAAAAATTTTTTTTTTTTTTTTTTTTAGGGAGACTCCCGCTTCTCCCTGGGTCCAATTTAGGGCGAAATTTCGGCCCCTAGGGCGACTATTTCGCCCTAGTCGCCCCCTAGCTTGATCCCTGAGTTTGTATATACCATGCATCGCCAATTAAGATCTGTAAATCAAGCCAAAACTGTTGACTAACATGAGTATTCTCATTCATGACGGTCATCTAAGATGAACCCCTATCAAGCAAGCACCTGTCTTAAAGCTGCATAGTCTGTAACTTTTGATCTTCTAATTTTAGAAATAAAATCTCTATTTTTCAAGAATACAGTAAAATTACTCAAATTCAGGTAAACATTTTACCATTTTCGCAAGTCTTAACAAATTATCACCATCAAAACAACAGCATTTATGTTAAAATCAACTGTCATAGAATTATTGGAGGGACGTAAATAATTACAAACAAGAGAAAAAACACATGTTTTTATTAGATAATTCACTTTCCCATGCAGTTTTCAGCTGTACTGAACATATTTATTGTGAAAACATAACTTAATTCTATTTTTACAAATGATTTAAAAAGAAAAGATTTTTTTGGAAAAATGTTCATAGTTACAGACCTAGTCTCTTTAAGAGAGCAATTTTGGATTATCCCTTGATTGCTTGTTTAAGACCGATTTGACTGTACTTTGGTAAACAGTGAAGACCCAGATGAAACACGGCTTAATTTATTTTATAAAAAAAATCTAATTCTCTGGGGAAAAACAAAAACCCTTCTCTTTTAGGTATGTGCAGGTATGAATTTTAGCTCCCTTTGAGCCAGAAACTAAAAGATGAGTTTTGGTGTATGTTGCAGACCTTTAGTTACATGTAAGAGTGCATACCAAAATTTTTTTTTCTTATTTCTCAACCAAAACATATGTTGTGGGTACTCAAAAGAACCGTCTCAGTAAGACGGTTCTTTTGAGCACCCAAAACACTTGTTAAAACTGATGAGTAAGAAAAATTTAAATTTTTACGCTCAAAAATTGTATTTATCTAAACCTGTGTGTTGGCTTTTCAATGATAGGGTTCTTTTGAGCAGCCAGTACAAATGTCAAAATTCACATTTTTACAATTAAATTTTTGCTTATCTGGTATCTAAGACTATGTAAACACTAGTAGCCTTGTTTGTCCTCTGCTGATAACCTTTGCAAACAGTTTGAAATCAGACCAGGCCTAAGCCGCCTAAGAGTATGTTGGTCTTAATATGATTCAAAATGCTTGATACTCTGGTGGCATTCGTGAAAGATTCTTTTCAATAAAAGTTGATTTTGAAAAATGTATGACGACCATATTAAAGTATGCAAAATTACCTAGTCCTAGCATACACAAAGGTGAAAGTTTTCAGGATTAATCCTGAATTCAGGATTTTGAGGCTGACTTTCCAGAAAGTCAGCCTCAAAATGCTGAATGAGGCAGATAATAGTAGCTTCTCTGATTAGTTTTTAGATAATCTAAACTCAATTGATCACTTAAACTGGAAATTATTCCTTTTTGTAGGTATTCTGCAAGTTTTAAAAGGACCTCGGACAGTTTCCTATTCAATCTGCCCAAATTTTGACAGCCTGTGACAAGGATAATGCATAACTGACAACTATAGTTTGTGCTTAAATCAAACCCTTACATTTAGTGCAGCTAGCAAAATAAAAAATATCTTGAAAATATTGCATAATTATGTCAGGACTCTAGGGTTTAGGGGGTGGGGTATTTTTGTGACCAAATTTTATTTCACAGAAAGTCAAACTTTCGTCGAGTATACACCTAAATACGTGTAAATATTATGTTTGCGGCATAAAACTTGAGACGAAAGAGATGCGTTTGCATAAAATTCGGGTTAAGAAGATTTCATTGTTTCATCTAAAGAAGTGTGCGGTCAATTACTTTTAACTATTATCTGTTATGTTCCAAGTCAATTAGTTTGACTTGTGCATTCTGCATACTGTATAAATCAAAGTCTAGATAAACACAGTTTTTGAGCATAAAATCGTTAATATTTTTGTACACATCAGATTTAACCTACAATTTTGTGCTTAGAAGAACCATCTCATTGAGACACAGGGTTCGCGCTACCGATCGCCATTGTCGCAAAATGCGAAGAAATAATAAATTTGGCGCAAAAAAAATAATTTGGCGACAACTATTGGCGAAAGAAAAATCGCAAGTATATTTTTTGTCTGGCGTCGGAATCGTCACCTCCGGCTACAAGTCATTGCCTCGTGCCGCTTAATGGTCATCAATGTGTATCTTAATTGTCAATTAACACCCCAATTATCGACCACACAATTCAGTAGCTGATCGAGTCAAACCTGGACACACGCTGATAACCTCGGACCCAGTATAAATGTTTATAACCTTCGGCGATCGGCACACACTTTTAACAGCTGCTACCGGTAATAGTCATAATTACAGACTATAATATACACGGTGCCATGCTGTGCATGAAATAAACTGCACCATCATCGTGACATCTTTGCTTTTTGTGGTCAATGATAATAGTCATTACATAGCTTTCTGAATTCGTAACTTTAAACATGTTGAAAAGACCGCTACATCGACGTCCACGAAGAAGAAAAAATCAAGTGTCACTTGCAAGCTCACTTTCCACTCGTAAGAAGATAGATATATTGCTTCGAGCTTTCCATCAAGCTTTGTGAGAAAGGAGAAAGATTTGCATGGTGTTCACTGTGCCATTCTTTCATCTGACGGCATCACTCACTAGACAGTACCAGGCATGCGAAAGGATCCGTGCATCTGGCAAAGGCCGACAGTAGCATTGCTTCTCTTTTCAAGACAGCAACTGCACACGCTGTTCAAAGTGCTTTTCTCGACAGTTTCAGACATCTGAACCTATCATTTCTAAACAGAAACCTTTTTATTTAAAAGGTAGATGATGTTATGGCTCACTTGATTTAAATTTGTTTTGTCAGAAAAAATCGGGCCTGTATTCCGAGGTTAAAATTATGCAATTTAGCTCTCCCCTAATATTTTTGAATTAGCTCCCTTGTTACAATATTTAGCAAACTACTTTGGCGAGGCAGTTATTCGTTCTATTTAACATGTAATTTCTCAATTTAAACATTTTAATCAAAGTATTATATGATCTTTTATAATTTTATATTCAAGCGACAATAACATTGATTGCAAACTTTTAATCACTAAAATCAAATACCAAAAAAATCGAGAGAAAAAAGTCAAATTATTTTAGAATTAGCGTCATACATATATTAGCAATTATATTTAATCCAATGAAGTGTAATCTAATAACCTGTCTAACGTTCAGGTGTTCAAACCTGAATGAAACTCTATGGAAAGATTGACAATTACATCGAAAGTCTGATCATTATCATCCCTGTGTATTTTTTTTGTTAGACACTTAAACGTACAATGTTGGTTAATCCTATTTATTCTGAATACTTGCAAACAGGTACTTTGGCAAGCAGTGAATACCCAAACAGCATTTCATCAGTGTTTGCTCTGTTTGTTAAGAAAAATCAACAATCTCCAGGTACAAATATACATAAATTTAAAGACTGTCAACCGCTTTAAATACAAAATGGACTATTCCTTAGTTGTTTTATCAATGTGTGTACAATAATTCACCAGAATTAAGGGGGTTAAAGACAGAAGACATTTTTTGCGAAAAATGCCCCCAAACCTGGCTCTTTTTGGGCGACAAATGGCCAAAATCTGGCTCTAAGTTCGAGAAAATGGCACAAAAAAAATCTGATTGGCGAAAATGGTGGCGAAAGAAAAATAAATCCTAGCGCAAACCCTGAGACAGTTCTTCTGAGTACACGAAACATGTTTTGGTTGAGAAATGAGACAATTAATTACTTTGTAAGCACTCATAACTAAAGCCCTGATACATGCCGTTGCAAATTGATATTTACCTACAGGTTTTTACAAAATAAGTTTCTAATAAGTTTTTATAATAAAGTGTTTTTGCGCGTTTCGACAGCGTTCCCCCATGACCAATCATGCCGTTTTTATATGATGTGTAAAATGTAAAACTACAACTGCATTCAAAAGGATTAGTTTGGTCACGGGGGGAAAGCACTTCAGTAAAACGTTTTCTATTTTCTATATGTTGAGAGCGCAGTGGCTCAGTGGTAGAGTCTTGACTCGAGACCGAAGGGCCGCGGGTTCGAGCCTCACCGGCGTCACTGCGTTGTGGTCCATGAGCAAGACACATTTTATCCTAGCTAAGTAGTGGTTTAACCCAGGAAGAACCGTCCCTATATAACTGAAAGATTGTTGATGGGGCGTAAAGAATCAAACAAAAATCAAAAATTCTATATGTTGAACAGCAAAAACAGAGTTTTCAACCCATATTTTTCAGTTGGTACTTGTCCAATAAGAAAACTGCATTTGTGGATAAGTCAAGGGTTGAACCTACTATCTTTTTCATAGAAAAAATATAATTTTCTTTGAAACTTTTATCTGTCCATTTTTATTGGCAATCCTTCATTATGACTGTCCGAGGTCCTTTGAATTTCTAAAGTTTAGGATTTTGGAATTTTTTGAACTTTCAAGATGGAATATATACTCAACAAAAAAAGTTAAGGAAATTGTGTTTGAGGGGCTATAACAAAATATCTAAAACATTTAAATACTTTTGAATTTCACAATAGTATAATGTGACCATTTTTCTTTATAATGACGCTTTATCTGGGTCTGTAGCGCTCACAGCAATTTAGAAAATCAATGTCAAACTTGACTGGTCTTCACTCCATTTTTCGCAAAAATTCAATTCACGGAGCAAACATAGGTTTTCGTGCATTAACGTTCGCCAGGTCCCTCGGGAGATAGAGATGTAAAAAACCTAGGACAACAGCTCTGGTGGGGACACTTGATCAGTCAATTGTACATGAATGAGATGTTGAGGTCTGTTGTCCTGCCTTTTGTGCGAAAACCAGTGACAGTACCAGGCCAAGGATGACAATGCCAGAACACACCTCACTAGAATCAGCAAAAACAATGTTGTGCGCATTGACTGGTCAGTTCGCTCATCAGACATGTCTACAATTTTAACATGTTTATGACATTTTTGGACAGAGGGTCCAACGTATAATAATGGCATCAAGAAACTCCCAGCCCCTCGATACAGTGTTGCAGGAGATATCGATGCTGATCCCTCAGCACCAAATCACAATAATTATTCAGAGTTTGCGAAACCGGTGCTAGTCCTAATTTGTCACTGACTGGGGACACACTCGTTACTGAAGGCATTCTCATCTTCGAAATGTGCTATTTAAGGCTATCAAGTTAATTTCATGTGACATTCAAAGGAATTGCATTTCAAGTTTTGAAAACTTACATGTTATGCTTGTGTTTATGGGGGAATACTCTGTAGACAATTTTGCGAAAAATGACTTTGACCCCTGGGTTACTTGATACTGTGTCACAACAAAGGTATTGGTGCTAACAACTTAAAGTAAACATGTTTTTCAACCGACGACATGTATCTAAACAAATAAATAAAAAATGAATAATAGTTTGCTTTGGTGTTCTTATGCTGCATGGTTTTCTGAGATTTCCTTAACTTTTTTTGTTGAGTATATTTATGTGAATAGTTTGCATTGATTAGTATGATTACATGTATAAGGCTTAATACCTGTATTGCTGTAGTTCTGAGAAGCAAGCCTTAAGATGGGCCGGGCCGCTTAGCACAGTCGGTAACATGTCTGACTGCAGATACGATCTTGGCCCGGTCCCTTACTTTCGTGGAGATTGATCATGAAATAATTTTACGGCCATTCTCCTCCCTTTTGCTGATTCAAGAAGGGTTGTTGTCAGTTACAAGTGAAAGTATGTGCACAAAGTACTGATTAAATGCTTAGTCAAGCTTGTCCAGGAAAAAGTGTTGTTAGGAGAACTGACCGTCCCAACATGACCATAGCTGTTGACTGGAACGTTAAGCATCAAACCAACCAAGCCTTTAGGTAAGAGTGCCTAATTGAAAATTATATTTTTTATTTCTCAACCAAAATATATGTTGTGAATACTCAAAAGAACTGTCTCGATGAGTTTGTTCTTTTGAAAACTCGGACAAATTTTAACCCTTAAAGCGCCAATCACGTCTGCATTAGACAACAATTTTGCGACATCTTTCCCAATTTTGGAAAGAAATAAGGTATGATATTATGTGAGAATTGTCTGCTGGCAGACGTTTTTTCATGAAATATCATGCCTTATTTGTTATTTTTGAAAAAGCGACAAAATTTGAAATTGTCGTCTGCTGCTTATATACCTGTAGGTGGCGCTTTAAGGGTTAAACTGACGGATGATAAAATACTTCTACGTCCAAAATTTTTGTTTATCTCATCCTGTGCTGTAAAAGTAACTCTACTGACTGGGTAAATTTGCACGTTTTTTGTCATCTGCTATTTTTTCAAAATCAAATTATACCAAAAATTTGCTCAGGAACACTAGCAGTGTGTCAAAAAGTTTGGATCTCCAACAGGCCGGACTTTTTTCAGGCCAATCACTCAAATGCCTTGAAAAGTCCTTGAATTCTTCTATTTTCTGTAGGACTTAACATTGTTGATAGAGATCTAAATCAGTATAATATTGCTGTGCCTTTATTTGGTGCAGCAAATACTGCACCAAATAAAGGCATAACAATTTTATATTACTTTCCTAGTACTGCTTTCTCCATTAGCTCAGTCTAGCATTTTTGAAGTAGAATTTTAACACTTAAATCAGGATTTTTCCTAAAATTTTAGTCCTTGAAAACTGTAGGATAGTCTTGAGAAGTCCTTGGAGTCATTGAAATTTACTCAAACTTGCCTGTATGAACCCGGGTGTCTCTTGTATTTCAGGTTAAGACAGTTGTCTGGGGGTAACAGTGTTGGTACCCCGCCCCCATCCCCTGCCCCGGGGTTTGGGAAGTATAAACTGGCAGAGTATCGATATGGCAGAGAGGAGATGCTGGCATTGTTCACACAAAGCCAGAAGATGCCAGAAGAACTAGCAGAGTTCTCTGCCATTATAACAGAGAAAGCTCAAGATCCGCTGGCATTACTTCCCTTGACAGAAGAAGAACAGGTTTGTAGAATAGCATGGAAAAATGCCATAAATGTATTAAACTTCAACTCTTTTTGTGCTAGCGGCGACTTTTGTTGTCTGCTGATAACCTTTGCAGTCAGTTTGGACCCAGATCAGGACTAACAGAATGTTGGTCCTGATCTAGATACAGTTTGTTACTCTTGTAGTGTTCCTAAAAGCATTTTTTTGAAATAGTTAATTTGAAAAAGTCAGCAGACGACAATAAAAGCATGAAAATTTACCTGGCTAGCATGCAAAGAATTAACTTGCTCAACCTGTTAGTTTCTTGAGTTTATTATCAAGGCACTGAAAATCTAATAAAAGATTGGATTGCAATTTGGGTAAACTTAGGCTTTCTCACATTTTTAACCCTTGCTTACTATGGTAATACTGATTGCTTGCTTTTTGTAGTCTGTTGATTTTTAATCACAATAAGAATTTTCAAAAGATTCTTTTTTGAAATAAACTCGTAGGGAGCGCAGTGGCTCAGTGGTAGAGTGCTTGACTCGAGAAAGAGGGGTCGCGGGTTCAAGCCTCATCGGCGTCACTACGTTGTGTCCTTGAGCAAGACACATTAATCCTAGCTTAGTACTGGTTCAACCCAGGAAGACCTGTCCCTCATAACTGAAAGATTGTTGATGTGGCGTAAAGAATCAAACCAAACAAACAAACAAAATAAATTCATAATATTGAATACAGTAAAACCTTGAAAATACAAACTTGGATTGTTCGAAATACTTGCTAATTCGAATAATATTTCAGACACAAAGGGCCTCACCGGCGTCTCTGTGTTATGTCCTTGAGCAAGCCATTAAGCCTTGCTTAGTACTGGTTCAACCCAGGAAGACCCGTCCAGACATACCAGAAAATTGTTGACTGGGACAATAAAAATCAAATAAAAAATATCAGACACAAAAGATTCAGAAGATACCTGATGTATTTATGAATATTTAATAACTATGTTTTGTGCGGAAAAGAAACAGCTCCCCAATCACTTCTTTTACGCAGGCAAAACAAATATCAAGAGTCTGACCATTGTCTTATTTCATTGATTTATTTTTCAGCGTTTCACTTCTCAGTCAGTAAATAGTCAAGCTGTTCTACGAATGATGGGACGTGGTGCCCCACCTCTGCGTGGTCGAGGTGGGGGCTTTGATAGGGGAAGGGGCAGAGGTAAGATTTTTTGGATATTTGTAACTTTAAACCTTGGTCATTTACAGTTTAAAAAGGGTGGGGGTCAGGGAAAACTCTGATGGTATTAATTCATAGGTTTAGATAAAAACACATTTTTGAGCGTAAAATTGTGAATATTTTCTTACCCATTAGTTTTAATATATGTTTGGGTGCTGAAAAGATCTGTCTCATTGAGACAGTTCTTTTGAGTATCCACAGCATATGTTTTGGTTGAGAAATAAGAAAAAAATAGTTTTTGGTACGCACTCTTAAAGCTGCATAGTCTGTAACTTTTGATCTTTTAATTTTAGAATTAATGTTTCTATTTTTCAAGAACACGGTAAAAATACTAAAATTCAGGTATACATCTTACCAATTTCATGAATCTAAACAATTTGTCAGTATCAAAACAACAGCATTTAAGCTAAAATTACCTGTCTATAATTATTGGAGGGACGCAAATAATTACCAACAAGAGAAAAACACACCTGTTTTATAAGATAATTCACTTGTCCGTGCAGTTTTCAGCTATAGTGTACAGATTTATTGTGAAAACATAACTTAATTCTGCTTTAAAAAATGATTTAAAAAGAAAATAAAAAAAATCGAAAAATGTTCTGAGTTACAGACTATGCAGCTTTAACTAAAGGCCTGTAAATGTTCACATGGTTGTCTGTAGAGATATGAACAGATCATTATCCTTTAACAGTAGAATAGAGACAACTTTTTTCTCATGTCATGTGACTGCTCATTTATTGATTTATGTGTTTCAGGAAGGGGGCGGGGTGATGGCTTCATGCAGAGAGGTGTGTCATACGAAGAAGGGGAAGGCGGGTTTGGTAGACCACGAGGCCCTAGACCAGAAGGCTGGGAAGAAATGTAAGTTTCCTGTACCATGTGCAACTAGATCTACTTGCATGAACATGTATATTTGCTATATAGTCAATCAGTGTGCAAATGTCAAAGATTTAGTTAACAGAAGTGTTGCTACCAAGGCTTTATCCAGCAATTTTGGGAAAAAGCCCCTGGCCAAAATAGGGAAAAAATTATCAATTGAATGTCAAAATTAGGAAAAATCATCGACATAAAACATAATTATGGGAGCAAAATTTATTCTAAAAATCAAGCTATTTTAGATTGTTTTATGTCAAGCACAAGTGTTTTATGCCAAGCACAAGTGTTTAAGTAGCATTCTGATATGGGTCATTGCTTCTCATAAGTTTTAGTGGTGCCATTGGGAATGGGGATAAGTTCAGACCAACAGGTATGGCAGATAAAGCCCTGGCTACCAAAATACTATGTTGTAGTCAAGGTCTTGTTATAAAAGAGGGGGTACGGGCGAGTTTTCAAGTTTATTCCTGAAGTCAGGATTTTTAGGCTGACTGATAGAAAGTCCATCTCAGAATACTGAATTAAGCAGATTTTAAAATAGCTTATTTTCATTTTTGCCCTTTGCATCCTCGATATTCCTAAATGAGAACTTTGGCAAACAGTGTAGACCCAGATGAAATGCAGCATAATGCTGCATTTCATCTGGGTCTGCACTGTTTGCTAAGATTAAAACCACCGTTAGGGACAGAAATACATCATGATTTAGAAAATTTCACATGTGACCCCTTAAAGTACACAATAGGCAGTCCCATACTTTAAGTTTCAATATATATTGGAAAATCCAACAGAATACAAAGGGTTAAAGACAATTTACATGTTCAATACATGGTGTTTTTAAGATTTTGTTAGCATACTGCAAAATTTTAGACTTGAATTTCTAAAGTTCAGGATTTGGGAAATTTGGATACCCCTCATACCTATATTTTTGCTTGAGTTATGTTCACGAGTTAAACAGTAATTTAGTTGAGTGTGTGACAGAAAATAATTTTCTTATTTCTCAACCAAAACATATGTTGTCGATACTCAAAAGAACCGTCTCAATGAGACGGTTCTTTTGAGCACCCAAAACATATGTTAAAACTGACGGGTAAGAAAATATTTACAATTTTACGCTCAAAAATTTTGTGTATCTAAACCTATGGTTACTTTTCTCCATTTACCACAGGGGTCAAAAACGTTTTGACCGCAGTTTTCCCAGTCACTATGAAGAGACAGGCAACCCTCAGAATCCAAAGATGTATCAGCGTTCATTTAGTAGCGAAAATTGGCGTGATAGAGATGAAGACGATGACAACGGAGACTGGAGAAAGGCAGGGGGCTCAAAATGGAGTAAGTTTTTTGTTCAAATACAGGGCTCTCATTTGCCAATACAGTTAAACCTGTGCAAAACAGCCACTCTCAAAAAGACCAAAAATTGGTTTTCAAGGCCAATTATCACTTAATGCAGGTCAAAAGTATTGCAGAATGCTCTAAGGGGAGATCACAGATTTTTTATCCCCAAAACTAAACACCATGTTCAGAGACACACTGACTAACACCACCATCAGGTCACAAGTTAGGTTATGTGATGCCTCATTCGATTTTCAAAGGGTAATTGAAATAGCTAAACAGTGTTGTGCCTAGAGCGCGGCATTGCGGGATTCCCACGATTTTACCGACGATGTCCCTTAAAAACGCACCCAGCGCAGGCCTAATGGCGCACCTCAAAAATCTGCTTATTTTTTTCGCTGTTTATTACCATTTCCGTATTTAGTGTAACCAAATAAAGGGAAGTAAATCAACCACTCCAATACACAACAACAATGGCTGAAAACCCGAATTTCATAGCAGAAGGCCAAAAAAAGCTATTTTAATATAGGAATAGTAAAAATGCGGGTGAATTCAAAACCAGGGCAAAAGCAGAAACTACTTCACTGTCATCTACACCCTTCTTGAGCCAAAACTATCGACATCGAGCTCAAATTTAAATAAAAAAATTAACAGAAATTTCCGGATGACTATTCAATTTAACGGGTAAAAAATTTAAAGATTTGGTGTGTCCCTCAGAAGTTGTAGTAAATGTCCGGGACACCTATGTCCCCCAGAAATCTTGTCCTAGGCACAACACTGGCTAAATATTGGCCAATACTCAAGCCTGCAGGGTTGAAAGAAATAGTTTGTAAGTGCAGTGTCTCAGTTAGAAGAGTGCTTGACTTGGGATCAAGGGGTCGCTGGTTCAAGTCTCACTGGAGGCACTGTGTTGTGTCCTTGATCAAGACTCTTTATTCTCTGCTAAGCCTAAGTGCTGGTTCAACCACTCCAGTCTGTTGGATGAGACTAAGCTGTGGCCCTGTCTCCATATGACCTTAGTTGTTGGTGGGACATACACAGTAAAATTCCCGACATGACTGAAAATTTGTTGACTGGGATGTAAAGGATCAACACAAGCAAAAGAAAAAATATTCTCTATGGCTGTTTCTTTTCAGTGACCTGTGCAAGCTTTTCTTTCTAGTTAATGCACATGGGTGAAAGTTTTCAGGATTATTCCACAGATAGTCAGCCTCAAAATCCTGAATTAGGGAGATTATAATAGCTTCTCTGATTTATTTTAGTCTGTCTGAAGACAATTGACCATTTAAACTTGAAATTGTGAATATTTAGTGGGCATACTGTAAGTTTTAAGATTAGAGTTTCGAAAGATTAGGATTTTGAAAATTTCGAACTTTCACCCAAGAATGCACCCTTTCAGATACACGGGGTAACTGGCGAGATGGTCGTGAAAGAGGTTTTGACTATGAAAAAAATCCACACTTACAGAAGGGCTTTAGTCGACAATATCAGCGGAGTCGCAGTAGTGAATCTTGGGAGGAGGAAGGTGAGGAGATTAACCCTTAAAGCTATATATGTCTTCTGCATCTGACGGCACATTTTGTAATATCTTCCTTGGTTTTTAGGAATAATAAGGCTTTATATTTTGTGTGAATTGTCTGCCTGCTGGCAGACGATGGCAGACAATTCAGTAGACCTAGATGAAATGCCCCATGATGCAGCATTTAACTTTAAATAGTCTACACTGTTTGCTAATAGGGCACAAACAATCTTCAGAGAAAGAAATACAATAATTATTTGGAAATTATAATTTTGACCCATTATATTATACATTATATTACATTATATTATACAATGGATCATCCCAAGTTTATTGTATCAAACCAGAAAGAAGAATTTATTAGTACATGAAGGGTTAAGGGTAACTGGGACAATATTCTCCTTTGAAACGGCTGATCAGAATTGTAACACTTCACATCTTGATGATTCATATGAAATATCAAGCTTATTTACATAGGGCCAGTAAAGCAAAATATTCGAGCGTATTATTGCGATTATTTTCTTATCTATCAGTTTAAACATGTGTTATGGATGCTCAGAAGAATCGTCTCATTGAGACGGTTCTTTTGAGTACCCACAACAAGTTTCGGGTGAGAAATAAGAAAAATAATTTCCAGTTACGCACTCTTATCTGGGGGTTTGTTATTTAATTGCCAAAATGTATATTTGAAATTGAAAAGTTTGTCATCTACAAATTGTAGGTGGTGCTTTATTAGTTAATAGCAATGTTACAATGTACTAAACTCCAACTGTTAAGTTTTTAAACTTAATTTTTCGCAATGACTTTTTTATCTTTAATATTAGCAAAATGTGTTCACGATGAAAAGTATTCAGGAGCATCTCCGCCAACTTCTCCAAATGGTTCCAACATCCTAGATGCTGCAGGTTCATCTGTGCTTAGATGCACTCTTTGAACATTTTAAGCAGAGCGCAAATAAACTAAGTCCAAGATGTCAGTCAAAAAGTTACATTGCACCGCCCTAATTCAATTACTAAAGCGAAGGATGGCTTGTTCAAATATGATAGAAATCGAGCCCTATTCCCTCGTGCGTTAAGCTAGTAGGGTCATCTCAAAACCCTTCATTTTCATAGCATGTGCATAAGAAAAAAATTGCATGTCATCCGATAACCCAGCCTTTGTTACTACAAATGAGCCTGCTTTAAGTTGATTCTGCACATGCACAGTAAATTCTGAGTATGTTAACTGCAGTTTCATGTTTTGCACAGCCTTTGAAGAGCGGGATATGCACCGCTTCTGAATATTTTTTGAAACTACCCCTTTCTGTCACGCCTATACGAGTTATGCCTGTCATTAAAAGACTTAGAAATTTAGGACGAATTCAATTGATTGCAAAATCTTCATTTATATACACAAATATCTGTTTGCGCCACAAGCACAAGACCTTTTGGAGAAGTTGGCAGAAATTCTCCTCTACAACTTTCATCGCGAACACAATTTGCTAAAATTGAAGATAAAAGAGTTATTGCTAAAATTTAAGTCTAAAAACTTAACAGCTGGAGTTTAATAAAATTAATGATATCAGTACAGCAAGCCTCTAGATTAGAGGGTGTAATCAAAAATTAGTTTTCTTATTTCTCAACCAAAAAACATGTTTAGATACTCAAAAGATTCGTCTCAATGAGACGGTTCTTTTGAGCACCAAAAACATATGTAAAAACTGATGGGTAAGAAAAATTATCAATTTTAAGGTAATTTTTTTTTATTTACCTAGGCCTGTGAGCTCAGTATTCCTATATTTGCTGAACTTATTGTATGTTTTAATGCCTTTAGCAAAGAGTTTGTAACGAAAAAATAATTCTCTTATTTCTCAACCAAAACATACATTGTGGGTACTCAAAAGAACCGTCTCAATGAGACGTTTCTTTTAAGCACCAGGAACATATATTTAAACTAATGGGTAAGAAAATATAAACAATTCCGTTTACCTATGCCTATGAGCACAGTATTCCTATATTTGCTGAACTGATTATATTATTTATAGCCTTTAGTAAAGAGTGTGTAGCGAAAAAATAATTTTATTTCTCAACCAAAACATATGTTGTCGGTACTCCAATGAACCGTCTCAATTCCACGTTTCTTTTGAGCACCCGGAACATATATTAAAACTAATGGGTAAGAAAATATTCACAATTTTACGATAAAATTTTGTTCATCTAAACCTGTGGTTTTACAGAAATGCCAGAGTGGAGTACAGATGCAGATATAGATGAGTTGGGGACGTTTGATGCTAACGGTGCTTTTGTTTCTACACACTCTAAACAACCCTTTAAAGTAAGAAACATATACAATTGTCTCTCAATAACTCCCTTCAGTTAGTTCAAAGTATACCAAAACCTTCAGATATAGATGAGTTGGGGACGTTTGATGCTAATGGTGCTTTTGTTTCTACACACTCTAAACAACCCTTTAAAGTAAGAAACAAATACATTTGTCTCTCAATATCTCAGTTCAGATAGCTCAAAGTATATCAGGCCTCGAAGTTATAAGACTTTTTTTGTGCTCAACTCAACTGAGCATGAAATTGATCCTGTTCATAAATGTTAAAATGCCATCAATTGTTGGCATTTTAACATTTATTAGCATGATAAATACAACATCTGGGAGTTTGAATGCAAGAAAAGTCAATATTTTTTAGCATTGTTGTTGTTATGAGCGGTTGAAATTTCATGATCAGTTGAGTTGAGCACTAAAAAGTTTTATAACCTCGAGGCCAGGCCATCAGATAAGGATGTGAACTTAACAATTTATTGTGACCATCTTATTACTCCACTATAACAAGTACTGTTATGGGAACTCAAAAGAACCGTCTTGATGAGACTGTTCTTTTGAGTACCCAAAACATATTTAAACCAATGGGTTAGAAAATAATCAAACTTCTTCGCAGAAAATTGTTGCTCATCTGGACTATTCTACATGTTAATGCTTAATTAGATAGTTTTGGATGGCATGTGGCATCTTTTTCTCTGAAAATTTTGATGTCATTTGGGGATCAAATTTTTGATTGTTTGCTGCTTGCTTAAAATAACTGTAAGTTATATCACTTGCTAAGTTTAAAGGTATTAGACAACTTGCTTTTTACTGTGAAAGAACTTTTTTGTGTTTGGTTGTATCTAAAATTAGAAAATGTCAAAATTAAATACATTGCAGGAACTTATTTTGTATAGATTGTGCAACAGAGATAGTCTTTATTTCACTCTGAATACAAATTCAGGTGACCATGCAAACAGTTTAGATCCAGATCAGCCAGCTTCTTTAGAGCCTGGCTGATCACTGAAGATCTACATTTTTGTCATGTAGTTTATACTGTATTGTATGATTTTATTGATGTGGGGGTGACTTGAGTATTCACTTGCACAAATAGCAGGAGATGGTAATTTCTGCTTGCTTTAAAGAAAACTACAAGCATTTAGTAAGTTAGCGAAAGCTAAATTTTATCCCCTGGACCCTGTTTATTTGCTGTTTCAGGGTTTGCACAGGCTTTAAAAGTACTTGAATTTAGAGGGCTTTCTTGAAAGGTCCTTGAAAATTAAATCTGCCATGAAAAGTACTTGAAAATCACTCAAAAACCTTGAAAAGTCCTTCAATTTTACTATTTACTGTAGGACGTAGCACAGAGTCCTAAATCAATATAAAATTGTAGTGCTTAAATTTGGTGCAGCATATAAAGGCACAACGATTTTATACTAATTCTCTAGTACTGATTTCTCCATTATCTCAGTCTAGCATTTCTGAAGTTGAATTTTAACACTTAAATCTGTATTTTTCATAAACTTTAATCCTTGAAAAAATGTAGCAAAGTCTTAATAAGTCCTTGAAAATCCTTGAATTTTACTTAAACCTGTCTGTATGAACCCTGTGTTTGATTTTCTAAGGCATGGATACCTCTTAGTCCTTGAATACTGTAGGAAAGTCTTAATAAGTCCTTGATAAGTCCTTGAATTTTACTCAAACCTGCCTGTATGAACCCTGTGTTTTGATTTACTCAGGCACGGAGACCTCACGGGGAAGGAGAGCACACAGAAACAGATGGCGATCATACAAAACGAAGTCATTCACCAGAAGCCGCTAATGAGTCACAGAAGCCACAAAAGGTCTAGTATAGCTGTATAGCTAATTTACCCATTTCTAAGGCACAAGAGACTAAGACATGGCAGAAATTAGGATATCTAGGTTGACCAAATGATGTATGGGCAGCTAGTGAGATTTTCTGACCATCAGGGATTTTTCGGTGTTCATGGGGCCGAAATCCGTCCCACTTCCCAATGGAATTTAGGTGGCCTTTTCCCCAATTTTGTAAAAAAAATGACATCTTCAAAAAAAAAAAATATTTTGAAGATAGGGATTTTCATTCAGACAACACACACACACAAGCTACAAGGTGACATTCTCCTTCAATTAATGGCAATAGTATGTGTATGAGCTAATTTGTTTGTTTTATTGACCAAAAATGACATAATTATGCACTATAACAAATTTCCCAATTAAGGGGTTTGTCGCACTAATTTCCCAATCTGAAAGGCCTTAGGGCTTCTTCCCAAAATAGAAAAAAAATCCCCTATCATGTACTAAACATGAGACGTTAAATCCATTTCTGACATAACTTAAGTGCATTGACAATATTACACATGTTATTGACACTGTTTGGCCCCATATTTTTTTCTCAAACCCCAATAAAACAAAACTGATGCTATAAATGCTATTTCACTTCCAATTTTAGGTGCTGAACTATATTTACAAATTTGCTTGTGAACTTAATTTTGTGATTGTAGCATACACAAGAAATCTGACCTTTTATGAGAAACTGACAGAATTCATATCAAACCTTAATAAATCACAAAGTGATTGAGAAGTATCCATCATCATGTATTGTTGTAGGGCAAGGAAATTGCACCATCAAATAATTTATTACAGAAACTCAGCAGAGCCTGGAAGAAGGGTTGTTGTCAGTTACAAGCGAAAGTATGTGCACGAAATACTGGTTAACCCCTTAGTCGAGCTTGCCAAGGAAAAAGTGTGGTTAGGTGAACTGTCCGTCCTGACATGACCATAGCTATTGACTGGGACATACAGCATCAAACAAAGAAAAAATTAGAAGAGCAGATTTGATGAAATATACTGGTTATCAGGTGGATTTACCTTGTCCCACCCCAGTATTTATAGATTTTTTGCTTACTGTAAAGGCAGCAACTTTAATATTCATATCTGGGCGTGCTTCAGCTATTTCATCTGCTAAGGAAGGGAAATCAGGTTCTGTTTATAAGTTGGTAAAGAATATATAAGTTGATTGGGCCGCGCAAACGTGCGTTCATTTCATGAAAATCCTAACCTTATACACACTGAACTCACATTTATTAACCCTTAAAGGGCATAATCACAAAATGTATGTTTTTTGTCATACACAAAAATATTTGAAGCATAATCGACAAACAGTGTGGACCCAGATCAGACTGCTCTTGTAGGATCAGTCTGATCTGGGTCCACATTGTTTGCCGATATGCTTATGTTAAATAGAAAGGATCATTGACGGTTTGGGCCTTGTACACCTATTTTTCTGATTCCCAGAACGCTGATTTTGAGCTTTTAGTGTGGTGCATGTAGTATCAGTGCAATAGGTGAATCTAATGGAAAGAGCCAGCTAGCAAAATATTTTCAAAATTCCTACGCACTTGAGAGTTATGGCGGGTAGAAAGGGGAGGGGGTCTGAGATTTCATGAAAATAAAAAGTGCTTTAAAAAGTGATTTCTGCATGTTTTCTTGATTTATTTGGTAGGCATGTTGATATCCATTGAACATACCATATGTAGAGTATTAACGAATCACGATAATTGATGAAATTGTTTAAAAAACAAAATATGTTTTGTAATAAAATGATTTTGGGATAATAATTTAGAAGTTACCTGTACATTTTGACTATATGTACCGTAAATAATACAAAACTGAAAGCTCATCACAAGAAATAAATATTTTTTGAAGGAATGAAAGTGTCCCATTTAGCAATTGAAAGTAAAACTGATTCTAACTAGATCCTTGAATATTACTTTTACTTTGTTTAAAGGGCATAGCATGTTAAATGTATTTAAAGTGTCCGAATATTTATGGTATACATATGCATGTATATCCCTATATGAGACAATATATTGAACACTAAAGTATTTACCTAGTATAACTCTTTGCATACCAGTGGATAATTTTGTCGTCTGCCAATAGCCTTTTGCAAACAGTTTGAGCCCAGATGAAGACCAACAGAATGTCGGTCCTGATCTGGATCCAAACTGTTTGACACTCTGAAGGTGGTCCTGGGTGGTTTATTTTTAGAAACTTAATTTTGAAGAAAGTCAGCAGACGAAAATAGAAACATGAACAATTCCCTAGCATGCAAATAGATAAGTACAGGACGTTTGCAAAATAATGTGTCATTTAATAACAGTAAGATTTTTCTTAAGAAAACATGCATAAAACCTTGCTAATTCTACTTTTAATCTTTAAGTACTTTATATTAAACTAGCACAGAATACAAAGCAATTTAGGAGGTTGGTTCTAGATAACTCCATTACTGTAATCAATTTCTTATTTGGTAGAAAAGGCATTTTATGGGCTTAGGCCCAAGGTTTTTGGGCTGCTGAACATCTTTCCCCCCCCCCCCCCCCCCCTTGTGCCAGCAAGCCGCTTCTATACAATGTGTAAAATATGGTAACACATATACATGCAAAAGCTTTTGCTGGCACACGGGGGGAATGATATTTTAAAAAATGTTTTCTGATTTCTATATATCTTAATGTAAAACTGATTGCTCTACCCAAAATTTAATATCTTTGAAACATTTAATATCGAAAACGGATTTCACCACCATAAAGTACTCAGGTCAGGGTAGCTTCAAGGTGAAGAAAGGGACGATTGACAAACTTTTATTTTTACTGAAAACCACAGGCATTTACCCATAGCAAGTGTCAATGATCCTTTTCAGATGCAGTTATTTTGCTGGCATTCTAAGGCATTAATAATGTGTTTTTGTGTCTATACTGAGATAATGGTGCAAGATGATACAGTTACTTTTGAATAAAACCATGTCTCATTTTCAGCTTTTACCTATCATGTCAAAGGTTGACCAGTCCTAATTTCGCATTCATGAGGTGCCGCCTTTACAGTACCCAAAAAGTCATATACATATATGAATAATACTCTGAATCTTAAACCTCAAATTTGCAAGGCAGGTATATATATTTTTTGAATATTTTATAGTAGAGTACATTTTTATAATTATGTTATTAACGATTATTCATTTGTTTTTTTTAGGAAAAGCCACCAGAAAAAATTAACTCTGAAGAAAAAGATATTAATGAAAATCATATGAAAAAAGCGGACAATAAAAAGTCAGTGAAAAACTCAGATTCTCCTAGACACTCCCCACAAACCACCAAGTCCTCGGGTAGTTCACCCCGACCAGACAATCACTCCGCAATAGAACGAGACAGAACGAAAGACAGGCCCGCAGCTGAAAAGCCAAGGGAACCCCATCATTCAGAACATACACTGCCAAATGAAAAGAAAACAAACTCGGTGACAGTGACACGTGATACAAAGCAGCTAAGTGATAAAGCTCCGGTGAAAAAAGCTGCGGACAAAACGGAGAAAACTAATAGTGCTATTCAAAAGGATATAAAAGTGCCTGAAAATTCTCATAGTGCTCCTGTGTCAAATAAGAGAAAATCAAAACAGAAATCGGAAGCGGAGGCTCTTGATCAGTTACAGGAAACAGTTGAGACAATGGTTGCTGGTATGACTGTTGAAGAGGTAATAAACCCTAAATGTGCCAAAATCGCAACAAAAGTCGTCTGATTTAATCGTCTGCTGAAATGTTTAAGAAGCCTCTATGGCAAACAGTGTGGACCCAGATCAGACTGCTCCTATAGGAGCAGTCTGTTCTGGGTTCACGCTGTTTGCTTCTATACTTAATTTGTCAGTAATGCTAGGCAATTATTTGCAGCAGACGACTTCAGCAGACGACATTTTCAGATGCATTTTTTTTCTTGGCGCTTTAAGGGTTAACGCTTTCTGTACCAATGGATTCTACCTTCAGGATTCGTACAATTCAAGGTTGGGCGGTCGAAACCTTCCCTGGTTTTAACCGGTGGTTTTAACCGGTTAAAACCGCCCCGGTCAATATGCCAAAAAGTGGTCAATACTGGTCAATACGAATCTGAGTGGTCGATTGAAAATTTTAAGGGTGCTGTTTTAGAGGTGGATTGAGATACATGTCAGAATTTATGTCCTATTTATTGAAAAAAGAAAGTACTGTTTCATCCCTGCCAAGGACACTTTTCACCTTAGCACTGACTTCTGCATTTATACAGTCCAGGCACCTAACACTTTATATTCTTATTTAATCATCAAGGGCAGAATAGAATAACCATACAGCCTAACAGTGTCTTTTTTCATCATTTTGAGACAATAACAATAATTTATGACACTGGTTAAATTATTAACTTAACTGATAACAGCAGATTTCAGAATGACCACAGTTTCACACCTGTATTAACACAGGTGCTAGTGAATTAGCCAATGCATTTTAAGCTCAGTGATTGGATAGGTCTTATACACTGGACACACCTTCTTCAGTCTGAGAGACATGCCAAGTATTTTGACAGTTTTGTTTGTTCTGGGATCATTAAAGTTAAAATAAACTCCTTGATATGTTGCCCAACAGTTAGTGTTTTCTTTACCATTTTCACACCTTTGTCTTTTCAGGTGAGAAACCAATTCAATTTGCATTTTAACTAATAGAGCAATAACTAATTTGTACATGACGACTTCTTTGATGATCAATTTGAAGTATTGATTGATTTTTTGTACTTTCTTTCATTTAGTTAGTCACTGATTTAAATATTTTTTATGATTGACAAAGCTAGATTTTTTTTAAATTTAGTTTATTTCATTACTTGCATTTGCTTTACTTTTTATTATAAATGGTAATAGAAAATAAGTTAAAGTATAAAGTCTAAACTGAAAGTTATGGTAATGATTCAGTTTGATGGAGACTGAAGATCTAAAACTATTGACATTTCATTTTTGTTTGTTTTACGGCCTATTTTAAATAATTATTGATACATTTTTAAAGCAAGGCATGAAACACATTTTCAATTAAGCCTGTATTATCTTATATTGAAACAATTTTAAGTCTGTTTATAGAATCCAGTAAAATTTTTAAAGCAATGCATGAAACACATTTTCAATTAAGCCTGTATTATCTTATATTGAAACAATTTTAAGTCTGTTTATAGAATCCAGTAAAATGGGATAACTAATGCTAAGTATCTTCACATCAACCATTTTTTTTTCAATCGACCAATTGACCACCAATCAACCAGTAATGACCGGTTAAAACCAGTATTGACCACTGGTCTGGTCAATATGCATATTGACCGGTCAATTGCCAACCTTGGTACAATTCATTTGGATGGTCCATTGTATACCATTGTATATATTGAGGGTCATAGGTAATAGCTTCCAAAAATATAATAGTTCTTCCTCTGAAGATCTGTTATACTTTAGGGAACAGTGCAGACCCTGATGCGGTATTAACCCTAAATGTGCCAAATCGCAACAAAAGTCGTCTGCTTTTCTTGTCTGCTGAAATGTTTAAGAAGCCTCTGTGGCAAACTGTGTGGATCAAGATCAGACTGCTCTGCTCTGGGTCCACGCTGTTTGCTTCTATACTTAATCAGGCATGAGAAAGTTCAGGATTGATCAGGATTTCCTGATTGAGCACTGGCATATGGTTTATATAATGCCAGTTGTTTTTGCTGAAATTTATTTTTTGAATGAAGTGAAGCTCAATTTTAGATATAATTTAATTATAAACTGACTGGTTCCTTTTGATATTTTGTGATTTTAAACCTTTAATAAGTGATTTAAAAATTGCTTTTCTCCATTTTGGAGTCAACCGACATTTTTTTCTGATTGAGAATGGCTGACTGTTCTCATCCCTGTTAATTTGTCAGTAGTGCTAGGCAATTATTTGCAGCAGACGACTTCAGCAGCCGACATTTTCAGATGCATTTTTTCTTGGCACTTTAAGGGTTAACGCTTTCTGTACCAATGGATTCTACTTTCACGCTTTGTCCAATTCATTTGGGATGGTCCATTGTATATATTGAGGGGTCACATGTTATAATTTCTGAAAAAATATTACAGTTCTTTCTCAAGTTGATTTTTTAGTTCAAAATAACTGGACAATTGAAAAAAAAATGGGAAATGTCACAGCCCTGTGAATATTTGCAGGATGAAGGTTAAGTTAAAATGGAAATAATTTTTTAGGGGCCCTTTAGAAGCTATTCAAATATAAAATAAAATCAGTTGTGTTGAGCACGAAAAAAGTTTTATCTCTGTCTTTTCCAATTTTCAGGATGAATGCAAGGAGGAGGAGGTTGTTGTTAACTCTACTACTACTGGTGCCCTGCCTCCAGACCATGAGAACTATAATAAATGGTTTTACAGGGATCCACAGGGAGACTTACAGGGTATGACATTACTTTTCATAGGCATGTCCAGTAGGGGTGCAACGATATACCGGTAAACCGTGATTTACTCTAAATAAATATCGTATCGAGATACACTTTTGACTGTACCGGTACAAACGCCTTCCCTATGTATCATCAAGCCATTTTCCATCAAAAATTTGCAAGAAAATATCCATTACTGGCTGTGAAATTGCCTGAAAATCGAGTAGTTTTCAAAACAGGAAGCGTTAAAAAAGGAAAAAAAAGACGCTGTGGTATAATTCATGACACGAACTACACAAACGTTGACTGTGTCTAACAGCATATTGCCGACTTTCAAGCATTCGAAGATGTTTATTTTGTACGACAGACATCAATGCAAGCCATAAACTATTGTTTATGGATAGTTTACACATTTTCTATTCACCCCTTCAAGTTATTTCTGCATTTCAAATACCGACGCTTTATTGTTAAAACTTATGCATATCTGTTCCTGCTGCAAATTAGACAAATAGGCAACAGCCACATTTGGTTTCAAAAAAAGATGACAGACAGACAAACACAAATTATTGTAGTGAAATATCTAAAAGGGAAGGCACAAATTAGATCGTTTCTCCTTGAAAAGCAGCCGCGGGACAGAAGGAGTAGCTGAAAATATGACAGTGTGTAATAGACCCTTGAATTATATTGTAATACTGATCTAAGGGCAGTAAGGCACTTTCATTTTAAATTAGAGAAAAAATTCTCACAGGGTGTCCAAAAAAAGTACCCCTATATAATCTTGATATATGTTTTTTCTTTTTGTATATACCCTAAATTACATGGGAAATACTTTTGAATCTACTTAAATTCATCTATTTATGAAATATTTGAATTCAAACTCAAAATTGTGATTTTCAAAGAAAATGAAACCTTTTATTTCCATTGGGCTTTTGAAAGCTAATATTGGTCTTTGGGTGGAGATTAGGTGCCATAATGATAGACAGGTATCATATACATAAGAACAAAAGTCCATAATTTGTTCCGTTCAATTCTACTGAATGTAATTTTCATTACAGATTAATAGCTATGTTAAAAGATGTATTTTACCTCCTCTTTTCTCTTGTAGTTTTTGCCATGTGCACTTCAAGTCAATGATTTTTTGTATACAATATAGCTGCAAGGTAGTAACAGAACTGCCAAATTTTCCTTTTGATAGATTAAGTGGTTTGGTCATTGGAAGATGTCCAAAAAGTATGTCAAAAAACTGGGACAGGGTCTTAAACAAAACCAGGAGTGTTTAGAGTGAAAACAGAACAATTTTTATTTAGATATAACATAAAATTAATAAAATACATCAACCTGAATACATTGGAGCTTTAAAAACTCTATTTATAACCCATAATGTATAATGCCAAAAAAGCATTTGACAAGTCATTTAAGAATAAAAAACATGACTATCATGATATCCCTTTGCACTTAAAGCACAATGTAACTTTATAATGCATATTATTTCACCCTGCAAAGGTAGATTTACCCCATCTAAACTTTTTTGTTGTATGTGTATGGCTTTTAAATCTAATCCTCATTTTCGTTCTGGAGAGGACATTTTTTTGGACATTAGAACAGACCTCCAAATATAATAGAAAACATTCTTTATGTTAGCACAGCTCATAATTTAAAGACTGTAATACAAGTTTCTTGACTATAGCTACTTTTTTACATATTGTTCAACCTAATTTAATTGTTCAAATACAGATACATGTACTTTTTGAAACTTTTGAATGGGGAAATCATTCAAGAACAAACTTGAATGATCATGATATCCCTCAGCATTTAGCATAATTTTACTTTTTAATGTATATACTTTCATCTTGCAAATGTAGATTAACTCCAAAATATCTTTGCTTTATTTGTATGACTTTTAAATATAATATTCATTCTCGTTCTGGAGAGGACATTTTTTGGACAGAAAAAACAGACCTCAAGATTTTGTTTGATTTGATTCTTTACGTCCACTCAACAATCTTTCAGTTATGCGGGACGGTTCTTCCTGGGTTGAACCAGTACGAAGCTAGGATAAATGTGTCTTGCTCAAGGACCACAACGCAGTGACACCGGTGAGGCTCGAACCCGCGGCCCTTCGGTCTCGAGTCAAGCACTCTACCACTGAGCCACTGCGCTCCCAGACCTCAAGATATCATGGAACGTATTCACACTTTTAATTGGTGTAAGTTTTGTGTATTTATGGAATTAAATTAATTGAAACATGAACAGATAACAGCTTTAAATTAAATGGAAACACATCATCATATCACCAAGTCTATGTTATTTAGACTCCCCCAAACCTAAATTTTATGTGATAAAATGAGTATGTAGCATTTTTTTTTCTTATTTTGTTCTAAAACACCTATAGATTGTTTGTACTTGTTTGAATCACTTCAATATTGCATTAGTTCAAACAAATACCCATGATTATGATGTTTTCAACAAAAGTAATAAACATATCTATCTTTCTTCTGAAAATTGTCAATTTTTGCATCTATAGGTATGTTAACATAATGTAACATTGAAATGTAATAAATTATTACTTCAAGTGTATACATGTACCAGTCCATATAAGCATATCTTTTCACTCTTTATCTCCTAGTGACGTCTGCTGATAACTTTTGCAAACAGTTTGGACCCAGATCAGGCCTGACAAAACATTGACACTCTGATAGTATTCCTGAAAGAATTTTTCGAAAAAGTTTATTTTGAAAAAATATCAAGAAATGTGAAAAAAACATGAAAAATGACCCAATCGCAAATGAATATATCCAAATGCTTAATGCCAACTTTTGTGCCATCCATAAAAATGTGTACTAACCAATTTAAGAATGAGTGCTACATTGTAAGTCATTTTTTATGAATTGCTTGTAATTTCATCATACTTTTACAATAAACAAATGCTACATACAAATCAAAAAGAATTTGATACAGCTTCAGCTTTCGCATTATGTTAATGCAGCCTCTTAGTGTTGTGTACTGATAACCTTTACAAACAGTTTGGACCCAGATCAGGACCAACATTTTGTCAGGCTTGATCTCCATCCAAACTGTTTGACACTATGATGATATTCATGAAAGATAATTTTGAAAAAAATCTGCAGACGACAAATAAGCATTCAAAATTACCTAGGAGCCGCGGGCTGGAATTAATGGAATTTTAGTAGAAGTTTGAAAAAAAAAAAGATTTTTGGTAAAGCAGTTTTTTTGCTGGTAGTCAGGAGAACAGCAAACCAACATCTTCATTATTTAAAGTCAGCTTAAAAAATATCAGAACTTTTCTCATTTTCTGCGCAGGTGCGATACTCAAATAACCCACCACTAGCAAGCACTGAATGGCTATAAATAATCCGTTTGTGGAGACATCAAGTAACCTTTGTTAGCTAAACAATAACAATGATTGGTATTACAGTATTTAAAGACCGGATGATAAGATTTTCTACACTAAAATATTTTTGAAAACATTTCCCACATGGCCAGGTCAAAAAAGCAGTTTCAGTGACATGTGATGAAGTAGATTGATAACAAGTTTGAATCAACCAATTTGGCGAATCACATGATTTGGTGATATATTTGGTAAACAAGTATGTCGAATGTACCCACAATGCTCAAATCAGATTTGTCAGTATGCGATAGTCATGCCAACTATTGTAAGATATTGGAACTTTTCTGTCTTTCAAATCCAAAGTAGCTAACTCGGGATAAAATGCTGTTAAATGATACAAATTTATATCTACAACTGCAACAAAAATCATATCACGTATCCCTGCAAAAGCACTAATTTAACCAATGAAAAAACAATAGAATTGGGGTTTGGGCTCAAATATAATACTCAGCAGATAACAGACAGATACAAAATTACCCTTAAAAGGTGTATGAGATAAGCTTTATATCGGTTGCTGACTTTGGGGTCACATAGGCTGTTTTTGTATTGGGGTAAATACAGCCATACAAGGATGTTTTTAGATATTAATAAGCTTTTGTTTCAAGTATTAAAACAATTTTAAAATATACAAATATTACAAAGTACCAAGTTTCAAGATAGTATATGTTGTGTAACAAAAAAACAGTGCTACATTGAAATATGTCCAAAAAATGTCCTCTCCAGAACAATACTACCCTATGGATAATATAAGATTTAACATGTTACATACAGCATTAGTTGAAACGAGTTCATGTTACATGACAAGATAAATAAATTGCACTATTTTGTAGCTAACAACATGTATGTAAAATGTCTTTCTACATGTAATGTTCTTACTTCATATCAATATAGCAATATCACTTAGGACAAATCCTTAATTTTATGAAAATTAAGCAGAAATGAGGCATATCTGGGAACATATGTAAATGTGGAAACATTCAAGCAAAGATGTAATTACTTAAAACAGTGTTTTATGAGTTATATTTTTCTAAATTACTTGATTACTTATGTTAGCCAAAATGTTCTGGAGAGGACATTTCTTGTTTTTCATGTATTCTGTGACATTACCGTCGAAAGGGCAATATCAGACGACAGCCAGTCTAGCAGAACAGGAGAAAACCTCTAGATTTATCAACTTTTAATTATTTTTTGCAGCAGCCAAGCTGAATTACAGAAAAAATCTCGTTCTGGAGAGGACATTTTTTTCGGACAAAGCAATTTCAGGTTTTTGGAAGGCTTAAAATCATACATTATTGAATGAAAACATAAAGGTGTACATTTATTCAGTAGATGTGGTGTGTAAGTTTATCCGAAGTACAAAATTGTCGATAAATCTTGCATCTGTTGTCCTCTTTTTAACCCATGTTCTGGAGAGGACATTTTTTTGGACAAATTCAAGATTTTCTATGAAAAAGAATTTTTTCACAAATATTTTCGGCACATTTTTTATTTTTTGTATGCAATAAATGAGGCATATAAGCTTCATAAAAACACCCTTTTTCATGAAGAAACAATCACCATTTCAGAATAACAATTTGCTGCAAAGTGCATTTTATATAATGAGAATTTTATTTGTCCAAAAAAATGGACCTTTTTTAATATTGCAGAAGAATGAATTGACCGATCTTGCTCAAATTTTCACAGAAAGTTGCTGGCAGGCAGCTGCATAAGTATACTGAGCGAAACTTCCAAACCGCCACTTGACATTTTCTCATATATCTTTATATATATGATACATAAATGGCTAAAATTTACACTCAATATGGAAAAATTAATTAAACAGAACCTGTCAAAATTTCATTTTCATAAATTGAAAATAACATGCTCAATTGATAGACTGTTTAAAGGTACCATCGCATTTCATTTTCACACAAACGCTAGAATTTGAACTCATCGCTTAAAAGCGAGTATTCAAGGGACCTTAAGTGAAAACCACCGACTTTATGGTGTTATAAATGGACATTATTGAACATTTTTGGGTTTCGCTTTTATTAGGTAGCAATTTTCAGGTAATCCACAATGTTCCTATGGAAGCCCATATGACAACACAAGAATGCTTTATGGAGATGACATGTTTGTGTCCACAATATAACTGAAGCTTTCTGGTGCTGTAAAAGGACATTATTGAACAATATCGTGTTTATTTTGTAATAAAGTAACAATTTTCATGTAATTCAGTGCACCTATGGAGGCCCATATGGCCTAAAAGAACACAGAAATGTGTTTATGGTGATGAAATGTTTTTGTTTTCAAAATTATTCAAACATTCTTCATTGATTAACCGTTTACTGCGCATCAATCTTGACACTTCCGACGTTCCAATGCAGCATTTGTGCATCACCGCACTAAAGTATGGTGGACTATACAGGACATTTTATGACATACGTAAAACTCAGTTTTTGTCGATTTTTATCGTCACACGAGTGCACAAAATGAAAAATGACCGACATGTTGTGGTGTAAACTTTCGGCTCTATCAAAACATGTCAAACTTTATGATAAATTATGAATCAGTCTCAGTGAGGCCCCATTTTCGATTGAACCCACAGCCCGACCCCTATACTTTATACTCATACAACCAAAACGTTGGCATTTTTGTGATAAAATAAAGTTGTCCGATAGTTGTCGATGAAAATACGAGTATACACATGGCGAAAAACATTTAGCATTTGTGTGCCACGTGCAAAACAGGTATAAGTACTCTATCGTTACGCATAAATGAACATCCTTATTGAATCAAACTGTGTTATGTTCAATCGACGCATACATGTGTCCACATATACTGTGTCAAATATCATTTCAAACAGTTTAATAATAAATGAGTTATATTGAAAAATGTGTTTTGTTAACTGGCGGTTTAGAAGTTTCGTTCAGTATAGTTACCATTTGATTTGTTCTGGACAATGTATTAAGGGTTTTGCTATGGTCAATATGTCCAATTTTCATTTCTCTAATTTAAAATGAAAGTGCCCAGTAATAGACAGAAAGAAAGATACCAGGTGTATCGCAATATATATATCGCAATACGGGTTTTTCATATCGCAATATATCGCAATAAGCTTTTTGGCGTATCGTTGCACCCCTAATGTCCAGAGACAATCAGAGGACAATTCACAAAAATAGAAACCTGTAGAAACTACAGGAATCTGGTTTTAATAACCACTACAAATTGATGAAAAAAACCCAAAGAATCGTCCTCAGCAATTGTTAGAAAGTTTATATCTCAGAAACTATTTTGTTTCAGCCTTTGAATTAGTGGTTAACTGCATCAGATTTTTCTATGTACAATTAAATTGAAAAGCAAATCTGCTCACAGAATTAATATTAGTGATTAGACCATAATGAAGTATTTTATTGCTAAAAATGTGGATGGAAATGCTGTCTGGGGCATTAACCCATATAAGCCTAGTGCTCTTTTTATGGGACATAGGCAAACAGTGCATACCCAGATCAGACATTGCATATTGCTATGTCCAGTGCTTGCACTAACTTTTTGAAACAGGAAGTCATGATAGTATTAGTAACTCCTTTTTTCCAAGTAAATGGAAAGAAGCAAAAGTAGCACCCCTTTACAAAAATGGCCCCCCTGAAGAAGTCAATAATTATCGTCCAATTTCCATTTTGCCTGTATTGTCTAAAGTACTTGAAAAACATGTTCATGACAGCCTTTCAGACTTTCTACATCAACACGAATTATTACATAAAACACAATCTGGTTTCAGGGCACAACATTCATGTGAAACTGCCCTTATAAACATGATAGATTTATGGTTGAATACTATAGATAACAGTAAAATGGTTGGTGTTGTGCTAGTGGATTTTAAAAAAGCTTTTGACCTTGTGGATCATCAAATTTTGATTAAAAAATTGGAAATTTATGGTTTGAAAGCGGACACTTTACTGTGGTTCAATACTTACCTGTCTAATAGGAAAGAGCAGGTGGCTATTAATAACAGTAAATCTGAATTTAAGCATATTTCGTGCGGTGTACCTCAAGGGTCTATTCTGGGGCCACTTCTATTTCTACTTTTTATTAATGATTTGCCTTTGTATACCAGCAATGTGTGTACAGATTTATATGCGGATGACACAACATTATATGATGTTCAGAATTCCATGGAACAGATTGAAAGCAACATACAAATAGCTTTGGACAATTTACATGTCTGGTGTAGAGAAAATGGTATGATTATTAACTCTTTAAAAACAAAAGTTATGCTTGTGACGACAAATCAAAAGCGACAAAGGCTAGAAAATGAAAAACTTGATCTTAAATTTAATAATGAAACACTTAATACAATCTCAAATGATAAAATTTTAGGTGTGTTTGTCGATAAAAATTTGAATTAGACTGATCATATCAAGCATCTGACTAAAAAAATTAATGCAAGTATTTGGCTCTTATCAAAAATTAAGAAATATTTATCACAGGAGCATAGAATTCAATTCTACAAGTCTTTCATCCAACCCCATATTGACTTTTGTAGCATTGTCTGGGGAAGTTCTTCTGAGTCCAATAAATGCAAGATATTCAAAGGAGTTCTAGCAATAAGGCGTATATTTTCTCTAGTTGACATGATTGCAAAACCTAAATTTTGAAATTGCCCTAATGTTTTTAAAATTGGTCTGTTCCGGTAGTAAAATTTACATAGAAAGCATCAAAATAGGTTTCAAAGCGATTCATCATTTACAAAACCGTTAAAACTTGCGCCTTCTACTCCCACCCCTCATTTTACGTCTTTAGACTGGGTGCCGTTTAGACGAGAGTTTTAGTAAATCCTTTGCAGGTTTTCAAAAAGTAAAAGTGCTAAAATATTAAGGATATAAGTACCCTTCATTTTCGAAACTCTGCGGTTTTTCCTCTGCGCATGCGTACGAAATATACTTAAAATTGTGACGTTTGTCATTGAAAAGATGAAACTGGCGTCTTTCATTTTGTTTTTAGATGCTTTGCCCCCCTAGACCCAAGATGCCCTTTGGACAATTAAATGTCGCTATACAAATACATAACATATGTAAAGGGCGTCTTGGGTCTAGGGGGGCAAAGGGGTTGTATAAGCGAAAGAAGACATCAAATATCTGACAAAAAATAGACCACTTTGCAAGATGGTCGTTTTTATTGTACATCAACTGTATAAATAGTTTTACTGTACATAGCGTGATAGGACGATTGGTTCCCTTGTTTAACGGTCTAGTTCCCATATATGTTACTGAATAACAAGTACAGTTGATGATCGAAATAAATTCCCATTCAATAAGAAGTAGAGTTATTACATGCACTAAGGAAATCCCGTTTTAAATATACAAATTCGGGGGCAATGGTGCATCGACGGCCCGTCTATATATATTTGTTTAATGTGCCTAGTTTCTCCAGTCGTCATTTCAACAAAATAAAACGAACGTCTCGTTTAGGGAGATTGCTCGCCTTATCGCTAGAAATTCTTACAGAAACGAGCATGTAAGGTCATCCTTGACTACAGGGTAGATAATTCCACTGAAGCAATGCAATCTTTGAAAATAATGTCAATATATGATAGGCTTTATTTAAGAAAGGCTAAATTTATGTTTAAAATCTTTAACAATACTGCTCCTGTATATATATCTGAGAACTTCACTCTAAGAAACAATGTGAATACAAGTATTAACTTAAGGTCTTCTGCTGCTGCTTGTTTTATCCCACCTAAGCCTAGGACAGAATACTACAAGCACAGTTTGAGATACTCTGGATGTCTGGTGTGGAATAGTCTGCCAGAAGAAGTAAAAAAAGCCCAGACTATTGACACTTTTCATAACAGATGTATGAAATGGTTAGTTAATTAAACTATGTTCACATACACCATAAACTTAGTCTTGACATGCATTACGAATGATTCCATTCTAGTATATATATCTTGTACATAAAATGCTCTATGTTATTATGTTCTATAAATCTTAAATTTTATAAAGATATGCTAAGTCACTTCACTCACTCACAGGGTAATTTTCATGCTTTTTCGTTGTCTGCTGATTTTCTTTCATGGTCGTTTTTGAAATTTTCTTGCAAGTATCAAACAGCTTGGATCCAGCTCGGGTTCGATGTTTTGTTAGGCCCGATCTGGATCCAAACGGTTTGCAAAAGTTATAAGCAGATGACACAAGTAAGTACTTGTGATTGTGACAATTCTCAATAATAGTTGGTTACTATCTTCAACCGACTTACCATACATTTAATTTTTGCAGAGTAAATTTTTAATGTAGATAATTTGTCAGTTATCTTTTGATAACTTTAATGTATATTTTGAAATGTAATGTTGTTAACTTGTATATGTGTATATATGTCCATATAGATACCGAGGGCCTCATGGAAGATTAGTTACTACATGTACTTGATTGTATTTTTGTATGTGCTAAATGCTGTCACCCTCTATAAATAAAGTCTTTACTTACTTACTTACTTACTTACTATGACTTCCACTCTTTGAGATTTGGAAGTCATAGGCCTAATTTGTGGAAGTCAAATTGCGCATGCGGTAGAATGCACACAGTGCTAAAAATATTACTCTATTTTTTAAGCATGATGTTGTTTGCAATGCTTACCTACACTGGTTTTTGTGTTTGTTTTTAAACATGTTAATGTTTAATTGTTTGTTAAACAATGTAAAGAAACTAATGGGGAAAAATATACATTGTATACTGCTATTCTCTTTTTAATGTGTCCTTCTGATAACTATTCAATGATCCAAAGCTTGCAAACAGGAATGAGCAAACATTGTGGATCCAGATCAGACTATCCTAATGGGGCTGTCCGTTGGTTTTTGAAAATTTCGGCATAGGTTCCCCTTGCCAGAGAACTTTCAGATTTTTTTGAGGGCCTGTAAAAGTGTTGGGTAAGACAGAGAGAACAGGCAAGTTTGGATAGATTTCCCTTATCCTAAAGAAATCTTTCTTGCACTGCAATATGGATAGTATTTATTTTAAACTTAAAAAAATACCTGCTTTGGCTTCATTTGCAGAATGTTTTTGAAAGCTCAACTTGTTTCTTTTAATCTTCAAATTTTATACAAGTCACACAAATGTTTAGGTTAAAGTTGCTAAGTCTTTCTGGTGTTAAAAGACCTTGTTTTCAGTGCTTGAAACTCTCTTGGTTATGCTATTTAAAACCCAGGCTCCTAAATGCAACTGTCTCATTGTTTTCTTCGTAATGCTGGCCTAGTGGGCGGGGTTATAACCGTGATCGTCCATATCTAAATTTTCTCAGATTTTGGCCTTTGGTTCATGAAGAAAAACATCAGGCCCAATACAGAAATGTAAAATTATGTATGAAAACATTGTTCTCTCGTTTTACAAACAAAATCAAACAAATATTGAAAAACATTTTGCAAGGAAAATGTCTCGAATTTAGGGTAAAAAAACGTTCCGGTACAGATTTTTTTTCTCAAAAAAAATATCACTTGGCATGTGCTCATGCGACCGTCGCAATAATCATTTAACACCTGTCAATTAAATCTGCACATCAGGCAGGGCGGTCTTTGCATGGTTGTCCCAGAACCTACTGGTTAATTATTCTACTGAATGGAATATCTAAATAACTGCCGTTACGCACACTTGACTTTCTGGAGTAGGCGGTGAGATCAAACGCCCAAATTCTGAATACCTTGTTTACGTCACAGCTATTGCTGATGGGCGTACAAGATTTTATGGGGAAGTCAGGGTACGTCTGACCTTCCAATTTTCGACGTACGGAAGCCAATTTTAGACGTAAAAACGCCCAAAAACGTCCACTAGTTCATGCGCTGTATGTCTGATCAGGATCTTCACTGTTTGCATACAGTATGTTATGTTAAAATTTGGAAATCAAATAAAATATACAACCCAACACCCCCTAGAATTCGGAAATTGGTTCGTCCTTGTGATAAGTGTGGACAAGTCCATTTGGCTTAAGGGGGTGAATCTCCCAGCATGATATTTAGGTCTCGTCGTGAGAAAACCTGTCTTTCAGGGTTTCCGAGAAAGTGAGATTAAAACTAGCCTGCTTAGCTACAGGGACTAGCTAGAAAATTAAAATTTCTCTTGTAGCAAGTCGAGATATAATACTTACCAATAAGCGAATAAAAGAGGTGCTGATCAGACTGCGCAGATGTACTGGCTGGTCCGTGCCTTTGTTGTTCGCAAACCCCTTGAGACAGGTTTTCTTGCTTATAGGCCCATTTCATCTTTACGAAGAAGTACAGGTTTAGTGAACTACCTTCTTATTACTTACTTCTGTGAGAACTCATAAAACATAGTGTAGCTTTTAACTTGTCATGAAACTTTCAAACATGACTGAAAATTGTTGACTGGGATGCAAACTCAAAAAACATCAAGGTGAACTGACTGTCCCACCATGACCATAGCTATTGACTTGGGACGTAAAGGAACGAAACATACAAAAAAATAAAGCATCAACTCAATCAAAAACACTCCAAATAATAATAATTCCAAAGGAAATATTAATCTATAAAGTCAATGAATTACATCCACTCTATATCAATTTTTTGGCCATGGGCCTTCTCCCAGATACTGCCCGTCTCAACATGATCATAGCTGTTGACTCGACCTTACCAAATCTTCAGGATATTAGAAACAATCTTTTCAACTAAATAGCATCCATGCTGACCAAATGGTTTATCCATTCACTAAGTAGCATCCATGCTGACCATATAGCTTAGGCCAAAAGAAAAATATGCCTTGTTTCTGGTTACATGTCGAAAATTTTTATGGTCGGTAGGCAGGCAAACTTTTTTTTTATAAAAACTATTTTGTATGGAAAAAGCATGAAAATCCTTTTAAAACAGTCTGAAATTAGACTTCAATATCCAGAAAGTCTTCAAAAAAGTTTGAGTAGGCCCCAAAATATTAGGGCCTGTAGGGTAACCGGTATCAAGACATTTTCTTTATTTGGCCTTATATGGATAAGCCATATGGTCATCATGGATGCTACTTAGTTGAAGAAATTGTGTCTTATATCCTAAATAAGGCCCATGACCAAAAATTTAATAAGAGTGGATGTAATTCATTGACCAAACAGAAAGAGGGACTTAAGAGTGAGTAACGAGTAACGAAAAATTATTTTTCTTATTTCTCAACCAAAACATATGTTGTGGGTGCTCAAAATAACTGTCTCAATGAGATGGTTCTTTTGAGCACCCATAACATATGTTAAAATTGATGGGTAAGAAATTATTTACAATTTTACGCTGAAAATTTTTGTTTATCTAAACCTATGACTTAGTCACTCCTCACCACTCTCTTCCTTGTTTTCTTTGGCCTGCGGGTTTGTTCTGCCTGACTACCATTAGCTTGCATGCTTGGGCAATACATAGAGAATACTAGGTGAGTGCCTTTTGATATCGAGTTTACCAGGCAAGGCTTTGAGAACGCTTGTTGACATCACGAGGCTTGCCGAGCGATTCAACATGCGTTCTCAAAGCCGAGCCTGCTAAACTTGATAGTAAAAGAGGCGAACATGGTATTCTATTTATCAGTTTACCTATTGTTTCACTCTTCAAACTAGCGATTATGACGTAATTTTTTATTTTTGTGTTGATTCAGTCATTAGGGACGTCATTTAAAAAGTGCAAGGTCATCATGGCCTGATAAAGGCACATGCTGTGAGATAGACAATGTCTATCAGGCAACATGCAGCAATGCAGTTGATATGAGAGGTAACTGATAAAACCCGTTTTGCACCCTACATGACCAAGTGGGCAATTTTTAGGGCAAGTACGATACTCTGGTCTCTACTGATATATTATGTCTCATTGCAGGACCTTTCAATTGTAAAGAAATGGCAGAATGGTTTAGTGCAGGTTATTTCACCATGACACTTCAAGTGAGGCGAGGCTGCGATGAGGTGTTTTCGCCCTTAGGTAAGTTAGTATCTCTTTGCATGCTGGGTAATTTTACATGCTTTGTTGTCTTCTAATTTTTTCAATGTTAGCGTTTAGGTAATATCAAATGTCAACCAGTTCAGACCTGACGTTTGGATGGGCCTGGTCAGGGTGCAAACTGGTCGCAAATTTTATTAACTGACGATAAATCTCCATCAGCTGATAAAAAGTCAAAACAAGGCATCCTTTGGCTCATTTTGACTGAGATTGGTTAACATTTAGAGTCAGAAGATGAGATTTCGGTAATTTTTATATCTAACCGGTCTCCAGACAAGGGTGCATAATTGAAAACTTGGAATTTGTTTCTTCTCCTCAAAAGTATATGTTGTGGGTGCTCTGAAGAACCATCTCATTGAGACAGTTCCTTTGAGCACCCAAAACATACATGTTTGTTAAAACTGATGGGTAAGGAAATATTAATATTTTTACGGTTAAAAGTTTTGTTTGTCTAAACTATCCCTTAATGCACCAATCGCAACAAAAGTCGTCTGCTTTTCTCGTCTGCTGAAATGTTTAAGAAGCCTCTATGGCAAACAGTGAGGACCCAGATCAGACTGCTCCTATAGGAGCAGTCTGTTCTGGGTCCACGCTGTTTGCTTCTATACTTAATTCGTCAGTAATGTTAGGCAATTATTTGCAGCAGACGACTTCAGCAGACGACATTTTCAGACACATTTTTTTCTTGTCGCTTTAAGGGCTATGTGTGCCATAGGTTAGAAAAACAAAACTTTTAAATGGCTGCTCCCATACTGTTGGGTCTTTTGCATCTGATAAGCAATCCTAAATCTTTGACCTTGGGGGTGTTCACTCAAGAACTTCCTGGCACACCTGCTACATGAGTAACTTCAGATTGATGACTAGCCTTTTGGGTAATATGGTAGATTTTCTAAGATTTCAAACACTAGTTGCCTGCCAAAAGGCTTAGACAAACGTAACAGACCCTAAAGAAGCAGTCTGATCATGGTCTTCCCTTTTGGCTATTCTGACAAGCAATTTGTGAGTTCCAGCCTGGACCAGCCATGATTTATCACTTTAACTATAGGCTATTTTTGAGTTGAAGTAAAGTTTTGAATACTTTTGAAAATATTATGGAAAATAGAGCATATGCTCCAAGGAGCAAATGCTCAATTTTCCATAATATTTTCAAATACATATTCTAACACACCTCGCCTATAGAGCCAACGGTAACAAACTGTGATATATCGCACAATAATTCACTGCAAAAGTGTGTGATAGCTGACGTCACTAGAAAATGACGTCACTTATGGCGTTAGACGGTGTAACGTCGTTTTTACGCTTGAAAGACGTTACAATTACATGTAAAGGTATGCGACGTAGTCTAAGAATTGGCGGAAAGTTGGAAGAAGCTGAAGACTTCGAATGTGTTTTCGTCGTTTACTGTGTGTTAGAATCGAAATAGATCAGTTCCAGTGCATGAATTGTTGAGTAATAATTCACTGTTTGTCAGTCAGTTGTACGACGATAAATCACTCGCGCTGCGCGCTCGTGATTTGATCTTCTTTACAACTGACCTCCAAACAGTGAATTATTACTCAACAATTCACTGCTGGAGCTGATCTATTTCTTAAGTATATTTCGAAGGCATCAAAAGGCGTTATCATGGAGTAAAGGGTTAATTGACAAGAAAGAGAAAAGTGTACGAAATTTTATAACATTTACTGTAACTGCTTTATCTTTTCTAGGTGAGTTAATCAAGCGATGGGGCCGGGTACCATTTCTGCCAGGACAGTCTCCTCCTCCTGCTAGGGTAGGTTCATCATAGGGTCGGTTAAGCAAATATTTTAAGCGTAAAAAAGAGATTTTTTTCTTATCCATCAGTTTAAACATGTGTTTTGGGCACTCAAAAGAACTGTTTTGTCGAGGAGGTTCTTTTGAGTACCCACAACATATGTTTTGATTGAGGAATAAGAAAATAAATTTCGGTTAGGCACTCCTATCTGGGGGCCTGGATTCTTATTGCAGAAAAAAATTATAGCAAACTGTACAGATGCGAATCAGACAGCTTCATAGGGAGCAGTCTGATTGTTTGATAAGGCATTTTTGTCAAGTAGCTAGTTATGAACTCTAAAAACTTAGAAAGCAATTTCAAATGTTCTCAAATTTTAAATTGGTTATAATAAGAGTACCTGAGGTTAATTATAAGAGTACCTGAGGTTTTGGTGCCCTATCACAAATGCCACCAGTAAAAATAGTCATACACAAACTATTGCACAGCATCACTGCGTTGTGTCCCCTAGCAAGACACATTAATGCTTGCTTAGTACTGTTTCAATCCAGGAAGACTCATCCCGAAATAGCTGAAAAATTGTTGACTGTGACGTAAAGAATCGAACAAATCAAACTATAGTAGTAGAGAAAGACGAACATCTTTCCCCACTGGGTAGCTGCAAAAGCAAGTCTAAATTATAACATTACTCATCATTGTGAGGAAAAACAATTTTGCTGCATTATGACCAGGTATCACACCAGCCTATCATAAGGATGCAGACCAACATGTGCATTCAAACAGTCTGTAAGGCCATTGTAAATCACTTTCTGGAAAGTAAAAAGTCAAGGCTTGCTGGAAGGTATTAGTACAATATTCTAACTAGTCTCTGTAGCTGAGCAGGTTGTTTTGAGCCATACCTGGTCACAGACCAGAGAGACAGGTTTTCTTGTGACAAGGGCCACTTGATAAGTATCATTACACAGGTTTTGATAAACAAAATTTTTGAGATTTATTATATGTTTTGGGTGCTCACAACATATGTTTTGGTTGAGAAATAAGAAAATTATTTGTTGGTACGCACTCTTAGCTAAAGGCCTGCATTATCTCATAATACAGGCATAACCAAAAATATTCATTTTCATATTTCTCAACCAAAACTTTCGTTTTAAGTACCCAAAACAAATGTTAACCCTTAATGGGCCAATCGCAACAAAAGTCGTCTGATATTCTCGTCTGCTGAAATGTTTAAGAAGCCTCTATGGCAAACAGTGTGGACCCAGATCAGACTGCTCCTATAGGAGCAGTCTGTTCTGGGTCTACACTGTTTGCTTCTATACTTAATTCGTCAGTAATGCTAGGCAATTATTTGCAGCAGATAACTTCAGCAGAAGCCATTTTGAGATGCATTCTTTATGTCGCTTTAAGGGTTAAACTGATGGACAAGAGATAATTTACAATCTTTGCGCTGAAAAATGTGTGTTTATCTAAACCTGTGATATTATTTTCAGAACAAACCTCAGCCGAGCCCCGAAGTTAAAGAACAGCAACAGCAGCAACAACGAAGGGATCAGGAACAGATGCAAGCTTTACAGAACTTCTTATTTCAGCAACAGCTTGCACAACAACAACAAATTATTAGGTACAGTGCTGTCACTAAATAACATTTTGTTTCCCGACTGCAATCCACCTGACAAATTAAAAAACCTTATTCTTAACTCATAGATATTGCTCAGTTTGCTATACAGTTAACACCTTATCCTGTTTTGAAAACAGTGTAGATCCATATCAGTTGGCTTCTTAGAAACAAGCAAATTAGATGAATGGTAAGGTCAAGCGAATTACTGGCAAAGCTTGAGGCTGAGGACCTCGACCTCATTTTGAGAGAGAGAAGGCTCTGCTGGTTTGGGCATGTGGAGCTTTCTAGTGGTGCAGTTAGAACGGCATGTGATATACAGATTGATGGCAGGCGGGGCACAGGGAGGCCCAAGCTAACATGGAAGAAACTGACGGAGAGAGACTGCCATGAGTGGAAGCTCACGACAGTTGACCCTCAAGAAAGGAGCACCTGGATATCAGGTGTGAGATCTGCTATGCATGCAGCTAGCTAGTTACCTGGAAAGGGGCCCACTGATGTGGATGATGCACCTGCACGTTAATCAAAAATCTGATTATGATTATGATGATGATTTAGGAGGATGTGGTTTAAAAAATATCCAGTGTTGGAAAGTTAATTTTGTTAATGCAGTGTGTACATGACTTGCACACTATTGATATTTGCATTACAATCATATAAAGGAATTTATCGCATGGAGTTGTGTCTGGGAGTTGTATAACACCAGGTATTAAAATCAGTAAACCTCAAGTGAATTACATATTTACATAGCTTTATGAAATGATATCCATAACAAAGGTGCATATATATATTAAATGTATATACAGTCAACCCTCTTTACAACAACAGTGTTTGTCCCCAAATAATTTGATGTTAAACTGAATTTCTGTTGTTACTCAAATTCAAGTTAAACTGGTATATTTGTGCAAATGAGTCTGTTTCAGATAATTGGAAAAAATAACTGACATCACTTTTTTCAAATATTTACAGAACAGATTGAATGAATGAATTAATTAGAACATCTTTATTCAATTCTTGCTCCATAGATATATTAGAGATAAAATCTTTTCCTTTCTCTCAGTTGTTCAGAAGCATTAATATTTTTTGTCTAAAATGTCATGACTTTAAAGCTTCCTTGTAAGAGAGTTCCGTATATAGCATGTCAAAACTGTAAGCAGTTTCTCATTTCTGTAATTAGTCTCTCATGCTGTGGCCATAATATGGAACTAAAATAGTGTACCTTGATTATTGAGCGGTAAAAATATGTTGTTTTTTTTATTGTTTTTGGAAGAAAACATCATATTTAAAAAAGATCTGTTGTGGGCATTATGCTGTCGGTCAATAAAAAGTAGATTTCCAAATCTAAAATTTAAGTTGATCAACCTTAATTTGACCATTTCTACCATTTAATTTGAGCTAGGAGTCTTCAATTCCTATTTTAATGTTTGTAACCTAATAAACAGACATTGCAGATGAAAAAAATCGGCACAATTTTGAAGTGAATGATGCGTGTCGGTCCATTTCATAACGCCCGTAAAGTACTGAAATACAGCGCTAATGAGTTGCTTATCGTGGTTATTTTCACTGCTGTAGTATTTACTTCAACACCGCGTTGCCTAATACATCATTGTTTTATGTGTAGGTGTTACCATAAAGTTGTAAATGGGAAAACCAATGCGTCAGTCCAAATTTATTTTTGGCATAACAGACGTCACAGATGAACGATTCAAAACAGTTACAAATCTATACAGGGTTGCCACGGTCAGGGAAAAAGTTCTGGAAAATGAAAAATTTTCCAGGTCAGGGAATTACATTTTCAGTCAGGGAAATTTAAAAAAAAATGAAAAAGTCATGGAAAAGTGAGGGAATTTCAAAATTTTCCTAAAAAGATGCTAGTTAACAGGCTTCTGGAAATTTTATTTTCCATAATTTGCAAGCAATATTAGAAAAGGAATGTTTCTAATATTTATGGTTTAAGATTTTTCTTTAAAGGTTAAATCAGCAAGTTCAAATATTTGTGCAAATCTTCGAATAGTCGATGGATGAAAATGGCTAAAATTGGCCTTCCAAAAGGGTCTGGAAAACGGTTGAAAGTCAGGGAAAAATCAGTGAAAAGTCAGGGAATTTTGAAATGGATATTGAGTGGCAACCCTGCTATAATTAGAAAAGAATCAGTGTGTTGTTAAAAAAATAAAGGTGTAATTACATCGCGGACATGTTTTGAGGTTTATTATTGTCTAGAGAGTTTGTTTAATCCGTCGATAAATAGACATTTTCGGCGATCAATAATTGTTCGTAATGGTTTGACAGTTATTCGACCATAACGTTTGACATGACCGATTGTAAATCTAGAAGTCAACATAACTCCCGAGCAGGATTTGAGAGGTGGACAATGAAAATAACGTTTCTTTTAAATCTGGAATGTTTTTTCAGTCGGTGTTTTTCTTTCCTGTGTTTTCAGTCTGAAAGAAATTTAGCTGGCTGTGTTGAAAAAGGCATAATATAAGCCTACTTTTCACATGTCAAATTGTTATGGACGTACAGGCTCAGACATGTCAAACTGTCCAAAGTAACACCAATGTTTAGTTAATAATAACTTGATCATATTATGTCCTCAATCTTTTCAAGAAAATAATGTGTGTCAAAGCTTAGCCTACAATTTGCAGAGGAAGTTAACTAGCCGTGCCCATTTTGAACATGTTGTACATGACAGAAATTTGAAGGGTGACAGAAACAGTAACGCCCGTCAAGTGGAAAAAGTAAATCACAAATGGCAAACTAAAAGCCCTACTTTCAATACAATTACTTTTGTAGATAAAATGACCACACATCTTTCGTTTTATGTCTGACTTTCTAAATAAGGGTCAGTAGAAATGTCATAAAATCAATTCAGAAAAATGTCAAAATAATGCTCGTCACATTTACAGGATCATAAACTTTTATGAATATTTTCAAAAATACTGTGAAAACTATCTTTTGAGTGCATTTTATAGCAAGATGAACAATAATAGTATCTAGAACCAGCAAAAGACTGCCTAAATATGAATCAGATTTATTTCAGTGCGGCGCCCGTTATTTTTTCCAATTATCTGAATACTATCCACATTGTAAAGAATTTTTGCTGTTAATTAAGAGTGTCAGTATAGAGTTTGCAAATGCATAAAGGTTTTTTTCTTATTCCTTAACCAAAACATGTAGTGCATGCTCTAAAGAACTGTCTCAATGAGGCATTTCTTTTGAGCACCCAAAGCACATGTTTAACTGATGAATAAGGAAATTATCATAATTTTACCCGCAAAAAGTATGCTAATATCTGGACTAATAGATTATATTATATGGATCACACTTGTTTTTCATGCATTAACATTTGCCGGGTCCCGAGGATGCTGTTTGAACACGATGCCGATGGGCCGAGTGTTCAAACATCTTCTGAGGGACCCGGCAAGTGTTAATGCAAAGACACAAACATGTGTGATCGTTATTCTTACATATTTTTCTCATTCCAACCCAATTCGCACTAAAACGCTGCTAAAACATTAAATTGTCCATTTTCTTACACTGAATTTCTCTAAACAAAATGGTGGCGGCTGTTTACTTTATAACGTTGTCACAATGTCATAGCCGAATGCAACGTTTACGCGAACAAAAGCATCGGCAAAATGATCAGTCTGGTCCTCAAGGCTTTCTGTATATAATGTCATGCAAATAATGCAGGGCTCATTTTAAGTATTTTCAAGTTCAGACCCATGTTCAAACAGCATGTGATTCTCCTGATTTGAACATGGATTTTTGTTCATTTGACAATGGGTGTAAACAGCTATATGAATAGACATCTATGCAAGAATTATGTTTTACAGACAACTACAGCTTCAACAGATCCAACAAATGGTAGTACAGTTACAAGAAAATGATGAAGTCAAGTCCCTGCCCCTTTTCCAACAACAACAGTTAGCTATGCAGATGTTATTAAAACACCCTCAACAACTAGTCATGAACCAACAACAACAACCACCACCATCACAACAGAAACTCTCTCCCAGGTAAGTTAAGTAACAACAACAGTTAGCCCTAGGCTGTGGAAATACCATGCACGACTTTTCCGACCTGGTCCCATTTCGTTCAGGACAAGTTGAAAATTTCTATTTACTTGTTCTAGGGCAAGTACATATGTATGAAGTTAATACAATTCTGTATGGCATATTTTGATTAATTATTAAAAGTTCACATCTTGCATTGAAAACGTGGATCCTGATCAGCTGATCAGGATCCACACTGTTTACAAGAGAGTTGATATCTGGTTTTATACTGTTACAGAAAGAGTAAATTGTATAAGCACAGAAAGGCATAAGCTAATTTGTTCTTTCGGACAAGTAAATTTCTATGGACATTTACATTTAGTCCATTTACTAGTCCCTGGACAAGTAGAACATTTTAATATTTCCACATCCTTGAGTTAGCTATGCAAATGCAAACTCATCATGAAGGAACAACAACAGCATCTCCTTCCGGTAAGATAAGATAAGTTAAGGCACTTAAAGTATCGATGGCTCTCAAATTCAGTTACATGTGATTTCAAACTCCTCGCAAAATAGATTTGTGTTAAATGGTGGCCCTGTCTGTTATAGCCTGTTACCGTGCAGTGCCCTTGCATTTCTATTCGTAAGTGTACCTCATACTGACTGACAAGGTAGGATCTGATCAGTCTTGTCTAGGTCATCTGACCCTTCATTGCCATCCTCTATCAGGGATTATTTCTGACATTGAGAGATTTGCTCATTTATCTGCCAAATATCTCATTCAAAATGGCTTAATGGGAGAAAAAAATCTTGTAGAAATACATTTTGCTAAGGATTTAGCTAATATTAATATTTCTAGCTAAAAAATCATAATTTCTCATCAGTTTTGGGAAGCTCAGTGGTAGTAGGCTTGACTCGAGATTGAAGTACTGCGGGTTCAAGCCTCACCAGTGGCACTGCGTTGTGTCCTTGAGCAAGACGCATTAATCCCTGATTAGTACTGGTTCAACCCATGAAGACTAGTCCCTTCATAACTGAAACTTTGTTGACTGGGACGTAAAGAATCAAATCAAATCAAAAATATCAGTTTTGGCTGTCATAATGAGATATTTTCTCTGTTTTGTTATTCTGGGCCAGAATTACCTCTGCTAGATTGGTAGCTGATTTCACTATTCATTACAGGTCACCTGAGCAAGTAGCTGATGTGAACCCTGCTACACCAAAGTCGCCTTTCCCAGGAAATTTTAACCAAGAACCAAGTAGTATCTGGGACATAGAACCAACAAAGACAGAACCAGATAATGAACTTCAAGCCAGACTTCAAAAGGTAGGTACAAGTTTTAACTGCTGATAAGGAATTCAAAATGATTTGGCTCTATTTTTCTATCTTTAGGATTTTATGAATTATTTTCATGCTCTCTACAGAAAAAAATGCTCAAGGTGATCTATTATGATCAGTCATTGTCCATCTTGCGTTGTCCATTGTGCGTGTGTGCGCCAACTTTTCTTTAAACAACATCTGCTGAACCACTGGTCCAAAATCAAAATAATTAAAAAAAAATGTTCCTTATAAGGCCCCCTAGCATAAAGCACCGGCAAACAAAAGGGTTGCCAGAGCTCTAGATTCGAAATATCTTTAAATGGCATCTCCTCCTGAACCACAAATCGAAATTCAAAATAATATCAGCTAAATGTTCTTCATAATGCCCTCTACCAAAATTGCACAAATAGTTCCGCCCCACCATATAAAAGGGCCACCAGATCTGTAGATATGAAATATCTTTAAACGGTATCTCCACTTGAAGCACTGGTCCAAAATCAAAATAATTGCACAGAAATGTTCCTCATAACCCCTTCCACCAAAATTGCACACTGCACCACAACAAAAGGGCTGCCAGAGCTCTAGATAAGAAATATCTTTAAAAGACATCTCCTTCTGAACCACTGGTCCAAATTCAAAATATTTTCACAGAAATGTTCCTCATGATGATCTCTACCAAAATTACTCTGACCGTCAGCTTGGCTGAACAAAATAGCCACCAGTGCTAAAAATAGATATATCATTAAATGATCTCTCGTTAACCACAGGGTAAACATCATCTCATATGTGCCAGGATTCAGGCCCTAGGGCCCTCTTGTTCAAAAGATTCTTTCAGAATCAGCATAGCGCAGTCAGTAACGTGTCTGACTACAGATGGGCGTCTGACTGCAGATCCAGGGGTCGCGAGTTTGATCCCGGCCTGGTCCCATACTTTCGTGGAGATTGATCATGAACTAATTTCTACGGTCATTAACCTACAGTCCTCTGATTCTATCAAGAAGGGTTGTTGCCAGTTACAAGCAAAAGTATGTGCACAAAGTGCTGGTTAACCGCTTGTTCAAGCTTGCCCAGGAAAATGTGTGGTAAGGTGAACTGATCGTCCTGACTTGACCATAGCTGTTGGCTGGGAAGGAAAGCAACAAAACAAACAGAAGGTTCGCACAGGCATGAAAAGTACTTGAATATACAGTACTGTCTTAAAAAGTCCTTGAAAATAAAATTTGCCTTGAAAAGTACTTGAAAAACTTACAAAGGCATTGAAAAGTCCTTGAATTTACCATTTGCAAGAGGATTTAACACTGTTTTTGGAGGCGTAAATAAGTATAAAATTGTGGTGCCTTTATTTGGTGCAGCATTATGCTGCATTAAATAAAGGCACCATAATTTTACACTGATTTTCTAAAACCAATATCTTTAGTCATAAACTCTAGCATTTCAGAAGTAGAATTTTAAGGTGTAAATCAGTATTTTTCTTAAGTTTTCAGTTCTTGAAAACAGTAGAAAGTTTTAGAAGTCCTTGAAAAGTCCTTGAATTTACACGGGCTTGCCTTTATAAACCCTAAAACAAACAAAAACCAAAAGTTGTTATTGTTGTTACAGGAGATGGAAGAGAAGGATGAGTACGAGCGTAGACTTCAGAAGAAAGAAGAAGAATTAAAGAAAAGACTAGAAGAAATGGAGAGAGAAAAACAGGAAGTGGAGAAAAAGAAATTAGAGTTACAGGTATGACATGCTCACACTGGATAAGTGGCAATCGAAAATGTTAATAATATCAACGAATGTAGATAAAATAGTTAGAAACAGAGTTTTCTATTGCCATTTGTCTTGGGAGCAGTCTTATCAGGGTTCATAATGTTTACTTTAACAGTCTGACCAGGGTCCATGTTGTTTGCTTTCCTGATAAAATCTAGTCTGAAGTGCACCTAGAGAAATATATAAAGCAGACATAAAAAGCAGACATTTTCAGGACAAAACATATTGACAGGAAAAGGGGTAAGCAGATGAATACATTTCTAGTTAATCAACCATAAAAACAAACCTGCAACACCGCCTTAGATGAGTGAATAAAAATCTTGTTCTTTTGCCGGCAAATTATATTCAGTCTACAGACTCACTTTCATAAACAGATTGGACCCAGATCAGGCCCGACATTTTGTTGGGCCTGATCTGGATGCAATCTGTTTAACAATTAGATGGTAGTCATATCATCATTCATCTCATGAAATGGTTTTTCGAAAAAGATGATTTTGAAAAAAATCAGCAGTATCAAAAAATCATGAAAAAATTCCCAGGGATCAAAGAGTTAATTACAATATTTGCAGTTGATAGAAATTCCACTCGTCCAATCGTAATTACAAGTGAAATCTAGAAAGGGTGAGTAACTCTTCCTAAAATCTGAAGGTTGAATTATTTTCTGAGAATTGACTTTGAAATCTTTTTGGCAATGTATGGGATGGCTCAGTGGTAGAATGCTAGACCGAGGGGCCGCGGGTTCGAGCATCACTGGCATCAGTGCGTTGTGGTCCTTGAGAAAGACACATTAATCCTAGCTTAGTACTGGTCCAACCCAGGAAGACCGGTCCCTGTTTAACTGAAAGATTGTTGATGGGATGTAAAGAATCAATCAAACAAATCAATCAATCTATGGGATGCAGTTATGAAACTGACAGGGTAAATATCATTTTAGCAGTGATATAAGGAATTTTATAAGTCCTATTACTCCTTTGTTCTTTATTGCATATATGTTTAAAGGACACGTGCATGTGTTTACAAACTCATCATCATCATTCCTTTTATTTTATCTTACAAAATTTTACTCTTTCCATCCACATCATGTTTAGTTTAATACCGTCCACAAGGGTTGATGCGGTGTTAAGCACCAAACAAACAAACAAACAAACAAAGGACGAGTGAAAATTTTAAGTCACTCGTCCTGCAGGACAAGTCAAATATTGAAATATTTGAGCCGCATCATGAGATTTCTAACAATGTGGTATGTGTGACCAGCAAAGCCTGGGCTCAGACCAGCATGTGCATACGCACAGTCTGATCAGAGCCATTGCTAGTCGCTTGAATATTCTATGATTATTAAGCTACTGACTGAACATTGTTTGGAGTTTCTAAGCTTAAATGGAGGCTACACAGGCTTGTCTGAGTCCAATCATGTCAAAATGCCACATTGTTGGGAATCATATGTCGTGGCTCAATTATAGAGATTGGAAGATGAGAAGAAGAAACAGGAAGAAATACAGAGAAAACAGGAGGAAGAACAGAGAAGACAGATGGAAGAAGAAAGGAAGAGACAGGTGGAGGAAGAGAAGAGAAGGAGAGAAGAAGAAAAAAGAAGACAACTAGAGATTGAGAAACAACAGGAGATCAAGAGGCAGCAGGAAATACAGGTAAGGTCATGTCAGGTAAATTCTGACAGGGTTATAATTGGACAGATGGTCAGTTACTGTCAAAAGAATGAATAAACTTTTATACGCCAAAAGAACCCAAAAAGTGAGTGGGTATGATCAGGAATTGCCACAATCATACACTGCTGACCATGAAGAGAAACTGTCACAAGACATAAAAAGGCAAGTGAAGTAAAGCAGCCAGCTCTAAACTAGAAACCACACTAAGTACTGACAAAAAAATAATAATTTAGGGTAACCTGACCCTACCTAAATTCATTGAAGTTTTAGATTTTTCTCAGTTTTTCTGGAAAAAAATATTATTTTATGCATTTTGAAAGATGTTTCTGTCAAAAAAATTGACAGAAATAGGTTTACTTACCCAACCTAAAATTTTCAGACCTGGCTCCGAGGTTATGTAACTTTTTTTATGCTCTACTGAACTGAGAACAAAATTTTAACTGCTTGTAAAAACTAAAATACCGAATAATTAAGAAGTTTCTTGCTTTAAGTCTCTCAGATGTTGTATTTTTCATGCTAGTAAATGTTAAAATGCCAACAATTGTTGTCATTTTAACATTTACTAGCAGGATAAATTTCGTGCTCGCTGAGTTGAGCGTGAAAAAAGTTTTATAGCTTTGGGGCCAGTTCTGTTACCCTGACGGATTTTTTTTTCAAAAACTGTTAAGCTCAAAACCAATATTAAGCTTTATGCTCATGTGATTTCAGCCGTACTCCTCATTTGGCCTCTAATGTGATTTCTTGAGCTCTTAAGCCTAGTGTCTTTTTTGTGAGACATAGGCAAACAGTGCAAACCCAGTTCAGACACTGTAGAATACGGCATCTGATCAAGGTCACCACTATTTGCCTACAGAAAGTTCAAGGAAAAATTTGAATAAAAACTGAAAAATACCACCAAACAGCCCTTAAAATGTTAATGGGCTGGTCCAGTGGATAAGAGTGGGAAATTCCAGTTGGTTTAATTGGGTTCAAATCAGCATTCCTTTTGTATGTAGAAGTCCCTTCCATTGCTTTGAAAATGTATGTGTTTAGAAAGAAAAATATCTACAGATACAGGTTCATTATTGTCCTCATGTTGCCAATGATATTCTTACAGAAACAACAAGAAGCTCAAAGATTAAAAGAACAGGAAGAATTAGAGAAACAGAAACAACTAGAGTTACAGAGAAGACAGGTGAGTTAAGGGAATGAATACTCACTCAGGGGAGATATCTAGAGTTACAGTAAAGACAGGTGAGTTAAGGGAATGAATACTCACTCAGGGGAGATAACTAGAGTTACAGAGAAGACAAGTGAGTTAAGGGAATGAATACTCACTCAGGGGAGATAACTAGAGTTACAGAGAAGACAGGTGAGTTAAGGGAATGAATACTCACTCAGGGGAGATAACTAGAGTTACAGAGAAGACAGGTGAGTTAAGGGAATGAAAACTCACTCAGGGGAGATAACTAGAGTTACAGAGAAGACAGGTGAGTTAAGGGAATGAAAACTCACTCAGGGGAGATAACTAGAGTTACAGAGAAAACAGGTGAGTTAAGGGAATGAATACTCACTCAGGGGAGACAACTAGAGTTACAGAGAAGACAGGTGAGTTAAGGGAATGAATACTCATTAAGGGGAGACAACTATAGTTTCAGAGAAGACAGGTGAGTTAAGGGAATGAATACTCACTCAGGGGAGACAACTATAGTTACAGAGAAGACAGGTGAGTTAAGGGAATGAATACTCTCTCAGGGGAGACAACTAGAGTTACAGAGAAGACAGGTGAGTTAAGGGAATGAATACTCATTCAGGGGAGACAACTATAAGAGTGAAGTTTTTTTGGCCATTTCAAGGAGCTAAATATCCATTGTCTAGAGGAAGTTAATCTTAATGCAAAGTCAAATAATGGAAAACAGTCAAGCATCTCAGGGAGAAAAGTTATTATGTGCCAAGAATATTAGGCAGAAATAAGCTGCATTATTTTTTTCTTATTTTAAATTCTTATTTGTTTATAATATTGTTGGTAGGAGGGGTTATTAAAAAATAGCAAAAAATAAGACATCCCTCCCTCCAGCACTCTTCCAGCTTTGAAACACATCCCACCTATCAACATTAGATTTAATGCTATTTTGTTGTTTGCCAAGTCATATCCTTAATTCACTCACACTCATAAAGTTTGAAAGTTGCACATTTAAAAGATGACTACGGTAAATGTTCTAAAATTTCGAACACTCTAAAATTACGAACACCTATAATTATTGCCGAAAATAATTTTTAAAACATCCTAAAAGATCGAACACTGACCTTTTTCGGAAAAGTAAATTTCTAAAATTACGAACACACGTTATTTCCGGCGGAAAATCGATGTCCATTTATCTGTTTGTCCCATCTGTGTTCCGTATACTTCTACCGTACAGCACGTGAGCGTTAGCGACATTAGGAAGGTTCCATTCTACTTAGATAGGTAATCTGGCATGTGACGTTCTATTTCGCATGCCAGCGCGCGACGTTATATGTTATACAGTATTCAAGGTCACCAGCATTGACGAACTTGATGCATGGACAAGTTCCTGCAACGATTGACTAACCCATTGAGTATATGTATCCACCCAAATGGCTGAGATCATTATTTATTTCTGACCAAACATTGACCTTCAGGTCGCGATTCAGCTAATTGTACGGGAATTATGCACGTTGACACACGCATAGAGTGCTGTGACACGTACTCGTTTTTTTCCTAAAATATCGGAACATTACCGTTAACTTAATAAAATATTTGTGATTCTCAGGCTATCCGACTGACACCCCCTACCCTCCCCTCCCTTTGAAGTATTTTAATGGATTTCCCAGTTCGGCAATACGCCCAAGCCACTTGCGACACGGAGGGCACTTCTATCATCCTATGCGTGTTTTGCAAAATCTCGTCAGGGTCTCGCTCACTAACAAAGTTTAAAGTGGATGAAGACTCTAGCCAAATAAAAATTCTAGACATCTACGTACCTTTTCGTTGTCTTTAAAATACTTGTCGGCGGTTTTTTAAGTACATGTAATAATGGCTATTCCTATCAATCAAAAACATCAAATTCCTCAAAATGGAACATTTTAACAAACTGTTGAGCCGATCGCGGTGTGTCTGTTTGTCCTCATGAAACTGCACATGGAAGGTCCTACGAGTGCATTACCGGTATAATGTATGCACATACATGTACCAAGAAATAAATTGATTGTATAGCACGATTCTGCATCTTGATAAACTTAATATTTATATATTTAATTTCATGAAATAAGCCAGTTCATGAGATTATGGTACCTATCGCATATGCGAGCAGCGAAGGCCTAGACGAGCCTGCGCATCCGCGGAAAATCGCCAGCGCCTTAACTGCCCACAAACATATAGAAGGAATGTAGATGAAGGTGCATGCCTTAATTTTGGGTAATATAACCCCATTAAGTGTCTGTGAATTTAAAAACGATAAAGCCCTTGAGATGATCTACATCTCGGAATTCGCTTTATTTACCACACATCTGTAGATGTATGTACCCCGACTTTGTTACATGCGAAGATCAGCCTCCGCACCGCGCAGTCATATCAGCACCTTTGTTACTAGAACAAAACATTAAACATTTTGTCGGGCCAGATCTGGGCCCAAACAGTCTGCTAAATTAGTTTGTCACAGCCTCTTTGGGGAGGGGGTGCCTCGCAGGCCCCACCCTGGGCCCGGCACTGCTAATAGTATCAGTCGCAGACAAAGGGACAGGGTAATGGTTCACGGACATGTTTGAGATCAAAGAAGCCAACTATCAGACCACGTGTTGCTGTTGTTTTAAGACTCGGGTAGCACGCGGTGGCCTTGGCGCGAGAAAGCGGACTTAGCACACAAAACATAATTGCCTATAGCTGTGTCTCCTTTTCATGGGTTTGCATAGAAAAAAAAACAATTTCTGAATCAATGAACTCGAGCATGAAAAGGCTTACTGCATGCATGAAAAACTAGATTTGCGGTACTTGCCTGAATTTTTCCTTTTCTTTGATATATGAATGTACCCAGCGTATCGTACGCATCGGCTCGAAGCAGCAACATGTGATTTCCAACAATGTGGCATTTTGACGAGTGTTGACTCAGATGAGCCTGTGCGGCCTCCTTTTAAGCTTACAAGCTCCAAACGATGTTCAGTCAGTAGCTTAACACTCATAGAATATTCAAGCGACTAGCAAAGGCTCTGATCAGAATATGCATATGCGCAGGCTGATCTTAAGCTTTGCTGGTCGCACATACAACATTGTTGGAAATCTCAGGCATTTGACGCAAAGTCGGACGTTCACTTAGTAATACATGATTAATTCTTGGTATGCCTGTTTGCCCCTGATTTGGTCTGGCAAGACGTCGGAGATGTTATGGATCCAAACTATTTGCAAACTTTGAAAGCAGGTGGTAGAGAGAGAGAGGGGGAGAGAGAGAGAGAGAGAGAGAAAGACTAGCGCTTGCATACGAATCTCTTGTAATCTCGAAAAATATGTATCGGTGCTGAAAATGATACTTGGAGATCCTTCTCGTGAGCATCGGCTTTTGCACGACAAAGTCGGATATTCGACAGTATTTATGCTTTGCATGCTTTATATCGCATGCCCAAATGTTTAAATTGACCGAATTCCATTTGGATCTGATCTGGTTCCGAACTGTGACAACGTTTTTTTTTCTTATTTTATTAAGGGAGAGAGGATCCAAATATCACTAAAAGCGGGCCATCATCGGCCCGCATTTAAAGGCGTTTCTCTGGCGTGCCGATGATTGCTGGCTTGGTATTTAGTTTTAAGAATTTCAGCAGATCCGGTCCAGTATTGCTAAGAAATTCCATATTTTTGTGATTTTTCAGGGAGGGTGGTCCTGTCCCCCCTCTGGATCTGCGCATGGGACCGGACAATGTATACCCTCATTGAGATATACTGAAAACCCATTTTATCGTGCCAATCGGCTTTTGTACGACACTTTGCGTACTTTCTATCACATGCACAAATTTTTAACTTTCCTGAATTCCATTTGGGTCTGATTTGGATCCAAACCGTTTTTGCAAATGTAAATAGAGAGAGAAAGAGATAATGAGCGAGACTGGTACATGCACTTCCTTTCGGGAAAATCAGATCGACAAGTAGAGAGAGACAGAGAGAGAGAGACAGAGAGAGAGAGAGAAAAAGAGAGAGAGAGGAGAGAGAGAGAGAGAGATGTGTGTGTTCTTTTTGAATTTCGTCATTTTTTTAACTCAGAAAACTCGTCTACGTATTTCAAAGTTTCATGTATATCTTTGCAAAAAATTCTGATCGTACGAGATGTCCTTGAGTGACTGTATTACATTATAAACGGGATTTGCGCAGATGGAGAGCAAGCGAAAGCGTTTTGGTTTTCTGAAGGAAGAACGAAAGTGTAGCGATTCATCGGTAGTCCGAGGTTAAATAAGTGGACTTTTACGACTTGCAAGTAAATTGAGTGACATAACATGCACGTGCCTTGCTCTCGACTTGGCAATTACCGCACGTGTTGTACATTTTACTGACTCAGTCTGCAAGAATTTAGCGGCGGTTGAAACTGAAGAAAAAAGAGTAGATAGCGCAGAATCATATCGCCGTGTGTTTTCAACACGTTTCTACCAAATTTTTACATGCATATATACCGTTTATGCTCATGATAAAGACCACATTCTAAAATTACGAACACTAGCACTTTTTCTGAAACGTAATTTCTAAAATTACGAACAGTGGAAAAAATAATTATTTTTTAGTGTTCGAAATTTTAGAACATTTACCGTATGCCTATTGGATAAATATCATTATTGCCGAACTCTTTGCCTCCAAGTTCCGTCTGATGATAACCTTTGCATTCCTGAAAGATTTTTTTTTCGAAAAACTTGATATTGCATATGTTTAGATGAACAAAATTTTTAAGTGTAAAACTGAATATTTTCTTACCCATCAGTTTTAACCTATGTTTTGGGTGCTCCAAAGAACCGTCTCATTGAGACAGTTCTTTTGAGTACCCACAACACATGTCTTGGTTGAGAAATAAGAAAATTAATTTTTCGGTACACACTCTTAACTAAAGGCCTGTTTTGAAAACAATCAGCAGACCAAAAAAGCGATTGAAAAATTACCCAGAGGGCAATGAGTTAAAGCTGTCTCCATTTATTTAAAGCTGTCACCGTTTATTTAAAGCTGTCTCCGTTTATTAAAGCTGTATGTTTCCATTTATTTAGCAGGAGATTCAGAAACAACAAGAGTTACAACAACAGGAGGTGATGAGAAAACAACAGCAAGAGGCCTTACATAAGTTACAGCAGGAACAGATGGCTAGTATGCAGGTACACACTTAGCCCTTAAAGCGCCGATCTTGACTGCAGCAGACGAAAAATTTTGCGACAGCTGTCCTAATTTTCGAAAAAATAAAGTATGATATTTCATGAGAATCATCTGCCAGCAGAAGATTCTCATGGAATATCATGCCTTATTTTTTGTTTTTGAAAAAGCAGCAAAATTTGAAATTATCGTTTGCTGTAAATTATCGGCGGCGCTTTATGGGTTAATATAGTCTTCGAGAAGTTAATGTGTCCTGGTCAAACCAAACTTGACTGATTTGAAATTTATTGTATTGCCCACAGAAACTTTTCACATTTGATTTTTACTTTATTATTTTCCTATCAGACCTACCCAGTATCCTTAATTAGTTTTTCGAACATTTGGGTACACTACTCATTTTTCATTCATTTGGCTATTGGAAATGTTAATTGGGTATTCAACATTGCTAATAAATATTTATTTGGGTATTTTGGTTTTTCAATTGGGTATTATTGTAATGTTAAAACTTTACTTACCAATTGATACATTTTATGTCTTATTGCTGCTATGAACATAACATGTTACTCACAATTGACTTTGTTCACTCAGATCATATTGAATAAATGCTGAAAATCAGTCAGTTGGCTGTGTATATTTAGCCACACTGAGCTAAAACTGAACTGTGGATGGCAAAGGGATAAATTAGGTACCCATGACTTTTTGATTGTATTGGGTATACTGAAATTCTTTTGCTTTTTGACAAATTGTTACCCTACCAGATCAATTTTAATTGTTTTTTGGAAAGTTTATTTGGGTAAATACGCAAATACGCATACTAATTAAGGTGCTGCCCACCAATATATATACTATTGCCATAAAGTTAAGCATATTCCATTTGATAACACCACTTAGGTTTTAGAAACGGTAAGAACGGAAACTTTTGAGAGATACCAAACATTTATTGTGGTAGACAACAAAAGCAGAAAATCAGTGATTAGATAAAGAAAAGCCGTGGAACCTCTTACTTGTTCATAGGCTGCAAAAAACTTACAAAAATTACCCATAGATTTTACAAAATTCAATGAAAACAACATGGAGGCCAAGATTCAGCAAAACTTTTAGAAAAAGGGCGCTATAGTTGTTATTTCTTCAACACTTTGAGGATCTGGTGCTAAAAGTCACTAAATGGCTCATAATAATCCACTACTTCCGGTTTATGTTGTGTGTAGCCTTCACACTGTCGAATAACAACTTGGCGCATTTTCATCATTAAATTCACTGGGTACATGCCTTCAAGACATGAAATCCTGTCCCACTCATGCAGTAGAGTCTAGCAAAGTTCACAATGGTTTTGATACGGCTGGTTCCCGGTTTCAAACACGTCAGCCGAGCTTGTCCCACAGGCGTTGAATAGGCTTCAAGTCAGGCAACAAGCTCGGCCGTGGAAGACTAGCGGTGTTCTGTTGATTTTTGTATTCCTTGATGATGCCAGTACAGTGAGGTCTTGCAATGTCATCTCGGAGCACCATGTTCTGGCCATCTAGCGAGTCCAAGGGTGACATAACACCAGATTCCAGGATTTCGTCTTGGTACTTTTGAGCGTTCAAAGTCCCAGTAGCCACCTTTAACTGTATCAAGTGGTCGTCAGATAATGCACCACATACCATAATGTTTTAGTAACAATTCTTTGCACTCAAGAATCAATGTAGACCGTTTCCTTTTTGTAATACTGCCACTCTCTCTATGGTCTTTCAAAGGTCTGCTTACAACACTCTGAGAAACATTTAATACCCTTGCAATGTCATCTTGTTTCATACCAGCGTTCCTAATGGCAATTATACACATTATGTCCTCTTTCTTCTTTGTAAATTTATCCAACATACGCCTTTTAAGGCTATTTCATGACACAACAGCAAAAGAAATTCATTCTTGCATATCAACTCCTGCCTGGACAGTACTGTGTTGTAAGCTTCCCGTTCATGGACAGTAGTGAATGAAACTACTCGAACTTACCCAAATTTGGTAGCCAAAATACAAATGTACATGTAGAATAAAACCAAATTCTCAAATTATTTTTCATTGCTTTGAAAATCGGGATTGTATAAAAATATGCTTAACTTTATGGCAATAGTATATATTATGGGCATGATGATAAACACATAAGCCACTTATCACATGTGCAATCAGCAACGGATCTTGATGATATTGATGACAAGAGCCATTGTTGCTCACATACGAAAAGAAGGGATGTAGATGAGGCTTAGGCCATATAACTTAGACCTCTAGCCATCTTAGATAGCTGTGCATACATATACCAGTCTTTGTAGCGCAGTTGGTAGCAAGTCAGACTACAGATCCAGGGGTCGCGAGTTCGATCCCAGCCCAGTCTCATCTTTGCATGGAGATTGATCATGAAATTATTTCTACATTCATTCTCCTCCTTCCACTGATTCAGAAAGGTTGCTGTCAGTTGGAATGTAAAACCTCAAACCAAACAAACTGTGCATACATGTTTGAAGAAAGTACCAAAATCTCATGGCCTGGCTTATATAGTAGGCAGATTATAATAAGCTTCTCTGATTTATTTTAAGTTTATCTAATTAAAAGACAATTAAGTATTTACAGTAAAACCTGTCTTAAGCGGCCACTCACAAACAACAACAAAATTGGTTTTCAAGACTGATTATCACTTAATGCAGGTCAAAAGTATTGCAGAATGCTCCAAGGGGAGCATTCTGCAATACTTTCCACCTTCATTAAACTACCTTTTGTCATTAAGATCTGTGTTTTGTCTGTTTTTGGGTGGCCGCTTAAGACAGGTTTTACTGTAACTTGAAAGTATGAATGATTTGTAGGCATACTGCACATTATAAGATTTGAATTTCAAAAGATCAGGATTTTGGAAAATTGTTTGATCTAGTCTTGTCTTTTCTGAATATGGATTCTGGAATTATTGATAACAGCCAGCTCATGAGATTTTGATAATTAATATTGCATATGCGGGCAGAAAAGACTTGGGCAAACCTGCACAAAGAGCCTTTACTACTCTTACACACAAATTAGGTTTTGGCCCCACTAGATAGCTGTGCATAGATGTTTTAATATTAATTTTACAAATACGCAATAATTACCAGTCTCATTTCAAAGCTTGTCCAATTTATAATAGATTGAAACTAATTGAATCCGAGTCCTTTTTATAGGGGAGCACAGTGGCTCAGTGGCAGAGTGCTTGACTCGAGACCAAAGGGCCGTGGGTTCGAGCCTCACCGGCGTCACTGTGTTCTGTCCTTGAGCAAGACACATTAATCCTTGCTTAGTACAGGTTCAACCAATGAAGACCCGCCCAGATGTTAATGAAAGATTGTTGACTGGGACGTAAAGAATCAAATAAAAAAAATAATAATCAGAGTCCTTTATTTGTTGTTCTTTCAAGAGTGAAACATAGATTAGTCATTAGTTTGTTCATGCGCATCCTGGAAATATAATACTCAAGTGTTTGATTTCAGCTTCCGTCCCATGCCCAGTGGGGTACAAATCACGCTAACATTCCAGCTCAAGGGCAGAAAACTCTGTTAGAAATACAACAACAAGAGGAGTTAGAAAGGCAAGAAATGGAAAAGGTAGATTCATTAATTCTCTCCACTCTGCATGCTGGTGAATGCTTTTTTTTTGTTTACTTATTTTTAGCTTGACTGAACCATAGGCCCAAGGTGAGCTTTTGTGATCAAAGGATGTCCATCTTTTATATTTTTGTCTGTCCTTTGTCTGGCATCTGTAAACCATTGGCTTTAAAACATATCCTCTTGGTTACCACTAAGTTTGAATTTCACAAATTTCATGGAAGCACGCTGCGGTATAGTAGATAAACCCCATGCCTTGTAAACCAGGTTTGATCCCCAGCTTCACCAGTCTGTTGGATGAAATTTTAAGACGAGCAGCTTCACCAGTCTGTTGGACAAGAGTTTTAAGATCTCCATATGACCTTAGCTGTTGGTGGAACATTAAACACAAACATAGCACAAGACTTCACAGGAATGATCCTTGGTGGTCCCATTATAAAAGTTGTTTAAAGATTTAGATTACATTCTGGTTCCTATGGCAAAATGGCATTCAAAAGATAAAAACCTTCTTTGCCTATGTTAAAATATATCCCCATCCCTTCTTAAAATTCCCCCACCCCCCTGCCTATAATAAACACTGAAAATCTTATTAACTGCTGATCAATGATTGTTGTAAATGTTATACAGTGCAGTCCCTTTATAACCCTTCTTATTATAACACAGATTTGGCTCATGTTGTGGCTCACAAAGCTTTTTATCAAAATGTACTGGCTCCTATATATATTGTATGGTTCTTGTTGATTTTCAGGTTCAGAGACAACAGGCAGAGTTACAGCGTCAACAGTTACTGGCCTTGCAGCAGCAACAACAACAGCAGCAGCAGCAAAAATCTTGGACTAACTCCTAGTAAGTTTGGCTAGAATATATGAACCACTTCTTATGGAAACTTGTCAAAGTTGTCAACAATATAAGATACAAACCAGCCTGCCACAACTGGCTAGAAGCTTGAAAAGTAAGTAATGGTGCAAAGATCAGGAATCGATACAATCAAGTACCACACCTGACCCAGGATACCAAATTTTGTATAGGGATTATCTCTGTTATATATATATTATTTATCATTGGAAAATCTGATTATGATGCATGCAAACAAAAGAAGCACTGATCAGCCTGTACATATGTGCAGTTAATGCCATGTTTTCATTGGTGAAAGTTTCCTAGATTATTATTGCTGAGTTAAGGATTTTAAAATACTGAAATAGGCAGTTGTTCAGACTGCGTCTCTGTTCTTCATTTACAAAAAGTACCATATAGAGAGTGATTAACAGTTTCTTGCCTACTTAGTGCTTAAGTAATAAGGCTATTTTAATGTCATTATGGTGTTACATATAATTTCATACATAATCATAACTAATGTAGGGATTTACACCAAATTTTTTCCTGCTTGTTTGAGACATTTGGTTTGATGTCTGAAATAATGTTTGCTACTGTCAGATAGCATGTCTTAAAAATCATTTTTCAACAGCTGAAAATATATGAATGTCTACTTTTGTTTTCAATATCATTGTTTTGGAATGGTTGAAAAACAATGGTTCGAAAATGTGAGAATGACAATCATTTTCCTCATTCACCATTTCTGATTCCAATTAATATCAATTGTCATCCCTATACGAGCCATTTTAGACTTCCAAAATAACCTCTACTTCCAAGAAGCACGACAAATTAATGTCACAACCAGCTGCCATCTTTGAAAAAAAAAAAACAGAGTTCTTCATCAAAAGGGCCTCCCCCCCGTAAAAAGCAAGCTACGGACGCCATTTGGACGATACATCTTGAAAAAGTTAACTCCATCAATCTAGAACAGATAAGGATAATTGAGTTTTGTCCCTTTGACCATTTGTTGTTTCCAGATAATTTACATCACAATATGGCGTATGGGAAGCGATTTTCCCAACTAACTTCACTCGTGGTAAGGCAGTGAAGGGGTTAAACCAATATATTTTCAGTATTAAACCACAGTCCCCGTGCACAATTGTTGACTGGGATATTAAACAAATTGTTTTCCCTCTATTCAGGTATGTTTTATATGTTTTCAGTATTAAACCTCAGTCCCCGAGCACCAAGTCCCTACTAGAAATCCAGGATGAGCAGGCAAGACAAGTGGAGAGGGAGAGAGTGAAGAGAGAGGAAAATCAACAACAAGCTGCTAAAGTATGTTCTTGTGTTCAACTGTCTTTTCTGCTGATAACCTTTTGCAAACGGTATGGATTCAGATCAGGCCCAACAAAATCTGGATCCAAGCTGATTGACAATCTGATGGTATTCATGAAAGATTTTTTTTTCAAACATTAATTTTTAAACCGGTAGGAGACAACAAATAAAATTTGAAAAATATCACAAAACTGTATTAGGCCTTTATATACTTATGGATCTTCCCATGCAGACTGATACAATTAGGATGTGATTGTCCATTATATGTTTTACGGGATCACAGGTCTGATTGCCCAATGATAATGTTTTTATTTCCCTGAAGATTGTTTTATCCTTAACAAACGGTGCAGACCACACATGTTTAAATCGATGAGTAAGAAATTAATGACAGGTTCATGGTTAAAAATCGGGACCTAAGTAACGAGCGATCCCCTATTTGAACCCAAGTTGGCTGGGAACCTGTAAATAGAACCTGCACTAGCTGTAAAGCTCTAGTAAAATTGCTACAGTATTTGAGATTTTAACAGTCTGCATATTTTGCTAAGACAAATCACATTTTTAGGGACAAAAGTTCAATACAAATTGGAATTTGTTTGTTTGTTTTATTCCTTTGCCCAAGTCAACAGCTATGGTCATTGCGGGACGGTAAGTTCACCTAACCACACTTTTTCCTGGGCAAGCTTGAACAAGCGGTTAACCAGTACTTCATGCACATACTTTCGTTTGTAACTGACAACAATCCTTCTTGAATGATTCAGCGGAAGGGAGGAGAATGACCGTAGAAATGATTTCATGATCAATCTCCACGAAAGTATGGGACCGGGCCGGGATCGAACTCGCGACCCCTGGATCTGCAGTCAGACACGCCTCTGTAGCCAGACACGTTACCGACTGCGCTAAGCGGCCCGGTCCAAATTGGAATAAAATAACCTGTATAATATTGGTAATATGAGATGGATGGTCCAACATTTGTGATATAAAACTGGATAGAAGACTCAATAGGGCAAAGACAGTTAAAAAACAATTGCATTTCTCGTTTCAGAATATGTCCCTTGGTGCTGCAAGTGTTTGGAGTGCATCAAACCCCACCCCATCCAACTGGGCTAACGATGGTGCGTGGGGAGCGCTAAAGCAGACGTCAATGATGAATAAATCCAACAACAGTAACTCACTTGGCTTCTGGGATGATGCAATAATATCAACTTCGGCACCGGTGCCTCAAAACAACAAGAAACAGTCAAATAAACAAGGGTAGGTAAAAAGGTGAAGAAAAATTCCTACACGAGTGCTCATTAGAGCGCTAGACTGCGAATTGGAGAGTTGCTAGTTGGAGACTGGCCATTGGCAGAGTCACTCTTGCTTATTACTGGTTCGACCCAAGAAGAAGGGAATTCGTCCCAAGATGACTGAAAAATTGTTGATTGGGACGTAAATGACAGTTATAACATAACGTTAAAAAAACTCTTAAGTCCCAAGAACTGAATTAACGAGGTTTTTTCATAAACATAAGGGGAAAAATGAGTACTATTAAACAAGGAGATTCTGACAGTGAGGTCATAATATGTTTTGTGCTAAATTTAAGATATCAGTTTATCTTATAGTTATTGAAAGTAATAACTGTTTTGGGATTTACCTTACATCACTTTCATAAATGACTTGTGGAATAATAGTACATTCCTTATATTTACATTCTTTAAATGTCTGTTTGACAGAAAAAATTTTTTCCATTTATTTGGTAGATGAACACGCGAATCATAATTTAGACCTTTAGCCCTGCTGGATATGTCAAAATGGGCATTTAATTAAAGGAGGTTTTTACACATTTTTTCCAAAGGAAATAGTTCAGGTCCTGATGAAATGATTGCCACATTTCATCAGGGTCTTCAGTGTTTGCCAGAGTACTCATTTTGCTATTTGAGCTGGGACATGTGATTTCCAACAATGTGGCATTTTGAAAAGTGTAGACTCAGACGAGCCTATGTAGCCTCCCTCCTATTAAGCTTAAAAACTCCAGATGATGTTCGTTCAGTAGCTTAACAGTCATAGAGTGTTTGAGCGACTTGCAAAGCCTCTGGTCAGACTGCGCGTATGCGCAGGCTGATCTGAGGCTTTACTGGTCGCACATAACACATTGTTGGACATCCCATGTCATGGCTCATTTCTAATTAACAGAAAACCAACAGCTGATTTCCCTGCCCTAGGAGGACGTGGGGGTAGCAAAACCAAACAAACACAACAACAAACCAAAGCAAAACCATCTAAGTCCCGAAAGGATGAAGAGGCTGCTCAAAGATTGTTTCAGTCGGTAAAACCGGTGGATGACTTCACACAGTGGTGCGAGGGTCAGCTGAGGAATATGGATACATCCGTAGATATTCCCACGTTTATTGCCTTTCTTCAGGAGGTGGAATCTCCGTACGAGGTATGAGCCTCGGGCTGTCAAGCGGGCCCTACTTTCTTATTTTTCCCAACTTTGATTTGCTCCTACTTTTCCCTACTTTTTTTTTGAAAGTGCCCTACTATCCCTACTTTTTCACTCTAAAATGTCATTTACGCGTAAAAATCCAGAAATTTTTCCTCGCACGCTCCCTCGGATTTTAGAAATCAATCTTATTTTTTTCAGGGAGTCCACCACTAAAACATATCAAAAATTATTTTTAACCCAAAAAATCTCTCTGTTTACTATTATATACAGTACTATTATCACAGCTCTTGTCCTGCTTATTCAGTGTTAAATTTCGTATATCTAACAAATGATTGTGATGATTTTTGTACTTGGAAAAGCCCTACTACTTTTTACACAGATGTTCACTCTTTTTTCTAAATTTTTATCCCTACTTTTTTGTTGAAGGGCACTTGAAAGCCTGGAGCCTGGGTGTAGGCAGCACTCCAAATAAATAGAGCATTAACTCAATCTTCTAGTGTCATCTGGTAATAACTTTTGCAAATAGTTTGGACCCAGATCAGGCTCGACAAAAGGTTGGGCCTGATCTGGATCCAATCTGTTTGACACTCAGATGGTATTTCTGAAAGAATTTTTCAAGAAAGTTGATTTTGGAAAAAATCAGCAGATGACAAAAAAGCATGAACAATTTCCCAGGGGGCAAAGAGTTAATTATCCAATGCACTAGATAAGAATATATGACCTATTTTACTACATGCGTTTAGAATCAATGCATGACTACTCATTTCTTTAATACCTTCTAATACTTTGTGTATGCTAATTTACGGGCACAAAGGCTCAGGATATCACATGATGTGGTCTTTTTATCTTGTGCACATGCTCTAAACTGAGTTGACCCCACAAGCTTAAATAAAGCACAAGTGAATTGGGTGGGTTTTCTTTTATATTCAAAGAAGCCATCCAATGCATAAGTTGGTGAATCAGGGAAATGCAATGCAACATTTTTTTACTGACATTTCTGACAAAGTTTATTTGTGCTGTGCTATAGATGCTCATCTATGCACAGCTTTAACTGCAGCATCTTGGATGCTGACACCTTTTGGAGAAGTTGATGCTTAATCTACTCTACAACTAGGGAGCGCAGTGGCTCAGTGGCAGGGTGCTTGACTCGAGACCGAGGGGTTGCAAGTTTGAGCCTCACCCGAGTCACTGTCTTGAGCAAGACACATTAATCTTTGCTTTGTACTGGTTCAACCGAGGAATCCCTGTCCCGGCATATTTGAAAAATTGTTGATTGGGACGTAAAGAATCAAATCAAACAAACAAATCTTCTACAACTGTTATTACAAATACAGTGTGCTTAAGTTTGATGAAAAAAGTTATCTCCTAAAATCAATGTGAAAAATGTAAAAAAAACAAAAACGTTTTAATCGATAAAGTACCACCTACAATTTGCACTAGACGAAAATTTCAAATTTTGCCGCTTATTCAAAAATAACAAACATGGCATGATATTTCATGAGAATCGTCTGGTGGCAGACGATTCTCATGAAATGTCATTCCTTAATTCTTTCGAAAATTGGGAAGGATGTGGCAAAATTTGTCATCTGTTGCAGTCGTGATTGGCGCTTTAAGGGTTATCTTTTTGTGTATCTGTAGGTCCATGACTATGTTAGATCCTATTTGGGGGAGTCGAAGTCTGCGATGGACTTTGCCAAGAGCTTCCTGGAGAAGAGAAGTCAGTATAGGAATAAAGGGAGACCAGTAGAAGAGGTAAAATTGTATATGCTGCGGCATGTGATTTCCAACAATGTGGCATTTTGTCATGAATAGACTCAGACAAGCCTGTGCAGCCTCCTGTGAAGCTTAGAAACTCCAAATAATGTTCGGCCAGTAGCTTAACAGTCATAGAATGTTCAAGCGACAAGCAAAGGCTCTAATCAGACTGATACGCGCGGCTGGTCTGAGCCTTTGCTGGTCGCACATACCACATTGTTGGAAATTTCATGTCGCGGCTCATATTTTCTTAACAGTAAATTTAAGCATATGTTTTGGGTGCTCAAAAGAACCATCTCATTGAGACGGTTCTTTTTAGTACCCAGAACATATGTTTTGGTTCAGAAATAAGAAAATTATTTTTCTGTTACACACTTTTAACTATAGGCCTGTACATAGGTCCAAATTATCGACTTTTTGTACGAAAAATGTGATCAATTTCTTATTCATTAGTGAATCCATGCTGAATATTCATATATATATAGTAGTATATATATACTACACTCCTTCTCGTTTTTTATCCTGTTAACCTGCAACATTCCAGTAGTAGGCATATTTTCAGAGTGGAAAACAGTGTAGATCCTGATCAGAATCATAAGAAGCCAGCTGACCTGGTTCTACAGGGTTTCAAACAAGGATAAATCCTATTTCAGCTGGACAAGGCTATGCCTTTGTGCATGTCTGATTATATATGTGCCTTGTGGTCACCTACTGGGAAAGGGCTGACCTCTTGGCTCTCATTTGTGGTGTCTAACTGTGAGTTTGTCACTTTCCCTTTGGTATCCGGGGTCAGGTGTGGTACTTGATTGTATCAATTCCTGATCTTTGCACTCTTTCTTACTTATTGAGACTGTTCTTTTTATTATGTTCAGAAAGTCATTTTTTTCTTCTGAAAGTGGCCATATCAAATAAAAGGGAATAAATTATAGAATAACATGCAAGCAAATATTATGACCATACACATACATGTCACTGATGTCAGTCTTCATTTGGTTCCAAGCTGTTTACAAAGGCTATCAGCAGACGCCAAAAGTCACAGCTTGCATGGAAAAAGTTTATGGTAGAGTGTTTGACTTGAGATCAAGAGGTTCCTGGTTCAACCCTCACCGGAGACTGTTGTGTCCTTGAGCAATACACTCCATCCTCTACTTACATGGGTGAAAGTTTTCAGGATTAATCCTGAATTCAGGATTTTGAGGCTGACTCTGTGGAAAGTCAGCCTCAAAGTCCTGAATTAGGGAGATTATAATAGCTTGTCTGATTAATTTTGAGATTATTTAAACACGTTTAACCATTTAAACATGAAATTATTAATTTTTGTAGGCATCCTGCAAGTTTAAACTTTGAATTTCTAAAGTACAGGATTTGGCAAATTTTGAACTTTCACCCATGTACTTAGAAAGAGTTGGTCCAACCCAGGAGAGTCCCTACATGACTTAAATATTGTTGACTGGAATGTTAAGCATCAAACCAAACAAAAACTAAAATTTTCTTGTTTTGTTTACGACAGGACAGCATTTGGGGACCTGCCCCTGCCATCACACCAAGAGAACTGCGTCAACCGATCCAACCAATCGGAGGCGAGGAAAACCAGAAAGGAAAGGCGGGAAAAAAGAAGAAGAGCAAGATGATGAAGCTAGATGCCAGCATTCTCGGATTTACAGTTCATGCCGCACCCGACAGAATCGTTGGAGAAATCGATACTGAAGTAAGCGGCGGAAGCGCACGTTGAAGAGAGAAGAATGTTCGGATTGGTTTTCCTTTTGCTTAGATGTGATGGTTTTGTTGGCTAAAGTGTGCCAAAATTTGTCAGACTGATTCAATGGCACCTACCCCGCACCTTGAAATTCTCCCCCTAACAGAGAGGGCTGGCCGCGGTCAATTGCAGGACGCTTTGTCTCAGTACAAAAAGCAAGTGTCGAGGTGTTATGTCTGGTTTGAGGTGACATGCTCTAGGAGTATTGTTCTTAACAATCAAAGAACTTGATTTTTTAAAGTAGAGTGAAATGCTTTCATGTTTTAAAAATGTTATACAGTAAAACCTCGAGACTTATAATTTCGACTTTTCTAAATACTTGCTAATTCGAACTAAATTTGGGACTCAGCGAACAGGACTTATTTATATTTTGTATATATTAGTAACATATGTTTTTGGTGCGTAAAAGAAACGTCTCCTTGACGTTTCTTTTACACTCCCAAAACTTATGTTTGCTAGAAAAAAAACCCTGATAATAGTCTTTTTTAGGGGTTATATACTCTTATGTCTACCTCCCTATGATTCGAACTGCTGATGATTCGAAGTAAATACCTATGATTCGAACTGCTGATGATTGGAAGTAAAATCTCTAGTCCCAAGGTCTTTGAACTTTTGAGGTTTTACTGTACACACTACCAAAAGGGAAGCTTTTGCAACTTCCTGTTTTGACTCTCTTTAGGAGGGTAATCTTTCCTTATAAAACAAAGCTCACCTTAAAAAGAGAGTCATTTATATTTTCATCGGTTCTCTCGTGGGTCATCTGAGAAGTTTGAAAATCCATGTATCAATGAGAGCAAACAAAAATGTTTAGCGATAATAGATTTCAGTACCCTGAAAGTGCATCTTTTTATCTTTAAAAGATACTTTTTAAGTTCTTAAATTTTCAGTAATAATAGGCAAGGAATTCCTGTTTCAGTCAAAGAAAAATTGTAACCCATTAGATTCAGTACGTAGATCGTGTTTTTCAATTTACTTTTAGATTACCTACCTATCAAACTATACCTAGTGGGTACTTCAAAGAATCATCTCTTGAGATAGTTCTTAAAAGTATATTAAACAACAAGTGGGCTGTACAGAAGGTTTTCTCAAGGCAGGGCCATTTAGAGACCATCTTTTAACCCTGTGTACTCTAATGGTTTTCCCATACCCATAAATTTTATAAGGACAGGATTGTCCATTACATATTTTAAGGCTGAAATTTCAAAATTTGATGTACTTCAGACCCTGAGCATTGTTTTTTTTATCTTAGCAAACTGCAGCATTCTTCGGCATTTCATCAGGGTCTTCACTGTTTGCAAGAGTACCTGTCTAGGGGCTTCCAGTATCTTTGCCTACTACTGTCGTCTGCTGATAACCTTTGGAAACACTTTGGACCCAGACCAGGCCCGACAAAATGTCAGGCCTGATCTGGAGGCAAACTGCTTGACACTTTAATTGTATTCCTGAAAGAAGTTTTTGAAAAGGTTGATTTTGAAAAAAATCAGCAGACGACAGTAAAAAGGCTTGAAAAAATTACCAAGGGGGCAAAGAGTTAAGTTAACCCTTTACTCCACACAAGCGCCTTTGGACGTCTTTGAAATGTAATTTTTTTTTTAAATATTATGAAAAATGGGACATTTGCTCCTGAGGAGCAAATGTTCCATTTTCCATAATATTTTCAAAACTATTGAAATGTAAAAAAATATTTTTTGGAAAATATGGAAAATTTTAATTATTTATAGAAAATGATGCAATGTTCTAAATATAGCATATGGGGTAAAGAGTACTAATGAGAACTCGAAACAGAAAAACTTTGGTCCTGTAGTCTTCAAGTAAATGAGAATTTATTGGAATCCTGTCATCTGTAATCAACATGTATTTCCCTGCTTTACCCAAATCCACTAACATACAAGGATATATTGGTGCTATGAAGAAAACAACAACAACATACAAGCTAATGGAATCCATCTCAGGGGTTCGCAGAGGCTTGAAAGGTATTTTCATATAGAGGACTCTCTTGAAAAGTCCTTGAAAACTAAACCTGCCTGGAAAAGTACTGGAAAATTACTCTTAGGCCTTGAAAAGTCCTTGATATTTACTATTTTCTATAATGCTTAGGGTAAACACAGTGTGTGCATATTTTACCCCCTCACAAACTTATTGCCAAAGTGAAAATAGTTTTATTTGTTATTGATGTTTTAAAAAGCTAGGTTGATTTATTCTCAAAATAATCTATTGTTTTTAAAGGTACTTTGGCATTTTTCATCCGACAAATAATCATATCAACATTTTTTATATTTTCAAATATGACCATTTACTATTTACCTACTAGTGTCATCTGCCCATAAAGTTTGCAAGCAGTTTGGATGCAGCTCAGGCCCAACAAAATGTCCACTGTTTGACAATCTGATGGTATTCCCTGAAAGAATTTTTCAAAAAAATGATTTTGAAAAGAATCTGCAGGCAACAAAAATCAATGCAAAATTACACAGTAGACAAAGGGTTAAGATATAAAGTAAAACCTGTCTTGAGCGACCACTCAAATATAGAAACACAAAGGTCTCAAGACAGGTGGTAGCTTAATGCAGGACGAAAGTATTGCAGAATGCTCTCTTGGAGCATTCTGCAATACTTTTGACCTGCATTAAGCAATAATTGGTCTTGAAACCCATTTTTTGGTCTTTTTTTAGGGGGGGGGGACCGCTTTAGACAGGTTTTACTTTATATTGATTCTAGAAAATTATAGAATATATAGAGGATCTTACATGAGTGTCCATGTTTTATTGAATTCATTAATCAAGTTGGGGAATAGAGATAAAATGTGAGGCTTGCCGAGCATTTTATCTCTTATTCGCAATGGGTTTAATAAATTCAGTAATACAGGAGCACAAATGTTAGATTGTATTTATCATATGACATTAAGTGGAGCGCAGTGGCTCAGTGGTAGAGTGCTTGACTCGAGACCGGAGGGCCGCGGGTTCGAGCCTCACCGGCGTCACTGCGTTGTGGTCCTTGAGCAAGACACATTTATCCTAGCTTAGTACTGGTTCAACCCAGGAAGACCGTCCCGCATAACTGAAAGATTGTTGAGTGGACGTAAAGAATCAAATCAAACAAAAAAAATATGACATTAAGATTACTTTGAAATCACATTTCTGCTGTAAAAACGTTTTAGTCTTGTCATAATGTATGCAACGTTGTCCAATTTTATGCTAGAAGTGAGGGCTCTGGTGAGGCTGTGCTGATGTGTTTACTTGTTTGAGCCTTCACTGCTCGCCATGGTGTTAAGTACACAAATTATTGTGTACTGCCCCAATGCTAAGATTATATGTGCCTATTTTTGTCGGATAAAAATTGCTCATTCTTAGCAGATATAGTAACACAATGCCACTGTGTTAACAGTGAATGTAATTTTTAGGAAGAAATATGTAGGAGAAAAATTGCAAATTAAGAGCCAGTAAATGTGCTACGAAGAACTACGGTAAATTTCTAAAATTTCAAACATTTTTTTTTGCGATCAGGGCTCGAGTCCTCAAAATGCTTCTGAAGCAGTCTGATTTGGGTATGTGCTAATTGTTTCAGTCTAATCTGGGTCTGCACTGTTTGTCTAGGCCTTTTAGCAAGCAATTTGTGTTTGAGATTTTAGAACATCTACTATATATAAGAAGGTTCATCTTTTAAGTTCATATTCTGTTCCATTTTAGTACATTCATCACAGAAAATGAAATATTTTTTATTTATAATATTTATTTTACTGCCCTTGCTTTAGGCTTTGTGTAGGGCATAAATGTAACTACAGTGTCTTGCCGTTATTATGTATGCGGCCAGTTCATGAGATTTTGGCAATTATTGCATATGCCAGCAGAGAACATGCATTCTTGCATACCAGATAAGTATATCTAAGATTTTAGTCTGGGATGGAGAATCTTATCTTAGCCATGTTATCTTACCAAGGCTGTCATGTGAGGGCTGTGCATTGATTGTATTGGAACTCGCACACATGGTTGTCAAGTAATGTCATCTTGTAATTTAGCATCTCAGTGCCTCCTTCCGGAACTTATGAATGAAAAATGCTGAATTCGATGGTGAACAAGAAAATGAATCCATCATTTGTGTGAAGATGGGATAGAATAATCCGTCCTTTGGGGTCATGGTTTGTCTTCACTTGGCAAGTCTGGTGATGCTAAATGGTGATCCTCAGGATTTATTTTTCTATCCCTCCCTCACACCCATGATATATTCTTGTAGTCTGGCTAGAGCCGTCACAGCTTGTACATTAATTATGTATTTGGATGAAAACTCAGACCAAGAATAAGACGTCTACTGTAGCCCCGCCTAATTAGCCAGCGTAGACATTTAAAGAGACCTCATATGTTATATACGCAGAACCAAAAATAAAGGAACCCTTTCATTTTGAGGGTGTCTTTTTTAAAAGTTAATATTGAGAGTGACCTCCACATATCATCTCCAGTATGCCTGACACAAGCTCTGGAAATCATGGAAAACCTGGAAAAAAAGTTCCATGCATGGAAAAATCATTGAATTTGAAAAAAACCTGAATAATCATGGAAAAATCATGGAATTTTGTGAAATAATTTAATGAAACCACCAGTAGCCAGGGAACTAGCTGTCAGACACACAAAACTTGTGTGTCTGACAGCTAGTTTTCTGGCTACTGATGGTTTCAAGTTTTAATTATTTCAAAATGCATGCATTGTGTACAAGCATGCTTTTTTAAATACTTTACTGTTGCTGCATTCCCCATTTATGCTCAGCGTGGTGAAGATAGTGCTAAAAGGTGAGGTTAGAGGCCATGCATTAAATAGTCATGAAAATTACATTGTTGATCATGGAAAAATCATGGAATTGTGTTTTCTAATTTCTGTGGGAACCCTGCAGACAGGTGTTGTGTATGTGTTGCTGCATGTGGAGGTCACACCCGATATTGACTTGGGACTCAATGAAATAGAAGGAATCACTTATTTTTGGTTACAGTAAACCTGTCTTAAGCGGCCACTCAAAAATAGACTAAATAAAGATCTTAATGACAAATGGTAGCTTAATGAAGGTCGAAAGTATTGCAGAATGCTCTCTTGGAGCATTCTGCAATACTTTTGACCTGCATTAAGCAATAATTGGTCTTGAAAACCATTTTTGTTCTTCTTTTTGGATGGCCGCTTAGGACAGGTTTTACTGTATGTGTATAAATACCAAAATCTCATGTACTGGTCCTTATCTGTAAAGTCTTTGTCTCTTCATAATCATGTGAAAATTTACAGGCCTCCAGATAAGACTGTTTAATAGATTTATCCCCATATAACTCGCCAAATCATATGTGGGCCGTGACACGAGAAAACCTGTCTTCGGGGTCTCTGATAGTGACATTCAAACCAGCCTACTCAGCTACAGAGACTAGCTAGAATAATGAAATTTCCCTTGTAGCAAGTTTTGATATGATTCTTTCCAATAAGCGAATAACAATGGCGCTGATCAGACTGCGCATATGTGCAGGCTGGTCTGCACATTTGTTGTTCTCAAACCCTCGAAGACAGGTTTTCTGGCACCTAGGCGCACGTAGTCTCATTGAGGAGGATCTTTTGAGTGCCCAACACAAACATAACCTCAACACAAAATGACAATTTAACAAATACTCAGTCATCTAGTGAAGCTAGTTTTGGACTGATCATTTATATATAAATAGGGAGCGCAGTGGCTCAGTGGGAGAGTGCTTGACTCGAAACCGAGGGGCTGCAGGTTCCAGCCTCACTGGCGTCACTGCCTTGTGGTCCTTGAGCAAGACACATTTATCCTAGCTTAGTACTGGTTCAACCCAGGAAGACCCGTCCCTGTTTAACTGAAAGATTTTTGATGGGACGTAAAGAATCAAATCAAACAAATTTACATATAAACAGCGGTTGCCAGCATTGAAGGCTCTTGCCAGTCTGTGCATGTTCAGCTGAGCTTTTGCTGAATGCTTAATGAATAAGGTACAAAATTTCATGCACTAGGGCATATGCTGAAGGTACTCATAATAGCTGCTTTTTTCCCTGCTGGTTTTTATGTAATACGTTGTGGATAATCAAAGGATCCATCTCATCAAGAAGCATATGTTTTGGTTGTGAGAGCAGAAAATAACCAAAATTCCACATGCTATCTTATCTGTCATTGATTGTGAAGGTGGAAAATCCCATGATAGGCAGTTTAACCCTTTGTATACAGGAAACCCCTAAATCTGTATTTTTGCAAACAAGGTAGACCCTGATGAAATGCAGCATAATGCTGCATTTCATCAGGGTCTACACTGTCTGCAAAGGTATATAAAAAGATCTTCAGACAAAAGAATACTTAATATGAAAATTATAACCTGGCACCCTAGATTTATACATTGGACTATCCCAAGTTTATTGTGTCAAACCAGAAGGAAGAATCCATTAGAATACAAAGGGTTAAGGTGGAAGATACACTGAGATGATCTAAGTTGTTTGCCCTACAATGGTAGCGGCACTTGTTATAATAATGTATACAAAAATAGATAAAAAGTTAAAAAATAAACATGACAAATGTTTATGAAAATCTTGGAAATAAAAGAAATTAATATTTGAAAAAATGTCTTATGTTGTTTGTTTATTCACTTAAGGCCACTTTGGCACATGAGTTTGGCAGCATTAGCAGGACTCATACATCTTTAACAGTGCGCATCATCATCATAATCAGAATTTTGATTAACATGCAGGTGCAGGGGTATCATCCACATCAGTGGTCCCCCTTCCAGGTAACTGGCTAGCTGCATGCTTAGCAGATCTCACACCTGATCTCCAGGTGCTCCTTTCTTGAGGGTCCACTGTCATGCGCTACCTCTCAAGGCAGTCTTTCTAAGTCAGTTTCTTACATGGTAGCTTGGGCCTCCCTGGCCACAGCCTTGTGAAAATGGAAGGCTTCTTTGAAAAGTCTTTGTAATTATTGAATTGAGTTTGCCTTGAAAGTACTGAAAATAACCACAAGGCCAGGAAAATTTAGTATATTTGAGTGCATTCTCCACATAACTTTTTCGTTCACCTGAGCAGTTGCACTCAGAATGTGAGCTTAAAGTCTACCCCTTTTCTGGCCAGGGTCAGATCCGGGATTTCTTGATAGGGAGTTCAAATTTACAAAGTGGGGTTCAATTTGTTAATTTTTACTTGAATATTTATCATTTTTTTCCTGATTTTTCTGAAAATGCTTTTTGAAAATGAAATATTGTGTGACAATGTGGGTTTGAGTGAACCCTCTCTGGGTCTACCACTGCTGGCATAAGTCCATCAACCATTTTTAGCTCACCCGAGCCCCAGGCTGGAGGTGAGCTTTTGTGACTGGGCTTTGTGCGTCATCCGTCGTGCATAAACTTTTTCTTTAAATGACATCTAATAATTTGCTGGCGCCAATTTGGAATAACTTCACACAATAATGTTCCTCCTAAGATTTTCTACCAAAATTGCTTAAATGGTTCCCAACCTCCAAACAAGATGGCCACAAGAGCTCTAGACAAGAACTAATTAAATGACTGTCTCTTGAACCAATAGTCCAAATTCAAAATAATTTCTCAGAAATGTTCCTCATAATGCCCTTTGCCAAAATTGTCCAAATGGTTGTGCTCCACCGAACACAATGGTCACTAGAGCTCTAGACAACAAACATCTAAGACGACAAAGTAAGTAAGAAGGCAAAGATCAGGAATTGATCAGTCAAGTACCACTCCTGACAAAGAACACCTATTGGGAAAGTGACAAAAACCCAATAAAACCTCACACACAAGAGAGCCAAGAGATCAGCCCTTTCCCAGCAGGTGACCACAAGGCTGCAATGAACCGACAAGAAAACATGAATAACACGTGACAATGAAAATGATCCACAAAAGAAGCACTGCACCGCCTTTGAACGGTCAGTAAAAATATTTTTACTAGAGGGCTTAAACTAGTTTTATGGCACCAACCTCATCCTTAGTTCAGATGTGGATCAAGACACATAGATTTGGTTTGCATGAAAGATCCCTAACTTATCTATGAATTATCTAGAAGATATAAATCAAGATATAAAAAGGAGAAAAAGCAAAAATAAGGACTCAAAAGTCCATAAAACTGAATACCTGAGCATAAGAAATCCAACAGTTAAACCCTGGTGGGCCTGACAAAAGCCAAAGCATCAGGCCCCAACTGCTGGTTGAACCACTAGTTCAAATAACTTCGCAGAAATGTTCCTCATTGGAGCATAGACAAACAGTGCACACCCAGATCATACACGTACCTCGCAGAATGTATCGTCTGATCAGAGTATCCACTGTTTCCCAACCCTTTAAACAGAAATTGTCTAGTACTATTGATAAGAATGTGATAATCTATTCGGTTTAAATGGGTTAAGTTTGTAAGGGATATCTCGCAGATATGTAGTTGGTCTTGTATTTTGCTCTCTAGTGGTATGCGCAATTGGGATAGCAGTTGCCCACATATCATAAATTCATTTCATGCAATGTTGTCTAACTACAGCTTTCTAGTCTTTCAAACATTAATTCATCACATATCTTACTCACAAAGCCAGTTGTAAAGCTAAGTTTAAACATATTTTATTTCAACTTCATGACATACATACATAAATATTAACACATTACAAAAGGATTAGAACGGAAGCTAAAAGTTTATCTCTAATTCTCCTGCACAAATGTAATGAGGCTCATTCAGATTCAGATGTAAAAAGCGCAAAAATCAAACGTCAGAGAAACATATTTAATATAATACATTACGATAACTCTGCCTAGTAACAATAACTCATTTGTTCAAATATAGTATTCATTTTACTCTATAAAAGATATCCACATTTATTTATGTGAAATGAATTGCTACAAATTTCTAGATCGTTTGTTCATTGTCACAAAGGCGTGTTATCATATTAAGAATACTGAAAAAAAGCAAATAAATGTACATTGCCACGCAAGGTTAACAATAATCAATGTAATGGCAAACATGTAGAAGAAAGAGAGTGAGAAAGTGATAAGTGAGCAGGCTTGAGGCTAAAATTGACATTTTGGTCAAATGCTGAAAACTTCGAGAAGAGATTATGAACAAATAAGCACGGTGACATATCCTTTTCATTTCATAAATCATGGATAGCCCATGCATAAAACAAACTGTACGCAAAGTATTGAACAGATTTCAACATGGGAAGTATTTAGTAGCATATGTCCTTGAGCGATGATTGGTCTTGAAAACCAATTTTTGGTCTGTTTGAGAGTGGCCGTTTTACATAGGTTTTACTGTATTTCTAAACATTAACCATTATAGCACTAAATATTACTTCTGCAGAGGACAGTTTTTGTAACAATTTCCTTCATTTTGGGTATAATAAGACAAAACAAAATCAAATGAAACTTCAAAAATTCAAAATACTTTTCAATTGATAGACTATCCTTCCTCTTTTGCATTCATATTAATAAAAATAATTATGCATTACTCTTTATTAAAATGAATGCAGTATTTGTTTATAGAACCACTAAAATCTCCATGAATCGGTAACTTATTGAAGTAGAGGCTAAAAATCCAGTTGTTTCATACCGATAACAGTAAGACATCTGCCCCTAGATGTTTGGATAAAAGCAATAAACACTGCAGTAATGACATTTGTAGATGAAGAAATGCGCCTCGTCGCAAGAAAACCTGTCTTCGGTGGTTTGCGAACAACAAAGCTGCAGACCAGCATGCGCATACGCGCAGTCTGATCAGCGCCTTTGTTATTCGCTAACTGGAAAGTATCACATCTAGACTTGCTACCAGCGAAATTTCAATTTTCTAGCTAGTCTCTGTAGCTGAGCGGGCTGGTTTGAGTTTCGCTTTCTCAGAAACCCTGAAGACAGGTTTTCTCACGACGGGGCCCAAATGATCTGTGTAATAAAAACAGCGCATAATGAAGTAGTCATTTTTTTTATTAGGTAAAAAGTACAAAATCAGGATTATACACTTTAAAGGAATTATATCACTGATCACAGGTGCGTGACAAAAATAGTTTTCTTAATCCTCAACCATAACATATGTTGTGGGTACTCAAAAGAAACGTCTCATTGAGACGGTTCTTTTGAGCACCCAAAACATATGTTAAAGCTGATGGGTAAGAAAATATTTATTATTTTACACTCGCATCATTATGTATCCGATGATATCTGGGGTCATCTATGTACAGTACTGGTAAGGAGTCTGTACTGTAAAACAATTATGGCGGGTATTTTAATTTGGCTCCATTGGCGATAAAAACGAAAATGACCAAAATACGAGACCAAGCAATTTTTACAGTTTAACATTCAGCGACATAACCAATAAATGGACACACATCCTTAGTGTGTTGGTAGCCGATATGTCAAAAGAAAATTGAATGGTAGAGTATGTTTCAACATAGGGGAAACCACATCTTAAAAGGGAGCTACTATTAAAGGAAAGAATATGCTCCGCATAAGGAGCATATTCTTTCGTTTAAAAGTAGTTCCTATCAGAATAGAAAATCGCTTAAAATGGCATTAAGTTGAGAAAGCGCCATAATTGAGCTACGCCAATATGTCAGATTTTAAAAATCGCAAAAATTTGATGCTGCAAAAAAATATATTATGCCATCACTTCTTGCATGACTCGGGGCTTTACATCCAGAAAATATTGACAAAAAGAGAAATGATAAACTGTCAAAAAATTTAACTTTTTACTATTTTTAACAATAAATTCTGTCACTACAGGAGTGTGAGAGTTGAACATGACTAGCCTTATATCGCTAGTTATCCATAATGCAAGGGGCGAAATGCGAGAGATCTAGATGAGGTATCGTCAGGTCTCGTGAGAATGGCGAACATAAAGTGATTTACAGTATTAAAGCTACAGTGCCTGAGATCATCTTTGTAAGTAAATCTACAAGATCCATGACCAGTATGTTCAAGGACAGCTTATTCTAGTATTTGTGTTTTGTCATCATATGCTGGGTTTTGATAGTCAATAATGGAAGTTCCGTTGGCAGCTCCTTCCTCTATGGGATCATCCACGTGTGTCAGATCTTCTAACCTAGATTTACTGACCTTTGTTTGTGTTAGCTCTTCTTCATCATCAAGCTGAAATGGAATATAAGAATCTGTCGTGAGTGTGAGGATAGGATAGAAACATCCGTCCCGAGGATCGCCGTTTAGCATCACGAGGCTTGCCGAGTGATGACAAACAGTGATCCTGAGGGACAGATTTTTTCTATCCTACCTTCACACTATTAATAGATTATTTTTCCTGCTCACCACTGTTTTTTTTTATTATTTTGAATAAGCTTCCAGAAGTCCCTGAATATGCTTAGATGCAATTATACATGGTGAGGTCACCTAAACATAACAATGATGTCACTTGACGACCATGTGCGTGAGTTCCAATACAACCAATGTATGTAGCCCTCACGTGACAGCCTGGGTAAGATAGCCTGAGTAAGATAAGATTTTCTATCCCAGGGTAAAATCTCAGATATCTTTATCCGGTATCAAGAATTATATTTCTTGCACACAAGATATCTGATATTTGATCCTGGGTCAGAAATTCTTATTTTACCCATGCCATCTTACCCAGGCTGTCATAAGAAGACTGTTCGTTGGTTGTATAGAAACTCACCACATGGTAGTCAAATATTATCAATGTTTAGTCAAAGTGACGTCATAATGTGATATTGCATCTCAGCGTATTCAGAGACTTCTGGAAGCAAATTTTGAATAAAAAGTCAATGCGTTTTGAAAACTCCCGTATGGCATTGTTAGCATTTTTCAGCAAAACTCAAAGAATGAAATACAACGATGCTCATTATTACGTCATGAGCAGATTACTCAAAATGACGTTTATTCTAAAATTAATGACATCACAAACGTGTCTTCTTACTCCAGGTTGAAACGAGGATTACATAAACCTTTTCCTGTTAGCAACTTTGAGATGCATCTAAAATTTGATGCCAATTTTTCGTAAACTTACAAAGATATGACACTATATCCGCGCATGTACCAAAACTTGCGTTGCAATTAACTTCAGAAAAACTTTAGTGAACAGGAACAGCCTTCATATAAATGGCTATTAACTCAACGAATGCATTATGTTTTTCTTTATGTCTAGTGTCATTTTATAGGCGGTAAATCGTTCTTTATAGAATCATATAGCATTTTGTCGTAGCATATATTTGAACAAAGTTATGAAGCTGGTTGCATTCATATTTGAAAGCCCCTCGTAGGCTCTTGTCTGCATCACAACAATTATAAGCATATATCGAAATAATTTTAGTTTACATTGAAAAATCATCTAAAACTTCACTTGCCCTGCAGTCTGAGGCACTCGTATTTGTAGTTTTCAATGTTTTATTGTACAAACCTTTGTATGTTTTACACCAAATCGTAATCTTTTTCTAGTTTTCTCAGGCAGCCACCAACAGAACACATCAAACACGGGACATATAAACTTCGGGTCTAGAGTTTCTGGATCTGTGGGACCTATTTAAATTATGAGCAAAACATGTGGATCTTGTAGTTTTAGTTAACATGCGCGGATCCAGAAAGTTTTGTCAGAGGGGGTCCAACTTTGACAAGTTTTTTTTTATTATTATTTTATTTAGAGGGGAGAGACGATCCAGGCATATACCGCTATAAGGAGGCCATCATCAGCCCGCCAGCAAAACGCCATTTAAATGGCGGTTCGCTGGCGTGCCAATAATGGCCCAAAATTGAATGCTAGCTTGGTAGCTTTGTTTTTTTCTTCTTCATGCGATCCGGATCAGTATTGCGAAGAAACCCTATATTTTTGTGATTTTTCCAATGGGTGGGGGGGGGGGGTCCGAACCCCCTGTCCCCCTCTGGATTTGCCCAAGGTTAATTTTCAACAACTCGAACCATACCAGCTTGATGAGTTTTAAAATTGAGAATATTAATTTAACCCTTTGTATTGTGGAAACCCCTAAACGGGTACTTTTGCAAACAGTGAAGACTCAGATGAAATGCAGCATAATGCTGCATTTCATCGGGGTCTGCACTGTTTGCGAAGATATTTGCCCTTCATAGACAGAAAACACGATAATTGAGAAGTAAATTTTTAGCTTTGGCCCCTAAAGTTCACTATGGACAATCCCATACATATTGTATCAATATGTATGGGAAAGTAAATCAGAATACAAAGGGTTAATACATTGATAAGTTAGAGATCTTTCATGCGAAACAAACATCTATTTGTCGATCCACATCAGAAATAAAGGTGAGGTTGGTACCATAAAACTAGTTTAAGACCGCCAGTTAAAACAAATAATATTGACCGAGTGATCGTTCGAAGGCGGTCCTTTTTTGTGTGGATATGTTTCCTGTCTGTCACGCTGTCTTGTCTGTTCATTTCAGACTTATGGCCACCTGCTGGGAAAGGGCTAACCTCTTGTTTCTCTTGTATGTGATGTTTTCTTGTGTTTTTTTTTCACTTTCCCATGTGGTGTCCTGGGATGGGTGTGGTACTAGATTGTACCGATTCCTGATATTTGCCTTCTTCCTTACTCTTATTTTAATGATACATATGCTATCATGTAAGCTTCTCTATTTATTTTTAAATGTTTGTTGGACAAGGTAAGCCAGCTTTGACCTTTTTATAACAAATTTGATTTTATGCCCCATGTGTTTGAGGAGGATTTGCTTTTAGGAGGCCAAGGAGACCCACAGCTGATAATCAAATCAGGATGTAGGAAACCCAAGATTGAGCCTAGCACTCCCTCCTAGTTTTCTTTGGCGAATCTGTCGGAATTAAAAGAACAGTAATTAAACAAGTAAAATTACACTATTTTACAGGCAGCCAGAGCCTATAAAAACACCAGTTAAACAGTGGTGGCCAGTAGGTTATATGTATCAGGAATATCTTTAATTAGTATCAACATTTTGTCTAGCTTTGTCAACTGCAGTACAAGTATAAAGATCAAATAGCTCTAAAGTTTCAGAGACATGCATATTGTAGCGTTAAATGTTCCTCGCTACTATTATTAAATTAACCAGGATAAATAAGCTTCTTAAAAGACCTTTATTTATGTAATTTACATAGTTCTCAACCAAAACATATCTTTGTGGATACTCAAAAGAACCGTCTCAATGAGTTCTTTTGAGCAACCAATACAAATGTTTAAACAGATGGATAAGAAAATATTCACAATTTTACAAAAGTTTTACAAACCTGTTAGGAAGCTGACGACAAGGCCAACAACGATGGTAATAACAATAGAAATGAGAGTATACCAGAAATAGGATACTGCAAAAACATTTTGAAGACCACTGCAAAAAACAAACAAACATATACTTAACCAATTGCCTGTCATTAACGTTATTAACGACTAACGTTGTCTGCTCTCTCATCTGTTTATGCACTTTAGTAGCCTAGATTGCAATAATATGGACTCTAATCTGACTATTCTCTTTGGGGCAGTCCTAAATGGGTTCAAAGTGTTTTCTTCAAGAAAACATTGTGGAGTATGTTTGAATATTTGCAACAGATATAATACGCAGATGACTATTTTATTGGCAGGATAAGGACTCAAGAGTTCGCAATATTACTTCTAAAGGCCCTAAATAAAGATTCTCTTCTGATATTGATTTCCATAAATGTGGAAGGGAGATTGCTGCCTCATTAAATGAATTCAGTAATTGTTGGTGTAAATGATAAAATGTTTAACCGGATGCCTTGAAGGAGTGAAAGATCAAAATTATTTAAAATTATTGATACTTGTGTTTCGTTTTACTCTCTTAATATTCATCTTTTACCCCCCAAAATCTAAATATTCATTTCGCTACCTAAAGGGAGGATTTTCATATGAAGTATGTCTTGGTTCCAGCAGATAAAGCCACAAACAGCGTTGTTTGAAGATTGCATTATGTTGATACTTTAAAATTTGACTTATTGGCACTAATGCATATAGACTGCAGACTTCCTTTAGTGAGAAGGTTGTTGTCAATGGGCATGGCTGTCATACAGCCCAAAATTTTGGTGTCAAAGCTAAAGAAAAAAAAACTCAAGACAAGGTTCCTACATTATACTGGTTACCTCAACTCCATAAAAAACTATAAAGCAAGCTTTATTGTCAAATCTAGTTTTTGTACGACAATAGAACGTTCTAAATTGTTAACGTATTGTCTTACTGCTATCAAAAGCATTTAATTAAGTACTGCAAAAGGTATACAAAAGATCCAGTAAGACTCTTTTTGGTATGTTAAAATTCTGGTGAAGTATTAGATACACTAAAAGCTAAGGCAACGTGACCAGTTTTTCTACATGTGCTTTTTCGGCTCTTTACACTACTTTATATCATAATTTAATTAAAGATAAACTTATTGATCTTATTAAAAGAACCTTTCAAAGAGGAGGCTCTCCTTACCTTGTATGCAATGGTAAAAAGGCATTTTCACTTTGGAACAGTCGAAAAATATCATGCATTGTCTTGTCAAAATGCATGTGATGCGCTGACCTTTTTGTTGGACAACATTTTTTTATAGGATTTGGTACTGTGGTGTATAGACAAGTTGTAGTGATTCCAATGGGCACTAATTGTGTTCCTCTGGTTGCAGATATATTTTTGTTTTGTTATGATAGGGATTTTATGATGGCTCATTCTGATGATAAGCAGGCAGATATTAATATAACACTACATCCAGACATTCGGATGATATCTTAAACATAACTAATATTTATTTCAACAATGTGTTAAGTCAAATATACCCTTCAGAGCTTCAATCTAATAAAGCCAAAACCTCATTTACCAAAGCCTCGTTTTTGGACTTGCATTTGTCTAATGATAATGTTTCTACCAAAATTTATGATAAACTTGACAATTTTGATTTTGAAATTGTCAATTTTCCAAATTTCGATGGTGATGTTCCTCGCTCTTAATCAGATGGAGTTTATATTTCTCAACTCATCCAATTTGCTAGAGCATCTAGACATGTCTCTAACTACAACACTCGGAATAAATTGTTAACTCAGAAACCTTAAACAAGGCTATCGGTATCAAAAACTATGCAAAACTTTTTCAAAACTTTATTGCTGATACTATGATTTGATATCAAAGTCATATGTGGGACCTAAATCTCTATTGCTCCAGGGACTTTCAGAACCAGGGATTAATGGCGACTTAGTGTATAAATTAAGAAAAAATTGTTGTCACAATTAATTTTTCAGCGCAGTTTATTAAAATAATTTCTCATTATAAAAAATTGGTTATAACATTAATGTATTGAAACAGACTGCCGGCTTATTAATCAACCCAATCAAGGTTGGCAACTTTGACATCCTCTTTTATTGCATGCTGGCGGGTAGGACCTCAGACTCTATGATGGTTCCAACTTAAAGACTTATCTATAGATGAGAGGGTTTGGGCCTGATAATGTGTCTGTGGCGAGCCCACTGGGGTTTAACTGTTGGATTTCTTTTGCTGTGGTATTCATTTATATATACAGGTCCATTAAAAAAGTTATTTCACTACGCAATATTTCAAAAGTTTTTTCACATTTTTTAAAATACATAAATGGGCTAAGTTCTACCATGCATGTAATTAAATAATCATGCAATTTGGTTTCTATAAATCATATCAACGTATAATCAGACAACATTTGTATATGAATATTTAAAACATTCCAATGAAAACACAATAACATGCTTAAATACATTCCATTGAAAACACAACTATATACCTGTACGCCTACATCATAATGTCAGTATTCATTGCATCTCCATTTGCTTAATAAGATCTGCAATTCTCCTTGGCATTGAATTGTTCTGTTCTTCCAGGACGTTCAGTGGTTAACTTTTCCACGCTTCATATACTCGCTTCCACATCTCTGCTGTTAAACATGGCACGTGGTTACCAATATCTTTCTTCATTATCTCCTAAACGTTCTCTATGGTATTCATTTCTGGCGAATATCCTAGCCATTTCAGAACGATTATTTCGTTACATTCTAGGCATGTTCTAGTTCTTTAGAGTTATATCATGAGGCAAGATCATGCATAAAGATATATCCATTCTGTGGGCACATAACGCATTCACATTAGTCTGTATTTCACAGTCATAACAATCAACGTCATTGTCGTGTTTGTCGCAAACAGAATGTAAAATATCAAGCTAAGTTAATTCAGACTACTGTAAAATTGCCAGCAAGTGTGCAAATCTGGGGAGCCATTGGCAACAGAGGCCAGTCTCTTCAGAGAAATGTGAATGGTAACATGGATAGTGCAAAATACCAGAGTGATATTATTCATGATAATTAAATGACATGTGAATGCGTTGTGTTCCTACAGAAGGGATATATTTTATGCATGATCTCGTGCCATGCCATAACTCTAAAAGTACTAGAATATTCCTAGGCTGTAAAGAAATACGCCTTCTGGAATGACTAGGGAATTCGCGGGATATGAATCTCGTAGAAAACATTTGGAATATAATGAAGATAGAGATTGGAAAACAAATGCCATGCAAACTAGAAGAGATGTGGAAGTGAGTATGTTAAGCGTGGTATAGTGTTGCACTAAACTTCCTGGGAGAACTTTACAATTCATTGCCAAGGAGACTTGCAGATCTTATTGAAGCAAACGGAGATGCAACGAAATACTGACTTTATGATGTAGGCGTACAATGTTGTTGTGTTTTCATTGCAATGTATTTAAAGTAATGTTGTTGTGTTTTTCATTGAAATGTATCTAATATTAAATACAACTAGTGCCTGATTATACGTTGATATGATTTATAGAAACAAAATGGCATAAGAATTTAATTACATGCATGGTTAAACATAGACCATTAATGTATAATAAAAATGTGAAAAAACTTTTGAAATATTGCGTAGTGAAATAACTTTTGTAATGGACCTGTACTGCCGAGTCCTTATCTTTGTATTATCACCTTTAAATCTAGATTTGTTTGTACTAGGAGATGATACATCGATAAATAAGGGGTCTTTCACGCAAACCAAACGTCTATGTGTCTTGATCTGCATCAGAAACAAGTTACAATTAAACGATAAAATGCTTATTTAGACCTATTATTGACTTACATGTATTCATTATTCGCTGGTGTAACTTGCACTGTTGTGTTTGGACTAATTAGTGTCTCCTGACTTCCTGTGATATTCCAATTACAGCTTTCTGTGCTCACATCTGGCCATCTGGCAATACTTTTAGTTTTAGTAATGACAGTACCAAAGCCAATAGACAGTAACACAGCTAAACTTGTGAGATAGCCAGCTAGTGCTCCCTAAAATGCAAGACAGAAACAAATGGTTGAAAAATAGCATAAATATAATTCCATGAAAGAATTAAAAAAAAAGAAGAGTAAAAATTCAATTAAGCCTGCTATCGTTTGTTTCCTTTATTTATGTTAAATTATTTTCCTAAGTGGATCTAAATAAAATTTTGGCTCATTTTACATAATTATGTGTTTTTGGAAGCAAAGTGTTCATGCACAAAGTTTCAAAATGATAGCTCAAAACATTGGCATGTCATCGTGGCAACAAGTTGTAGTTTAACTCCAGATCAAGGATTAATACATTTACACATTTATGAGAAGATAATTGGCAAGGTAAGTGCAATACTTTTCTACTGTTCAAAGCCTGATATATTCAAATCCTTGAACCATGCCTAAACTATTAACTTCAAGACATTATTTGATGACAAGTTTTCAATCAGAACTAGTATTCAAACCATGTCGAAATGTACCATTTAACACAAACTATTTTTCAAATAGTTTAACCATTCAATGTTTTCAGTCAGATGTATTTTAACATAAGGGCCCTTCCAGAATTTTGGAGCACAAGGGAACAATTAAATTAAATTTAAAGAACAAGGAGATATAAAAATCAATAGTTAAGGGAAAATGTAATCAGAGGCTGTTTATTGAAATATGCATGTTAAAATCCTCATTAACTAAATTACACCAGTAAACAACCACAAAATGGTCCCATTAAAACAGTTCTAATTAAGTAAAAGAGATTCATTTACTATCAAATTCATGGTGTACAAAAAACCTTACCTTTAAATTAAGGAAGCAATCAAAAGTTTAATGCCACCAACGACATTAAACTCCTTAATATTTTCTTAATGATAACGTGTTAATGATGAAAATCGCATTGCAATGTGGTCCATTAAAAAGTGACTGTCTTTAAGTGAGTCCTCAATTGATACCGTTCTTAATTCAATGACACTGTTATAATAAGGTCATTACCATTAATGTATTATATTCTAGTTTGGTATTTTAATGCACATTTGATGAGATTTGATGGCAAGAATCTTTGAAAAAGCTGTAAAATTTAATGGATTTTCATTAATGCTTTTTAGCGTAAACACTCCTTACATAGGCCCAGCCTAATATTCCAAAGAGAGTCAATATAAATTCCTACTTTATTGCTTGCCTGTGGAAGTATCATACGAAGAGTGAACACTTCTAATTTAAACATAGGCCCGCCTAATATTCCAAAGAGAGTTAATATAAATTCTTACTTTATTGTTTGCCTGTGGAAATATCATACTAAGAGTAAACACTCCTAACGTAGGCCCTCCTAATATTCCAAAGAGAGTTAAAATAAATTCTTACTGTATTATTTGCCTGTGGAAATATCATACCAAGAGTGAACACTCCCAACATAGGCCCGCCTAATATTCCAAAGAGAGAAATTGTCATCTGAAATAAAATCAGAAATTTTTTTACACAAATTGAAATTAAGTTTAATTACATATAAAGTAAGTGAGGTTGGGGGCAGAGTACAACTGACGATACAACAACAATGACGGATGTACTATATGATTCCGGTAAGCTTTTCTTTAATAATAAAGTTAATGTCATTCAGATTTCCATAGAGTTAGATACGCTAGAGATATTGCAAAACATAACCATCTTATAAGACTTTCAGACATATATCTAGTTTAAACATTGTTGACGAACAGATTGCTACATGTTAATCCATTTCTGAAGAACATCAGAAGAGTAAGGTTTCAAACAACAGTTTACTCGTCATTAACAGTGGCATGATTGTATAAACGAGATATGAACACCAGTCCTTAAATGAAGTACATGTATGTAAAAAAAAACGCCAATAGTTCAGTTAATGCAATAATGAATTGTAAAGTGAAAAATCATTAACCTATATATTACGTGTGGAAAGTCATAAATAAATCCATATATTACGTGCAAATTAGGTTGAGTACATGTATAGTATAAAATAAGATACAAAGACCAAAGGTTGACTAGACATATACAGCTGCCTTCCAAAATTTTTATAGATAGCGATTTTTGTCATAATTATTTACATACCCTATGTACTTAAGATTTGATTTTGCAATGTATTAAAAGGTGCAAATCATTATTTGCTCTATGCTTTATTAAAGCACATATATAGCACTGTAACAACAAAGCATTGTGTCTTGAAACTGACTGCATTTCCAGCGAAAATATGGCATGTCATCTTACACTTAGTAACACCACCATTAGTTGTAATGACAGCTTGGATTCTTTTAGGTCATCTGAATGCAAGGTGCACCAAATTTGATAGTAATGTCTAAAAATGCCTGTCTTTTATTTTTGACATCAAGCTAATGAGACCCTTAATAATGCTACATTCAGCATCTATGGGTGTCAGATCTACACTATAATGTGGCAACTCAAAAATATCACCACCCTGGTCCCTGGTGAATGCATGAATATTTTAAAGAGCTATTGCATGGTGCGTTATCTTGTTGAATACTTTGTGCATAGTGCATTCATATTGGAGTTTTATATCGCTTTTGATATCATCCTGATATGCCTTACTGGTGATTGTTTTATTAATAAGCTTGAGTGTAGAGACCCTTGTAAAGGTACAAGATAGTCCCCTCAATACGACTCCAGTGAATTTTTACCCATCCATCAACGTCATATGGATAAATTTGTTCGTGTTTCAGACGCCAGATGGAAATAGCTTTGCAAAAGAAATAAGTTTATAGAGTGTAGATTCATCTGAAAAATATGAGATTTTCCAAATTTCAATACAATTTTAAACCCTTTTGGCCCTTTAAACTGTTTGGCAGTACTGAACTGTTTTTGGTCTTTCTCCTAATCATCGGGCCCTAACTATGTAGCATCAAATTTGAACACCCAAATATGCACTCAAGTATATTTTAAAGTAATAATGTAAAATTATAAAAATTATGCAACCTGCTAGTGCACATACACCAAAGTCAATGAAGTGATTCATTGTTCTCGGTAGCTTCAATTCTTAAAGTACTTTAACAATGCTCCGTATACATAAATTTATAGATTACCACCACAGTTATCTTTGCTGCTCTCCTTATTATCCCATAATTTGAAACAGAGTTTTGATAAGCAACTTCGATTTGCCAAAAATATAATCAACTTTTTTTAAGTTAAAACTTGATATAAAACATTTGCAAAAACAAGCCATATTTTAACTCACTATAACTAGATATGTCGTGCATACAGTAGCAGAAATAAATCAAATCTCAAACAAAGCACAAGTTTATTACAAACACTCAAGCAAGTATAGGGTATGTAAATAATTATGACAAAAATCGCTACCTATAAAAAGTTTGGAAAGCAGCTGTAGACATACTGCATTCTAGCATTTGTTTCCTTTTTCGCAATAAGTTTAATAAATTCAATAAAACATGAGCACAAATATTATATTCTAATTTTCATATGACACTAAAACTACTTTCAAACCAGCGTAAAAAGATAAGATTTTGTTGTATATACACGACGTTGTTATGGCTGTCATTACCAAACGTTAATAATTTTGTAAACCACAAGTTGTTTATCGACTTTAATGCATGCATGCATTTACATCGCTTACAGACTTGAGATCATCAGATTAATAAAATGATTTGATATATATCGTATATTTACTTGAATTACTAGTCCAGTAGTCTGGGCAACACCAAAAGCAAGAAGTATTCCAACAAGACCAAAGAGTACAGCTGAAATTTGGATAAAAATAAAGATATCTATTATCAATGCCTAAATATTTCTTGGTCAGCAAATGAATTGGTTGAAATGTATTATTTAGAGACAAATGTATTGAATTCAATTAGTAAGGTTTTCTGAATAAAACAAAGCAGAGAAAGATGGGATGAATGTGTGTGACAAGGAAACAAGGAAATGTACCACAGTAGAAGAAGCAAGAGACACAGAACCGCAACATCTACTAGGCAAAAAGCGCACAAGTAAGCTTAAGCAACCAACTCTATCTTCTTTGGAGAGGTGACTGTCAAACTAAAATATGTTAAGAGAGATGACTGTCAAACTAGAGAGAAATGAAGAATTCAGAGTTAAGAGAGATGACTGTCAAACAAGAGAGAAATTATGAATTCAGAGTTAAAAGAGGTGACTGTCAAAATAAAGATACTAAAGAATTCAGAGTTAAGAGTGATGACTGTCAAGCTAGATAGAAATGAAGAATTCAGAGTTAAAAGAGATGACTTCAAACTAGAGAGAAATGAAGAATTCGGAGTTAAGATAGATGACTGTCAAACTTAAGATAATTAAGAATTCTGAGTTAAGAGAGATGACTTTCAAACTTGAGTTAAATGAAGAATTCAGAGTAAAGAGAGATAGATGTCCAACAAGAGAGAAATGAAGACTTCAGAGTTAAGAGAGGTGACTGTCAAACTAGAGCAGAAACCAAGAATTAAGAGAAATGACTTGCAAATTTAAAAAGGAAACTGATAACTGCATCAAAAACAAAGACCCAACACAACCCCCACATGCAATATGGGCTTCATTGTTCAATAAGCAGTAAATCACAGACATATTTTAGGGAAATTATCAAATCATATTAACTTACTAAAATGTAACAAAGAAAATAGTTTTAACTCACAGACAGTATGAGCTAAAGACCCCTAGTTAAGCTCAAACATATTTAGACGAATTAAATATTTCAAAATATCGGAATCTTATAATAGGTTTAGCCAATCTTTAATGAAACCTAAAACGATTCCTTATGAAAACAGAAAATGCTAAAGCTGTAATGTTTTGGAGTATCAGTTTTGTTGCATGTTTAGTGTTCTATTCATATTTGACATAAATCTTAACTGGCGTCATATGGAGACCACCTGTTGCAACCAAGAAAGTTTACGCCCACTGGCTTACCTTTAATACCTGGGTTTTTGATAACCTCTAAACTATATAATATATGTACGTACATCCTATGTACCTGTCATCATCATAAAGGACTATCATTGTAACAGAACCGTGTGAATGCTTTATATGAAATTTGATTGTGGTTGACCCAGATGCTAAAGATATTTAGTAGCTCAAAAGTGTTGGCATACAATGTCAAGTGAAGGAATGTCAAGTGAAGGATGACGTCAGAAGTGATTACATTTCCTATAAAATTCACTAGAGCCGAATGCTTTTAACACAGTTAGGACCAAAACTTATAGTTATAATTGGAAATCCATAACAAATCAATTATTCTCTATTCTCTGTGGAATATTTTTTATGATTAAAATAATTTAAAAGTTTGTCTTTATTAAAACTCGCTTCAATATCTGAACGTATTTGTTACACGCCAAAATATGAAAAATACAATTGTATTTATCACAACATGTTTAAAGTACACATTGTGACTATTGGAGACTCACAAAACATGTTTCAGAGGAATATATAACAACTTCTAGTACGCTTGAAAAAAAGATGACCTAATGCATGAGCAAAGTACATGTACCATAGATTAATGATGACGTATCTTGTATTTAATAATAGAATAAAACAGCATATAGTCTTTAATTAACAAGAATACCTCATCTAATAAACACATTTAATGATTATATATATTATTGTTGTTCTTTTGCTTTGCAATAATTAGATGCGTTGGTAAAAATAATTTTGACAGAAGTCAAGTCAGCAAGACTCTTTAAACTTGTGTCTGTATACAAATTCTCCTTACAGAAAAAGAAGAGAAAAAGCACAGCCAATTTTCATTTCCATAATTTTGATGCTGAACGATCCTAACTGGTGATTAAAAAGCAATTGGGCATCGACGCGAGAAAACCTAACTTTGGAGATTTGGGAACAATAAAGGCGCAGACCAGCCTGCGCATCCGCACTGTCTGATCAGCGCATTTGTTATTCGCGTATTGGAAAGCATCATATTAAGACTTGCTACAAGCGAAATTTCAATATTCTAGCTAGTCTCTGCAGATAAGCAGGTTGGTTTGAATCTCACTTTGTTCAAAAACCCTGACGACAGGTTTTCTTGCGTCGCGGCCCAAATGGTACTGAGGATGAAATATAAATTTAATGGCTAGATCAACATATTATAATGTCCTTATGCTTTCTCATAATCAATTTTTTGTGACGTTATTTTACGTCACATCTTTATGCAGATGACCATAAAAGCGAGCAATAGAGCTAACACGATGATATTCATAACATCTTATCAGAAGATTCGCTTAGTGGTTTTCAGATAGGCTGGCATATTTCAAAATTTAATAACAAGCTATTGATTTTGTGTTCCTTTGTTTCAAGGACACTGGTGCTTGGTAGGTGTTCTTCTTTGTGCATAATTTACTTTTGATGCAAACATTTGAGTAGCACGATCAAGCGAACATAGCAATGTATTTGAGCACAAAAGTAAGTAAGGAGGCAAAAATCAGGAATGAATATAATCAAGTACCACACCTGAGCCAGAATACGGCATGCGAACGTGACAAAACACAATAAAACATCACATACAAGAGAGCCAAGAGGTCAAGACGTTGTTTTAAAGCACTGTACATACCAGACCAGCCCATAAAAGCTAACTGAACCAAAGCTATATTTGTGCAAATAGCAGACTGGTCGTTTCACAGGAATACCAAAGCTTTTCTTGGTTGCTTTTGTTATGCATATTATTTCATTTTATTTGTAAAGTGTTAACTCTATCATTATGGTGCCAATGGATGGGTTGTGATCTGTCATTGTGGAATTTCATGGACATATCTGATTAGGCAAGCTCGTGAGATTTTGGAACTTATCGCAAATGTGTCAATGCATTTATTTTAGCATACATGCATAACTAATTGTTGAGGCTACAGGTCTTACTGCATAACTAACTTGTGAGGTTAGAGGCCTTTCTGCATAATTAACGTGTGATGTTAGAGGTCTTATTGAGTAACTAGCATGTTGTTAGATGCCCTACTTTAGACCCAGATACTAGTCTTTACTGCTATTAATGGTGTGCAAATAGCGAGGTCTTGACAAAACTGTACATGTAAAGGCTCATCTCAGCCATCTATGCCTGATGATGCAATAAGTAGCAAAAGCTGGAATTTGTTTTACCACTCTTCCTAACCCACGACAACTTACCAAAGAACTTTGAGAGTAATGTTGCGTTCTTGACTGATATTTTCTTACAGAAAAAGGGTTTGGCGAAGTCTTCAAGCATTACAGCTGAAAGAGCATTAAGACCAGATGATACTGTACTGAAAGGAAGAAATCAGAGCATTTATAACAGGCGATATTGTACTTAAAAGATCGAGATAAACGAACGTAATTTTACGAATTTTTCCTTATCCAACATGTTTAACATTTGTTTTGGGTACTCACAGTATAAAAAGTCCACCTGTCTATAAAAAATTGAAAACATAAAACAGTCCAATATATTTAGGGATACTGTAGCCATTTCTCCAATGCTATTGTTTATGAAATACATATTCTTGCATAAATACCTATTTGTATAGCTGTTTTAACCCATTCTCAAATAAACGAAAATCCATGTTCAAATCAGGAGTTTGAACATGGGCTTGATTTACAATTAGCCCTGAGTTATTGGCATGCCATTATACAGACAGCGTTGCAGATCAGACTGATCATTTCGCCTATGCTTTTCTTCGCGAAACTGTTGCATACAGCTATGGTGTTGTTACGACGTTATGACGTTTGAAAGTTAACCGCTGACACCATATTGTTTAGAGAAATCCAGAGTAAGAAAAGGGATATTGTAATGTTTGAGCAGCGTTTTCAGTGCAAATTTGGTTGGAATAATGTAAAATATGCAAGAATAACAATCACACAAGTTTGTTTCATTGCATTAACACTTGCCAGATCCATCGGAAGATTTTTGAACACTCTGTCTATCAGCCTACTGTTCATACAGCTTCTTCAGACCAAGCTAATGTTACAGCATGAAAAAATGTGTGATCCCTATAATTTCCTATTATTTGTTATACATATAGTGAACTGATCCATGGTAAAACAATCATTTTAGCAAATTATTTACTGAACTTGACTCAAGTGACTAGAAAATAAAGTGAGACCAACTATTGCTATCAGCACAACATCTGGTCATGTTTATTCATTCAACTTTTTTCACAACAAATAAACGTTTTAAATACAGACAAATGCCGTCAAATGTACAGGAGAACGTTCCAGTATCTGAAAAAACAATAACATAGGTCATTTTAACCAAGATAAGCCTAGCATCCTTTTTTGGACATTATCAAACAGTGAAGCAGAACGTAGCGTCTGATGAGGGTCTCCACTGTTTGCTCACAGAATGTTCTATTAAAGTAGGAAAGAGGGCAAAGATCAGGAATAGATACAACCAAGCACTAAACCTGACCCAGGATACCAATGGGAAAGTGGCACCTTACAATTAGACATCACAAACGAGAGCCAAGAGGTCAGCTCTTTTCCAGCAGGTTACCACAAGGCACCAATAAACAGACGTGTACGAGAGCATAACAAAAACAATACAGAAATAACAAAACATATCCACAAAAGAAGCACCACCTTGAAAATTCGAATAATAATGAAAAAAAAAACACCCAAGAGCCCTTAAAACGGGAATGGACTGTGGGAAATTCTGTTCAGCTTAAATGGGTTAATGCTTTACAAATACAGAATTGGGATTTGGTTGCTAGTATTATTACCTGTTTGTGTAGTATTCTTGTGTCCCTCTCACTTGGGACTAAGGATTGGTCCGTGATAAGTGTGTTCAAATCTGTTTGTTGTTTTAATTTGAGGACACAAATAGCTTCATATTTTATAAAATTAATTGAGTTTTATTCCAATAATTTAGATATTTGCGCCAGTATATGAGATTACCTTCACATATGCAAAAAAAAAGAATAATTTGAACGTACAATCACATGCTGATGTATCCAGTTAAGCTCGTAGTTCAAACTATGGTGTAAGCCTTCGTCTTCCTGAGCTGTTAACCACTACTTCATGCGCATACTTGCGCTTGTAAATGACGACAAGGTAAGAAAGACATACAACCCTTCTTGAATCACTAGAAGGGAGGAGAATGGCCATAGAAATGAGCCGTGACATGGGGTTTCCAACAATGTGGTATGTGCGACCAGCAAGGCCTCAGATCAGCCTGCGCATACGCGCATTCTGATCATAGCCTTAGCTAGTCCCTTGAGTATTCTATGATTCTTAAGCTACTGACTGAACATCATTTGGACTTTCTAAGCTTTAAATGAGGCTGCAGGGGCTCATCTGAGTCTAGTAATGCCAAAATGCCACATTGTTGGAAATCTCATGAACTGGCTCAATTATTTCATGATCTATCTCCACGAAAGTATTGGACTGGACTGAGATCAAACTCAGGAACCCTGGATCTGGTGTCAACCCTCATTACCAACTGCGCTATGTGGCCTGGTGTGTTTCTTTTTGTGTAATATTTATAAGCTTTAGTTATGACAATTTCTGGCCCTGAGTTTATAAAGCTTCTAAATGCTCAACTCAACTAGGCGAAAAAAGTTCCTAATAATTGAAATCCTAACACTTATTGGCATTTTAATATTTATTAGCATGATTAATACAATATCTGAGAATTTGAAAGCAAGAAAAGTATTTATTTTGTAGCATTTTAGCTTTATTAGCAGTTGAAATTTCATGTTCAGCTTACTTAAGCATTAAAAAGTTTTGAACCTTGGCCATGGACATACAAAAAATGCATGCTTGAACGACTGAGTTGGATTTTGGTCATCAGTTCCGTTATAAAAAATTACCTCAGAGAACCGCTGAATATACACGACAACATCAGTCCTGGAAGTCCGTGATATTTTCCCAATACGTCCATCATGTAAAGTGGGAAAAGCTGTAAAAAGAATGTTTAGCTATATGTACTGTAGCGTTACACCGTCTGGAGAAACGGTCAAATAGTATAGCCAAATCACAAAACTTTTGCAGCTGGCAGAGACAAAAACCCACCCTTTTTGTACGTTGAGTTTGCCTAAGCTTATCATAGACCTCTTTGTGTGCTTGAAATTACTAATGAGCACAGACTGAAAAATCATGTCTTGCTTGGTTGAGTTCTAGCTGCTGAGACAATTTGTGTCATAGGGCATTCTTAATCTGTTTTCAAATGTACAAATACATGTACCGACATAGGCTGTACTTGATTGATACATTTTTTTCTAGTGTGTGTTCCCATTGATTTTATCAAACTATGTTGTATAATCCCATTTGCTTCTCAAGCAAAAAACAAAATCAATGTGGTATGGGTTTTGGTCGATAATTTTTTCGTGGTAATGTATTTGATGATATATCATATCGTTTATTTCTGTTCAAGTATGTCCACTATAAAGAATATCAGTACCATTAATGTAATTTAACACTTTATTACTTAACTAAAAGGAAAACAATATTATTGTGGAAAGAACGTCTTTATACCCTTTATATACATGAGTTTCACTGTATAAATTAGTGGCAGTATCAAAAAATCTCACTTATTAAAGTATTTGAATGCTGAGTAACTTTGCATGCTCTTTTATTTGCCTGCTTGTTTTAAATTAACATTTTGAAACTTCAACAGATTACCACCTGAGTGTCAAAATGCGTCAAAACTGATTGCAAATTTTATTTCCAGAAGATGAAAGTCATTAGCAATAGAGAAAATGTCAAGGCATTAGAAATACAAACCTGATCTGCCCTGTCTATTAACTTGAACTTCAGAGGATCACAGTCAGCATAGAAGGCGTACATCACCATCCCAACCAGGACAGCAAGAGTGACAATAACAATAATCCCTGGTACCATAAGCCAAAGTGCTCTGCAAGGTAGAGAGGAATCTATACAATCAGGTACCATTCCTGTCCCAGAATACCATATGGAAAAGTGACAAAAACACAAGAAAACACTACGCACAAAAGAGCCAAGTGGTCACCCTTTTTCCAGCAGGTGATCACGAAGCTACAAGGAACAGACAAGACATCATAACAAAGATAAACATGGAACAAATAACAAAAATATCTGAAAAAAGCACTGCCTTCCAAAAAATCACTTGCATTAAAAGGTACTAACCTCAGCCTCGGTTGTGATGTTGACATATAGATGTTTGGTTCGCATGAAAGATCCCTAACTGATCAATGTATCATCTCTGAGTACATAGAAATCAAGATACAAAAAGGAGATAAAATAAAATAAGGACTCAACAGTACAACTGACTAATTGCCGGAGCAAAAGTCAAAAAGTCACACAACTAACGCCAAAGCTACACCACAAGTCAAATATGCTATAGAAATATCATTGATTTGAAAACTTATAAATGATTATGTTAACCAATATAAAACTAAGTAAGTATACCGAGGTAATGCCACAATCACAGACTACAGACCAACCCATGACACCATGGTGAACGATACAGAACACAGACAACCACACCACAATCAAGGTAAAGCAACCAGTCCCTCCCTTCGTGCAACAAGAAGCACATCACCAAACAAGAGCCCGGCACAAATTGCCCCTGTTTTCCTGTGATGATGCATTGCAGTATGTGTTTTCTGCTCCTCACGTTGTCTATCTAATGACATGTGCCTTTATCAGGTCATGATGATGTTGCACTTTTTGAATGACGTCGCTAACGACGCTGAATCAACCAAAAAAAAACCCCAAAATTACGTCATAATCGGTAGTTCCAAGAGTGAATCAGTGGGTAAACTGATAAATAGAATACCAGGTTCGCGTCTTTCGATATTAAGTTTCCCAGGTTTGGCTTCAAGAAGACATGTTGAGCCGCTCAGCATGCCTCGCGATGTCAACAAGCGTTCTCAAAGCCTTGCCTGGTAAACAGGCAGTTAAATATGAGAGGTAACTGATAATTTCATTTTCGTGTTCCTTAAGATCGAATGAACGTTGATGGCCTGATCTTTGCCCTCTTTCTTACTTAGGTGGAGTGTTATTGCAATTAACTCTTATTTAGTTTTACATTATAATGCCATCTCTCTTATTCTGCTCCTCATAATTGTAATAGATGAGAAACTTACACTTTTGTTCGTGTCACTGAGCGAACAGATATGGTTCTCTGTACCGTTGCTTGATTTACTCCAAAGATTGCCATCCAGCCAGTACCTCCTCCAATGGCGACACTCCACACTGAATGGCGTACACGAGGATCTATGTCAAAGCTAAGGATAAGGAAGGGGTCAGTCAGGTTTTAACACTGGAAAATGTATCATTTAAGAGAAATGATACAAAGCTAATTAAAACATTAATCTGGTTCAATTTAGGACTAAATAGGGATTCTAGAGATAAGGCATTTATTTTTTACGTAGCTTATGAAAGAGGCCCCACAGGTGGTCTGTGCTCCCTTGATACCTAAAATTAATGCTCTGATCTCCCCATATCTCTGATGTGTTTGTTCAGCCTCTTTTGGCAGTGCTCTCTAAATCTCCAAAAGTATGTACTTGCTCCCCAGCTCCCATTAAGTATCAGCATGGACGGACCCAGAGGGGGACAGTGAGTCCAGACCCGCCTTGAAAATCACAAGTGACAAAAGGATACCTTAGAAATACTGGTACAGAACCCCATCGAGAAGCAAATGGACACAAGGGAGGTTCATATGTGAAATTATTTTCTTTCATAGTAACGCCTTTCAAGACGTGATTTCGTCTACGTTGATGTATACTGGCTCAACCGTTCAAAAATTGTAGTTTGACGATACGTATACCATTATACTAAGAATGTGTGCTCATTTATTACTTAGTGTGTAATTGAAATCAAGATGTATTTAGCGGTCGCATATTTTTGCGATTTCGTTTTTACCGTTAATAGCGCCAAATGAAAATACCCGCTAAATATAAGTGTAATACGGTATTGCATTTATACAAATGAGAAGAAATTTAACTTACTCAAAGAGAACAACTCTACCACCTTTATCAGCAATATTCCAAGCCTCTCCAAATCCACCAAGAATACCACATCCTTCAATCAGGATGGTCAACATTCCAATATACACAATGGTCATCTGTAGCGTATCTGCCCATACCACTGCTTTCATGCCACCCTTTAAAATTACTGATAATAGAATTTCACCACCACAATGCATGTTAAGATAATCCATTGGTATATTATGATATAATATTAATAAATGAAACATACAAATCGATGAGGCCTAATTTTGTTTAGTTTTTGTGACGTCGAAATTAATTTAAGAGTCTATTAAAGTCGGAGTTGAACAAATATACGCTTAGTTTCGAGCCTGGTCGTCATTTATGGCCAGTATCATAATGTAATAACAACCAGTCATGTATATATATATATGAAGAGAGTACATAATTATTGTTCTTTCTCCTCACGAAGGTTGTAAGAGAATTTATCATTATATGATAGAGACTGGTATGTGTATATAGATAGTACAAGATCCCGGCTCTTCCAGTGTATAATGTACATCAAAGCAATATGGAATGAAGAGACATTGACATTAAATGATGTAGACCAGTCGTGTATATAGAAAGTGCAGAAACCAACTGTCTTAAATATAATACAATCAGGGGTGCATAACAACACTCGCACTACTGATACATAGCACCCATTAGCGCTATGTTGTTGTTGTTGTTGTTGTCATAATTTCTCCAAGTATTGGGCCACCTCGAGTCGAATGGAACAAAGTTAAATGTTAGAACTAAACTAAAAGTGTTAATGTAAAACTAAACACTGTACAATATATGTTGCCAGTACAGTCGCATTTGCAGTACAGATACTATCTAGAGTTTACCAGTATGTTACACATGAAAAACACTACCAATATCTATGACACACATTTAATTACTACCCTTGAGAGTTGTGCAGAAATTAAAAATACTGCAAAATTATTATGGTCACATACCTACGTAGCTTAATACTATATTTAAGAATAAAGTGTTCCGTGATTAGTCAATATTAAACAAAAGGGAGATAAATCATATTTTAAATGGATTTATATTTGATACAGATTTCAAAACACTTCAATGTTGTTTTTTCAGTCTAAGGGTGTGGCTTTAAATACGGATCTTGCATCGCGATATTTTATTTGTATAAAATTTTCCTCCTATGTAGTGTGCCAACCTTCAGGGGTCAAAAATTTTAAAAATATGCCAGTCACCGGGATATCTCCTTATTTATTGATTAAACAGGGTTTAATCTGTGTATAAATGGTAACCACGTTAGAGTTTAAGACATGTTTAGGGATACTAGAGACCTATGGACAATCATTTACAGGCCTGGACCTTTATATGAACCAGTATTTTACTAAAAAAATGGCACTACTACTGTAATATATAATACATACCAATGTTGTATAGAATGTACAGACACTACCAATAATAATAACAGAGCCCCACATAGATAGACCAGTCACTGAAATAATAATGTAAAATCATCATTAGATAAGAACATATTTTATGGCCTGCTATTGAAAAATAGGTCCAAAGAGTATCACCTTTGCACTAACGATGGTTCCATGATGTTTGTTTTAGATGGACAAGTTGCATACTGAATTCGAAATCAACAAACACAAGCCTGGAGTCATTTTATGGGACCGTGACATAGACAAACAGTATAGACCCAGATCGGTGCCTGGTCAGAATCTTCTCTGTTTGCTTACAGAATATGAAATCTATTAAAATTTGGAAAAAAGAACAAAAAATATCAGCTAACATCCATATGGAAAGGGGCTCATCCAAAACCTTGGCTTAAGTCGACAAATTTTCTTATCAATGTAATGTAATTCCAAAGTCCATATCTAATGATAATTTTCACATTTAAAAGTATAGAGTGTTCATGGGTCCAGTATTTGTTCATGCTACAAGTATCTGAGTGAATGTGATGAAAGATAAACTCCTTGAACGAGATTTGAGAATTTATCTACGAATCATTCTTGATCAAATTATTATCTTCTGTCTTTGATATTCCAATGTCTTATACATGTATCAAATACCTCGTAATGCACATTGGGCAAATGCATAATTGTACAATTAGTCATTTGTTGTATGGACAATGACTCACAAATTACGCAACAACTTATGCATAGAGTTACCCTGATAAAAGTGTCAAAAAGTGTCGAAATAATAGTGGCAAAGAGCGTAATATGTATTCAAGTTGACAATCTATCATTGCTATGATTTTAAGTTGACACAACTACATGATTTCATCAACACTTACCTGCATTCAGGGCAAGGGCAGGTACATACAGGACTATTGCCATATAAAAAGTCTGAAATAAGAAACACATAGAGAATACTAGGTGAGTGTCTTTTGATATCAAGTTTACCAGGCAAGGCTTTGAGAACGTTTGTTGACATCACGAGGCTTGCCGAGATATAGAGAATACTAGATGAGTTTCTTTTGATATCAAGTTTACCAAGTAAGGCTTTGAGAATGCTTGTTGACATCGCGAGGCATGCCAAGCGATTCAACATGCCTTCTCGAAGCTGAGCCTGGTAAACTTGATATTGAAAGACGCGAACCTGGTATTCTTTTTATCAGTTTACTCATTGTTTCACTCTTCAAACTAGCGATTATGACGTAATTATTAAGTTTTTGTCGATTCAGTGTCATTGGCAACGTCATTCAAAAAGTGCAACGTCATCATGACCTGATAAAGGCACCACAGGAGCTTGAAGTTCGAACCTTAAATCACCCATATTGCCTCAAAACCAAAAGCTCACAATGTCACCACGTAATGGCATTGTGAGCTTTTGGTTTTGAGGCTATATGGGTGATTTAAGGATCGAACTTCAAGCTCCTGTGAAGCTACATGCCGCGAGATAGACAATGTTTATCAGGCAACGTGCAACAATGCAGTTAATATGCGAGGCATCTGATAATCTCATTTATCAGAGGGTCCCAATTTTCACTCCATTTATTGCAACAGTAAATAATGAATAGCATAGACAATTTAATGGACCAAATTACTGCTTCCATCGTAGGCTATGTCTGTATACTAGTGTCGAAGAACTAACTCTTAACCTTCTATTATTTGTCTAGAAAATTTCGTCCACTTTTTACATGTACGTCTGATTAATACATTCAAATACACTGCAGGCAGAATATTATTTTGGAAGCAAACACAATGAGCCCTGTTAAGATTTGGAGCAGTCTGATGTAGGTTTATAATGTTTGCAAAATTTGCAAAACTCCATAAACAGATGAAGGACAAACTAGAAAGTCGTGATAGGCGAAGAGGTTAAACAACTTTACAGAAAATAAATAGGTTTCCGTGACCAATTCACAATGCAATTTCTGTATCACTGTTTGTATAAGTATACGACTCTGCATATGCGCAAACATCATTCTAAACGCCAACGTATTTAGCGGGGATAGAGTTAAGTACGACATCAAAGCTTATACACATGCCCTTTATCTGATGATAATATATGTAAATTATCTTTTTTTTATAATTTACATATTCAAAAACATTATTGAAAATTAAAAAAGGTGAAGGATAAAACGTTAAAAATAATAAATAAACTGAATTCAGCCCAAAACCATCTGGGCATTGTTGTACGTTGTTGTATCATCGAAGATACAATTTGAAAGTTGATCCGACTTTTGAGTATTCATGAATAGTCATGAAAAGATTAAATGGAAAACTTTTAAAAGTGTGGAAGGGGTGGGGATTGGTAGTCAGATACACTTTAAAACCAGGGTAGATGTACTTACATATACCTTGCACCTCTAGAACTATTTCTTTCGAATTTCAAATTGTTCAATAGGAACACTTTTATGCAAGAATATATTATTAATAAAAACATTTTGGTTATGCTTAATTGCATGGTTTCAATCGCAACATATGACGCCACCCTAAAGAATGGGGATAAATTACTAAAATACTAATATCTCAGCAGTATCTTACCCTAAAATACTAAACTTGGTTCTAAATTAACGTTTAAAAATATTTCGTTTATCCAGTAGCTCGACATGAAAACTATCTAATTTGTGTTATCATGAATATTAATGAAAACATAAGAAATAAGAAAAAAATTGCAGAAGTTTATGGGACAAAATTACCTATGAATTTAAGTTGCATGTTGTCCTAAACAACCAAACGTGGTACAACATTCATGCTTAATCACTCTTAGTTGACGATCTGATATCTAATTATCCAGTTTGCATAATCATGAAATATAAATGAAGATATTAGAAATCAGAGGACAAAACGTTGGAAAATGAAAGGTGTGTACGAACACAATACTCTATATCTCAGCTGCTGGTTGTCCAAGACTTGATGTATAAACATGTTTACCAGTTTAATGCCGACAAAGCAAACGTATAGCAGCCGATTATAAAACTTAGCGATCCTTAAGATACTCTACCACTTCTTTCTGCGTTGTTTCTTATTTTCTGAAGTTTTCATTAATAAGCACGGGTATTTGAAACAGATAATTTGCATGTCTAACTATAGGGTAAGAACATTGACTCGTATGATATGGCAGCTCAGTGATAATATTTCTACGATGCTCTCTCATCTTAAACGTTTTTAATAATATTCATGAATATACAATTATGATAATTATAATATCGCAGCATTGGGTAAAAGTACTACATGAGCTGGCCTAGTTAAAATGATAAACATACTTACCATATTTACAAGGTATACTGAGGTCAAAAGCATTCTAGCAACCTTTCCAAAACGGAGCTCAATGTACTGAAAAAAAACCCCATAAATGCACTAAAATGTTTTTTTTTTATAAAACCGTGTAAATTGAGATCAGCAGCCTTCCCATATTCAAGATCTACACTGTTTATCATCCATACAATGACTTACTATGAATGAAGAAAATATACCACTGGAATAACATAAAATCAGCAGTTATAAAGCGAAAAAAAAACCAAAAGCATGCACAGAATGTGCTACTTATATGATCAGATGCACTTATTAAGTCAAATACGGCAGCTAAAGTAAGATTATAATTGCAGCCCTTGGGGCCCAAATAAGCTAAGCATCAGCATAATCTTTGATAGACTTAAAATGCAAACAATTATATTCTGAGGCCCACAAATTCTACTTTTGGTTTGCGTCATTATGGATATCTTTCAACACACACAGACTTGGTACCACTGGCTTGTAATGATGCACTAAATCGAGAGCATCATGCTACTCGGTCCACGCTACTTAGGTCAATGGACCGTGTAGCAGAATGATTTCGAATTGATGCATTATGACATGCCAATGGTACCAAGTCTTCATAATCACGAATTGTTCCTGTTCAAATAAATTGTTCATTACCATGGGGTGCAAAGTTTTGCGATTTAGTTTTCAACTTTTTTTTCGAATTGTTGAAAAGGTGTTGTCGAAGTATGACCTAGTGCATGGTGTGAAGATTGTATTTTGACTTTATATGGAGGATCTAACATGAGTGCTAATGTTTTATTGAATTTATTAAACACGTTGGGAGAAAAGAGATAAAATGCGAGGCTTGTCGAGCATTTGATCTCTTTTTCGCTACGAGTCAAATAAAATCAATAACACAGGAGCACGAATGTTAGATTCTATTTATCACATGACATTAAGATTACTTAAAAATCTCATTTTTTGCGTGAAATAATCAAGATTTTGGCATCTTTTACGCAACTTTATAATTGACGTCATTACGTTACGCTACTAATCTGTAAACCACTAGTGGTTTATCAATTTTATTGCATGGCGTTATATCACTCCCATAGGTGACGTCGTGTGATAAAAACAGCTAACAACACATGCATACGAGTGATGCTCGGAAAGCTGCACTTTACCAGTCCGTTTTCCTAGTATCGTGGCTCATTTACCTCAAATACGCTTGTTATTCCTAGTCGATAGAAGACTGGCACGTAAATAAATGCCGCTCCTCCGGCGGCAATGAGCATCCCAGGACATATCCACCAATACATAGTGGTATGTACATAAACTTCAGCGGGAGTTCCTAGAATAGTTATAGCTGATATAAAAGTGGAAACCAATGACAATGCCACTGGTAACGGGTGCATGCCACGCCCGGCTAGTAGATATTCCTCAGTTGTGGTTCTTTTCCGGTCTTTGATGGCATAAAATAGTCCTATGGCTGCCGAGCCGGCTAATGTCAAACCACAGACTATATAGTCGGCGACATGGAATGTTCTCTTCTCGCCCGTCTCATAGCTGTACTGGTTCATTTCAACGTCTGTTTATGCAAGTCTCTGGAAAGAAACCACGAACTGACAGAAACGTTAACCCTTGTCATGCAGTAGTGATGCTGATTTTTTACGTTCGCTACACCTCCCCATATATGTATGTTGATGTGAAACAGAACGTGATAGGAGGTATTGCGGAAGGGCATGCCCTTGATCTTGACGATATTAGTACGATACTTAAAAGACGCGAATAACAAATATTTATGTTCGCCTAAATCACGAGTTGAAATAGTCCTCTGGAAAACAGATAATGCTTATAATATAAGTGAAAGTATCACTGATTTTTTTGTCAGAACTATTTTCATTTAGATGAACGCACGCATTCCAAAACTTTTTATATGTGTATGGAAATCGTCAGAGGGGGTCCTGATCAGACAACGATTTTTCCTTTTAACATTTTTCACAGAGGGTGTTCGAGAGGAGGGTCCGTACTAGTATTCCAAAGGAACCTATAGCCGCTTGTGATTTTCCAGGGGATGGGGTCCGAACTCTGGATCCACCCAAAAATCTGCATAATATGATAAGCGATGCGTTCGTTTGCGATCTGAAAAAAAAGTTAGCTTCAAGAAGCAACACTCGGCCCACCAGCGAAAGGCCATTTAAACCAACTATCGGCCCACCAGCGAATTGCGTTTCGCTGGTGGGCCTATAGTGGCCCGAGTCTATATGCTGGTAGGGTTCGCAGTATCTTGTTATGAACAGACTACGGTACGTATCCGAACCTTACCTGGTCCCGGTCCCTTAATAAGGTTCTGTATGAGTGCCCGTGCCGTGGCCTAATTCTACATGTAACTAGAAACTATTCCAAACGTTCACATCGGAAAATAAATCGACGAAAGTTGACTGTTTGAACAAGTGTGCCTATTCATATTATTGTACCAGAGTTGCTCACCTGAGATCGGGTTTTGGTACGTGAACAGGGTGACTTTGTTACGCTATGTTTGTATAAATCCATTCAATTAGTATGCCTTAGATATTTGAGTAATGCACCCAGCGAAGATTCAGATCAGTCTGTATAACTTGTTTGTTTCAGGCTAGATATTCAATGTTTCTAACCAGGTTCGCGTGTTTTGAAATCAAGTTTTCCAGGCAAGGCTTTAAGAACGATTGTTATATTGCTAGGCTCTGCCAAAATACATGTAACATATATAAGAAACCTGGCTCTAGGTTATAAAACATTTTTCATGCCCAACTCAGCTGAGCAGGAAATTTCAAATGCTCATAAAACTAAATTGCTGATAAAATAAGATTTTTCTTGCTTTCAAACTCTCGGGTGTTGTATTTTTCTCCATTACTCTGTGACGGTTTCGAGCACGGGTCGCCGGGGACAACTTTTTTTTATCTGCAAACCAATGCAATACTATTTAACGGCTCCATCAGATCTACATGGGAACAGAACCACCAGTTCTGTATATTGAGGCTGAAAAATAGCCTAAAACTCAGTGCTTTTATCGTATAAAATAGCGTATTTTATAGGAGAATGTAGTGCTCCGCCCTAGTCTTTAGCTGATGCGTGCAGCAAAATCTTAATCGTTTTTATCGTTACGTTAACAAGCGTCAAGGATTCAGACTAAGTAAGTAAGGGTGCAAAGGCCAGAATTCGATACAATCAAGTACCACACCTGACCCAGGATACCAATGGGAAAGTGACAAACTCACAGTAAGACACCACAAACGAGAGCCAAGAGGTCACCCCTTTCCCAGCAGGTGACCACAAAACACATATAAACAGACGCGCACAAAGGCATAGCAAACACAAGACAGAACAAAAACATAAAATATCCACAAAAGAAGTACCGCCATGGAACGGTCAGTAAAATATATTACTGGAGGGCTTAAACCGGTTTAACGGCGCCAACCTCACCCTTAATTCAGATGTGAATCAAGACACATAGATATTTGGTTTGCATGAAAGACCCCTAACTTATCAATGCATCATCTCCTTAAACATATAAATCAAGATAACACAAAGAGATAAAGCAAAGATAAGGACTCAACAGTAAATAAAACTGAATACGGAGCAAAAGAAATCCAACAGGTAAATCCCGGTGGGCAAAGCATCAGGCCCCTACCATCTCATCAATATATAAGGTTTTAAGTCGCAACCATCATAGAGTCTGAAGTCCGACCCACCGGCATGCAATTAAAGAGGAAAGCAAAGTTGCCAACCGTGATTGGGTTGACCACCAAGCATGCAGTCTGTTGCAATACATTAATGGTATAGCCAATCTTTTTATAATGGGAAATTATTTTAATGAACTGCGCTGAAAAATTATTAGAGCCAACAATCTTCTTCAATTTATTACACCAAGTCACCGTAGAAATCAGGTTCCGAAAGTCCTTGGCGCAAGAGAGATTTAAGTCCAACTTGGAATTTAGAAATCAAATCATAGTATCGTCTATAAAATTTTGAAAATGTTTTGCGAAGTTTATGCTACCGATAGCCCTGTTTAAGAAGTTTCTGAGTTAACAATTTATTGCGAGTGTTGAAGTCAGCAACATAGCTAGATGCCGTACACAAGTTGTAGCTCGCATCAGGCTTAGATAAGAAGTTAAAAGACCCAGAGCGGAGCACTACACTCTCCCTATTCGCTATTTTACACCATAAAAGCACTGTTTGGAAAAAAAAATATGGCGAATTTTTCAAGCCTTCATATACAGAACCGGCAAGAGCCTCTTAGATCGGACGGTTCTGTTTATAAAGTTTCCTATATGCTAATGATGGACCCATTTCATATGGGGCGAATCAACGGATACTGACCTATCGCAATATCGCACTTTCACTTAGATTCGTGCTCGGGTGAGCCATAAAAAAGCCTTTTTAAAGGTTCATAGTGCATTATCATTACATGAAATTGAATTCGTATATATATACAAATTCAACGCACTTTGAGAAAAGGGTACATTCTTTACTGAATAGCGCTTTATGATGTAATGTGAGTGTCGTACTAGTGGTGTCATGAGTCGGTGATTACTATTACATATAAACCTAGCGTCAATTTTTTGGGACATAGGCAAATAGTGTAGACCTAGATCCGACGCCGCATGATGCGGCGTCGGATCAGGATCGTTACCGTTTTCTAACAGTATGTTCTATTAGGGTTTATAAATAAAAATGAGAAATAACACCCAACACCCATAAAGTTGGAAAGAGGCTCGTTCTTATGATAATGGCATGAAGCTCCTCCATTCGGCTGAAATGGTTAATATGTTCGAGAAAGTCCTTTTGCTGTATTATTATTCGTTGTTGGACTTACCTTAGTCCATATAGGTCAGGGTGCCTTTTTTGTTGGACATAGGCCTATAGTGCCGAACCAGATCAGACATAACATATCGCACGGCAGGGCGTCTGATCAGGCTTTTCACTACTTGCTTAATTACTGGAACTTCCACTCTGAATAAGTAATGAAAAATTACGTAGCACCCTTAAACTTGGAAATGCATTATTCCCTCTAATACGGATTTGTAATTCAGTTCAGCGATTATAGGTTACTTCAAATCACTTTTATGGATATTTTTCGCCACAGAATTTCATTTTTTTTAGAATTTTGCTGACTTGGATAATACGATTTTGAACATACCGATAATGTTTGACGCCATAATCATAGAGCAAAGAAAATCATTTAAGACCCCCAGTGGGAAGGCGGTGGTTCTGCTGTTGTTGATTCATTGTTTATTGTGGCTCCCATTGTTTGTGGGGGGGGGGGAGATCTGGGTTTGCTCCTTGTTTTATCGTGCAGTACTTAGTGTCCTTTCGAATTTTGCAATCATCTTTGATGGGGAAAAGAGAGCTGTATATTTGACTTTATCATATGACGTCGCGTCTGGGAGTGAAATAACGCCATGCAATAAAATCTGTAAACCACTAGTGGTTTATCGATTTACGGGAAACGTTATGACGTCCATAACAACGTTGCGTACATAATGACAAAATTATAACGTTTTTACGCCAGAAATGAGATTTCAAAGTATTTGTCATATGATAAATAGAATCTAACATTCGTGCTCTTGTATTATTGAATTTATTAAACTCGTTGCGAAAAAGAGATAAAATGCTCGGCAAGCCTCGCATTTTATCTCTTTTCCCCAACTCGTTTAATAAATTCAATAAAACATGAGCGCTCATGTAAGATCCTCTATTTAATGGTATTCCTGGTGTCCTGTGACTATAAGTCTTCTGTGGATCGTCCTTACTGACTGTGTCGTCGGTTGGTCTGCAGTGTGTGATTGTGGTATTACCTAACCATACTCACTTTTTAATGTCAGAATTGAAAATAAAAAGAACTGAGTTTTTTTATAACTCTTTAGTTGCATAAAAAGAAATGAGTTCATATTGTCAATCGTGGACAACGGATAGGCCGTATAAATGTCGGTGAAACAAATAAATAAAATAGATAAGGTCGTGAGATAATTCGTATTAGGAGACGGTCTTACGTGTCATATTTCTCTCTTGCCTTTATTACATATACTTTCAATATTTAGACAAGAAACCTCTACTCGTGAAATTTGATTACCCAAAAAGAATGTGCAACGTAACGCAGTCTGGGGCAGAATGTAATCATACCCAATTCGGTATATCATACGTTTAATTACATGTTCACAAATTGAAACACTACTCTTAAAAATATCAATTTGCACATACATATTTGGTTGCTCGCAATGAGCCTAAGAGCTTCCATTTTTATTTGCACTATGTCATAAATTGCATGACCCTTGGGTCTGCGCTCTAATCACTATGTGAGTCCGTCTGTCCGTCCGTGGTCAGTTAGTAAAAATGCTCATAACTCTTGAACCACATATATTTTGACTAAACTTTTTATACAAATGCATGTCAACATGATCTAACCACTGGCAGGTGTAACAGCTTTTTTGACGGACGAGTGTATGCTCAGCATCATTTCAGCAGGTTGTGGTCAATTGGTGAAAATGCCTAACTCTTGAACCGCACACCTGGATTCGAATCACTATCTGCGCCAGGCTGTTGGATTACATGACCACTCGGCCACCACATATACTAGGCAAAAAAAGAAACGCCGCATATAAACCATACATTGTATATATAGTGGTAGATGCTTGACTCGAGACCGAAGAGCCACGGGTTCAAGCCTCACCGATGTCACTGTGTTGTGTCCTTGAGCAAGACACATTAATCCTAGCTCAGTACTGGTTCAACCTAGGAAGACCTGTCCCTACATAACTGAAATGTGTTGTTCGTCTTATGTCAAACAAACATCAAAGCAGATATGGAGAGGAAAGGAATGCTTACTTTCTCGTTCATCGACTGGAGGAGCCTGGATCGAACTTGTGAAACTAAACACGCAGGATAGAACCTGATACTCATGAAAAATGCCTATCTATCTTTGATGTCTTCAATTCAGGGTAGACATTCAGGGTATACCTTATTTAAGAATGATTGGAATACGTTATGAATTTCATAATTTACTTCCACCCTTTTCTAACAAGAATAAAGCAAATAAATGCACATACATACCATTCCAACTTTTGCGCAAATGATTCCTACTTTGCGCAGAGCATCTACCTCATCGATAAAACTGACAAAATCCCCTGCGCAATTCTAGAATGGTTCGATACCATTCTAGAATTGCGCAACCAAGTAGGAATTCTTACTTTGCGCAGAGCCATTCTAGAATGGTATCGATTCCCACTTTGCGCAGAACATATATATATGGGGGTCTTTCACCAGTCTCTCGCAAACTATTTGTCACAGTTTGAGTGCTGATTCTTGGGTTATAGGTCCCACCGGTTGTCCTAGCCACCACTGTCACCGGACGAAATTGATTGAGCAATACACACCTACGGTTGTATCGATTTTGACGTCGGGTCATTTAGGGGATAACTGTATTCAAATTTTTCATTTGGGGAGGTATATCGTCGGATATACGGTCGGAAATTTAGTTTTACGGCGACGCGCGCGCGACGAAATTGATTGAGCAATACACACCTACGGTTTTATCGATCTTGACGTCGGGTCATTTAAGGGATAACTGTATTCAAATTTTTAATTTATGAGGTATATCGTCGGATATACGGTCGAAAATTTAGTTTTACGGCGACGCGCGAGCGGAGCCGTAAAACCTAATTTCCGAACGTATATCAGACGATATACCTCCCCAAATGAAAAATTTGAATATGGTTATCCCCATTCTATGCACTTCTTCAGTATCGTCTCAAATAGGAACGTTGCAAGCCGCATAATGCCGCACGTCATCTAACGAAATATGACGTAATTAATGACGTCAAACTGGTTCCTACAGTATATCGCAGGATATACTGTCGCAAATTTTTGACGTTATCCAATCAGAAGTAGCGTTACAAAAACAAGTGCATTAGAATACACGATGACGTCATGAACGCGCACGGTCTAGCATCGTTCCAATTTGTCACATACGTTTCCTTAGATGTTAGATCGTCCTTGCATGACATCGAAATTGTTGGCCTATCACCGATGGCATCACGTTAGCTTGTAACATTCTTATCGCCCTTTCGCGTTCAACATGAGTCCATTGTTGTATCGTAAATTAGCAATATGTAATCTTTAATTTTAAGTTTTAAAATGTTTTCAAGCAAACTGGATATTCGACTAGAGATTTCAGTAGTTATAACATGGGTAAATCTCAGTTAAATGAACGTGCACGTAAAAAACTGAAAAATATAAAATCAGCCGGTACACTGGTTTGGGTTGACTGAGCTCAATAAAACAATGGGAATAATGTGTGGCAGGAATAGTAGCGAAACATAGATAACAAATGAAATTTTGTTACCCTCATTAAACATGCAATATTTTAAATATTCATATGCGGCGTTTCTTTTTTGGCCTAGTATTAGTCCAGGCGCTAATTTCTGTACAGGCCTTAGTTTTTGACTTGGCACAACTTACCTGCCAGAAAAGTTTTGACTGCAGAAATGCAATCTTGGGGTCTTCTGCAATACTCCTAGGTACGTCGTACAGTTAAATTGTGGTAGCAGTTTTGCTGTAGGACGTCATCTTTGAACGTACCCTATGGTAAATGAGGTTTAGGTAAATTGAGAGGAAGACACGCCTCACGTTCAACCATTGCTTCATATTCAGCATATTTCCCTTTAAATATATACTTTACATGTATGCAATGGCATACGACAGTAAAAGGATATTGAAATGTTGTATATATGGTATATTAGACGTGAAAATGCCCAACGGAAGGGGTGATTTACCCCACCCCCTGAATATAATGTATTCCAATTCAAAAAGAAATGAAATCTTCCCCATTTCTTAATTTATCAAGTAAAATAGCGTATTTATAATCATATTCAAACATTATTATTACAGTATGTTTGTCATGTTTCACATTTGTTACAATTCATAGAAAGAACATTCCACCTGAAATGACAATTCAGGAATGCGTGTATTACACAATTTTCAGTGTAAATTCTCAGCTGCAATATATATTGTATCTGTGACTCATACTAAATTCTTATATATGGACATAACGAAAGCCTTAAACTCATTAAATGAAATGCAGCAAACAGCCAGTGTGCGTTTACCATTATACAACATGATATAACAGTTATATACGTTACTTACTTTCAAATGTATAACGATTTAATGCAATAACATCAGTACATTATGGGCTACCAAACGACCTCCACAAATGAGATTTGTAGACTGTAGAGTTCTAAAATTAAATTATATTAGCCACATAATGAAGTTGATTTACTTTTCAGCGGATAAGGCGTTACTATGCAATAGCCAAATTCAATATGTTACCATAAAATAATAGGATTCCTATAGTGTTAATATCCAGTTATTTCTTATTCTTACATATCAATCCTAACGTTATTTTTAAAAAAATTACTAGCAATATGATTTTAAACTAAGTTTAGCACCTGTTATTACAGTTATATATGTTACTTTCTGCTAAACACATTATTTGATGAGGACAGCACCATATCACCAATTGTGTAAGCCACCAAAATACATGCAATTATAGCTTGTCAGCTATTGACAACAATAACTATATTGATAGCTATGATTTGGGGGAAAAACTTTCACTTAATTCCTTAAAATACCTTTTTTATTTACAATATTAGTTGAAATCGAGAAATGAAACATTAAAGCAAACGTTAATCTTTGCCATAGCACAAACTGTTTTAATCGTAACGGTTTCTGTCCTACATGGTTAAAACCGCTCTATATCCAATCATTATCCAGTTCGATGAAGAAATAATACAACTGATGTGAGTAACATAAACAGCAAGTATTTACCCATATTAGACTAGCGATCTTTTTGTTGGACATAGACAAATAGTACAGGCCAAGATCAGACGTTAAGGAGATGGTGACATATATCATACGCTTTGTCTGGTTCTGCAGTTATAGAGCATTGAAACAGGAGATTTTCCAAGGTTCCTTATGGTTATACATTTTATAGGCCAATGCTTATCACTTAGAACAACTCTCTTGCATTGTAAAGATTATATTGTAGCTGTTGCAAAATGAATGGACACAAATAAATTATTTGAAATTTTGTTTTGCATTATTTCTATCAATTAGGCTTAGTCTAAACGTGGAATTTGTTCATATAAAATCATTACGATATTCAGCATGTCGAATAAGGACATGATTATTGATGCAAGAATAGCATCCCATTACTCCTTTGTATGTTCCAATCAAACTAAATTGATGATAAATAGTAACGTAAATAAAATATCAAATTAGTAAGCATATTTGATTTTAGTTCAGTAATGAAGGCTCATGCGAGCCTGTAAAAATATGTCATTAGACACATCAGAGCATTTGCTGCTTGTATATGTAGATGAAGACAAACGCTAGCTCCACTGCATCAGAATTGGGGATTAAACGTTACATTTGTCCATTCGAGGTAGTTACCAGAATCACATATGGTGGTTCAAATCTTCAATTGAGCATGCATAAATTACATAAGAGCGGTCAGCAATTGTTTTTTTTTTGTTGTTGTTTTTTTTTGGCAACGAAATTCACACTTGTGCTACTACAAAGATCATGTCGAAGATAAGATATTCAAAATCTTGTATATTATATCACATAGCATATGCAACAATAGAGGCACTGCTTTGTCAGCCTCTAAGATTTAAACTTAGCTTTAAAAGTAAAATAATTATCATTTCATTTGGAGGTAAGCATTACAAATATGACATGATATATTTCATCTACCCTTTCTAGGCATTGCATTTAAGTCTTTCATTGATGACAAAGACCACTGCACAAAGTATTTGTAAGAATAATTGACTCTTAGTATATCTCTATAAATCACTAGCCTCAACATGTTTTGTGCTTTTATATAGTTTCCTATTTATGTGTAATACATTTGTTTTCTGTCTGAAGAAACCAGATATATATTTTTAGAAAAAAAAATGTGTTGATTTTAACTTTTCATACACCCTTCCTAGGCATTGCATTTAAGTCTTTCATGGATGACAAAGGCCACTGCACAAAGTGTTTGTAAGAACAATTGGCTCTTTGTTTGGCTCTATAAATCACTACCCTCAACATGTTTTGTGCTTTTATATAGTTTCCTTTTTATGTGTAATGCATTTGTTTTCTGTCTGAAGAAGCCAGATTATTTTTTTAGAAAAAGCTGTGTTGATTTAATTTTATATCACTTATTCATTATTATGTTAATATACATATAGCGCTTTGTTATCAGGAATTATATTTACGAGACTCCTGTAATAATTTGGCCATGCCACATTCTGTATAGTGAAAATTATTATCAGTTATTTAAGCATTGATTGCTAAAACTGAGTAAGATCTCATGACTGCATGTTTTAAACGTTTTATTTTTCCATCCAATATTTAAAAGAACATTTTAAAGTATGTTTTACATTGCCTGGGTGTCACAATGTTTTATTCAGCCTGACATAAGTCTTGACTGATAATGTCTTATGTGTTAAAATAATTTCTTAAGCAGCAATTAACATGTGTTCCTTGGATATGATCATATCACATGAGATCGTTGTCATCCATTAAAACTTATTTTTACCATTTTCAGGGAAATGTTTCTTCAATATAAAACCTCTCCTTATAAAGTGATAGAAGTTTAGCAAATGATCAAAGGTACTAACAATTTCATTAAATAAACTATATAAATAAACTAAAATCTATTTAAAAGCTGAAACCAGTAATGTGTCATCATCTGCATATGCATATAAATGTCAGTATACAATTTGATTTTTAGAGATTATCTTTAAAAAATGACTGATGACACTTATAATGCATAACCTCTATGTAATATATATATAAATTTTATCCTACCAACTCTTAGGCATTTGATTTTGTCTAGAATGTAAGCAAAGAAAAATAGTATAATTTTATTACCATCTCTCTAAACATTTAGTTATTTGTATCATTTATGGGAAATTAACCTAGGTATTATACAAGGAGCTAACCTATATAATGTTACTGACTTTGTTTGCATAATGTGTACAATAGTAAACTGGGTACATAAAAATATTTTCAAATGACTGATGAGACTTAATGTAATAAAACTTAGTTGTGTTGTTTTTCTCCTGCGGTAAATATTACAAAATTTTACATCGTTAATACTTTAGCTTATTAGGGCCTAATCGTATACTGTCTTTGATAACATTTTGGACAAACGTAGGACCTTATGATATTTGATATGGTTATATATGTTACTTTGATAAATTTGACAGAAATGGAATCGATTCTACTACTACTAAAGAGCTGTCTATTTCTTTGTTTATGTGTTTTAGAATCTTTAACTTGGACAAATCAAAATGATTTTTCGTGGAGATGAAAGCTTAAAAAATTTTTTATTGCAAATGTAAATGTTTATAGATATAGTAACTTAATAAAAACTGATAAATACTTTTAGAACAAACTGCTGTCTATTTATAAATTTAAAACAAAACAGGCTTGAAATTAAATAAAATATCATATGACATTTAATATAAGGTACTTAGCAATGTTGTTTAGGAAATCTTTAAGTTTGTAACGTACGTTACATATTGTCATACAAGCATTAAAATATGGAACTTTACACCAGAAACGCAGTTAAGTATAGCTTTTTACTAACGTCTATCGATAGAACGCTCAATAATGGTTTAAAAAGTCAGCAGATGATATTGCATGCTAATTTGCAAAGTGAAATGGTTCTAACCATATTCACCATTTTTGGGGGGTAGTCATATTCAACAGCTTATATTTCTTAAAGTAACTATGATAGAAACAAGATGTTTGCAGTTTTGAAACAGTCAGATAATTATCTTTTCCAAACATGGTATGTGAAACGTATATACCCAGAATAGAACTTATAAAATTAAACTTTGACCAAAATTAAATGATTTTATAAGGCGTAATTGAAGATATAACGTAAATGACAGTTATAACATAAAAGTTATGATTATGGATGCAAACAATTTATTTGCATAATTGTTTAGGTCCTTATCGAGGTTTTAACAGTAAACAACGACCGTATGCACCATCTGGATACAACCTGGATACCATTTCTTATTCAAATGTCGCCATTTTGTTTTTAAAGTAAAAATGGGGTAGGTGTACTAAACGGCTCCTCCTGGAAAACTTCTACCACAATTTGACTGTATGACGTGCCTAGGAATGTTGTAGAAGGGTAGTTCTAACTATTTCTGAAGTCAAACCTTTTCTGGCTTGACAATTGTGCCAAGTCAATTTTCAAAAACCTAGCTCCTTGACTATATATGATATACACACTAGAGCAAGTTTACCCATACACCCTTTACCTGTACTCGTCAGATTAAAGTTGCACGACCCTTGGGTCTGCACTATATTGCACGACCCTTGATTTGCTCGTCAGGGTCTGCACTATAATCTTTCACGACCCTTATGATACACTCTAGAGCAATTTACCTATACATCCTTTACCTGTACTCGTCAGTATAAATTACACGGTCCTTGTGTCTGTACTATAATCACTATGTGAGTTTTGCATGACCTTTGGGTCTACACTTTTATCTTACACGACCCTTGGGTCTGCAGTATAATACTATGTGAGTCCGACCATCTAGTAAAAATACTCATGATCAAAGTTTGTATACAAATGCATCTCAACATTATCTAGCCACTGGCATAAGTAACAGCCTATTTTGATGGGCGAGGGTTTGCTGAGCATCGTTTCAGCCAGCTCATAACTATTGAACTGCATGGTATGTTTGGATCAAATTTCGCATACTTATTTATTTTAAAATTGTCCAGCCACTTGTATGGAAATGGCGACAAAGCCTTGTCGAGCATCATTTTGGCTGGTCAAGGTAGTTTAGTGAAAATACTCATAACTCTTGAACCGCACCATACATGTTAATCATATTTGCATACTTATATATTTTTGTTTGAAATTGGCAGTGAAAATGACGAATAAAAGAAAAAAATATAAAGAAAAAATATTGGTCAGACCTGGATTCAAGCCACTGTACGTCAGGCTGTTGGATTACAAGAAAGCCTCTTAGACCACTCGTGTTGTATACTACACTAGAGCAATTTACCTATATACTCATTAAAATTCCACGACTCGTGCACATAGCAGTCAGTTGATTTAATCCTTAAAGCGCATCTGAAAGTGTCGTCTGCTAAAGTCGTCTGTTGCATATATTTGCTAATGTCATTGACTTATGTGAGTGAAGAGGCAAACTCAGACTGCCCCAATGGGTTTACACTGTTTGACTGAGAGAATTTCAATACATCTCAGAAGACGACAATAACAGGTGACCTTTGCTGTGATCGGCGCTTCAATGTTTAACCCTTTACCTCATAGAGACACGCTTACGCTTTTGCAAACAGAGCAGACCCAGATCAGGCAGCTCTTATAAGAGCTGCCTGATCGGGGTCTACTCTGTTTGCTTATGGAAATATGATATATCTGATCCTAAACAATTCGACCTGACAAGCAATTTCTTTGTTCTATGTACCTACATAAAAGTTTATTAATATAATTATTCATAAAAGGTGGAGTCTATCATGAATATATATGACGGAAAGGGCTAAGGGCCAATCTAAATCTGTTGAGGAGATCATGCCATTCGTATTGCTTTTATCGTGTTGAAATGGTCTATTATTGTATGTCCTTTTGAATGTTTAACCCATTCATGCCGAATGGTATGTCCCAATCTTATCAATTGGACCAGCCCATTTCCGCTTTAAGTGTTACTGGGTGGTGTTCTTATTTTTTATTCAGATTTTGATAGAACGTTTTGTAAGCAAACAGTGGCGACCCTGATCAGACACCGTCTCCTGCAGCGTCTGATCTCGCCTCTGTCCAACAAAATGGACAATAGGCTTATGTGGGTTAAGGTTAACTTTCAAATTGGGAAATTCCATTCGGCTTGTCATTTTCCCATTGGTATCCTGGGTCAGGTGTGGTGCTTGATTGTATCTATTCCTGATCTTTGCCTTCTTTCTTACTTTTAAAGTGCACTAGCCTATAACCCAACAGGACATTGTAGTTGGTGGTATTTCAGTTTGCTACGAACTATTGTAATCGTTGGATGTCCGCCATCTGTCGTGTGTCATTGATCGTCAACAATTGCTTTAAAAGACATATTCTTAACTACTGGCACTTGGCAGGAATGATCTTCAAAATTTGTTTAAACTATCCCAGTCTGCTTCATATCTAGGTCACTAAGGCTTAAATAGGAAAAAAAAAACAAGGCCGAACTCTACCAAGTTTATTCAAAATATCCCTTGGAAGAAAACTTGCTCCGCCCCATGTCGTATGTTTTACATAGGCATAAATTGGGAAAATTCTTGTCTGAAACCACAAGGCCTAGAGCTATGATATTTGTAATGTGGCCTCATCTAGCCGTACACCTCTAGCAAGTGTGTTCAAATTATGGCACTGGGGCCAAAATTGGGGTCACATGTTTTACAAAGAAACATACAGGGAATATAGTGTGTTCAGGCTTTACGTCCCAGTCAGTAATTTCAGTCATGTCGGGACGATTTCTGCCATCCTGGTTTGAACCAATACTAAGGATAGGATTATTTGTCTTGCTTAAGGACTTAACACAGCGCCTACTCTGAGTCTCGAGTCTAACACTCTACCCCCTGAGCCTCTGCGCCTTCAGAAAACAACACAAACAAGCGCAATTTGCCAATGGGGAAATGGATCTTTTCGTCTGTTGCATACAAGAGACATATTTAAAATAGCCTAAAAATTGGTTCAAGTTACATTTTTAGCACTTAGCGTGTCTCAAATTATAACGTGTATCATTCATTTGATGAAAAAAATATGATTGGATTTATAACTGTTTCTACTTTCGTCAATGTGATTTCTTTTCAGAGCGACTACCAGCTTTTCGGCAGCTATTCGCGACTAAATGTCTCTTTTAAAACATCTCCGTAGTAAACAGTGTGGGTCCAGATCACCTTTAGGAGCAGTCTGATAAGGGCCCGTGCTGTTTGCCTGTTTAAGAATATACGTCCTTGGCGTAAACATTTACAAGCAGCAGACGACTTCAGCAAACGACATTTTAGATGGATTTTTTGTAGCAAGCGATGGGCTAAGCATCAGTCAAATAAAAAGACGCTAAAATGGAGAAGTATAGCTATGAGACGGGTCAGAAGAGAACTTTTCATACTGCTGACTATATAGTCTGTGGTCTGACATTGGCAGCTTCTGCAGCTATCGGACTATTCTATGCCATCAAGGACCGGAAGAGAACCACAACCGATGAATATTTACTAGCAGGGCGTGGCATGCATCCGTTGCCAGTGGCAATGTCACTAGTGTCAACTTTCATATCTGGGAACGCCCGCGGAGGTGTATGTTCACAGCACGATGTTTTGGTGGGTGTGCCCTGGGATGCTCATAGCTGCCGTTGTTTTTTTATAGATTAGGAATTACAAGCGTCTTTGAAGTAAGAGCTTGAACTGTCTTGCAGCACTAGATACACACACACAAAATGACTCATGAATGGTAGCTGCGAGGGATCTTTGGCTCAATGTTTTAATCTTGATTTACTAACACACTTATTTGATTAATAGAAAAAAGTTTGCTCTTCTATCTTAAATATATTGTCTAACAGCCATGTCCCCAGTTATAAGGAGCCAGTTCTGATATCTGTATTTAAGTGAAAATATATGAAAATATTTAACACTGGTGGATATCTTACAGTTTTGGACTGTTCCCTATATAATAAAGAATCATAGATCTGAAAGTTTGACACCAGGATCAGAGCACTTATCAAAGGCTGTAACATATGTTACATGACACGATAAATAAGCAAGGAAGTTGTCTTCATATAAGAGCTGATATTTCAGAAAAAATGAACACTTTTCACACGTTTCCTATAAATCTCTTGCCTCCGGTGCCTTAATCTGAGAAATTATAGTCATCGCTGATTATTAGTCCAATGACTTTGTTATATATGTTATAGATAAACTTTTTCTCACATTCATTTCCTAATACGTTTAATACTAAAATATATAGAGATGCAAATAGAAAATAATTGAACAGGAACAGTTACTTAATTGTCTTGTTTAATTATGGCACTATAATTTTGTTTGCCACTCTATATTTTAATATTAAACACATTTGGAAATTCTGAAAAAAAAAAGTTAATTTATAACCTCTGTAACCAAAATGCATGGGCTTGATAATCAGCAATGAATATAATGTCTAAGATTACCGAGACAAGAGATTTACTTGAAAACAAATAAAATTATAGTTTGTTATTTTTTCTCTCTGAGATATCATCTCTTACATTAAAACAGTGTCTTCGCCCATTTATCATGTCATGTAATATATGTTACATCCTCTAATAAGTGCTCTGATCTAGATGTTAAACCTGCAAATGTATGACTCTTTATTTCTATATAAGCAACATAATCACAATATGTACGATATCCAACAGCAGCAAATAGTTTCATATATTTTACTTAAATAATGTTCACTTAATGGGCTCCATAAAACTGGGGCAGGGTTGTTTACTGGCTCATTTAAGACCATATTCTTAAGAAAGAACAGCAAACTTTGGTTTCTCTATAAGCCAAATGAGTATGTTAGTACAAAAGTAAAAAAATGTTTTGAAAAATGCAGATTAGCTGTAAATGTAAATGACATTAGTCATAATTACCATTTTCAATGGGTAATTTAATTTTCGTAACGCACATAACACCATAGGAAGTCGTACATTTGTTCAAAAAGCTTTCACATGTACCTAAGGCATACAGTATTTGACTATTTGAGTATTTCAATGCATGCAATAAGACAGTTTACTTCTTTCTGCAGCTAAAACTTTTATTTTACCTTTTCTAAAAGTGATGTGGTAACACTAGTAACAGGCTGTTACAGGCTAACGCCTCGGCGTACAGATTGCAAACACCTCTTATTCGAATCACCTTGGAGTGGTCTGTAAGATAGGATATGCCTGTGAAATTTCCTAGAGGACGAGGCAAAACCTTATCCAACCATCAGTATATATAGTTTCACAAACATTTGTTCTAGTGTGTGTGTTCTCCTTGGTACAATGAACTGGTCTATGTACTATGATTAAATAGATCCGTTTGTTTTCTTTCAGTACATAGAACGCCGATTTGGAAGAGTTTCTATGATGATTTTGACCACAGTATATATCTGTCATATGGTAAGAGTCTGTTTATCATTTACTTTTTACTAATTCAATATATACTTTAAGTCCTATTTTTCTTTTGTGCCAATGGGAATGTTTATCAATTATCTTATCACATACTCTCGAAAGAGATCCCAAATGAATCGCTGATGTAATCGGAGTTAAAGCTTTTAATTAGAGGATCTTACAACCGTGCCCATGTTTTATTGAATTTATTAAACAAGTTTGGTAAAAGAGCTAAAATGCTAGGCTTGCCAAGCATTTTATCATTTTTTCGTAGCGAGTTAAATAAATTCAATAAAAGAAGAGCACGAATGTTAGATTCTATTTATCATATTGCCATTAAGATTACTTTGAAACCTCACTTCTGCCGTAAAACGTTATAATTTTGGCGTTAGGTACGCACTATACCTAACGTTGTTATGGACGTCATAATGTTTCCAAAATCTGTAAACCACTAGTGGTTTATCGATTTTATTGCATGACGTTATTTCACTCCCAGACACGACGTCATGTGATAAAAGGATATAGAGGATTTTTACTTTTTTGAGGTGAATACCAAATATATTTCATTGAGTGTGTTGAAAACATCAAAATTTTCACGAGCGCGCAGCGCGAGTGAAAATTTCGATGTTTTCAACTCACGAGATGACATACATTTGGTATTTACAGAAAAAAGTAAATTTTCTGTTATCTTATATTTTTAGAAGATATTCGGTTAATCAATTAACCATGCTACAAGCCGAGTCACAATAATATAAAAGAAGACAAAAGGAGTATTATGACAGAATATCTGGATCAAGCCATAGTCATGGGGACTTACAGAAAAAATAATTTTATTTAGCGTCAAAGTGCGAGACAAGTGACGTTTGATGACGTAACGTAACATTTGTTACATGCATTGCCTCACTCACTGAAGTGGAAGGTGCTGAAAATGCATAATCGAAAAATTTCAGCAAATCTGAATTATTTTGGTGACAAAATGTTCCCCATGTTCTAACTAAGAAAATGCCTACCCTCACTTGATGTTTTTGTTCACAAATAAGAAAGTCATATGCGTTTGAACTTTCGAAGTGGGCTGCATTAAGTGAATGGAAAAGTCAGAGGTAATCTAAAAAACGCTGCAGTGAAAATATACGCTGATATCAATCACTAGTGATTGATATCATATCGTTTCACTAGTGATTAATATCACGTTTATTTGTTTTTTATATGCATTGATTTCACTGCTAAATATAAAATGATAATTTTTACTATTGTTTTAATTCAAAGGGAGATAATTTCATAGAGAAGCAACTTTAAGATACCGCCAAAAAAAAACAAAAAAAAAACGTCAAAGCACAAAATGTCCGGCAGTATTTTATGGACAATTCATGGCCCTTAAAATAAAGTTTTGAAATCATCCCTTTACCAAAAATTTGTGAGAAATTACTGAATATGTGTTTTTGATGAAACAACAGGTAATTCTAAAGAAGGTTAATTTGCAAAAGTTGTTTTAATAGAACAATGTAAGGACAAGTGCTTGGAGCTCATTACAATATTCAATTGTCTTAAAATCAAAACGAGTATAGATACGAGGGGGGTTCAATATGCAATGAAAACCCATTCATAACTCCATCTCCAAACGCGTTAGGTTTTATGCCATATGCCAAACAAAAGATCAAAGCATCGCCTTTATAATGGTACAAGAAACATTATTTTATTTTCCCAAATTTAACAAGTTACAGACTTTTTAAAAAGTAAACTAATATACACTGCATATATTTTCCTTCGAATTGTAAAGACTCATTTAACAAAGGTAGAAAGGCATGCTATATTTTCTAAAACAAACATTTAACATGCACGAATCACATATCCATAGTTTTCCGACTCATTTCCCCTTTATCTGCCATAACGATACAAACTTTTGACTGCTACCGATTTCTCGTGCAAACGGTTTTATTACGTTCCCCCTCTTACGTTGACGTCGTTTAAAGCAATGGACGTAACACTAAAATACGCATGGTTCTTGAAAATCGGAAATGTTGCTTTGTACCAGGAAATAACAATTTTGATTGTATCTAAGTTTCAATACACACAGTGCACAGGCAGCAGACAAGTTAAACTGTAACCAATATCTAGGGGTATCTAATCTGAGTGGTATACCATTTTCGTTTCCTATAATTTTATTGTCTGAAATTAGCCAGCCAGATTATGTTCATGTAAATACGTGTAACAATGTCCAAATAATGAATCCGAATGCAAACATCGATGAAACGCGGTATATTGTCTGACCCATTTCATATAAGTCATACATGGCATTCTTTTAAGTGATTTTCTTATTTTAAATGGCGTATTTTGAGTACTTTATGGGTGAGATTAAATATGGAAATTTCAAAACCGGCTGTATTACTTGTAAATGAACATCAAAGTGACCAGAAAAAAACTGATACAAATGATTTTCGTACAAATTTTTGCTATGTATTCGTTCACGCAAAAACGATGCTGTCATTTGAATACCAGAAAATTTAGCTTCATGGAGGATTTTAACCAAAATGGCAGCCTCAGTATTTCATAGAATATAAAGCAATACCAAACAAATTTCCAGGTATAAATCACTAATATATGGATATTTACCACACAAAGAAGCAGACTTAAAACATCCCTCGTTGATGTAGTTATCTGCTTTTGAAAACATTGTTTTATTTCATATCGCAGTGTGCTTCAGCACCCTATCTTGAAAGTGGCATGTGTAAATTTGATTAAGAGCTGGACAGCTGCAATTTTTTATTCGTTTAGCCAAGAAACAGACCTTTTAATGAAAGTAATTATGAAGTGTGTAGATATAAAACTTTGGGATATACTGGGCTGTTTTCATTACATATTGAACGCCCCTCGTATATTAAGTATTGAAAAGTGTAAAGTTACTTTTAATTTTACAGCGAATCCAGGGAGAGACCCATACAAACCATTATGAAAGTTTCTTCCAAATCTCTTATTATCTTTCAATATTCTTTTCATATTCAATGGTGGATAGGAAAGTTGACTCTTAAGCTTTGAAAGAACCTTAGAGCTGATTTCATTATCTTCATTTCAATCTTCATCAGTGATTGGTTTACAAATCAAGTGTAATAGGTACTTCACATACGACCATACAATGAACCTGTTGGAAATGAAAATATTTGTGAAGAGATTATGAACATAGATTTAAATGAAGATTAGAGGAAACTACCAACTACATAATTTCTCAAATATTCAAGGAAGTTATCAATCTACCCCTAGCATAACCAAGCTTCATTGTCATATCAACACCTTGTGATAAGTTAAAGAAACACATATTAAAATATTTTCTATGCGTGCCAATTACCTTTATATTCCTTCAATGAATATCATAGTTTGACAAGAGGTTTAGAAGAAACTTTATAATGGTTTGTATGCATCTCTGTCTGGATAGCTGTAAGTATACATGTATATCCAGGGAGCGCAGTTGCTCAGTGGTAGAGTGCTTGACTCGAGACCGAGAGGCCGCGGGTTCAAGCCTCACCGGCGTCACTGCGTTGTGGTCCTTGAGCAAGACACGTTTATTCTAGCTTAGTACTGGTTCAACCCAGGAAGACCCATCCCTGTTTAACTGAAAGATTGTTGATGGGACGTAAAGAATCAAATCAAACAAACAAACAAATACATATATATTCTAATATATGGACATACTTTACACTTCCTCATAAATTGTTAGCCACCAAAATATATTATATGAAATAGGTTCGCCAAAATTTGAATTTTGGTTTATGGGATATATTTCGTAATCAATTCAGTTTTGACCAGCTCCTACTGTTTAACCCTCACTGAGTTCTACACCATTTTACAGAGTGTTGGCTACAGTATAGGCTATTAGCATCTTTAATATTATTATCTGCCTGTCATAGAACGATCGTAAGAAACTATACCTACTGTTGCAACAACACACATTTTTAACACCGGCCAGTTAAAACAAAACTCTATTATTTTGTCTTATACTGCGATGATCGAGGGGGAGAACATTGTGTCATTGAACCTGTCATGTGATATTAATAAATGGTGAGAAAATTGAATATACTTTAAACGAGTTAGATTTATTTTCAGACAATTTATATGGCGATAGTCCTGTATGTACCCGCCATCGCCCTAAATGCAGGTAAGTGTTGACTATGTCCTTTAGTCTTGTTAAAACACTATCAAAACAGTAATTATACAGGGAACATTGCTTTTCAAATGTAGATTTTTTTACTGGAAATAACGTTAGATTGACTCATAATTATTGCAGTATGGATAAACGAGTCTCAATGCGAAGTTAATCAAATTTTGCACTTTAATAGAGTGGAATTTGTTGACTTTTTGTTTATTGTTAGTCCCATTGAGGGAGTCTTTTCTTGCTCTAAGTTTAGTTTGTACGTTACTTTATGTCAATTTGTTTTGCAATCATCTTAATTGGGAAGAGAGAGCTGGTTGCTTTGCTTAGTTTATCTTCCTGGTGTCTCGTGATGGTTGTCTGGCTCTTTCTCACGATGCCATGGGTTTGTCTGCGGTTTGTGATTGTGGTATTTTCTGATCATTCTCACTTACTATTTTTGTGTACAATTTAAAGCAGAATATAGATGCTTTTTTATCTAATTATAATTTATCATTAAAATTTCAGTGACTGGTCTATCTATGTGGGGCTCTGTGGTCACAATTGGTGTTGTATGTACATTCTATACAACGTTGGTATGCATTAGATAGCTTTCTGTGTATAACACTAGTATATAAAGTAGCAAGAATCGAATTATCATTTTTTATGAAGCAAATTTTAAAATTGATTCTATGGCGTTTATTCTTTCATGAACATCTGAGTCTTCACTGGTTGCCAAAGTAACCATTTAGGGGTTTCCAATATACAAAGGGTTGGGCAATAACTCAGTATTGGTATGTTTTATACAAATCTGTAGTTGCCATTTACTTCCTATGTACATGTACACCGCAGGGCTATATTGTATATTAGATAATTCTGTATTTTCCATATACAGCACGTGGGTGTAAATTTTGTATTGGTATATAGAGTTAGGCATGCACATTATCAAGACAACCACTTAGATAAGTAATTATATTTTAGTTATCTTCTTTTGTTTCTGAATCAAACTATATATTAGCTGTTATTAATCATAAGAAACGCCTTAGTGAGAACAACAAATAATCTAATAGATAAAATTATTTTAAAAATAAGATGCAACGTCGATTGTAATCTCAGAATCGTCGACTATCTGGACCTATGAATAATATTTCAGGGTGGGATGAAAGCGGTGGTTTGGGCAGATACGCTTCAGATGACTATTGTCTATGTGGGCATGTTGACCATCCTCATAGAAGGCTGTATTATTCTTGGTGGATTTGGAAAATGCATGGGACATTGCGGATAAAGGTGGTAGAATTGTATTCTTTGAGTAAGTACAAATATATCCTTTATTTCATGCCATAAGCAAAGCTTCAAATTCGTTTTAACGGGTAAAACAAATGTCATATAGTTTGATGCTTATTCAGGGGTCTGAAAAGAGATAAAAATATATTCTTTGTACTAGATCGATGTTTACAAAAGTATACTCGGTCGAAAATATGTATGTTCAGGGCAGATGTATATATACATGTATTATTTCTAAAAAGATCGAAATTTTCAATAACTCAATTGGTAGAGTATCTCAACGATTTTGATTAAACATTAGTACATCAATCAGCATTTCTGTTAATTTTGTGGTTGCTTCAAATAACCTGATTAGCGTGGCTGCTCTTAACCAATAATGTATTTCAATAGAAATGACACAGTTTTTAGTACTTTACCAATAGATGCTACATACTTTGTAATTAAGCAATGGTATACAAGCTTCAAGGTGGAACACTTCATTTTGGTGTATGTGAGGTGGTTCAACAGTAATAGCTCATTATTATTGTGTATGCGATATTGTTGGTTAATGAAATTATGCATTGTTCTCTCCACAGCTTTAACCCAGATCCCTGTGTTCGTCATTCAGTGTGGGCCGTAGCCATAGGTCGTGGTGTAAGCTGGATGGCCATATTCGGAGTCAACCAGGCAACTGTTCAGAGAACTATATCTGTCCGCTCTCTCACACGAACAAAAGTGTAAGTTTTATGCATTGGTTTTAGACACTGACAAAATATTTAGAACCGCTTCAAACCCTTTTTTATTTCTCAATTGACTCATATTAACCATTCTTAACCCATTTTGTTTTGATGGATGATCACATACATATTGAATTTATTAATTTTATATACATTGTATTAAGGGGTTGCAGGTCAAAAATTCTAAAAAATGGTGTATTTCATCATGTAATGGGTTACTTTGGAAGATTGCATAAATGGTTCAGACCTAGATCAAACTCCACAGAATGTGACATCTAATCAGGATCTGCATTGTGTGCTGAAGGATCATTCAATTTGAATAATTGCATAAAAAGCTGTGTCACACGCTGTTAACAGCCATGTATTAACTGGCAGAAACCCTTGTATTAATCATGTAATTCACTCGATGTTGATGCACGACTTTTGTACTTTACATACACGCATTCTAGGTCGTCACAAAAATTGACGTCATCAACAGTAACGTGCATAGAAATGAACGTAATTTAGTGACGTTAGGTTGACGTCAGTCTTTGCTCTGGTACAGGCTTTTTCAAAAACTATGAATCCTTCAGGCTTTTGTGCACCATTATAGTAATACCAAAATGAATTATCAAAGCGTTTTTCCAAAGTTTTCAAGAGACAAAATGACTTTATGCAATATTTACAATAAAACATGGTTTTCTGATACACTAACATCTGCTAGACCCCTCGGGAGTTGTTAAAACCCTCGCCTTTCAGGCTTGGGTTTCAACACCACCCTCGGGGTCCAGCATATGTAAATGCATAGAAAAACACGTTTGGCCTCTATAATGAATGTAAGTTGAAAATGTATTTCTTTCACACTCGATAGGAATTTCTATTGTTTTACCCATATGAGATTATAACAATCTACCATGAGTGTCCATGTAGGATAGAGATATTTCACCTGAAGGGTCAGAATTTGTACCAGGGACAAGGCTTACCAACCCCTGGTTAAATTCTGACCCCCAGGGTAAGATTTCTTTATTCTACATGGACAGGTTCATGATGGATTTTTTTCTCCCACTTTATCAAGCTATTTTGTTGAAACATACCCAAGGCAATAACATGTAAAAAATTCAACTTTTTTATTATTGAATTTACATAAATGTTGATTTCACGAGTGTGTTTATTGGGTATACAAATGGGTGTAAACATAGTTTTTTTGCACCTTGTTAATGACTGGAAAACATGACTGGGGCATTGGTTAAGTTGCAAATTGCAAACGAAAATCCTGTTATGCTCCCTGTGCTGTTAGCGTCACGTTGCCGATATTGACACGTGGCACACGTATGACGACGTAAAATCATTTCAATGACGTCAGTAAGTAACGCTTAACCTTTTTGAGAGTATTTGAGTTACTTTGGTGCAATATGTTTGTTCTTTGTATACCTTTTCACGAAGAAAAGGACTATTTTGCTCTGCCCATGTAAGAAAGCTGTCACTTGGTCATGTAAGATAGAAATTTCTAAGATAGACATTTCTTACATGAGCTGACAGCCTACCTTACATAGGCAAAGGTGAAAGTAAACTCTATCTCATTCTCACATACACGTACCAGCCTTTGGGAAAGTTAAAAAACGAACAGCCACACGTTGGTTGCACGCTGGCCGCACATCGATACGTATTGTCAATGTAATGTTAAAATTACGTCACCATGTCACATCTCAGCTTATTCAGCCTTTCTGGAGGTCTTTTTCATGTTTTTCAATATAAAATGCCGTACTTCATGGTGAGCAAGAAAAATAATCCATAATTTGTGTGTGGATGGGATAAAAAAATCTGTCCCTCGCGATCACTGTTTGTCATCACACAGTCTAATGATGCCAATCGGTGATCTTCAGCACAGATTTTTCTATCCCACCCTCACACTCATGATGGATCCTTATAACCTGCAATCCCTAAAATTTAAATTGTTTTAGTCCAATATAAGGATTTGATAGTACATTATGCCAATTTGGTTATATAGATAAATTTATCCAAATGTGTGCACACATGGAGAACAACCACCCTTTGGGTACAGTTACACCTAACTATTTCCCAGCTAGAGGCAACTTTTGTCGTTGCAAACAGTTTGGAGGCCTATCTTAGATCTAAACTGTGTGACACTAGGATGATAATTATTAAGTATTTTTTCAATACCTTCATTCGTGAAAAATATATGCAGATGACATTTTTCTGTTGAAAAATGATCCAGGCAAATAGTTAAAAGGACTTTAAACATGAAATTATATTTAAATACAGTGTAGAGATTATGGCAAACTTACGACAAACGTTTGACAAATAAGTTGACATGTGTTAATACATCAGACTCTACCTCAGTTGGCAAGTTAATTTGAGTGTTGTGTTTTATAAAATAGCTCTCATCTCGAGGAAAGTTGCTTTACTGAACCAGAACAACGCAGATGCTAATCAGCATGTTTATCTGCACAGTATGACCAGTATCCTTGCTGTTTACAGTCTAAAGAGTATTATATACTTATTTTGGAAAGTAATTTTCTTACTGACCATTCCAAAGGGGTACTTTTTTGTGGATCTCTTTTAATATGTGTTTTTCTTTGCTATATTGTCTTGATTGTGTCACGCCGCCTTGTGGTCTCCTGCTGGGAAAGGGCCGATTTCTCTCCCGAATGTGATGATTTCTTGTGTATTTGTCACTTTCCCATATGGTGTCCTAGGTCAGGTATGTACTCCTGATCTTTGCCTTCTTCCCTACTTTGTAGTTTGGTGAATAAACTGCTTGTTTTGTATAAAAATGTAAGGGTATCTATTTTTAAAGTACGTTTAACGTGCTAGCTTGGGCATTCTGATTTTGCAGAGCACTTTGGCTTATGGTTCCAGGAATTGTTCTAATTGTCACTCTAGCTGTCCTTGTTGCTATAGTGATGTACGCCTTCTATGCTGACTGTGATCCTCTGAAGTTTAAGCTCGTAGGCAGGGCAGATCAGGTTTGTCATCCGTTATGTTAACTCTTTTAGAACATTGACTACTTCAGTAGCATAATCTTGTGCAAACAAAATACACCGTTACAAATGGGCATGAAAACCTAACTTTTGGATTCATGCTGAGGTTAAATCCTGCTCAACAAACCAAAAAATCAGAAAAATTTACATGTAGCAAATGGAATCATTATATTTTCCAGAAAGCCAATGACCAAGGCGCTGGTCATATTGCGCAGATACACAGTCTTGCCTGCGTCTGTTTTATTTGTAGGTAATAAGACAATGGTTGATAGTGGTAATGATCGAATGCCCTTATTTCTTTTTTAGTGTAGTCGAAAAATGAATCAGTCTGTTAGAACTTTTATTAAACCTTTACCTCGCTAGTCCCTAGCTAAATAGTTACAAACCTAGATACTTAAAAACGAAGCATTGCATCAAACACTAGGAACAGACACAACAGAAAAGTTATTTTATGTTAATCATTAAACATCACAAGGAAACAGGAAACTAAACCACATGCTGGCATGTTCTTTGCTCTAGACTATGTGAGTAAACACATTACTTCCTAAACAAGCTAAAAATATAGTTTTGAAGTAGTTGGACTAAGACAAAATACGATATACATGTACATGTACCACATTGTTAACTGGATATATGCACTGACAGGTTTGTAACGTTTGTAACTTTTATTAAACACGTACAGTTTTTGAAGGTGGTAGATCAATCAAAAGCTGTAAAAGATTCACGGTAAAGATGATAAAATATAAAACTGATATATTGGATATTGTTTTTCCCACAAAAACGACACACTTCAAATTAAAAATGTATGCGTTATTCTGTTAGAAGTGATATTTTCACAATAAAATATTTTTAATTGATAACAAACAGTACCATAATTCCATCGTATGGATCTTTTAAAGAATGTTTCATGTTTTGTTTTGCAGCTCTTTCCTTTGTATATGATGGACATATTGGGAAGATATCATGGACTTCCTGGGCTTATGTTATCCTGTATATTTTGTGGCTGCCTAAGGTAAATATTACTTTAACCTATTAATGTCAAACATTGTAAAAAATAACAAGGGTGTACAATGCGAGCGTTTACATGCCAATTCATCAGCTTAATAGCAAACGTTTTATTAATAATTCATAAATATAATAGCTATAGCTCATTCACCATTTGTAATCTGGAAACACCTAAATGGGTACAATTTAAAAAGTGAACGCCCAGATATATTGTGCTGATAGAATAAATGAGCCAGTGCATGAGATTTCCAACAATGTGGTATGTGCGACCAGCAAAGCCTCAGACCAGCCTGCGTGTACGCGCAGTCTGATCAGAGCCTTTGCTAGTCGCTTGAGTATTCTATGATTGTTAAGCTACTGACCGAACGTCATTTGGAGTTTCTAAGCTTAAAAGGAGGCTGCAGAGGCTCGTCCGAGTCTACACATGTCAAAATGTCAAATTGTTGGAAATCGCATGCACTGGCTCAAATTAAAAACAATCCACCAGGGGCCATACTATTCTAACAACACATTATGGTATCCTACCTGTTTTGTCCTTATAATCTTATAATATGGTATGATCTCTCCTGATTGTTATGTTTCTTCAGTTAAGTATTTATTTATGGGTGGTTCTGTTTTCTTTCATTTAGTACATCTGGACTGAAAGCTACATTTTCTTTCTTGCAGTATGGTGCAATCTTCCTGAATATTGTTTTCTGTCTTTGCCATGATATAATTTGGTCTATATCATCATTTGACTTCCTGTGGGAAATGTATTTATAGGTATATATACTAGCTTTTCTTCCTGTCAGTTCAGCATAATCTGGTCTAACTATTGTGCTTCATTTCCTTTAGAAAAATATTACTTGACTTGAGTTTTCTGTTTATCTACCAGTAAAGTATTTTAAACCTCAATAACGTGTTGTCTTCCTACCAGCAAAATATTATCGGAAATGAATGTTCAGCCAAACTAACTGTAGAGTATCTTACAGCCACAATATTGTGTTATCTTCCTTTCAGTACAGAATCATCTGATGATAGTTCTCTGGCTTCTTCTTTTAAGTTATATATAACATGATAAAAGTGTTATTTTCCCTTCATGTGTCTACTCTAGCATCTAGCCTGGATATTCTCCCTTCTACATGCAAGTAAAGCATCTTCATTTTACCTAAATATAATTCTATCTTTCTTTAAGTTTAATGAATTTTTCTTGCCTGAACATTATGCATTATTCTTTCTTAAATGTTTGCGTCTTTGTGACAAAATATTATACTTTCTTTAAATACATTAACATTCAGTCTGAATTCTTTGTTTCTTCCCTTTGCAAATAGACTATGGTTTAAAGGGAGCTCGCAACTTGATTTAATGTTTAGCACTATATGTGATCGCACCTTCTTGATGTCGTTTCGTTCATTGGTATAATTGGTCTGTTGTCGTATCTTCATTAAGTAATATCTGGCCAAATATTGTGTTTTCTTGTTCTCAGTACAGTTTCATCTGGTCAAAATGCTTTGTTTTCTTGTTTTCAGTACAGTTTCATCTTGCCAAAATGCTTTGTTCTCTTGTTTTCAGTACAGTTTAATCTGGTCAAAATGCTTTGTTTTCTTATTTTCAGTACAGTTTCATCTGGTCAAAATGCTTTGTTCTCTTGTTTTCAGTACAGTTTCATCTGGTCAAAATGCTTTGTTTTCTTATTTTCAGTACAGTTTCATCTGGTCAAAATGCTTTGTTTTCTTGTTTTCAGTACAGTTTCATCTTGCCAAAATGCTTTGTTCTCTTGTTTTCAGTACAGTTTCATCTGGTCAAAATGCTTCGTTTTCTTGTTTTCAGTACAGTATCATCTGGTCTGAATCAGCGGTGATGATTGAAGACTTTGCCAAACCTTTCTTCTGTAAGGAAATATCAAACAGAAGTGCAACATTGCTGTCAAAATCCTTTGGTAAGTAATCCGCATTTTAACCCTTTGTGTACTAATTGCTTCTTCCTTCTGGTTTGATACAATAAACTTGGGATAGTTCATTGTACATATCTAGGGGTGTCAGGTTATACTTTTTCAAAAATATTGCATTCTTTGCTTGAATATCTTTTTTACCTTTACAAACAGTGAAGACCCTGATGAAATGCAGCATTATGCTGCATTTCATCTGTGTCTTCACTGTTTGCAAGAAAATACTTGTTTAGGGGTTTTACGAATGCAAAGGGTTACCCTTACCCAGGCAATATTTATGTTCTGAAAATGTTCTCTGTTTTTTTGTCTGCTGCATAATTATATTTGAGTGCTTTTCAGAAAAAGAAACAAAGAAACAAACAATATAAACCCAGATCAGACTGCTTCTTTGGGGTGCAGTCTTATCTGGGTAGATGTTGTAGCAATATACACTACTGAACAATATAAGCAGATAAAAGAGAAGACGACAAAACACATGACTGGCGGGAACAGGCTTGAGAGGTAATGATAAGTAAAGACGACCTAAAATTTTGTCAAAATGACATACCATAAATCAACCTATGACATAGTTCAAGAGGTCATGAAGCTTGTATAAATCAATACTTGTGTGGCATACGCAACCAGCAATTGACCTGTTGAACATATCTACTGGCACAGTCTTGCCAAGGCCTATTTTCAATAAATATACACAATGTGGTGTACACTTTATAAACTGGTGTATCCTATACGATTACATTGCCGAACTATGAAGACCCAGATGAAATGTCACATAATAAATGACATTTCACTGGGAAACACACTGCTTGTTAAGACAAAAACGATCTATATAGAAAGAAACACAATTTTATTTGGAATTAGAACTTGGATTAGAAGGAATATTCCGGGTATTGATTAGTACATATAGGCTGACATTTGGATGTTATAACCCTTCTTAAGTAACTAGTTTGATTGTACGAGTATGCCCGTTAAGCGTAATTGAAAATACAAGCACTACAGTTTTCTCAAACTAGCACACATGAAATTTACCTCTAAATATCTGAAACCATAAGACCAACCAAAATAAATAACAATTATATTCTGTTTCTGTACATGGAAACGTATACATGTATCTACTATCATATGTCCTCTCAATAACTGATGTGATCTCTGCAAAACCTAGTCACGGAATCCTTTAGAAATGCATAGTTGATACTAAGCTGAAAACGCAACAACCTTCCTATCACTTGCTGTTGAGTAATCAACTCACTTCAAAATATAATTCGTTTCTGTTTCAGCTGTGCTGTTTGGTCTTGTTGCAATAATTCTCGCTTTTGGTGTAGCCCAAACTACTGGATTAATAATCCAAGTAAGTAGTATGGAAAGTAAAGTAAATGATATGAGCCAGTGCATGATATTTCCAACAATGTGGTATGTGCGACCAGCAAAGTCTCAGATCAGCCTTCGCATACGCGCAGTCTGATCAGAGCCTTTGCTAGTCGCTTGAGTATTTTTTGATTGTTAAGCTACTGACTGAACATCATTTGGAGTTTCTAATCTTAAAGGGAGGCTGCAGAGGCTCGTTTGAGTCTACACTTGACATAATGTCAAATTGTTCGAAATCTCATGTCGTGGCTCAAATGGTATATCAGAATTCTATGGCAATTTGGTATTTATTCCATTTGTCTGCAGTAAAAATAGTAAGTGAGTATGATCAGGAGATACCACAATCACAAACTGCAGACTAACCCATGGCACAGCGAGGAAGAGCCACGCAACAATCACGAGGCACCAGGAGGACAAACTAAGCAAATCAGCCAGCTCTCTCTTCCCCATCAAGATGATTGCAAAACTAGAAGGGGCATAAAGAAACGTACAACAAAACATAGAACATCTACAGTATACCACAATGGGAGTAACAATAAACAACAAGTCAACAACAAGGCTTAGACATGCCACGATTATTTGCTACTCAGACACAAAAAGTGAGTAGACAAAGGTACAAGCCTTTTTTGCATGAATGTTCCAAGAATAACTTTACTCATATGCAATAAAATAATATCATGATCTGTCCCATATTTATGTTTAAGCACATTGTATTAGTGTTTCTTTAATTCATCTCAATTCTATCCAAAGATAAGCTAACATAATTAATTGATTTATAGATCACTTTATATGGCATGTCAGTTTTCCTTAGTATAACCTGGCATCAAGTCAAAAAGGATTTAATGTACTTTTTATTGTTGAAACCACATTTTTATTAAATGCAGTTTAAGCCATGCTTTATCACTTTCTACTTTAACCCATTTATGCCAAATGTATTTTCCTATCCTTACCAATTGGACCAGTCCATTTCCAATGTTAGGGTTGTTGGGTGGTATTTTTTTCATTTTTATTTAAATTTTAAAAGAAACTTCTGTATGCAAACAGTGGAGAACCTGATCAGACCCTTTTTTGCGGCGTCTTATCTGGTTTGCACTAGAACGCTAGGCTTATATGGGTTGAAAGAATCTGTGTGACCAATGGCACACTCACTTATTGTTTCTCACCTATCTAAACGCTTCATAACTTGGACACATAGACTTTGACTTTTTAGATATGACTCACACACTTTATAATGCACCTCTAATTATTATGTGCAGTAATAGATAAAATGGTATTGATGGGGTTTAATGATTATAAGTGAATAATGGCCTAAATTTGTAATGGTTAAAGAATAAAGAGCAGAATATTTAATGGTTGAATAATAATTAGCCTTAGGTCCTTAAAATTAAGAATAATTCTTTTTTTAAAAGACTAGCAAAATAAAAATAAATAAAATATTGGATAATATGTTTTAAAAGAATAAAGAATAAATCAAATATGAGTCAACAAATAAAATTATATGATATCAAATTGTATAAAGAATGGTGGAATTCTTTTTAAGGAATCAACAAAAAGTTTAGTGAGATTGAATCGTGGGCTAAGTTTTTAATGACAAGTGAATTTCTGCTCCCCATCAATTCAGGCCCTAATCTATGCTCTCCATTCTATAATTGATTGAAAACAACGTTCATAGCAGCAGTTTTATATTTCTTTATCATGTATAATATAAAATAACTCTTCCTTAGTAGTAGCGTCCTTTGTTGATGGCTAATAATCTTTGCTAGCAGTTTGGACCCAGATCAGGACGGAAAAAACGTCCTTACTGATCTCAAATCAAACTGTTTGACACTCTAATAGTTTTCTTGAAGAATTCTTTTTGGATAAAGCTAATTTCAAAAATTCAACAGACGACAGCAAAATCTTGAAAAATTACCAAGTATGCTAAGAGTTATGTAATGCCATCTGCTGTGAACATTTGTAATCAGTTTGGACCAAGATCAGGACTGGCAAATTGTCAGTCTTTATCTGGATCTAAACCATTTGACACCCTGAAAGTGATCCTAAAAGGATTTTTGCTAATTTTCTAATTCTATTTTAGATGACAATTTCCCTGTTTGGAATATTGAGCGGACCTATGTTAGGAATATTTACTCTTGGTATTTTATTTCCACAGGCAAACAATAAAGTAAGAACTTCTGCAATATATTACCGTATTTGATCATATATAGTCGCGTCTAGGAGTAATATAACGCAATTTATTATATATTCTATAAATAAACATCTTCTGATTGGCTTGTATGCTTATCCACTGCCGCCAATATAACTACATGTTGCATGGTTTACGGGAAGTGATGTTGCAAAGCAAATGACAAGAGGGAATATTGCATGGCTTACGGAAGGTGACGTCAGAATGTCAAGTAATTTCGCAAGATCCATCTATAACGTTAATAGTTTTAATGGACCGAAATGGCAGGAAATGCAACATACATTTATTATATAATAAAGCAATTGTTGACTTATGTTTTGGTAGACATGGAGTGTTATTAAACAATTAACTTAATCATATTGACCTTTTTCGGTCAATATGACGTTTACTGTACAATAACACTCCATATCCACCTCAACATCAGTCAATAACTGTATAGTATTACAAAAGATAAAACACTAGTGGTTTATATATTTAGTAACGTCATGTTATGCTGCTCATAGCAACCTCACGTGAATATGGCAATATCTTTGCGTTTTCAATTCAAAAACATGATGTCAAACTATTTGCAGGTCCATGTGATAAATAGAATCTATCATTTGTGCTCCTGTAGTATTAATTATTTTCAACTCTCAATGTGTAGAAAGTATCTCTGACGTTTAGTACCTCCTCTGGTTTTATCTTATTTCAGTTTGTATAATATAAGGTGAGTATAAAAAAACAAAATAAGCTTTTCATAAATACAATAAGCCAATTATTGGTTATAATAAGCTCAATGTCTACGCAGTTGCTTGGTGGGTGTATGGGTAGAATTCAATCAACAACCGTGCGTTATACACTACTTTTCTAACATTTGATATATTCTATACAAAACGACTGTTTAAGGAAATTTCATCATACAAAACAATAGCTCCTTTGATTTTGCTCTGTTTGAATATCAACATACCCCAAAACCGAACATGTCTTGCCATGATTCAAAATATTGGTATGACAGAATCAAACCGTGCTAAATAAAACTAAAACGCTCAATAAAATCAAGTCTTTATATAAGACAGCAGATGCAGATACAAGGGGTTAAAATACATTTTACTCAAACACATTTATCAAATTCTGCTACTGCGATATCACATAATTTTGTTTGCTTAAATGGAGGAACATGCAGGCATGATCGATTAAAAGCTACAAAGCTATAGACCAACAGTATGTTCTTAGACTGAATCCTACATTTGTTTCTGTCATTAATCCAGTAATATGTTAAATGAGGGATTGCTTCTGTATTGTAGGGGGCCTTAACTGGCTATCTCACAAGTTTAGCTGTGCTATTGTGGATTGGGTTTGGTACTGCCATTACTAAAACTAAAAGTATTGCCAGATGGCCATCTGTGAGTACTGAAAGCTGCAATTGGAATGTGACAGGAAGTCATTTGGCCTCAATGAATCCAAACACGACTGTGCCAGTAGCACCAAACAACATGGAATATGTGTAAGTCCTTACAAAAATTTAGATTTGATGTGCCTGGTATGCAGACGTTATCAAAGATAGGGGCATATTATTATGAGTCTCTGTGGGTATGTACTTACTAAAACCTTTAAGATCAGCATTTGGCATTTTTTCTGATAGTATAGTGTTTTACAACCCTGTTTTGTTAAATGCAGACCTGGGGCCGATTCATTGAAAAGTATTCAAATACATTACAGTTACTTTAATTGATCTATGATTACAATAACATTACAATTACAGGACCTGTATGAATGTAATGATTACAATTACAATTACTTTAGAAATGTAATCAAATAATTACTAATTACTTTGAAGTTTTCGTATAAAATTGTAATGCTATATGGTACTCACTTTTAAAGTTATAAAAAGTAGGTCTTTGCTGTTTTATAAATACACATGTAATGCCATGTCCTGTGCTGTTGTTTCTTAAATAAATGTAAAATAACCAGCTATGAAGTTTTAAAAGTAAAAAAAAATGTTATTGTAAATTTTTGATACATCATACATTATATCTGCCTACATACTTTATAGGTGATGAGCATGCCACATATAGTAAGATAGGTTTATAAAGTACAGTAAATTCGAAATTGTCTGGTACTTCTATCTTTCACTCAGTTTGTCAGTTATTTTTTAATTGCTAACAGATCTACTGTGATGATTACTTTTATTCATCATAAGTTTTTCAAGAGTGTCATCTTTGAGAAAACGTAATTCAAAATAGCTTAAAACTGGTGCTGCCATTGCACAAACATTGATTTAGAAATTTTAGTGATGCCTTGCAACTCGCTATTATTTAGTCATACCACAAAAAAGGTATTTTTGTGTCATAATCTTAATCCAGCTCGCACACATACACAGGCAGCTATTTAGAAGGTTGTAAGTCCTATTTCACATGAGCTAGCTATTTTCAATAACAAAATATTTAAACACCTTTAAGAAGAAGTATTGTTTTTATGGTCTGGATTTGACAAATTTACTTATGAAATCAGCTAAGCATGTCAACATTAACAGAACTCATTTTGGCTCTCAAATCCAGCAAATTAAAGGAAGAAAGAGTGAATCTTAGGAGAAAAAGGTACCTTATATCATTTACAACTTCTAATGCAGTATTTAAAAAAAAAACATTTTAATTTTGTAAAAAAAAATCAATCCGATTTTTTTTTTATACACAATGCACATTTTTCTCAAACATCTGAAAAAATTGATGTTAATTGTGAAAGTGACTAAATCTTAAAAGTTTGCTTTTATTAATTTATTGTCCACAGTGCACCTTTTCCCAATCATCTGAATTAAAATAATACCATTAGTCATCACTCATCAGTTAGTTTCTAGTGGTGAGCAAATTTTCTAAGTAGGTTGCCAAATGTATTTAAAAAGTATTTGAAAGTAATTATAATTACAGCTAAAATATTTTCAGTAATGATTACAATTACATTACATGTATTTGAGCCAAACCATGATTACAATTACATATGATTACTTTAAAAATTGTATTTAATTACAGATAATTATAATGACTGATTTCGATTACCCCAGGTCTGGTTTAATGCTACCTTTGTTTTGTTTCAACAACGATGAAACAGCATGAAGTAGCTGAGGTGCAGCTACCAACATATTTCAACAACAGAGAGAGAAGGAGAGAGAGAGATGGTTGTTTTCCTGTTGTATTTTTCCTTTTACGTGTGTTTGTATCTGTGTATGTGTTCTGGTGTCTCTTACTCCAAGTGCTGGTATGTGATTTCTGCTTGTGGCATTTTTCTGGTCACAATCACTTGTTCTGTCTAATATGTGTGTCATCGCTAAACTACCTATGCTTATTGTATCCTGTGTGAATCTAGCAAAAATTGGGAGGAATTGTGAAATTTACCAATCTTAATGTACCTTTTTTATCGAGGGGGAGAGCCAAAAGAACCAGTTACCAATTTATTCCAACATGATTTCCATTTTATATTGTCCTCATAATTTACATAAAACGCAATCATCAATAAGTGATTGTTGTTTTTCATGTAAAAATATGAGCTCACCCCTCACATATGGGCCACAACAGGAGAAACCCTGTCTTCAGGTTTTTTGAGAAAGTGAGATTCAAACCAGTCTACTCAGCTACAGAAACTAGCTAGAAAATTGAAATTTCGCTTGTAGCAAGTCTAGATATGATACTTTCGAATAAGTGAATAAAAAAGGCGTGGATATGCAGGCTGGTCTGGGCCTTTGTTGTTCGCAAACCCCTGAAGACAGGTTTTCTCACGTCGAGGCCCATATGATAGGTGTTAGTATTCACAATCTTTTACTTGAGCTAAAATAATAATAAAAACGTTTGATGCAATGTAGAAGAAAATGTGTCAAAATGCCAGCGATTATCGTAAATTGCTTTAACTTATGCCTCCCCTGTTATTTATAAGGAAATCTTACATTAGTGATAATAAGTTATTGAATTTTTGAAATGAGTTGGGGAAGAGATAAAATGCAGGCTTGCATCGATAGAGTGTTGATATTTTTCATATTCTGGTCCTTCTAGTGGAAAGCAGAATATCGCTTAAGCAGGTGCTAGGGGGCGTGAAAATTATTGCACTTTCCATTAGTTCTCATAAGCAGACTCAATAAAGCCAAGTCTGCTGTTTACTTATAGTGTAGGTTGTCTCCAGTTCTCACAACAAATTTAAAAATAAAATAAAATGATTGATCATATGACATGGAAATTTTAAGGTTTGGTCATTATTTACATAACAACGTTATGGACGTCATTAAATAGTGTAACATTTAAAATATGTAAACCACTGGTAGTTTAATGATCTTAAATGCATGGCGTTTTGTCATTCTCACACACAACGTGATGTGATAGCGTTATATATTAGATTTAAATGCGTGATGATACTTACGTCGTATGCATATGCACTTTTATTTTGGATTGAACATAAAAATGAGCCATCTGATTAAGGTAGGAATAACTGGAGCTGTAAGGCGAAAAGTCTTTTTTTTTAAACTACACAGACATCTCTTATTATGCACTTGTTTGTTTATTACAGTGGTATACAAAATCTGTATGCAGTTTCCTACAACTGGTATATGCTTATAGCGGTTTCTACTACTGTCCTCGTTGGGCTAGTTGTCAGCTTTCTAACAGGTGTGTAAAGTTGAGGATCTTACACAGGTCCTTATGTATTATTTACTTTATATAATGAGTGGAGGAATAAAGACATAATGTGAGATAATACCATTCATTTTATCTTTTTTGCAACAAATCAAATAAAATAATTCAATAATACAGAAATACAACAGGAGCGGTCATGTTGTTGTATATAAACTGATCGCCTTTTAGACCAGGGATCACAGGTTCGTTTCCTGGCTTCTCCAGTCTGTCATATGATAATTTAAGTTGTGACACCATCTCAATATTGCCTTGACTGTTGTAGGAGTGCTAATAACAAGCGTACATGCAAGACATGAGTATAGATGCTAGATTCTAGATTCTATTCATTATATGTTATGAAAAAAAGCCTGATGCAACTTAAAGCGTCATTTCATAATGATACCAAATATTGACCAAATGCTTATACCGGCTTGGGCAGTAGTTATTTAAATACAGTGACGTTTAAAAACTCGGATAATTCAGTATTTTATTATAAACAAAGTAATGTATTATAGAAAAAAATAAATAAATATAATGTATATTTGAAAAAGTTCCATTTTCACATGAAAACATAAAAAAGTTGTATTTCACATGTGAAAATGTAAAAAAAATAATTGGATATTCTCTGCTTTCATCGTTGACTTCTGTGAGTCCACGTCAGATTTTAAAACGCCTATAACGTTCCTATAAGTGGACAAAACACAAAATGTGGGTATTAATTTTCTTAATGTTGTCGTAAGGAACATTCTGGTTATAAAGTTATTTCGATTTGCTGAAATTTACACTCTTGACTCCAGCTCCTGTGGTTTCAGGTTTGGAAGACAGACACATTATGTAACGTCATCATAGATGTGATGTCATTTGCGATCATGTGTGTTGTCATATTCGATCATGTATAATGTGACAGTGCAAACATTCTGTTATGCTTCAAAACTGTATATACACTGAACCGACTAGCCACTTTCAACTTCATTTTTTTGACTAAGCGCTAATGATATTGAAATATATTTTGCCCAAATATGTGCATTTTAATGGACTATAGTTTAGCAGTGCTTTGCAAGAGATTTCTATCACTTCACAATTTTTGGTTTCAAAATGCAAATATCAACTTTTTGAAGATAATAAGCGTTCGAATTTCAAGTTTTTTTTTATCAAATTGATGTACAGATGATAACAAACCCCTCTAGCCAACTTGAAAAACACAAAATACTTCAATTTTGGTTTATGACAGATTTTAAAGGGTTTTAAAAAACACACACCTCATTTCTGCATTTTCCAATATTTTTGAAAATCATCAACTGTACATACTAAATCAATATATGTGTTTTATTTCATGTGAACATGTTTGACCAAGCACATTGCAACTTGATCAGCCCATTTTCTAACGATAATTTTTTAAGACTGGTGTCCACTTTGATTTAACATGAAACTTTAAAGGTAATTTAAATGGCATATGTACAAGAATTTCTATTTTTTAGATAGAACAGTGATGCCTACTCATAATAATTAATCGCTGAAAATATTAACCCCATGCCATAGATAATACAGAGTACAGAGCAATGGAAAGTGTGTATGCAAATTGCATGGTTAAATATAAAGCTGTTGAGAGCAACTGTCTTCATATTAATGTAGAAGAGAAATGGAGAGTTCAATTGTCACAAAACTTATGCTTCTTTTTTTATCTAATATCACAGCTGCAAACTAATTAAATTATTAATAGATAACGTATCTGAGGAATATTTTATATCAAACTGAACAGTGTGACTTTCTGAAATGAGGGTGTCTTTACTCAGACTTCGTCTGCGCATGATCTACCAGTCATTTTGAAATGAAATCAATTGCACAGTCTCAACGAAGCCTTGGATTTTTTTTATAGAATTAAAAGTTTTGTAAGAGCAATTTTTACTCTCTGAATAGTCTAAAAATGTAAGGTGGTCACTTATAACTTCGATTCAGTGTATAATAAAAAGAAAATTCAAATTTATGGCATGAATATGATAGTTATTTCATCTCAAATCAAAATAATGTGGCAACGAATGAAATGAACATTCTTTGGCTTCAGGGGATGAACTAAATTGTCATTAGTATTCAAAAAAAAATGAATACCCTCTATAAACTGAATTATTTGAGTTTTCAACATTTCGCTGTATTTACACATGCAGCTGTATTTCAATGGCTCAAATACCGATGACATTATAAAAAAAAACTGGTCTCGAGAGGGCAGATGGGTAGTTTGAGGCACTAAAAATAATTACAGAGGAATAATGGGGATAGTATTCCAGTGTTCTGTGAAACAAAATTATGTTGGGAGTTTAGCAAACCTTTAAAGATGAACTATATTGTCCTGCTTAGATCATATGATATATAATGTAAATCTGGAGCTATTGAAGTGCTTTTCTATGGAATCAAAGACGAGTAAGAACCAACCCATATAAGTGAGTCATCCGGGTTTGAGCTATTGAAAGTAAGAAAGAGGGCAAAGATCAGGAATCGATACAATCAGGCACCACACCTGACTCAGGATACCAATGGGAAAGTGATAACTTCACAATTAGACATTAAAAACGAGAGCCAAGAGATCATGCATCAATAAACAGATGCGCTCGAAAGCCTAACAATACAAAACTGAAATAACATAAATGATCCACAAAAGAAGCACCGCCTTGGAACTTTATATAACTGTCAGATGCTCAGGTTATGTCGATACTTTTACAGGTCCTACAGACCCAGATACACTAGATCCAAAGTTGATAAGTCCTGTGTTTGATGTATTCTGTCGTTGTCTGCCAGAGAAGACTAGAAAACGATTATGGTTTGGTGTAAAGCACACAGAGGTATGTTGTTTTTTTGTATATGTTTATTTGTAAATAAGTTCTTACTTGTTGTAGGTACATTAATTGGTAACAAAAATTAAGTGTAAACATTAAAAAAATGGTCCAATCTATCTACCAATTGGCCACTGCATGAGATTTTGGTACTGTTGCATCAGCGAGCAATGAAGGCTCAGGCGGGTCTGCACACTTAAGTTTAAACAATTGTTTTGTATGCTCAAAGAACCGTCTCATTGAGTCGGTTCTTTGGTTACACACAAGACACCGTTTTTTTTTTGGTACTTTTCAGTAACGCACTTGTATCTGGAAGGCTGATTCTACTGCATGGCTGTTATATAGCTGAGCCAGTGCATGAGATTTCCAACAATGTGGTATGTGCGACCAGCAAAGCCACAGATCAGCCTGCGCATACACGCAGTCTGAAGTTGCTTGGGTATTTTTTGATTGTTAAGCTACTGGCTGAACACCAGTTGGAGTTTCTAAGCTCAAAAGGAGGCTGCAGAGGCTCGTCTGAGTCTATACATGTCAAAATGCCACATTGTTTAAAATCACATGCCACGGCTCAATTAGATCTTTATGTTTCAGCATGATGATGAAGAAGAACTAACGCAAATAAAGGCCAGTAAATCAAGGTTAGCAGAACTAACACACAAAGATGCTCCTATAGATGAGGGAACTGCCAACAGAAGCTCTAAGGTTGACTATTAGAACCCAGCCTTTGATGACAAAGAACAGATACTAGATTAACCTGAAATGTAATCGTGTTCTTTATCAGCTATACTGAAAAAACAAGCTAACGTGCATTTTGTTGTTGTTGTTTATTGTTGCTCCCATCGTTTGTGTTTGTGTGTGTGTGGGGCTCTGTTATGTCCTTGTTTTGTTGTGTCCTTCCCAGCTTTGCAATCATCTTGGTGGTGAAGAGAGAGCTGGTAAATTCTTTTAAGTCAAGAGAATGTTGTTGGTCTTTGCCTTTTCCTCACAGTGGCCTGCAGTGTATGATTGTCGCATTTCCTGGTCATACTCACTTAGGTTTTCAAGTTGATATGAGCTATGCTGAACATTACGAGGGTTAGTCAAAAATAACTGAGCCCTACCTCATTATATCTTAGCCTCACATTGTAGACAAGAAATTTGATTATCTTTTATAAGTATAACATGTCATAGACGTTTTGACCCAAAATAATTACCCCAGTGAAGTTTCGTTTATGGTTGCTAGGCAACTAAAGATCGTCAGCCAGAGCGATGCGTTCATGATCTCCACCACCAGGGATATACAGTATGTCTTTAAAAAGCTTAGGGCTTGATAGTTTTTGTGAAAGACATATTTGACATTTATTTGAATAGCTACGGTCATATCGTCTTTTCATTATACTTGGTTCGTAAATGTTTAGGTGAACACTGATTGCATGCGTTGCCTAGCAACAAAATATGTCAAAATTTCACTAATTTTCAAATATATGAGGATTGTGTTGCCATGCAAAGAGAATCATTTACTCTAAACAAGGAATTTACTATTTCTGAGGGTTTGTTTGTGTATGCAGTACTACAAAAGCATTAATAGGCTAACATTTTATGATTTATATTAAAATTGTGTTAATATGAATGTGGGTGGGGTAAATCATAGGAATTGAGGCACGTAAAAATTTGCTAAATTCTGAAATCAAACTAACACATCATCTCTTATTTTGGGTCAGTTGTTTTCTTTTTTGTGGCACTGAGTAGGTACATGTAATGGGTATCAAACGACAGTGAATGCAGCATTACATTGGCATTATCGTTTCCATGGCAATGCTTAGATATTGATGTATTACAGCATGAACGCACTCGTTCGCCAGGTCAAATTTGGTTGCCTAGCAAACAGTATATAAAGCCTACCAACAGATATAAATTAGGTTATTGAATAGATGACATATACCTGCGATGAAAAATCATTTAAATACATGTCCATTTTGCTTGAATTGAATGTTATAAGGTAGGGCTCAGTTAACTTTGACTAACCCTCGTATTTATTTAATTTAAAAAAAAGAGGTAAAATGTAAATATTATAGACATGTATTTAGTATATTTGTAAGAATTATGTATGAGGTATCAACTTGTGAAAGCTATATATTCAGTAGTACAAAACTTAAGATCATTGTAGATAAACATATAGACAAAATAATATAGTCAAAACCTGGGGTATAGGCAGTTATGACCTTCTGGCCTAGGTGGAGCATTAGAGACAGGCTTGTGATGACCAAGAAGAAATAATGTACTGAACTACCTTTTAACCATTAAATCATAAACTTTTTCATGCTCAACTCAACTGAGCCTGAGATTTCAACTGCTCATAACAACTTACATGCTGAAAATAAAGACTTTTCTTGTTTTTTAACTCTTAGAAGTTGTATTTATCCAGCAAATATATGTTAAAATGCCAACAATTGTTGGCATTTTGACATTTATGAGCATGATAAATTCCATGCACAGTTGAGTTAAACATAAAATAAGTTTTATAACCTTGATGTCTGATCTAAAAGATGGTGATTAGCCAAGATATAGTTTCATAACTGGGTTTATAATGGCCAAGCGCAAGTGATGCACTAAACAGCTTTCTAATTATTTACTATCAAGTCTAAAAAGATGATCAAACAGCCAAATTAATGGCTTAGATGGAATATAAGAACCATTTATGAGCCCTTTTATTTGTTTCATCATAGTGTGTTAATGTGATATGATTGTTTCTCTGTGATGACGCATCTCATAAGCTAGGTAGCCTCAATTTGTGTTTTAACAACAACATAACCTATGGTGAACATTTGGCACCAGTAAAATGTGGTAAATGTTGTAACCCTCTATAAATAAAGTATTTCACTTACTTACTTACTTACTTAAGAATGAATTGTTATTTTTGTGGATTTTATCGTTGTGTAAGCTCTGGTGAATTCACATAAAGCTATTCAGGCTTTCCTCAGTTTGTGAGTGATTGGCTTGAGTTTACACATCGATACAATCCATAGAAATAAAATTGTTCCCATAATACATGAATGTTTGTAACGGTTAACTCCTTCTGTCTCTTTTGAAAATTGCCTTTTCAAGTCCCATCATCGGCGATTCAAAGGCTAGAGAAACCAAAAAAGCCACACCATATGACATCACTAGATTAGGTATAAACATGTATATCTGAAACAAATAAATTGCTTGATTAGTTTGTAACATGATTTTACTATTTTTCTTGTCACACATTTTCATTATTAAATTGTCAGCATTTTATATATCAGTGATTCTTTACAAAGCATATTGCTTTGCATAGTCTGTACTCTTTTATGATGCATTGCATAATTTAGCTATTAAGGGAGTATGACTCGGAAACGCCACATTCACAAGCTGCTAACCAACCCAAGGTACCATGAGGAAGACACCTAGCATACTAACAGTCACATGACATAAAAAGTAAACAAAAGCTAAGGAGCCAGCCCTCTTTTACCCAGAGAGACGCTTTCAAAACTAGAAATAACACTTAACTACTGCACAACAAAACAATGACCATAAACAAAAGCTCAACAACAATGGGAGCAACGTAAAACAATAAATCATCAACAACTGAGCCACCATCTTAGAATGGATGGCAGCCATAGCCACTTGGTGTGTGTGTGTGTGGGGGGGGGGGGCTTAAATTAACTATATTGGCAAAATCTTTGCCCCAGATTCTGCTATTGTCAAATCACAAAATATGCTTGGCTCGCGTGGGGGCTCCCTAACTTGTCCAACGTATCATCACAAATCACAAATATCAGACACTAACCCACTGATAAAAGTTATGTTAGTGTCGTCATTTAGTCTGATGACTCACCCACTGCCGTGCAATCAATGAGGAAATCAAACAAAAGCAGAATCTAGGAAACATATCTGGCGCCAGTAAAATACATAAGAACCCAAAGTAGCTTCCGCTGTTGTACGTTCTAAGGCGGTAGTTCTGCTGTTGTTAATTCATTATCTATTGTTAACCCCATTGTTGGTGTCTTTTTGTGTTTGGTCCTTGTTATGCTGTTTTGCGATCATCTTGCTATGGAAGAGGTTGCGTCACTTAAATTGTCTCTTGATGTCTTATGGCTGTATGTGTTCTGTGTCTTTTCCTTGAAGTGCCATAGGTTGGCATGCAGTGTAAGCGCCAATTTTGTTTACCCAAAGCATCTAGTTGGCCGGCGACAAAGTGCATTAGAAAGGAAACGAAATACTGGTTCAATGCAACACATTTTGAACCTGGTGACAAAATGGGTTACAGGCGCCACGCAATTTGTTACCCATTAAAATGTTTATCACCAGATCACAAAAACAGGGGATAGTGTAGATGCCATGAACAGTTACCAAGCATTTTGTTTCCATATTTTTCAAACTAATCTTAGAAACGTTCAAAAACGAAACAGAACCAGAACAAACTCCCCTACAGTGGCGTCCCATAGCGGCCACCCTTCCCTTCTAAGGGAAGAATGACCGCTAGGGTCGCCACTTTTGGGGAGTTTGGAAGCAGAATACTGAAGTGAACCACAAACCAAACTGAATCACATCGAACCGACCCAAGATCTTAATTCCTAACAGACCTAAACCAAACATAATCACAAACAAACAGAACCAAAACCAGAACCGAGAAGCACACTGAAGTGATCCTAAACGAACCAATGGGGAACTGAACTGCACTTCACATGACTCTGAATCGAAGCAAATGCTTGCTATCTAACCAAAGGACAAATAGAATTGAATTCTGTACTCGTTATGTTGAAATATGTGAAGGTTGCATGGATGTCCCCATAGAGGACACGGACATACAAACAAAGATATAATCACCCATTGAAAATGGCTAACGAACTTACGAGGAACCTAACCGAACAAAACCAGGAACCAAGCAACAAATTGAAATGGTTAAAAAAGCTGTAAACGTTGGGCTTTAGCAACATTATCCACGCAATTTGATACTAAATTAAGGCGACAAAATGCGTTGTACTATAGACCGGAATTGTGTTACCCTTTTAAAGCGTTTTGATACGGAGGTAACAAAATGCGCTGAGTAACAAAATCGAATGCTTACAATGCAGTGTGTGAGTGTGGTGAGTCTGGTCATACTCACTTACTTTTGGATATGTTTTGTTGTTTTGACCTAAACGTTTTAATACATGTAAATATTTGTTACATATTTAGATTATGTTCCTTTCCATACCTTTGTTTTTTTATCATCAATGTTGCATTTATCTGCGATGCTTAAAGTATCTAACAGCATATCCTGTGCAATCAATGTTTTGGTATAAATTTGAACTTTAAACTGTTGAGTCCTTATCTTTGCTTTGTCTCCTTTTTATGTCTTGATTTATATATTCTAGGAGATGATGAATTGATAAGTTAGGGTTTTTTCATGCAAACAAAACATCTATGTGTCTTGATCCACATCTGAACAAGGGATGAGGTTAGCGCGCCATGAAAACGGTTTAAGTGCTTTTTATGGATCATTTATGTTATTTCTGTCTTTTTTGGTTAGGCTTTCGTGCGCGTTTGTTTATTTATGCCTTTTGGTCACCTGCTGGGAAAGGACAGACCTCTTGGCTCTCGTTTGTGATGTATAATTGTGTGATGTTTTCACTTTCCCATTGGTATCCTGGGTTAGGTGTGGTGGTTGATTGTATCTATTCCTGATTTCAGCCCTCTTTCTTTCTTTTAGCATATTATTTTATCTTTTCAGTGTAAATCAGTGATTTTTCTTAGGCCTTTTGCTTGTGGTACATGTACATATGAGGTGATTTGTTGTTTGAATTTTTTGTCCTTAAATGTCCTGTTATATTTTTATTTGCCATAAATGTACCTTCTTCTGTTCATCAACAAAACAGCTAGTGTCATGATAAATAAATTGGGTGTATATAAACATGTTTACTCTGCTCCTTCCTGTGATTCACAACCAATCAGTTTGCATAGAAATTTAAATTTTTGGCCAACTTAATCACACATTTAGTCAATAATTGTAATATCTATTGAGTAAAATCATTAAGTAAATCCAATGCGGCCATTTCCAAAGAAAAGGGGTGGAGAAAACTATAAGTAGATCACAGATCATATATTTCAATTTTAAAGAATTTAAGTGGTCAATTTGCTGCGCTCGTTCCCACTTAATTCCTTTATAATTGTAATATATGATCTATAACCTATGCAAACGACAAAATATTCATACCAATTCATAATTGTTAAAGAAAGATGGATGCCTTCTGCTCATGTAGAAGTTCAATTGAATGATAGGATGTAGAAGGTAAGCACAGAAGGTAAGGCGGCCCAACGGTATGAAAGCTTTCCAGGACAGCAATTCATTAATCCAGCCTGCAAATATAGAAAACCAGAGTGTAAAGCTCACATGAGCTTTGTTACGCCTTTTTTATACATTTATTTTATGACGTTGCGTCTGGGGTGAAATAATGACATGCATTTAAATCGATAAACCACTAGTGGTTTACAGATTTGCAAACTATTGACAAAATAGTCACTTTTTAATGAGATGAGATTTCAAAGTAATCTTAATGTCATCAAATAGAATCTAACACTCGTGCTCTTGTATTACTGAATTATTAAAATCGTTGCGAAAAAGAGATCAAATGCCTGGCAGGCGTCGCATTTTATCTGTCTTCCCTAACTCAATCAATAAATTCAATATAGCATGAACATTCATGTAAGATCCTCTATGTAGGTATCTATTGGAACCTGGTAATATTCCCGCGTGATATGTTTCTGACAGACAAAACTTGTGTTACAGCTATTTTTGTAGTTCACTCATTGACTATTAATGCTGAAGGACTATATGGATTCTTCTCAGCTATTACAGAAAAGTAGTTTTTTTCTCTTTACTGCAATAAGCCTCGACACCTGGCAGTCATGCTTTAAGCGAGTCAGTTTGTATAGCTTTTTCTTGTAGCGGGTGTCCTAGTAAACATCCTTGCGAAATTGGTTTCTATTTTGAAAATTGGTTCTAGAATAGTTGTTTAAAGTTTCTTAAACAGGTACATATATAGAATCAGCCACGCACTCTGGTGGCATGCTTTTTGAAGAATCTGATTTGATTTTGATACTTTTGAAGAAAGAGGGCGTGGAAATTGTTGCACTTTCCATAAGTTCTCATGTACAGACACAACAGACTGGGAAAGGGCTGACCTCTTGGCTCTCGTTTGTGGTGTCTTACTGTGAGTTTGTCACTTTCCCATTGGTATCCTGGGTCAGGTGTGGTACTTGATTGTATTGATTCCTGATCTTTGCACCCTTACTTACTTTCAATAAAACCGAGTCTGCCGTTTTTATGATATTGTAGGTTCTCTCTATTTCTGAAGGATCTGTTTTCCAGATTATTTAGAGGTCGCAACAGCTGTCGTTGTTTCTGTGTGGAGTTGGTAAAACTTCTCTCCATGCATTGATATATTGTTGATATTTTTTTAATATTCTGGTCTTTCAGGAATATTAAGTTCTGAGGGAAAGCAGAATACCGCTAAAGCCGGTGCTAGGTGGTGTTAGAATTGTTGCACTTTACATTAGTTCTCATGAACAGACTCAATAAAACTGAGTCTGCTATTTTCTGATATTGTAGGTTCTCTCTATTTCTAAAGGATTCGTTACTCCTGATTATTTAGCCATTTTTATCAGTTACCTCTCATTTTAACTGTATTGCTGCACGTTGCCTGATAAACATGGTCTATCTCACGGCATGTGCCTTTATCAGGTCATGAAGACGTTGCACTTTTTGAATGACGTCGCTAATGACGCTGAATCAACACAAAAATCGAAAATTACGTCATAATCACTAGTTTGAAGAGTGAAACAACGGTAAACAAATAGAATGCCAGATTCGCATCTTTTGATATCATGTTTACCAGGCTCGGCTTTGAGAAGGCATGTTGAATTAATCGGCAAGCCTTGCCATGTCAACAAGCATTCTCAAAGCCTTGCACATGCTTTATTCTGAAGCTTCTTTTAAACATTTTTAACTGATTAGATAATGATAGCCGCATATATTGAAGACACATATTATTACGAGTGGGACATACATTCTATAAATTTGTTTGGTTTACCTACCTCCATAGCCTGTTGCACAAGCAAAAACAATCCAGCACACCGCTATTCCCCAGCCTGTTCTAGCCAAGGAATAGTAGACTGCAGATTGGCTCTGTGAAAATATATGTGCGTCTCCCTCAGTGTATGGACCATAAATCACAGATAAGACTATAAACAGACAAGCTAACCAACCAAATAACAGCATCATCTGAATGATAAAAATATAACTATAATCGAATAATGCGCACATTTCCGCTCTAGATTCTAGCGTTGTCGAAGCTAAAATTAGTTTAGCTCACATGGAGGCCTCCTGACTAAAACACATCATCACAGGGAAACAACCAAATCAAATTAACATATAAAGATGAATTAAGAAAATATCTCTTAACTCACAGACTGTCAGAAAACCCTTAGTTGAGCCAATGTGGAACCAGCTAAAGACAAGTAGCAGGCACTCACCCACTGATGAAAATTTTAGGTCAAGGTGATCATTGTCATGCACTTGAAGAGGAAACAATCAATATAAACCGTTATTGGGTTTATACATTGTATTCATGCTTGCAGACTGTCGCATAATATTGATGCTTTATTATATACCTATAAATGATACAACGTCTAAACTGTCTGTTTTCTGGCCATCTTATACAGAAAGCTAGATCAACGAACTTAGGTTTTCTGATTCCATATCACTATCCTTTAAAATGAGGCTAGCGTCGGTTACCTGCTTCTGTGGCGACGTTACATAAAGTAAATTTCAAGCATGGAACCAGAGGCGAAAACATGATGACGTGACGTCAAGAAACGTAACGTTATGGCAAAGGTTCCCGCATTTTTTGGGGATTAAAGATCAAAACAGGTTATAAAACCAGAATAATGTCAGAAAAAGGCATATAATAAACATATTATCATAATAATAACTTGATCTGGCGTACAGTATCACGTCTCGTGGATGAGGCCATACCATGGGATCACCCTCGACGCTACGCGTCTCGGGTTATCCAATGGTATGACCTCATCCACTCAACGTGATACAGTACGCCAGATCAAGTTACTATTATGATAATGTGTATGTAGCCCACTCTTGATGATGTTCTTGAACATATCAAGGAAAGAAAGCTTTCCAACGATTCTTTTGAATTTATTAACTAAATCTCCATGAAATACTGGCTTACTGGCTATGGTATGCCTTCTTGCAGAAATGTTTCAAAGCCAACATCATATTTGATGATCAACTCTCAGTGAATTTAGAAAATGCTTTACAAAGTTTATGATATCAATAGACTTGTTTTAGTAACATAGAAATAAAAAATTGTTTCTATTGTTGAAGTCACTAACATTAGGACATTCTCATACAAAACAAATCAGCTGCAAATAAAAAGATTATAAAAGGGGCAAGGAACATCTCCATCTAGAAATGGGAAATTAACTATTTCAAAAATAAAACCATCTATTATATCATACATTTTTATGTTTAGACGAAACTATTTGTTATGAACGATCAAGTCCAAAAAGGGGGCTTAAGTATCAAATAATTTGTTTTACGTAACTGAAGCTCTATGGGATATTATTGACTTACTATTTGTTCAAAAAAGGAATAATCAATATTCTGTAAGTTATTTGGATATCTTTAAGTAGAATTGAACGCCTAAAATATCACTGCATTTTAAAATTATTAGTAATTTAAAGATTTGGTCTTTTATCTGTAAAGTTTACTTGAGGAATGAAGATACGAAACAGATGGAAATATAATTTTGCGTAGACAAATGATGATCTGATCAAATATCTTTTAGAAACGTCTAATTGAATATTTATAGCATGTGATGAAATGCCCAAAAACGTCATTTTAACGATATAATTAATGCTACAAGATGAAAACACATAAAAACGTAAAATGTGACGTGAAAGTCAGAATGAAGATCACAAAACACAGTATTTTGCATGCTTGGTTACATGGCGTCGACTTGACAATGTGCAAATAAAGAAGAGGTCCTATCATATTCAAATAGCAGTCAAATATTGCGTCAGAACAGGCTACTAAATGCCAAGATACACAATGATAAAGAATAAGCATGTAACGTCACTTAAAGCCACTTAAAGTCTTCGGGCTTGGGTCATTGTAGCATTTTCGAGGTAAAACAGCACATGCTTTCTCAGCAACACTGACTTTTCCGAAGCCATACAAATATAATAATGGAATGTTCATATTGACGTTAGTTAAACAAAGTGCAGCCTAAAACAAATAAAAACAACTGATTATATGCCAATAGTAAGCACTTAACTTTCTAACTGTAACTGAAACTTTGTCACTAGACCCTTACTCTCTTTGGAAAACCGCATAAATATTATAAATGCCTTTAAAATTTAGGATTACAAACTTTTAAGTCATAAGAGAGGTTTTATTGACGTCTGGAGATCTTTTAAAAGTTATAATTCTTGCAGAAAACGTCATTGTATTGAAAATACTCCAGCAGAATAATTTCCTTTGGCAATATTTGGTGTTGACGTTAATGACGTTAAACGTCGCAAATCCTAAAGGAAGGTTGCCAGCTAATCTTTTCCCTGATCAGCAATCTACGCCAAGAGCTTTATAAACAACAAATCAGATGTTGATAGAACTTTTGCTTCTGTGATCAGGATGGTTACGCGTATTAGCAGGCATACATAATCAATGTAATTTGAGGGATAAATACTTCTCCCCTGAAATAGCATCATTTACACTAAAAACTTGCATTACAATGAATTTAAGTGTTTGTTGAGTTTCTTTATTCCTTAAGCATACCTAAATCCAGATTTTCTTTGCCAATAGACTTTAACTAATGTCATGAAGAAATTATTGCCTTACAATATTTTGTAATCGATGGTGCAAGCAGCAGCATTTTTAACCTGATGCTTTGAATACTTGAAAATTCCGCTTTAACCTAAGTTTACTTTTAAAAGTTTGGAGAAAGGGGTCCGGGAATTTCATTGGAAGTTTGTTTTAGCGCCTACAGATAAGGCAGCTTACAATCATGTGGTCGTTTGAAAATGTACTTCATCAACATACTAGAGCAAGAAGCATTGCTAAAATTATGAGCATAATTTGCGTGATGAGAGGTATATTGTCCATAAGCATCTGTGGCATATGGCTGCTACATTTGGCATGTTTGTTGATGAGGATCATGGCAAGCTTCTTACGCTATACTGGTTACCTAAACTTCATGAAATACTTTAGAAAGTAAGGATGAGGGCAACCATCAGGAATCGATATAATCAAGCACAACACCTGACCATGGATACCAATGGGAAAATGACAACTTCACAATTAGACATCACAAATGAGGGCCAAGAGGTCAGCCCTTTCCAATCAGGTGACCACAAGGGATAATAAACAGACGCGCACGAAAGCATAACAACAGCAAGACAGAAATAACATAAGTGATCCACAAATGAAGCACAACAATTGAACAGTCAGTAAAAACATTTTACTGGAGGGCTTAAACCGGTTTCACGGCACGCCAACCTCACCCTCACGTTTATTGATAATTGTAGTTCAGTTATTCCTATTGAGATGTCTATATTTATGACTTCTTGTCTCACTGTGATTAAAAGCATGTTATAAAATTTTGTGAAACAACTTATGAGCACAATGGTAAAAAATTATTTTAGAATTTAATAACTTCACGTAAGATTCTTTTAAATAACTTAAAATCTAAAGGTTTTCTAGCATCTAGCTTTACATATTATTTATACTACATTGCCTCATAATCTTATCAAAGAAAAGTTAACTGAATTAATTGAGACACATTTAACAAAGAGGGTGCACTTTATTTGACTTGTAATGAGAAACGCACATTTTCACTTCTGAACAACCTAAAAGATATAACTTGTGATCATGACGTTCTCCAGTATCTTTTATGTAATATATTTGTAAGATTTGTCTCAAAAGTCAATAGACAAATTGTAGGTGTTCCAATACTCCTGTTGCAGATTTATTTTGGCTTTGTTATGAGAGAGGCTTTATGTTATCTCTTTCTGACAATAATCTAGCTGATGTTATTAAGCATTTAACTTCAACTCAAGATATCTTAATGGCCTGCCTAATATTGATAATCTTTATTTCGAACAAATGGAAGGTCCCACTGAACTTCAGTAAAATAAGGCAAATTCCCTTGATACTAAATCATCCTTTTTAAGCTTGGACTTGTCCATAACGAATGGCATAGTTTCATATAAAATGTATGATAAACGAGATAATTTTAATTTTGAAATAGTTTATTTCCCATGTCTTGATGGAGATGTGTCTTGATTCCCTTCCCATGGTGTATATATTTCTCAGTTTGTTTTGTTCTAATGTAAGTTACTTCAACAACAAGAACCAGCTTTTGACTTCTAAGTCATTAAAACAAGGTTATCAATTAACAAAGTAAAGCATTGTCTAAATTCTACCACAGACACTTAGAGTTGTTTGTTAACAAAATATTTGTTTAAAAACTCTTATGCAACAGGACATATCAGAGCTGGTATTTTATGGCAATTTAGTTAATAATTTAAAATTAATTGTTGTAAAGCCTTATTTAAGTGATCAATTCAAAAAGGTAATCAAACTTTATAAAAAAAGTTGGATATAACATGGATATCATTCGACAATCTACATGCCTGGTTGTAAATCCAATTGGAGTTTATAGCTTTCCCTTAGTGATTAATGGCACAATGGTGGTTCAGACCTCACACTCAATGATGGCCATGACGAAATGTATTCCACGCTTGGATGGTGCTTGATGCTTGTCTTTTGCTGGGTTCAACGTGGGTTAGCTTGAGGTTTTCTTAAGCTCTATCTGTGAGTTCATCATATTGGCACCAGTCTAATGTATTGAAGCCCCTCAGTGGCTTGGGCTACTGTCCGATCTAAAGCAGTGGTTCTGTTGTTGTTGATCCATTGTTTATTGTTGCTCACATTGTTTGAGGGGTTCTGTATTTTGTTCATGTTTTGTTATACAGAACTTAGTGTCATTTCTAGTTGTGCGATCACCTTGATAAAAAAGAGAGGCTGTTTGTTCTACTTTAATTGTCTTTCTGGTGTCTTGTGACTGTTAGTTTTCTTTGTCTCTTCCTAGCGGTGCCATGAGTTGGTCTGCTAGCGTGTTTGTGGTATTCATTTACCTTTATTGATCGCCCCTTGTATGATTTTAGTAAAAAACAAATTATACCATAAACTGTTGAATAAGGGGCCCAAATTTAGGTGAAACGTAAGGGTCCATATAATGTGCCTTGACGCAATTAACCCTGTCTTTGGGGGGTTTGCGAACAACAAAGTCGCAGACCAGCCTGCACATTTGTCCAGACTGATCAGCGCCATTGCTATTTGCTTTTTGAAAAGAATCATATCTAGACTTGCTACAAGTGAATTTTCAATTTTCTAGCTGAGGAAACTGGTTTGAACCTCGCTTTGTCAGAAACCAAGAAGACAGGTTCTGTTGCGTCGATGCCCTAATTATCTCCACGTACCTTAGGCAATCGACACTGACACTTCATTCTATAGAGAATGTACCCTGTAAATAAGCCCACAATGTATGGACCCATTCGAGCGTAACAAGGAATATACACAAGTTTGTTATAGTCTTGATCATCTCTAGGAAGAAAGAAATAAGATAAAATATGATGAAATGCTATATGGACAGATTCGTCAGTAGCAAGGAAGATGATATAAGTAGAAATATATAAAAGAAATATAAGCCAACATTATATCAATCAATTAGTAAGTTTAAATGAATATAAATCTTTTTTGTGGTATTGACCATCTTTTGGCGAAATTGAAGAGAAGGTCATACACTTTATCACACAAAAACAATCCGTATACATTGCCACTTGCAAATGGGCCAATATTATGGTTTTTGTCGTTACCAAAAATTCATAATTTGAACCCATTTGCATGTGGCAATGAAACTTAAATACTTGCTGTAGTAGTCTTGACAGTCTCTGTGAGGAAAAGAAAAATTACAAGAGTCAACACACAAGAATAAATGAATCAGGAAACTTTCTGAATAACTCATAATGGCTCCAAGAACCCTCATTCTATCCTTTGAGATTCTATTGTAAGTATCCACAACCTTTAAACAAGGCATGCGCGAACCCAGTAGGTTTTGCCCATCTGTGAAAACGTTTCTTATTTTTTATTTGATTAGGGGAGGAGAGAGGATCCAAATAACACATAAAGCGGACCACCATCGTCATACCAACTAAACGCTATTTAAATGGCGTTTTGTGGCAGGTCGATGATGGCCCAACATTGAATGATGGCTTGATACATGTAGCTTTGTGATTTTCTTGGGGATCCAGACCAGTAAGCTTTGTGATTTTCGAGGGAGGTGGGGGTTGGTTGGGTGTTTGAACCGCAGGTCCCCACCTCTGGATCTCCACATGGAAGGTTCCCTAAACCATGTCCATGTACATGTGCTTCGTCATCTCTGAGCCCTATCTAGTGTTGCAAGTATCTCGCTGAGGAATAGCTAGCTTGATGCTTTACTTCTATTGTATTCCTGTTTTAATTGTGTGTATCTGTTCTTCTATGTTTAACATGCCTTAAGTTAAGAGTGCGAAGCAAAAAATAATTTTCTAATTTCTCAACCAAAACATATGTTGTTGGTACTCAAAAGAACCGTCTCAATGAGACGGTTCTTTTGAGCACCCAAAACATAAGTTAAAAACAATGGCTAAGAAAATTTTACCATTTTTACTCTCAAAACTATGCTTATCTAAACCTATGGTTCTTATATGGTTTCATCATGGTGTCATTAGTTGGTTTGTGATCTATAATTATAGCATTTACTGGTCAAACTCACTTGTTGTTTTTACAGATAAACTAAAACTACTGATAGCTCAAAATGAAATCTACACAGAGTCAAAAGTTAAGCACCACCTATATTTTTGCTGAAACAATTTTCAAAGGATCGTAAAGTAATATTATTGATCATGAAATATCTGTTATGGAACTCTGTATGAACATTTTTATGGAAATTTAATAATACACGTGATATTTGGATTTTGTTACAAAATCATGAATTTCACCACTTATCAAATATTCTCGCTATCACATGGAAGTAAGTAAGAGTGCAAAGATCAGGAATCGATACAATCAAGTACCACACCTGACCCAGGATACCAATGGGAAAGTGACAAACTCACAGAAACAAGAGCTAAGAGGTCAGCCCTTTCCCAGCAGGTGACCACAGAGCACATATAAACAGACGCGCACAAAAACATAGCAAACACAAGACAGAACAAAAACATAAAGTATCCACAAAAGAAGTACCCACTTGGAAACCTTCAAGAAATAGTCCCCCAACATCTTGGAACCAAATTGGTGCCTTTTTCACACAAAATTGACAACCTATATATAGCAGTGCTTAACTTTTTACTTTGTGTATAGCTAGTCTTGTTGACTTTAAGGATAATGATAGCTGCCTGTTTATGATGATGGTATGTTGTTTTTTATTTTTGTTACTATTAAGAAATAATTTTAAGTACCAAATAGTCTTTTTGCTACAGATATAATATACAGTTAAACCAGGTTTAGTCATTGACAAGTGAGATTGCAAGTATACACCATAAACAGACTCTATCAAACAGTCTTTGATTTACCAAAGTTTTAGAATTTGTAATATGACAATAATATTGTATGGGAGGGGCGTAATTCTAATTGACTACCATACATGTGTATTTTGTTTGTCTCTTTTTTGTTTGTTTGTCTCTGATGCCTTGTTAACTTTGTGTCATAGGTAAGTTATGCAAGCTGTAATTGTGGCATGTCTTTGTGATAATCAATTGTTTAATGAGAGAAATCGATTTCATTGGCATTTAACCTGATGAATAAACCTACGGTTTTGGTACGTATGGGCCTCCCTGCACACTGTAGTGATGGTTCATAACTATTAAGGCTGTGGACAAAACTGTTCCGATCAGAAACAACAGAGATACAACGCCACCTATTACTACCTGACTGAAAAATAAACAAAGAACAGCTCGACAGCATGTAGAGGGTCATGAGAATATTGTATTTATCACATATGGGTAAAACTACGAGACCTGTTTCATGTTTATTTGAACAGATAATACTTTATCTTTTTAAGGTTGCATATAAACAAACACATTTTGCTTTATAATAGATAACGTGCGTGTCCAAAGTATTGTCTAATAGACAAAACGGTAATTTAAAGCAGAACCATAAAACGGCGACCCAAAACACACACACCTGTTAGTGATTTTCAAAGCTAAAACAGGTGAAAATGCGTATTTAAGTGTGCAATTTTCTTGTCAGTTTTAAGGAACATTCAGTCTATTATTCAAATGAAAAATAGCTTCTGTGCGCCTATTTTCGCTTGACAACTGGGCTTTATAAGTTCTACCATACAAGTGCCCAAATGGGTATTCCATGTATAAAATGTGTCATAGAAGAACAGCAAAAAACAAATTCTCAAAACTCACAGCCAACTCAAGTTTATATATATTTTAAGTTTATATCGCGGATAAAACTGATCACCAAAAAAAATGCATTCATGTATTTGCATACACTTTAGTGTTGTCTTGGAAACTGTTAAACCTAAAATTTGATGTTCAAGTTGCTTCCAAAAAGTAAATATCTCACTGAAATGCTTCATTTTCTATCAGAACACACTTTTTATTATATATGTACAACTCATATAAGATTTCCAGAGAAAAACTTTATCTCTTTAAGAGAAATCGTTTGAGGACGATTCAGAACATTTCGATTCAGACAGCAGTTTTAAACGCTTAACATTTGACTACTCATCTTCAGAGACTGTTTAAAACCAGCGAATTAAGTTAATAGCTATTTTCTTTGTGCCTGCGTATTTCTTGAAGTCAGACTAACCCATGTAAATCAATTATTACAAAATATAATGAGAACTAAATGTGTTACAGCAATTCAAATTTTAACATTTGCCAGGTCCCTAGGAAGCTGTTCGAACATGAGGTCGATAATTATTAAAATTGTATTACAAAATTACCCCATAAATACATTAAATATGAACAACCCTAATAATTTGCCATATGTATTTAAATCTAAAACATCTGGTAAAAAAGATATGAATATGATTATAATTGATGAGAATTTGCAGCACTCATAGGATATTCCAATGGTTGCATTGGTGTTGTTTAGTTGAACACTTATCTAAATTGCATTCATTGAAATTGTGCCACATATGGGGATTAGAACAGTTATTGTCCCATTATAATAGAAATGTATTGGTTAGATATAGAAGGTTGTACATTTTATGGGAAAATATGCTACTTTTATTTTGCTTTAAGTTATGATTTTGTTAGTTTGTGTTGATTCCTTATGCCTCAGTCAAACATTTTTTAGTCGTATTGGGACGATTTCCTTTCTTTTTGGGTTGAACCAGTACTAAACAAAGGGTGAAGTGTCTTATTTAAGGGTACCGCGCAATGCATCCAGGAAGTCTTAAACAAGAGGCCCTTCAACCTAAAGTATAATACTCCACCACTGAGCTACCACGCTTTTAGTTATGATTAACCTGGCATGTAAAATATTGTAGGTTTGAGCATTTACACGTCATAATATTATGATAAACATTTGTCTTTTCAGCGGCTCTTTTGGCTTTGCATAAATACTTTCCCCTTATTTTTGCAATCATCTCATTGAGAGAGAGAGAGAGAGAGAGAGAGAGAGAGAGAAGAGAGAGGTGCTGATTGATTTGCTTTAATTGTGCTCTTACTGTAGCGTGATCGTCAGTGGTCTGTATCTCTTCCTTGATGTGCTGTGTGCTAGCCTGCAATCTGGCATTCTGACAACATTTCCTGGACATACTCATTCGTTTTTCAGTTTTCTTTTGGTTATAATATTAAATTAGAATTGATCTAATTTTCCCCGTGATGCTATATTGCATAATTAATCAAAGAGCTTAATGATGTTATGTACTTTAACAACGGTAGAATATAGGGCGAAGTTTGGCTAGTTATATATATTTAAGCCCTGGTGGCTCCAGTCTCAGTATTAAGGCAGTAATTTGTTATTATTGCGTTTTGTTGTTGTTACTCCTACAGTGTGTATGTGAGGATTTTGGGTCATCTCATCGAGGAAGAGAGAGCTGGTTGCTGCTTTCCTTTAATTGTACTCTTGCTGTTGTACAGCTTTTGATGAAGTTTAATATCATTCCAAATAGTATTATTTACATTCTCAGTGTAGTTGTCTTATTTCAAACCAATATTTCTGGCTAATTGCATTTCTTGATGAAAAACAATGAAAAGCCATGTGATTTGCACCACGCCTCTTCGCGGAGTAACGTCAACGTCAGCCATTAACGTTCTTTGTTTATCCACAATGGCATGACGTCATTCACGTATCGCCACAACATTATGTTCATGAGTTTTGCTCCCTGGTTGATCTAGCAAACGAAATATTTCATTTTATAAGGATAACTGACGGGGTTGGGTGGTAGATAATTAAATAAGTTTGACTGATAATATAGAATGTAAATATAATGATTAAAATTCATATTTTAAGCTTGCACTGGATGATAAAAAACATGAGATATTTTTATGCTTCAAAGGGCTTCACGAACATTAAAATAGCTAATGTTTTTAGCATCTTGTGCAAGCTTAAAATATGAATTTCAGTCCTTAAATACAGTTCAAATATATTATATTTTATTAGCCCATAGAATAATTTTCAAATCAACTGACCAAGGTTTTAAACATCAAGCCTTCGCTTCTGAAATACTCTTATAGGAGTTGTACACATTACACATCCAATAATGCCTTTCTCAGATATTTCATTTTTGAGAGCTGGTGATGATGTCATCGTAGAACATTATGAAATCATCACACAGAGCCATGGCATATCAATGCTCCTTTGATACAATATAAAAGGTATTGGGTTTGTAATGTCAGTTACAAGTCTTATGGAACACGTTTAAAAAGTACACATCGACCCAACCTTTGCTCTGTGTTTATAGTCTTGGCTATAATGAATACAGATAATATGGTACTTACTAGAAGAGAGGTACTAAAATCAAGGGACTCACTACATAATATTGCATATCATCAGCCAGATACCACGTCCATCCCACGCACTAGAAAACAGAACAATCACAGGGCTACTATGACAAGCCTTCAATGATAATTGAAGTGATCTCAAGTTGAAAATCAGATATATTTGACTTACCATAAACATAACATTAACTTTGATATTGTAAAAATGTAGATATACACTTCAATTTACAATACACATCATCATTTATCTATATCATCAAAAATCTGTTTCCAAATTAGAGTGTGTCGCAAAAGGTAATTTTGACCACATTTTTTTAGTTTTGGATAACCTGTATGTTTATGTCATGTTGTTATGTTTCCATGTTTCGCATAAGTTAATGGTAACGATAATAATTTGCCTCATGATTATCTACTCTGAGATTTTACTAGTTATCTTTTGGAAATTATATTTGTTAGATTGGCTCTAAATTATATAGACAAGTTGTAGGTATTCCAATGTGTCATATGTTCTACAACTGGTCGTGACTGCTGTCCATTCTAAGGCTCTAAGGTATATTGTTGCTGATTTATTCTTTGTTGTTGCTCCAATCATTTGTGTGTGTGTTTGCGCGCGCGCGTGTGTGGGAGAGTGGTTAAGTGTGTATTGGGGCATGGCGCTGTGTTTGGTCCTAGTTTTAGTGTCATTTCCAATGCAATCATCTCCTTGAGGAAACAAGAGGTGGCTGCTTTGCTGTAATTGTAGTTTGGCTGAAAAGTAGATGTATGTGTTCTGTGTCCTTTCCTCATGGTGCTATGTGTTTGTCTGTGGTATGTGACTGGCATTTCCTAGTCATACTTACTTTTTCTATATCAACAGCAAATCGCCTATCATTTTATTTAAAGGTTAATAGCCCACCTTTATAGCAACGAATATATGGGCCTTAAAGCGACAAAACCTATCTATGTGGTTTCCGACAAAGAGGGACTCAAAACATTATAGCAACGATTATATTATTGCTGACAACTTACTTGACCATCATATTGACGCCAAGAATTCTACCATTCTATCAAGGATGACAGCCCACATTCATAGCAAGGATTATATTATTGCTGACAACTTACCGTACCATCATATCGACGCCAAGAAATTTACCATTCTATCAAGGATGACAGCCCACATTCATTGCAAGGTTTATATTATTGCTGACAACTTACCGTACCATCATATTGACGCCAAGAAATCTACCATTCTATCAAGGATGACAGCCCACATTCATAGCTAGGATTATATTATTGCTGACAACTTACCAAACCATCATATTGACGCCAAGAATTCTACCATTCTATCAAGGATGACAGCCCACATTCATAGCAATGATCATATTATTGCTGACAACTTACCGTACCATCATATTGACGCCAAGAAATCTACCATTCTATCAAGGATGACAGCCCACATTCATAGCAAGGATTATATTATTGCTGACAACTTACCGTACCATCATATTGACGCCAAGAAATCTACCATTCTATCAAGAAATACAGCCCACATTCATAGCAATGATTATATTATTGCCGACAACTTACCGTACCATCATATTGACGCCAAGAAATCTACCATTCTATCAAGAAATACAGCCCACATTCATAGCAATGATTATATAATTGCTGACAACTTACCGTACCATCATATTGACGCCAAGAAATCTACCATTCTATCAAGGATGACAGCCCACATTCATAGCAAGGATTATATTATTGCTGATAACTTACCTTACTATCGTATCGACGCCAAGAAATCTACCATTCTATCAAGGATGACAGCCCATCTCATACTAATAATTTTATCATGACTAGCAACTTAGCCTTTTTTTGTTTCGTCACAGTATATTTACATTTCCACTTAAGCCACACCCACATACGTGCCATTTGAGCGGGTTAATGTCAAGACCATCCAATAACGTTGCTTGTTTACTGGCGTTTACGTGACGTTGAACATGTATCGCCATGACGTTAAGCGCGGAAATTTGGCGTTTTGGCTATTCCAAAGCCTACATTATGTCTGATTTGATTAAAAAAACCTGGAAAACCAGCCAAGTTAGGTGACGATTGAAAATTAATACTTGCCTGATAATATAAACTGTAAATATAAGTAATAAATTCAATTTTTCGTATGTTCATGGAATGATGAATACTTCGGGTCTCTTGCAAAGTAAGTGAAGCCCGACGTTCGTTAACTTTGCAAGAGACCCGAAGTATTCATCATTCCATGAACATTCAAAAAATTGAATTCATTTCTGAAATGCTAATTTTGATTTGCTTGTTTCCCTGTGATAATACATAACATAAGTTAGAAAGCCTCCACGCGAGCTAAATAATTATTGTGTTTTGACAACAGCAGAATTTAGGGCGACGATTAGGCCAGTAAAACTATATAAGGCCTCCCTCTGGCTTCAGCTGCTGTCTGTTTTAAGATGGTGGTTCTGTTGTTGTTGATTCATTGTTTATTGTTGCTCCTGATATTCGTTAGGGTCCTTGTTTTGCAAAGCAGTACTTACTGTTCTTTCTAATTTCACAATCGTTTCGCTGAGGAAGAGAGAGCTTGTTGCTTTACTTGATTCGTGTTCTGGCTGTTGTATGGTTATCAGTCTTCTGTGTGTCTTCCTTGTGGTACCATGGATTGGTCTGTTGTCTGTTATTGTGGCATTTCTTTATCATACTCACTTGCTTTTTTTACTATTTATCAACGCAAAATACTCTATCAAACTTATGATTCTGTCATGGCTGACCACTTACCTTCCTATCAACGCCAAGAAATCTATAATTCTATCAAGGCTGACAACTGTTTTCCTTCTTATCGACGCCAACAAATATATTATTCTACAGTAAAACCTGTCTGAAGGGGCCACTCAAAAAAAGGCCAAAAAATAGTTTTATAAGACTGATAATCACTTTATGCAAGTCAAAAGTATTGCAGAATGCTCCATGTAGCATTCTGCAATACTTTCGACCTTCATTAAGCTACCATTTGTCATTAAGATCTTTGTTTTGTCTATTCTTGAGTGGCCACTTAAGACAGGTTTTACTGTATTAACGCTGACAGTCTATCTTCATACTAATGATTTTGTCATGGCGGACTTCCTACCTTCTGATCGAAGACAAGAAACCTATCATTCTATTAAGGCTGGGAACCATCATATGTCAAGACCTTTCAATTGATCATTATATAAAGACATACACCCAACAATCTTATCAACGAAAATTTATAGAATGATAAATAAATGCTGCAACTCATTATAAAGTAGATTTTAATGTGAAAAAAGTGCAGGTTAGATTTGATACAGATGAACAGCTGAATTAACAAAAGAAAAAACTTATATCTCACCATTTTATCTAGGTTAACAAAATTATTGACATATAGAATGTTAGTCCACCAGGAATCTTTACAGGCGTCATACGGAACATTTCCAGTGGGCCACATTGGACCAGAACCCCAGAATTTCATGAGGCAGGTAAAGACCATGATCACCAACATATAGGCTGGTGTAAGTCTGAAGTAAAAACAAACACGTATTGAGTAAACAAATTAATATCCTCCGCCATATTTCATTTAAAAAACATGAAAAATTATAAGATAATTCCTAAAAATCATAAAATGAACGTTTTTAGAGAGAGGGAAAAGCATGACTACAGTAATATCAAAATAAAAAGTTCACATGCCATGAAAAAAGTATTTTTATCATATGACGTCGCGTCTCGGAGTGAAATAACGCTTTGTAATAAAATCGGTAAACCACTTGTGGTTTATTGATTTACGGGAAACGTTATGACGTCCTTAACAATGTTGCGTACATAATGACAAAATTATAACATTTTTACGCCATAAATGAGATTTCATGACAAATAGAATCTATCATTCGTGCTCTTGTATTATTGAATTTATCAAACTCATTGCGAAAAAGAGATAAAATGCTCGGCAAGCCTCGCATTTTATCTCTTTTCCCCAACTCGTTTAATAAATTCTATAAAACATGAGCACTCATGTAAGATCCTCTATTTCTATGTGAAGTCATCCACAAGTCAGACGTTTGAACAGTGTGGTGTCTTCTATAGAGCTTGATCTCACCTAAATCACCATCACCACATGGTTTCAATAGGTGTAGGTTTAAATCATTGGGATATTTCAGAAGTGCATACTTAAGCCACGACACGTGATTTCCAACAATGTGGTATATTGACAAGTGTAGACTCAGACGTGCCTGTGCAGCCTCATTTGAAGCTTAGAAACTCCAAATGGTGTTCTGTCAGTAGCTTAACACTAATAGAATATTCAAGCGACTAGCAAAGGCTCTGATCAGACTGCGCATATGCGCAGGCTGATCTGAGGCTTTGCTGGTCGTACAAACCACATTGTTGAAAATCCCATGCCACTGCTTACTTTGGTTTATATAGATACATATACAATGTAAATGCAAAATCAGATATAATTTGTGAAATTACACATAAAGACTGTTGTCTGTCAATAACCTAAACCTTAGTAGCTTACTGTTGTCGAAGTAAAATTGAGAGATAACATTGACTTAAGACCATTGTCCTGATTTACAATCATTGTCATCTGATGTATCCTTTAGAGAAAATAATAAAAATTACCGTGTAGTGTTAAATAATTACCTCCAGAAACGATGAAAGTAGAACATAAACCAATTAAAATGTCTGACGCCACCGGCCTTCTTCAGTTCCTTTAGGGTGAGGTAGGCCACCAGCAACCCACTTAAAATATATAATATAATGTCTGGATTATAGGAGTCTGTCAGGAGTGTGAAGATTGGATAGAAATATCAGTTCAGGGGATTGCGGTTGGGCATCATGAGGTTTGCCAGGTGATGACAAATGGTGATTGTAAGGGAACATTTTTCTATCCAATCTCATGAAAAATGGATTCTTATTCTTGTTTACAATTTTATACCGCATTTACATATGAGCCAGTGCATGAGATCTCCAACAATGTGGTATGTGCGACCAACAGATCCTCAGATCAGCCTGCGCATACGCACAGTCTGATCAGAGCCTTTGCTAGTTGCTCGTATATTCTATGAGCGTTAAGCTACTGACTGAACACAATTTGGAGTTTCTAAGTTGAAAGGAAGGCGGCAGAGAATTGTCTGAGTCTACACTTGTCATAATACCACATTGATGGAAATCACATGTCACTGCTCATATCAAAATGCTCCCAGAGTTTCCTTAATACGCTGAGATGCGACATATCACGACCATGTCAATTAAATATAACAATTACGTCACTTTTCCGCCTATGGGGGGTTATTTTTCTCTCCCATAGATTGGTGTGGGGTATGTGAGATCAAATTTTCTCAAATTTGTCCAAACTGTGGAGACTCTGATTTGGTGTGCAACAACTAACATATACAACCACAGTGTTTACGACAATTTAGAACACATATAATGATTAGACTGAGATTGACGAGCAGGTGGATCTGTGGTGTTTGCATTTAACTTTTCTATTCTTTATTGATAATGGTAGTAGCACTCATGTAACATTATATCTACATTATTGTAAAATAATGAATATCCATGTAACGTTCTATCTCTATTATTGTGATAGAAGTAAACACCAATTGTTATGATGCTGTCTGCCTTACATAATAATATTATATATAAAGAGTATATGTAATATATCAGCCATGGATGCGCATTCTATAACTTCATTATGGTACTAGTAGCATCATCAATGTAGCATGTAATCAACATTATTATAATCGTAGTGGTACCAATCTAACATTATATCTTCACTGTTAATATAGTTGTAGCACCATTGTAACATTTTCTTATTCAAGAGTACATGCTTCTCTATCAAATAAAAAGTGTGTTTTGGGTAACAGATCTGAAAATTTTAGGTAGGGTAGTCACACATATTTAAAAAAAATCTGATTTTTTTTTTGCATTTTAAAAGGCATTTTGCCTTTCAAAATGCATGAAATTATATATTTTTTCCAGAAAACCTAAAACAAAAACTCTAGGTTTCACCAGCAAATTTAGGTAGAGTTGGGTTACCCTAAAAAGAAGTATTTTTTATTTGGGTCTCCTAGTCATGCTTTATCTCGGGCAATTTTTAATAGTAATATAAACGATGTAACATTCATTTTTTGTTGTTGCTTCCTTCGGTTGTGTTTTTTAGCCCAATCCTTGTTTGTTATGCAGTACAAAAGATTCTTTCCAGTTTTGCAATCTTCTTGCTAAGGACTAGAGAGCTGGTTGCTTTACTTTAATTGTCCTCCTTGTGTAATGTGACTGTATGTGGTCTGTGGCTCTTCCTCGCGGTGGCGTGGGTTGATCTGCAGTGTGTAATTGTGGTATTTTCTGGTCATTCTCACTCACTTTAATAATGATATCTTCATAGTTGCATTAGATGTAGCACCCATGTAAATTTTATCTTTATTATTGTAATAGTAGGGACAACCATGTAACAATAAATCATCTCCATTGTTGTAGTAGGTATAGCATCATTGCAACATTTTATCTTGATTATTGTAATAGTTGTGGCACCTATGTAAATTATATCTTTGTTATTGTAATAGTAGTGGCAACCATGTAACATTAAATCTCCATTGTTGAAGTAAGTATATAGCATCAATGCAACATTTTATCTTTATTATTGCAATAGTAGGGACAACCATGTAACATTAAATCTCCATTGTTGTTGTAGGTATAGCATCAATGAATTATCTTAATTATTGTAATAGTTGTGGCACCTATGTACCATTATATATTCATCGTTATAACATCGTTATAAACAGTTGTTCATTTTTGAACAAAAGGGGTATTTTCTGAAATAACAGGTATAATCAAATAACAGCTCTTCTTATTACAAATACAGATAAGTCTAATCCTATCAAACCTGTGAGTAACAATCAGTTACCTTTCATAGTAATGCAAATACAGCCTAGACCACTAAGGACTTTGGTCTGAACCATTTTCCGCACCTTTTAGCTGAGTTAACAGAAATTATACATATTATATTATATAAGTTTCCAAAGAATAAAGAGTTAAGACTAGACGCGGCGGTGTGGTTCAGTAGTTTTTAGTTAATCGGGGTTTAGCCACATGCAGTGTATCCTAGGTCGTGTTGTTGAGGGGCCTTTAGTAAGTTAAGTGACAAAGCATTACTAGCTTAATGCACACAAAAAGCAGTACATACTAAGTGTTGTTTCTGAATTAAACGGAATAAGAGGACTACTACATATATATTAAGCTGCTGAGAAGGGGTGTGAGTGAGCAGGTCATGCTCAAAAGTTTAGACAAAGTTTATTCTCATACGTTTTTAGTCATCAAATTATTTTACAGATAGGAGAGTAGGTATGTACCAGTATACCTATGAAAATATGTACTCAGCCATTTCACGCTGGTGGGCGATGATGGCCTCACACTGAATGCTGGCAGAGCAGCTCTGAAATTTTCCAGGGGCGCGGAGAAGAGAACAATACCACTATTTCTAAGGAAACCTACAGGTTTGTGATTTTACAACGGAGGGGGCTAGGACCCCCAATCCCCTGTCTGGATCCGTAAATGACTTAAAATAAATGTGACATGCTGCTGATGGTCAAATGATCAGTAACTATGAAAACCTACCTGAGAGCAAAGAAAGTATCAACAGCGACTGTAGAGTATATGATCCCATTAAATTCCCAAGTCTGTCCTTGCTCCCCCACAAATCTGAACAGATTTTCTGCGAATAATGAACCGAAAATATGCAATTAATCATAAGATAAATGCTGTACTATCAAAAACTAGACTTATGCAAAGTATGAAAGACGGCAAAGATCAGGAAAAGATACAATCAAAGTAAGTAATGGTGCAAAGATCAGGAATCGATACAATCAAGTACCACACCTGACCCAGGATTCCAATGGGAAAGTGACAAACTCACAGAAGACACCACAAACGAGAGCCAAGAGGTCAGTCTCCTTCTTATACAAATTTTTAAGATATTTATGAAATATATTTCACCGCATGTACTTTATTTCTCTAAGGCTGAAAGAAAAATGTCAATGCTATCAGAGAGTACTGAAAATGATTTTCTACTACATTATTTGAAGTAAAATGAATTTGGCTTTGGAGACGAATATCAGTCTACCAAACACAAGCAATTATAAATATAACATAAAGGAGTCAGTACACATCAGCCAGTCGATTCGGCCTCTGTCTATTCTTAGGTGGTGATTCTGTTGTTGTTTATTCACTGTGTTTAGTTGCTCCCATAGTATATGTGATTCTTTGTGTTGGGTGCCAGTTCTGTAGTGTAGTTCTATGTATTTTTTCATTTTGCTGGGGAAGAATGAGTTTGTAGCTTTACTTTAAATGTGTTCTTGATGTCGCGTGGGTGTCTGCGTGCTGTGTTTTTTTTTTTTGCGGTGCCATTGGTTGGTCTGCTTTCTGTGACACTTCCTTGTCAAGCTTACTTTTATTTTAACACAGTAAAACCTGTCTTAAGCGGTCACTCAAAAAGAAGACAAAAAATTGGCTGCTGTCAGGCCCACCGGGGTTTACCTGTTGGATTTCTTTTGCTCCAGTATTCAGTTTTATTTACTGTTGAGTCCAGATCTTTGCTTTATCTCCTTTTCATATCTTGATTTATATGATTTAGGAGATGATGCACCAATGAGTTAGGGGTCTATCATGCAAACCAAACATCAACATGTCTTGATTCACGTCTAAACTGAGGATGAGGTTGGTGCACCATTAAACCAGTTTAAGCCCTCCAGTAAAATATTTTTACTGAGCGTTCCAAGGCGGTGCTTCTTTTGTGCATCATTTACGTTATTTCTGTCTTGTTTTGTTATGCTTTCATGCTCGTCTGTTTGTTGATGCCTTGTGGTCACCTGCTGGGAAAGGGCTGCCCTCTTGGCTCTCGTTTGTGATGTCTAATCGTGACGTTGTCACCTTCCCATTGGTATCCGGGGTCAGGTGTGGTACTTGATTGTATCGATTCCTGATCTTTGCCACCTTTCTAACTTTTCTAGACAAATTGTCGCTTGATGTAGGTCAAAAGTATTGCAGAATGCTCTTTTGGAGCATTCTGCTAATACTTTTGACTTTCATTAAGCTACCATTTGTCTCCAAGACCTTTGTTTTGTCTTTTTTGAGTGGCTGCTTAAGACAGGCATTACTTTTAATTATCATGATGTTTCATATTAAATGTTTCATACCAAGTAAAAAATACGTTTGGCTGCTCAGTACGGTTTATGAATATCGAATAACAAACTGCTGTGATTTCTATAAATTATGGTCTGAACACATATAAAGTAATAGCTTGTAAAACAATTGAATAATGTACTAAATCTATTTTTATATGTATCCTATCAATTTAATTAATTTACCCTATAATTTTGCTTAAATTTCAAATGCTGGGATTCTGACTTTAAAACTGCGTATTGTGGTAAACATATCTCATTAATCAATAAGTGTGATTTAATAAGATAATTCAGAGCAGTTTAAGGGGACATCTCTGCCAATTATAGCTACCCAGAATCTAGTTCAATTCACATAATTGATACAAAACTGTAAAATGGCACATATTTCGTTATTAAACCTACTAAATGCATTGCTTGTTTGGTGTTGGAATGAGAATAAACATAAACACATATTTAAAGACCAGCTGTTATTCGATTTATTAATTCAATTACAATTTATTATCACAAATATAAAACTAATAATTCAATTGACACTCAACATAGAAACTCTGTGTTTCATAGAAACATAGGGTGGAAATAGAACAATTAGTGCTTAAATCAATTCACTTTGGAATACTAATTTAAGTAATGAATATAAAACAAACATGCAAAACGTTTTAGTCTTGTTAGTCTATAAAGTATGTAATACTATATAAAAACACATGTGACTAATGATGAAGATTCACCTTGCCGAACCACATGTATATCAATTTGGTAAGACACATAGCTATTCCTTCTGAAATCATGTTTAGGTTAAGACTATGTATTTTCAAAATGCTGTTATCCAACTTTGACAGAATATTAAGCCTGGTTCTTTTGCTTAGCTTTTCTGTAATACAATGTATGATAAAATGTTGGCGTTTTGTCTCTTACTTTAATCCTTTACTTCATATGCTATTTTTAGATCATGACACATTCTATTTTTAGACAACAATGAAAAAATTCAAAAAAAATTAAGTAAAGTTTTGAATACTCTTGAAAATATAAAAGAAAATGGAGTATTTGCTCTAAGCTCCATTTCCAATAACATTTTCAAATACATGATATTTCGAAGGCGTCAAATGCGTTATTATGGAGTAAAGGGTTAATACAGGAGTGTAACCATTGAAAAAATGGAGGTAAAAAGTTCCAGATAACTTATAGTAGATAGACAAAATTTAAAGGGTGACTTAACAGGTCAATAATGTTTCAGACCACTGAATACTGCACAGGTTGTAACATAATATAATTACCAGAATAGCCACAACATCCTTAGCGACATATGGTGCAATGAAAAAAGTCAATAAGCAATGCTTATTAGATACCCCCCCACAGTAAGAGTCAGTGAAAAAACTTAGTTTTGGCAAGTGTTTTTTTGCCAAGTAATAGTTCAAACCAGCAGACCCTATTTTTGAAAAAAAGATTTCAGTAGAATCCGTGAAAACAAGATTTCAGTAGAATCTGTGCAAATGATCTTAAAGCTTGCAATCTGGAACATTTGGTTAAGATCAAATACACAAAATTATTCACACCTGAAAGCTCTATATATCAAAGCTTATATAAGAAAAATATACTAAGTTCTGATAGATGTCATTTTATCAAAAATTATATTTTCCAAACCAAACTCCTTTATGCATATGTTCAATGTGTCTATATTGTATAGGCAACATATCAAATTGCTCCATCAAAAGCTGTGGTAGGAGTCGATCGGCCCATGAAGGCACCATCTATGCATATACAAAAGCCTTGTTAGGGGAAATTGTCTAAGTTCTAACAGCTGTCATTTTGTCAAAAAATATTTTTTCCAAAGCAAACTTCTTCATGCATCTGTTCAATATGTCTATATTGTAGCTGCAAAATATCAAATTGCTCCATCAAAAGCTGTGGTAGGAGTGGATCGGCCCATAAAGGCACTATCATGCATATACAAAAGCCATATAAGTGAAAAATTTTCTAAGTTCTCACAGCTGTCATTTGTCAAAAAATATTTATTCCAAATCAAACTCCTTCATGCATATGTTCAATGCGTCTTTATTGAATAGGCAAAGTATTAAATCGCTCCATCAAAAGCTGTGGTAGGAGTTGATCGGCTCATGAAGGGACCATCTATGCATATATACAAAAGCCCTAGTAGGGAAAAATTGTCTAAGTTCTCACAGATGTCATTTTCTTAAAAAATATTTTTTCTGAACCAAACTCCTTCATGCATATGTTCAATGTGTTAACATAGTATAGGCAAAGTATCAAATTGTTCCATTCAAAGCTGTGGTAGAAGTTGATAGGCCCATGAAGGCACCATCAATGCCTATACAAAAGCCTTAATAGGAAAAAATGTCTATGTTCTCACAGCTGTAATTTTGTTAAAAATTATTTTTTCTGCACCAAATTCCTTCATGCATATGTTCAATGTGTCTACATTGTATAGGAAAAGTATCAAATTGTTCCATCAAAAGCTGTGGTAGGAGTTGATCGGCCCATGTATGGCCTATAATAGCTAGCATAAGCATAAAACCCTATACAAAAAGCCATTTAGAACTACAAAGGGAAATAAATCTAATAGAATTGGCCCCTAGCCCTTACTTTTTTGTTTAAAGTATTTGTCTTGCATATATGAGCATGTTTGCAAGGTTTGATGAAAATCCAGCAATGACTCTTGAAGATATTAAGGAAACAAAGCGTTACGGACGGACGGACGGACGGACGCACGGACGCACACACGCACGGACGCACGCACGGACAACGTGAAAACAGTATACCCATCACAAACAAAGTTTGCGGGGGTATAAAAATGACATCTTTTTTAATCGTTCCTAAAAACCAAACATATGTGTCTACTAGATATTTTGCATTACCTCCAAAATGTAATTGGGCTCATTAGACTTGTTCTAAGCGTTCAGATAGATCTGGATCCACATTGCTTAAAATTAGACAACCAAAGAATACCAGTAGACGAGAAAGCAGGAATTTGCCTCTTATGTTTTTGCTATACATTCTAAATAGTATAGAAAACTGAGGTTATCTCCTAAAATTAAGAGAAAAGAATTTTGTCTTTATACCTACCGTCGAAATTCATTGCAAAGAAATAAGAATGTCCAAGAATGACCCATGCCATGCTTAAAAATCGTATCCCGTTCACTGCACCCAGACTGCCTGATGCTTGATTGGTACTCAGAATCTTTACACCATTGGAGTACACAGAAAATGATAACAACATTTTTTCGATTGTTCCTGAAAAACAAAAATATGCATCTACTATATTTGTATTACCTCCAAAATGTCATTGGACTCATGCTTAAAATATTTGATATAAAATTTGCCACAGTTTTTCATGAGGTAAACAAGTTAGAATGGATCTTGGTCTGTTAAAGAACAAAAACTATCATTGGCGTAGCTCCCATTACGCAGTTACGCACGTGCGTATTAAAATAGTAACATTCAAGGGAGGTCACCTAATGTGATAAAAGCGATTTTCAATACAATAATGCAAGATTCGACTGGTACACTGTATTTGAAAAACCTAACCCCTACCCTGCATGTTTTGGGATGGCGAATGGGTTTGCGACTGCTGATCGTTTATGGGTACGTATAAGGCGAGGTACAATGTTAAAATTTCAACCTAGTTGTTTGTTTTAGTGTGTCCTTGTTCATTTTTTAAAACAATCTTTGGAGAGAGAGAGAGAGAGAGAGAGAGAGAGAGAGAGAGAGAGAGAGAGATTATCGAATTGCTTTGCATACTATTACATGTAATAGTTGTTAATTCTGTATTTTCATATTTACCTATTGGCATCGCAATGTGGCTTGCTTATCCCCCCTTGTATTTAGTTTAGTCCTGTAGCAAAATTCTTTATATCCATACAATATGATATAATTCTCGCTCATAGTTTTGTTTGGTAGCAAGATTTTATTAGGCAAAAAAAATAGGTGTGTTTACGGTTTGCCGACCGACCCTGTTTTATAGCTGCCGACCCTATCATTTTTTCTCCAAAAATTAAAAAAAACGAGACTGTTGTCCGACCCTGCTTGAGCGGTCCCGGATTTTAGTTTTTCGCTGATTCTATTCTATTCGGTATATAGTCAAACCTTTTACCGATACCTTCGGAATTTGTCAATCCAAGATGGCGACGTTCTCGTCGCTTTTCGTTTCAAAAAATGTGATCACCAAGATCAGAAGAGCTTGTTTCAAGCAACAAGTCATCACCAGATGACTTGAGATATTTAATGACAACCATCCATGTGATGAAGACTCTTTCCTCTTTGGGTTTATTTCCCTCTTCTGTTGCTTGATGTTGTATTCGGAAAAAAGAAAGAAAATTAAACGCATTTATCATTCACTGACTACACTGTCACACTAACTGGCGCTTTATTATTTTACAAGAATGCCAGATATGTTCCTTTTGTTCAGTGTCTATTAAAGGTAATGTAGGGGAAAATCTGTGCTTTGCCTTAGGATTTTGTCATAAATGAATCAGCCAATCAGTTTGAATTTCATTTTGAGAAAGTTTTCTTGTTCTTTTCTCAATATTCTTTGGTCCAAGCTTGGATCATATAAAACAAAACAAACCAAGTATTTTGCATTTTAGATTATTTTTTTTCCAAACCTTGATACATAAATAGCGAAAAACAAATCGAGTGAAAAAAAATCGAGTGAAAAAAATCGAACTGACCTACCTACCCTATTTCAAATTAAATAAAAAATAAAAAGAAAATAAAAAAGAAAATCGACCTACCTACCCTGTTAGAAATTTTCATCAAATAGTAAACACACATATTTTTTTGGCCTTACATTGAAGGTTACGGCTAGCCATAAGAGGAAAGACTTTTAAGAGTAAAGTTCTGAACCCCCTTTTGTACAGTAAAGCCTGTGTAAAACGGCCACTCTCAAAAAGACTGAAAATTGTCTTTCAAGACAAAGTATCGCTTAATGCAGGTCAAAAGTTTTGCAGAATGCTCTTTCATTAAGATCTTTGTTTTGTCTATTTTGAGTGGCCGTTTTACACAGGTTTTACTGTATTCCAAAATGATCTGTACGCGGACTTACCTGCTGGGAAAGGGCTGACGTCTTGGCTCTCGTTTGTGTTGTCTAGCTTTGAGTTCTTTATTTTTACCATTGGTATCCTGGTTCAGGCGTAGTACTTGATTGTATCGATTTCTGATCTTTGCGTCCTTACTTACTTTTATTGTACTATATATACACATCTTTTTATACGAAAATGAAAGCAAAAGTTTAAACTAAAAGTAAAGTTAGAAAATGTTCTTTTACCTCTCCGGGTTGGCACTGGCTGTAATATTCTTTCAGCTGTTTCTTCCTTAGGAATTCCCTTAACGGTGAGTTCCATGGCTTCATGAGTCTTCGTGTCACCATTAGACATATCAGTTACGACACCATTAGAGATATTTGATTCTTCAACAATGTAACCACTATTATTAACACCATTACTCATGAGGGAAGGTGGCTTGAATTTCATTACGTTCTCCTGTTCCTTAGGTTGATTCATCTGAACAGCAATTATGTCGTACAGTGTACCGACTAACATTAGGATGCCAAGAACTCCCAGAATACATCTGTTAGGTAAAAGATGAGAATGATTGAGCCATGGCATGTGATTTCCAACAATGTGACATTTTGATAAGTGTAGCCTTAGACAAGCCTGTGCAGCCTTCTTTTAAGTTTAGAAACTCCAAAGTATGTTCGGTCAGTAGCTAAACACCCCTAGAATATTCAACCGACGAGCATTGCTCTGATCAGACTGCGCGTATGCGCAGGCTGGTCTGAGCCTTTGCTTGTCGCACATACTACATTGTTCGAAATCTCATGTCACGGCTCAAATATAGATATGACAAATAAAGCAACAGTATTTGAGCCGCGTCATGTGATTTCTAGCAATGTGGCATTTTGACATATGTAGACTCAGACGAGCCTGTGCAGTCTCCTTTTAAGCATAGAAAGTCCAAATGATGTTAATACTCATAGAATGTTCAAGCAATTGGCAAAGGCTCTGATCAGACTGCGCTTAAGTGGTCTGAGCCTTTGCTGGTCGCAAATACATGTACAATATTGTTGGGAATCTCATGTCGCGACTCGTGTATTGAATTGACCCTTTTAGGACCAAAGGATTTTTTACAAAGCTACACAAAATATAGTCAGGATAGTCCATTGTATATATTGAAGAGTCACAGTTTATAATTGCAAAAAATATTGCATTTCTTTCTCTGAAGATAAATTGTGTCCCAGGAAATAATGCCGACCTTGCCCCCTTAAGCAGCATTATACTTTACCCTAGTACCCGTTTAGGAGTATCTAGTCCTCAAAGGGCAAATACTCAACCATTTTATTTTGTGTTGCATTGAGTAGTTACTTTGTAATCTGAGCAATATTAGCAATATGTAACCGTACTATTTAATTTGAATTTTACCCATTTATGCCTAATGAAATTTCTCACCTACTAGTATACAGTATCAATTGGACGAATCCATTTCGAATTTAAGAGTTGTTGGGTACTAATTAACAATTGCATCCATATTTTAAAACTGTATTTTGATTGGAAACAGTGCAGAACCTGATCAGATGCCTTTTAATGTTATGTGACTTTTAGTGTTATGTGTCTCTTCCTCAAGGCGCCGTGGGTTGGTCTGCAGTGTGTGATTATGGCATATTACGGTCATGCGCACTTACATTTTAAATTTCTTACTACTTCCGGCCATTTGCATTCAAACCGCCGAATTAAGGCCGTGTGAGTTGAAAACGATTACTCATTTCAACGTAACGACTGCCTAAGCTCTATTAGTATCATCAACAAGAAATAAAAGTGTGACGGTCAAACTTGCAATTACAAATCTATACCAAAGATAAAACAGACATACTTACATTGCTACAATGGCTGGTGCATCTAGGGGTCTCCTTTCCTGACATTCTATTGAAAAGTCATCTTGAGTAATGTTGGGCGAGGCTAATGTAATAACTGGAAAAAATTACAGCACTTCGAAAATATTAACAGCTTCAACAAACCCGTTTTGAGTCAGCTCACTGGGCAACTGAATTTCTTTATACGTATAAATCAGGAAACACGTCCCGATAAGACTGAAAATTGTTGATTGGGATGTATTGCATCAACACAAACAAACAATTAAACAGCAAACATACAGTACATTAAAGGTCACTACGGGCACCCGGACATTTTCTTTTTACGAAAAGTATATTTTCTTCGTGTTCTGTATTTTGCTTTTTCATCTTCATGAATAATAATGATATAAACAATAATAAGATTAGTTTTAGTATTATGAAATTTCAAAGACATGCCTAATGCGCCGTATTTCTCTAAAAAATACGGAGCCGAAGGAGAGAGAAATATGTCTATGATATGGTAAATGATGATTAAGGTATATTAAGAATTATTGCATCAGATTTAAAATACTGGGATGGTTAATTTATCTGAATCTAGCCGACCAATTCTTACATTTAAAAAACAAGAGGGCCCTAGGGTCCTGGATCGCTTACCTGACTCATTGTCATGTTTACCATAAAATATAAATTCCATTTCTCCAACACATTAGTCCATCCTGAGTATCACTCAGATCATAACCTAAACCTATCAACTATGTAGAACAACCAAAGTTAAGTGTCAACGTCAAAATTTACTTATATCCAAAATTTTAATGTATGACCTTTTTACCCTACCGGAAATGTCAGGGTTTGCGCATAAGGTCAAATAGTTTGCTTGTATGTTGTTCTACACGTATTTCCCTTTAATTTGATATGCAACATGACCATTTCAGAAAAAAAAATGTTTTGACCAATTGACCCCCCCCCCCCCAAGGGTCGAGGGTGTGTAAGGGGCAGAATATTTGCTTGCATGGTGTATATGCTTCATTCCTTTTAATTTGATATGCAACACGGATTTACTTTCAGAAGAAAAAAAATTACCTTTTTACACCTACCCAGGGGCTAAGGGTGTGTAAGCGCAAATTATTTGCTAGCATGTAACGGCGTTATTGCATGCTTCGTTCCCTTTAGTTTGATATGCAGCATGGCCATATTCTGAAAAAAAAGTTGATTTTTGGCATCAGCCCGACCACTAAGTCCACCTAGGGGATCGACCCCTGACCTTCAAACGTTTTATATCTATTAATCCTCTGTTTGCATCCAAAATGTTGGTAGAAAAAATAATGAAAACTGACTAAGTTATGGGAAATTAAAATATTTGACCTTTGACCCCCGCCTAAGAGGACAGGGGGTGGGCTAAAATATTTGACACTATTGTGCCTATCTACAGGAACTAGGCAACCATGGCTTATAGTGAGAATTTGTTTGATATAATAGTTTTGAGGAAATGTGAAGTTCCGTACACAAAAAGCCAATATAGCTTGATACTATAATCATCCTATACGAGGGGGCTCAATATGTAATGAAAACCCATTCATAACTCCGTCCACAAACGCGTTAGGATTTTATGCCATATGCCAAACGAAAGATCAAAGCGTCGCCGTTATAATGGTGCATGAAACCTTATTTTATCTTTTCAAATTTAATAAGTTACAGACTTTTTAAAAAGCACCCTCACATACACTGCATATATTTTCCTCCAAATTATAAATACTCATTTTAACAAAAGTAGAAAGGCATGCTGTATTTTCTAAAATAAACATTTAACATGCATGAATCACATATCCATAGTTATCTGACTCATTTCCCCTTTAACTGCTACAACGATACAAACTTTTAACCTCTACCGATTTCTCGTGCAAACGGTTTTATTACGTTGACGTCGTTTAAAGCAATGGACGTAACACTAAAATACGCACGGTTCTTGAAATTCGGAAATGTGGCTTTCTACCAGGAAAGGACAATTTTGATTGTATCGAAGTTTCAATACACACAGTACATAGGCAGCAGACCAGTTAAACTGAAACCAATATCTAGGAGTATCTCAGGTGAAAACTTTACCATTTTCGTTTCCTATAATTTTATTGTCTGAAATCAGCCAGCCAGATTATGTACATGTAAATACGTGTAACAATGTCCAAATAATGCATCCGAATGCAAACATCGATGAAACGCGGTACTTTGTCTGATCCATTTCAGTGTATGCACGAGATGGCATTCTTTTAAGTGATTTTTTACTATTTCAAATGACGTACTTTGGGGTACTTTATGAACGAGATTAAATATGGAAATTTTGAAATTGGCTATACTACTTGCAAATGAATATCAAAGCGACCAGAAAAAAATGTTACAAATGCTTTTCGTATAAATTTTCGCTATGTATTCGTTCACGCAAAAACGACTCTGTCAATGGAGTGCCAAGGAGCATCAAGGAGGATTTTAACCAAAATGACAGCCTCAGTATTTCATAGAATAAAAAGCAATATCAAAACTTTTTGCAGGTATTAAGCACCAATATATGGATATTTACCACACGAAGAAGTAGACTGAAAACATCCCTCGTTCATGTAGTTATCTGCTTTTGAAAACATTGTTTTATTGCATATCGCAGTGTACTTCAGTACCCTATCTTGAAAGTGGCTTGTGTAAATTAGATAAGGAGCTGGAAAACTGCAATTTTATATTTATTTAGCCAAGAAACAGATCTTTTAATAAAAGTAATTATGAAGTGTGTAAATATAAAACTTTGGGATATACTGGGCTGTTTTCATTACATATTGAACGCCCCTCGTATTCCTGCTTTGGGCTATTATATGCCTATGTAGAACATGAGACCCCTGCATGGTATCATTTTAGGCACAAGGGGTATACTTTAAACAAACTTGGTAGAAATCTACTGGATGATACTACATACCAAATATCAAGCCTATGTAAAACATGTAACCCCCTCAGGATGGGGCCATTTTTGGAGCATAATTTGAACAAACTTGGACACCAGATGATGCTACATACTTAATATCAAGGCTCTAGGCCTTGTGGTGTTTAGACGAGAAGATTTGTTTATGTTTTTCCTATATAAGCCTATGTAAAATGTAACCGGGTGCGGTGCTTTTTGGGCCACAGGGGCATATTTTGAACAAACTTGATGGAGGTCCACTAGATGATGCTACATAACAAATACCAAGGCTCTAGATAACAAATACCAAGGCTCTAGGCCTTGTGGTTTAAGATAAGACGAGGTATCATGTTTTCCCTCTATAAGACTATGTAAAACATGTGACCCCAGGGGCGGTGCCATTTTTGGTCACAGCTGCGTAATTTGAACAAACTAGGTAGTAGTCCACTAGATGATGCTAAAAAGCAAATATTGAGCAGAGTTTTAAAGTGTTCGTCTCGAAAATTTATTACAATCAATGTGACCTAGATATGCAACGGACCAAAACCATTTGAACAATTATTAATGGAGGCTATATAAGGATAATTTCTGTCAAGTTTGGTCAAAATCCAGCTGTTAGTTGAGATGGAGATGTCCTTTGAAGCAATTTTTGATGACCAGCGATGGATGACGGACATCCAACGATCACAATAGCTCACCTTGAGCCTTGCCTCAGGTGAACTAAAAATGGTAAAAATGAATGCTGTTTTGACTTTTAATATCTAAATTCTCAAATATTTTAGTCAATTGAAAAAAATATTATGTGAAACTACATCATTAAGTAAGCTGAATCAGAATAAAAATTATACAATTTTCACTAGGATGAAAACCATCTCAAACTAGTTTCCATAACATATATTTACGCTCAAAAAATGTGTTTATCTAAACCTATGCGGTAATTCTCGTTATGGATAGTGGCACTTACCCTGTAGTATAAATTCAGTGATTTCTTCTGATTTGCATGAATTTGGTACACACATCCCAATTTCAAGTTTCGGTTGTATTGGCTAAATGAAAACAAGATAAACATTTGATTAAATTGTGAGTCGAACTAAAGAGAGTTTAAAAGTGTTGAGCGAACCACCGCTGTTAATATTTGTTGTGTGTTGTAGCTGCTACCCCACGTGCGGATTTTCTGTCCGCATGACTTGAATTGTATTCCATAACATACATTATATAAATAGAGTATTTAATAGGGAGCAAGAAAAATAATCTATTTAATAATTTTTGTGTAAAGATGGGATAGATAACTATGTCCCTCGCGATCACCGTTTGTCATCACTCGGCAAGTCTTGTGATGGCAAACTATACCCTCACAATCACGATAGATTCTTATAATCCTACTGTCGTGCCAACCAAGATTGACAATGACGTAATACTTTGTTTACAATTGCTAAGTAAAACACTAACGTGTACACGTCACTTGAGCATAGGCAAATCGATAGATCACTTGTGTATTAAACCTATCCACGTGATCTATCGATTCTAAGTGCCTGATAACTTTGTAAACAAAGCATGACGTCACTGTCACTCTTGGCTGGCAGGACAGTAGTACTCACTCTAATACTAGAGCGGTTGATCAATTCGATAGATTTTTGCTAATGCTGTTCTATCATGTTATTAACTACTGTCTAACCTGATCGCATCTTATACTTAGTTGGGAACTCACTGAAGTCTGTCCATCGAGTTCTTAATGGCCGTTTTGAAAATATAACGTTTTTGCTGACGATACCAAGTCTTTTTACGAGTAACAATACAATGTAACGAACCTCTTAATGCAGTGGTGGAGTTATTTTATGCTTCTTTCAAAATCAGTGTACGAATGGTCGGTTCGAGATCGGTTACGTGCATTGAGCGTATAACATGTATAATTTGATCCTACCATATCTAATTTCAGACAGCATAATTCATACACATTATTATAATAGTAACTTGATCTGGCATACTGTATCACGTCGAGTGGATGGGGTCATGCCATCGGATCATCCGAGACGCGTAGCGTCGAGGGTGATCCAATGGTATGGCCTCATCCACGAGACGTGATACTGTACGCCAGATCAAGTTACTACTATGATAATATGTTTATTATATGCCTTTTTTCTGACATTCTTTCTGATTTTAAAACCTGTTTTGGTCTTTAATCCCGAAAAATTGCGGGAACGTTTGACATAACGCTACGTGTCCTGGCGTCACGCCAACATGTTTTCTGTCTCTGGTTCCATGCTTGCAATTTACTTTACGTAACGTCACCGCAAAAACAGGTAACCGACGTTAGCCTCGTTTTAAAGAATAGTGATATGGATTCAGAAAACCTCAGTTCGTTGATCCGGCTTTCTTTATCAGATGGCCAGAAAACAGACAGTTCTAAAGTCGTATCAGTTATAGGTATATAATAATAAACAATTATTGACTAATGAGGCATTGGATATGATGTGATATCGACCAGATAATACCAATATTGACCGAGGCGGAGCCGAGGTCAATATTGGTATTCTCTGGTCGATATCACATCATATCCAATGCCTCATTAGTCAATAACTGTTTTATTATTTAACGTTTAGAGAAAGATGTACAGGTATCATTGCACCTGGAAAAATACTGAACTTATATACAAGTTTTGGGACAGTCAAGTATTTAGCAGAAACAGTGCAAACCTAAATAAGTCCACCCTCTTACTATTTTATATATGTTGTGCATGAGTGTCATTATTTTAGCATTTACTAACAAGAATTCTAACACGCCTCGCCTGTAGAGCCAATGTTAAAACAGTGTGATATATCAAACATTAATTCACAGCGTGGAAAGCGCAGGGAAAATGTGTGATAGCTGACGTCATTTGTTACTTGTAAATGACGTCATTCATGGCGTTAGACGGTGTAACGTCGTTTGTACGCTTGAAAGACGTTATAAATACATGTAAACGTATGCGACGTGGTCTAAGTATTGGCGGGAGTTCTTCAGTGCACAGGCGGAAAGTTGGAAGAAGCTGAAGACTTCAAATTTGTTTTCGTCGTTTATTGTGCAATATAATCGAAATAGATCAGCTCCAGTGCGTGATTTGTCGCGGTCTTGGCAACTACGATAGGATTACAAGCGGCGCTTTAGAAAAGCAGAACTGGAACGGAAAAAACACAAGCAATCTAATTTTAGTAACTAATATTCACCAGCAAGCGCGCGCCAGCCAGTGAATATGACAATATATTGACTGGCCACGTGAGCGCTCTAAGCCAATGAAAATCATTCTTTTAACTTAGTTATATAATAAATAATAATATTCTCCGATGAAGTCAGAATTGAGACGTAATTATTGAGACAAGCTTTTATTGATCGCAAACACATTTGTATCATTCTTCGGCGTAGGCATAGTTGAGCGGTAATTATTGAGACGAGCTTTTGTTGATCACCAACACAATTTTATCATTCTCCGATGAAGGCATAGTTGAGCAGTAATTATTGAGACGAGCTTTTGTTGATCACAAACACAATTGTATTATCTCCGATGTAGACATAGTTGAGCTGTAATTATTGAGACGAGATTTTGTTGATCGCAAGCACAATTGTATCATTCTCCGATGAAGGCATAGTTGAGCAGTAATTATTGAGACGAGCTTTTGTTGATCGCAAACACAATTGTAGCATTCCCTGATGTAGGCATAGTTGAGCGGTAATTATTGAGACAAACTTTTGTTGATCAAGACAATATCTTCCCCTTCTCCATGTAGGCCTAATTGAGCGGTAATTATTGAGACGAGCTTTTGCTGATCGCAGACGATATCGTACCCTTCTCCATGTAGCCATAATTGAACGGTAATTATAGAGACGAGCTTTTGCTGATTGCAGACAATATCATACCCTTCTCCGATCAAGGCATAGTTAAGGGGTAATTATTGGCATGAGCTTTTGTTGATCGCAGACAATATCGTACCCTTCTCCGATGAAGGCATAGTTGAGCAGTAATTATTAAGACAAGCTTTTGTTGATCGCAGACAATATCGTACCTTTCTCCATGTAGGCATAATTGATCGGTAATTATTGAGACGGGCTTTTGCTGATTGCAGACAATATCGTACCCTTCTCCGATGTAGGCATAATTGATCGGTAATTATTGATACGGGCTTTTGCTGATTGCAGACAATATCGTACCCTTCTCCGATGTAGGCATAATTGATCGGTAATTATTGAGACGGGCTTTTGTTGATCGCAGACAATATCGTACCCTTCTGCGATATAGGCATAATTGAGCAGTAATTATTGAGACGAGCTTTTGCTGATTGCAGACAATATCGTACCTTTCTCCGGTGTAGGCACAACTGAGTGGTAATTATTGAGACAAGCTTTTGTTGTTCGCAGACAATATCGTTCCCTTCTCCATGTAGGCATAATTGAGCGGTTATTATCCAGACTAGCTTTTGTTGATCGCAGACAATATCGTACCCTTCTCTGATGTAGGCATAATTGAGCGGTAATTTTCTAGGAAAGCTTTCTTTGCTGGCAGACAAAACCTTTGATAGATTACGACGTACCGTTAGAAATAAACTGGAATTTTAGCCCCAGTGAGCATTTAAAACTAATTAAACGTGTTCATTGAGTAGCAAGACATACCACTCCACATGCCTTTCTCAGGTCATATTAATAGACTTTTCGCTTACTGTAAAGGTGGCAACTTAAATATTCATGTCTGGGCGTGGTTCGGCTATTTCATCTGCTAAACAAGGGAAATCAGGTTATATTTATAATTTGGTGAAGAATAAATAAGTTGTGTGGCCGCGCAAACGTGCGTGCATTCATGAAAATCCTAACCGTGTACACACTGAATTCACATTATTAACCCTTAAAGCGCATAATCACAAAATATTATACAATTATTGACTTATGTTGAGGTAGACATGGAGTGTTATTGAACAGTATACGTCATATTGACCGACGCGGAGCGGAGGTCAATATGATTAAGTTTACTGTCCAATAACACTCCATATCTACCGAAACATAAGTCAACAATTGTTTTATTATATTATAAATAGTATGTTATGCATTTCTGCCACTTTAGACCATTAAAACGTTGACGTGACGCAAGGATAATGCGAAATGTCTTGATGTTCTGACGTCACTTCCCGTAAGCCAGTCAATATTGCCTTGTGCCATGTGCTTTGCAACGTCACATCCGGCAAACCATGTAATATGTAGTTTTATTGACTCGAGTGGATATGCATCTGGACCAATCAGAAGATGTTTATCTATATATTATATAATAAATATTTTTGTCGCCCACTAAATATTTGGAGCCTCATAGACAAACGATGTGGACCCAGATCAGACTGCTCCTGTACGAGCAGTCTGATCTGGATCCACACTGTTTGCCTCTATGCTTATGTTAAATAGACATTTTCGAATGCAGTTATTTTTCTGGCGTTTTAAGAACTAAATTATGTGTTCTGCGTCTATAATGAAGATACAGTTATTACTTGACTTTTCGCTTACTGTAAAGGCGGCGCCTCATGAATGTGTAAATAGGATTAGTCAATCTTAGGCATAGGTAAAAGCTGAAAGGAGGCGTGGTTTTATTCAAAAGTAACTGTATCGTCTTGTGCCACAACCTCAGTCATTATTTAGTCCTTAAAACGCCAGCAAAATAACTGCATCTGAAAATGTCTATTGAACAAAAGCAGGGATGCAAACATTGTGGATCCAGATCAGACTGCTCCTACAGGAGCAGTCTGATCTGGGTCCACACTGTTTATCTATGAGGCTTCAAATAATTTAGTGGACAACAAAAAACAGTACATTTTGTGAGTATGCGCTTTAAGGGTTAATAAATGTGAGTTCTGTGTGTATACGGTTAGGATTTTCATAAAATGCACGCACGTTTGCGCGGCTCAAAAAGCTTATTAACGCTTTACCAAATTATAAATAAAATTGATTTCCCTTCCTTAGCAGATAAAATAGCCGAACCACACCCAGATATGAATATTAAAGTTGCCGCCTCTACAGTAAGCGAAAAGTCAAGTAATACTTTTGAATTAAACACGCCTCATTTTCAGCTTTTACCTATGTCTAAGGTTGACCAGTCCTAATTACGCAGACGTGAGATGCCGCCATTCAGTAAGCGAAAAGTCTAATAATACTAAAAACCAAACAGACAAAGGTTTAGTAAATCATATAATCACACCTACCACCCCTTCCATCTGACCATATGATATCGGTATATTAGCTTTGCAGTATTTCCCCGCAAAATATTGTTCTCCTGGCTGCATGCCCTTTGACGTGTTCTTATAGTCTATCGCCTTCACTGCAACACATACGTCGTATGAACCCAGCAGTTTCATATTGCCGTTCATCAAATTGCTTCCAGGCTTTGCTAAAGCATCCAACACTATTGGTAAAAAAAGAAAACCAAATGTGAGTACATAGGTTTAAGTAAACAAAATTTTTGGGCGTAAAATTGTAAATATTTTCTTACCCATCAGTTTTAACATATGTTTTGGGTGCTAAAAAGAACCGTCTTGACGAGACGGTCCTTTTGAGTACCCACAACATATGTTTAGGTTGAAAAATAAGAAAGCTATTTTTGGTACGCACTCTAAACTAAAAGCCCCGTGAGTATGGTGCCCCCCAAAAAGGGGAACGTATTTGAAGATGAATAGGAACAATGAAATATGACCAGGAACGGTCGCAATCACAATCACATATCACATACATACCCTTGGTTGGCACATTGGTGAACAGTTAGAACTTGATACATGTGGTAATCAAAGCTACCCCGACGATAATAAGGACCAAGCCCAACTATAGTTCGCCCAAGATCTAGTGGCTATGTTCACATTTGCTTGTTTGTAAACAGTGAAATCAAAACATTTTGGTGGCATATATAGTCAGGTGTGGCTATTTTGAAAACTACTTGCAGTCAGCATGGATAGCCCAGTAGGTGGAGTAGCCGCCAACAGAAAAAAAAACTATTGTTTTTCAATAGACGCATGTTGCTTTCATTTCTTTTCGTCATTTTTATTGCATATTTTTTTCATATTTATCCTTTAATCATGTTTGGACAACAGTTTTAACATTTATACAAACACAAAAACGCCACGGAATGCGTCGGCTCAAAGGGGTATAGACATTTTGCTGTCATTAAAAACATATTCAGCAATTCAAATACGTTTTCTGTAAATCATTCATTAAAATGACTAAGGGACTGCAAGTTAAGCTTACTTTTTAAATTATGTGGAAAATGCGACCCTTACTCAATACAAATAACATACAAAAAATTAATCTTCAGACTAGGTTTCGTATAGTATCTTAATGAGACTTAATGGAAAGTGCTACAGCTTGCATGCCTCCTAGAATTGGCTTAAATAGTATAAATTGTGGCGAAATTCAATATTCCGGAAGGACCAGAATATGAAAATGCTTCAGCACTTTATCAACTAAATTATCTACAAAAAACTTCCAAAAGAGAAAGAACGTGTCAGGATATATGTGGCCTATATTTTCTGAAAATATCACGGGTTGAAAAAAATGGAACATGTTGAATATTAGGACAGAATACTCTATTGACACTAATTTTAATGTTCAATCTAGGAATATTTCAAATTTCGATGCGTCAGAAAATATGTATTTAGATGGGTTCGTATACATTAATGGTAGCAAGTTATACCCTGGGGAGTCTTCTTTCATATTTCATTCAAAGAATGTAGCAGTCATTAAAGTGATAACTCAGACTTTCTCATATGCATTTATTATAGAGCTAACAGTATACTGGGAACCATAAGACCATAATTTTGTTGAAACTGCTCCAATTAGCCAATAATTTAATTGCACTCACATACCACAGGGGATCGCCATTAATCACTTGAATACTCCAAGAAGAATTTCTCAGGCAGCACTACAGAAGATGCAGAGGTCAAACAGGTTAATTACAGTCAGTGTATAATGTTCTGTCTGATCTATTTCTAAACTGTTTGGAAAGACTATCAAAGACTGTCACACAGTTTGTATCTAGATCAGGCCTGACAACATGTCAGACTTATCAAATGTTTTGGTAGAGCTTATCAGCAGACGACGAAAACAGGTTTAAAGTTAAATGGTTACTATATGATCATCAAGCACCGCATCTGCGTCTGTTCATTGTTTTCACAGTAACATAATCGATAGCGAAGTACCCAAGCTTCGAGGAATCTGGCTAGAATTGGCAGATGCATGAACAAACAGCCGAGACTCAGATCAGCCTGGATACAGACTCTATATGGTCAGAGTCTTTGCTGTCTGCATGGATCAATGCGAGTCTGTTGGGCTTGCAAGCCATTTTGTTGGTTTGGACCTAATAAACTGGACTTGGCAGCTAAGTTTGGGTTGTTTGTTGATGAGGTCTGCATGGATCAATGCGCAGGTTGATCTAAGTCTGTTAGGCTTGCAGGCCATTTTGTTGGTTTGGACCTAATAAACTGGACTTGGCAGCTAAGTTTGGGGTGTTTGTTGATGAGGACTATTTTATACTGGTTACATAGACTTCATAAACAGCCCTATAAGTCACGTTTTATTACTAATTCTAGTCCTTGTACAACTACTGAGTTGTCTGCTCTGGAGCCTGATACTTATCTGTAGCTGGACCCACCGTGGCTCAACTTGCGGTTTCTTTAGCTCTGACTATCTGTGAGTCATGAGCCCTTTTCTTTGTTTCATCATGGTGTGTTAATTTGATTAGAGTGTTTCTCCATGTTGATACATTGCATTAGTTAGATGGTCTCCATGCGAGCTGAACAATTCTTGTTCTTCAACAACAGCAGAATCTAGGGCGAAGATTTGGTACCAGTAAAATGCATTTAAGCCCCCCACGGTGGCTTAGGCTGCTGTCCGTTCTAAGGCGGTGGTTCTGCTGTTGTTAACTTTTTTAAATTGTTACTCCCATTGTGGGAGTATGTAATTGTTCTATGTTTTGTTGTACGTTACTTTATGTCCATTCTGGTATTGCAATTATGTTGATGGGGAAGAGAGAGCTGGTTGCTTTGCTTAATTTGTCTTCCTGGTGCCTCGTGACGGTTGTATAGAGAGGCTGTACATCAAGGAGCCCCCACCCCCTGTGGCCTAATAGCCTAATAGCAATAAGTTAATTTCACGCAATGAGTATATTGAACGTCGCGAAGCCGTTATACAACAGCATGTATATTACCTTGTTTAAATAAAACATGGATTTTCACCCGGAAGCTTTATATGCAATAAGTGATGTTAGGTATCGTTTTAAAATGGAGTATTGTGGAGTTTCGTTGGAAAACGAACTATTATTATATTAATATATATTATTATATAGTTGTTGTTTTTGTTTGTTTTTTGCTAATGTAGTTTTGTTATGTTTCGTTGGAAAACGAAGATTTGCCAGGTTTCGTTGGAAAATGAAGTACTGTTAGGAATCGTTGATAAAATAGTGGTATCTGCCTTTATAAAACGATGTATTGTTAGGTTTCGTTGAAAAATGAGGTATTGTTAGGTTTCGTTGGAAATTGAAAGTACTGTTAGATTTCATTGGAAAATGAAGTTTTGTTATGTTTTTTTGTTTTTTTTTGTTTTTTTTTGAAAATGAAATTTTGTTAGGTGTACTTTAAAAATAGAGTATTGGTACGTATCGTCGGAAAACAAGTATTGATAGGTATCATTGGAAAATGAAGTAACGCGGCCCTAAAGTCGTCACCTTGACGCATTTAGGCGATTGTCCCGGATAAGAGACACTCACTGACTAAGAATAGACTTTAGCAGATGGTAGTTTAACCATCCAGCTAGTGGATAAACTAAAGAAAATGGCTTGTAACTACCCGAAAATAACGTTAAAAGACCGATTTTGTCAAGAGGGGTCTGCCTGACGACTTTAGGACCACCAAGACCTAAAGTCGCCAGGAACTAGGCCCTAAGGTCGTAAACGATGGGTGGTGTTTTTGTGCCCCTATTAGTGCAGCATAGGGCTGAGTGGTGGCACTTATTTATTTAAATGGGTATGTGTTTGGCCTCAGAGACGTCCTGGCAGTCTGAGCACCCGTGCTGGTGGTCCTATGGGCGTTCTACGCATGAGGGGCAGTGTTGGTAGTCATAGGCGTGTACTATATGTATAAGTGGTAGTGGAGGTCATCTTAGGGACGCACTGGTGGTCTGAGAGTCAGTGTTGATGGTCCCAGGAACATACTGGAGGTCTCGTTGGTGGTGTTGGTGGTCATATGGGCGTACTGAAGGTATGAGTGAACTGGCAATGTTCGCATTCCTAGACGTGTTGTCTAATTTAGTGACAATGTCGGTGATTGAAGGGACGAATTGAATGTCTAAGTACCTTATTGGTGGTCTAAGAAACGTATTGAAGGTACGAATGGCGGTATTGATGGCCTTACATACGTATTAAAGGTCTGAGTGGTGATGCTACTAGTCGTTGGGGTATTTTGTGTCCCTGAGTAGGGAGTTGGTAGTCCTCAGTGTGTATTGAAGCTCCAAATGGCGGTGGTGGTATGGATGTATACTAGGTGGCCATGATCCTATGAGCACACATGAGCGTACATTTATATATAGATCAAAGTGGTGTGGTCGGCGTATGCTTAAACAGAATACCTGAGAGATAGTGTTGGTCGTGTAAATGTCTTTATTCAGGTGTTAATAGTCCTGTATGCGTTCTGAATGTGGTTGGTATACATGAGCCACTTCATGAATAACCATGTCTTTGGGATTTGTAAACTATACTGATTTAAACTGGCATGCTCAGCTACTCAGACTTGAAATTTAGGAATTGGCAATTATGAGCATTTAATATATTATCTAGACAACGAAAACAAGAGCTTACCAGACAGTGTGCAGGCTATTATGGTGGAAAATGAAACCCCAGCATATCTATGGCACTGCCAGCACTTAAGCCCCGCTATGTCTCTCGTATACATGCCCCCCAAGGGGGAGGGATATACGAAAGACTGGTGCATAAAACGAGTTAAAGTCGTTGTTTCAACACAGACGAAGTGAGTTAACAGTGAGAAAAATCACCCATTTTTATGAAGCCCAAAAGTCGGCAGGTCGGTCCTAAAGTCGTCATATCACTTTTCAACCTATTATTTCTGTTAAGGATTGTCTCATCAGTCATAGGGATGTAATTATTGCTAATTCGATATATTCTGTACATGTAAAAAATGCAAGTGTTTATGTGGAACAGATGCACAGTATAGTAATTTCGTTTCACCTTCAGCTCTCGACAGACTCCCAATTTTGCATACAATTGGGTACCCCCATTTCAACGCCTGCCACTCGAATGCCTTTTATACATTGGCTGTACTTTATATATCAATACACAGGGCAGATAATTTCCTTTCAAATGATGCCCCCTCTAAGAAGTTTAGATGATGTGGACGGAAGAGAGCGAAGCCAAAAGAAAACTGACGACCTTAGGGCTATGACGACTTTAGGGCAGCGTACGTTAGTGTTTGGATTTGTCGGAAAATGATGTATTGTTAAAAGTGTCTTTGGAAAATGAGTAGTGTTGTGTTTCGGTGAAAAACGGGACAAAATAATCTCAGGACTGATTAAAAATGAGCCGTGGCGACATGTGATTTCCAACAATGTGGCATTTTGAGAAGTGTAGACTCATGTGAGCCTGTGCAGCCTCCTTTTAAGCTTAGAAACTCCAAATGATGTTCAATCAGTAGTTAACACTCATATAATATTCAAGCGAATAGCAAAGGCTCTGAGCAGACTTTGCGTATGGGCATGCTGATCTGAGGCTTTGCTGGCCGCACATGCCACATTGTTTGAAATCTCATGTCGCGGCTCAAATAAATAATCTTGATATTGGTAAAATAAAATATGCTTACATCTGATACACCACTATAACATATTTACACTCAGAGTGTCCACCCCAGTCTTGGCGAGCTTTTACACATTTAATAATAGGCCCTTCTCAGCCAAGTAAGTTTTGCATATAGTATTACTTGACTTTTCGCTTACTGTAAAGGCGGCGCCTCATAAATGCGTAATTAGGACTGGTCTACCTTAGGCATAGGTAAAAACTGAAAATGAGGCGTGGTTTTATTCAAAAGTAGCAGTATCATCTTGTGTCACAACCTCAGTCATTATTTAGTCCTTAAAACACCAGCAAAATAACTGCATCTGATAATGTCTATTTAACATAAGCAGGGAGGCAAACATTGTGGACCCAGATCAGACTGCTCCTATAGGAGCAGTCTGATCAGGATCCATAATGTTTATCTATGAGGATTCAAATAGTTAAGTGGACGACAAAAACATACGTTTTATGGTTATGCGCTTTAAGGGTTAATAAATGTGAGTTTAGTCAGTATACTGTTGGGATGTTCATGAAATGCACGCACGTTTGCGCGGCTCAAAAAGCTTACTAACTCTTTACCAAATTATAAATAAACTTGATTTCCCTTCCTTAGCAGGTGAAATAGCCGAACCACGCCCAGATATGAATATTAAAGTTGCAGCCTTTACAGTAAGCGAAAAGTCAAGTAATATACAGTAACCTTGACTTACTTCTTAGAGCCCAGTCATTTCTATCAAAGAGTCCATTTCCCATCTTCTTTAAGTCATTGTAGCACTCATGGCTGACTCCTGCCTCCTCCAGAGATTTTCCCACGTACGTATCTGCAGCGATTTCACCAGTTTTTATCATCTGTTGAACTAAAGGTGATCTAATTGCATTTTCTATAGCGATCCTAAATGGCGAACTGCTGTTGAAAGCACTCTCAAACGGATTGCTTAAGAAGTCATCTATCAAATCGCTTATGTTTTGTCCAAATATATTTGGCAAAACCTGCCCGATGTTTGGCTCATTCGAAAGCATAGCTCTTAGAAAATTAAAAAGCTGTGGCATGTCACCATCTTGTGTGTCAGACTTTGGCATCAAAGGTAACGTGTTTTTCATGGATAGAGCATTATGATGCACCAGAAGCACTATCATTCCAAAGAAATAATATCCTAAAGAAACTTTCATTGTGAAAATTTAAATCAGAAACTCTTTGGAGTCTTTTATCCTTCCATTCAATAAAATTATGTTGTCATACATGTAACCAACAATCACTTAACACGTGGGCCTGGTCCATGGTAAATGTGCACTTATCGCAATGACGGGCAGTGCCCTGCAATGAGTTTAAAACAGGTAAGAGTATAACTCAGTCTCGCCAGATATTTCGTTGTTCGCACACGCAGGATAGGGGAATTGATGGAGAAGTTCAGCTAATTATACCACCGCACACCAGGTCTTCACTAGGCCCCCTATCAACCCCACTATATACTGTTCAAATGCCTGTGTAATTTTCTTATATGCTGGCTCAGTTTTATCAGACACAACAATAATAACATAGATAAACGAAGTATATTATATGTTTTTGGATTCTCAGTTAATGGCTAAGCTCATCTGAGGCTTATGGGTTAACTAATAGTATAAGAAATAATATCATAGTCTTCAAATATGGGTCGGAGGTGACATAACATGTTAATCTTGGTTAGAATGCTTTTAAGATAACCCCAACCTTCCAAACAAAAGCAACCTAGGTGGAATCCACTGAAAGTGTTTGACGCAATGGTTAAACCAGGGGGTACATGTACTTAGAGGTACCTGAAAAACGTAATATACAATACATATTTGCATTGTATATAAGCAAAAATAGACAAAAATTTCTTACATATGGCATACCAATGCTATGTGAGCTTCCGTATTGAAAGCATTGCAAGTTACAGGTGCATTTAAGGAAAACAATATGCCTTGTCGACAGTATTTTGAAATTTTGCTATCCTGAAATACCCCATCCATATTATGTCTATGAAAAATGAATTTGTATGATTTAGAATCTATAGTTATAGAATGGTGATACATGTATATATAGAATGACGTCTGTTAAATATTGCAAGACCCCTTTTTGTTTTCAGATTCCATCCTTACCATCAAACGCCTAATACTGATAATAATCATTACGGGCTACATTTTTCTTATTACTTGACTGACTGTTTATACATTTAATTACATGGGAACAAATATATTTTAAACTTAAATACCATAGTGTGATTCTTATCTTTATGTTTTCGTTTCGTTTCGTTTATGGTTAAACGTCCCAGTTAACAGCTACGGTCATGTCTAGACGGTCAGATAACATAACCACTCTTTTTTTCGATATGCACATAATTGCACTTGTAACTGCCCGAGTTATATTTATCCGCTGTAGCAGCATAAGCGTTTCCAGGAAAAAGTGTGGTTATGTTAACTGACCGTCTCGACATTACCATAGCTGTTGACTGAGACGTTGAATTACAAACAAAACAAACAAAACATTCATTAGTCACCATGCTTGACACTTAAATCTTTCAGATTAAGCTGTCCTGATATCGCTGTACTAAATACATTTCATGTGATTATGACTTAGCTATTTTCCCTCTTTATTTATCGATGGTATTAATAGACTTTTCGCTTACTGTAAAGACGGCAACTTTAATATTCATATCTGGGCGTGGTTCGGCTATTTCATCTGCTAAGGAAAGGAAATGAGGTTATATTTATATTTTGGTGAAGAATTAAAATAAGTTGCTGTGCGTGCATTTCATGAAAATCCTAACCGTATACACACTGAACTCATATTTATTAACCCTTAAAGCGCAAAAACACAAAATGTATGTTTTTTGTCGTGAAGCCTCAAAGACAAACAGTGTGGACCCTGATCAGACTGCTCCTAGAATGTTTGCCTCTATGCTTATGTTAAATAGACATTTTCAGATGCAGTTATTTTGCTGGGGTTTGATGGACTAGATATTGTGTTTTGCGTCTATACTGAGGTATACAGTTACTTTCGATTAAAACCACGCCTCCTTTTCAGCTTTTACCTATGTCTAAGGTTGACCAGTCCTAATTACGCATTCATAAGGCGCCATCCATACAGTAAGCGAAAAGTCAAAGAATATAGATATATTTAAAAATAACATGAACATCGCTCGCCTGAGTCCTAGGAGATTAAAATGATGTACATTGTAGCAACATCACTTCAAAATATTATATAGTATAATAGTAGTTGATAATGTAATAGGTTTGAGAATGTGACCAATTATTTGTATAGTCGCCTTCAACATATTTAAAAATGTTCGCGAACTTGGTTTGCCTACATCAGTAAACGGCAGAGAGATTTCGTCATTTCGCTAGGGTTTTATTTCTTTGAATCTGAGTTTACAGTAGTACAGTATAAAAGTATTCTATTTTGTATGTAGTAGGATTCATAATATAACCGTATGCGCGGTCCCAGAGAGGGGCGTCAGGGGCTCCAGACCCCCCCCCCCCCCCCCACCACGCGCGGCAACGTTCTCAGTGAACTTGGTCCAAGGTCAGTCAACGTATTAGCGCTTTGAAGACAAGAAACCAGTAAGCGGGTACTTTGGCAAACAGTACAATAGGGAGCGCAGTGGCTCAGTGGTAGAGTGCTTGACTCGAGACCGAAGGGCCGAGGGTTCGAGCCTCACCGGCGTCACTGCGTTGTTGTCCTTGAGCAAGACACATTTATCCTAGCTTAATACTGGTTCAACCCATATATATGTGTAATTTGATAATTTTCAACAGCAACAATCCCTTGGACCATTCGCCATTAAACTATGCAGAGATCAAAGATCAGACTAAAATCGACACTTATCAAAGCGCACACTGGCCTGACCCTTTTAAGTTATATTTTAAAGTAAGATTTTCGCATGGCTCACACTACTACATTACTAAGAAGGTTTCATTGTTGACTTTAACCCTTAACCCTTTGTGGACTGGAAATCCCATAAACGGGTAAATTAGCAAACAGTGGTGACTCAGATGAAATGACAGGTTTAGTGGTCTGCTGGTTACCTTTAAAAACAGTTTGGACCCATATCCATACCGAATTTATGCCTGTCCTGGTCTGAATTTAAACACGTGTTCAATGAATGTATCAGCAGACGACAGACTGAAAGTATTTTTTACAGCATACAGAGAGTAATTACCTAATACAGTAGCAGTCGACAAACGCCCTGGAAACAAATTATTAACAGGGCCAATCATTTGGATTCGTGCACATATTAATCATATAAGTCTTTTTCTGGGACATTTGCAAACAGTGCAGATCCAGATCAGACACCACAGACATGGAATCTGACCAGGGTCTCCACTGTTTGCTGACCAAATTTTCTATTATATATGGAGCAAAAATGAAAATACAATGTACCAGAAAACATCCCTTTAAACGGAAATGGGCAGGCCAAATTGATAATAGTTGGACATTCCATTCGACTTAAATGGGTTAATGGGAAAAAGTATAATCATTGTTAATTCTTAAAGCGCAAATCATAACAAAATTAGTCTGCTTTTTTGTCCGCTGATAGGTTTAAGAAGTGGTAGACCCAGATTAGGATGTCAATAATGTAAGCAAATACATACATGTATGCATGCAGCGGAAAACTTAAGCAGATACATGTGGTTTGCTCGGCTTTTGTATAGGTCACTGTGAACCTGTGCGATTAATTTCTTTTTCCGCTCAATGGTTCACTTTAAAACCGCTCAAATGTCCACTAGGGGGGTCCGATTTTTCTCCGATTTTTTCCGCTCAAATGTCCTGCGCCCGGTTTGCTGGTTAATATTTTGAGTGAACTGACTGCTGTCTGTAATTTTCATGTCTGGGTGAACAGGTAACCGGGCGAGGTTTAGACTAAGCTGGCTGCAGGCTACTACAGAGGGAAAGGGCTGACCTCTTGGCTCTCTTTTGTGGTGTCTAACTATAAGTTTGTTACTTTCCCATTGGTATCCTGTGTCAGGTGTGATACTTGATTGTATCGATTCCTGATCTTTGCACCCTTACTTACTTTCATAAACAGACCTGTCATAATTGTAATAAACAGCTACTTTAAATTTATTCAAGACCCTTGATTTTATTACAACAAATGCTCTGATGAAATTAGATTAAATGAAAAACCAAAATAGGATTTTTTTTTCTTATTCTCAGACACTAAAAATCTAATCTTATGTTATGAAATAAAACACAGACCCGAAAGTCTCCCTTCTGTTCAATGAGCCGATTATTTGATTGGCGATCAAGTGTGAATCAGTGTCAATTAATTTTGGGCAATAAAAAGTGATACATTTAAAGAGACTAAGTCTGAAACTATGAACATTTTTCGAAAAAATCTATTTTCTTTTTAAATCATTAGTAAAAGTAGAATTAAGTTATGTTTTCACAATAAATCTGTTCACCATAGCTGAAAACTGCACGAAAAAGTGAATTATCTTATAAAAACAGGTGTTTTTCTCTTGTTGGTAATTATTTGCGTCCCTCCAATAATTAAATACAGTTAATATTTAGCATAAATACTGATAATTTGTTGAGATTTACGAAATTGGTCGAGTATTTACCTGAACTTTAGTTTTTTGCTGTATTCTTGAAAAATAGAAACATTATTTCTAAAATTAAAAGATCAAAAGTTACAGACTATGCAGCTTTAAATCCTGTCAATTATGTATGTTTTGTTTCAAGCCCTTTCAGATGAATCACTCACTGTTTTTGATAAATGCGTTTTATAAACACAGAAACTATAAGGCAAGTTTTTCCAGCCTCAAATATGTAAAATTTTACGATGAAATGTTGCGTTTTTCAAAGTTAGATGGATCCTAAAAATTCCAAGATGTGCCGAATTTCTAAAAATGGAATCTTCCTATGGATGATCTAGACTATTGTAGCCTAGTGACAAACAATCAATTTGTGGAAGACAGCAAACAAACAGTCCCTGGTCTGATTGCTCTTTCATAAGCAGGCTGATCCTAGACTATTGTACTCGAACTAGGTCATTTGGCGATGACCCTACGAGTTTATGGTCTAATTTTCGGTCAGCTTTCATCTACATCCCTACTTTATGAATACAAGCTTCGTCTGAACATAAGCTCAGACTCAGACAAAAAAGTGCTGAATTTCTAATTTGGAATTTTTGCACCAATTGGGCCTCGTCGCGAGAATATCTGTCTTCGGGATTTCTGAAAACGTGATTCAAACCAGCCTGCTCAGCTACAGAGACTAGCTAGAAATATCAAATCTCACTCGTAGCAAGTCTAGATATGATACTTTTTAATAAGCGAATAACAAAGGTGCTGATCTGACTGCGCGGATGCGCATGCTGGTCTGCGTCTTTGTTGTTCGCAAACCCCCGAATACAGGTTTTCTGGTAACGAGGCCCAATTGAAGTCAGTAAATGTGGCATAACTTTTAAAAAACGATGTATTTAAGCACCCAAACAAAATTAATGTTAAAACCGAAGGATAAGAAAATATTCGAATATTTTGCTTATATATCCAGACCTATTTTTAGCTCACCTGAGCCGAAGGCTCCGAGGTGAGCTATTAGTATACCAGTGACTCTGGCGTCCGTCCGTCGTCCGTCCGTCCGTCCGTCCGTCAACATTTTCAAACCTCTTCTCCTCTGAAACCACTGGGCCAATTGAACTCAAATTTCATATGGAGACTCCTTAGGATGGGGGAACGAAAGTTTGTTCAAATGTTCCTGGTCACGTGACCAAGATGGCCGCCATGCCCATATATGGTAAAAACCCTTTAAAAATCTTCTCCTCCAGAACCAGAAGGCTGATGACCTTGGGACTTGGTATGTAGCATCGGGGATGTGAGGCCTACCAAGTTTGTTCAAATAATGATTCTAGGTTGACCTTGACCTACTTAACGTCAAGGTCAAATTTGCTTCCTAATACATTTAAATGGGAATTTTTTTGAAAAGTTGTTTTTTTGAATACTGTTAAAGCCAAAGTGATTATTCTTACTTGATATGTTGAAACTAATGAGACAATGGCTATAAATAAGTTTCAAAGGTCAAGGTTGACCTTTGCCCTTTCAGCCAAGGTCGCTCATATTGTGGTCCTATCAATATATTAAAACATAGTTTACTCACAAATCATTGGTCCAATTGAGCTCAAATTTCATGTGAAGACTCCTTATGATAAGTCAGCCAAAATTTATACAAAATATTTTGGTCACATGACAAAGATGGCCGCCACGCCCATATATAGTAAAAACCTTTTAAAAATCTTCTCCTCCAGAACCAGAAGGCCAGTGACCTTGAGACTTGATATGTAGTATTGGGGATGTGGGGCCTACCAAGTGTGTTTAAATGATGATCCTAGGGTGACCTTGACCTACTTAACGTCAAGGTCAAGTTTGCTTCCTAATGCATTTGAATGGGAATTTTTTTGAAAAGTGGATTTTTTGAATACTGTGGAAGCCAAAGTCATTATTCTCACTTGATATGTTCAATCTAGTGTCTATAAATAAGTTTCAAAGGTCCAGGTTGATCTTTGACCTTTCAGCCAATGTCGCTTATATTGGAGTCCCATCAACATATTAAAACATACTTTTCTCAGACAATTCTCGGCCAATTGAAACCAAATTTCATATGAAAACTCCTTATTACTGGTTAGCCAAAACTTAAACAAATTGTTATGGTCACATGACTAACATGGCCACCATGCCCATATATGGTAAAAACGTTTTAAATCTCTTCTTCTCTGGAACCAAAAGGCAATCAGCTTTAGGACTTGGTATGTAGGATTGGGGATGTGGGCCCTACCAGGTTAGCACAAATGATGAATCTAGGTTGACCTTGACCTACTTTATGGCAGGGTCAAATTTGAATCCTAATGCATATATATGGAGAAAATCTTAAAATGTTCATTTTCTTTAACTGAGCCGAATTCATAATAGTTAAACCTATTGAAACAATGGTTTATTAAGTACCAAATGTCCAGCTGACCAGTGACTTTTTATCCAAGGCCACTCATTTGGACTGCCACATACGCCTATCTAAACATCTTTTTATCAGAAATCACTGGGCTGTTTGATGGATTATTCATTAGATTGTTTAGGTCACTTGACCAAAATGTATATGGTAAAAAACAAAATTTGTTCCATTATAAGCTGTAGTTGACCTTGACCTATTTTAACATTATTAAGGAGATCAGGTGAGCGCCTCAGGACCACCAGGTCCTCTAGTTTTTTTTATGTTATACCATTTATGAATTAGTCAGTGTCGAATGAAATATTAGCAGAAAACTATTTTAACATTATAGTCTGGTGTATGGACTCGATTTTTAAGTCAAAAATACACCCATCGTTAGAAAGGATGAAAGTAGTCTCAAAATTTAGCTAATCATGTCTGCTTTTAATATCCGACTGTTGACACTTCGAAAAAGTGTAGCGTCAAAGTGTAAAATGGGCAGATACCATGCATATCTGAAAAATGCCAGATAGTCATTTAAAAGATAAAATCGACATGTTTTCATTCTTATAGTACTCCAAATGTTTATATTTTTCAAAAGTAAATTTAATTTTAAGGAGATTCAGACTTTTAAAAATATAATTTAAGCTGTTTGCCGTTAATGACGTCACGTTACGTAACTTAGCCCTAAAATTCGTTAAAATAAACTTTTTCACATTGTGCCCTGAGCTGGATATTCAATATTCTATCAAATATTTTTCATTATCAAATCCCGAAATGTCTTAACTTTGCAAATATGTAAACAGTTGTTTCCTATTATTTATACGCAGAAAGTTATACCACTTTAAAGATACCAACCCGTTTGCGAGCAATTCGCCATATTTGGCATGATTTCATAAGTATTTGGAATTCAAATAGGCCCTAAATCATGAGAAAAATACACCACTCATTCGAAAAGATGATAATGGTATCAGTTTAAAGCTTATCATCTCTACTTTCAATATCCATGTATTATCACTTCGAAAAGGTGTAGTGTCATAGTGTAAAATGGGGAGATAACTCGATGCTATATCACGAGTGGTAATGTCGTAAGGGGCAATCGAACAGTTATGCAAATGAAATCTTTACGAGATTATCCGGACATGAGCTACGGGAGCAATAAACAATGGAATCAGCTATGTGAGTAGTCCTGTTTTAACTGTTTTGTACCGTTTTGGAGCCTAATATAAGGAGACGAAAAATGCTATTCCCAATAATGACAATTTCTGTACAAGAGGCAAAAGAAGCTGACGTAAGAAAGTTTACATCTAACGAATGATATACTTTCTCCTGAGTAAGGTGTACGCATTATATCATTTAAGTGGTTGCTATTTATGAAGATGTTCTGTTTAATAAATGTTCTTAAATGCTTTATTTTTGTAAAAAAATCATATCCTTTCCAACTTATTTTTCAAGCATAAGCCGTATACACCATCTTCTTGACGTCACTATGTGTCTGCGGCGAGTTTTTGGTGCCAATTACCCCTTACGACATTGGTTGCCCCTAACTATACGATTGCCCCTTACAAGACAAATAAACTTGGATAGTTCAAAGATAGGTTTAAGATAAAAAATATTCTCGTTGTGATGCATGACGTGTCACTGATATAAATTCAATTTATCCTCGTCATGTGAAAACCTGCTTAATGCCAATAATTATTGCGTCCAACAAAGGCGCAGATCAGCCTGCCTGTGCAGTCTGAACAACGTCCATTATTTCGCTTCTTTGATAGCAGGATATCTACTAATGTTAAAGCCAGTCTTATCATGCTAAAACTAGAATGTCAATGATGCAGCTTGTTTCTGTGGCTGAGGAGGCTGGTTTGAAATTTACGTGGTCGGCCTAGAAACCCCTAAGACGCATTTTCGCATAGTATGGCTCAATTCGAAGGTGATTATATTGAGGAGCGCAGTGATTAATTGGCGAGCTCGAGAGGTTGCGTGTTCTAGCCTCAGCAAAGGCGCTGCGTTGTGGCTTCAAACAAATACTTGATAAATTGTTTGGTACTGGTTCAACCCGATTTTGAGATCAACGAAGTTTTGAATAGTATTATAATTGTGCGTGTGAGGTGTGAGGGGTGGGGGGGAGGGGTTTGCCATTGAATGGGGATGTTTGGTCATTTTAGGCTCTCATTCATTAAGGTAAGATAGGAACACTTTGGGTAAAGGAGTAAGCTATATTTCGTGTGTGTATGTGTGCTGTGGGGTGCGTGCTAGAAATGTATTGTTGAGGGGAACTAATACTGTAGACGGAAACTTTTTGAATATGCCCCCCCCCCACCAACGTGCATGTTTTCACTTGGTGATTTTCTCTATTTATTCTTTTTTTTGCTGGGGCGGGAGGTATGTGTTGGTTGCTACGAAATGGGATTTTTTTGGGGGGGTTGGGAGGTCATGTTTGGTCCACTCTTAGGCTAAGGCTAAGACTGGGAATTGTTTCGGGGGTAGGGTATACTCAAATTTAAATGTTTTTTGGGCATGTTTGATACATTTATCTTGAGGAAGGGGTGTGGAGCTAAGTAGTCAGTGGATTGTAAGCAGACCTGATAATTTAGCCAGAATACAATGAATATAGACGCCCCCCCCCCCCCCCTCACACACCTTCCACTGGACGTGTGGGTCATTACCGGGGGAAGGTGTATCCCAAGCGATTTCGCAACGTAACCTGGTATTTTAACATGCAAGGATTTGAACAGAGCTAAAAAATGCAATTGCAGCGAATCTAAGTGAACCACCATTATCAAACTCATTCCTATACTCAAACTCCTCCGCTAGCACTTGCCTAGGGCTACAATTTCGTTTATATTTTTCCCTGGGTCTGCTTAAACATCACCGCATACATATTGGAGCTGCTGTGGTGTAGCGGATGAATCAGGGGGGGGGGGGGGGTTGCAGGTTAGATCCCCGGCTTCACCAGTCTATCATATTAGAATTTATGCCTGGGTCCAGTCTCCATATGACTGCAGTTGTTGGTGGGACGTTTTAAACACTGTGCATACATCTATCAAAGGGACGTGTGTTGTTGTTTTGTTATAAGAAGGACATCATGCTTTCCATTTCTGACAAGATCAGGCAAATGTTGCTGAAATGTTCAATTCTACTTCAATCTTGAGTGGGGAGAGAAGTGGTTCAGTGGTAGAGTGCTTGACTCGAGACCGAGGGGCAGCGGGTTTGAGCCTCACGGGAATGACTGTGTTGTGGTCTTTGAGCAAGACACATTTATCCTAGCTTAGTATTGGTTCAACTTAGGAAGACACGTCCCTGTTTAACAGAAAGATTGTTAATGGGACGTAAAGAAACAAATCAAACAAAAAATCAATCTTAATTCCTATATTGATAATCCTTATTTCGAACAAATTGCCCTATTGGTATGCGTGAGGTATTTGTCCCTGCTGAGTCAACCATCAAAATATGTTTCAAAGCAACTCACCATTTACAAAATTGTGAAAACTTGCATTTTCTACCCCCGCACCTAATGTGTCATACTTAAGCCTGGTGCCGTTTCGACCATAAATGCAGTACTATTTTTCAAAGTCTAAACGTGCTGAATTATTAAGGAATGGCTAGAAGTGCTATTTGAATCAAAAAGTGTAATATCTTCTTTCTGCGCATGTGTACGAAAAATGCTAAGATACGTAACGTTTGTCATTGGAAAGTTGAAACATGTCGTATAGTTCAGTTGTAGATGCGTTTAACATTTGGATTTAACGGGCCCACCTATCTTTAAAATTTTAGTGCATCTTACTCTTCGAAAAAAGTCAATGCATTCACTCAGTTTGGTCGAAAATTGGTACCCAGTTTGAAGATGGAAACTGAGAAATAAAGGGGAGTGGGTTATAAATTCCAAGTTTTCATGACTTTTGTAAATGTGAGTTGCTTTAAGGGAAGATATTTTAATTTTTCCTTTTTTCAATAAGTCACGCCTCCTGGTGGCCATGTTTTTGACAGGTCATATTCGTATATAGCGTTTTCGCTATTTTGTAGAGGGTGAATTAGTGTTATTTTTCAAATTCTGATTGTTATTTCAAAGAAGATGTTTTAAGATTCTTATATAGGTAAAGAAGCACCCTGGTTGCCATGCCTTTGGTGTGTAATGTTTTCGCTAGTTTGGAAACAGATCATTCTGTAATCAATTCTTCTAAATTATTTTGAATTCTGATCACATGGTTGCTCTTGTAATGGTTTCAAACCAAGCGATACTACTGTCCTAATTTACTCTTCTTTAAACAAAGAACAACAGAAAACAGTCTCAAAAACATTTTATTCTTTGCTGAAGGCTTTAAAGATGAGATGATTTATTTCAAATGCATATCATGAGGGTATCAATGGGGTTTACATATATAACGAAGTATGGCATAAAATTCAACGTTTAGCGAATTTTCAAGGTAAATTTAACCAATAGCGGAATGAGAGCTTCTAGTGGTTAGCGAATTAAGGCATAAAATATAATGATAAGCGATTTGGGGGCAAAGAAATACCGAATAGAACAGTGGCGCGTTTAATCAGTTAACGAACTTGATGGAAAAACGCTATTCTGCTATTCCATCTCGTAAATGCCTCCAGACAGGCTACTGATTTTTGGGCCTAAAATTTACTGATTTCTGGGGCCAAAATTTAACTGATTAGCGATCCGGGGGCCTCAATTTTACTAGTTGGCGATTTGTGGGCATAACTTTACAAATTAGCGATCTATGGGGCCCAAATACTGATTAGCGATTTCAAAGGTACCCCATTGAGACCCTCTATCATGTATGGATAATGTGCAAGCGCTAGGCCAAGAATTTGCCAGCAGACACTTAAGAGTAATCCGTTGTCTATCAGATAAAGGGCGTTTACCATACTGGCTCGTAAGGGTTAACTGACTCTGTAAGAGGGAGTCAATGTCGTAAGTGTTGATTTTTTTTCTATTTAGTCGATGTCAACATTTTAAACCCGATTTTGACTGAACACTATTAAGGCATAAAAGAAAACTCATGTAAAGTATATTTGTGTCACTAAACCTGCCAGTAAACATGTTACATAGCCCCTAAACCGTGTTTATTTAAGATCAAAACCAAAAAATCAAGACACCCTCGTCCAGGAGAAATTGATTTTTAGACTAACTACTCGGTTTTCCACTTCCGCTATTGCTTCCCATTACACAAAAATGATAACTATTTGAAACAGCATTGCCTGATTTCTGAATATTAATCTGCAAACATTAAAATAAATGTAGAACACGCTAACTTACATGTTTTGCTCGTTTTATTTTCATCCCGTCACTCATATCTGGATGCTCTCGTAAGGTGACCGTTTGCATAACTTTTGTTCGCCCCTTACGACATTACCACCCGTGTATATAATATACGAAATCTATGAGGGAAAATAATGCAATCTTGCATACCCATTGAAGAACCTATGTTGTGTTGTGTTTTTTTCCATAATAAGAATAACAACAATACTTTTTTTATATCTTGTCATAACCCATAAAATGGGTCAAGGTCAAACATATGTAATTTTATTGCTATGAGAAAATGTATGGTTTCCATGGCAACCCATAACAGATTCAAGAATGGGGGGGTGTCTACAAAATTACTCATATCTCAGCTGTTATTTATCATAGACTGCTTACCTTTCTTACCACATTAAAGCTTAGACATAGACCTTTAATTTATTTGTCGCATATGCATATTATCTAATTTGCATATTCATAAATATTTATGAAAACATTAAAAAATGATTCATTAATGGGATGTACCTACAAAATCAATGATATTGCAGCTGTTACGTATCATAGACTACTAATTTTGGTACCAAATAAAAGCTTAGACACAAGCCTTTTATTTCATGGTCAGACATACAAATTATCTTATTTGCATAGTTTGCGTATTCATAAATCATAGGTTTAGATAAACAAAATTTTTGAGCATAAAATTGTATATAATTTCTAACCTATCAGTTGAAACATATGTTTTGAGTGCTCAAAAGCCCCGACAGCACGAAAATTATGGCTCTACCGCCTCTCCCCAATCTACATGCAACTTACGAAAAAAAAAGCAATATCAAACGTTTAGACCCAGGGCTTATAACTCCTTTATTTCTCTGTACATTTTTATGAAATGAAGCTAGCTGCAGTTTTAATATACGGTAAAGTCAGGTAACTTCGGACATCAGGTAAATTCGGATATACATTTGCAAACCGTGGAAATCAAGATCAGACGGTTCCTTATGAGCCGTCTCATCAGGATTTTCACTGTTTGCTTGGTTAATTGATTTTGATTCCAATAACTAAAATATAAAAGGAAAAATTTCGCTGTCCGTATTTAGCCGACTGTCCGAATTTGTACGACTTTACCCTATAAATTATGTCTTTTAATGCTCATTTAATATTTGGTAGGCATTTTTCCTTAAAACAAAATATAGAAGCTTGTCAAAATAAGACTTGAACAAATAGTGCACGCCCATTTTAGCCATGACATGAAATTTCCAACAATGTGGTATGTGCGACCAGCAAAGGCTCAGACAAGTCTGCGCATACACGCAGTCTGATCAGAGCCTTTTCTAGTCGCTTGATATTCTATGAGCGTTAAGCCACTGACCGAACAGCGTTCTGAAGGGAGGCTGCAAAGGTTTATCTGAGTCTACACTTATCAAAATACCAAATTGTTTGAAATCACATGTCACGTTGCCTTTCTTCTTTAAGGGGATATATCTTTCAAAAGCTCGTACTTGCATAAAAAATTTCCTGTATAAACAAGAATTGCTTTTTTGTAAAGGATACGAGATACTTTTGGCCACATTGTTGTATGAACAACTTATACATCTCACATAGATCACTTTACGCCCCAACATACAGCTTTTGAGCTATCCGCAGCATGCTTATCAGACCTTTTAGAGTTACTTCATGGTTTGATACGTTAACAATGCTGTGACTCGCTGGATGAACTTTACATGGACATGACCTACAATTATTCGACTACAATGTTTAGAAGTATTTTCGCCTAAAATGTACAAATTTCTGGCAGAAAAATATAAATTTTCAATTTTTGCTTATGAATTTTTCAATGTCAAATTGAAAAATTGTAAATAATGACAGAAATACATAGTATTTGGGTCAAAATACTTCTAAACATTGTAGTTGAATAGTTGTAGGTCATGTTCATGCAAATTATTTTCTCTAAAGTTCATCCAGCGTGTCAAAGTATTGTTAACGGTATCAAACCAGGAAGTAACTCTAAAAATGCTGATAAGCATGCTGCCGATTGCTCAAAAGTTGTACGTTGGGGCGTAAAGTGGTCTATGTGAGATGTATAAGTTGTTCATACAACAATGTGGCCTATTTATGAAAACATTAAAAAAAATGATTCATTAATGGGATGTACCTACAAAATCAATGATATTGCAGCTGTTACGTATCAAAGACTTCTAAATTTGGTACCAAATAAAAGCTTAGACACAAGCCTTTTATTTCATGGTCAGACATACAAATTAACTTATTTGCATAATTTGCGTATTAATAAATAACAGGTTTAGATAAACAAAATTTTTGAGCATAAAATTGTATATAATTTCTAACCTATCAGTTGAAACATATGTTTTGAGTGCTCAAAAGAACCGTCTCATTGAAACGGTTCTTTTGAGTACCCAAAACATATATTTTTGTTGAGAAAAAAGAAAATTACTTTTTGTACGCACTTTTAACTAAAGGCCTGATGAATATTTGGCCATCATCTTTATCTACTCTGCGAGAAGCGGGCTGAACAGCGAGGGCGCCTGCGAGACTGCGAGAATGCGCTGGCATGTACGCACTCTTAACTAAAGGCCTGATGAATATTAGAAAAAACGTTGAAAATATAAGGAAGCATCATTAAAACATAAACAGGTTGATTTCACCCCCACTGTATCATTGTTGCATGTTATTTTGTCATCAGTGAAACAATTTGGCAAGTCCATTCATTCAGTGGTCCTATTTGAATATTGTCTTATTTGCAGATTCATGAATATATATGAAATTTAAAAAAGAGGGGAAATCATATAAAATATATAAGCCCTGGGTGAGGCTGTTGGTAATTAGACCTAACTTGCACCCTTAGGCCATTTTGTCATGCATTTTAAATGAGAAAAAAGGTTGTTTAAAAAATAAACCCTCTTAGGACTTTGTGAAAATGCATAGTTTCCATTGCAATGCATAATGTGATTCTCGAGATACTCATATCTCAGTAGTATCTCATCCTTGAATAGTATACATGGTACCAAATTAAAGCATAAACTTCATTCACTCATTGGTTAATTACGTTAGTGTTCTAATTGTATGTTCATAACCATAAATGAAAACAATAGAAATGAGAGAAAAAATGCAAAAAATCTATGGGGGTGTACCTACAAAATTACCTATATCTCAGCTTCTTATTTTCCTTTACAACTTAACTTGGTACAAAATTAGTGCTACAAAGTGGCACCTTTTGTTAATGGTCCTATGTTCAAGTTATCTTGTTTCCATATTCATGAATATTAATGAAGACATTAGAAATAGGAGGGGAAAACCTAGAAAAATGAAAGGGAGATGCTAACAAAATTAGCTATATCTCATCTGCTAGGTGTTCTATACTGCCAATTTAGTACCAGATTAATGTTAAGACGTAACAAAATCTATTTAATTCAATTTTAGTAGTGTTAGATTATTAGCAATTGAGATCTTAGTGATATTGTTATTACGCTCCCATTAATTTGACTTCGAATATTTTCCTTTTTCTTACGTTTTCATGAACATACATGAATATCTAAAGCAGATAATTAGCACATCAAATAACAGAGAACATTACATTGACTTTGATTAGATACAAAGTTTTAAAGTTCATGATATATAGCTATTTAATATGAGCAGTTTTGTAGTTACACTCTCATTAATGTTTTCCATGATTCTCGCTCATTTCTAATGTTTTCATTCATATTCATGAATATTATAATAGATAATTTGCATATCTTATCAACAGATAAAATGTTTGTATCTTAGCATCTGTTTGGTTCCAAGTTTGGTTATCTAAGGCAATTACCAACTGAAATATAAGAAATTTTCTAGGTACACCCCTACTTTTTTCTCCTATTTTTCTCTAATTTCTCATGTTTTCATTAATATTCATGGACATTAGAATTATATAATTTGCATATTAGTCTTTTGGGTAAATGGAATATGTCTTAGCATATATATGGCTCCAAGTTTAGTACTCTATGGCAATTAGCAGCTGAGATAATAGAAATTTTGTAGGTGCCTCCCTTCATTGTTATGTAAGTTTTGCTTTCATTTCTAATGGTTTCATTAACATGCATGCCTTTCTTGAATTAGATAATTTGCTGACCAAATAAATTTTTAGATTAATTACCAAATAACAGAATAAAACAAAATTGTCTAGGCTTTAATTAGGTAACAAGTTTGGAAATTTGTAATTAATGGCAAGTGAGATAGGAGTAGTTTTGTAGATACATCCCCATTTATTTGTTTCAATAATTTTCTTTCATTTCTAATGTTTTCGTTAGTATTTATGAATATCATAATTAGCTAATTTGCATATTTTATCATTAGGTAAAGTGGTTGTACCTAAGCATATATTTGGTACCAAGTTTGGTACTCTAGGGCAATGGGCAACTGAAAGAGAAGACATTTTGTAGGCACCCCCCCCCCCTTAACTGTCCTCCAATTTTCTTTAATTTCTCATATTTTCATAAATTTTATTGAACATAAGAATTAGATCATTGGCATATCAAACCAGTGGATAAAAGCGTTATAACTTAGCATTAATTTGGTGCCAGACTTAGTACTCTAGATCAATTAGCAAATAAGATATATGAGTAATTTTGTAGATACACCCCCTTATTGTTCTGCAATTTTTCTCATTTCAATTTTTTAAAATTAAAATTCATGAATATTCAAATTATGTGATTTGCATATTCAGACCATTTTGGTAAGATCTCATTGACTTTGCATTGATTTAGTACCTAGTTTTGTAGACTGTGATTGTTAGATATGTAGGTAATTTTGTAGGTACTAACTTTAATTTTTCTACAAGTTTTCTCGCATTACTAATGTTTTCATTTAATTCATTTATATGCCATTAAAATACTTTGCAAATCTGCCTTCATGTAAAAGTACTACGACATAGCATTAATATGACACCAAGGTTTGTATCATAGAATGAGTTGCTGGTGAGCTATGAGTATTTTTGTAGGTATACCCAATTCTTTAGAATTACCTTATTGATACCATGGAATCCATGTGTTTCAACATAACGAGTTTCTTTTTGCTGGTCCAATTGAACAATTCGACACCCATAAGAAATTGTCCTAGGTGTGCAAGGTAGGTCTAACTATCCCCCCTACATCCGTTGCAAAAGGACTTGTCAATTGTATCATCTATTGTGTAACTATATGCATCGCCCAATGCTTTTAAATATTTTTTCCACAATTGTTTTAACGTTTTCATTAATATTCATGAATATACACATTAAACATAAAAAGATCACTTGCATATCTGATCAAATGCGATGAAATGCCTATACATAAGCTTTACTTTGGTTTCAATTTTAGTAGTCTAGGATAAGTAAGTATTGAGATATGAATGAGTTTATAGGTACAGTCCCGGGATTTGACATGAAAACTATGCATTTTCACATAACCCAAACAGGTTTATTTTTATGACAATTTGGCACCCATGAAAAATTGTCCTGAGATGCAAGGTAGGTCAAATAAGCTCCCAGACTAATTCTGTTTCTGTGGAAATATGATATGAAAAGGCCTGTATAACAGGAATCGCTGTTTTTGGTAGACATTCTTCCTGATGATATAAGTACACCGCATACGGAGACATGCCAAGTTATGCGTATGCACGGACGCATGCGTATGCGTATTTACCGACAGACATATATGCGGACAGAGCATTATACAAATAGTATAAAATGAAACAAAAGGAATATCCCCTTCATATTTTAAGTAAATAGATAACAGCAAATTTAAACGATGCTTAACTTTGTAAATCCACAGGCTACTAGATGCGTTACGTCATATCATACGTAGATATTCGGTCAGAATCAGTAAGATCTGTATGTGCGGTTCGCTCTATGGCAAAGTTGTATTTCAACGAGAATTCACCTCTCATATGCTGTATATTTCAATCACATTCTGCACTAAGCAAATACAGAAAAGCTGCTATGAAATTTCGTTTTAAGGTTTTCATTTTTTTTTATTTAACCAGCGTTACGTTATGTTACTAAAGCCCCGTTCTCACTGTCCCGGTTGGCAACCGTGGCGGCACCGTGGAAAACCTTGGAGATCCAGGATGAACCGTGTTGAACCGGCTCATGTCCCCGGTTGTTTTAATATAGCAAGAAGTGAGCAAAGCCCACATACCCCCGGCGGTAGCCATCAGAGGTTGTAACACTTTCAGAGAAAAGACAAAATTGTCAAAGATTTCATAATCCTAAATCAAGTAGTTTTCGAGAAAACTTCGATGAAAAATGTCCATATGTGTCATATAAAAATGACAGAAGGAAAAATTGAAAATTTGAAAAAAGAAGGCAAAATGAGGATTAGCACCTTCATTTTCATTTACACAATACACTTTGCCTACCTGAAAGTGTACACAAAATTTCATAATCCTAAAGCAAGTAGTTGCTGAGAAAACTCTGACCAAAACATCCATATGTGTTATATAGGAGTGACAGAAGGAAAATTGAAAAAGAAGGCAAAATGAGCTTTAGCATCGTTATTTTCATTTACACAATACACTTAGCCTACCTGAAGGTGTACGCTAAATTTGAAAACACTGGCTCCAATAGGAGCCGAGAGATCTGCGACAGAAAAAATGTCTATATGTATTATATAAGAGTGAAAGACGGAAAAAATGAAAAAGAAGGCAAAATGAGGATTAGCATCTTAATTTTCCCCTTACACAGTACAATTTGCCTTCCTGAAGGTGTACACAAAATATGAAAACACTGGCTCCAATAGGAGCTGAGAAATCTGTGACAGAAATTTCCATTGGAGAGAAAGAAAAATGAACAAATGAAGGGACTGATAATCAATATGTGGCTGTTCTTTTGTTACACAATACAATTCATCACTATCAAGCGTTGTACCAAATTTCAGAATCCTAACTCAAATGGTTGTTGAGAAATCCTTGACAGAAAAATGTCCATATGTATTATATAAGAGAGAAAGAAGGAAAAAATGAAAATTTGAAAAAAGAAGGCAAAATGAGGATTAGCATCTTAATTTCCATTTACACTGTACAGTTTGCCATCCTGAAGATGTACACAAAATTTGAAAACACTGGCTCCAATAGGAGCTGAGAAATCTGTGACAGAAATTTCCATTGGAAAGAAAGAAAAATGAACAAATAAAGGGACTGATAAGCAATATGTGGCTGTTCTTTTGTTACACAATACAATTTATTACTATCAAGCTTTGTACCAAATTTCAGAATCCTAACCCAAGTAGTTGCTGAGAAATCTTTTACGGAAAAAAAAGTTTACAGACAAACAGACAAACAAGCATAATTACAGAAAAGGCAAAAACTATATACCCCCTATATACTTCGTACCGGGGGTATAAAAATGTTTAAAACAACCGGGACTCACCGGGAGTAACCGGGAAGGCTGTCAAATACCGTGGTAAACCGGGACAACGCCGGGAGCAACCGTGTCTCCACCGGGACGGCGTCGGGGCGATACCGGTGCATTCCGGAAACATCCGTGTCTCCACCGTGATAAACCGTGCGCGACGAAGACCCTCGGTATGCCTGATTTTTCAACAATGTGGTCTGCCAACAGCAATACCTCTGATCAGCAGAGCCTTTGCTAGTTGCTTGATTATTATTTGACTGTTAAGCTACTGACCGAGCAACCTTTAGAATTTCTTAGCTTAAATGGGGACTGCACAGGCTTGTCTGAGTCTACACTTATCAAAATACCACACTGTTGGAAATTACATGCCGCGGCTCATAGTGTTTATATATTTTACTAAAAAAGCAAGACAATCTTGGCCAAGAATTACAATGCACCATTAAAGTTAAGGAAGACTTAAGTAAAGTATTGAATTTTCAGGATGCGAAAAACAACGTTTTCAAACTGATTAAAATCAAAATAGTTTCTTTTTTTCTATAGATCACAATGATATATTTGACCACAAGAAATGCATCGGTCCTGGCAATTTATTAAGCATTTAATGTAACATGTTGAAATATCAATACTTAAATTAAGTCTTCCTTAACTTTAAGGAGGCATTATAGTTCTGGGGCCAGATCAACAACATTGAACTCGTCGTAAGAAAACAAGCCCGAGTTTATAAAACTTTTTTCATACTCAGCTCAGCTGAGCACGAAATTTATCCTGCTCGTAAATGTTAAAATGCCAAATTGTTGGCATTTCAACATTTATTAGCATGATAAATACAACACCTGAGAGACTTAAAGCAAGAAACTTCTTTATTTGCCGATATTTTAGTTTTTATGAGCAGTTGAAATTTCATGTTCAGTTGAGTTGAGCATTAAAAAAGTTTTATAACCTCGGGGCCAGGTTTGCTTCTGCTTTTACGACAATATCCATGCAAATGAGCTGCGAGGTTACTAGGCATTTGTTTTCGCTACATAGATCATGATTCCTCTGGTAACTTAATCTGAACTGTCAAGTCTCCATCTACCGTATGTGGCTGTGCAGTCCAATTTGTGTGTGTTCGATTTTTTTTTTCTTTGAAGGCATAACTGGTATGCGATAGAGACAGAAGAAAACTTATGTTACTCCACGTTTTTATCCTTGTTTTATAGTGTAGAGAAACACCGGGACGCAACTGTGGCGCCGCCGGCATGTAACCGTGGCGCAACCGGCAGTGACCGGGACATCACCGTAAACAACCTAGGTAACACCGGGGTATACCGGCATGAACCGTGGCTCCACCGTGCTGCACCGTAAGTGCTCCGTGGTGAACCAGGAATCAACCGGCGTCTTGCTTTCTCGAGGACCGGGGCTATACCGGTAAGGTGAGAACGCAATTTATTTTTTATGAAATGTGTCCCGGTACATCACGGTATACCGGCTGTCATGCACCGGGATGTACCGTGGCTACACCGGCACAGTGAGAACTAGGCTTAATAAAATGCAAAATAAAAATGAAAAGTCACTCCTGCTACCCCTAAAATGAAAGTGGATTCATCCAAATGATAAGGATGGGAAAGTTCATTCGTCACAAGTTGGATAAATTGTCAGCAGTATAAATGTGCTCATTTACAAAGCTTATGAATAAATGCACTTATATTTACTGAAGAGTCAAGCATAAATGATATTTCCGACAATGTGGTATTTGCCATTAGCAAAGCCTCAGATCAGCCTGCGCCTAGGCGCAGACTGATCAGAGCCTTTGTTAGCCGCTTGATTATTCTATGATTGTTAAGCTACTGACCGAAAAACTTTAAAGCTTAATTGGGGACTGCTCAGGCTTGTCTGAGTCTACACTTCTCAAAATATCACACTGTTGGAAATCACATGCGCCGCTCAAAGTGTTTATATATTTTTGCGAAAAAGCAAGACAATCTGGGCATAGAATTACAATGTATCCTTAAAGTTAAGGAGTACTTAAGTTAAGTATTGAATTTTCAGGTTTCCAAACTGATTAAAACCAAAATAGTTTCATTTTTTCTGTAGATCACCATGATATCTTTGACCAGGAGTACTGCATCGGTCTTGGTAATTTTTTTAGCATTTAATGTAATGTTGAGGTATCAATATTTAAATTAAGACTTCCTTAACTTTAAGGAGGCATTGCAATTCTGAGCCCAGATCAACAACATTTAAACCTAGTCGTAAGAAAACAGTTCTGCTTCTGCTTATTTGTCATGTAAATGAGCTGCGAGGTTACTAGGCATTTGCTTTCGCTACACAGATCATGATTCCTCTAGTAACTAGTATATGGCTGTGCAGTCCAATTTCTGTCATAACTGTTATGCGTTAGAGACAGAAGAAAACTGATGTTACTCCACGTTTTTATCCTGGTTTTATAGTGTAGAGTAGCACCGGGACGCAACCGTGGCCCTACCGGCATGTAACCGTGGCGCAACCGGCAGTTACCGGGAAGGCTGTCAACCTGGATAGCACCGGGGTATACCGGCACGAACCGTGGCTCCACCGTGCTGCACCGTAAGTGCTCCGTGGTGAACCGGGGATCAACCGGCGTCTTGCTTTCTCGAGAACCGGGGCTATACCGGGGTAACGTCGGCAAGGTGAGAACGCAATTTATTTTTTATGAAATGTGTCGCGGTGCATCACGGTATACCGGCTTTCCTGCATCGGGATGAACCGTGGCTACATCGGCACAGTGAGAATGGGGCTTTAAGTTACGTTAATCTTCCATCGTATCTTGTAGTCAGAAACTTCTTAACGATAATCTTAGATGCTCATGAGAGTTTCTATAGCACACAGCATTTCTGTTACTTCTAATATTTAATACTTGGCGTTATAATGCAGGATGGTTGACATCGCCAAGTATTGTCTTTTATGAATACACGTCAAATATTGCGGATTTCCCGCTGAGGTGTTGGTATCTTTAAAGCGTCATAACTTTCAGCGTATAAATAGTAGGAATCAACCGTTTATATATTTGCAAAGCAAAGACATTTTGGGGTTTCATTATGAAAAATATTTAATAGAATACTGAATATCCAGCTAGAAAACTAATGTGAAAAAGTTTATTTAAACGCTTTTGGAGGGTTGAATTACATGTCGTGACGTCATTTACGTCAAGACGACCTCAATGATTTTTTTTAAATTGTGAGACTCCTTAAAATTGATTTAACTTTCAAAAATATTATCATTTGGGGTTTGATAAAAACGAAAACGTGTCGATTTTATCTTTTAAATGACTATCTGGCAACTTTCAGACATGCATGGTATAGAGTTATCTGCCCATTTTACACTAAGACGCTACACTTTTTTGAAGTGTCAACAGGCGGATATTGAAAGTAGTGATGATACGCTTTAATTTGAGACCGTTTTCATCCTTTCTAATGATGGGTGTATTTTTCTCCTTATTTAGGGCCTATTTGAATTTCATACACCAGACTATTAGTTAAGACACAAACATTGGGTGACTTTTGCACGTTATACGGGGACATTTCTATGATACTATAATAAATATAATTTATTAGAAAATCAGCACATTCTTGCCTTTGACTAGTTACATGTACAAGATTCAATATGCTAACTGTTAGAGTTTTTTTTAAATATTTATTACAAAATTTCATTATGACCCTTTAAGCAGGGCATAACTCCACAAAAGGAGATATTCTAGACTTAAAAAAATACGGGTCAGTTATTTTTTATGAGGAATCAATCTATGTTTCAAAACCCTATCTTAAATTTTGGACGGACGGACAAGCCCAAAGCAATATGCCCCTTCAACTTTCCCAAAGTTGGGGGGCATAAAAAATCAAATTGCAAAGTCAGTCGCTGATGTCTATATAACGACGCTGGTGTTATATCGCAACCAGAACGACACAATTACGTGCATTTTTTAGTTTTTAAACACCCAAACGGTTTAACAATGTCGTATCCTCGCAGATACATTGTTTACGACGCATCGACGTTGACACGACATAAAAAAAGTCATTGGTATGCATCCAAGTGTCTGTCTATTATTTGATCTCAAAAGAACACTCTCTAAAAAACATATATCATTTGAAAGAGAACATACTTAATTTGTTTACTAAAAATAAATTTTGCTATACTATTTATTACATGTAGTTACTAATTTCACATTCTGTGCCAGGATATGTAACTATGAGGAAAATAACTCCTCATTATTTCGTTTACCTATGGCACTTTGTTCTATACGCGCATGGAATAGGAATAGGACTAAAATAAACGCTGAGGCATACTTTATCCTTCTGTGTATAGCTCGAGAAGACGATAACCACACCGGGAAGCGGCAATCGAAAACGCTCTTAACAATCGATGAACGCGGATCAAAAATCGATATAAACAGCGTTTTGAAATGGCAATGAAAACTCTATTTCTAACGATTTTTTATCCACCTTCATCGATAGTATTGACGTTTTCGATTGCCGCCTACCCGGTGTGATAACACAAATACACGTATCCAGCATACGGTAAAAGTTGGCATGTACGTACAGCGAATATTCGAATCAGTCTGCCCATCCCCACAGTCTGGTCAGAATCTTAGTGTTCGACCTGAAGAAACGTTGGACCCTGGGCTACCCATAGAGCATCCATCGAAGACTCTGATCAGCCTGCGCGGTTGCGCAGACTGATCTGAGTCTGCGATAGGCGCACATACGAACTTGCACCTAATGCTGGATAGAAATATCGTGATAAATCACTTAAGCCTGTCTGATTCAGAACACATGGCTTATACGGTTGGCCAGCTGTGTAAACCGTATATACAACCGAACCAACCGTGGCCTTATCCGAGTTGCACTCTGGCCATTCGAGTGTATCCGTGAAAGCCGTGTATGATTTTTAAAACTTTTAAAAAACTGACACGGGAGCCATGTCCGTGTATAATCGTATTAGCGATCGTACAAGACAGTGAGAGACCGTGTGAGACCGTACGAGACCGTATAAACAACCGCACATGAAGTCCACTCCACGAGTGAGCTCAACCGTGTCAATATCGTATATAAATTGTATGGAATCGAACTCGTACAAAAGTCGGTGGGACCGTATGTTATCCCTGTAAATGTCCAGTTAATCTAGTAAAAGTCGTGTTTAATCGTACTTGGCCGTAACAGACCGTACTAGACCGTACTAGACCGTACAACAATCGTATGAAAATCGTTTTGCTATTCGTGTTCAAACCGTGACAAACCTTGCTTGATCGAGTATATCCGTGCTTTGTTCGTACATACTCGTGCTACATTCGAGTCTAAATCGTACCAACTCATCCCCAGGCACGGTTGGAGCTCAATACTCGTACCAGTCAACCCGTGTATAACCGAGTATGCCGTATTGGAACCGTGTGCCCAACCGTGTTCTATGACAGACAGGCTTTAAAACAGCGCAAATAAAGACATTTATCAGTTACCTTGCATATTAACTGCATTGTTGACGTTGCTGATAAACGTGGTCTATCTGACGGCATGTGACTTTATCAATGACGTCGCTTATAACGCTGAATCAACACAAAACTCGAAAATTAGAAGAGTGAAACAATGGGTATTACTAAGCTGATAAATAGAATACAAGATTGCGTCTTTTGATATCAAGTTTACCAGGCTCGGCTTTGAGAACGCATGTTGAATCACTCGGCAAGCCTCGCGATGTCAACAAGCGTTCTCAAAACCTTGCCCGGTAAGACACTCACCTAGCATTCTCTACATGAGCCGCGACATGGATTTTCCAACAATGTGTATGTGGGACCAGCAAAGGCTCAGACCAGCCTGCGCATACGCGCAGTCTGATCAGAGCCTTTGTTAGTTACATGCATATTCTATGTACGAGGGTCATTTTTATGTTCGTAGAATCGGGCTGTATCTCTACAAATATAGAATTTACAGTACCATAACTATATATATTTTGAAAGGTCTAGCTTTTGTCTACCAACTGCTACAAATTTTACATCATTAGCGCTTAGTTCGGTCAAGATATATAGCTTTGAATAGGGCAAGAAAAGGACACTGGTCGAAATCCATGCCATTTTAACCACACAGCAAGCAGGAAATTAGACGCTGTTAAGTTCCATCCGCTATGGTGATATAAGCATTTTCCAAGCCGATTTTTCGTTTGCACCATCAAAATTAATTACTCAAACACTAATCGTAGACGAGTGCAGCAAACTTATAAGCATGCTGTTTGCTGTTCCATAACAATTTTAAAACACCCATCAATATACCAAAATAATCACAGTCAAGTGCTAGTTATTATGTCTGTTAAAATTACGATTATGAACAAATTTTAAAATTTCTTCTGTTTTTGCATAGCACATGATATACTCAATCATTCGTCAGCAGTTATATTGATGTATCGGTTTAAGCGTGTAGCTTGCAACTTCCGGTACTGGCATACCCCCATGTTATAAAAAATGGGTGGGGTAAATCAACCCCGCGTAGAAAACATGACAACAATAGGATCTGCATAATTTTCTTATTGCAGTGATTTCAACGGCTGTTTAGAGGCATAAAACAGTTTTAATGTATTTTCTAAGTATAGTAACGCTCCATGGCGTCATTTATGTACAAAATAAGGTATTTTAGCACCCACCTAGGCTATTTATTTTGCAGTTCATTTCTAATAAAACAAAAGCATTAACTTTGTTTTGGGATGAAAGTTACCACAACACTTCCATCTACCATATAAACAAGAAAAAATATAATTCTACTTTACAGCTAACATGTTAAGCCACATTCAAAAGCCCGTATCCAACTTCCACTTGTGTCAACTTTTTACAATAAAAGTTAATATGCCTACTGTTCACTTTGCTGAGGTTCCAAACAAATCTTCCATATCCAATAATTGCCGTGTATTTGCTATAATGTTTATATAATATTGTAGCACGTGGTGTCCTTGATCTGCAGCCAACTTTTCAGAAGCTGTGTATGGCTATGGACCCATTTTCATGCAATTGTTACTGACGTTCTGTCAGAGACTAAGTCCATAAATGTCATATTTCTACCATATTTCCAGTGCGCGATATATAGGTATGTCTTTGCCTCTTAGATGACATTAAAGTAATGCATTTTGAAATAATTTTAGGTTGCATATATAGATAAAAGCTCAATCTTTCCAAATATATGCATGATGTATGCATTTACTTTCGCCGTTTTCATTAAATCTACCTCTCTACGAACATAAAAAAAACGTCCCTCGTATATTAAGCTACTGACCGAACATCATTTGGGGTTTCTCAGCTTAAAAGGAGGTTGCACAGGCTCGTCTGAGTCAAACGTGTCAAAATGCCACATTGTTGGAAATCACATGTCACGGCATATATATATTAACCTGACATAACAAAGTACGCAAATATGCAAACTGCAATACAAAGAAGACTTATAGTTGTTGCAAAGGTCAAATATTCAAACAATTGTCCAATCCTCTGCCATGTCAGATTACCCTGAGGGGAACTTTCATCAGATTCAGATGAAGCACTTTTTTCCACCAAATCTTCTGCTTGGACATCTGTAGTTGGGTGGGCATCTAAATGTTGGATTTTATTCCTACAAGACAGTTTGTACACTAACCGGCACAACCATACTGGTGGGGGGCTTTGTTCGCTTTTATGATGCAAGTGAATGCTGATCACTGAGCATGCACAAATTAATGTGCTTATCATAAGGCTGGACATGAGGAAAATGCACATTGATGCCATTTTATTTGAATTTTTCGGGAGACTCACGCTTACTAATGTCAAAAACACTGAAAGCGCCAATAGAACCGTCATGCAATATGAAAGTTTTTCTCCAGATGACGGTGGTATAAGAAACGAAAACATATTCAGTACTACTAGCGTAAGCACTGGTAGAAGAAAATTGATAACGGAATACAAAGGGTATCGTCTGAGTTGCAACCGAAAAGCCAGCACAGGGATTTGCAGCCCGGAGAGGTCATTGTTTACTATCACTTGTGCTGAAAGCAGCTCTCACGCACCGTTGCTTTCAAAATTTGTTTTGATAGCTTCTTTCGATGGCGTCATCAATTTGACTTCATGTGCCTTGTAGCCCCACACCATGAGGTTAAAATAGCAAGTCTGATGATCCCAGGGATATGCTGTTACATCAAGGGAACAATAGGATTTGAACAGATCACCTGCGCTCCAATGCGCCGATCCATTGAAATAATGTGTGGTTGTTATTCTCTCATGTCCCAAAAGTGACATAGGCCTACCAGGATAGTAGTAATGGATGTCACTCTGGCCCCATTTTTTTTAGCCTGAAAAGAACTTAGAATTTTTCAGGCTAAAAAAATGGGGCCATAGATGACTATCCTGGTAGGCTTGAGTGACTAGCTGTGAATAACTTAGTTTATTTTTGGTGAAATTCTGGTTGGGTCTATGATTGTGATAGTTTCCTGGGCTATTGGGGAATAACTCAGTTTATTTTTGAGGTCTTTTCTGGTTGGGCCTATAATTGTGATAGTTTCTTGGGCTATTTAGAAATAACTTAGTTTATTTGAGGTCTATTCTGGTCTATGATTGTGATTATGATAAGCTCCTGGTCATATCCACTGGTTGGGTTGTGATTATAATAGTTTCCTGGGCTATTGGGAAATAACTTAGTCATTTTTGAGGGGAATAAAGGTCCTGCTGTGGTGATATATAAAATAACTTAGTTAAATTCAGCTTTGAAGATAACTTAGTCATTTTAGGGATTATAGTATGTGGTGATATATGGTGTGTGTAATAGTCAAGGCTACTAAGTACCATGCGTCTTAGAGTCTCTTGGTCAATCAAGACCTCAACTCCTAGAGGCATCACTCTGTAGCGTTAACTAGTGTATAGCTAGCCGTCTCAAGCTTACTACTACTGATTTTTTTTTAAAAGAACAACAAAGACTGGTGAACATTTCTATAACTTTATTGCCCCGCTAACTATAACTGATTACAATGACAGAGGATTAGGGCCGTCCCTCTGTTCATTGTTTACAATAGAACTCCTTAACATATTTACAACATATTATACATAGGATACTTCTTTGAAAGGTGATGTGAATAATTATGACATTTACAAGTCTGTATTCTGTGTTTGAATAAAAAGTCAGGAAGAGCCATGCGTCTCATTCCATTCTTGGATAGGATGACTCTGGCATAGTTATAGATGAACCACATCTCGATATCTCTGTCATTCTGGTATAAATCATCTCCAGTTCCATATAGTTCTTGATGAATGGCTGTGTTTAGATCTAGTCCTTTGTTGAGCTGGTGAATGATGTAGATACACCAAATTCCACATACTTTGCTCCATGGACTCTGTAAACATTCTTTGTTATGGATCCATCTTGAAGAGTTTCTTTCAATAAATGGTAGAACATATTGCTCTTCTGGTGGTCTTCCATATGAATCGAAGTAGATAACTTGATCTCTTCTGAAGTAGATAGCCACCCAATGTTCTCCTGGATCTGTGGATATATCTGTATTTACAATGTAAGCCTTCATATCCAGTGGTTTCTTCTCTGGTAGTAAATCCTTGGCACATACTTCTCCTTTCACAGGTATATTGTTTATGACTTTGATTAGTTCAACAGTGTTCATTTTTATTCTGTTTCTGGGTTCTCGTTTTCTTCAGTTTCCTTTTCTTCATAGGATTCTATGAGTTTCTTGGCCCAGTACGTCTTCCACTGTTCTGTTAAGTCACTTTGATTTTTCTTGATTTTCTTCAGGCGTCAGGTGATTGATCCCTGTTGTAAAGTCCATAGGGTGTCGCCAATTGTCGCCATACAGATAGTTCCAGATTCTATTGTCAAAGTCTTCCATCACATCATAGATGTTTAGGCCCTCTAAGGCTGGATCATGACATCCATAATCTTCAATCCATTCTCTTGGAGAAGTCCATAGACAGATATCGTGGTATTTCTGACTTGGGTGGTTCATTTTGCATCCATGACATTCATGCTTTGCACAGTCTCCAACTGCCATCTTTAGACAAGTCAATATAGCTTGTTTTAGAAGAGTCTTCATAAGACAATTGATGTTCTCATTGTCTTCTACTTCTTTCTGTAAGGTACTCTTCTCATCTGATGACTGGACTGTTGCACTGTATGCATCTGTTTGGTACATCAAGTCCTGTTCAATGAAGTATCCTGCATTCATCTTTAGTAATCTGTGGTAACTTCTCTAAGTCCGTTGATTTCTATCAGGTTGTCAAACTCTGCATACACAAGCACGTTGATTGTCTTGTCAAGTGATGTTGCAAACTGAAGCTCCAATCTGAAGTTCCCAGTTTTTATAGGGTGCAAATGAGACTGATCAGCTGCTTGATCTGGTGTCAAATCATATCCCCAAAAGCAGTAACCTCCTTTGTAATCTTCATAATCAATGTTGCAATTTTGGACCTGATTCTGACTTGCTAATGCTTGGTAAACTGATAGAAAAGATCTGAGATACTTATCATTTTCAAATCTAGGTTCAAATGGTTTTCCATAGACACTATGGCCATCACAAGTGACATCCATTTTACTTAGATTGAAATGTTGGAAAAAGAAAGGATTAGTATCCAAATTCCCATTAAATGCCTCATTTGTTACTAAACCAATAAAAACTCGTTTTGGAAGTTGACCTGTGAGAAGATGATCTTCAATTTTAGATCTTGTGCCACTACTGATTGTAAAAGTTTTGACTTCAACTCTTCTGATTGGAAATTTAGCATTATGATGAGTAATAGTTTGATTCAGTTCATTGCTAATGGCTGGTAGAAGCTGAACATTTCGTACTCTCAAGATAGCAGTATCAATTTTGATTTTTGCAGGATAATTATCACTCATCAAACAAAACTGAGGAGATGATCGATTAAGTCTAAGTTTGAATTCTAAACCATTAGGTAAATATTTTTCCTGCATAGCAAGATCCAAATGTAATTTACCCTGAAGCTCCACGGATTTGCTTTTTGCTACGCGTTTGCCACGATCAGTGATAGATGCATTTGTTATATCTTCAAAAGCTCCAGCTTCATCCTCAGACCAAAATTCTGCTGCCTTCAGTTGATTATCTTTGACATCAGAACCATAAGAAAATAAATTTTCAAGGTATGCTCTGTATGGATACGTGTCTGAATTATTTGTGATCAATTTATTGTTGATATACAAATCGATGCCACTGAACATACTATGAAAAAAGTTATTAATTGGAAATACTTTTGCATCCGTGTCAAGATCTTCACCCGTTTGCTTTAAGATTCTGAATTTGATATACAGATAGGCTTGAGACAAATCAGTGTAAAACTCGGTGTGAGGTGGAATTAGAAATTCAATGGGTGCATGATGACTATCGAGAGAAGCGATGGGATGATAATCATTCCACTGAGTGCCTTGCATGGTAGTCATGGTGGGTGGAATGGATTCCATATCCAATTCCGTTTTGGTGCAATCGCAAGAACCTTGTTGAATCATTTTTCGTCAAATATATCTTATTCAAATACCAGGCGTTTAATAGGATTAAACTTTTTTGCACTGCTTTTAAAACCCCTCTTAACAGTTCGGTGTCTAGATTGAGACTGAGACTTTTTGCGTTTTTGAGTTGAATTTATAGCCAACTGATTAATAGTAGATTGACCAAAAGATTTCAAAGCTGTTTTTCCTCTTTGTTTTAAAACTTTTTTTACATTTTCACCACCCACAATATCTTTCAGAGCTTGAACCCCTTGATCTTTAGCTACTTTTTTCACACTTTTTAAACTTGCTTTTGCTACAGGTTTTAAAATTGGAATCACTGTTCTCAATGCAGCTTTAAAAATGGATCCTAAACCATTGCCATATTGTCTTGAAACGCCTCTGTACACGGAAAAGTCTCCTTTCCCAGATTGAAGAGACATAATACTTCTTGATTGTTTCAACATTATTCTTTCTGTCGAAAATGTAGTTTCACTAACGTTTTCCCAGAGATAAATGGCACATTTTCACCTGTATCACCTTTTATACTAATGTGCACCTGATCTATGAAAGATTTTGCCACTGGAACATAGTGTACATTGACAAATTCTTGATGTAAATGATTGTTTTCTCTTTTACTTTCAAATGGCAATACTCTCAAAATGGGTGCAGTAACATCACCAATAAATGTATAACTTGCTAAATCAGAGTAAATGTAAAGTTGATGAATTTTTGTATTCAAATCCACACCATATCTGAAAATGTATTTTTCATTTGCTACTGGTTTATCGAAATAATTTCTATCTACACCTAATATTTCTGCAATTGCCTTTGGAAAAATAATTTTGACTTTCGTAGGATCTTGAACATCAAGTTTGACTCGAGCACTGTTTTCACCATAAGTGATTAAAATGGTAGCATTGCTATTTTTTAGTGTCAGTCCATATTGAAAATTGATAGTTTTTTGAATTTCTTCAACTAAATGGCGTGGAGAAGCATAATAGCCATTTTGGATAAAGACTCTCATGTCTACATAACCTCCATAGGTTGTACAATTATCTATGTCTTCACACATTTTCTATCAAAAAATCTTAAAATCACATAATTGTTTTCCTTAGTGATATTATTTACTTCATTTGGAGTTATGACTTCTACCAAACCTACTTCCCAATTATCTTTTTCAATTTGTATGGAATGATCTAATTTCACTTTAAAGTCACATTGCGTATTTTCTGAAAAAGTGCTGAGTGAACTATCACTCAAGAGTGTCAAATAAAAGTTGTTCATGGTTTGAGTTTGGGTGAATCTGTTTCGTCAGCAGAAATTGGATTGTTTGTTTTCTAAATTTTAAACCTGGGGATGGTAGTATGTAACCGATAGAACTACTGAGTAAAATTAACCACAATTCTTTATCTGGACTTCTCAGACTGATTTGAACTAATGATGTGACAATGATCATGTATACAACAATGATCTGAGCAAAAAAAGTGAACCGATTTTTAACAATTCGATCACGACCTTCTGCAGATTGTACTGAAGCAGTGTCACCACGTACAAATGATCCTCTGAGATCCATTTTCATGCTTTTATACAAGATCAGATTCTAAAATCCAACTGTCAAATTTTGAAGGATAACCTTTCCAGTGAACTTTAATTTCTTTCACCCACTTTTTTCCTACTTTATGTTTTCTGTGATCTAAAACAGAATCAATTTCGTAAATTTGATCTTTCTCTACACGTTGTAACTCGTGTGAATAGAAAGTGCCTTTGACTAATTCACCCTCAAGATCTTTTATTTTATAGGTGATAGGAGTCTGAGTTTTGACCACTGCTAAAATTTGAAATAATTCTTGTGTCCAGTTTGGTAAATAGCCTTTATCAAATGTACGTTTTGTTTTATTGATACGCACAAAATCATTCACTTTGAATTTTGGTTTGACTTTTTTAGAATTGGATTTGCCATACAAGTTTTCTGACACTTGTGGTTCATTTTTAAGAGTCACAGACACAGGTGCACATTTAATACTTCGATGATAAGCGTGATTGTAACCATGTACTAATTTGGGAAGAATGTCTACATATCGCAAAGTGCGATGATGAGTAAAATATTTCCATATGCGAGTTTTCAAAGTTCTTTGAAAACGTTCCACAATACTGGCTTTGGTTTCAGGATTTTCAGTAGTGAAGAAATGAATCTTTTTAGTTTTCAAGAAATTTTGAAATTCTTAATTTTGAATTCAGTTCCTTTATCTGTTTGCAAACTTTTTGGACATCGTCCACTTTTTAACACAGATTTGAAAGCAATCACTAAAGTTTTCCCAGTTTTATCTTTAATAGGTACCACCCATGCATATTTTGAAAATACATCTATGATGCAAAGTAAATATCTATGTTTGTCATTGAACTTTGATAATTTTGATAAGTCTGCCAAATCTGCTTGCCATTGAGTATCAATTCCAGCCACTACTGTTTTGCGTCGCAAAAACTTTTTATGAATAGGTTTATGTAAAGTATAAGTTTGTTGTTTTCTTAACCAGTCTCTAATATCTTGAAGTTTTACTTTTTTGGATGATCGTTTAGCAAGTTTGTACAAAGCTTGTTCACCTGCATACGCAGCAGGACTTTTAGGATTGTAATACAACTGTTCAAGCTTCATTGTAACTGACCCATGGAGAAGAAAACTCTTCTTTTATACGTTTTTTGGTGGCAGATAAAAGTGTCGAGAGGAAAAATGGTCTTTGATATTTTTTCTGACACTCAAACTCTTTGCAGACCTGACAGAAACAGGAATACGACTTGCTGTTTTTCTGATGGTGCGTTTTTGTTTGGGAGTGATATAATCCGTTTCAGGAGTTTCTGGAGCACGATGCATCCAGTCCCACCTTTCCCTATTTCCAATGACATCTTGGGGAATATTCATGTCTCTTAAACCTTCTGCAAAAGCTTGCCAACCTGTAGGTTCACTGCCTTTTCGATGTCTAATGACATCATTGACCAAATCAATAATATTGGACCCTGGAATAGATTTGCCATAAAGTTTAACTGTACCATCATCTTCCCAGGACACATTTGGGTTAGTTTTTAGAAGTGAAACTAAAAGCTGAGCTTTACGTTTCATGGTGGAAGACACACTATCTATGACCAATTGATTCATTTTGGAAGAACTAGGGTCAGATTGGGGAAAAAGAGATGTTTCTTTTAAAGCTTTTTGATGAGCTGTTTTAAATTTGTGCAAGGTCTGGCCATATAATTGAGATTTTTCAGCTTCAGACAAATCTTCATTGGCCATGACAGAAGATAAGTCTCTTTGAAGACTGGCTGTGGCAGATACATTAGGATCAGGAGGCAGTCTGGGTTTTTGAATTTGTTCCTCTTTCCAGCGTTTCATGTCTTCCGAAAGTTTAAATGGCACAATAGCCATTTTACGACCATCCATATTTTTTTATTTTTTGATAATTTCACCCAAGACAGAACCTATGATAGGAGCAATTTATGGTTTTAACAATAATCCTAACAAGGCTCCACCTTTCTGATTAATAATTTTCTTTTTTGTGTCAAGTGGCACTTGCACAGAACTCAGTAAACGTATATGTTGCTTTCTAGCTCGTAACTGATTCTTTTGAGTATTTGTCAGACGTACATTGCCTTTTATAAGATTGATGCAACATTCCCCTACACAATCAATGACTTCTTTAGGAGATTCTTGAATCATTTTCTTACGACATTTATTGGATAAATGAGTCAATCCTTCTAAAAATGTACCATAAGTTTTAATCAGAGATTTTTTTCTCATTTTATTTTGCATTTTTCTACGACGTGTTGTTGTTACAGCCATGTTTATGAGTGTGTTTATAATTTAAATGTACAGTCCTTTTATAGTTTTTCTTAAAAATGAAGTCGTCGACGTTCAGAATGAGGTGGCATTGGATATTTGTTTGGATTTAACATGTGCATGGTAGCACCAAATCCATGTCTTTTTAACAAATCTTGTGCTCTCAAAGGAGTAAATCTTGCTAAATTAATAGAAGATCGTCTTGCATTCGTGTTTGGAGAATCAAGACCTAAATTTTGCCATGAAGCAGGACTTTTACTTTTACGTTTTGTTACAAAACGATCATCAACCTTTCTTTTTTTCTGTTTTCTTGGTTTTTTCACTGATTCTTTCTTAGGTTTTTTAGTTTTCTTGTTAAATTTTCTCATCAACTTATTTCCATCCCATTGAATCAGACTTCGAATGATCACACCACCAAAGAATCCACCACCTCCAGGTTTTAAAATGATACTACGTTTGACTTCAGGATCAACAATTGCACTTGCTAATTTTCGAACATCATCCTGATGTCTATCCATAAATTTTTGAGTTTGTTTAGGTAATTTCATCTTACCCTGAACAATTTTTCGAGCTGCCAAAGAAAACCATTTGATCATTTCAATTAAACCTGCATTTAAGAGTGATTTTCTTTTATGACTATCATGTTCTCTGCTTAAATTATACAGAGCACGTATCAGATTAGCTGATGTTCGTTGAGCCATTCTGACACAAATGATGGATTTGAACTCAAACACACCTTTTTATACTCCTGGAAAATAGACAACAGGTCCTTGTTGATCTGATTTTGTAAACCAGTTTTGAAAAATATGTGTTCTGAATCTAAAATAATCAGGTGTATTTGGTTTCAAATCGACCAATAAGTATCCATGAGGTATTGATGTGGCATCGTTAAATGCATGAATCATATGTGGAGCTTGAGGTTGATTTGCTAATACTTTGATTTGCATCTTATCTCTTGGACTTTGAAATAAAACTAAATAATGAGCATTCAAACTGATGGTGCGAGAAGATTTACTTTGTTGAAATAAATTTTGAGTGATGTACACCACACTTGCGTTTCTATGATGTCCTTTTCTTGTAAACCATAACTTAATTTTCTTCATCTTTATCTCCTAACATGTCATCAAAAATCACCAAGTGAGATGCACTGGGATCAGTGACAATTTCATCTTCATCATTGGGAATACCTTGAATAAATTTGATGTTTGACCCCTCACGTTCTTGTAAGATATTATAAGATGTTTGCCATTCCTTGTAACACCAAACAATACGTTGGGGTAAAATATCAAATAAATCTTCTTTAAACTCAATTATCTTTTTAACAAATTCAGTTTTACCCGATCCACTTGGACCAGAAATAAAAATATTAGAAGGATGTTTAAAAAACAAACTTCCAATATCTTGATTTGAGTCCAACTGGTGTGTAGAAAGTGCCATGGTTAACTGTGAAAAAATTACAAAGACAACTTTATTTATACTCAAATTTTAATGAACATGAACCAACAGTTTAATACATAATTAAAAAAAACAGTTTAATACATAATTAAAAAAAAAACAGTTTAATACATAATTGAAACAGTTTAATACATAAAAAACACCTATACATGTTTATCAGACACAGTTCAATTCATGACTATCAGAAATAATACATGATCATCAGAACTACTCTATCTATGCCAAATATCCATAAGGAACAGTATATCCATCTCCAACAATGACACGTTTAGTATAAGTGAACCAATACGTCTTGGATTGCATTTCAGTGGTCACAGTCTTGTCTTTATGTTTTCTGATCCTATGGTAGTTGACAGTATCTCTGAAGACTTTCCTATCTCCCTTCACCAAGTTCAACATTCTATCAAAGTGAATGACTTGAGATGTATTGTAATCTAGAGTGAGTCCTTTCACTTTGCAAGTAGATCTTCGATTTCCATCCTTGTCCACAAATTCATAGCCATAGTTCTTTGGTCCCATTCCAACAAATTTCACAATTCTAGCATTGGGCACTTCATCTGTCCATTCTCCAAGTCTGTTGTTGACAATAGCAGGATTCCATAAATGGGGTTTGTGATGATAAATGATAGAGTCTGTATCAAAGTAGAGTACACGTTCATTCAACTTTTCCAAGATTCCATAGAGCTTCAATCTGGCTTGAGCAGTGACGAGGGCTGCCACAATCACATTACTGCAAGCATGCGGCTCCACATTGGGTTCTGTATCCTCCCAGTTGACCAGTAGAAGATTTTCTCTGCAAATGTCCACATTCTTGACAATCTTGTTTGGATTCGTCACCAGATCAAAAACTTGGCAGGTTCTGAAAAATATTCTGTCTTGGCCATATTCTCTCGCTGTGCCAATTTTCCCCAGAGACTGTTTAACATGATCTTAGCAATAGCTCTCATTCCTTTATTCTTCTCCACATTCTCCAATCTGATTCCTTCGGCTTCAAAATAATCTTGCTTGAACTTGATCTTATCTTGCTCAGTCTTGCACCAATCAGGATAGCCACTTGATTCTTGCTTGATTCTCAGAAAAGTATTGATATACCCAGCAAAGATCCCTTCTTCTCCGGATTCTCTGTCATACTGAGTCGTCTCTGAGAAATGCCAGACTTCATACACGTCCAATAACTTGTACCCTCTGTCCAATGCAGCAAACAATTCGATAGTGACCCAGGTCCCTGTAAAACTTCTATCTTCTTCTTGTAAATGAGTACATCTCATATGAGGATCTGTCTTTTCAGCACAAGTTCTACACAATGGAAACATCAATTTCTGACTGCATTTCTGTGGAAGTACAGGATGGTACAAATTGGTGGGTGGTAGCACTTTACACTTGATCAATCCACAGTACTGTCTGATGTTGTCTTTATCAATATTCTCTTGAGAATAGATGGTAGGATGTCCAAGTGGAAACTGTCCGTACTTGCAAATAGTTGGATAGAGCGAACACACATCTATGTACTTGATTTCTTCATTGGAGGATTCATCGATTTCCTGATAGAGTTTGGTCGAGTTAGTCCTTCCACCAAATAAAGCATCTCTTGGCCTCAAAGGGTCTAAGTTTGTAAATTCTGAGTCCACCAAAGATCTAAAGTCAGGATCTTCCTTGCATCTCTTGTCATAGTCACACTCCCAAAGCTCCACCACCTGATATCCAGCTCTTTTTAACTCTTCATTCTTGCCAATGGTCAAAATATACAACTGATGCATGGTCAAACACTGATGATGTTGAACTCTGTTTCTGTCTGGAAAATGAGTAAGGCATCCATGCCAGTAACATCCATGGAATTCAAATACGGTTCGAGATTCTTCATGGTAGCCATCCACATAATGTCCATTGATTCTTTGTTCACCACCATTCAATGCATGTTTGATTTCAATACCACGTTCCTTAGCTTCACTTTGAATCCATCTTACAGCTTTGATAGAGTAATTCTTTTGATTAGGATAACCTTCAGGTGGGATGATGGCAATACTGTTTTCAGGCATATGATTCTTTCTCCATACTTTTGAACAAGCTTGAGCGATAGTGCAAGCTTCAGACAAAGGATCGAGTCCACTAATGTTGATCAATTCTTGTCTGAAACAAGCACATCCTCGTCTAAGAATATCCACATCACTAGGACAGTATTCTTCCATCTCCCATTTGAAGTCAAATATAGCACCACTCTCAATTTTCTCTTTATGCCAAGCTAAAAATGTCTCACGATCCTTGACAGACATCTGACCAGGATTGTACATGTCCACAGGAAAGTAAGGTCCCACATACTTTTGGTTTGCCAGTGTATTTGCAAGATGAGGAAAGTAACCTTTCTTCATCTCTGTCAAGCCAAATGTATCTGGGAAATTAGCCAGTCTCATATGCAAAAACTGATAAGAATCAAGGAATGTGACACGTCCTACTTTCATTCTAAGTATAGTATTTCCATTCATGATCACATCAGGTTTCACTGTACCATATTCTAAGATATAGTGTAAGATGAACTGACCATCGTATCCTCCAAAATTATGTGCAATACATGTCACTCCTTTATTCTCATCTCCTAAAACCCAATTGCAAAATTGTGGTAAAGTGTCTATGCCTTCAAAGATAAATTCTCTCAGACCTGTTTGTGTCGAACAAGTCGGACAAATGTATCTATGGGCAAATCCATGCAATCATCACAAGCTTTATGAGCAACACAGAAATTCACTTGATGTGTACCAGTTTCTTGATTTGACTCGAAATCAAAGAAGATGAAACAAGATTTCTTAGGTTGAGAAACCTCTTCTTCTCCTTCATTTTCAGTCATCTCAGATTTACATTCATAACTTTGAATATAGCATTGATGATTGGGCCCAACAATCTCTTTACAATTCCTACATTTCCTCTGTCCTGGACACACATGATTTTTCTTATTGCCCACAATCCTTAGATTACATTTCCCACAATTATACACAAGTTGACAAATAGATTTATGCTGCTTAGATTTCACTGCCTTATGCTTTGCAAAACAGTCTCTACTATGAAATGTTCTTTTACAGTCCATACAACGCGTTTTTTGTCCAGGAATACAAGGAATGTCACTATAGCAACCATCACATCCATCAGCACATCTATGGGCTCCCCTGTTCGTATATCCAACATCACAATACTCGCAGTAATATATACATCCAAGAAATCCTGTCACCTTCGTAATCGCATCATAGTGATCTACTCCATTAAAGTAAATATGGATCACCTTCGTCTCAGGCTTCTTCTTGAACTGAAGTGGGAATATTAGTCCATCTTTAGGATACTGAGAATGGACTTTGATCAAGTACTTGGGAGCAAGTACAGATTGAATCTTCTTGTATTCCTCAATACCACAAGACTTGGTATGAGGAATCTTGGCTTGATCCAATAACTTCATGGCTTCTATGGTCTGCACAGGTCGATCTGATCTTCTCATATAATGCCAGTTCTTCTTCCAAGACTCTGATTCTTCTTTGTCCGCATTACATTTGGCCACCACCACAGCTCTTGCCATACACATTACATCTTTGGTATTATTGATCTGTATAATACTCTGTTTATTCTTTCTCATATTATCTGACTCAAAATAGAGTCCAGCATGTAATGGTTTACGTCCACTGCCCACTGGAAGTCTAACCACTGTAATTTGAATAGTCATCTGTCCATCATTGATCCGAAAATTCTCATTGGACTGTTGTACTTTCATAATCTCTTCTAACACAGCTTCTCCAGTCATGGCTGAGACATCTCTCCAAGGCACAAAGACTCCAAGTTTCAATCCAGGATGCAAAATAGTCATTCTCATCTTATCATTGGATTCCATCTGGCATCGTTCTTTGATGTCTTCTACCAGCCGATCAAATAATCTTGATATAAACTGATATGGCGAAACATTGTCAGGGAAACTCTTGATGTTGAGCTGAAACTCTTTCCCTTGAACTCGAAAAATTCTAGACTTCTTCTCGTTGACTGTCTTAATAGTGTAATAAGAAGTCAAATCTTCATCATCTTCATCATCTGAACTCTCTGTGTCTGAATAAATCACCATAGGTCTTCTTTTCCTTGGTGGTGGTCTAATATCATCTTCATCATCTGAGCTCTCTGTGTCTGAATAATCTACCAATCTACGTCGAGGCTCTTCATCATCAGAAGTGGGTAGGGTATTATCTCTCTGTCGCTTAAACATGTTGACTCTTCGAAGTTCTCTACTGAATTGATGCTGCAATAGAAATCTGAGCTCCTTTTATACTGGAAAAACCCAGATTTGGAAAAACTCAGATTTTCTGAAATCAACAGTTGAAAATTCTCAAAATTGTTTTATCAAGCGTAATCACTATTTGATTTTTTCATCTGATCGAATATTTTCCATAGGTCAAACTACTAAAAGTTTCACCATGTGGTAGGCAAAATCGCTAGTTCTCAAATTATTTTGATATGTTAATTTGATTTTTTCATCCGATCAAATCTTTTCTATAAGCCAAACTACTGAAAGTTTCACAATGCGGCAATAGAAATCACTAGCAAAAATTGACAAGCAAATCTATATGATTTTTTTTCACAAAGTGTCAGGCGAGACTACATGTTTTTGCTAGGCCTAAAGTGCAGGCGAGACTACATTTTTTGAAAAATTAGCAAGAAGTATCAGGCACAGTACTATCCTAACCTCGGAATCCCTGGCGATTGAAACTGTCTCAAATACAAGTCAAATTCCTGCATGTCTCTATGGACCAGAGAATTTGAGGCGGAGCCACTCAAACCCGAAGGCCGGCGCCCTTAAACAGCCGAAGTTGCTCTACCTTTTTAAATGCATATTCAACAGTTTCTGAAGCACAAAGCTTCTGTACGGGCCTCAGCGGATGTATAGAGTACCAGTGGTCAGTTATTTTTTTGTTCAAACTATATCTCTACTGACTTTATAAGCAAATATTTGCGATTCATATATATAGTTATCCTAACACAGAATAAGTTTGAAATGGTGTCTCAATGTTACTCTATCCCATAATAGTTTTCAAGCCTTATAGTATGTAAAATCGATAACTTGAATATAAGAGCTATCTTTTGGTAAAAATTTGAAGTCAATCGGATAAAAAATACCCGAGATATTACAAATTTTGCATATTTTTTACCGTGAAATTTTTTATTCAAGGGAGATAATTTATTGGCATGAAAAAGCAAGAACCTGATATCTAAAAAGTAAAAAATCATATTTTCCCAATAACTTGAGTTTGCCTAGACCGATTTTCAAAATTTTTTCACCCTATAAAAGCTGAGAACAATTGCTATCTTATCACATACATTATATTTATTTTATCTGCAAGTGTAATATCATGGAAGAAGCAAGAGAGAAGAAATATTTGGAAATTCCACTTTCCAAGATTTTGAAGTTCAGACCATATAGAAGATTATTGTTCTGCATTTACATCTTATTTTCTCATGATGAGATTACAACAGAAACTCAATAGTCCTGAAACTTTTGAAGATTTCAAGAAACTTTGGTGGATCAGTATCAGATATTTGATGGAAAAAGAGACACTGATTACATTTGAGAATTGGAAAAGATGTGTCGCTGACAATCCTAGTGTGATTGAATTTTTCTACAATCATAGAAGAGACAGAACTTTTCCAGGACTATAAATAGTTGGACACCAGTGAGAGAGAATCATTTCACTTCTGACTTTCGAAGAGTAAAGATGGCAAACAGTAGAGATCCAAGGATGGCTAAAGTCTATGATAAGAAGAGCATCTACTATCATTGTGTATCATTGAAGAAACTTTTATCTCAAGAAGAACAAGCTTTGATGCAGCCATTAGAGGATAGTTTGAGACAACAAGACAAGTTGAGGCCCCCTTATGGAGAATGTCACTATTGTCATGATACTGGACATTGGCTTGGAGATTGTCCTGAGGCTCAGAAATTAAGAGAACAACAGATGTCTACTGATAAGAAGCCTACATATGGACAATGCTATATTTGCGGACTTGAAGATCATTGGGCGTCAAATTGTCATAAGAGAGAAGAACATTTGATGAATGGTGAAGAATCTCAACCTAAGTTGGTGGACTATTCAGACTCAGAGAGCTCAGATGATAAAGATAATATTAGACCTCCACAAAGGAAAAGAAGAGCTATGGTGATTTATTCAGACGATGAAGATGAGGAAGAGTTGACTTCTCAACAGTCTTCAGAATCTACAGAGAAGCAACAGTCTTCAGTATCTACAGAGAAGCCTTCAAGAAAACGAAAGGCTTCAGACGTCTCTGATATCACTCCTAAGAAAAGACGTTTGGATACTCATAAAATGAAGACAGTAAAACGTACAAAGACAGGGAAGAAGATTTATTGTTTCATTTGTAAATCAGCCTCTCATTCGCCTCGATCCTGTACAGAGATGGTAACAGAGAACAGGGATAAACCGATTTCTTGTGATGAACCAGACTCTATAGTGCATATTCATTAAAGACTTAAATAGACTCTAGGGACATATAGTGATTCTAGTAGTTTTTGGATTTAATAAAAAGTATGTTGTTGAAATTGTGTTTGCTTTTATTTTGAGGTTATTCTTTAACAAAACTAATTGAGTAGCCCTGAAAAGGACTGTTTGTTTTAAAGTCTCCTAAGTAACAAAATATTTCTTACTTAGAAGATTTTAAAATAGGTCGCACAATGGCTACAGGTTTTCTGGATCCAATCCCTCTGCGAGCAAGAAATTGCTCCAATCCCAACTTATTTTGTTGTTTCTCCACCTCTTTCCAATCTTTTCGCTGCAAAGCAGCACACAACTTAGTCAAACTGAATTTTTCAAAGAACTTCATTTTTTGAGAGAGAGACACAAAGTACATTGGGTTATATAGTAGGATAGGTGGATTGACCTACATTCTACTCCTACGCTAGAGAGAGCAACTAAAATCTGATTGGTGCATTAAAAGATCACGCCATAATCACCCCATTACTGTAGCCATGATTAGGAAATACTACAATCACACATATATTAGGCATAGCCTTACATACAAAACTAAGTGCAACATATTAAGTTATTCTTTCTTGAAGAAATAGGTGGCCCTGAAAAGGGCCGGTTTGGTGGTTATATTACCACAGAGACTTTATTTTTAGGAGCAGGGACATCTACTGGGGCGGCCACCACATGCAGGACACCGCACACCCCACTGTTCAACCGTAATTGTCCTTCTCACTGGTATGTAGAAGGGCATATCATCTGCTTCCGCATCCCAATCCTCAGAAGGATGAGGTGTGGGGGGAGAATTATCCCCCCAATCTTCCTCCTCGTCACTGATAGTCTCCACCTTCACTTCTGTCTTTACATCATTTATCAAATTTTCTACCCTCCGACTCATCTCCAACATCTTCTGATGATTCTCAATCATCTGTAATAGAAGTTCACCCGTATCCTTCACAGCATTCACAGTCTCCAGTAACCTCCTAGTAGCATCAGCCATAGTCTTGCCCTGCTCTTCCTATTGCTCCAAACGCGAATCCATATTGCTTGCCATGTTGTTGTTGTTGTGTAATACAAGAACAGAATGAAGAATTTGAGATTTGAAACGAGCTTTTATAGTTTTCAAAGGGATTGACCTACATTGATTTCCTCCGCTAGAGAGAGCAACAATACACTGATTGGTCAGTTCATTTATTTTCACCCAATCAGAGTTGACTTGATTTCTTAAAGCGCGGGAACTTTAAACTAGGTCAATCCGCTTGACAAGTATAAAAGGCTCAAACACACTACATTTTTCAACATTCATAATCATGGAGCAATCACTAACACTGGACGATATGATCAACAATCCTGATATTCTACTACCAGCAGTGAATGAGACGTTTGCTAACGATATGACACAACAGTATTATACGCCGCAAACACCCTCAACGTATATACCTCAACCTGTTCAGCAGATGCCACAAAAGCAACAGTCAAAGACTCAAGTCATAGAAGTCTTTCTCAAGGAATTAAATGAGTTAAGGTCTAGAGTGAAGAAGTTAGAAGAATTATCTCAACAGCGAGCGCAGCATCAAACGTTGGAGATACCACCCATCCAGATACCAATAAGGCTTGACATTATGACCAATGACCAAGAGACTAGTCAAAACGTAGGAGTTGGAAAAGCAACTAAGAAAATTAAAATGACCAAGAATAAGTGCTAGAAATAGCTAGACAATCAACAAACAGCCCTTTTCAGGGCTACCACTTCCCTAGAAAGAATACCACTAAACTTGCTAAACAATATATACTAGTTAACGCTACAGAGTAATGCCTCTAGGAGTTGAGGTCTTGATTGTCCAAGAGACTCTAAAGACGCATAGAACTTAGTAGCCTTAACTATTACACACACCATATATCACCACATACTATACCCCCTAAAATGACTAAGTTATCTTCAAAGCTGAATTTAACTAAGTTATTTTATATATCACCACAGAAGAGCCTTCATCACCCTTAAAAAGTTATTTCCCAATAGCCCAGGAAACTATTATAATCACAACCCAACCAGTGGATATGACCAGGAGCTTATCATAATCACAATCATAGACCAGAATAGACCTCAAATAAACTAAGTTATTTCCCAACAGCCCAGGAAACTATCAAAATCACAAGCCCACCAGTGGATATGACCAGAAAAAAATATTACAATCACAGGCCTAACCAAAATACCCCTAAATACACTAAGTTTTTCTCAATACCCCAGGAACTTATCATAATCATTGATCAGCCAGAGTAACTCTCAAATAAACTAAGTTATTCTCAATACCCCAGGAAACTATCATAATCACACACCAACCAGTGGATATGACCAGAAAACTTAAACAATCATAGACCTAACCAAAATAGCCCCAAAATTAAACTAAGTTATTTCTAAATAGCCCAAGAAACTATCACAATTATAGGCCCAACCAGAAAAGACCTCAAAAATAATCTGAGTATTTCCCCAATAGCCCAGGAAACTATCACAATCATAGACCCAACCAGAATTTCACCAAAAATAAACTAAGTTATTCACAGCTAGTCACTCAAGCCTACCGGGATAGTCATCTATGGCCCCATTTTTTTAGCCTGAAAAATTCTAAGTTCTTTTCAGGCTTAAAAAAATGGGGCCAGAGTGACATCCATTACTACTCAGGATTCGATAAAACCACTTCCGGTTTCCAGATGGTGTTCTGGAGTGCATGAATTTCTTCTGTGCCATGGAAGTCGTCCGGGTCCCAGACTAGACGTTCGTCAAACCACTTGATATACAATATTCCCATCACTAGTAGAGTTTCTTCTACCTCGTTTAATTCAATTATTGATAGTATCGACAGCGTCACATTTACTTTCACTTCACTTTCCTGATCACTGACGCCTCCTATCATTTTTTATCATATGACGTCGCGTCTGGGAGTGAAATAACACCATACAATAATATCTGTAAACTACTAGTGGTTGATCGATTTACGGGAAACGTAATGACGTCCATAACAACGTTGCGTACATAATGACAAAAGTATAACGTTTTTACGGCATAAATGAGATTTCGAAGTAATCTTAATGCCATATGAAATATAGAATCTTACATTCGTGCTCTTGTTTTATTGAATTTATTAAACTCGTTGCGAAAAAGAGATAAAATGCTCGGCAAGCCTCGCATTTTTATCTCTTTTCCTCAACTCGTTTAATAAATTCAATAAAACATGAGCACTTATGTAAGATCCTCTATATTATACACAGTGGGTGAGAAGAAATTATCCCAAATCCTTTGAACGTCACGGATGTTTCTACCGTTGATGGGCGAAAGGACAACAGATAAAATGAAAGTTAATAGAAAACCATCAAAAGTGTTCATTATGATTGTTTCACAAAAGATTAGAGACTATGAAACACGCTTACTGTTCTACGAGACGCGATATTGTCAAAGTGTATACAGTAAACACTCGTACATTCAGAGTCCTAGGGACTAGATGTTTTGTTTCCAATTTTCAGTTGTTCAACTTATAGGGAGGTAGACATAAAAGCATTTAATCGAAACGCCTCAATAAGACGTTAGTTTCACGCACTCTGAATCCAGTGTGTCCCAAATTTATTTCGAATTAACGAGGATTTCGAAAAATTTAGGTACGAATTTTCGAGGTTTTACTTTAAATTACTATAAACGTTCATGTAATGGTTTTAGCTTCACAACAAATGACATAAGTTCATACGTGATTTCCGATCTTCTCAATAACTCTCCAGGTATACATCAGAAAAACCTGATTATTGCATTTGCTCACTGGAACTCCTAATGGAAAATTTAAGAGAAAATGAAGTCTGACCGGACAAATTTACAGATAAGCGGTTACATGTCTGAATTATTTCTACTTTCAACCACAAATAATATATTGTGGGTACTCAAAAAAGTAACTGTAAGACGATTCATTTAAATGTACAAATCATATATTTGCTTAGGCGACGGGGAATAGCCTTAATTTGAAGCAACCGAGCGATCATAGACCTACTTCTATAAAAAGTATGGGTTAGTTTGTCCCAATACACATCTAGCTATTGAGCCCATCCTTTGAGAGACATTATAATCACCGTATAGCATCGTACACCGGATATAGCGATTGTCGAAGCGAGGAAATCGTCACACGTTGATGTACGAGGTGAGTTTTTATCCCTTTTTCTCATTGATACATGTGAAATATCATTGCAGACACATTTTCTGACGTTGCTGATACATTGATTTATATTCCTTACTACATCAAATGGTCAGCAAAAATCTATAGCAGCTACGAATAACAGAAATGTTCCGCTAATCACTGATGATTTTCTATTGTTTGCCACGAAAATACGTGTTTTAAAGGCTGTTTGAGTACAGTAATAATACGAAATACATAAAGAACCATGGCAAATACCCAAGAAAATCATAGGAACCCACTAAAAATATCCTAAGCGTACTTTTGAAGCTGCATTTGACGATTGAATCTTCTTTTTTTATTCGTTTTAGTGTACGGTCTATAGGGGGGAAGTGTACGTTCTATAGCGAAAATTCCTGCTCGTATTGTACGGTCGATAGCCAGACAAAATCGTTGTGAAAATCTTGTCAAGTGCTATCATTTTAAAAGTTCTATGTACATAGACAAATTAATATCTGTCAAACGTAGCACAGAGCCCCGCCTACTTATGGTATAAGTCATCGTGATGTCTTCTTTGTTCCCTTTACTGTATCGCAGCTGTAAATGTAAATCAAAGTTTGAATCATTCACAACACATCGCCATAAACTAAACACAACGAAATATATGTACAAAAAGGGCTGGACCCAGAGTGGTTGTTTACGAAGGTGGGGGGGGGGGGGCACTGAAAGCCAAAGGCTTGAACCGAGGGCGCAAGCAGCGACGTAGGACGAGTATGTAAGGGGGATTGAGACCCCCTCTCATTAAAATCTTTGTCTCTGAGAATGCATTTCAAGCCATTTAGAAACCCATTTTGCCATATTCTATAACCTCAATTTTAAGTAAGGTTGTACACTCAAAAACCTTGTTCCTAACTATAAGTTTTGCATTTCCTTGTCGTCCTCTTGGTGTTTTGGTAAGGTTCCCATTTGGGGGAAAGGGAGGCACATCAATTGCAATGCAAGCCTCAGTCAGCCCAATGTTCAGAAAAACAGCAAAGCCCATGTGAGGGAGAAAGGGGGGGGGGCTTAAAATTTGAAAAAAATATGCTGAAAAAAAAAAACAATCAAGCCCACACCTAAGAAAAAAGTGGGCATAGGTTCCCCTGTATTTTGTACTTTTTCATTCACCCTCAACCCAATAACGTAGGCCCAGCAGGTTAGCAGCCTAGGGCTCTCTTTTTAATTTCTCTGAGTCTGGTCGGGGGAGGGTAGGGGGCACAGCTATTGCATATTTGCTTTGCGACTACAGGACTACATGGGATTTGCAATGAAAGCAAAAACGGAATGGAAGATAGAGGAGGTGGGTTCACACACTCCAGCCCCACAGCCTTGGGACTTGGGATAAGTACCCCAGCCCACACACCCAAATTTCCGAGTTTGGTTTGGGACTGGGAGGGGGCACAAAGTGTTTTATCCTCCGCGACCAGACTAGAGGAGATTTAAAATCACATCATTTACAAGCCCGGGCCACACTCACAGCCATGTCTGTGCCCCCCCCCCCCGGCCACCTTTTCTTTCTGCAGAATTGTAGGTAATCCGCTATCATATTGGTGATCTAGGTATTATTATGCATTACCGTATATACTCGCAATATCATATAATGCGCGAAAAAAGTTTTTTTAGGGCACTCACTGCCTCTTCGGACACCCATGCTCCCCCAACTCCCTGGGACGGCACTGACAAAATAATCAATTAATTACCAATGTTATGACAACCGTGTGACCAATGACATTGGACTTTAGGTAGAAGAGTGGGTTAAAATATACTGCGTGCTATGTCCGAAATTTAAAAACAGCACTCTAGATTAAAGTAATAATTTTGCGCAACGACATGGAATTGCCAACAATTTGGCATTTTGACAAGTTTAGAAACTCCAAATGATGGTCAGTGAGTAGCTTACGTGTTATAGAATATTCAAGCGACCAACTAAGGCTTCGATCAGACTGCGCGTATGCGCAGGCTGGTCTGGGGCTTTGCTGGTCGCACATATCACATTGTTGAAAATCTCAAGTCGCGGTTCAAATTTTAATGCTTATATTATTACAATGTCAAACAACTAAGGAATATGCAAGCTTGCGCAAATGTCAGCAATGCATCTGTCTGTCTGTCTGTCTGTCCGTCCGTCCATCTGTCCGTCATTTTGACTAGCCCCCCGCCCCCTTTAACTTTGTGTACACAATAAGCGAAGACCCAGCTTCGCGGTCATATACAGAAAGGTCTAGGATATTTGAACGGACAAACCCAAAACTCGCATAATCTCGGGTCATAATTTATAGTAATTTTGAATATTTGAACAGGCCAGCCCTTAACCCAGGAGGGAGGGGTGGGGTACTCTTTTTTTTCTCATACGTAGGCTCGGGCCCCAGCATCTACGTTTCACCCAAAAAAATAAATTTCAGGAATTTCAAGCACCCCAAAAAATATTTGAAATTTTAGCAGCCCCAAAAATATCCCCCATTCTGTACCTTGACCTTAAGAAAAGACCCTAAAATACATAGAAATGACCCCTTGATATAGTTCAATTAAAATAACCACAAAATCGTCATACCCCTAAAAAATATTCATTTCTCTGAAAAATCCCCAAAATAGCGAGATTCAAAATTTTTAACATCCAAAAATAACCGGAGCCTATATTTGTATGAAAATATCAGAGTACCCCCCCCCCCCCCCCCCTTCATTAAATACAAGTGTTCCCTTTATTTTGGTTCTACTTATACTTGGTTGAATCTTATGAATTATAGTATAATTTTCTTGTTTACAGATAACAATGATGTTGTATCGCAGACAGCAAACTGTGATTTTTTGGGGTGTTCAAGCAGGCTGGGCCGAATACCACAGGCTGGGCTGAACCTCGTAGCACCGCAAATATTTAATCAGTGTGATATTGATGCATGTTTGAAGAAGCTGCAGGAACACCACCAATAAATGGTTGGGATCTTTGAACAAGCTGGCCCGAAGTTAATCAATGAGTGAAGGGGGGGGGGGCTTGTTAATATATAGATTTATAAAATAAAAGTTAGCCTACGTTAACACATTGCGTAAGGTGCATCATAAGAAATCAGAGGAAGGTCTTTTTTTATTTGATAGTTAGAATAATTTTTACAATAGCTAAATGACGGGTACCCTCTTTGTTCACCACCCTCTACAAACACGAAATAATTCAATATATAAACCTATACCCAGTAACCAAAACGGGCCACCATCGGCCCACCAGCGAAACGTCATTTAAATGGCGCATCGCTAGCGGTCCGATGATGACCCGACATCGGTAGCTTTTCCAAAGGTTCCAAACCAGTATTCCTGAGGAAATTTACAGCTTTGTGCTTTTCCATGCGGGAGGGAGTCGTCCGGATCCCAAGTACCCACTCCTCTGGTTCCGCTCATGAATAAACGTCCTTGGACTATGGAACAATGTAGAGTAAATGCTAGAGGCGAGTTCTAATCAGGAACTGCACTGTCTGCCATTGGACGCATCGATTTATGATACAGACACTTAGTGTGGCATTCACTTTTTCAGATTTTTTTCGCGTTGTAAGAGTGAAATGCATTTGTAACCACTGTCCCACCCCACCAGCCAAAACCGACGCACTTACGAGATACTGTAGCGGATAGCAGGATCATTGTAGATGTTTGGATGGTTATAACGTCTTGATTACCGCCCCCCCCCCCTTCCTATACCAACCCTACAGTACGGGGTAAAGGCAAGGGCCCGGACTTACAATGCCTCTTTAAAGTTAAGGAAGACTTATGTTAAGTGTTGATTTTTCAAGATGCGAAAAATAACGTTTCACATTGATTAAAATCAAAATAGTTTCATTTTTCTGTAGATCACAATGCTATCTTTGACCACAAGTACTGCATCGATACAGGCAATTTATTTAACATTTAATATAGCGTGTTGAAAATTTGAATACTTTACTTAAGTCTTCCTTAATTTTAAGGAGGCACTGTAATTCCTGGCCCTGATTTTTTAACATTTAAATATGTATGAAGACAGCATTACGAAGATACACATGAAATACGATCAACAAAAGCTGCACCGTACCGCCTTGGAACTGTCAGTAAAAGAAATACTGGAAAGCCTCAACATGTTTAAAGGTAGGTACCAACCTCACTCTTAATTCTGATTTGGCTCTGGTCTAAACCCAAGTAAAAATTCTGTAATATATAGTTGGGCTAGAAGCAGGGGAATCATTCGACACAATAATGTCCACTTGTGATGGAGTGGGGCATATAGCGGGGCACTGGAAAATCAACAAGACGTTAGCCCCACTTTTACTCATAGGAGGGGTAGTGGTACAGATAAATGATGCATACTTTAGTTATTAAAGGTTAAACGGGAACGTCTGATTTAGAGTCCCAACAAAAGACTTGAAATGCCCTGTATCGAGCTCGTGATCCCTGGTCTGCTAGGACTACACAACATTGATCTTAGAGCTTAGAGACAGACTGACACACAGACATACAGACAGACAGATGTAGAGAGGACATTGATTGACAGACAGACAGAGAAATTCAACAGACACACACAAAGGCATAATCCTCATGAAAACGTGCTAAACATGTAAGTTATATGCGGATCCTGGGAAGACAGAGGGCTCTGGGCCCCCTCCCTGTAAAGTCACAAAGCTATACCTCTAAAATTCACAAGGCTACTAAGCCAGCATTTAATGCTGGGCAATCCCAAATGGCGTTCCGCTGGCGGGCCGATGATGGCCCGCTTTTGTGGTATCCTCTCTCCCCTCACCAACTAAAATGGATCCTCTCTCCCCTCACCAACTAAAATGGCATTGGATTTGTTTTTATGTCAGAGTCAAAACTTTCTGGATCCGCGTCTGCAGAGAGAGAGAGAGAGAGAGAGAGAGAGAGAGAGAGAGAGAGCAATTAATTAATGGAATTACGAACGAACGAACTAATATAGGAAAGGACGAACGGACAAACGGAAAGACGAAAACTATACACCCCTCGGCATAAACGCCGGGGTTATAACGAATGTAGATCTTGACATTTAATTTAGAATTTTCAAAGATCGTATGTACCTTGTCACGAGAAATTCACCTTTGGTACATTGGAACAACAAATGCCCAGACCAGCCTGCGCACCACCGGTCTTATCGGCACCTTTGATTCTTGAAAGTGTAATCAGAAATACCGTCAGAGTTTCAAACAGTTTAGATCTGTCGTGCCAGACCTTGGCCCGCACTGTCTGCAGTCAAAAAATGTCAGAGACGATGCCCCCCACCCATTCCCTAACGGAAATCCCTTGAAGTGCACATGAACGGCACACACGGATCAAGTCAGGGGGTCCAGGTCCACTGACAATTGCTGTACTTTTGTTTAACGACCCACCGACATATAAGTACATATGAAAACTGAACCACTGCTTTAAGTCTCATCCAACGGACTGGCGACGCAAAGGCAAGTTCTGACGTTTTTTTTAATTATTTTATATGTGTGTGTGTGGGGGGGGGGGGCAGGGTCCAGTTACTTCTTTCACTTTCCGAAATTCCAGGGGGTCCAACATATGTTATCCAAGGGGCGGGGGCGTCAAACTTTTTCCAAGGGGTTGGAGTCCAATTGCTAACCGATAGAACTTGTGATTCGTTCTGGACCCCTGTCCAGCTCTAGATCCGCGCAATTATCAAGAATTTTAATCGACTAGGGCGATTCTCTCTTTGGCTGTCATCATCTACCCACCTAGATGCATGTTTTAATCTAATTTAAAAGTGTGATTTGGCGAGGTCTTTATTTTATAGGTGTGTCAGCGTGATAGGGTTCTGTGCTTGGATAAAGGGATACTGTAGATTCTCTGCTTGGGTTTTCAGAAGTGTGTATCTGTATACACCATGCCCAAAACTGCAGCCCGAGACATTCACGGAAAGTACCAATACGACGTCAGTATACTTGTCCTCTGGACTTGTGAACAATAAAGGTGCAGACCAGCCCGCGCATCCGCACAGTCTGATCAGTGCATTTGTTTTTCGCTAATTTGAAAGTATCATATCTAGACTCGCTATAGCTAAGGAGACTGATTTTAGTCTTGCTTTGTCGAAAATACCCAAGACAGGTTTATTTTGCGTAGAGGCCTAAATTTATTATTTCGGTCCTTGCTTCTATTCTTATTCCCAGCAGTGTTTGGATGTTTTAAGAAACTCTAAACTTGTTTCAGGTTGAGAATAGTAGGGGCAGCTTAACCAAACTAAGAGCAGATTAAATGTTTACCGAATGCAACTTCCTTAGTTTGGTCTAAAATTGTAAATGCTCAACACTGCAGATAAATTGCAGAACGGTTGTAATCATCTAGGTTAAGTATTTTGTCTCCCGATTTCCGTGTGTTCTTAATAAAACAATGAAAATTAAGAGACCAGTAACATGAGTATACTCTTGTCTGGTATGCAAATATATGCAGATAAAATTCTAGACGTAATTCACATTTACATCTGGAAAAGTTAGCATTAGTCTCTTAGCTATAGTGCGTACACTTATTTTGCTATATTACGTACACTGACGTGTCAACAGACTGCTATAGACCGTACAGCAGGAGGTTTTTTTTCCTCCTAAATATTGATGGAACCAAATGGAATCAGGAAGTAAAACTTCATTGGCAAGTACTTATGACAATCTAGAAGCCATATGTAAGCGAATATTGATCTTTCTTAGCGACACATTCGATAACATAAACATATTCAGGGAGACGAGGCAAAAGTCGTGTAAAATACAAGTGATTGGGCAGGTCATTTTGTCAATTGTAGTGCTGACCGATTATTCCCGGCTATTTCTCAGAGCCACCGATAAACATCAATGTCTTAACGATGTCATCACTATATCCTTTAAGCCGAATCTTATAAAATATGAAAAATAATAGAAGAAACACCGACCTTGTACATCAACATGTGAGGATTTCCTCGCTTCGGCAATCGCTATATCCGGTGTACGATGCTATACGGTGATAATTAAAAACTGAAATAATTAATGAATTGGCATTCCTAAAGTCATTTATAATCTCTTTGTTTGTTTGATTTGATTCTTTACGTCACATTAACAATCTTTCAGTTAAACAGGGACGGGTCTTCCTGGGTTGAACCAGTACTAAACTAGGATAAATGTGTCTTGCTCAAGGACCACAACGCAGTGACGCCGGTGAGGCTCGAACCCGCGGCCTCTCGGTCTCGAGTCAAGCACTCTACCACTGAGCCAGCCTGCGCTCCCATTTATCTCTAGCTAAGTGCAGAGAAAAATTAAGCTCACGTTTTAAGATATGCAACTTAAATATATTACCCCTCACAATATATAGCAGGTTTTTCCATAAGGAAGGGGTAATCAAATTAAAGATTCATGGATGGAGCCAGAAAACTATGTTGTCTTTTTTTCTTTCTTTTTTTAGGTCAACTTTTTTTACAGAGGGCACTGCGAAGCGTAATAAAAGAGTGGAATATAACAAAGATACTATCATCCAATCAAGGGTAACATGCGCGGATCCAGAAAGTTTTGTCAGAGGGGGTCCAACCTAGAGAAGTTTTTTTTTTTTTTTTTTTTTTCAAGTTAGTTTGATGAGGGGAGGATGAATCAATATACCACTATTAGCGGGCCATCATCGGCCCGCCAGCGAAACGTCATTTCAATGGCGTTCCGCTGGCGTGCCGATGATGGCCCAACATTGAATGCTGGTTTGGTAGCTTTGTGATTTTTAGGGGATCCAGACCAGTATTACTAAGAAATCCTATATTTTTGTGATTTTCCAGGGGGGGCTGGGGTCCGGACCCCCTGTCCCCCCCCTCTGGATCCGCACATGGGTAATACCAATGTCTTACGTTTTGATTGCACGACGGTGTGTCGGGCCTCAGACTCAATAACGACCATCATTTTAAATTCTCATCAATGTGTGTCTGGTGCTTGTTTTTGGCTGGGAACAACGTGGCTCAAATAGAGATTTTTCTTTAGCTCTGCATGCGCGGATCCAGAAAATTTCGTCAGAGTGGGTCCAACTTTGACAACATTTTCTTTTTAGTTGACGAGGAGAGAGAGGATCCAAATACACTATAAGCGGGCCATCATTGGCCCGCCTGCGAAACGCCATTAGGTGGCGTTTCGCTGGCGTGCCAATGATAGCCCAACATTGAATGCTGGCTTGGTAGCTTCGTTTTTGGAGGAGATCCTGACCTATATTTCTAGAAAATTCTATAGTTTTGTGATATTTCAGGGGAGGGGGGTCCGGACCACCTGTCCCCCCTCTGGATCCGCCCATGCTCTGAGTGACTGTCTGTGACATTAGAGTCCCTTTCTTTCATTGCAACATGATAATTTGATTTTCTTGTTTCCCTGTGCTGATATATTCAAGAAGCTTCCATGCAAGGTTATAAGAATCCATCATGAGTGTGAGGGTAGGATAGAAAACACGTCCCGAGGATCACCGTTTTGCATCACGAGGCTTGCTATCCTACCCTCACACGAACAATGGATTCTTCCTTTTGTTCACCACTGTTTTTATTTATTTATTTTGAAATATGCTTCCAGAAGTCCCTGAATACTCTAAGATGCAATTTCACATTTGACGTTACTTGACGTCCTTGGTAAGATAGCATTGGTAAGATTATAAGCATCCATCATGATGCGCAGGCTGGTCAGCGTCTTTGTTGTTCGCAAACCCCTGAAGACAGGGTTTCTCCTGACGAGGCCCAATTTAAGTCAGTAAATTGTGGCATAACTTTTATAAAACGATGTACAATTTGAGCACCCAAACAAAATTTATGTTAAAACCGATGGATAAGAAAATATTCGAATATTTTGCTTATAAAGTCAAAACTCTTTATAACGTCACTTCTTTATAACAGAATATTCACTATCCAAAATTATTTTGCAGGGAACGGACCTGTTTCCATTAAAGTTCCCTCTTTATAACAGATTATTCACTTAACGACACCAACAGTAAGTTCTGGAAACATATATACATTTTCTATTGAAAATAAATACTTTATAACAGAGTTTTTACCATGTGTCAGTCAATTCGGTGATCAGGACAAGGTCTTTTGCATGAACAGGTATCTGTACCATTTGATAAGAGGGAGATTTTTTGAATTTTAATGCATTATGAAATTTAACTGAAGTATGCATTTGGAATTATAGCATTTAAAGTCATCTTTAACCAAATGATTATGATGGAAACCTGGTACTGGTCAGTATTTCTTTATAACAGCAAATTCACTTTAACGTCAAAGATAGCTGGGAACAAAAATGGTCGTTATAAAGAGGGTTGACTGTATATCTAGACCTATGATTCTATACCGATCAGGCTACGCACTCTACAACAATAATACAGACAAACATGAAATTACGTTATATTGAAATGTTACATTGAGGAATACAGCATTATATTATTTTTTCGGTTCCTGTTCGGTCTTATCACGGACCTAGGATGTATGGCTTTTGGTGTAGGGGGAGGTCTTTTCCACATGCTTTTCTTTTCTGGCGCTTTGGGGTTTCGGACTGTATGCATATAAGCAACGAAAACAACTCTTTTGTAAATATATACAAGCTTCTTAAAACTTGTTGCCCTCTATTTACTATTGGAAAATCGATTCCGCTGCCACCGAAATCATTTAGAATAATATTGTATTGTATTTGCTCCTCATGTTGTTATATGTATATGTAACCTGAGAGTAATAAAGTGAATGGAATGAATGGTGCACCCACACTCCAAACGATAATCCTTTAATTATAATTACCGTCATTAACACAGGTGTCAGTTTCTTAATCTTGTTCTTATAAGACCACCTTCCACACCCTGGGGCAGGCGAAATATAGACCTAAGCACGCTTCAGTTAACAATTAATAATCAAGCTTTGGTTATTGTATTAAAAAAAGTCTAGAGGAAACTGAAAAAATGACCCGACTTTGGCAAAAAAAGTGGTCAGGCTTAAATCTTTTTTGCCAAAAAAGTGGTCTGGCCCGTACCGCCGCCACGGCCTTGCATGTAGGCCTCAAAGTGATAAGAAATGAACAACAAAACAAATCAAAGATTGAAATTCTAAATTTGAATAAAACATCTAAAAGAGAAACAAGTGAAATTGATAAAACATAGGGCCTGATCTGGGATCTTAGTGAAACTCTGACAATATTCCTGAATATGTTTTGACAGTTTTTTTTTTTTTTTTTAAAATAGCATCATTCAAACTATCATAAATACTAACATAAATACAAGCAAAGGGTTAGCACTTTCAATTTTAAAAATCAGACCAACTAGGTGATAAAGGACTCATTTTATTAGGTGTCAAGATTAAAAACATGAACAGGTGTGCGAACCACTTATAGTTAATCCATTTAAGCAGAGTGGAATTTCCCACTCCCGTCACTTGGACCAGTTCATTTCCTTTTCATGGTTGTACGGTGGTATTTTTCATTTTTTGATCAAATTCTAATGGAACTTTCTGTTAGTAAACAGCGGAGACCTTGATCAAATGCGACATTTTGAAGCATCAGATCTGGGTTTCCACTGTTTTCATATGTCCCATATAATAGATGCTAGGCTTACAACGGTTTGATCTAAAGTGTAAAAATAAAAAAAAGATAGATTAAAAAAGCTTAAATATAAATTTGAATGGAAAATAAATCTAAAAGAAAAAAGATAGGAAAATAAATTAATGATTAATTTATTAGTTAATTTATTTAATAGATATATCGGTCAAGCCATTAAAATTTAAGCAATAGCAAAAAAATAATTAAACAGAAATTTTGCAGAATAATAACACTGTTGTCTAACGCCTCCGAACGTGCTCTGATTGGTACTGTACGCCCCAAAAGGAAGTATGATTAGACGGAGTTTCAAAATGGCGGAAGCAACACCAACGCTTGATGCCAGCAGGTAATATTGTGCATTTTAACCACTTATTTTTACCCTCAGCAGTAATTGCAGTTAGCAACATTAAGCTTAAATGTTTCTTACGTAAATATGGGATTTCCCAGTCAGATCTGCTCATCGTATGATTCACAGCCCTTCATAATTTGCATGCTCATTTGGATATAAATTTGTTGAATCGAGTCACCATGATTGAAAAATGTATTTTTGCATCTATGACGCGTTATACAGTGCAATAAAAAACTATAAATCACTTTGATATGATTATCTTAACAATCACCAAAGTATGGGACCACACATATGTATGGACTTTTCAAATGAATTTAAAGCATAGGCGAAATCGTCATAACTCGGATTGGTTTTGTGTTATTTAGGTTAAACTATGGACTAGCTGAGCAAGGAGTACGGATTCGAAGGTGAAGAAAATGGGGTGGTTTAAGTTAAAAGGAGCAATTTTCCAGCAATAAAGTAGCTTTGCATAAAAAAAATTGAGTCGTTAATATTTTTTGAGAGATCATTGAATTCACACCAGGTGCTACCAATCTCAACTTATGGGTCATTATGCCTATTAGTAGTCACATGATCAATGACAGCTTATCATGACTTCACGATTTTGATATTCGTGGCGTCATATCTTTGTTCTTGACTCATTCACGTAGTCATTGATCTCAGCGACATAGATTTGACAAACTATATTCTTCCTAGGAATAATTTTAATGTCCAAACTCGTTTTTTCCCCATGCTTTTTAAAAATAAAAACTGGCCAGAACTCTAGCCTATATTTCGTTAGCGCAATGCTAGACTACTCATTCAACCCAGGAAGACCCGTCCCTACATAACTGAAAGATTTTTTATGTGACGTAAAGAAGCAAATCAATCAAACAAACAAACAAACAAACAGACTCAAGAAGCAGGTTACCCTTAGTGCAATACTAAAAGCTTACCTGCTTCCACTGTCAACGATCTGCCAGATTGATCCTCTGTCATGAAAAACGAGATAATGACGTAGCAACTATTTTTATACTCGTTGCAAATCTAGACAGGCTAGAGTACGGTTGTGTTACAGATTAACAGATATTATTAAGATCTCATCCTCTACATTTCCAATAACTGTCACAGTGTTTGTTTAGGAGTATCTGTTGTTTTGAACTAATCAGCTGCATATACATATTATACATAATGCTTTGTTACATAATGTCATCAAAGTTTGCTATGTAATCCAAAGACTTGTTTAATTAGATTAATTGATATTCATCATTATTTGACACAATTTATCAAAATATTGCAAGTGAACAGTAATATTTTAATATAAGTTGATCAGCTAACGTATACAACAGAACATATTTTAAAATACATTACAGTGCTAAGTTTTACAGTCCATAAACATAAGGCTTTTAAAATCTATATTCTTGATTCAGCAAATTTATATTCATAATTTAACACAATCTATCAAAATATTATCTATTGAACATAAGTAAGAAAGGTAACGTTAATAACAGAAACTGTAATAAAGAAGATATTTCAATGCTATGAATTCAGATATGACTGATGAAATATTTTCTTTAAATTTGATAGATTGCTTATATGACTAAAGGTCTATATAGTTTTATGTTTAATCAGGATCTTTGCAAACTAAGCTACTATGAATGTGTCATTACGAAGCATGGCAAGTGAGATGAGATTTGCCCATGCTGCTGACATATTATTTGTCCATTTTAAATCCATGTTTCTGACACATGGAATGCGTATCAGACATGCTATTTCAAAACAGGGTATGTACGCTTTGTTTTTGAACAAGAAAAAGAGGAAATCATACGCTTGGTAATTTACAAATCATCTTTAACTAAAGGGAGAACATTGTGTTATTGATTAAAGTTTCGCTCTCTTGATATTTCTTTGTTAGCTTTTATTGCAAAATTGTTTCGCTGGATAAGCTATGTTCATAAATTTTAGCAAAGAATCATTTTTTTCGAATTTCTTGAGTTGTTTATGAATATAGTTGTGTGGTGGTGTCAATTACCCCACCCACCAATGGTAAGTGTCATTGTTGTTTGCACAAAAGGCACAAATGCTGCTTCCAAGCTCTTGTAAGAAATCTTTAATATATTCTTTGCATTTATTTTCCATCATATCGGTATTGAATTACTTTAAAGAAGAAAATACTTGAGGTTACCTATAATTGCTGTACACAGATGTGGAAAACCCTTTTGCTTACCATACCTCTCTAATTGCATGTTTACAAATAACTGCACAGGTTTACAGCTTAACAATATCGTCCTTCATATTCAGCACACGTTCAACTTTAAAATGGTACATAGGAACCTTGGTGCCTAGGGGGTGCAACCAACATCTTAATTAGGCCACTTATTTCATTTCACCTAACGACCCATTTCTTTAAAAATTGATTACAGACTCGTATAATGCATAACATCATAACATCTTTTTTAATACATATACAGTTTACTGTAACAACTCTTGTTAATTCAGTCTGGAATGTAAGCAAAGAAAAATAGTATAACCCCATCTCTCCAAGATTTTTAGTAATTTGTATTTTTCTATTATATTAGCCTAAGTATTAAACAAGGAGCTACCCTGCATTATATTACTGACTTTATGTGTATAATGTGTAATAACAGTACTGGTATATATAAAAATATTTTCAAATGACTGATTAGACTTCATTCAATAAAACTTAGTTGTGTTTTTTTCTTCAATAACAAATATTACAAAATTCTACCTCCTAAATCATTTTGCTTTTCAGGGCCTGTAGATCATGTTCATGCAACAGTTTTTTTTTCGAAAGTTCACCCAGTGTGTCACAATATTGCAAACGGTATCAAACCAGAAAGTGACTCTAAAAAGACTGATAAACATGCTGCGGATTGCTCAAAAGCTGTATGTTGGGTCATAAAGTGATCTATGTGAGATGTATTAATTGTTCATACAACAATGTGGCCAAAGGTATCCGTCTTCTGATAAAAAAGCATTTTTTTTGTTTATAGAGGAAAAAATTCATGCAAGTAAGAGCTTTTGAAAGATATATCTCCTGAATTTGAGCAGCTCAAATCTTATTGTTATCTTTGCTATCCTCCAACAACATCTAAGTAAAAGTTCCTCAATTACAACAACATCACCAACCTGTGCCTGAAATGTAGTATTTATTCTACCTGACTTAAGAGACATGTGTGTGCATTCACGTAAACTCTGTATATAGTCTTCCCTCCAACTTTTCCAGAACATTATCAGAAGCTTTGCGACCCTTTTCCACATTTTTATTAGTCTACCTCTAGAACTTTTATGGGGATGATAATCACTATCTTCGTCATCATTCACAGTCAGGAATACCAGTTCTCGGATTTAATGTCAGAAACTGATTTGGCGTCAACGTTATACTGGAATTGTCGTCATAGTTCACGTAAACAAGTAGCCTGGAGTTAACTACAGATTCTACTTCTTTCAGATCTGTCTGCAACTGAACAAGAGATAGTAACTTCTGACCTATTGTTTTGTGGGACCTATCCCCACTAGTTTTTCAAAGAAAAACGCCCATCCACAGTGCGCGTTCGCCAATAAAGAACCACTTAATCACAATTATTGATTTTTTGAATGCTTCAATGTAAAGGTCTTGGCTCCACACATTTTTTATTGTCTCCCTTGCAGCGTTGAACTGAGCAGCATTATCAATAATAATAAGAAGAAATTGTTCTTTTGTCATATCCAGGATCCGTTCTAAGTGTACTACTCGTGTCACTATACATGTAAACAAACAAATCCAAACTTTCTGAGCTCCATCAGAAGTCTTAGCTTATAAGTGACCTAGATAATCAAGGGCAACGTGGCTTAACAGTTACGCCTCATAAATTCTGCTTCTTGTCAATGCTGGCGTTGGTGGCATTTTATAAGGTCCTCCTGCAAACCTACGATAGAACGCACAGTCTGAATTAACTATTCTAACCACTGAACGATCTCTGGGAATCCAATACTTGAATCTTACCATGGCCAGGATTTGTGAGACGCCCACGCGAAGATAGTGTTTATGTATCCTGTCAACTTATAAGTGTGTGAAGCTTTCCTTTGATGTAAGCAATATTGGACATATTGCGCCCCTAGTCAGGCTAGCATTTTGAAGTCTACCTTTGCATCGGAGAAGTGTGTTGTCATTAATGATAAGTCCCAATTGTACTTGTAGATTAGTCAGTTTATGTTCTAAAATACCGTCATAGGCATCAGCATATATCTTTGCTTGAATGGGGGATATCCAGAAGTATTCAGCTTATTGAATTTCTGAACTAGTAAATGATCTAATTTTGTTGCTCTGTATTCAAGTTTTTTTTCACATAGTTTTGCTCTTCATCTATTTTAAATAGTATGTCGACATCATCATTTTCTTTTGTGTGCTCTGCAGTTGATGACACAGCTAGTTCAATGACGGTTAGTTGACTCTATGTTTTAACTGGCTGTCTGAGGTTCTTTGAACCACGCCATAATAGGTACTTCTTTCATAAATCGATTTTTAAGTAAGACACTCACCGCTCCAATGTTTTTTCTCACAGTATCTGCAGTAATCCTTTTCACCAAAGATATTTTGGTAGCTATGGGGCGTTGATGAAGAGTGTCTCTGCTATTCCTTTAGGTGTTGAGATGGAGTTCCGTTAATAGTTATGTATGGGTCGCTTGATATGTCCCTTAAATTGAACATGTTTCTTCTTTCTTTGAATTTGGTAAGAGAATGCTCACATGCAGTCACTTACTCACGTACCAGCGTTCTTAGTTTCTCAATCCTCCAATCATGACTGTCCTTTCAACATTTCAAGTTGGTAAAGCTTATCTTCTCGTTACTTTGAACTTATCATCGGCACAAACACATGCTGGTCTATATATAGAGGATCTTACATGAGTGCTCATGTTTTATTGAATTTATTAAACGAGTTGGGGAAAGAGATAAAATGCGAGGCTTGCCGAGCATTTTATCTCTTTTTCGCAACGAGTTTAATAAATTCAATAATGCAAGAGCACGAATGTTAGATTCTATTTACCATATGACAAATACTTTGAAATCTCATTTCTGGCGTAAAAACGTTATAATTTTGTCATTATGTACGCAACGTTGTTATGGACGTCATAACGTTTCCCGTAAATCTATAAACCACTAGTGGTTTATCGATTTTATTGCATGGCGTTATTACACTTCCAGACGCGACGTCATATGATAATTTCCTTTAACACATCTAAACTGTGTAGTTGCTTTTTGACCGAATCAATTAGAACCTTCACACTTTCCGTTTTATTTGAGGCAGCAGGAATACTTATTAATTTTTTGTAGTGTAAATCAACTATTTATTATTTCGTCCCAAACCTCTCTTTTAGGATGCCAATGGCAACTTTGTAATTTTCATTGGACAAGGCTAATCCTGCTACAGTACGATATGCTTCTCTGGTTGGCTTGGTCAAAAGATAATTGAACTATTCAATGTCAGAAAGTTTCTTGTTGGAGTGCACTGTATATTCAAATGCACCCTAGAAGGTTGTCCATTTCAGTTTATCTCCTTTGAATGAATGATTCCAATTTTGGTAATTTTACAGAGCTATTAGTAGAGATCTCCTTTTTAGCTTGGTTCTCATAGAATAATTCTCTTTGTTGTTTCGTTTGAGCTAAACATCCATTTATGCATATTTTCTTAGAGCCATGTCAGATTTTCTCTCTTTTCTTTTGGCCATATTGGTGAAACTATGTCATTTTTTATCTCTTTTGTTTCTTCTAAAACAAATTCTATGAACTTTGTCATTTTACAGACACTTTGTTCTACTTCTCAGGTCAGTTCATAGTCTTTGTCAACTATGGTTTGCACTACCATTTAATGATCATCACCATATGCATACAATATATTCATTTGGTCACTTAACCCTTGATACCGGGCCGCGTAGCGCAGTTGGTAACTTGTCTGGCTACAGATGCGTGTCTGACTGCAGATCCAGGGGTCGCGAGTTCGATCCCGGCCCGGTCCTATACTTTCGTGGAGATTGATCATGAAATACTTTCTACGGCTATTCTTCTCCCTTCCGCTGATTCATTCAAGAAGGGTTGTTGTCAGTTACAAACGAAAGTGTGTGCACAATTACTGGTTAACCGCTTGTTCAAGCCTGCCCAGGAAAAAGTGTGGTTAGGTGAACTGACCGTCCCGCCATGACCATAGCTGTTGACTTAGGACGTAAAGCAACAAAAACAAACAAACAAAACTTAACCCTTGAAGCGCCAAGAAAAAAAATGGATCTGAAGTCTGCTGCAGATAATTGCCTAACATTACTAAATTACAAAGTTACCACTGGCATCCTAAAGGGGAGGTTTTTGACCAAACAATACATGATTTTAGTATAGAAGCAAACATCGTGGGCCCAGAACAGACTGCTCCTATAGGAGCAGTCTGATCTGGGTCCACACTGTTTGCCATAGAGGCTTCTTAAACATTTCAGCAGACGAGAAAATCAGACGACTTTAAGGGTTAATTTTTAGCAATGAACGCACATGTTTGCTCGCTGGCTTAAATGGTTGATTTCAGTTTCCTCGGTTTCAGTAGAAAGAATTTCCATTGTATTGGCCATTTCTTTGTTTAATGTGTTCTGTACCTTATACGTACTGACAAATCTGCAATTTTGAACACAAATCGGTTGGCTCAAAAACTAAACCACTACCACTAAAGATTTACCCTTTATTGTCTAGTTATTCCTTCAATCACCTTCATACACCAAATATTAGCTTGATATTCACATTTAGTTCTCAGCCCCAAATAATGTAGCGGTTTTTACCACATTAGAATTTTATTATTTTTAGCAGAAATCTGACACAATGCAATAATGCATTTAAATCCCATTTATTTTCATACTTGTTTGTAAACATTGCAATTTCACATATAATTATTCACTGAATACATCTCTGAAAATGGAATCACCTATTTATACTGAAATAGCCCTTTTTACTTTTAATAATCAGGTGAAAAACGTGATAAAGGAAAATTATGTAATTGTATTGTAATTGTATTGCTCCAACGGATATCAGACTCTTCTGTAACTCCAATCAAAACAAATGGTAATGACCATGTCAGCAATGATTATAAGGTTTAAATAAATAAATCGTATTCACAACAAGCGTCACACTCTTATCAAGAAGCACCTACCAGAGCAGATACTGTAAATTCGGAAATTTTCGCGAGAATTTTATTTTCGCGAAAAGCATTAAAAGACATATTTTCGACGTTAGAAATTCGCGACTTGGTCATGATATACGTATATCAGTAAACGACAGAGTGATTTTGCCATTTCGCGAGTGTTTGCGAAGTTTCGTGAAAATAAAGCACTCGCGAAAATGTTCGAATTTACAGTGCTGAAAGCCATGGACATCTCTGTCTTAGATTCACTCCATACCACCCTGTCATTGTTTTGCTGGACAACAATTTTTGTCCTTTCTAGTTCTGCGATCATCTTGCTGGAGACAAGAGTGCTGGTCCTGAGGTTATAAAACTTTTTTCATGCTCAACTCAGCTGAGCACGAAATTTATCCTGCTCATTAATGTTAAAATGCCAACAATTGTTGGCATATTAGCATTTATTAGCATGATAAATACAACATCTGAGCGACTTAAAGCAAGATACTTCTTTATTTGTCGGTATTTTAGTTTTTTATGAGCAGTTGAAATTCCGTGCTCAGTTGAGTTGAGCATGAAAAAAGTTGAATAACCTCGGGACCTGGTTGTTTTACTTTTATTGTCTTCTTGATGGCATGTGGTTATTTTTGCCTCTTCCTCATTGTGCCTTTGGTTAATCTGCAGTGTGTGATTGTGGTATTTTGGTCATATTCACTTACTTTTTCCATGGGGTACAAATATGTCCAATGACGAGCTTCACGCTCTTACCAAGACGCTCACACCAGAGCAGATACTGGAGAGCCATCAACATCTCGACCTGGGGCTCCCTCTATAACACGCCGACTTGAGTCTGATTGAGTTGATTTAGGAGGAGGGGATTGAAAAAAAATGTTTGTGGCTTTTCCATGGGTAGTAACCAGTACTGGGGCGGGAGGGTTTATGATTTGTGTGTTTATTTTACGACGGGAACTCCCGAGGGCTCAACCGGAAGTGGTTTAATGGAGAAGCCGGGAATCGAACCTGCGACCCCTGGTGATTGAAAGGTGAATATTCTAGACTAAAAACTATAAACAAAAGTGACTGAATGCATATTCATATTGCTCTTATAAGCCGGTATTGCATATCTATATTATTATGGGTTTTTATGACGTCGCATCTTGGAGTGAAATAACACCATGCAATAAAATCGATAAACCACTAGTGGTTTACAGATTATCGGTAAACGTTATGACGTCCATAACAACGTTGCGTATATAATGACAAAAGTATAACGTTTTTACGAATATAATGAGATTTCAAAGTAATTTTAATGCCATATGATAAATAGAATCTAACATTAGTGCTCTTGTAAAATTGAATTTGTTAAACTCGTTGCAAAAAAAGAGATAAAATGCTCAACAAGCCTCGCATTTCATCTCTTTTCCCCAACTCGTTAAAAAAATTCAATAAAACATGAGCACTCATGTTAGTGCTACATTGATCGGAAGAAACTACTGACCATGCTGACGTTGAACCTGTAAATCATTTCTAAAAATAGAATTAAACTGTATTTAAAATTTTCATTTGGATATACGGTCGGAAATTTAGTTTTACGGCGACGCGTAAGTGGAGCCGTAAAACGTGATATCCGAACGTATATCCGACGATATACCTCCCCAAATGAAAATTTTGAATATAGTTATCCCCATTCTAATGCACTATTCACATTTTTCCTTCAAAATGACAGCGAAAATGTACTGTGTTGCCCCTATACGTCCAGCAGCTGCCAGCTGCATAAAACCGCTCGCCAGCTGCATATATTCACTTTTCAGCCAATGAAAAGCGACGTTACATAATGACGTCAAGTTTGCTACAGTATATCGCAGGATATACTATCGCAAATTTATGACGTTATCCAATCAGACGTCGCGTTGCATTTGCAAGTGCATTAGAATTATGCTTGCACAATAAATATGTTCACTATGTACAGCTGATAGCTGCATGGAAAAGGGAATTATCTTATTAATACATGCGTTTTTATCTTGTTGGAAATTATTAGCATCCCTCAAGAAATTCTAGACAGATAAATTCAACATAAATGCTGTAGTTTTGATAGAGATACTTTATGATTTACAAAGCTGGTAAAATGTACACTTGAAGTTAAGCTATATTACTTAGTTTTTGAAAATTAGAAACATTATTTCAAATAGAGACTCAAAGTTACAGATTTTGTAGCTTTAAAAATGATTCCAAGTATATATTGGATCTCAAGACACAAAACTTATACTCGTGTTGTTTAGTTACACATAACTTACACATGTGTAATTTGATTACCCAAAGAAAATGTGCAATGTAATGCAGTCCAAATATGTGTGAAACCGTATCCTTGCTTTTGGTAATGTAAGCAGACGTCTATAAACTGACATATACGATTGAGGTTGTACGATGGGCATAAGCATAGCGGATCCAGAAAATTTTGTCAGACTGGGGGTCCAACTTTGAAAACGTTTTTTTAGTTGATGAGGGGTGGGACGATCCAAATCCACTATAGGTGGGCCATCATCGGCCCGCCAGCGAAACGCCATTTAAATGGCGTTTCGCTGGCGTGCCGATGATGGCCCAACGTTCAATGCTGACTTGGTAGCCTTGTGCTATTTCAGGGGATCCGGACCAGTATTGCTATGAAACCCTATATTTTTGTGATTTTTCAGGGGGGTCCGGATCCTCTGTCCCCCCCTCTGGATCCGCCCATGATAAGGCACATTATTAATATCTGTTTTAAGTTGAGAGGGTACTACAACCATCTTGCCATAGTTTTTAGCTCACCAGTCGCCGTCGTCCGCCTGACTTAAATGACAACTTCTCCTAAGCCCCAATCCAAATTTAAAATAATTTCACACAAATGATCCTTGGATGGCCCATAACAAAATTATTCAATTAGATATGGTATGGTCCGTTGCATATCCAGGTCGAGATAAAAACTTTCAAAATCTTGTTGTCTGAAACTAGAAGGCCTAGAGCCTTGATAATTGATATGTAGCATCACGTTGTGGGCCTCTACCAAAGGATCATTGACGGTTTGTGCCTTATACGCCTATTTTTCTGATTCCAAGAACGCTGCTTATGAGCTTCTAGTGTGGTGCATGTAGTATCAATGCAATAGGTGAATCTAATGGCAAGCGCCAGCTAGTAAAATATTTTCAAAATTCCTACGCACTCGAGAGTTATGGCGGGTAGAGAGGGGAGGGGGTCTGAAATTTCATGAAAATAAAAAGTGCTTTAAAAAGTGATTTCTGCACGTTTTCTTGATTTATTTGGTAGGCATGGTGATATCTATTGAACATACCATATGCAGAGTATTAACGAATCACGATAATTGATGAAATTGTTCTAAAACAAAATACGTTTTGTAATAAAATGATTTTGGGGAGATAATTTAGAAGTTACCTGTACATTTTTGACTACATGTACCGTAAATAATACAAAACTGAAAGCTCAACAAAAGAAATGAATATTTTTGAAAGAATGAAAGTGTCCCATTTAGCATTGGAAAGTAAAACTGATTCTAACTAGATCCTTTGAATATTACTTTTGCTTTGTTTAAAGGGCATAGCATGTTTAATGTATTTAAAGTGGCCGAATATTTATGGTATACATATGCATGTATATCCCTATATGAGACAATATATTGAACACTAAAGTATTAACCTGTTATAACTCTTTGCATGCCAGTGGATAATTTTGTCGTCTGCCAATAGCCTTTTGCAAACAGTTTGAACCCAGATGAAGACAAACAGAATGTCGGTTTTGATCTGGATCCAAACTGTCTGACACTCTGATGGTGGTCCTGGGTGGTTTACTTTTAAAAAACCTAATTTTGAAGAAATTCAGCAGACGAAAATAAAAACATGAACAATTCCCTAGCATGCAAATAGATAAGTACAGGACGTTTGCAAAATAATGTGTCATTTAATACCAGTGAGATTTTTTCTTATGAAAAAATGCATGAAACCTTGCTAATTCTACCTTTAATCTTTAAGTACTTTACATTAAACTAGCACAGAATACAAAGCAATTTAGGAGGCTGGTTCTAGAGAACTTCATCACTGTCATTAATTTCTTATTTGGTAGAAAAGGCATTTTATGGGCATAGGCCCTGGGTTTTTTGGGCTGCTGAACATCTTCCCCCCCCCCCCCTTGTGCCAGCAAGCCACTTAAGCTTTTGCTGGCACACGTGGGGGGGGGGGGGGAATGATATTTTAAAAAATGTTTTCGGATTTCTATATATCTTAATGTAAAACTGGTTGTTCTACCAAAAATTTTATATCTTTGGAGCATTTAATATCGAAAACGGATTTCACAGCCATAAAGAACTCAGGTCAGGGTAGCTTCAATGTGAAGAAAGGGACGATTGACAAACTTTTATTTTTACTGAAAACCATAGGCATTTACCCATAGCAAGTGTCAATGATCCTTTGCTCAAATTATACCCTTTGGGCCAAAAATGCCCCCCCCCCCCCGTGGGTAAATGTTTACATACGCTTATATAGGGAAAACGTGAAAAAATCTTCTCGTCTAAAGCCTTGATATTTGGTATGTTGCATCGCCTAATAGACCTCCACCAAGTTTGGCGAAATAATGTCCCTTGGGTCTAAATGGCCCCGCCCCGCGGATCACATGTTTTACAAAGGATTATATAGGGAAAACATGAACATATCTTGTTGACTGAAACATCAAGGCCTACAGTCTTGATATTTGGTATGTATCATCATCTAGTGGACCTTTACCTAGTCTGTTCGAATTATACCCCTGGGGCCAAAAACGGGCCCGTCCATGTGGGTCACATGTTTAACATAGGCTTATATATTTAACACTGTTATATATAGGGAAAGCATAAAAAAGCTTTTTGTCTAAAATTAAAAGGTCTAGAGTCTTGATATTTTTAGTATGTAGCATCAGCTTGTGAACCTCTACCAAGCTCGTTCAAATTATACCCCTGGGACCAAAAATGGTCCGGCAGTGGTCACAGGCTAATATAAAATCAACTTTTTCAGAATATAGGCATGTTGCATATCAAATTAAAGGGAATGACGTTACAATAACGTTTTAGCAAATAGTTTGCTCTTACATTTACCCTTGACCCCAGGGAAGGGATCAAAGGTTGATCTGTTTTCTTTTCTGAAAGTAATGACTAGCCTATTTTAATCAAATTAATTAGAACGAAGCATATAACACCTTGCCTGCAAATATTCTGCCCTTTTATAAACCCTTGACTCTTGCATGTGGACATAAAGGATACCGCTTAAGCCGGTGCTAGGAGCGTGAGAATTGTTGCACTTTCCACTAGTTCTCATGAATAGGCCCAATAAAACCGATTCTGCTGTTTTCTTAAAACGTAGGTTCTCTTTATTTCTGAAGTGTCTGTTTTTCCAGATTATTTAGAGGTCATAACAGCTGTCGTTGTACCTTGTGGAGATGGTAAAACTTAGATATAGTGTGATATTTTTTTCATATTCTGGTCCTTCGGGAATATTGGGCTCTGACGGAAAGCAGAATACCGCTTAAGTCAGTGCTAGAGGGCGTGAGAGTCGTTTAGTCAGAGAGCCCGTAATAGGTTTAATCAAGTGGTTGAGGCCAAAAAGTTTGAAGGTGTGTTCTTATGTAGAAAAGTGTGCTGAATTCAAAAATCAAACTCTTAAAAAATCGGCGGGTACACAAAAGTGCTATGCGCAACGGAATACCCCCGGGGTATGCAATATCTCAAAATAGCGTTAAAATGGGGGTACCCTTGCAGGTTTATACTTTAAACCACGTAATATTAGTAGTAAAATGCTAATTTTGGCAGCAAACAATATATAATGATCAATGTTCAAAATAAAAATAAAAATATGACATGCCAAGGACGCTTTCTAACACTAAAATATAGCAAATTATAAAGCCCACGAAAACTAATGGCTTTTGCCTCTGGTTATCGGATGATTTTTAATTTGCTTAAGCTTATCAATTTTATGTAATACAATAGTGTTGTCATCGACAATTATTATAGTTTTAAAAATGATAGAGTATGGCTAAGAAATACCATAATCACAGACTGCAGGCATCACATGGTACCGTGAGGAAGGGACACAAAGTAGGCATAATCCAACAGTACATTATATATGTATATTTCAAGTTCCTTTTCCTTTCAATGTGAATAAAGTATGCTCAGATAAGACTAAGATTTGCCTGGATATTGGCCCAGCTCTATTAGTTTCTAAGCTGTGAACTCTATGTATAGCTAGCTATCACCACATGGCCAGCCACGACTGTACAGACTGTGCTGGTCAATATTCCACATGACTTATATTTAAGGTTCTAGGGATTGCGTAACCCATATTCCACTCTTTTGCTGAATCTTAAAGAATGGATGAGTATGAAAAAAGTGAGTATGGTCAGAAGATACCACAATCACACACTGCAGACCAACTCACGGCACCGTGAGGAAGAGCTACAAGACACCCGGAAGACAAAAAGGTAAAGAAACCAGCTCTCTCTCTCTCTCTCTCTCTCTCTCTTCCCAAACAAGATGATTGCACAACTAGAAAGGACACATAGCTATGTAAAACAAAACAGGGAACAAACACAGAACCCCACAATGGGAGCAACAATCAACAAGGATTCAGCAACAACAGAACCACCGCTTTAGATCGACCAATCCCTTCCTTGTTATTTGTACTGAAAAGCAAAATAGTGAGAACGTCAGTATAGATGCATTTGGCAACAATACAAGGTTGGAAAACTAGTTTACAAGCATACATAATATGCAAGACAATACAGGTATCAGCTTCTACATTGTGTCAATTTAGGTCCAAGACATCTTGACGTGTCTGTCCATCAAATAATTTGTATCTGAAACAAAGTTCCTACGTTGTACTGGTTACCTAAACTCCATAAAAAACCCTATAAAGCAAGATTTATTGCAAATTCTAGTTCTTGTACGACAACAGAACTTTCTAAATTGTTAACCTCGTGTCTTACAGCTGTTAAAAAACATGTTATCAAATATTGTGAAAAAGTATATGAGAGATCCGGTAAAAACCTATTTTGGTCGATTAAAAATTCAGGTGAAATTTTGGATAAACTTAAAGCTAGAGATTTCAATGCGACAAGTTTGTCTACTTATGATTTTTCTACTCTTTACACTACTTTACCTCATAATTTAATTAAAGATAAACTTATTGATCTTATTGAAAAAACCTTCCAGAGAGAAGGCTCTCCTTACCTTGCATGTAGTGACAGAAATGCATTTTTTACTTCAGAAAAAACCTAAAAAATATCATGCATGGTCGTGTCAAAATGTATGTGATGCGCTGACCTTTTTGTTGGACAACATTTTTATTCGATTTGGCACCAAGCTCTATAGACAAGTAGTTGGGATTCCTATGGGCACTAATTGTGCTCCCCTGGTTGCAGATTTATTCCTGTTTTGTTATGAAAGGGACTTTATGATGTCTCTTTCTGATGATAAGCAGGCTGATGTTATTGATGCGTTTAACACTACTTCCAGATATTTGGACGATATTTTAAATATTAATAATGTTTATTTTGAAAATATGGTTAGTCAAATATACCCTTCAGAGCTCCAACTTAATAAAGCCAATGCCTCTGATACCGAAGCCGCATTTTTAGACTTGCATTTGTCAATTTCTAATGATATTGTTTCTACCAAAATTTATGATAAACGTGACGACTTTGATTTTGAAATTGTCAATTTCCCATTTTTAGATGGTGATGTTCCTCGTTCTACATCCTATGGAGTCTAAATCTCTCAACTCATTCGTTTTGCTAGAGCATCTAGCTATGTTACTGACTTCAACACTCGCAATAAATTGTTAACTCAGAAACTTCTTAAACAGGGCTATCGGTATCATAAACTTCGCAAAACATTTTCAAAATTTTATAGACGATACTATGATTTGATTTCTAAATTCCAAGTTGGACTTAAATCTCTCTTGCGCCAAGGACTTTCGGAACCTGATTTCTATGGTGACTTGGTGTATAAGTTGAAGAGGATTGTTGGCTCTAATAATTTTCCAGTGCAGTTCATTAAAATAATTTCCCATTATAAAAAGATTGGCTATAACATTAATGTATTGCAACAGACTGCATGCTTGGTAGTCAACCCAATCACGGTTGACAACTTTGCTTTCCTCTTTAATTGCACGCCGGTGGGTCGGACTTCAGACTCTATGATGGTTCCGACTTAAAGACTTATATATTGATGAGATGGTAGGGGCCTGATGCTTTGGCTGTTTGTCGGGCCCACCGGGGTTTACCTGTTGGATTTCTTTTGCTCCGGTATTCAGTTTAATTTACTGTTGAGTCCTTATCCTTGCTTTATCTCCTTGTTATATCTTGATTTATATGTTTTAGGAGATGATGCATTGATAAGTTAGGGGTCTTTCATGCAAACCAAATATTTATGTGTCTTGATCCACATCTGAATTAAGGGTGAGGTTGGCGCCGTTAAACCGGTTTAAGCCCTCCAGTAAAATATTTTACTGACCGTTCCAAGGCGGTACTTCTTTTGTGGATCTTTTATGTTTTTGTTCTGTCTTGTGTTTGCTATGTTTTGTGCGCGTCTGTTTATATGTGCTTTGTGGTCACCTGCTGGGAAAGGGCTGACCTCTTGGCTCTCGTTTGTGGTGTCTTCTGTGAGTTTGTCACTTTCCCATTGGTATCCTGGGTCAGGTGTGGTACTTGATTGTATCGATTCCTGATCTTTGCAACCTTACTTACTTTCATCAATCCAAATTACAGCTCACATGGCGTTAGCATGCTCATTTTGGCACCACACTTCTGTCAATAATCTCAACTAAGATGTCTTAAATGATTCTGACTTTAAAGCTAGAGTAAAATATTTTGGTAAGCCATGTTCAGGTCCAGATACATTTACCTCTCCCTATACCAAACCACGATCTCTGGTAACATCATTAATTGATAAATTTTTAAAAGTGTCACATGAAAAATCTACATGATTTGCACGTCCGACAATACGAGACAGAGTCAAATTTGTTTGACCACCAAAAGTTGAAGACAAATCTACGTGAGACTGTACCAGGAACATTCCATCGACAATACAAGCATCTACATTTCTGGGAGCAGCTGTGATTATCCTCACCTCGAGCTTACTGAAAAGAGTTGATCTGTCAGTAGATATTTTTTAAGTCCATCAATATGGGCAAAAGTCAAATTAAGCACCCTATTGAGCTCTAACTCTAACTATTAGCAGATAAAGTAAGCGGCCTTAAGTTCTTTATCTTTTTGCCTCGTGTCTGAAGTTTCCTGACGAAGCACTGCATGCAATGGTTTTACTTTTCTGTATTCTCTTTCAGTCATGACTTTCAATTAAATAGCTTACAGGCTCACATAGTACAATCCTAGTCACTATCCACTTCCTTCTTGCACTCACCGATTTACTGAATGATACCATCCCCTTTAGTCTGGATGGAACATCAGCATTGACATTATCTGCTCTAAATTAAAATCCATAGGGGTCCTAAAGAATGGTTTGTTCGTTCGTCGGATGGACATAGCCCTGTCTCCAACATTGCACACGCAGCTGGGTGTGCCTCGTCAATGTAAAGAAACTCTAGGTGATATCTCGTCATCCATTGAGCATAATTAGGACATCTTGTAGCAAAGAATTAAATTGCACACAATGTACATAGACAGAAAGTGAAAAGCAATTTTGGTACGGATGTGGGAGTCAGTATTTTGAAACCAACCCCAATCATAGACCCGGCCTTTGAAAAAAACAGCCTATTCATATACTTGATTTCACAGAAAGATGACCAAATCATATACTGTTCTTTGAATTTATATACCCTTCATATCCTCTGTAATTGTGTGTGTATGTGGGGGGAGGGGAAGAACTCGGGGTAATTTTGGTACTGGTGTGGGGGTAAGTATTTTGAAACCAACCCCAATCATATACCCGGCCTTTGAAAAAAAACCAGCCTATTTATATACTTGATTTCTCAGAAAGTTGGCCAATTCATATACGGTTCTTTGAATTTATATACCCTATCATATCCTCTGTAATTATGTGTGTATTTAGGGGGAGGGTCTGTGTCGTTTTGGTAGGGGTGTGGGAGTCAGTATTTTGAAACTAACCCCAATCATATACCCGGTATTTGAAAAAAACCAGCCTATTTATATACTTGATTTGACAGAAAGTTGACCGATTCATATACTGTTCTTTGAATTTATATACCCTTTCATATCCTCTGTGATTTGTAAACAAGTTTACAAAAAACCCTCATCACGAGAAAACGTGCTTTATGTAAATGTGAAAACAAAAGCTTGACGCGTATCTGAGTGAAAAATATGTACATATACATGAGTGTCAATTTTTTGGGGGGGGCCATTCCATTTCCAAAAATTATGCCATTCATATACAATCTTTTTTTTTTAAAAAAGGGGGTTTATCATATACCTGGGGGCGCTGAAAAAGGGGGCTTTTGGTACGCACATCCGTACTATGTCATATATATTGGTTACCTCCCCCTCCGAGGTTTTAAACCATTTATGATGCAGAATCTGTTGAAAAGAAGATATATCTCTACAATGACCATGTCATAATCCAGAAGGCTGCTGTTTTATGGTGTTCCCTGACCTAGTAAGATCTGTGTAATACAAATGCCTCTCCATAGATGTCTTGTGACTTTTGGTGTTCACCGCGTGGTGGGTTGGTCTGCAGTGTGTGATTGTGGTATTTCCTGATCATACTCACTTTCTACTTACTTTCTTCATACTCATCCATATTTTTTTAAATAAGATTCAGCAAAAGGGTGGAATAGGGGTTATTCGAGGGGATGGTGTTATTATGCAATTCCTAGAACATAGAATATAAGTCATGTGGAATATTGACCAGAACAGTCGTGGTTGGCCTTGAGGCGCTAGCTTTACATATTATTCATAGCTTAGAATCTAATAGGACTGGGTCAATATCCGGGCAAATATTAGTGTTATCTTTCACATTGAAAGGAAAATGAACTTGAAATATACCTATATTGTACTGTAACAGCTTGGAGTATGCTTACTTTGTGTCCCTTTCTCACAGTGCCATGCCGGGTTGGCCTGCAGTCTGTGATTGTGGCATTTCTTGGCCATCCTATATCATTTTTTGGAACCATGATAATTGTTGATGACAACACCATCGAATTATTTACATAAGATTGAATTATAAATCTGCTCTAGCTTTAAAACAAATTAAAAATCATCCGATAACCAGAGACAAAAGTCATTAGTTTTCGTGGACTGTATGATTTGTTATATTTTAGTTTAAAAACGCGTCCTTGGCATGTATTATTCTGTTTTATATTGAACATAGATCATTATATATTGTTTGCTGCCAAAATTTGCATTTTACTACTGAAATAACATGGTTTAAAGTATAAACCTCCAAGGGTACCCCCATTTTAGCGCTATTTTGAAAATAACATACCCTGGGGGTATTCCGTTGCGCAAAGCGCTTTTGTGTACCAGCCGAGTTTTGTAAGAGTTTGATTTTTAAATTCAGCACACTTTTCTACAACAGAACACACCTTCAAACATTTTGGCCTCAACCACTTGATTAAACCTATTACGGGCTCTCGGACTAGTTGTACTTTCCATTAGTTCTCATGAACAGACTCAAAAAAAAACGATTCTGCTGTTTTCTTAAAAGTAGGTTCTCTCTATTTCTGAAGGATCCGTTTTCCAGATTAATTACCCCCACGCTTTTTTTCAAAAAAGCGAAGGGGATATTGTAATCGCCTCCGTCCGTCCGTCTATCCGTACTCACGAATGGACCCTTGTTGGGTAATTTAAATTGCCGAAAGGGGTGGGACTTTTGGGGCGCTGGGGGTGCCTAGGGTGTTTTTTTTCAAAGATGGTCATGCGGCATATCAAATCATCGGGGATGACGAGCAGAACATAATGCAAGTCAAATGTTTATCATAGGGTCTAACTGGTGATCTTGAAGTGAGGTCAAAAGCTCAAATATCATTAAATTTCGGCTACCATATCAATTTTAAAGATTTTTCTACCATACTGTGTGTGTGTTCTCTCAAACAAAAGATAGAAAACAAGTCATACATCATTTTCATTATGTTGCTGGGGTCATGTCCCAGGAGTGGGACTTAGGAGTGCTGGGGGTCAAAAACTTTAACGTGGGGATTTGCAGTGGCGCCCAATCGACTGCACGTTCTAGTTATACTAAAACATTTTTCTCACAGACATTAAAACTGTGCAGATATGTATAATTTGATTGAACTTAGTGACTTGATAGGCTTTGATTATGATCTGAGGGGAATGGGATTTATATTTTGTGGTAAACATCCTCTACTCCTAGCAAAGATTCAGGTGAGCGATCCATACCCTCTTGTTTTTGTCATCAAACTTATTTTACAGAGGGGAGTGGATGGGTCCAATTGATTCTCGAGGGGGTCCCTAACATAATTCCTAAAGCCCAGTATACATGTACAACATACCATCATTGGTTCACCGTGAAACCTATTTAACGCCGATTATGGCACAACTTCGACTGCTGGCTGAGTAGCATTGTGATTTCCCAGGGGGAGTGGGGGAGACCAGTGAGATAGGAACAGTTAGATAACTACATGTAGGTTTTGCTGGGCCTTACGTAAAACACTGATATGGAGAATGGATCCAGTTGGCATGTGGAAGCTGGCCACTATCGGCCCTCCAGCCAAACGTGGCCCGAGACTGATACAGGCTTAAAACCCTTTTCCCATGGTGAGTATAGGTAACATATTTGAAAAAAAAACATCAGGCTCATCTTACCATACTCATCTTACCATAGTGCACTATGGACTAACTCTATTCATTACACAACTTCTTCAGCGATTCGCACTTTAAGGAAAATTCGGAGTTACATCATCGTGAGAAAGCCTCTTTATGCTTTGTATAATACATACGGTTCACCAACAGAAGCGCCTATCAGTCTTGTGCGACAGCGCAATCTGATCAGCGCGTCCGTTGTTCACCGTTGTATTGAATACATATCGAACTGCTTAGTTCTACAGCCATTCGAACTTTAACGAAACACAACGTGAGAAAGCCTCTTTATGTTTTCCATATTAGTCTTCTGCGATAACGCAATTTGATCAGCGCATCCGTTGTACATCGTTGGAAAACATACATGTATACTCACTCGAACTGCCAAGTTCTTATTTTCTGGATTTCTAGATAGACAGATTGGGTTTGAGGCGTGTCCAAAAACAGGGTTCTCTGACGTGTTAAGTGTTAAACTTGTGATTTCGTGGAAGCAAAGCATCATTTTGAAGACAAAAAAATGAACCAGTGCACGTGATTTTGGTACTTTTTGCACCAGCGAATGTTCAGGCGAGTCTGCGCATATGTACAGCCTCACCAGCGCTTCCATTGCATGCGTACAAACGTATGGATGTATATTAATGCTCAAAGAAAAAATATGGACCTCAACCCCCACTGGACACGTCATCAGGGACGTTATCTAGAGACATTTGTGCATGTGCTATGTACTAAAATCTCGTATGCTGGTCCATTGTTGACTCTATCTTACTCGAACTCCAATGGATTATATTTTTCACATCGTAATTAGTAATTAGAGCTAGAAGGAGTTGCTTTCTATAAACATTTTGGGAAAAAAATGATCTTTTTCATTATTTTCTACAGTTACATTGCTGGTACATAAAAGAACCGTCTCAATAAGACGGTTCTTTTAAGTACCCACAACGTTTATTATTTTAAGAAAATAAGGAAAGTATTCATTTTTAATTAGACTTAAGGGTACTTTGGACGTTCTGAGTTCAAGCTATAGATGTTATACTTGCAAGAATTCTAAAATTACGTTAGACAGGGACGTTGTGTCGAATTACGTGATCTCTCAAAAAGTTAAAAACATCTGGCAAATAAACAGGCTTTGAGATGGAGCAGTATAGCTATGAGACGGGAGAGAAAAGAACGTTCCATATCGCCGACTATATAGTCTGTGGTTTGACATTAGCTGGCTCAGCAGCCATAGGACTCTTTTATGCCATCAAAGACAGGAAAAGAAACACAACTGAGGAATATCTACTAGCAGGGCGTGGCATGCACCCATTGCCAGTGGCAATGTCACTAGTGTCGACTTTCATATCCGCCATAACTATACTAGGAACGCCCGCTGAAGTGTATATTCATAGCACAATGTATTGGTGGGTATGTCCTGGGATGCTCATCGCCGCCCTTGGAGCAGGGTATATATTCATCCCAGTCTTCTATAGACTAGGAATAACGAGCGTGTTTGAGGTAAAATATATTTTATATTAACCATTTAAAAGCAATTTATGACTATAGTACTCGTACGACCAATATATTAACGGGTGCTTCGAAACAAGACCCATTTCATGGCATCATCTGCATGCACTATTAGCTGGAGATTAATTTGAAAATTTCCTGTAAAAATGCTTTTATGATTTCCCCTGGTCAGAAAAAAGAATATAGAAACGTTCATGAGTTGCCAAGCTAAATTATTTGCTTTTTTCCTTTTCAGTATATTGAACTCCGGTTTGGAAAACTTGCCAGAATGATTTTGACCATAGTATATATTTGTAATATGGTAAGTGTCATTTTACTCCCTGGCAAGTCACAGTGGGCCTCGTCGCGTTATAAACCCTTATTTTGTCCGTGCAGTCTGATCACCATATTTTTGTTCGCTTTCGTGAAGGTTTAATAGCAACCAACCAACGAGTTGTTGCCGCGCAGCGGCAACAACGAGGGTTGGTTGCTGTTACGATTAGAGGCTCTGTTCTGTTCTATTCATCTGCTATATGAAGGCCTGATTTCCGTTCTGTCAAAACAGAGTTCCGGTATCTATACGGAGTCGATTCGATCGAACTAAGAACCTTATTCTACCTTTGAAAAATGTGCCGTGATCATCAATGACATTGAAAAAATACAAAAAGTAAAAGTGAATCGCGAAGATGCTAGTTTTGTTGATATTTAAATTGTATTTCAACCATAAGACTGAGGGATTTTTTCGATCACCAGGAGCTTGAACGTTTAACGATAGCTCTTATAAGCAAGCGGCTGTGTGATCCCCATGACGTGACGTCACAATTCTTATAACGTTACGTCACGACGTGATAGCGACTTGAGCCAAACGCCAACTGCCACGTGCATCGTCGCGCCTTTGAAAAAAGACGGCCACAATGAGCCGCGACATAAGATTTCCAACAATGTGATATGTGCGACCAGCAAAGACTCAGATCAGCCTGTGCATACACTCAGTCTGATCAGAGCCTTTGCTAGTCGCTTGAATTTTCTATGCGTGTTATGCTACTGACTGAACATCATTTTGAGTTTCTAAGCTTAAAAGGAGGCTGCACAGACTCGTCTGAGTCTACACTTGTCAAAATGACACATTGTTGGAAATCACATGTCGCTGCTCAAATTAAAAAAACTTATGGTATCAAATCGGAACTTCCGTTCAAGAGTCCCAGCGCCTTTAAAATAGCTTGCAGGATTATTTTATTTCCTTATACTCAGAGCAACGACAATTTACTGAAACACTTCTGTCACTTTTCATAAGGTGTTCTGTGCCAGGTGTGGTACTAATTGTATCGATTTCTGATATTTGGCTTCTTCCTTATCTTTTATACTCACACGAGTACCGACTCACAAGAAATACCGTATACTGTGCTATCTTCTCAGTCTCAGATCAAATAGTGGTTGGTTGCCCATTAGGTGTGCCTATTTCATATTAGCTTTACATGATGCATGCGTAATTACAATAGCTGGTCTTTATGACAAGCTTCCTACGTTATACTGGTTACGTAAACTACATGTATAAAAATGATAAAGCAAGAGTATTTGCCAATTCTAGATCTTGTGCGACAACAGAACTTTCTAAATTTTTAACGCCTTGTCTTACTGCTATCAAATCCATGTACTTTTAAAAGTAATGCGAAAAAGTATATGAAAGATCCCGTAAGAATCTATTTTGGTCTATTAAAAATTCTGGTGAAGTATAAGATGAAATTAAAGCTAGGGACCCGTTTGTCTACATATCATTTTCCAAGTCTTTCATAATTTGAATAAAGATATACGTATTGATCTTATTGAAATAAACTTCCTAAGAGAATGCTTGTGCTTGCATGCTTGTGCCCAATGCTTGCATGTAACGACAGGAACACGTTTTTCACTTCGGAATAGCCAAAAAGTAATGCATGGTCTTGTTTTGTATTTGTCTTTGTTATACTGTCTTGTCTGTTCCTTGCAGGATATTAATCAGCTTACCTCTTGGCTGTCTTGTGTGTGATGTCTTGTGTTTTGTCACTTTTCCATTATATTGTCTCGGTTCAGATGTGGTACTTGATTGTATCGATTCCTGATCATAGTATTCTGTCTTACTTAGCCACCCAGTGATTGTTTGAAACATGCAGCAGGCCTCCAGATAAGAGTGCGTATTGGAAAATTATTTTCTTTATTTCTCATCCAAAACAGATGTTGTGGGTACTCAAAAGAACCGTCTCAATGAGACGGTTCTTTTGAGCACCCAAAACACATGTTTAAATAAATGGGTAAGAATATAATTTAGCTTTTACGCCAATACAATTTCCTTATCTGGACCTATGATGCAGTCCATATTAATATCAAATTTTATTCTAATTACTTAATTATTGGTTGGAAAATGTTTCTTTTTACATTTACAATGTCCATCAACTCGATTATTTTATTATAGAATTTCTGTGGCATTTTCAATCTATTTCGATGGCCATTTTTGTTAGCTTAGCAACGCTACAAGTCAACTCAATACCAGACTTTTACACTAATGTTATAAAATCAATAAGAAGCAACTTTTTCTTTGGCGTCGTAGGGTGTGGGGTGCAAAAGAGACCCTTAATGCACGTAGCCTATTCTAAAATCATTTGCTTTTACATTTACGGAATATTTGTTTTGGGGGCCAGTGCAGGAGATTTCGTTATTAATTGTATCAGCGATCACCGATGGCACAGACGAGCCTGCGCTAATGTACCGAAATTCCGTGCCATGAACAATATTTCGATTTCTTTCCATTTTTCCTATTTCAGACGCTATATATGGCGATAGTTCTATATGTTCCAGCACTAGCCTTGAATGCAGGTAAATACGAGTTTTACGTTGCTATGGTAATAAAAATGGCCGACAAAATAGACTTAAAATAGAGAAACTGCCATTTTTGGACCAAATTTAAGGCTTTTGGAGATATATATTTTAAGAATTAGATATCAGCACAGCTAAATACCAAAAAAATCATTTTAATATGTTGTGTACCGTGATAATTCTCAACTTCTGTTTAAATATCTTTGGTATTTGCTTGTGCTCTATGTTAATTTCTCTGTTTAACGTCTCAAATTTGCTCCAAAATGGTCTGTTTTCTATTTTCAGCCTATTTTGGTTGCCATTTTTTTATTTTAGCAACGGTAAAAGTCTCACTTATTCGAGACTTTTACACTTTGGTTATTGTTCAAATAAACTAATAAGAACAAATTGGTGAAAAGCAAATTTTATATTTTAGCCTCATAGGGCGGCCAAAAAGCCTCTTAATGCACGTAGCTCTTTCATACCCTGAACAGTATTTCGATTTCTCCTATTTCAGACGCTTTAAATGGCGATAGTTCTTTATGTACCAGCGCTAGCATTGAATGGAGGTAAATGTTTATAAACTATTCATAGGGCATAATAAATTATATGTTGTGAGAACTCTACATTGCCACTCTTGTAGAGACATCAGTCAATTGCCATTGCTTTCATTGTTATTCCAATGTTTAGCGTCAAATATCTCGCTATGCACATATTACAAATGCATGCTGGTGCAGTAAGCAAGTTATTGTATGTTTTTTTATGTATGGGGCGATACTCCACCCGCTAAAGCTCGTAAATCGTCCTCCTGTACACACACACAAACCATACAATAACTTACACTTTTACATCTTTTTAAAATAAATCTTCAGTTTTGTTTTGAAATGAATCATCTCTTTTAGGGAACCCTATATTGTCGCTTTGGTAGGGAAATCAATTAATTGCCAGAAAAAAGGATCGAGAAACTATAAATGAGGGCCTTAAAATGTCTTGTACATCTTTTTTTTGTAAAACATATTTTCAGTTTTGTTTAGAGAAAACGTCTACTGATGGCTGCAGAGTAAACACCCTTTTAAGCGTAGCGTAACGCTCTCACCTGGTGTTGAGTTACGCGATCTCCTTTATATGTATAGGTTTCACAGGGTGAATATGTACACTAGGACTAGAACAGAACAGATGATGAGGGGCCGTCATCCTCAATGTTACATGCCTTGACTCAAGGACATTCACCCTTTGATTCTGGAGATATTCGAAAGGATTACATATGAGGCAGTGCATGTGATTTCCAATAATGTGGCATTTTGACATGTGTAGACTCAGATGAGCATGAGTAGCCTCTTTTTAAGCTTAGAAATTCCAAATGATGCTTAGTCAGTAGCTTAACACTCATAGAATATTCAAGCGACTAGCAAAGGCTCTGATCAGACTGCGCGTATGCGCAGGCTGGTCTGAGCCTTTGCTGGTCGCACATACCACATTGTTGGACATCTCATGCACTGACTCCCAATATAGTGGCAATGCAGCCATTTCTGTCATGTGACCTGGACGATATTACGCATTTGAAATTTGTCATCAGCTGGACCTTTCGTTTCTGAGAAAAATGAGATTGGAGACTTATATGAACGACCTTGGCTGAAAGGTCAAATGTCACCCTTTTCTCATTAGATTTAACATATATAGTAAGTGTGTTGACGTTAGCTTAAACAGATACTAAACTATCATATTTACAAAAAAAAATCACCATACAAGAGCATGCCTTATTGGCCAAACTCAACATCGTGATAAACTAGGTCAGGGTTCACAAAGGATTATTATTTGGCAAGAATTTGTATGGCCTGCATCGCCAATGTTACAAACCAAGGCCCCAAGCCAGGGGCCATTTGTTTCCAGAGAAGAGTTTTTAATAGTTTTTTTTTACCTTATATGACATGACAGGCGCTAAAGTCACGTAACTTTCACCACTTAGTTATACTAAGGATCCCACACCAAATTACTGCTCCACGTGAAGTTTGATTCTCATTGGACCTGTGAGTTCTGACAAAGAAGATTTATGCATTGATAAGTTAGGGGTCTTTCATGCAAACCAAATATCTATGTGTCTTGATCCACATTTGAATTAAGGGTGAGGTTGGCGCCGTTAAACCGGTTTAAGCCCTCCAGTAAAATATTTTACTGACCGTTCCAAGGCGGTACTTCTTTTGTGGATCTTTTATGTTTTTGTTCTGTCTTGTGTTTGCTATGTTTTGTGCGCGTCTGTTTATATGTGCTTTGTGGTCACCTGCTGGGAAAGGGCTGACCTCTTGGCTCTCGTTTGTGGTGTCTACTGTGAGTTTGTCACTTTCCCATTGGTATCCTGGGTCAGGTGTGGTACTTAATTGTATTGATTCCTGATCTTTGCACCCTTACTTACTTTAAATATGGTGATGGCAGTCCAGTATGAGTGCCCTGTGCTGAAACTTCAAATGTCAATATTGACCTGTGGTACTTATATATAGCTATTGTCCTAGCAGGTTAAAGCTATATATGTAGTAAGCATACTACCATTTGGCTTCAACATATACTAGGAGTTGTGTTTCGAGAATTTCTCCATGCCAAAGCAGTTTCAGCTCAACATGAACTAGATCAAGTTCAACATAGGATCAACATTTGAAAAAACTTTATAGGGCGCACATTCTGAAGGTCGAGGGTCACTTGCCCTTTGGATTTGGAGAAGGCTTTCACTAAGTGTTAATCTGACATGAGCATGACAGCCATTTTAGCCATGTGATCTGGGCCACGTTATAAAAATCTATCATGAGGGTGAGGGTAGGATAGAATAATCCAGCCCCGAGGATCGCCGTTTGGCATCACGAGGTTTGCGAGAGATGACAATCAGTGATCCCCAGGGTTGGATTTTTCTATCCTACCCTCAAACGAATACTGGATTTTTTTTCTTGCCTACCACTGATTTATTTATTTTGAAATAAGCGTACAGAAGTCCCCGAATGCGCTAAGATGCAATTTCACATGATGACATTATTTGACGTCCTTAATAAGGTAGCATGGGTAAGATAAGATTTTTTTCCCAGGGTAAATTCTCAGATATCCTTATCCGGTATGCAAGAATGACGAGGGTCATCCAATAAGTTCTGACAATGGCCTCATATTTCAGAAACTGTTATTGAAATCAGAATTCTATTACCCACTGCATGTGGCCATTGGTGTTGCCTACTCATGTTTGAAATATGGAGTTTTTATCATAACCTGATCCAATGCTATAAAAAATTGTAAACAACACTGTGAGAGCCCATGGCCGCGAAAATTCATTTTTAAACTGATTTTTGCTGGGGGTAGAGTTAGTTAAAGATGCAGTATGCATCTTTGGAAAGTTATATTAGCGGTTGGTGATGATGTCTGATTACACAATTGACCCATAAAAGCAAATACCACAATGAAACTAACGTAGTTGTTCTGGACGTTCTTGGTTGCTAGGTTACAACAGAAAATTAGATTTTTGTCCCACTTTAAGCGCTAATTATAAAATAGTATATTTTGAACACTTATATAAGCAATTACGACAAATTTGCATATTAATAGACACATGTTTCGATAAATCTGTTCTATAGTCTTCTTAGACACATACAAAATACTAACTTTTAATAAATGTTTTATACCAAATATTATACACTATTAGTACAACCCATTTTCAAGGAAAATATTTCTTGCAAAATCGATGACATATCATAATCAAAACCCTGCTGACACCATAGATGCAACCTAAATCATTATCTGTGACGTTCAAAATCAACACACATAATGGTTTTATTTATCCATATAAAAACTTTTAAAAGGGAGTCTGTAATTTCTAAGAAAAGGCATGTGTACCGCATTTAGCGTCCCATCCTTGACCCTTTACCTTGTGTTCTTTAGTTGTCTAGCAACCGTTGCGATTGCAACATGGAAAATATTTGAAATCGTTGACTCAATTTCCTATATTCTAAATAATATGCAAAGATTAATGAAACACATCCTAGAGGAAAAGGTTTTGTTTTATGGTGTCATTGTCAGAACATTTTGGATGACCCTCGTAGCTTTTATCTACCAATGGCTGTCAATATGATATTTACTACCTTAGAAAGGTATACTGTCACTACTGACCTAAGTAACTTGTTTACAGTCATTGCCACATTAGGCTTAACCTATCTAGTTTGCATGATAACTTTGGTTTTCACAGTTATCAAAATTCAACTTTTCAAAAATGCTTTTGAATTTAAATGCATTTTGAAACAAATTTGCCGTGTGTTTACCTGCCGGGAAAGGGCTGACTTCTTGGCTCTCGTTTGTAATGTCTATGTGATGTTGTCACTTTCCCATTGGTATCCTGAGTCAGGTGTGGTACTTGATTGTATCGATTCCTGATCTTTGCCCTATTTCTTACTTTGATTATCAGAGTTGTTTTGTCTGTGCTGCGTGGCAACCCTAAAACGTCTCCCTGCACTTTCATTTAATGCTCTTATTATTCAATCCTCAGGATTGTGTGTACAATCTCCTTCCATTATTCCTTTCCCGGATACCCTCTATGTCTTACACCGCATTTAAGGTCACTAGATGACCGATTTTTCATACCCCGTTGTATAACTTCTGCTTTCTTTATCTCTGTGGACTTGTATTAGCCATTTGGATTATTGATTACATTTGTTATGTCTTCCTTTGCTTTTAAGGACGCATATTTATACTAGCTTATCTTAATAACCGGTGTATTGATTGCTTGTCATGGGATGGTACTTGTTCACATGACTTTTATGAAAAGAACTAATTTAGCAAAATTACATATTTCTCCCATTAGGTTACATTTGGTGTTCTCTCTTCGTATTTTTAGTTCTGTTAAAAATTTTGGGAATATACTTCCTACCTTTAGGTTATCTACTTTGGATCACCTACTATCAGGAAGTATACTAAACCATTTAATTCGTTCAAAAGACGCTGGATGTATCTTTATGTTTCTAAGTGCAATGCCAAGTGGTGTATCTGTTGCACACATATATGTACTAATACTACCATTACATCATCTGCAAATGATAGACAGTTTTCCATGATTAATAATAATGAAATGGACTGATTTTCATCTGATCTGATTTATGTCATAACTTGAACTGAAATTAACTGTGGAATGCAATATGTTGGACAAACTGGCCAATCCCTTAAGACTAGGTTTCATGAGCACTTTCATAAAATGAAAAAGCCTAAAAATAATTGACACGCTTCTTTATCGCCATTTCAAAAATAATGGTCATTCACCTAGGAAAATTATAATTCAACCAGTTGAAAAATTATATATATGATCCTAATTCATCATCTAGATTAAAAAATATAAAGAGACATGAAACTGAACTTAAATGGATAAAGTTTTTGCAATCACCTTTTCCTTTAGGTTTTAATGATAGTATATACCATGAAGGTAATATTTCTAAAATGCCAGATTTTGATGGGTTTTTTTCTCTTTTGGAATGTAAAAGACATAAAAGTAGATATCATGGTAAACGTAAAAATCGTAACATTAAGCGCAAAACTTGTTCTGAAAGCGCATAAATACTTCTCTATTTAAAGCATCTTTCTATAGCTTTAAATAATCATGGTCGGCATGGTTTACTTTCATTTTTAAGTTCCTTGCCTATTCCAGTTTTGTGTAGTTTAGGGTTAGAGGCTAATAAATTTTAAGATAGAGCAAACAAACTATATAAAGCAGCAATTCTTACAGGGTGCTATGTTCAACATTTCCTTTGTCCTTATATCGATTCTTAGGTCAACCATAAACGACATTTTATCAAAATTCCATTCATTAACAAAGGTATGGAGTTTATTGATTTGCATAGTTTCTTTTAGGACAACTTAGTGATTTCATCTATTCTAAATTACTATAATAATTCTGAAACTCCTATCATTTGCTATAAATATAACAAACCAATTACGTCTTTCATATTTAACTTTAATAAAATTGTAACTGATAAAAATATAGATTCCAATACTACTGACTCCTGAGATTGTCAAAATTCTAATTATTTATATTCCCCTGCAGGGCATGTGATTACAGGTAATCTAAATGTCATTCCTGACCCTAGAGTTTGTTATACTATTTCTAAAGGTCCTAAATACAGATTTCCCTCTAATATTGATTTTCCTTAAATGTCGTGGAGAGATCGCTGCTCCTTTAAATGACTTCAGTAATCTTTAATGTAAACGAGAAAATGTTAAACCTGATGCCTTAAAGGAATAAAAAATTAACATTTTTAAAATTATTGACAATCATATTTCATTTGACTGTCGTAATACACATCTTTTACCTCCTACAAAATAATAAGTGAGTATGATCAGGAAATACCACAACCACAAACCGCAGACAACCCCTTGGCACCGCGAGACAGAGCCACACAACCATTACAAGACACCAGGAAGACAAATTAAGCAAAGCAACCAGCTCTCTCTTCCCCCACCAAGATGATTGCAATACTAGAATGGACATAAAGTAACGTACAACAAAACATAGAACAACTACAGACTCCCACAATGGGAGTAACAATAAACAAAAAGTCAACAACAACAGAACTACCGCCTTAGAATCCACAGCAGCCTAAGCCACCGGGGGGCCTAAATGCATTTTACTGGTACCAAATCTTCGCCCTAGATTCTACTGTTATTGTAGCACAAGAAATTTTCAGCTCGCATAAAAGCCTCCTAACTAATGCAATGTATCATCATGGAGAAACACTCTAATCAAATTGACACACCATGATGCAAGTGGCTCATGACTAACAGATAGTCAGAGATAAAAAATAACCTCAAGTTGAGCCACGGCGGGTCCAGCTACAGATAAGCATCAATCACCAACCCACCGATTAAAGCTTCACGTCAGAGCCATCATAGAGTCTGAGGCCTGACCCACCATCGTGCAATTTAAGAGGAAACCATAGGTAAACCGTGATTGGGTTTAAAACCAGTCATGCAGACTGTCGCATGATATCTAAGTTATATCCAACCCTTATATAACGTTTTACAATTATTTTGAATTGATCACTAAAACTAGGTATGAAATTGTCAATATCCCATTTTAGATAGTGATGTTCCTCGCTTTACATCCTATGGAGTCTATATATCTCAACTCATTCATTTTGCTAAAACATCTAGCCATGTTGCTGACTTCAACATTCGCAATAAATTGTTAACTCAGAAACTTCTTAAAAAGGGCTATTGGTATCATTAACTTTGCAAAACCTTTTCTGAATTTTATAGAGCATACTATGATTTGATATTTAAATTCCAAATTGGACTTAAAATTCTCTTGGGTCAAAGACATTACGAACCTGAATTCTAAGTTGACTAATAAATTGAAGAAGATTGTTGGCTCTTATAATTTTTCAGCACAGTTCATTAAAATAATATTCCATTATAAAATGATTGACTTTAAAATTAATGTATTGCAGCAGACTGCATGACTGGTGGTCAACATAATCACGGTTGGCAACTTTGCTTTCCTCTTTAATTGCATGCCGGTGGGTCGGACTTCAGACTCTATGATGGTTTCAACTTAAATACTTATCCATTGATGAGATGGTAGGGGCCTGATGCTTTGGCTGTTGTCAGGCACACCAGGAGTTACCTGTTAGTTTTCTTTTGCTCCAGCATTCAGTTTTATTTACTGTTGAGTTCTTTTCTTTGCTTTATCTCCTTTTTATGTTTTTGTTTGTTTGTTTGATTTGATTCTTTACGTCCCATCAACAATCTTTCAGTTATAAAGGGACGGGTCTCCCTGGGTTGAACCAGTACTAAGCTAGGATTAATGTTCTTGCTCAAGGACACAACGCAGTGACGCCGGTGAGGCTCGAACACACGGCCCTTCGGTCTCGAGTCAAGCACTCTACCACTGAGCCACTGCGCTCCCTCCTTTTTATGTCTTGATATATATGTTCTAGGAGATGATGCATTGATCAGTTAAGGGTCTTTCATGCAAACCAAACATCTATGTGTCTAAATCCACATCTAAACTAAGGGTGAAGTAGGTGCACTGTTAAACTGGTTTAAGCCCTCCAGTAAAATATTTTTACTGACCGTTCCAAGGCGGTGCTTCTTTTGTGGATCATTCATGTTATTTCTGTCTTGTTTTGTTATGCTTTCATGCACGTCTGTTTGTTGATGCCTTGTGGTCAACTGCTGGGAAAGGGCTGACCTCTTGGCTCTCGTTTGTGATGTCTAATTGTGAAGTTGTCACTTTCTCATTGGTATCCTGGGTCAAGTGTGGTGTTCGATTGTATCGATTCCTGATCTTTGCCCTCTTTCTTACTTTACTTACCTTTTACCATATTATAGTTTTAAGTCAACCTGTACTCATCAGTGAAAGAAATCGGTAGGACTCATATCAGAAGAGTTACATACCTACCCCAAGATCAATAGCAAAATATCATCTTATCCAAATTATTCTCATACCCTAAGATGGGCCCCCACGAACTTTAATTAGTCTGGTGGTTTCAGAACAGATGTTTGAACCGATTGATTAACAGACGTCCCTTTTGTTTACTTATAATTACCCATTGGGCCTTTGGCTCAGGTTTGCTTTGAAGCAGATCGATTTTTAATTTTAATCTTTTGATATTTCTCTTGATTCCAGTGACTGGCCTATCTATGTGGGGCTCTGTTATTATTATTGGTAGTGTCTGTACTTTCTATACAACACTGGTACGTATACATATATACACCTAAGGAATCTTCTAACGCATACACTTTCGTTTTGGCATTTTCTTGAAAACTAGAGTTTCGAATTAAAAGATATTTTGGAATAGATTAGAACAGTGTTTTTCGGTAATGTATGGTTATTTACGAAGAAAACGGACTAAGGACATTTTAAAATATTAAAGTTTGAGTTGAAAACTTCAAAAACGAAAGTCGCAAATTTACCATTTTTCAAACAAATCAATACGGAAAACAGAATAGCAAGTCAATGTATTCCATTTATTAATTAATGACACATGATATTTTTACAAAGGTAAGTTAGTCTGTATTTTATTATTCATAAAGTAAGAAAACAAAACATCCAACTTCTATCTTCTACATTTTATAAAAGAGAACAGACAATGCGCACACGCACACGCAATTTATTAAATATTTCCTGACAATCGCATCGCATTATGTGCTCGAATGGCTTTAGATCTGGGGAGCAGGATAGCCATGGTAAACGTGTTTTTTGCTAGCTAGCAGCAGAGCCCTGCTGATGGTACTCACAGTGTGGATTTGTTATATTTCAACTGAGCAAAATCACATTAAAAAGTAAGTGGAGTATGGCCAGGAAATACCACAATCAACAATTGCACCACGAGAAAGAGATGCAGAGCACTAACAGTCACATGTCATTAAAAGGCAGTTTTAAGCAACCAGCTCTTAGTCTGAGCTAAAAAGCTAAAAAAACATAGCCAGATGATTGCAAAACTAGAGATGACACTATGTACTGCACAACAAAACAAAGACAAAACACAAAACACCCACAAACAATTGTAGCAACAATGAACAATGAATCAACAACAACAGACACACCGCCTAAGAACGCTCAGTCGAAGGTCCTGGGGGCTTAAATTAACTTTACTGGCCAAATCTCGCCCTAAATTCTGCTGTTGGCAAAACAGAAAAACAATGTTAAGCCCGCTTAGAGGCTGCCTTTCTTATCCAATGTATCATCACAGGGAAACAATCAATTAGTTACTGTGATGAAACAAAGAAAATGGCCCTGAGCTTATAGACAGCCAGAGCTAAAAAACAAAACAAAACTACCCCAGTTGAGCCACGTTGGGGCCATTCAAAGATAAACATCAGGCACTGATCCACCAACGTAAGTTTTATGCCAAGGTCGTCATTGTGTCTGAAGCCTAACCACCGTGAAAAACATGCATTTCTTATTACAAAATGACGCTTTTCATTGTTCAGCATGACAAATGAAATTAGAATTGCCTCACTGAAACGCAGACATTTAGAGATTATTTTGAGCCTAAATTCTAATTTTTGTGACTTCCGATTATGACCTTTTCAAATTAAAAAAGCTGTAGTTTGCATAATACCCAAGGTATTGTTGTGAAAATTTCACACATGATGTGAATAATACTGAATATTTGTTTAACAACAAAAAATTGAATACTTTTAACATCATTAAGCTTTTGTAGCAAATTGTTTAATGTATGCGTTAGAAGATTCCTTAAGTATAGGAAGATTATGTATTAAGAAAAAATGATGTCTTAAACGAGAATTATACCACTCAATCAAAATTACAGAGAAGGTCCTCGTAAGTAATGGACCAATGACCATTCTTAACTTCTATATATGTTAAGTAAACATTGAAATATTTAACATAGAAATTTTTGAAAAAAAACTATAGTAAATGGATTATTTCGGTTATTTCATATCTAAACTGTGTTCTGGACGCTACAAAACAGATTATTTCTGGTATTCAATATCCGAGCTATGTTCTGGTTGGTTAGCCAAAGAGATTACTTTCTGTTATTTCTTACCCTCACTATGTTATTAGTGCTTATAAAAATGTTATTACCAGTATTTCATGTCCAAACTATATGCTGAATGCTTAGAAGTAACATATTTTCCTGGTATTTCATATCCAAACTATGTTCTGGGTGCTAAAAGAAACCGACTATTTTCTGGTATTTAATACAAATTGTATCCTTAGTTTAACTCTTGATGCAGTTTTATAGATGACAAAATTGGTTTTCTTTATTAAGAAAATAAAAGTATATGCTACGGGCAGGCCATAATCAAATATTTACCGGATGGACTCTCTTTATCGGTACCACACATATTTTTTTACATGTAATAGCATAGACGATGAATCTAAATGATGCCATATTGCATGCATGTACTATTTGTCCTGTGATAATGTTATGAACATGTCAGCAGAGAAATAAAAATAAAGTAGAAAAAAATTCCGAACGTTGTAGCAACAAAATGTTTCTGGTATTTTATATCCAAACTATGTTCTGGGTAATTAGAAGAAAAATATAATTTCCGGTACTTCATGTCCAAGCTATGTTCTGGATCACTTGGAAGAAATGTATTATTTCTGGTATTTCATATCCAAACTATGTTCTGGGTGCATAGACAAACATTTTGTCTCTGGTATTCAATACCTTTGTGCTTAGAAGAAAAATATCATTTCTGGTATTTGATATTCAAACTTAATTTTTGGTGCTTGGAGAAAATATATTAGTTCCATTAATTCATATCCAAACACTGTTCTATGTGCTTAGAAGAAACATATCCATTGTGGTATTTCGTATCCAAACTATCTTCTGGGTGTATAGAAGAAACAGATTGTTACCAGTATTCCAGGATTTGCCTACTGGAAATCCTTTGCTCCGGTGTTTGGTTTTGTGTGTTGTTAGGTCCTTGTATTTGCTTTGTCTCCTTTTTATATCTTGGTTTATATGTTCTGGGGGATGGTGCAAGGGGGGTTGGGGGTCTTTCATGCGGCTGGACATCTATGTGTCTTGATCCACATCTGGGCTGGGCTAGGGGTTGCTTCCATTGGGCCAGTTTGGGCCTTCCAGTGGAATAATTTAGCTGACTGTTCCAGGGCGGTGCTTCTTTTGTGGAACATTTGTTTGTTTGTGTCTTGTGTTTGTCATGCTTTCGCGTCTGTTCATTGCTGCCTTGTGGTCACCTGCTGGGAGGGGGGAGACCTCTTGGATCTCAGTTGTGATATTTAATTGTGTTTTTGTCACTTTCTCATGTGGTATCCTGGGTTGGGTACGGTACTTGATTGTATCGATTCCTGATCTTTGCCGCCTTTCTTACTTTCATATCCAAACTATGTTCTGGATGCACAGAAGAAACATATTGTCCCTGGTATTTCATATCCAAACTATGTTCTGGGTGTTAAGTAGAAGAATATATTTCTGGTATTTCATATCCAAACTATGTTATGGGTGCTTAGAAGAAACATTTATTGTGGTATATCATACACAAACAATGTTCTGTGTACTTAGATTACGGGAATTCATTTCTAAGCTACAAGAGGTGTTTCATGATTATTTGAACAAAGAATTTCTAGCGATGAGGCGGACTATTTCCCTAAATAAGACGTTCGTTTTAGTTTGTTGAAATAACGACTGGAGACACAAGGCACACTCAACAAATACATATAGACGAGCCGTCTATGTACCCTTCCCCGTACCGGGCCGCGCAGCGCAGTCGGTAACGTGTCTGGCTACAGATGCGTGTCTGACTGCAATTCCAGGGGTCGCGAGTTCGATCCCGATCCGGTCCCATACTTTCTTTGAGATTGATCATGAAATAATTTCTATGGTCATTCTCCTCCCTTCCGCTGATTCATTCAAGAAGGGTTGTTGTCAGTTACAAGCGAAAGTATGTACACGAATTACTGGTTAACCGCTTGTTCAAGCCTGCCCAGGAAAAAGTGTGGTTAGGTGAACTAATTTCCCGCAATGACCATAGCTGTTGACTTGGGACGTAAAGCAACAAAACAAACAAATACCCTTCCCCGTTAGTTCGTATATTTAAAACGTGTTTTCCTAAATGCATGAAATATATCTACTTCGTTTTGAATGGGAATTTATTTTGGTCATCAACTGTGCTCGCTATTCAGTACCATGTGTGGAAACTAGACCGTTAAACTAAGGTAAACAATCGTCCTACATTTATCACGACAGAGTATATTATATATATTTATACAATTGATGTACAATAAAAAACGATTATCTTGCAAAGTGGTCTATTTTTGTCAGATGATTGATGTCTTCTTTCGCTTATACAACCCCGTCCCCCCCCCCCCCTAGACCAAAGACGCCCTTTACACATGTTGTTTATTTATATAATGACGGTCAATTGTCCAAAGGGTATCTTGGGTTTAGGGGGGGGGGAAGCATCTAAAAGCAAACTGAAAGAAACCAGTTTCATCTTTTCAATGACAGACATCACAATTTTAAGAATATTTCGTACGCATGCGCAGAAGGAATACTGCAAAGTTTTGGAAACGAAGGGCATTTATATCTTTAATAAATTAGTACTTTTACTTTTTGAAAACCTATAATGGATTTACAAATATTCTGGTCTAAACGACACCAAGTATAAAGGCCTAAAATGAGAGGTGGAGAAGAAAGCGCAAATTTTCAAGGTTGTGTAAATGATGAATCGCTTTGAAACGTATTTTGATGCTAACTATACATATTTGACGAATCTATTTGAAAATTTAGCCTTTGTAATCATGTCAACTAAACTCTGTTCAGAAATTGTGTGGCACCGGTTTTTCGCAGTTCCCGCTTTTATACGTCGTTTTAGGTCCTACATTGCTGTGAGAAAGTTATTCTTGAATACCTCCCCTAATTTCTCCAGCAGGTTCCGTAGCAGTGCGTGCTTCTGGCAAAGCCCTGATATCTTGAGAAAAATCTGAAAATTCATAAATGCGCTCACAGACTAAGTCCAGTTGACGATGATTGCCACATAAAATATATCAATATTCATTGATATGCTTCACGTCTCTTGAGTCTATTTAGTATAGTGCTCAAATGCAACACACCCTTTACTCGAATATTAAATGTTTTGATAACAAGTTAGAATAAAATCGATTCTTTATTCTACAAATATCGTTTACCAGTCCTAGTACACGTGAAAGTAAGGATTAGCAGGGTTTGGAAAGGGGGACTGGGGGACCTGCAATGGTGGCAACTAGTTATCAGTTCTAGGAGCGTCCTTCCAAGGCAATGGTCAAGCAAGCTGATGTTATGAACCCACGTTGTGCCGTGCAACATGGATGTGGCAAGCACGATGTAATCCCATTTCCACAAAGATGCCCCATTACAAATTATTTGTTTGTTTGATTTGATTCATAACGTCCCATCAACAATCTTTCAGTTAAACAGGGACGGGTCTTCCTGGGTTGAACCAGTACTAAGCTAGGATATCCCATTTCAAATTTATCAATTTTCACGAGAGTATGGCTATGCCCACAAAGAGACACAATAAAGGTGAGACCTTGGTAACAAGACATTATCAGCATGTTATTATTAATTCATAGTTGAAATGGGGCATTTCTACGACTATTTATACTAGCTTGGTTTAACCGACAATACAACTTGATTTGTGTTTATGATTTCAAACCGGTGTAAAAAGTATGAATTCAATCGTTTCTAACCATATCGGGCAACGAACATTTTTTCGAATAGGTACACCGTAAAATTAGTGACTGAACTGCCACTGATCTTGATGTGCCTTTTAACTGCTATAAAGCCATATTCTGTTCAATGGGTTTGATCCGCAGAATAACTACAACAATAACAGGTAGAAATGTTAATATTTATGCTGGCGGAATGTTAGCCTCAAGTTAGGATAGGTGAAAATGTTATTTTTCACTTATGTGGGCACGTTGAGAGCCAGATCAGAGTTTAATTTTCCAGATATACGGTGTGTAGTCACGCTTTATAATTTCCCACGAATTTCTCGCCGAATGGAATAACCACTCCCAAATATTATAATGAAAATATTGTCATTTCCATATACGTTCGTGGAGGGCGTTTCAAATGTGTCAAATTGTCTTAGTCTGCTGGCGTATTTCTCAATTTCTTGATTTTTCCTAAGATATCAGGGCTTTGCCAGAAGCTGGTACAGGCACAGAACCTGCTGGAGAAATTAGGGGAGGTCTATACGAGTAACTTTCTCACAGCAATGTAAGACCTAAAATGACGAATAAAAGCAGGAACTGCGAAAAACCGGTGCCACACAATTTCTGAACGGAGTTTAGGGAAAATATACGCCTTATCGCTAGAGCTTCTTTGAAATTGCCGTATCTCATTTATTTTTTTATCATATTTAGTAATAATAAATTTACATTGGTTAATCAGATCTCCAGAAGTGTGCAGTTACCAAGAAAATAGCTCTGAGCTTTATTAAAACAGTCTCTGAAGATGAGTAGTCAAAATTTAAGCGTTTAAAATTGCTGTCTGAAACGAAATGTTCAAAATTGTTCTCGAACGATTTCTCTTAAAGGCGTCAAGTTTTTCTCTTGGAACCTATTTTAAATTGTACATAAATGATTAAAGTGTGTTCTACTAGGAAATAAAGCATTTCCGTTTGATATTTACTTTTTTGAAGCAACATCAACATCATTTGGGGTTTACAGTTTCAAAAAAAAAACACTAAATTGTAAGCCAAATACATAAATGCAATATTTGGTGATCAGTTTTATCGGCGATATATTCTTGAACTATTTAAGAACTTGTGTCAGATGTGAGTGTTGAGAATTTGTTCTTCACAATTCTTACGGGACACATTTTATACATGGAATGTCCATTTGGGCACTCGTATGGTAGAACTTATAAAGCCCAGATGTCAAGCAAAAGCAGACGCAAAGAAGCTGTTAGTTTTTTTTTTATTTCAATAATACACAGAATGCTCCTCTAAACGTAAAAGAAATTTGAACACTTTTATACGCATTTTCATTAGAAATACACCGGTTTTAGCTCTTAAAAGCAGTAAAAGGGGGTGGGCGTGTATTTTGGGACGCCGTGTTATGTTAATGGTTTAAATTGCCTATTTGTTTATTTGGTCATTCAAGGGACACGTCCGTTATTTAAGAGAAACAAAAGTTATTTATTTCATTAACATGCAACCTCGAAAAATGAAATTCACATTTGTTCGAATAAGCATGAAACAGGTCTCGTATGTTCTGGATACCTAGAAGAAACAGATTATTTTCCAGGATTTCATTTCTAAACTATGCTCTAGGTGCTTAGAAGAAACCAATTATTTTCCAGCATTTTTTCTAAACGTAGTTCTGCCTCCTCAGAAGATATTGTTCATTTCCAGTAATTCATATCCAAAATACTAGGTTCTGAATGCTTAGCAGAAACTTCGTACTTAGACATTTATTTCAAGCACCCAAAACATATGTTTGGAAAGGACATAATTTGTATATTGTACTGATGAAATTTAACTGAAGTATCTATTCAGGGTGGGATGAAAGCGGTTGTATGGGCAGACACATTACAGATGACTATTGTCTATGTGGGAATGATGACTATCCTCATTGAAGGCTGTATTATTCTTGGTGGATTTGGAGAGGCATGGGACATAGCTGACAAAGGTGGTAGAGTTGTTCTTTTTGAGTAAGTCAGCAAAAATGGGCCTCGACACGAGAAAACCTGTCTTCGGGGGGTTGCGAACAACAAGGGCACAGACCAGCCTGCGCATCAGCGTAGACTGATCAGCGCCTTTGTTATTCGCCTTTTCATATTTAAACTTGCTACCAGCGAAAATTTAATTTTCTAGCTAGTCTCTGTAGCCGGGGAGACTGGTTTGAGTCTCGGTGTGTAGGAAATTCAAAAGACAGGTTTTGTCGCTTTAAGGCCCAAATTATCTTTCGTATACTTCACTAGAAGAGAACACCGGTTCTTGTGTCTTGCAAAAAAGCTAATCATTGGATCTGCGAGATTAGTACCTATGACCAAATTGCTATTTGAGCCAGTGCATGTGATTTCCACAATGTGGCGTTTTGACAAGTGTAGACTCAGACGAGCCTGTGTTGTCCCCTTTTAAGGTTAGAAGCTCCAAATGGTGTTCAGTCAGTAGCTTAACATTCATAGAATACTCAAGCGACTAGCAAAGGCTCAGATCAGACGGCGCGTATGCGCAGGCTGATCTGAGGCTTTGCTGGTCGCACATACAACATTGTTGGAAATCTCATGCACTGGCTCATTTATAATAAAATTCAAAGTAGCAAACACAAAACCACAAAAAGAAAAAAAGTAAGCAAACAAACCATCGATATCCTGCATATTAGCGAGATAATTGCCTGAATAGAAGAAATAGTGAGAACTACATTGTTACATCATTACTGAATAACAAAAATTCGCATGCAATGGCAGCTCGGACATCAATCCAAACTGTATACGTCAGCATGAACGTTAATTGGAGTCTTATGCGCATATACAATGGCTATCATTAGCTCATGGGCTGGTACTGTTTGGTCATTTTTTTTGTCTGGACAATAAATTTAGAATAACTTATAATAATAAATTTAGAATAAGATTTATATTTAACAAACATGCAACTTTTGATCTATATATAGTTTATTGATATTTGAGCACAGACATCTTTTTTGCTATCTTTGCTGTGAACATTATAACTTTGTTGTCAAATTCATGTATACATTTATTGTGACCTTGACCTAGTATGAATCATTTGTTATATCAAATTATGTATGACGAGAAACTGTAGAGTTTAAGTCAATAAAATATATGTTCTGTTCTGATCTGTTCTGTCTTCCTAGTTTGAACGAGTAAAAAGCGGACGATTAAGTGTCCTGCTTAAGGGACCCTTCGATCCCAAGTCTATCACTCTACCACTGAGCCTATCTGCTCACCTAATTAATAATTGTGATATGCGATTTTGTTTCTATTTATAGATTTGACCCTGATCCACGGGTCCGCCATACAGTATGGAGCGTGACCATAGGTGCTGGTCTGACATGGACTGCCAACTTCGGAGTTAATCAGGCAACAGTTCAGAGGACTATATCTGTCAGTTCAGTGACGAGGACAAAAGCGTAAGAAAATTATATACAACATCGATTTCGCTTCTAAATCTGGCATGTGCGGATCCAGAGAGGGGGTGGGACAGGGGGTCTGGACCCCCCCCCCCCCTGAAAAAATCGAAAAAAATAGGGTTTCTTAGCACAATTGGTCCGGATCCCCTGTTATACCACTAAGCTTACAAGCCAGCATTCAGTGTTAGGCCACCTTCGACCAGCCAGCGAAACGCCATTTAAATGGCGTTTCGCTGGCGGGCCGATGATGGCCTGCTTATAGTGGTAGTTGGATCCTCACTCCCCTAATCAACTAAAAAACGTAAAAAAAAAAGTTTGACCCCCTCAGAAAAAACTTTCTGGATCCGCACATGTCTGGAAAGTGGATCATTCACAAATAGAGAGAACCTACAATATAAGAAAACAACAGACTCGGTTTTATTGAGTCTGTTCATGAGAACTAAGGAAAATGCAACAATTCTCCAGAGCCCAATATTCCCGATTGACTAGAATATAAAAACATATCAACACTATATCGATGTATAGGGAGAGGTTTTACCACTCCACGTGGCACAACGACAGCATTTGCGACCTCATTTTAATTTGATTCTTTACATCTTATTCAATGTTTTATTTATGTCAGAACGATTTCCTGTCTTCCTGGGTTGAACGAGTACTAAGCACAGGAAAATGTGCCTTGCTAAATGACACGACTAAGTGCCTCAGATGAGCATAATAAGTGCATTTCTTTTTTGACTGTGTTCTAATTTCTCCTCTACATGGCGCCGTGGGTTCGTCACTGATCTATTACTACTTTGTGTGTGTGTTTTTGTATTGTTTTTATATGATTATTCATGATTGGATTGAGTCTCGTGTTCCATGGCGTTTTCAGTTTACAATAGGCCTGATAAAGACTGCTTAATTGTAAAATTATGTTTGTTTTTCTTATCTTGACTTTTGTGGGGTTTGAATCGACGAATGCGGCGTGTGCGCCTGACACTTGAAAATAAATTCTGCACAAGAAAACTAGTATTTTCTTATCGTTTGTTTTGGATGCTCAAAGGAACTGGCTCATTTGGACGTGTGTTTTTGAGTACCCACAACAGGTCATGTTTGATTGTTAAAACGGTAGTTTTTAATTACACACACTTGACTAGCGGCAACGTTTAACTATTGACCATGCCTGACATTCGTTAGATTTTACAATTTGGGTACAATATCATCTTTTTTCTTGGGCACAACTGTAACATAGTAGTTGATTCTAATCTTCTAAGTTCGTGTTGTGTTTTCAAAGTCACTTTAGAATTTCTAAGTCTTATAAATTTCAGCAACAACTTTCACAATTTTATAATTTTATTAAATCTTCCTAAGTCCAATTAAAACACTTCTAGAAACTAACTATAACTCAAATTTCCGAAATTAAAAGCTCTGACACTGGGTTACATCTTATATACCATGAAGTCACGTGATAGAAGCTGACCGCAGCGCTACCTAATGACATGTTCACTAACCAATCATATTTCAATTTTACTATATGGCGCCCTCTACATAGTTAAGCTTCCATTTATACCAACCAATCAGAATATACAAAAATGTCTGATAGTCACACCAGTTTCCAATCAATGTCAGAACTGACATGATCTATTTATTGGGCTTATGTAATTTTACTAAACTAAGTAACATATGTCATCATGACCTTTCGAAAGTGTTAAAACATCCCATCAGAATAGACAGACTAATAGATATGGCATTTGAGAAACAATGAAAAAAACTGGTGTCAGAATTCCCTATAAAAACATTAACATGTCAATCACAGATGTCAACACCGCACCTGTGTCTTAGCCAAATCAAGCATTAACAAATATCGTAAATCCCCACAGGCAATTCACAATTATTGTGAACCCTCTCAGATGTAACCAGCATCTATTTTATACAATTTGTTCAATTTGACGCATAGGTTATTTACTTTCTGGTTAAATCCATATTGCATCTGCGATTATGCATTGCATAAGTTAGGATCCCTCTTTGCGAGCTAAGTATTTTTGTATTCTAACAACAACAGGATCTGTGGCGATGATTTGGTGCCGGTAAAATAAATTTAAACCCCAATCCCCATCCAGTGGCTTAGGCTGCTACCCCATTCTAAGACATAGCTTCTGTTTTTATTAATTCATTGTTGATTATTCCTCCCATTATTTGTAGCGGTTCTGTGTTTGGTCCTTGCTTTGTTATGTATTACTTAGTGTCCTTTATAGTTTTGTAATCGTCTTGACGAGGAAAAGAGAGCGGGTTGCTTTACTTAATTGACTTCCTGGTGTATTGTGACTGCTAGTGTCCTGTGACTTTTCCTCACGGTGCCGTGGTTTGTCTACAGTATGTGATTGTGGCATTTCCTGATCATACCCACTTACTTTTTTACCATTAACCACTTTACTCATAGAAATGTATTGTAATAATAATAAATCATTAATGAATAAAGCAGCTTACTTGAGGCAATCATTAATTATAACAGTAAAAAGTAAGATGACAGAAATAAATCAGCATGCAATACAAAACGTAGTATTGTACAAACATCAAAGTTGTCTACTTTGATTACTGATAACTCTGGCGTAAATTGTGTTAATAGATCATAAAAATATAACCAAATGTTATTAGGTGCTTTGGTACAATACGGCTTTAAAAGGGTAATTGTGTAAATAATACATTAAATGGTATATTTGCTTGTATCTGTGAGATAATCTGAGCTAAGCCACAAATTTCCCATACCATGATTGGATGCTCACCATTCAAAATTGTCTTATAACTGATAATTGGAAACTTAAAATACTCTCTCTCTCTCTCTCTCTCTCTCTCTCTCTCTCTCTCTCTGTTGAATGTAGCAAAACTTGCCTTTCCTAGGATTATATGAGTTTAACAGATAATCTGATACATTATACGATTTTTCAGAGCTATATGGTTAATGGTACCAGGGATTATTGCCATTGTTACTATTGCCTGCCTAGTTGGAATGGTAATGTACGCATTCTATGCCGGATGTGATCCTCTCAAGTTTGGTTTGATAGCTAAAGCAGATCAGGTTTGTTGCGTAGCAAGTTTCATTTTCCCGTCAAAGATTGTTTAATCTTACAGAAAATACAAATTCTAATGCACTTGATTTTGTAACTCGACCTCTGATTGGATAACGTCAAATATTTAAATTCATTCTCATTGAAACCTAGACCTCCAGATAAGAGTGCGAATTGGAAAATTATTTTCTTTATTTCCCATCCAAAACATATGTTGTGGGTACTTAAAAGAACCGTCTCATTGAGACGGTTCTTTTGAGCACCCAAAACACAAGTTTAAATTAATAGGTAAGAAAATATTTTGAATTTAACGCAAATTAAATTTCCTTACCTGGATCTATGGAAACCTTCACAGTTTAGAATTATACAAATACACTTTATCTATAGATCCAGATGTTGCAGCTTTCATACTTGGTTTTACAGACTCAAAATTTATGCATAGCTTTCATAAACAAAGAAAAAAATAACCATAATAATTTGGTATTTTTTGCGTATGACAGCAGCAAATGCTCAGACACAAAACTGTTGATAGTCAAACTGAAGCCTGAGGGGTTTAAATTCATTATACTTGCAAACTTTAAATTATGTTGTTGTTCAAAAACATAAGCTGTTGACATGTAGTTTGCATAAGCGATTCTTACTGATCTATTTTAAACTCCATCACCTATTCACCAAGCAAAAATCAAATTAACGACGAAATATAGCAAAATCATAGACTCAAGCTCTAAAGACAAATTTATGTGAAAAAGAAAACACTGATCTAAGTTGAACAAAGGTGAGCTGAAACTAAAATAAGCCACAGTTAAAAACAAGCCAATGAAATATTTAGAGAAAGTGTATCATTATTTTGAGGCTGGCCATGTATTATGCAAGTAAAGAGAAAACCATAAGACTAAATTTTGATTTGGTTTATAACTAGGCAACCTGATACAAATGTTATTACAAAATATCTGTCATAAAGCTATCATCAACTACATACACCCGTAAATACAGGGGGGGGGGGGTAGTTTTAAACATGCATCACCTACACTAACTAGTGCTTAGCAATATTTTGAGTGACCAAATCTTCACCCAGGATTCATGTTTGTGTGTTTGGACACACTTAGTAGTAGGGTAAAGTCAGGTAACTTCGGACAACGGGTACATTCGGAGATACATTTGCAAACAGAAGAAATCCAGATGAGCAGTCTCATCAGGATTTTCACTGTTTGTTTAGTTAATTTTATTTTTATTCCAATATTTAAAATATGAAACAAACAAGGTCACTGTTCGAATTTAGCCAACCGTCCAAATTTACCCGACTTTACCCTGAATGTCTCAATATAACACATGTTTTTATTTCCAGCTATTCCCACTCTACATGATGGACATATTAGGAAAATACCATGGGCTTCCTGGGTTGATGTTGTCTTGTATATTTAGCGGATGTCTAAGGTAAGCACTATACAGGGTAACCTCAAAAATCCAAAATTTAATTTTTCCAAAATACTCACTAATTTAAAATAAATTTGAGACACATTGGATTCAGAGTATAAGGCCTGTTCATGATCTATTTTACTAATTTTCTATACTTACATAATTGTGTTCAGGGTTTGTAATAGAGACGTCTCTTTAACGCGCCTAAAAAACGGATACTTATCATTTTGGGGGATTATAAAATACTTTTATGTCTACCTCCCTATATTTAGAATTACTGACAAATCGAACTAAAACCTCTAGTCCTTAGAACTTTGCATTAACTAGATGTTACTGTAGAATCTTTTTTTCTGGCAAATACAAAGTATAAAAGCAAATAAAAATTCGCAATTTTAGAACACAATGTTCTTAATTAGTACAGTGTTTCCATGATTACAATTCGTCGCTGGTCATTTTAGCCCAAAATCATTTCCATATATTACCATATAGAACTTTAATTAAGCGCGGATCTGAGAAAAGAGTCCTTAAGGCATTCCAGCAATTATTACATAAATTCCACATGCTTTTATAATACCACGAAAATGTTTCTATCGCTTGATGTCATCAAAGTAGCAAATGTTTCTGATTATATTTAAAGTTTTGAATGCAGCCTGTTGCTATGGCAACAATTTGGCCAGAACTCCTACAAGGGCTAATAATGAAGAGTGGGTCTTTTTAATTGCCTATAAAACAACTGTATAAATTCATACATTTTCATTTGTATTTACTTTATGACATAGAAACCGCTTGCGAATACATTATATTTGTTAGATGTTTATACCCAGTTAAAAATAAACACCAAGCAACTGGAGACCAGCACTCTAAGTTCATATTAGGTTTAACGATCTTCTTGACGTCACGTTCCAACCCGGATAACATAGGTCGCTTCAAACCTTCATATATTCGTCCACATTAAATATTATTGCTTCAAACTTTCAGAAAATGCTCATAAAAGATTGTTTGTTTGATTTGATTCTTTACGTCCCATCAACAATCTTTCAATTATAAAGGGACGGGTCTTCCTGGGTTGAACCAGTACTAAGCTAGGATAAATGTGTTTTGCTCAAGGACCACAACGCAGTGATGCCAGTGAGGCTCGAACCCGCGGCCCTTCGGTCTCAAGTCAAGCACTCTACTACTGAGCCACTGCGCTCCCCGAATAAGAGATAGTACTTTGCAGAGACAACATTGGGTAGATTTTGATTAACACAACCATAAGGTACCTATGGTCATATCCTGGCCCAATTGATTTCACTGTCGACTATTATGATACAGTATGTCTAAAGTTTGGATTAGCATCATCCTGGCTCAGGTGTTTAATATTGGAGAACACTGTTTAAGGCTTTTCATTTTGTGTTTGTGTAGTACTGATAGACCATATGATCTATTTGTTTGATCTGTTTATCAAGCAATGCTTACATTTCTTGCTATGTTTTTTCAGTACTGTGTCATCTGGGCTGAATGCTCTATCAGCTGTGATGCTTGAAGATTTTGGTAAACAGTTCTGTTGTAAGAGTATATCAAATCAGAGTGCAACATTGCTCTCAAAGTCCTTCTGTAAGTAATTATTTCAGGCAGAGGGTTCCTAGCTTATGCAATGTATCATCACCCGATAACAACCAAATTAATTAACTTATTGCATGTGCGGATCGAGGGTGGAGACAGGGGGTCCGGACCCTCTTCCCACCTCCTGAAAAATCGCAAAGCTATAGGGTCCATAAGCAATACTGGATTTATATCTCTTAAAAATCACAAAGCTACCAGGCCAGTTTTAAATGTTGGACCTACATTGGCCCGCCAGCGAAACACCATCTCGTTTCCCTAGCAGGATCCGCTTTTAGTGATATTTGAAACCTTTCTCCCCTCATCAACTAAAAAAGGGGAGGGGTCATATGGTGTCATAGATTTCTTGATCCACGCATGTACTGTGATAGAAGAAAGAAAAGAGCCCACACATTATTACAAACAGTCAGATCTTAAGAAGCTCCCTAGTTAAGCCACGATGAGCCTGGCCCTAGATAAACATCAGACGCTGATTAATAGATAAAAGTTCTATGTTAGTGTTGTCATATAGGCTGAGGCATGACCCACCGTCTTGCAATTAAAGAGGAAACTATAGCTTAAAACCACTGTGAATTGGTTTATTACCAGGCATGAATATCGTCGCATAAAATACATGCTATATTTTACTCTTCTATAATGCTTGATGATCTTGGTCATACTCACTTGCTTTCTAAAATACTCAAATTTTGTGTAAAATAATTAATATAAAATACTTGCCCTGAGATGCTAAGTTGTAGTAGAGATTTCAAACCAACATCTAATTCAATAACCAAAAAATAAGTGAGCCTGTGTGTCAGCGATATAATTTATAGGATGCTTTTTGTAAGTTTTACTGTTTATTGTTTTGTGTTTGCTCCCATTGATTAAGGAGACATTGTGTAAGGTTCTAGTTTTGTTACGTTATGCATGATTTTTGTTTTGGCAGGGCCCACCTTTGCTTAAGTAGGATTTTAGCTCTGGCTATGTATAAGTCAAGAGTCATTTTTCTCTGTTCCATCTCTCTCTCTCTCTCTCTCTCTCTCTCTCTCTCTCTCTCTCTCTCTCTCTCTCTCTCTCTCTCTCTCTCTCTCTCTCAGTTTATTTTAGCGAGCTTGTTAAGTTGTTATTAAAGACTAGTAAACTGTAGGAATTTTTGAGACATTTAGAGGAAATACAATGCAAACAAAAGCTATACGATCATTTATATAGCTATGCAATAATTATTTGGCTATAATTTCCTTTCTGATTTATTCTTAGTGACCTTTCTAGTCTTGCAATCATACCGCAGAGGAAGAGGGAGCTGGTGGTTTTACTTAAATTGTCTTCTTGGTGTCATTTGGCTGTTAGTGTTCTCTGTCTCTTCCTTACAGTTTCGTGGTTTGATCTGCTGGTACCCACTAGCGTTTTGATATTGACAACCTTGCTTAAATAACTTAGCTGTTAAACAAGGTATACTTGGGAATACAATCTCAGGATGCTACAGTTTTGTGCATTATATTTGACAACTGCTAAAATTTTCTTTTAATTTGTATTAAGAAGATATATCTTTGTGCAATGTAAATACAATTTACCCGAGTCACACGATAGAAGCTATGCAAAATCATGTTCAAATGAAAAATGATTGTAATAGAGCAAACTTGACCATAATGTATCAAACTTCACGCATCAGCAAATCGTACTTGTTCCAAGAAACCATCTGCGGAGGGCTGGAACTTCAAATTTCGAAAATGGAGTGAGTGTGGTACTCTTATGATAATAAGAATACATCATGAGTGTGCGGGTGGAATAGAAAACTTTGTCCGGAGTTTGATGCCAAACGGTAATTTGGAGGGACCGATTTTTCTATCCCATACTCACAAGATTAATGGATTCTTTTTCTTACTTACACTAAATGCCTTATTTTATATTGGAAACAAAAAACATGTAAAAGACTTCAAGAAAAACCCAAATACGCTGAGTTGTGACATACATGTGACATTGTGACGTCATTTTAACATTGCAATGACGCCATGAAGCCATAGGCGGGGATCACAGGTCGACATGCCGCCAGCGTGCGGCCAGCGTGTTGCTGTTTGTTTTTTGTCTTTCCCACTGGTTAGTACAGGGTACATGAGATAGAATTTTTCATATGGGCAAATAACAGCAGAAGTCCTGATCTGGTGTGCGAGAAATAAAGCATGTTTTGGATGTTTTGGATGAACTGGGGAGATGTCTCGACCAATAATAAATCTAAACAACCTTGCATAACTGTGGAGAGTAATAAAAAAAATTCCAAGTATGTCATTTGAAGACTCGTGGTAGGTAGTCAATGACATTGTCTAGTAATGATTGGACTTAAGAAGCAGGCATGCGCAGCAGTAGGGTATACGACTGTTTGGATTAAGGAGTATGTATTTAGGAAGATACAGTACCAAATCCAATAGAGTGATACTTGCAGATTTTGTGTGTCAATTAGATATCATAACTTATATGAATAAAACGAGTTTTTTTCTTCAATTAAAATAGTTCTGTTATTCGTGCAATAAAAATAAATTTCAATATCCTTCAATTATTTCTTAAAGTTTGTGATACATTAAACAAGGTTTGGTTGAACTATGACGTATTATTTGGTTTTATTTCAGCTGTGCTATTTGGTGTCATAGCAATTCTAATTGCTTTTATTGTTGCTCAAACTGGTGGATTAATAATTCAAGTAAGAAATAAATAAATGTTAAACGTACCTATTAATAATAATTGAATGGCTCTAAGAACGCATAACCTGTAAGGTAGAGTTTCAGAGTATGATACAATCAAACATTTGTGACCAGATGGTTTGTAAATATACATGCGTGGATTAAGAGGGGGGACAGGGGATCACGACCCCCATGGAAAATCACAAAGCTATAGAGTTTCTTATCAATAATAGTCCTGATTCCCTGGAAAATCATTATGCTACCAATCCAGCATAAATGTTGGGCCACCATCGGCCACCATTGGCAAGCCAGTGAAACACCATTTAAATGGCGTTTCGCTTGTGGGCCCATGGTGACCCGCTTTTAGCATTTTTTGGATCCTCTCTCTCTTAACTTAAAAAACTATTTAAAATTTTCTGGATTGGCGCATGTTTGTCACTTGATGGTTTGTAAATATATGTTTCCAAAATACATCTGCTAAACCATTTGGAGTATGTAGTTGCATTTTGCATCCAAAATCTGTAATTATGTTAAATAGTTGGCTTGCTCTGGAAAAGGGAAAAGGCTTCTCACCCTCTGGCAGGACTAAGCTTATCCTGTGATTGCTATGATATATATATTAGGGTTCATTTAACTTGCTATAAAGAAAGCGGGCTAAATAGAGATGACGCATGCTCTTTATTTTTTGGATATGCCAATATTTAGACTCCAAAAGGAATGGTTATGGTGTTAAACAGTGTCAGGATCCAATGACTAATAAATAGAATTTATGTAAGGTAAATGAAAAAAACGCTTATTGACATGTTGAAATAAATTGCAATTTGCATACACTTTATTTTAATAGTCTTTTTAAGAACAATATTGCTTTGGATAACCCAAACTTCTTATATTTGGATTCTGTATCCTGTTTATGTCGAGAAAGTTGGTAAGTTAGGAAGCTGAATTAGAAGGAAATTGTAAAGGTTATGCATGCTATTTATTTGTTCTGTCTAAAAATGTAAGTAAATCAAATGAGGTAACTGATATAGCTAAATAAGTACATGTATGTACATTTTGGATCCAGATTCAATACATGAGCAAAAACTGTGAAAGTGGTATAAGCTCATCGAATTCAAAATGCAGACAGTAAAATTATGTTGGTCAAGCAACATTCTTGTTTGCTTTATTGTTTTATTTTTAGAAATACAGCACAGCCTAATTATGATATTTAAGTTTTTTGGTCCATTTGAATAGACCATGCTGTTGATAAATCGTATTATGAACGTTCCCTATGACTCCTTTGAAAAATTCAATCATGTTATGGCTCTCAATCTTTAAACTATGTTTTTTTTTTCAAAGGAATCATAGAAAGTATGACCATAGAATGATCAGTTTCCTATAGACCCTTTGTAAACGTGTTACTTTTAACACACATCACAAATGCCACTGTCTATTCCTATAGACCTTTAAACAATGTGATAAAGGAGTTGGACTCTATGTAGATGAGTATATAAGTGTTTTTAATAAGGCATACCTTGTTGGCATTCTTGACAGTCATTTAAATGGTGATATTCACTTTTCAGGTGACATATTCACTTTTTGGTATGCTGAGTGGACCCATGTTAGGCGTATTCACTCTTGGTATGGTATTTCCACAGGCTAACAATAAGGTAAAATATCTCACCTGTCAGCCTGTTAGGCCTCAATATAAAAGTTCGTAATGGAAAACTATTTTCTTTATAACTCATCCAAAACATATGTTGTGGGTACTCAAAAGAACCGTCTCAATGAGCACCAAAACACATGTTTAAATTGATGGGTAAGAAAATATGTACAATCGTACGCTAATAAAAGTTCCTTATCTGGATCTATGACTATAGCTTTTCCATATTACGTGCACTCATGAATATACTTGTTAGAATTATAAAACTGATGGACATTCCTTATCAAATGATGCTAATACCATCTGAGTTTTGCCAAAAATGACCAATTGTTTCAAAGCTATTCAGTTGAAATAGATTATTGTTGTTTTAACGCACCAAACATATAAGATGTTACACGTAAAGCTACTTAAAACGACAACCTTTTTAGTGCACCCATGACATCTTTGGAGAGGATCAAATTTACGTATATGAATTGCCAAATTGAATAATTACTTTGTAATATGTTTTATTCTAATTTAACAAACTAAATATTTATTATAATGAGAAAAACAGCAGTTTGTCCTCAACATATTTCTTGTTTGTGCCAACTATTGGTCTTCAATGAACAAAGCTTCTAGGTTATAAATCTTTTTAATGCTCAAGTTGAACATGAAATTTATCAAGCTCATGAATGTTAAAATATCAACAATGGTTGACATTTTAACATTTATAAGCATGATGAATTCCACACCTGAGAGCTTGAATTTTATTCAGTATTTTAAGTTTTATGAGCAATTGAACTTTCATGCTCATTATGAATGTGGATGAGACATTGCTTATGATGAGATAATACTGTTTGGGCATACCTATTCCTTTGTATATCATAAACATTTTAGCATTTAGTACCTATAATGGCACATTTTCTCCATTTGCTTTTATATTTCATACACTTTTATAGATATTTAGCTATAAAGTAATAGGATGTTGCTTGTAAATTTTAGGGGGCTCTCACTGGTTATCTCACAAGTTTGGGGGTGCTTTTATGGATTGGGTTTGGCACAATTATAACAGAGACAAAAAGTATTACCAGATGGCCAGACAGGAGCACGGAGAGCTGCAACTGGAATGCTACAGAAAACCACGTGACCACAATGAGCCCAAACACGACGGTAACAGCTGCACAAGTTTTCCCAGAATATTCGTAAGTTATTATATAGATTTAAATGTTTATGAGAATTGTTAATTTAATCGAACTTCTTTACTAACATGGTTAAGCTTAAATACCCATCCGAAACATAACGTTAATGGAATGTTTTTGAATGAATCCAAAAAATGAGATCAGACCTGATATCTTGTATTTTGAAATATTTATGAAGGCTTTCCTCCTGTTATTGAATTCTTTTATACTTTTCAAATGAATTTTACAAGGAACAGGAACCATATCCAAAATATTGTAATATTTTTTAAATCAAAGTTTCAGACAAAACATGCATGTATTTAGTAAAAAATCCCTGATACTTTTATATGAAAAGCTGCCTATATAAGCTGTTAAGTAATAATTGATGTAAGCATTTTTACAGCGTTGAAATAACTTTCTTATAAGTCAATGGTGGCTATTGCTCCAAACATGGTTATTTATCGAAAACAACAACAACAATTTCTATGATACTGATAGTAACCAAATCATTTGACCACAAGCTTTTTAGCAAGGAAGGTGTAGATGTAAGTTGATATTACCAGGGCCTTAGATTATAAAACTTGAGTTCATTCTCAAACTCAAAATAAAGTGCAATGATCGGCTGCTTGCGTACAGGTGTCGGCTAGCAGCAATCATTGCGCTTTATTTTGAATTCGAAACTGTACTCATGTTTTATAACCGCGGGGCCTGGCGTACTTATAATGCACTGTCGATGTCTAGACTCATTCTCAACAGACACTAATCAAAGTAAGATGTAAATGTGATTTAAAGATTACATAATCCTAATAAGGCTTCATGTTTGGATGCTAGAGTTTTTGATAGATATGTTTTGTAGACATTATCTATTTTCCCAGCGAATAATTAATTTTTGTGCCCAAAACAAGACATTGGTATTTTTCTGCCAACTCTAAGTACCAGATTTGTAAACGAAAACGGGTCCAGTCTTAATTTAAGCGTGGTGTTGAATTAATTTCAAAAGCGTTCACCCATATAAGCCTAGCGTCTTTTTTGTGGGACATAGGCAAATAGTGCAGAACCAGATCAGACACTGCAAAAATGCGGCGTATAATCAGGGTCTCCACTGATTGCTTACAAAATGCACTCATAAAAGGAATTGAAACATACTACCGAACAACCCTAAAGTTCGAAATAGATTCGTCCAATTGATAATGGTGGGAAAATCCATTTGGCAAAGATGGGTTAATATACTACCTTACAAATTTGAAGTTTTGTTGTGCTCTTTTTTATAAAATATTTTACTCCATAAGAGGACTCGGTAGCTTTCACTTGCGTATTTGAATGTCTAGAAAAAGTTAATATGTATGACCAGGAAATACCACAGTCACACACTGTTGACAAACCCATGGTTCTTGTTCGTTTGTTTGTTTGGTAATATGCTTTACGTCCCAGTCAACAGCTATGGTCATGTTGGGATGGTCAACTCACTTAACCACACTCTTTTCCTGAGCAAGCTAACCAGTACTTCGTTCCAATACTTTCGCTTGTAAGTGACAGCGACCCTTCTTGAATCAGTGAAAGGGGGGAGAATGGTGGTAGAAATTATTCATGATCAATATCCGCGAAAGTATAGGACCTGGCCGGGATAGATCTCACGACCCCTGGATCTGCAGTCAGGTACCTTACGGACTCAGCTAAGCGGCCCCTAAAGCCCATGGTATCGTGAGGAAGAGACACAGAATACTAATAGCAACAGACAGTAAGAAGACAAAGTAAAGCAAGTGACTCCATCTTCCACAGTGAGAAGAAGGACACTTAACACTGCATAACAAAACACAGACCAAAACAAACCCCTCCCCCCAACAAAATATGGGAGCAACAGGTTTATTTTAATTTCAGTATGAATCAACAATAAAACTGCTTCTTTAGAACGGATGGGCAGCAGCAGAATCCAATGGGAGTTTAAATGCATTTTGCGACACATTGCGCTCATGACGGTTGACAACAGTAGTATAGGCCCCACTTTAGCGTCAATGACGTCACGACGTCAGATCCAAGATGGCGGCCCCCACGACTTCCGATCCAAGATGGCGGCCCCCACGACACCAAGATGGCGGCCCCCACGAAATCAAGATGGCGGCCCCTGTGACGCGTTCGGTTACACCTCGGAGGGTGAGTCAACGCCCTAGACCACGAGAAGGTAGCGTCACGTCCTAGAGCGCGGTGTCGTTCTTCTATATACAAGGGTGAGGGGCCGATCGAACGAACACGGATCTGGAGGAGTCTATATTGAGGTTTTTTTACGCAGTTCAGAACGAGATCCAGTCTTTAATGGTGTAGCGCGTCGCAGCGCTCGGTTTATCCCGTTCCCCCGGTGGGCCCTTTTTTTTCAGCACGGTCCTTTCACGTCTTTTGGGCGGGTTCGGCGTTTTCTTCTCCATTGTTTTGCCATCCAATAGCCTCCGGTACTTCTCGTAAGGGACTAGGACTAGCTTTTCCATTATTCTAGCTCCGATTTCAAATGGGCCAACGTTATCTTTAGAAGCGTACGAATAAACTTTTGTTTACCACCAAGGGCCTCCACCTTTCTTTGGTAACCCAGCGTCCTATCACCCAAGATGTACAGTTGGCGTCTGGAGCGTCTCAGGAGTACTTTTTCCGAAGGCGTCAACACGATCCTAAATTTGATAATATTGTGCGCAATTTCGCCCAATGCTTTGATCTGACCTGGCGTAATCGTTCTTAACAGGGCTTTTCTCTGGGCAGAGTCGGTCTGTCCGAATAATTTTAGAAAATGTCTGTGTTCTTTGAGGAGTCTCATTATGGTCATTCTTACGCGTTAGGGTCTCCTTCTTACGTCAGTCGATACACCAAGGGATCTTGCCCGGGAAACACTCTACTCCTCAAACGGTATTGGTCGTCCCCGTGAGGACTCGTATCCACTATCAAATAACCCTGTTTGGAACCGAGAGCGTCTTCGTAGGCTTTTATGAACCCTTTTACACGGCCCGGGTATAGCTGTCGACCAAGTATACCTACTTGGGAAACGTCTCTCAAATTCTTCATCAACACCAAGTACCACGTATTTAAAGCTATGGTCCTGGCGTGTTTCCCTCTGGGATATAAATTCTGGGTAATTAAAATGACGCTGACGCATTTGTGGTGGGTTCCCTGCGTAAACAATAATTCCATCTCTTTGTCCTCTAACACTCTATGCATGAGATCGTCGATCACGATCAATTTGTGACGGCGGTCCGTGGTGAACTCTTCTAACTCTTCGGAAGAAGGTAATCCTTGTTTACTCCTAAAGTTCTTTAAGGTCCGTTCCATCTCGTGGAATAAGGGTTGGTAAATTCCGTAACAATAGAGAATCTGGTAAGGCGGATCTCTACTATACATGTTCCGAATGTGAGTCAAGAATCTGTAAACCCATCTCGTTTTTCCGCTCCCCGTCTGTCCACTGACGCAAATGCTGGAGCAGGGTTCAAAAGGCAAGGTGCACTTCATTTTTTTAGCTTAGGGTTCGGAAGGGCATAACCTATGCAACTACTCAGTAGACTGATCCAAAGTTCCGTCGAGCCGTTCTGTAGGGATAAGTTGGTGATTGACGTGATGATAATGACGTACACGATGAGCATTTGAGAAAAGTACACGATTTCGGCTTTAGGCACTCTAGTCCCTAGTAAGTGCCACCTTTCCTCCGATGATCGAGTCTCGCTGTCTGATTTAGGATAAGGAAAGTTTTCCCTCGTATTGGTTTCGATATCGTTCATCTTTTTGGGTGATCCTGCAAACTGCTATTCTTACTACTTTAGATCACTTCTCACGTACGTAGAGTTCCAATTCGATCAGGGTGGGGTAGACCGCGTCATCGATTTGAGTCGTGGTCTTTATACCAGTGATGACCACCTTACCGGTATGAAAACAGCAAAAGTTGACTCCCTCTATTTTGAAGTTTAGCGCTGGAAATATTTCCGGTTCGTAGAGAAGGCTTCTATCTCCAGCTAACCTATATAAGTCTAATCCACCACTTAAGGTATGGCTGGCCGAGACCGTGATGATCTTGACATCTGTGAGGTACACTGGGCATCCATATTTTTGCAACAGCCTGGCATATCTACAAAGTCTCTTTCGCCCCTCACGGAAGCTAGATGCTTTTCCATTAGAATTGATGACGCCATTGGCAAACACTAAACAATTGCCGCCAATGTTCCTATGTTGCCATATAAGGCTGGGAAATGACCTCGGCTGATATCGGCAATTTCTCAAACGCTGGCACAACGATATCAAGTCTACCGTACAGTTCAAATGAGCGCTACATACAACGTTGGTAATTTTCATGGTGGAGTGAGTTGCAACTGGAATTGTTAACGAATTTATAAGTGTCCTAGTCACGTGACTAATTATAGTCTTTCACGTCTGCTTCCGGTATCCAGCTATCATATTTCTTGGGCCAATGCAACCAACGCACCAGGACTTCTTTCCGTTTGTTACGTACGCGTCTCTTTAGTATCTTTTCCACTCGGTATTCCGTTGTAGGGTCGATAGTCACGGGTTGTAATTCGGGTTCGTAAAATGTACCGTCGACTCTCTCACCATCCCAGTCCAGTATGGTATAAACGGGTACGCCCTCTCTTCTAAACCGAGTGTCAATCTTGAACAGTTCCCCGGTCCACTTTTGGGAATACTCTCTGTCAAACACGCTCCTCACGTGGGACAAGCGCACTGTCTGGTAAATCTTATACTTGTACTTCTTGTTTTTCTTCGTTTTACCTGGTTTAGAGGTACCTGGTCTCAATAAATATTGCTGTAGTCTACTTTCCCCTTCGTTCGCTTCGGTGATAGACGCAGGGGGTTTACCCAGACTTCGGTGTACGGTATGATTGTAACTGTGTACTATATCTTGTAGGACATCGATGTAACGTTGAGTTCTGTTTTTTAGCATATATCTAAACAGCTTATGTTTTAAAGTCTTGATGAGTCTTTCGGCGTAATTGGCCTTAGTTTCCGTGTTCAAGGCGTAAAAGTGATGAATATTTTGACTCTTTAAATAGGCATTGACAACTTTGCTACGAAATTCCTGTCCTCGATCCGTTCTCATAGCGTTCGGTTTTCGCGTTCCAGATAATATCAGCTTGAGGGCTCCTAGGACATCTTCACCCTTTTTACTTTTAATCTGACGACAGTGAGCGAAGCGAGAGAAAATATCTATGGCAACCAGGACGTACTTGACCCCGTCATTCAGCTTGGCTATGTCAACCATGTCCATGAGATCCACATCCCATTGGCTATCTATGCCCGCTACTATAACGCGGGACCTGATATATTTACGTCTGGCACCTCTGGTTAGAGAATAAGCCTCTTGATCTTGTAGCCATTTACGTATACGGTGTCTACCTATTTTAAATTTGGCTTGGGATTTGACCAGTTGATAAAGCTTTTCCGGCCCTAAGTAACTGGATGGTAACTTGGGATTAAAATACAAAGAAGACAGATACTCTTTCCAGTTTGTCATCTTTATTACAAATTTAAACATTCAAGCATTCTTACAAGTACAAAACATCGATTCAACAACGACAAAAAATGAAATAACAACGACAAAAAATGAATTAACAAGGACAAAAAATGAAATAACAATGACAAAAAATAAATTGACAATGACAAAAAATGATTCGACAGTGACAAAAATTGAAACGAAGTCTATGGAAAAATACGTGTAAATGGACAAAAATCGATTTGACAGTGACAAAAAATGATTTAACAAGGACAAAAAATGTGTTAACAAGGACAAAAAATGAAATAGCAATGACAAAAAAATGAATTGACAAGGACAAAAAATGAAATAACAATGACAAAAATGTATTTGATAGTAACAAAAATTGAATGGCCATTTAGACCTTATTGTCTCTTTTTCTCAATATCCATAGGGTTCAGTATCGTAATTGTCCAATCGTCGTCTTTTTGTGTACACCATTCGATAGTTTTTCTCTTCTTCTCTATTATACAGTTTTCTTTTTCCCTTATCACGACATATTTTATGAGGATTGGTGACGGTAATGGTCGATTTTTCGGAGGGGTCTATCAATAGGTTCTTCACCGATTCAAAGTTTATAAGTTGACTATTAGTGAAGTTGAGGGTGAACCCTCTCACTTTACACGTTTCATTTCCCTTATTGATCTTGTAGGCGTAGTTTTTTGGTCCTCCAGACACAAACTCTATGATATGTTCTCCAGTTTCTAGTTCATTAGTGAGTTCTCCCAGGTAGTCTCCTAGTGGTACATCGTTCTCTCCCGTCTTACTCACGTAAATCACCGAGTCTGTATCATAGTACAGAACGTTTCTGTCTATTTTCTCAAGGATGCTGTAGAGTTTTAGTCGGGCCCAACACGTAGTAAAGGTCGCCAAGTAGATATTCGTCTTGTTGTCTTCTGGTTGACAGTCCTTTTTATAGGTCCATTCTACCTGAATGGTATCGTTGGCCACAATGTGAAAATCCTGGACGTCTTTGGTAGGATCGGAAAGAACTCGGAAAAAGGCATCCACCTCAGTCTCGTGAAAGAATTGGGACTGTTTCAGGTTCAGTCGCTGCCCGAATTTCCCCCAGAAACTGTTTAGGCAGAGCTTGGCCAATGCCCGCATTCCCGGATTCTTTTCGATTTTCTCCCCGTCGAGGGATACCCCTTCTTTTTCGAAATACCGATCGATATACTCTTTGGCATCTTCGGGAGTCTTGATCCAGTTGGGAGGGCCACTCGCCTCTTGCTTGTACTTCAGGAACGTATTGATATAAGAGGCGAACAGTCCTCCTTCTTTCGTCTCTGCATCGTATTGGGTGGTGTCCTTCCAGAGGTATACCTCGTATATTTTGAGGACTCGGTATCCCAGTCGTACCGCTGTCTGAAGTTCGGGAGTACACCAAGTCCCGGTCATGGTTCGATCTTCGTCAGAACACCCGCAGAGAGATGGACTCTCTTTTTCGGCGCAGGTCTTACACAATGGGAACTTTAACTTTCCGTTCGATTTATAGGGTAACACGGGGTGATACAGTCCACGAGGAGGTAATATTCGCACTTTGGCGATTCCGAAGTACTGGTCAATTTCTTTGAAGTCTGACGTTATTACCTCCGGGTGTCCTACGGGGTACTTGCAGGTCTTGTTGACCCAGGGGTATAAGGAGGTGAAGTCCACGTACTCTATCTTTTCATCTTCTTTCGTCCTATAATACAGTTGACTCGCGTTGGTCCTACCGCCGAAGAAACTCTCTCGTGGATCCAATCTGTCCGTGATGTCTAAATTCTGGAGATAGTGTCTAAGTTCCGGGTCGTTTCGGTAGGTTTCTCTGAATTCGTGTTCCCACATACACACGTATTTCATTCCTAGACTTTCGATATAAGATTTCTTTTTCATGGTTAGGGCGTAGAGTTCGCTCATGGATTGTTGCGTCAGAGGGTGTTTCGTCTCTTCTCTGTCCTCGGGAAAACATCGGGGGCATCCATGATAGACGCATCCTTGGTATTCGAAAGCGGTATTAGTCTCGTAGGCATAGCCGTCCAACCTGTATCTGGTTCCCGGGAGACGTATTTCTCCCCCATTCAGGGCGTGACGTATTTTTATATTGTCCCTTCTGGATACCCATTCTAAGTACTGGATGGACGATTTACTGAACTGGTCCGTCTTATACCCGCCTGGTGGAATCTTGGCGATAGGGGAACGAACGAATTCTTTCTCCCCGATGACCACCTCATCCTCCGACACCCACCGGTCACCCCGTAAAACTTTCATGCGGCCATCCTTGTACTTGGCCATCAACCAATTCTTGTCTTCCGCTAATTTGACCCTCCACTCTTCTTCTAGAAACTTGGTTCTGTATACGTTCATACACACCGAGGCGATGGTCACAGAGTCGAAGGGATCCACCGCCCCAGTCCACTGAGGTTTTCCTCCTTGGTCCATCACACAATCGCCGGTGGCAGACATCAACAGTTCTCGAAACTTTAGGTAGGCCTCACGTAGAATGTCCACGTCACTTCGACAGTAGTCCAACATTTCTTTCTTAAAATCGAAGACGCAGTTCTCTTGGGATTTGAGCCATGCTAGGCATTCCTCCCTTTCCTCGTTTCCCATAAAGTTACATCCGTAATATTTAGGATCCGGGTACGGTCCGAGGTACTCTTGGTTTTCCCGGGTGTTGAAGAAATGGGGGAACCAACCTTTCTTTAGTTCTTTCAATCCAAAGGCTTTGGGTAACTTGGATAACTTCATGGGTAGAAAATTCAGACTGTCTATGACTTTGATGTGGAGGTCTTTTTCTACCGTCATGTACATGATTTTGGACCCGTTGTAGATAATCTTGTCCGGTCTCATGGATTGGTCTATCAAGTACTCCAACAGGAAGTATCCGTCGTATCCTTTCATGTTGTGACAGACGGTTTTTAAGTATTTATGTTGACTCGAAAATAACCATTTACCGAACGTTCGAGATGTGTCTTGTCCTTGGAAGACGACCTCTCTCAAACTGCAAGCTGTTCCGGTACAAGGGACATCTACGTCTTCGCATCTGGAGCAACGGGTACCGCAATCTTGACACCTGGATTCGGACGTCACAGGTCTATCTATACACGTAGGACAGACCGTATGGGCCACCACGAAATTGGGTTTGTGGGTGGCTTTTCCGCACCAGGACGTCTTACATCGTTGGCATTTCGAACAGGGAGTACACGTCCTACTTGGTTGACATTCCGTACAATCGGGATTCATCAGTGGCGCGTACCCCTCCGTACACTCGGATCTCTCATCTTGGCTACATTCGAAATCGGCAAAGATGAACTTGGGAATAAATTCCTGTTTGGCCGGTATGGATCTCAGGTAGCAAAGATGATCTTTCAGTACGTATTTATCGCATGACGTACAAAGGTATTCTCCGCATTGATGGTCTTTTTCTCTCTTTAGGTCGTGTTGATGACTTTGTAACACGTCGGACATTTCCACCATTTATCGCATTCAGAAGGTCCCCTAACTTGTCCCTTCTTTGCCCCCTTCTCGTGTAGGGGTACTTTCTTGTGTTCTTGGTAACACTTCGTCGACCTACACGTCATGTGACACTGGTCGCACGTGACCGGTGACTCGGTTTTGGGACAGTTTGTCGTTTTGCACACGATACAGGTCACTTCGCACTCGTGTCACTCTTTGTGGTCATAGTGTTTCAGGCATGTTGAACAAAAGAATTTCGACGAAAAGAAGCCGGTTATGTTGGAGATGGTATGAAAATGACAATCCTCGACCAAGTAAATGTAGATACAGGGTCGCTCGTCGGTGCTCGGACTAGTAATAAATGTGTTGCCCAGTCGAGCGCTCACCACCATCACTCGGGTGTTCAGGACTTCTTCAAACGCCTCTATATCGTTCAAACTCGCGGGTCGGTCTAAAGGTACCCCGGCCAATCGCCTGATAGCCACGGCCAGGTCTTTTTGTTCGTTCCTCTTTTTGTTTCTCAGGTTTTTGTAGTGACTTTCGGGTACTTTTCGGTGCTCTAACGTTAATTCCGAGTTACTCTTGGACTTCTGGTATCGGGTTAAATCGTTCCATTCTTCTTGGGTACATAAGTTGAGTTTGGCCCATCCCACTCCGATGGCTCTCGCCATGCACAATTGGTCGTTATTGTCTATAGTGACGAGAGATGTCTTGATTTGTATCGAATTCTTGTCTCCCTGGAGGCTGGTAATAGGTCTTCTCCCGTTCCCTTTGGGTAAGTCTATTGCCCCTATAGTGATGTCGAAACTGTCATTCACCGACAATTCTTGATGACTGTTCAGCACCTTTTCTATATGTTCCATCACAACGTCGACGTTTAAACGGTCCCAAGATCTTAAGGGAACCACGATGGGGTCCTGTAACCCGTCGTGATGAATCACCACACATCCCAAATCGTTGCCCGCCAGATCGCCGCGCGCCTCTTGGAGGATGTCTTCGAACATACCGTGAAGACCTCGTCGTATGTCTCTGAGGCGTTGGCCGCGGTATCTATCGTTAACTTTGACTTGAAAGGTGGTGTCTACGGCCGCATTTTTTGCGTAGGTTCTCTCCCCTTTCTTTCTCATTGTATATTCCAGGGGTCTAGGTTCGTCCCCTAAAGGATCCCAGGGGCCGTCTGCCAACAGTAGACGACCGCTTTCTTGGATTTCTTCTGACAGATTCTCAGAGTTCATGATGTCGATTGTTGAAATTCTATGTTAAGAATGAGACAACCTCTTCTCACTCCTTCTTATATACTTGGCTCTCTTCAAGGTCTCTTCTGATTGGTCCGTTATTTTTAGTAACAGTGTCACTTTCTATTTTAAGTAACAGTGCCGCCTTTTGATTGGTCCATTTAGTAACAGTACTATTTTTAGTAACATTGTCACTTTCTTTTTTTAGTAACAGTGTCACTTTCTATTTTAAGTAACAGTACCATCTTCTATTTTTAGTAACAATGTCACTTTCTATTTTTAGTAACAGTACCATCTTCTATTTTTAGTAACAGTGTCACTTTCTATTTTAAGTAACAGTGCCGTCTTTTGATTGATCCGTTTAATAACAGTTCTATTTTTAGTAACAGTGTCACTATCTATTTTTAGTAACAGTGCCGCTTTTTGATTGGTTCGTTTAATAACAGTTCTATTTTTAGTAACAGTGCCGCCTTTTGATTGGTCCGTTTAGTAACGGTACTATTTTTAGTAACATCGTTATAAAGGCCTATGATAAGTACTCGTGTTGTCTCTGGAAGCTCTTTTTCGAACTTTTGGGGTCATCATTGAACCCAAGGCATCCTACATACTACTACACTCACGTGTGAGGTAGGTAGATTAACGTTTATTTTGTAATTATTACATCATCGATTCAATTCCACCAATAAACAGTCTTTTAGATGGGGTAGGCCGTTATCACAAAAATGACGCGTTTCGTTCGCTTAAACACGACCTTAATCTCGTGTTTGTTAGGAAGTCCTATGGGCATGTTGAATGACTTCGTCACTTTATATCGCTGTCCACATTTCGTCAGGGTATCGGGTTCTTTGAGACATTCTTCCACGCACTGATACATAATCTCTTTACTGACAAAGATTGAAGCGTCTCGGTTATTTATATCTAAATGTTTATTTATATGATTTGAAATAATGAGCATGGTGTAGCTGGGGGCTCTTAACGCAACAATGTTTCAAAGTAAAGTGAGACTCGTTTTTAATAAGAAAATATAGTCCCTACTCTATTAGAAACGGATACCTGGTTTTCATTGGTCCGCAATTATTGGTATAAGTGATCAAATCAAGGGTGTTAATTCACTATCGCTACTTTTCGAATTGAAATAGGAGTACTCTCCCCTTAGCTATAAAAGTTTAAACGATCAGGCGTCTTAATTCACTACCGCTACTTTTCGTATTGAAATAGGAGTACTTTCCTCTTAGCTGCTAGAGCACAAAAATGCTGTGAGCCGTGACACAAGTGTAGACTCCGACAAGCCCAGCCTCCTTTTCAGCTTAGACGCTGCAAATGATGTTCAGTCAGTAGAATACGTATGCGACTAGCAAGGCTCTAATCAGACTGCGCAGGCTGGTCTGAGCTTTTGCTGATCGTATAACATACAGAACGGAATAGAAATTTTATTTCACAACAAATCATAATATACAAAACATATATTTGACGCATGCATTTAAAGTGTATTAATTTGATAGCGAGAATCATCGCTGCTCGCAAACACAAATTATGGATGCCACAAGAAAATTTGTCCTGTGAGTTTGGGTACCTGTCTGTTCAGCTTCAGAGACTAGCTAAAATAAAAATTTGCTTTGCAAAAAGCGGACAGCAAAGGCGCTGATCAGCCTGCGCGGATCCAAAACATTGGCATGGGTCCAAACCGTTTGTGTCAAGTCCCCACCTGCATAAATCATAGTGATATTGATTGTTTTTGAATGTAGAGCATCACCTGTTTCGCACCATGTACCGTAATGTTGTCGTTTTACGATAATGAACTCAATGAAACCTGCTGTCACTGAGTCCGTGCACGTAATTCCATACTGACCAAAACCAGAAGAGATTTGGTAGGAAAAAACTTTGTGATACATAGACTGTTTGCTTAGAGCATGAAGACTTTTTAAAATTACCAATTTAACGGTTAATTATACGGGTCTTACATCTACGCCCGTACTTTGTGGCATTGTCTTTGATCTAACGTTCTATCAGCGAATACTCGTTATATTTGATCCCAGAGCAACCCCAACTATCTAAAATGATTATCCCAGAGAAAAATCCTTTAATATCAATTATATTGCCCGTTTCATAATCAGTGCTAGTTAACGAGACTTATCAAAAAGACGTTCAGCATGAAATTTCAACTATAATACTGAAAAATACATTTTTTTTAATTTCAGATGTTGTATTGATCATGCTCATAAATGTGAAACAAGTATCTTACGTACAGGAGGACAAAACATGGTATAACTATTTTATACCACCTACATCTATTTCGTGCTAAAGTTGGTAAGGGTGGTATAATGTTTTAACTGTTAAATGTCTATCGCTTAGATCCAGATCAGCTGGCTTCTGGGTGGTATAACTATTTTATACCACCTACATCTATTTCGTGCTAAAGTTGGTAAGGGTGGTATAATGTTTTAACGGTTAAATGTCTATCGCTTAGACCCAGATCAGCTGGCTTCCAGAAACCAGCTGATTAATTAATATTAAGGGTTTGTACATTAATCTAAAACTATATATAACAATTTCCTGAAAACAGAACACGTCTTGTCCCGAATGTATGAGTATAAACAATATTTCGCTCATGCAAATTAAAATGCTGAAACATGTTGAATTTGCCAGGCTAAAGAAAGATTCAAAAACCATTGCTGTAATTCGCTTCCAAAATCGGAAATGAGCTAAATTGCATAGGTTCTAGATATTTATATTAATAATTAGGTTCCAGATATGTACCATTAATATTAATTATCAATGTCTTTGGTCTTATCGCTTCATTAGAGAGATTAATTAAGGGCGCCTGATTTCCAAAATTTCATTATGATTGGTCAGTATAAAAAGAGAAACCTTCGTGCTTAGAAACAAAATATGGGTATCACGTATTTAAACCGCATTAGAGAGAGGCATTTATTTGGGAGGGGTGACACCCTCTCAAAATTTCATTGTGAGAATGTCATGAAAAAGTGTATTAATATGGCACTTGAATTACCTGATTTTTCTTATAGGGAAAAAGACGGTAAATATGTTCATATAAAACACTTTCAATTTAGTGTGGTTTTGCTAAACGCCCCACAAATAAGATCAAAGTTGTTTTCTGTATTGAACGGCATCATCTCACTGTCGTTTCGGCATTTCCGTGTACATAACACGTAAATTTATAAATATATTTAAAATTAAAAAAAAAAAAAAAAAAAAAAACGCCTCATCAATAAAAAAAGTGAAAACCCATAAAAAACGCTCAGATTTGGGCGTAAAATATAAAATATCAGTGCCTAGTATGTGTGTTCCCTGTATGTATGTATGTATATATGTGTGTGTGTGTGTGTGTGTGTGTGTGTGTGTGTGTGTGTGTGTGTGTGTGTGTGTGTGTGTGTGTGTGTGTGTGTGTGTGTGTGTGTGTGTGTGTGTGTGTGTGTGTGTGTGTGTGTGTGTGTGTGTGTGTGTGTGTGTGTGTGTGTGTGTGTGTGTGTGTGTGTATGTGTGTGTGTGTGTATGTATGGATGGATGGATGGATGGATGGATGGATGGATGGATGGATGGATCTAGTCACTTCATCTATTTCCGTACTTTGTGAATGAGTTCTCAGGTAAATGTGCAGACGACCGAATAAGAAGTATTTATATGCCTTAGACCTTTGAAAAGGGACTTTCCTAGT